>BSBM01000241.1:3862500-6262500 GCA_027924585.1 Larix kaempferi | reverse complement strand
GGTATATCTTCAACTAACTTTTGAGTTTGCCTGCTCTACAAATGTTTGTAGCTGAGATGACATAGCCTACTCTCTTCATTTGTATGAGTGTGAAGAGTAGACTGCTTTGAGATAGGTAGAAAGTGTGAGAACTCGTAGAGTTTTGTCTTATGATTTGCAACACCTTTTGCAATGGTAGATCCTGATACCATGTCTTGAATTTCGACCTCATTAGGAGAGAAGATCACCCTCTTGGGCTCTCTAGTGTGGGTCATCTGATATACTGAAAGTAGATTAGCAGTGAGAGTGGGGACATATAGTACATACGAGAAGTATCCATGATCTAGTTTGATTCTTCCAATCCACTCATAGGAGACCTCAGAATCATTCCCCAACATAATGGATAGTCCAATAGTAGCTTCAAATCCCGTGAAGATATTCTTGGAGGAAGACATGTGTCTTGATGCTCCAAAATCTATGATGAAGGAGGATTGAGTTGATGTACCTGCCATGAGGGCATGTTATCTCTCTTTGTTCTCAAATCCAGATGGTTCACTCTCTTTCTTTCTAGCAAATGCAGGTACTAGAAGATTTTTTTTTTCAAGAAGTGAAACCATGAGATCTATGGTCTTCTTCATACATGATCTCTCAGGGTGATATCCTCGATTATAGTATGTGCACTTGGATTTTTCCTTCTGAGTGTTCTTGTCCTTTTTTGGATTTGAGGCTCCATCTGACTGTATGGGAACCTCCTTCTGCTTTTGGTCATTCGACTTTCTATCATAAATTTTTTGTTTTCCTTTGCCATTCGCTCTTTGACTCAGTAGTTGCAAGAGCTGAATCCAACTTGGATTTTATCACTCCCATGTGCACTAGCTTCTCCTCCTCAAGAGTTAGAGATTGGATGAAGTCTTCAAGCGAAGGGAATTTCCATTTTGGAATGGAGAACTTTGCTGGTTGGAAGGTCGAAACAAACACTAAATAATCAGGGCCAAGCTTCGACATGATGGCAAGGATGAGTTGTTTTTCTTCCTTCTCAATCCCATACCTCTTCAACTGTGAAATCAAGTTCTTGAATTTGTTGAGAAACTAAGTGATAGTTTCGAAATTGCTTGGGCTCAAGGAGATGAGCTCATTTTCTAGTTTATGCCCCTTCAAATCATCTTTCTGGCCAAGGAGGGATTCGAGCTTGTCCCAAACCTCCTTTGGAGTCTTCAAATCGATAACATGAAAGTGCAAATCTTCAAAAATGCCAAGTAGCAGCAATCCTACTGCTTCATCAAGGTTGTCTAAGTACTTGGATTTCTCTATTGCACCAGTGGGCTCAAATGCAGAGCCATTCACTACTCTGGAAAGACTCTTCGACTTCAAGAATATGTCAATTTTTGCCTTCCATTCGAAGTAGTTGAATGAATTCAACTTGAGATCCATGATATTGAAGAATTCGAAGCTGAAAGAGGGGGATTCGTGCAAAAGAAATGGGAATTATGAAAAGAAGATATGATGCAATTCGAATTGAACACTGCCTTAGGACACTTAGCACATGTGACTAGGTCCTTCACACCTGGCTAGACCTCATTGGATTGCTCCAGTAAATTCAAGGTAATAGCACCAGGATTTGTTGTGGAAACTCAGAGGCTTCTGGTGCTCAATGAAAGACAGTTGCTCAAGGAATTGTTGCAACTGCTGCAATGGCCGCAACTGCTACTGCTGCAATTCGAATAGATGCTGTCAACTCTGATACCATGTGATATTTTAGGAATAGGATCACTCAACAATAGAATACCTCACTAATAATTCACTCATGAAGTGCAGAAAGAAGAAGAAGAAACGTTGAATCAATAATCACTCATTACACAGAAAATGGAGAAAAATTGTTGTATCATACATCAGTTGTAAGCTGGCACTCTGTAAAATGAATAATAACTTAATACAATCAAATGGATTCGAATGCCTCTAAGGTCATTCGAATTCTACTCAAAGTGTGGCTTGGATAGCATTGGAGACATCATCCAAACCAGTGGCAGTAGTCATAAATGTCAGATAGTCAGTCAAATGAGTCTAACTGAGTGCATGGGCACTGATGTAGGGAAGGAGGCTCCAATGTGGGCGCATGAGGAGCTGTCAGCAGTCAGTAGAGCTCAACTAGTCTCAGTAGGTGCCTATCTAAGTGCTTCAGTCAGTTAACTGATCAATCAACCCTTGAATCAAGGAACCAAGTCATCAACCAACCAACTAACTGAAGTAACTCCTAAATAGGTGGAATAAGGTGCACTTGTGCTCTAGTGATGAAAACAAGGGCGCATCGGTGGCTAGGAGGGATAAAACTGAGCAGAAACAGGCTCCTAGGGGCTACAAAATAAGGACTGGGTGCTGGGAGACTACCATATTGATGATTGGATGCATGCAAATGATTGGATGCATGCGGAATTGCATGCAGTCATGCAAAATACAAAAATGTTGGTGAGAATATTCCAACACCCCTCCGCAAGCCAAATTATGAGGAATAACTGAAATGGTAGGGCCCTGGTAACTGAGACCAAAGGTCACCCCGTACACCAATCCAAATAATAAAAGAGGAAAGGGGGAAAACCCAGTGGGAAGAAAGCCCCCCCTCAAAATAGACTGAAGGATGCTAATGTAGCATGACATCACTCACCCCGGAAGGAGACAAGTGTCCTTCTTTTCCAAAGAAGGATCGATTGATCTAAAATGGATCAGTAATGTGAGAAGGATGAAACCTTCCATTCTGATAATATGATCTGGTTCTTCGTTGATCAGTTGGATCACCAACAAGATCTCCGGCAAATTTGAGAGTAGTGGCTTCCCATATCAGAAGAGGAGGATCACCAGGTTCTTGTGGAACTGGATCTCCCATTCGCTCATCTTCTGAATCAATTGCTAGATCTTCAGGTTCTTGTGGATCTGGATCTAGCATTCGCTCTTCATCATCATCACTCTCATACTTTGAATATGAATTGTCATGTGATGAAGGTTCACTGTCTTTCTCATCAACACTTCCAACATCTGAATCTGAAATCTCATGTGATGGAGCTTTGTTCTCTTGCTCATCATCACTTCCAAACTCTGAATCTGAAGGTGGATCATGTTCCAAGAACATGTGCTTGACTTCTCCTTCAGTGGAAGCAAGTGAATCTGGAGACTTCCTGAATTTGCTCTTTTGACCAAACATGGCAGGAACAAATCCAAAAATGTGAATATCATTCTGAAACATGTGATCCAAACCAACTGAGGTAGGATCATCTCCATGAATGTGCATGTGGTTCTTTGATATCTCCTTTGAACCAACATAGGTGAGATTTTTACCAAATGAACTATGACATGATGATGGTTGATCTTCAACAAGATCACTGGTGTATGCAACAGTGGTGGTGGCCCACTTTGCAATAGGAGTTGAACCAATAGATGCTAGATCTCCAGGTTCTCGTGGATCTAGGTCTAGCTTTCGCTCTACTCTCTGAGTCTTCATTTCCTCAACCTTCCTTGTTGGGTTTTTTCCATTCAAGCAACCTTTAAAGGTGCTTTGGGCATATATGAGATTGGGTATATCTTCAACTAACTTCTCTGTTTGCCTGCTCTACAAATGTTTGTAGCTGAGATGACATAGCCTACTCTCTTCATTTGTATGAGTGTGAAGAGTAGACTGCTTTGAGATAGGTAGAAAGTGTGAGAACTCGTAGAGTTTTGTCTTATGATTTGCAACACCTTTTGCAATGGTAGATCCTGATACCATGTCTTGAATTTCGACCTCATTAGGAGAGAAGATCACCCTCTTGGGCTCTCTAGTGTGGGTCATCTGATATACTGAAAGTAGATTAGCAGTGAGAGTGGGGACATATAGTACATACGAGAAGTATCCATGATCTAGTTTGATTCTTCCAATCCACTCATAGGAGACCTCAGAATCATTCCCCAACATAATGGATAGTCCAATAGTAGCTTCAAATCCCGTGAAGATATTCTTGGAGGAAGACATGTGTCTTGATGCTCCAAAATCTATGATGAAGGAGGATTGAGTTGATGTACCTGCCATGAGGGCATGTTATCTCTCTTTGTTCTCAAATCCAGATGGTTCACTCTCTTTCTTTCTAGCAAATGCAGGTACTAGAAGATTTTTTTTTTCAAGAAGTGAAACCATGAGATCTATGGTCTTCTTCATACATGATCTCTCAGGGTGATATCCTCGATTATAGTATGTGCACTTGGATTTTTCCTTCTGAGTGTTCTTGTCCTTTTTTGGATTTGAGGCTCCATCTGACTGTATGGGAACCTCCTTCTGCTTTTGGTCATTCGACTTTCTATCATAAATTTTTTGTTTTCCTTTGCCATTCGCTCTTTGACTCAGTAGTTGCAAGAGCTGAATCCAACTTGGATTTTATCACTCCCATGTGCACTAGCTCCTCCTCCTCAAGAGTTAGAGATTGGATGAAGTCTTCAAGCGAAGGGAATTTCCATTTTGGAATGGACAACTTTGCTGGTTGGAAGGTCGAAACAAACACTAAATAATCAGGGCCAAGCTTCGACATGATGGCAAGGATGAGTTGTTTTTCTTCCTTCTCAATCCCATACCTCTTCAACTGTGAAATCAAGTTCTTGAATTTGTTGAGAAACTAAGTGATAGTTTCGAAATTGCTTGGGCTCAAGGAGATGAGCTCATTTTCTAGTTTATGCCCCTTCAAATCATCTTTCTGGCCAAGGAGGGATTCGAGCTTGTCCCAAACCTCCTTTGGAGTCTTCAAATCGATAACATGAAAGTGCAAATCTTCAAAAATGCCAAGTAGCAGCAATCCTACTGCTTCATCAAGGTTGTCTAAGTACTTGGATTTCTCTATTGCACCAGTGGGCTCAAATGCAGAGCCATTCACTACTCTGGAAAGACTCTTCGACTTCAAGAATATGTCAATTTTTGCCTTCCATTCGAAGTAGTTGAATGAATTCAACTTGAGATCCATGATATTGAAGAATTCGAAGCTGAAAGAGGGGGATTCGTGCAAAAGAAATGGGAATTATGAAAAGAAGATATGATGCAATTCGAATTGAACACTGCCTTAGGACACTTAGCACATGTGACTAGGTCCTTCACACCTGGCTAGACCTCATTGGATTGCTCCAGTAAATTCAAGGTAATAGCACCAGGATTTGTTGTGGAAACTCAGAGGCTTCTGGTGCTCAATGAAAGACAGTTGCTCAAGGAATTGTTGCAACTGCTGCAATGGCCGCAACTGCTACTGCTGCAATTCGAATAGATGCTGTCAACTCTGATACCATGTGATATTTTAGGAATAGGATCACTCAACAATAGAATACCTCACTAATAATTCACTCATGAAGTGCAGAAAGAAGAAGAAGAAACGTTGAATCAATAATCACTCATTACACAGAAAATGGAGAAAAATTGTTGTATCATACATCAGTTGTAAGCTGGCACTCTGTAAAATGAATAATAACTTAATACAATCAAATGGATTCGAATGCCTCTAAGGTCATTCGAATTCTACTCAAAGTGTGGCTTGGATAGCATTGGAGACATCATCCAAACCAGTGGCAGTAGTCATAAATGTCAGATAGTCAGTCAAATGAGTCTAACTGAGTGCATGGGCACTGATGTAGGGAAGGAGGCTCCAATGTGGGCGCATGAGGAGCTGTCAGCAGTCAGTAGAGCTCAACTAGTCTCAGTAGGTGCCTATCTAAGTGCTTCAGTCAGTTAACTGATCAATCAACCCTTGAATCAAGGAACCAAGTCATCAACCAACCAACTAACTGAAGTAACTCCTAAATAGGTGGAATAAGGTGCACTTGTGCTCTAGTGATGAAAACAAGGGCGCATCGGTGGCTAGGAGGGATAAAACTGAGCAGAAACAGGCTCCTAGGGGCTACAAAATAAGGACTGGGTGCTGGGAGACTACCATATTGATGATTGGATGCATGCAAATGATTGGATGCATGCGGAATTGCATGCAGTCATGCAAAATACAAAAATGTTGGTGAGAATATTCCAACACCCCTCCGCAAGCCAAATTATGAGGAATAACTGAAATGGTAGGGCCCTGGTAACTGAGACCAAAGGTCACCCCGTACACCAATCCAAATAATAAAAGAGGAAAGGGGGAAAACCCAGTGGGAAGAAAGCCCCCCCTCAAAATAGACTGAAGGATGCTAATGTAGCATGACATCACTCACCCCGGAAGGAGACAAGTGTCCTTCTTTTCCAAAGAAGGATCGATTGATCTAAAATGGATCAGTAATGTGAGAAGGATGAAACCTTCCATTCTGATAATATGATCTGGTTCTTCGTTGATCAGTTGGATCACCAACAAGATCTCCGGCAAATTTGAGAGTAGTGGCTTCCCATATCAGAAGAGGAGGATCATCAGGTTCTTGTGGAACTGGATCTCCCATTCGCTCATCTTCTGAATCAATTGCTAGATCTTCAGGTTCTTGTGGATCTGGATCTAGCATTCGCTCTTCATCATCATCACTCTCATACTTTGAATATGAATTGTCATGTGATGAAGGTTCACTGTCTTTCTCATCAACACTTCCAACATCTGAATCTGAAATCTCATGTGATGGAGCTTTGTTCTCTTGCTCATCATCACTTCCAAACTCTGAATCTGAAGGTGGATCATGTTCCAAGAACATGTGCTTGACTTCTCCTTCAGTGGAAGCAAGTGAATCTGGAGACTTCCTGAATTTGCTCTTTTGACCAAACATGGCAGGAACAAATCCAAAAATGTGAATATCATTCTGAAACATGTGATCCAAACCAACTGAGGTAGGATCATCTCCATGAATGTGCATGTGGTTCTTTGATATCTCCTTTGAACCAACATAGGTGAGATTTTTACCAAATGAACTATGACATGATGATGGTTGATCTTCAACAAGATCACTGGTGTATGCAACAGTGGTGGTGGCCCACTTTGCAATAGGAGTTGAACCAATAGATGCTAGATCTCCAGGTTCTCGTGGATCTAGGTCTAGCTTTCGCTCTACTCTCTGAGTCTTCATTTCCTCAACCTTCCTTGTTGGGTTTTTTCCATTCAAGCAACCTTTAAAGGTGCTTTGGGCATATATGAGATTGGGTATATCTTCAACTAACTTTTGAGTTTGCCTGCTCTACAAATGTTTGTAGCTGAGATGACATAGCCTACTCTCTTCATTTGTATGAGTGTGAAGAGTAGACTGCTTTGAGATAGGTAGAAAGTGTGAGAACTCGTAGAGTTTTGTCTTATGATTTGCAACACCTTTTGCAATGGTAGATCCTGATACCATGTCTTGAATTTCGACCTCATTAGGAGAGAAGATCACCCTCTTGGGCTCTCTAGTGTGGGTCATCTGATATACTGAAAGTAGATTAGCAGTGAGAGTGGGGACATATAGTACATACGAGAAGTATCCATGATCTAGTTTGATTCTTCCAATCCACTCATAGGAGACCTCAGAATCATTCCCCAACATAATGGATAGTCCAATAGTAGCTTCAAATCCCGTGAAGATATTCTTGGAGGAAGACATGTGTCTTGATGCTCCAAAATCTATGATGAAGGAGGATTGAGTTGATGTACCTGCCATGAGGGCATGTTATCTCTCTTTGTTCTCAAATCCAGATGGTTCACTCTCTTTCTTTCTAGCAAATGCAGGTACTAGAAGATTTTTTTTTTCAAGAAGTGAAACCATGAGATCTATGGTCTTCTTCATACATGATCTCTCAGGGTGATATCCTCGATTATAGTATGTGCACTTGGATTTTTCCTTCTGAGTGTTCTTGTCCTTTTTTGGATTTGAGGCTCCATCTGACTGTATGGGAACCTCCTTCTGCTTTTGGTCATTCGACTTTCTATCATAAATTTTTTGTTTTCCTTTGCCATTCGCTCTTTGACTCAGTAGTTGCAAGAGCTGAATCCAACTTGGATTTTATCACTCCCATGTGCACTAGCTCCTCCTCCTCAAGAGTTAGAGATTGGATGAAGTCTTCAAGCGAAGGGAATTTCCATTTTGGAATGGACAACTTTGCTGGTTGGAAGGTCGAAACAAACACTAAATAATCAGGGCCAAGCTTCGACATGATGGCAAGGATGAGTTGTTTTTCTTCCTTCTCAATCCCATACCTCTTCAACTGTGAAATCAAGTTCTTGAATTTGTTGAGAAACTAAGTGATAGTTTCGAAATTGCTTGGGCTCAAGGAGATGAGCTCATTTTCTAGTTTATGCCCCTTCAAATCATCTTTCTGGCCAAGGAGGGATTCGAGCTTGTCCCAAACCTCCTTTGGAGTCTTCAAATCGATAACATGAAAGTGCAAATCTTCAAAAATGCCAAGTAGCAGCAATCCTACTGCTTCATCAAGGTTGTCTAAGTACTTGGATTTCTCTATTGCACCAGTGGGCTCAAATGCAGAGCCATTCACTACTCTGGAAAGACTCTTCGACTTCAAGAATATGTCAATTTTTGCCTTCCATTCGAAGTAGTTGAATGAATTCAACTTGAGATCCATGATATTGAAGAATTCGAAGCTGAAAGAGGGGGATTCGTGCAAAAGAAATGGGAATTATGAAAAGAAGATATGATGCAATTCGAATTGAACACTGCCTTAGGACACTTAGCACATGTGACTAGGTCCTTCACACCTGGCTAGACCTCATTGGATTGCTCCAGTAAATTCAAGGTAATAGCACCAGGATTTGTTGTGGAAACTCAGAGGCTTCTGGTGCTCAATGAAAGACAGTTGCTCAAGGAATTGTTGCAACTGCTGCAATGGCCGCAACTGCTACTGCTGCAATTCGAATAGATGCTGTCAACTCTGATACCATGTGATATTTTAGGAATAGGATCACTCAACAATAGAATACCTCACTAATAATTCACTCATGAAGTGCAGAAAGAAGAAGAAGAAACGTTGAATCAATAATCACTCATTACACAGAAAATGGAGAAAAATTGTTGTATCATACATCAGTTGTAAGCTGGCACTCTGTAAAATGAATAATAACTTAATACAATCAAATGGATTCGAATGCCTCTAAGGTCATTCGAATTCTACTCAAAGTGTGGCTTGGATAGCATTGGAGACATCATCCAAACCAGTGGCAGTAGTCATAAATGTCAGATAGTCAGTCAAATGAGTCTAACTGAGTGCATGGGCACTGATGTAGGGAAGGAGGCTCCAATGTGGGCGCATGAGGAGCTGTCAGCAGTCAGTAGAGCTCAACTAGTCTCAGTAGGTGCCTATCTAAGTGCTTCAGTCAGTTAACTGATCAATCAACCCTTGAATCAAGGAACCAAGTCATCAACCAACCAACTAACTGAAGTAACTCCTAAATAGGTGGAATAAGGTGCACTTGTGCTCTAGTGATGAAAACAAGGGCGCATCGGTGGCTAGGAGGGATAAAACTGAGCAGAAACAGGCTCCTAGGGGCTACAAAATAAGGACTGGGTGCTGGGAGACTACCATATTGATGATTGGATGCATGCAAATGATTGGATGCATGCGGAATTGCATGCAGTCATGCAAAATACAAAAATGTTGGTGAGAATATTCCAACACCCCTCCGCAAGCCAAATTATGAGGAATAACTGAAATGGTAGGGCCCTGGTAACTGAGACCAAAGGTCACCCCGTACACCAATCCAAATAATAAAAGAGGAAAGGGGGAAAACCCAGTGGGAAGAAAGCCCCCCCTCAAAATAGACTGAAGGATGCTAATGTAGCATGACATCACTCACCCCGGAAGGAGACAAGTGTCCTTCTTTTCCAAAGAAGGATCGATTGATCTAAAATGGATCAGTAATGTGAGAAGGATGAAACCTTCCATTCTGATAATATGATCTGGTTCTTCGTTGATCAGTTGGATCACCAACAAGATCTCCGGCAAATTTGAGAGTAGTGGCCTCCCATATCAGAAGAGGAGGATCATCAGGTTCTTGTGGAACTGGATCTCCCATTCGCTCATCTTCTGAATCAATTGCTAGATCTTCAGGTTCTTGTGGATCTGGATCTAGCATTCGCTCTTCATCATCATCACTCTCATACTTTGAATATGAATTGTCATGTGATGAAGGTTCACTGTCTTTCTCATCAACACTTCCAACATCTGAATCTGAAATCTCATGTGATGGAGCTTTGTTCTCTTGCTCATCATCACTTCCAAACTCTGAATCTTAAGGTGGATCATGTTCCAAGAACATGTGCTTGACTTCTCCTTCAGTGGAAGCAAGTGAATCTGGAGACTTCCTGAATTTGCTCTTTTGACCAAACATGGCAGGAACAAATCCAAAAATGTGAATATCATTCTGAAACATGTGATCCAAACCAACTGAGGTAGGATCATCTCCATGAATGTGCATGTGGTTCTTTGATATCTCCTTTGAACCAACATAGGTGAGATTTTTACCAAATGAACTATGACATGATGATGGTTGATCTTCAACAAGATCACTGGTGTATGCAACAGTGGTGGTGGCCCACTTTGCAATAGGAGTTGAACCAATAGATGCTAGATCTCCAGGTTCTCGTGGATCTAGGTATAGCTTTCGCTCTACTCTCTGAGTCTTCATTTACTCAACCTTACTTGTTGGGTTTTTTCCATTCAAGCAACCTTTAAAGGTGCTTTGGGCATATATGAGATTGGGTATATCTTCAACTAACTTTTGAGTTTGCCTGCTCTACAAATGTTTGTAGCTGAGATGACATAGCCTACTCTCTTCATTTGTATGAGTGTGAAGAGTAGACTGCTTTGAGATAGGTAGAAAGTGTGAGAACTCGTAGAGTTTTGTCTTATGATTTGCAACACCTTTTGCAATGGTAGATCCTGATACCATGTCTTGAATTTCGACCTCATTAGGAGAGAAGATCACCCTCTTGGGCTCTCTAGTGTGGGTCATCTGATATACTGAAAGTAGATTAGCAGTGAGAGTGGGGACATATAGTACATACGAGAAGTATCCATGATCTAGTTTGATTCTTCCAATCCACTCATAGGAGACCTCAGAATCATTCCCCAACATAATGGATAGTCCAATAGTAGCTTCAAATCCCGTGAAGATATTCTTGGAGGAAGACATGTGTCTTGATGCTCCAAAATCTATGATGAAGGAGGATTGAGTTGATGTACCTGCCATGAGGGCATGTTATCTCTCTTTGTTCTCAAATCCAGATGGTTCACTCTCTTTCTTTCTAGCAAATGCAGGTACTAGAAGATTTTTTTTTTCAAGAAGTGAAACCATGAGATCTATGGTCTTCTTCATACATGATCTCTCAGGGTGATATCCTCGATTATAGTATGTGCACTTGGATTTTTCCTTCTGAGTGTTCTTGTCCTTTTTTGGATTTGAGGCTCCATCTGACTGTATGGGAACCTCCTTCTGCTTTTGGTCATTCGACTTTCTATCATAAATTTTTTGTTTTCCTTTGCCATTCTCTCTTTGACTCAGTAGTTGCAAGAGCTGAATCCAACTTGGATTTTATCACTCCCATGTGCACTAGCTTCTCCTCCTCAAGAGTTAGAGATTGGATGAAGTCTTCAAGCGAAGGGAATTTCCATTTTGGAATGGACAACTTTGCTGGTTGGAAGGTCGAAACAAACACTAAATAATCAGGGCCAAGCTTCGACATGATGGCAAGGATGAGTTGTTTTTCTTCCTTCTCAATCCCATACCTCTTCAACTGTGAAATCAAGTTCTTGAATTTGTTGAGAAACTAAGTGATAGTTTCGAAATTGCTTGGGCTCAAGGAGATGAGCTCATTTTCTAGTTTATGCCCCTTCAAATCATCTTTCTGGCCAAGGAGGGATTCGAGCTTGTCCCAAACCTCCTTTGGAGTCTTCAAATCGATAACATGAAAGTGCAAATCTTCAAAAATGCCAAGTAGCAGCAATCCTACTGCTTCATAAAGGTTGTCTAAGTACTTGGATTTCTCTATTGCACCAGTGGGCTCAAATGCAGAGCCATTCACTACTCTGGAAAGACTCTTCGACTTCAAGAATATGTCAATTTTTGCCTTCCATTCGAAGTAGTTGAATGAATTCAACTTGAGATCCATGATATTGAAGAATTCGAAGCTGAAAGAGGGGGATTCGTGCAAAAGAAATGGGAATTATGAAAAGAAGATATGATGCAATTCGAATTGAACACTGCCTTAGGACACTTAGCACATGTGACTAAGTCCTTCACACCTGGCTAGACCTCATTGGATTGCTCCAGTAAATTCAAGGTAATAGCACCAGGATTTGTTGTGGAAACTCAGAGGCTTCTGGTGCTCAATGAAAGACAGTTGCTCAAGGAATTGTTGCAACTGCTGCAATGGCCGCAACTGCTACTGCTGCAATTTGAATAGATGCTGTCAACTCTGATACCATGTGATATTTTAGGAATAGTATCACTCAACAATAGAATACCTCACTAATAATTCACTCATGAAGTGCAGAAAGAAGAAGAAGAAATGTTGAATCAATAATCACTCATTACACAGAAAATGGAGAAAAATTGTTTATCATACATCAGTTGTAAGCTGGCACTCTGTAAAATGAATAATAACTGAATACAATCAAATGGATTCGAATGCCTCTAAGGTCATTCAAATTCTCCTCAAAGTGTGGCTTGGATAGCATTGGAGACATCATCCAAACCAATGGCAGTAGTCATAAATGTCAGATAGTCAGTCAAATGAGTCTAACTGAGTGCATGGGCACTGATGTAGGGAAGGAGACTCCAATGTGGGCGCATGAGGAGCTGTCAATAGTCAATAGAGCTCAACTAGTCTCAGTAGGTTCCTATCTAAGTGCTTCAGTCAATTAACTGATCAACCAACCCCTGAATCAAGGAATTGAGTCATCAACCAACCAACTAACTGAAGTAACTCCTAAATAGGTTGAATAAGGTGCACTTGTGCTCCAATGATGAAAACAAGGGCGCATCAGTGGATAGGATGGCTAAAACTGAGCAGAAACAGGCTCCTAGGGGTTGCAAAATAAGGACTAGGTCCTAGGAGACTGCCATACTGATGACTGGATGCATGCAGAAGTGCATGCAGGCATGCAAAATACAAAAATGATGGTGAGAATATTCCAACACATACTCTGCACTTATGGCAAACTTGATCTTGCATTGTTTCGTGACTTTGAGTTATGCATCCTTAATTACCCATCCCAATACGTAGGAACTAGGATGATCATGTACTTCCAATCCAAGCTTACATACTAGATCCTCTGCTATGAGGTTTTCTTGTGAATTGAAATAAAATAGAGCGTTGATCTGGGTCTGCTTGACCTAGATCTTGATGTGAAAGAGTTTCATCATCTCTTTCTCTTCCTTGGGGTGAAGGCTACTTATATTTGCCTTCTTTTGCACCTTGGTACATAAAATCTTCTCATCCACATCTGATCTACTTTCTAACTCCTTGCTTGAATCTATGGCTAGAAGGTTCTTCTTCTTGGCATCCTTCTTGTGATTCTTGGGGTTCATCTCTAGATGTAGCTTCCAAGACTTCTCTTCAACGTGACCATCAATATTACAATGGTTACGGTGGTTTTTTGGATCCTTGCACTGATGTGCCATGGTTGTAGTCTTCTTCTCCTTTCCCTTCCACTTATTCTCCCCTCCTTGGTAGCATCTTCGCTCTCTTTATGTGTTGAACAACTTGGTTGTCCTTTCTTATGGCCTATGTTTTCCAAGTATTAAGCTTGTACACAAGCTTCATTACTTGACCCGAGCTTGAAGAGCATCACCTGCCTTCATATGTGACTATGTAAGCCCCCTAGATACTTGAGGAGTACATATGGGCTCTTGGGTGAGATACCCATCATGATATCGATCTTCTTGATCTCAGTGGTGTATTCTTCCACACCCTGCCTCTACCTTTGCTTGAAGTAATGCCAACAGATCCACTAGTCCTCTACATACTTGATCGGGTATAATTGGGACTTGATAAGGGTTTTAAATTCCTCCCACTTAGTTGCTGGAGGATCAACCTCTAGCCTAAGTGATTCTGTGTGTATTTACCACCAGGTTAATGCATGGCCCTCTAACTTCAGTCGGGCAAAGGAGAGATTTTGATCCTTAACTATTTGATGGATGCTAAAATAAACCTATAACTGTTGCAACCAATGATTCAATTTTAGAGCATCAATCTCACCTTGATAGGGCTTGAGGTTGAATTTTGCTTCCATCTTGAAGAGAGACTAGGAAGGAATATTGGTACTAGAACTCAACTGCTCTCTCTCAGGCTCTTTTGTTGGCTCCTTTTCTGGGTCACTTTTATCATTATATTTCCCCTCTTATTTGAAATCTGAGTTAGATCCACCAAACTCCCCGAAATTTTTGAAATTTCTCTCCAGATCCGCCACGAGGATTGACATGTTGCATGAGATATCCACGAATTGTATTTTTAGTTTTGAAAATCGTTGCTCATAATCATCTATTGCTCCTAATTAAGTAGATTCGTTCACCATATCTAGGGTTTGAATATTTTTTTCCACCAAATACTAGATCCTACGATTACCCACAAAACCCAAAGAAAATTTTCTTTGATACCAATATGATCCTTAAATTGTCGTGGATACTCCACTGGAACAATTCGTCACAATGGATCTTACAACTTAGTTCTTATTTTAATAGCTTATTTTATTGAATGGCAAATAACTATAACTGAAACAAGAATAACTGGAGAAAATAAGTACACAATCCCACAAAATAATATAAGATATACCCTGGGAAAACCCACTATGGGGAAAAACCCTGCCACAAATGAGAACTATGCCTTACTCTTTATGTCAAATTGCAAATACGAAGGAAATTGTATTCTTTGTGGAATTACCTATGACTCTGCGGCCATTGGCCAAAATGGCTACTACATGATCTCCTATCTCCTATGTTATGCTCTAACGCCCACTCTCATGTTGTTGCTCAATTATGGAATAATACAATACATCATAAGATTGGAACCCCCACTTCTCCTTACGACCTGATATTTAACATAGCCCGATAGTTGTATAGGGTTAATTTTAGGGTTTTTGCATGCCCCAACTCCCAATTAAGGTCAGGGTTTTGGTCTAGAATGTTCTTGAAGGTCCACACATGACTAGCTCCACATGTGTGAGAAATGAGAGCTTACGTGGCATGCACTTGGTACCATGGTGGTCAACCGGATAAGTCAACTTGCGGGAGCAATAACATCTGCATACATACATTGTTTGAGTTGATTTTTGGACTGTTGGAAAGGTCTCGGAGTGTAGAGTCACGTGATATCTCAAGACATTAGTGGTGAACTTCTAACCCCAAAAAACATTGTTTATACCCTAAAAAAAGCCTCAAAAGTTTTTGACCTCAAATCTGCAAAATGAGACCTATCCATAAAATGGGCCCTACAAGCCAATTCACTCAATCTTTTGACCCCGAAAGTTCCAAGTAGGTGACAAATTATATATTCATCTATTTTGGATCATACCAACATGTATGATTCTCAACAAGGGAGTTAGAAGTAGGTTGCTTCGATAGAAATATTGTTAAGCAACCAAGCCAATATGTGGCGTACGATCAACAAAATTCATAAATAAGGGAAGTTAATATTTAATACCAAATCCATATTTTGTATTCCAAGTAATAAATGTCAATTATAACTTTTCAAACCTAGGTTGATATGTAAAAAATTATAAATTATTCTTAACAAAAATCATATAAATTATTTTTTATCATAATAGAGTTTATTTTTATTTTAAATATAAATAATTTACAAAATGACCCACACCAACAAATATTCAATCAAACTATATGTTGATTATAATATACAACTTACAATAGTTTAAAAAAAATAAATCAAAAGTTAAGCAACTCTTAAACTTGGTTGTCACAACCCCAAGGCATTGTGACGACGGCAACTCGACCCTTTGCAGTTATGCGACACTACCTCGACATTCTTCCTTAAGATTTGGTCGTTCAGGATTACTTACTAGCAGACTACACCTCTTCGTTCACAGCTTGACCATACCTTCATCTTATGTACCACCACATTACTAACACCTACCTCCACCCAACAACCTTGACAAGTACTTTGACACTTAAACTTTATTAAGTTATGTGTGGCGTTGTTTGAATAGTTATACCAATATAACAAAGACAACATAAATGTTAGTTTTTACTTGTTTAGCATAATAACATTAAACAATATACTCACTGAAAGAAAAACAAGCACAACAAACACAAATAACACATAATTTCTGTCGGGGAAACCACAAGGGAGAAAACCCGGACAAAACTTCCTCAATATAGAATTCACCAAGTACAAGATAAAACCCCAAGACAAAACAACTTCTCTCCTTCACTTGTGTGAACCTCTCTCTCTCTCTCTCTCTCTCTCCTATGACAACTTGAGTGAGTGAGGTGAATGATGCAAATGAGCAACTCAATCTCATATTTATACTAAACAAGTGACTTGAACTTTTTACTAATTAGGTTGGCTTGACTCACCTATCTGGGCTGACCTATACACTTTACAATAAAATATTCTTATCTAGATATTTACAGGCTGACCTAACAGTTGGGTTTTACATTGACTCTTTCAATGACTCTTACATTATCAATTACATCGATGACATCTCCCGACGGAGGAATACAATAATACAATAGACAAGTACATCTAGAATATATTCCGCAGTTACATTTCTTTAACACTCCCTCTTAACTATGAAGGTATTATACGGGCAACATCATCAACATCAACAAATGTCCAACTGACTGGTGAAACTTAATATGTCATAGGAAGTTTTTGGAACATCATCATATGTCTTGGGCAACATCATCATCAACAGCATGGAACTGCTGGATCATCATCATCATCGTTGTCAACATGAACTGCTGGAACATCAACATCATCATTGTCAACAAGAATTGCTGGAACATTAACATCATCATCGTAAGCAAGAATTGTTGGATCATCACCAATAAGAATTGTTGGAACATCATCATCATCAGTATATGAATACTGGAGCAACATCATCAATCATCAGTAAGTGAGTACCATAACAACAACATCAATCATCAGTAAGCAAGTACTGGAATAACAACATCAATCACCAGTAAAAAAGTACTGGAACAACAACATCAATCATTAGTAAATAAGTATTGGAACAACAACATCAATGATCAGTAAACAAGTACTGGAACAACAACATCAATCATCAGCATGTGAATGCTGGAACAACAACATCATCAGTCGACAAGTATTGAGATAACATCACCAGTCGACAAGTACTGGGATAACACTACTAGTCGGCAAGTACTGGAATAACATCATTAGTCGACAAGTACTGAGATAACATAATCGGTTGGAAAGTACTGGGATAACACTACTAGTTGGCAAATACTTGAATAGCATCATCAGTCGACAAGTACTAAGATAACGTCACCAGTCGGCAAGTACTAACATAACACTACCAATTGGCAAGTACTGGAATAACATCACCAGTCGACAAGTACTGAGATAACATCACTAGTTGACAAGTATTGGGATAAAACTACTAGTCGGTAAGTACTAGAATAACATCATCAGCCAACAAGTACTAAGATAACATCACCAGTCATAAAGTACTAGGATAACACTACCAGTCGGCAAGTATTGGAATAA
Organism: Larix kaempferi; assembly: GCA_027924585.1. Taxonomy (NCBI): domain Eukaryota; kingdom Viridiplantae; phylum Streptophyta; class Pinopsida; order Pinales; family Pinaceae; genus Larix; species Larix kaempferi. The sequence continues at coordinate 6,244,887 of BSBM01000241.1, read as the reverse complement.
CATCATCAGTAAGCAAGTACTAAGATAACATCACCAGTTAGCAAGTACTGGGATAACACTACCAGTCGACAGGTACTGGAATAACATCATCGGTCGACAAGTACTAAGATAACATCACCAGTCGGCAAGTACTAGGATAACACTACCAGTCATCAAGTACGGGAATAAAATCATCAGTCGACAAGTACTGAGATAACATCACCAGTCGGCAAGTACTGGGATAACATTACCAGTTGGCGAGTACTGGAATAAAATCATCATCACTCCCTCTTTCGAGGGAGGTCCTTTTGGACCACACCAGGCTTGTCTCGAAAGTATTCAAACTTTATGCGAGACAGAGGCTTAGTCAATACATCAACAACTTGTTACTCTATAGGAATATACTTAAGCTTTACATCTCCCTTCTGCACCATATCCCAGATATAGTGATACTTGATATCGATATGCTTCGATATATCATGGAACACTAGATTCTCTGACATCTTGATACAACTTTGATTGTCACAAAGAATATCAGTCACATCTATCTTTGCATCGAACAATCCTGCCAACATCTTGCGACGCCAAACTGCTTTGCTACAAGCTGAACATGATGCGATGTATTCAGCTTCTGTTGTACTTAGAGCAACACAGGGTTGCTTTCTACTGAGCCATGAGATCATACCTGATCCCATACTAAAACAACATCCTTAAGTGCTTTTTCTATCTTCGTCATTTCCAGCCCAATCTAAGTTTGTATATCTGTAGAATCTAAACTCACTATCTGATTCCATAGTCCAACGTACCTTTTAGGTACCTCATCACATGTTTTGCTACAATCATGTGTACATGGATAGGCTCTACCATGTATTGGCTCAAGGTGTTTACAACAAAACATATATCTGGTCTAGTATTGGTCAAATACATCAGTGATCCAATAATCTGTCTGTACATCGTTACATCTACTGTCTCTGACGAAGCATCATTTAAGAGCTTCAATTTTGTCACCATCGGAGTAGTCATGACCTTACAATCCAACATCCCAAATCTCTTTAGGATCTCAATAGTATATTTTCCTTGATTTAGGAAAATCTCATAGGGGATCTACCATACTTCAAGACCTAGTAAATAGTGTAGCATCCCAAGGTCTTTCATCTCAAATTCTGAAGCAAGATTCTTCTTACATTGAATGATTGGTTTGTCTTCTCCTGTCAAAAATAAATCATCTACATACAATAGCAATATCATAGGTTCATCATCTATGACCTTATAATAAAGGTTAGAATCTGTTTTACTCTTAGTAAAGCCCAAGCTCATCAGGCAGCCATCAATTCTTTCATACCATGCTCTAAGTGCTTGCTTCAACCCATATAGTGCTTTCTTTAGTTTACATACATCTGATTTTCTATCATCTGTTTCAAATCCTTCTGGTTGCTCGATATATACTTCCTCTTCTATCTTTCCATTCAGGAAAGTTGTCTTTACATCCATTTGATGTAACTTCCATTTCATCTTAGTGCTTTCTTTAGTTTACATCCATTTGATTTTTTGTCATCTGTTTCAAATCCTTCTAGTTGGTCGATATATACTTCCTCTTCTATCTTTCCATTCAGGAAAGTTGTCTTTACATCCATCTGATGTAACTTCCATTTCATCTTAGCTGCCAAGGCAAGGATGGTTCTAATTGAGGTATATCTAGCTACAGGAGCAAAAGTCTCCTCATAATCAATTCCTCCATTTTGAGAGAACCCCCGAGCTACGAACCTTGCCTTGTACTTCTCAATGCTTCCATATACCAAATGTTTTGTTTTGAAAATCCACTTTGACGAAACTATTGACTTGTCCTTTGGTCTTGGTACCACATCCCAAACATCATTCTTTATGATGGATTGGTATTCTTCAATCATAGAATCCAACCATTCATTCTTCTTTGTTTCATATTCAAAACATGTGGGTTATTCTTCAACAGGTTACACATCAAGGCTACATAACTAGAGTATGGCCTTGGTCTCTTGGTTTCTTTGTTGGTTCCTTTTGGGGCACCATATTTTACTGCATCTTGAATTATTTCTTGTTCCCAAGATGGTCTTCTCTTCCGTGGATTTACCTCATGAGGTGCCTCCTCAGGTCTCTGAGGTTTTATCATGTCATGATCCTCTGGAATATGTTCTTCTTCAATATTCTTGTATGGTGCATTATTAGTTTTTGTAACTCTAGGAGCTTCATGCTCCTCTTCATCCTCACTAGTCTTCTTAGATTTGATGAAAGCGGTATCTCCATCAAATGTAACATCTCTGCTAAGTTCAATTTGGCAGTATCCCAGTATGTAGATATGATAAGCCTTTGATTTCTGATTGTAACCCACAAATATCCCCTTTCTTCCTAAAGGTTCCAACTTTGTTCTCTTCTCTTTTGGAATGTGAATAAATATTGGACATCCAAATATCTTTAAATGACTGACTTCAGGATTCATACTGGTAAACATATATTCTGGGGTATTATTACCAAGAGCACTGTGAGAGATTCGATTATGTACACAGATTGCGGTTCTAGCTGCTTCAGCCCATAGATGCATGGGTAGATCTTAGTCATGGATCATGGCCTTCACTGCTTCCATGATAGATCTGTTCTTTCTTTCAGCTACGCCATTTTGTTGTGGATTATAGGGAATGGTAAGCTCCATCTTAATCCCTACTTGTTTACATAATTGTTTGAAATCTCCTGAAGTGTATTCCCCTCCATTATCTGTCCTTAGTATCTTGATCTTCTTTTAAGAGAGGTTTTCTACAAGAGCCTTAAACTCTTTAAATTTTTCAAATACTTCATTCTTATTTTTTAGAAAATAAATCCATGTTTTGCGGGAATAGTCATCAATAAAGGAAGCATAGTAAACATACCCGCTTAATGAAGTGGTTGTCATAGGTCCACAAATGTCGGAGTGAACAATATCCAATATGCATTTTGCTTTGCTATCGCTGCTTGGAAATGGGTTCTTTGTGCTTTTTCCTTGTGCACATCCTTTGCACACTCCTTCATGATTAACCTATATTTCTAGTAATCCAGTCACCACCTTACTCACTATTGGTAAATCTTTGTAGTGTACATGAGCTAGTCTTCTATGCCATAATTCACAGGGGCTCATGGTACTAGCCATTAGTGTTGAATCTGCATGACCCCTGAGTTTATAGAGTCCTCCTTCTTCAACTCCAATACCAATTGCATCATTGATTGTCTTCCCCTTTGGCCACATAAGAACTTCACCATCTACAAATGCAACTCTAAGACCTTTCTTATCTAATGTTGAGATAGAAAGAAGGTTCTTTTTCAAACCTGGAACATATAGGACTTCCTTCATGTTCATGGACTTTCCAGTGTCCAATTTGTAAGTAGCCTCTCCCATTCCTTTGATAGGTTATTCGTAATCATCTCCAAGATTTACTTTGTGTGGAGAATCTTTTTGTATGAGATGTGAAAGAGAGTATTTGTATCCCGTCATGTGCTTGGAGGCTCCACTGTCCACTCGCCAAGTGTCACTTCCACGAGATACTGAACCAGTGAGGGCTGAGATTAGAACATATTCTTCACTGGAATCTTCGTCTTCTTTGGTTTTGATTTCGTCATCATATTCACTATCTTCAACTGCATGAGCATGAAATATTTTCTTCTGCTTCTTGAATTGTCCATATTTGAGAGGACAATTTCTTGCAATGTGTCCCATCTTGTGACAGGAGAAACATTTAAAGGCGAAGAAGTCTCTCTTGACTCTATTTTCCTTTTGAAATCTTTGAGGTCAACTGGGAGAGTGGTCATGAGTATGTACCTCATTCTTTTTTTTCCTTCCTCTTTTGACATGGGTTTCCAAAGCTTGATCTTCATTATCATTGATTTTATATTCTCTTACTCCTATTCTTTCTTCCTCTTGCACACACTCTTCCCATAGTTGTCTGAACTGGATTAATTTATTCCTAACGCATATGCCACAGATGAAAGGTTCCTAATCTCTAGGAAGACCATTCAGAGTGGTCATCACAACTTCAGCTTCTTCTATCATGTCTCCAATGGATTCTAATTGTTCTTTGATCTGAGATACTCTAGTGAAATATGAAAGCATAGTCTCATACTTCTGAATCTTCACACCTTTGAGTTGATTTCTCAAGGTCATCTTTCTGTTAATATTCTTTCCTTCAAATAGACTGGTCCAGGCATCAAAAATTTATTTTGGAGTCTTCTTTGAAAACACTTGAGGAATCAAGTGATCTTTGATAGAGTCAGCAATGATCCTCTTAGCCTTGATCTTATTCTTCTTGTGTCTTGCTTTGGCCTCATCTCCTTCTGGTTCTGCAACTTCTTCCTTTATAAGGCCTTCTAGGTCATGTTCTTCAAGAATGAGCATGACTCTATATTTCCATGCCCTGAAGTTCTCAGCTCCTTCAAGCTTCTCATCAAGCTTGGTAGTGTTTGTAATTTTGATAATGTGAGAACCTCAAATGGAAATAGAATGGAGATAGTGCTTACTAGTAAAGTTGTCCTTTTGAAAAGATGTTTCTACCTTGACCTAGGGTTTGAGAGAGAAACCCTAATTTTCCAGCTTCGGGAACTTGGAAAATTGACTAGATGAAAAGATGCGCCTCCTCAAGGCGAGTTGAGCAATGTAATATTTCTACCAAATCTGTGAGCAGATCTTCCAAAAAATCGATGCCCTAGTTCTCCGCCTGTAGTGGTGGACCCAAAAATGAAAATTCTCTGAATTGAATTATGCTTCGACATAAATATGTGCCCTAGTGAGGCGAGTTAGATGCACCCTCTTTTTTAGCTGATCTGTGGAGAGAGATCCCGGAATAAGAAGCCCTAGTTTCTGCAGTTGTAGTGGCTGCACAATGTTTTCTTTCGGGCCTACTCTGATACCATGTTAGTTTTTACTTGTTTAGCATAATAACATTAAACAATAAACTCATTGAAAGAAAAACAAGCACAACAAACACAAAGAACAAATAATTTCTCTTGGGGAAACCACAAGGGAGAAAACCCCAGCAAAACTTCCTCAATATAAAATTCACCAAGTACAAGATAAAACCCCAAGACAAAACAACTTCTCTCCTTCACTTGCGTGAACTTCTCTCTCTCTCTATCCTATGCGAACTTGAGTGACTGAGGTGAATGATCCAAATGAGCAACTCAACCTCCTATTTATACTAAACAAGTGACTCGACCTTTTTACTAATTAGGTCAGCTTGACTCACCTAACTAGGCCAACATGTACACTTTACAATAAAATATTCTTATCTAGATATTTCCAGGTCGACACAATAGTTAGGGTTTACTTTGACTCTTTAAATGAATCTTACATTATCAATTACATCAATGACATATCCCGAAGGAGGAATACAGTAATAAAATAGACAAGTACATCTAGAATATCTTCCATAGTTACATTTCTTTAATAAGAAATATGTAGGGGGAATCCGAACCCAGGCATACACAACTTGTTATTATATGAAAGTGATCAAGGTTACAATGGAGAGGTTTGGGAAATGGCTAACACCTCCAAATACAACAAGGTACAAATCTAAGGCTTGTTGCCCAAATGCATACAACCTTCAGCAACCCCGATGAATAGACACTCAAAAAATATAGAGAAACCCCTCGACACCCCTACTGAAATTGCCTCCTGGCAAGTGCACAAAACCTCGTCAATTGTTGCTCGAATTGTCTTCTGGTGCAATCGATTTCCATTTCTCAAATTTTCCTTAACCTTGGTTGCAGTTAGAGTACCTTTTATACCGAACTATTTGAATTCTTGTTAGTTATCGATCTCTTCTTGATCTGATGATGCCTTTGCAAGTGTGTGCTCACTCTTATATAAACTTATTAAGGGGTGTTTTACAAACACCAAGTGGACATGTCGACTCTTTTTGAAGCCCCTCTATCGACATGTCGTGATCCTTTCCAAAATGCCCCTTTCTGTGCTATGGCAATGCTTCACGGGTTGTCATGTTGATGCCCATGTGTTGTCATGCTGACGCTCTTACCGAAGCACCCGATTCCACCAAGTATGCACATGCACCCTTCTTTCGATCATTTGACGTGGACACACTTCACACTAGGTCTACTCACGGAAGCCCATTGGTTATGAAGTGGTCCTGATGAGATTCTCCATGGACACTTAACGATGCTCCCCTTTGGTTGCACCTCTGCCTGTTCTCCCACCGTTGGTTGCTTGGTCCACATCTTGGTTTTATTACATGATTCCTTTCCCATGATGCGGGTAAGTGGGCACACTCATGTGGCAAGCGAGTGCGCCCTTGTCCCTTGGTAAGGCATTCATGCCTACCAAAATTTGAGTATGTTACATCCTCCCCCATTGAACATGTTGTCATCCCGACAACGTCTGATCCTACTATGTGTGAACGTTGGGATTCCTTGGCTTGAACTCCCAACTTCACTCTACCGGTTTTTCTTCATCACTTGTCCATGTAGGTTGCCTCTCCAACCCTCTACAAGGCAGCCTGAGAATCCCCTCTACCAAAATGCCTTCATTTCAACTCATTTTGCATGATCCACTTCCCGAGATTTCATGAAGGGGATAAGTTGGGTAGCTAGTCTGACTCTACATCTTCTCACAATAGTGTCTCCCTGCCCAGACTTGTGAATTCAAATGCCTTGGGTCATTCTACCTATGCGTTGCTATTCTTAGACTTACTTCTTATTTGCCTCCAAGTCCTTTGCTCGCCGTCGAATGTTGATGTGTGAGCTTGCTTCTTACCCTTAAACTTTAGTAAAGATGCTTTGTTTACTCATGTAATTGTTGCTAGACTTCTTGACTTAACTTCATTTTATTTTTTTTTGGCATCGTCGACCCGATGACTTTGAATTAATGTTGCTCCTTAGGAGGGGTCTCCTTCTTTCCTACTCTAACAAAGAGTGGGAGGTAAGCGGCACTTGATTCCACCTCCCTCAAATGTTCCAAATTGGGGGTATTCCAAAGATGTGCTCAGTTTATCTGGTCCATATGTCACACTTAGATACAATAATAAGGAATGTTTGACTTGATCCTTCCTTCACCTTCAATCAACAACTAATCTACCTCTAGGTTGACTTGTTGATTCTCCTCTCTAAGCATGACCAAAGCTTGTTCCTGGTCTTCCTTGGCATCCACATACTAAGGCTTCTTAACTACAACTAGGTCCCCTTGAGCTATTGACAAATATCCCTTTCACTAGTTGTTCTTTTTGTTGGTTCTTCTTGCATTTGTTCCCTACTATTGTGTGCTCCCGATCTCCAAGCTGACAATTTCTACATTTTATTTATGCTCAAAACTATCATTATTCCCTTCATAAGGACTCAGGTTGGTGCTTTGGTTGGTCATTTCAACCAATCTCAAAGCCATCAACTATGTGATTTGACCAATCTACTTCTTAACTGTTGGGACTATGATCTGTTGGTTTCCTGTAAAGAAAACCAAACTATCAAAGTGTGAGACAGGTGCAGCCTATGCCATCCGCAAGAACTCTTTCCTAAGGACAAGTTTAAAATCATCGATAAATACAATCATGATGTTTTGTTTCTCTCACCAATTGCCTATCTGCATTGATACTTCCTTAGAGGCACCAACCAACCAATCAATCTCTGAGTTAGATACTTTGAAGGAGGTGTTTGCGGGTTCAACATGCAGCTTGAGCCTCTTGCAACCTCTGTTTGTTGAAGAATGTAACTTTGGAAGATATTATTATTTGTATTATTTGTATCATTTGTATCATTTCTATTGTACACCCTACGAGGATTATTATTGATGTAATTGATCATGTAAAAGTCATTGAAAGAGTCGATGTAAACCCTAACTGTTAGGTCGGCTTGGAAAGATCTAGAAAATAATATTTTATTGTGATTTGTACAAGTCGGCCCAATTAGGAGATTCAAGCCGACCCTGTTTGGTAAAAAGGTCAAGTCAGTTGATTAGTATAAATGAGGATTTCAACCTCCTCATTTGGTCACCACTTTCACTCATTGATTTCGCGTCACTAGGAGAGATACAGTCAAGAGAATAACTCTTTTGGAGTCTTCTTGTTTTTGGGTCTTTGCATGAGGGATACTATTGTACATTCTGACGAATCTATACAAAAGAAGTTTGTTGGGTTTTTCTACCCCGAGAGGGTTTTCCAAGGATAAATTTGTTGTGTTCTATTGTCTATGTGTGATTGTTTATCTTTCAGTGATCCATATTGTTATTGCACTTAAAATTTAACATGGTATTAGAGCAGGCCTGAAAGAAAACATTGTGTAGCTGTTGCAACTATAGAAACTAGGGTTTCTTACTTATGGAAGAAGTCTCCACAGATCAGCTAAAAAAGAGGGTACATTCAACTCGCCTCACTAGGGCACATCTTTCTGTCGAAGCATAATTCAATTTCGAGAATTTTCATTTTTGGTTCCACCACTACAACTTAGAGAACTGGGGCATCAAATTTTTGGACGATCTGTTCACAGAATTAGGAAAAAGAGTACACTGCTCAAATTGCCCCAAGGAGGAGCATCTTTTCCTCCTCTCAGATTTCCAAGATCTAGAAGTTGAAAAAATAAGGTTTCTCTCACAAACCCTAGGACCTCTTGAAGCCAGATCACATAAATCAACTTATGTTTGGAGCATCTTATTTGGTAAGTTATTCTCTCTCTATTTCCGTTTGAGGTTCTCATTTAACAAGTTTATCAAGATGACAAGTCATACCAAGCTTGAGTATAAGCTTGAAGGGGCCGAGAACTTCCGAGCATGGAAGTATAGGGTGATGCTCATCCTAGAAGAACATGAATTGGACAATTATGTCACAGAAGTAGTTGCGGAGCCAAAGGGAGATGAGGAGAAAGCAAAACATAAGAATAATCTAATCAAAGCTACGAGGATCATAGCTGATTCCATAAAGGATCACTTGATCCCACACATCTCATCTCTGAAAACTCTGAAAGAGATGGTTGATGTATTGAAAGGATTGTTTGAAGGAACCAACATCAATAGGAAGATGACCTTGAGGACGCAACTCAAGGCTATGAAGATGCAAAGCAATGAAAGTATCCAATCTTACTTCACAAGGGTCGCCAACATCAGAGATCAATTAAGTGCTATTGGAGACAAGTTTGAAAATACAAAACTACTGATGACTACCCTAAATGGTCTTCCAAGCTCATGGGAGTCATATATTCAAGGGATATGTTCCATGAAGAAGCTCATATTGTTCAGTGCACTTTTGGAATCTTGCACCCATTAATAAGCAAGGATTGTTTCTAGAGAACAAAAGTTAGGAGATTAAGGTAATCAAGCTCTGACAGCTCATGCCAAGAGAGTCAAGAAATAAGATCATCATCACAAGAGATCACACAAGGATAGAAGACCTCCTAAATATTATTCAAGTTTCAAATGCTACCATTGTGAAGAGATGGGCCACATTTCTAGGAATTGTCCTAAGAAGAAAGGGAACAAGAAAAAAAGCAAGAAAAGAACCATGCTCATGCTCTAGAGGATGATGAACCAGGCAGAAGAAGGATAAAGAAGATTCCTCTAGTGATGAGGAATATGTATTTTGAACCAGAAGAATTCAAACCAGGAAGATGGCGGAACCTCTTATCCATTTCAGCATTGGATAAGAAGTGATGCAGTTGTGATTGGTGACGAATAAGAAGAGACACACAAATTCGACACCAGTACATAGTTCCATGTGATCTAGGGTGTATAATACTTGCTCAACATTGTCGATCACAAGCAAGAAAGGCGCGGGTCCTCAGAATCAGATGATGGAGAACAATGTCAAAGACTCCAATAATTCATGCTAGGATCAAGAGGGATCCTACCAAACAAACAAAGATAAGTATTTGAATTGTCATTTCATGTATATGTAATTGCTTAAATGATATTGTTCAGTTGTGTACATATTTATATTCCTATATTTAGGAAGTGTATTATGCATGTTAGAGTGTTTGCATTTATGAACAATATACTACTAATATGCATGTGATGGGTAAGTGTCCTACAATGTTGTACAACATTCCATTGCTACTTATCTAGAATGAAACCTCTTTGCTGAAATGTTGGTAGTAGTGCACACTCTTAATAATGTTCTGGTAGATATGGAAGGCATTTAGAAAGTTATCGTATGAATGTAGGATATGGATGAGTGTTGTGTTGAAGCCTTGGCTAAGATAGTTGCATGATTGTGTGACCTATGTCTTTATGCATAAGAATTTGTCATTATTAATATGTTCTAAAAATTATGAAATAATCACGCCACTAAATTTTGACTTGTAGGAAAGATTGTGTACCATCACCTACAAGAGAATAATGATGAGACATGTTCCGAAGAACAAGTGACGATGGTTCAACTATGATATTCAAGAAGATTTACATACTATAGAAGTAAAAAGTGAAGGTTCTCTCAGAAAGAGGGAGTCGACTATGACAAGACATTGCTCTAGTGTCCAGACACACTTCCTCAGTGGTGGATATTACACTAGATAGATGGTGTAATCGAAGTAGAAGTGTATATCGAGCAACCTCCAGGATTCAGGACTCTCTATAGAGAACCACATTTCCACATATTGAAGAAGACTTTGTACGGGCTCAGAAGGCATCCATGGGATATCATGATGGGATTGAGGATCACCTAGAGTGATGAGATATCAAACTTTGATACAAGGTTGAATATGAGGAGCTCATAGATGGGTGCAAGAGAGAACTTGCAACAAAGTTTGAGATCTTGGTATCCAATGACCTAGAGAGATGACATAAATGGATATAGATAAGATCAACAGAAGAAAAGGCTACCAGTCACTCCAGTACAAAATGTCCCGATGCAGAGAGTACAAGCTGCAGAGGGAGAATAGTGCTCAGTTATAGAAGGAGCAGTAAAGCTTCGCTTCAGAGGGAGTAACTACAACACAGATTGAGAGACATTATCACTTAGACTCTATCCATGGCAAAGGTTGTTTTCCTTAGTATCTTAGGGATATGCTCAGAGTGATGCTAGATGTTTCGCCTCACAAAGAGGAAGTATATGTGGTGGAGTTTGAGACAGATACCCAGAACATGATACAATAAGATAGATGGATTTCTGACGAGCTTGGGCTTTACTAAGAGTAAAGCGGATTCCAACCTTTACTACAAGGTTGAAGAAGGAAATCCCATGATTCTACTATTGTATGTAGAAGACTTGTTCTTGATAAGTGAAGACAAGCTCATAGAAAAAACGAAGAGGAACCTTGCCGTAGAGTTTGAGATGAAAGACCTAGGTATGATGCATTACTTCTTAGGTCTTGAGGTGTGGCAAAATCTAGAGGAACTTTTCATGAGTTAAGGAAAATATGTGGTAGAGATCCTGAAGAAATTCAAGATGATGGATTGTAAGGCCATGGTCACACCTATGGCATCGAATCTCAAGTTGCTGAGTGATACTTCTTTAGAACTGGTGGATGCCACAGTGTATAGGAAAAATATTGGTTTGTTTATGTACTTAACGAACACGAGGCCAAACTTATGCTTTGCAGTGAACACTTTGAGTTAGTATATGGTGGAGTCGAGACATGTTCACTTGGTTGCAACAAAGCATGTACTGAGGTACTTGAAGGGTATGGTTGATTATGGCCTCAGGTATGCATCGGATCAGAAGATTAACCTACAGGGTATGATCGGGTATGATCTCATGGTTAAGTAGGAAGCAGATGAGTGTGGCACTCAGTATAGCTGAAGCCGAGTATATGGTAGCTTCTTTAGCACGCTGCAAGGCAGTATGGCTTTGAAAGTTGCTATCATGATTGTTTGATCTCGAGTTAGAGGCGACTTGTGTCTTCTGTGACAACCAGAGTTGTGTGAAGTTGTCAGAGAATCTTGTGTTCCATGACAAGTCGAAGCACATCGAGATTAGGTATCACTATATATGGGATATGGTGCAAAAGGGAGTAGTGAGACTCCAGTATATAGCAATAGAGAAGTAGATAGTCGATGTGTTGACGAAGCCTCTGTCAAGGGTGAAGTTCAAGTTCTTCAAGCTTGGAGTGGTCCATATCAATAGGGAGTGATGAACTCGGATGAGGTACCAAGTAGTCACGGGTCATGTTATGTAATTGAGTCTCCTAGGCTACGAGAGGATCTGGACGAGCAATGAGGTAACGTAGGTGTTTGCGGTGTGCAATGTAATGTGTGATCTTGGGCTGAACCCACCGGATGGCTTGCTTGGCTCGTGGATGGGGACAATTGCATCTAGTATGAAAAATGACCAACTTTGCAAGAAAGCCCTAGATTCTATCTAGGTCACATCTTGTATGAAACATGACTGGATATGTGAGAGAGAAATCCCTATATTGTATTTAGGACGCATCCAATATGAAACAAGACTGCCTCTGTGTGAGAGAAAGCCCTAGATTGTATCTAGGCCGCATCCAGTATGAAACAGTATTGGCTCTATGGGAGAGAAAGCCCTAGATTGTATCTAGGCCGCATCCAATATGAAACAGGACTTGCTATGTGGGAGAGAAAGCCCTAGATTGTATCTAGGCCGCATCCAGTATGAAATAGGACTGGCTCTGTGGGAGAGAAATCCCTAGATTGTATCTATGCCGCATCCAGTATGAAACAGGAATGACTCTGTGGGAGAGAAAGCCCTAGATTGTATCTAGGCCACAACCAGAATCAAATAGGAATGGATATGTGGAGAGTTGCATCTAGCATGAAAATGGGCTAGCACTACAAGGCACATCCAACATGAAAAAAGGATGGCTCTGTGAAACTTCTTATGATATATAGATTCGGTAAATGTCATATGTAAATAGTTTGTGTACAAGAAGTGCAACAGTTGGAAGACGATGGTGATGATGTCAGAAGAATACCTTCCTTGTTAAGAGGGAGTGTTGAAGAATGTAACTTCGAAATATATTCTTATTTGTATTATTTGTATCATTTGTATTATACACCCTACATGGATTATTATTTATGTAATTGATCATGTAAAAGTGATTGAAAGAGTCAATGTAAACCCTAACTGTTAGGTTGGCTTGGAAAGATCTAGAAAATAATATTTTATTGTGAATTGTACAATTCGGCCCAGTTAGGAGAGTTAAGCCGACCCTATTTGGTAAAAAGGTCAAGTCAGTTGATTAGTATAAATAAGGAGTTTGACCTCCTCATTTGGTCACCACTTTCACTCATTGAGTTCGCATCACTAGTAGAGATTGAGTCAAGTGAATAGCTACTTTTTGAGTCTTCTTGTTTTTGGGTCTTTGCACGAGGGATACTATTGTACATTCTGACAAATCTATATAGAAGAAGTTTGCTGGGTTTTTCTTCCCCAAGAGGGTTTTCCCAGGATAAATTTGTTGTGTTCAATTGTCTATGTTGTGCTTTTTTATCTTTAAGTGATCCATATTGTTATTTCACTTAAAATTTAACATTGTTTTCATGACGTTGTGGGTGGCTCCACTCTCCACAAGGGAAATGACAGTATTCCCTTTCACTTCTACCAGAACATGACAAATTTTTTTCATTTCTTCTTCATCCATCTTGGCCATTGTTGGCTTCCCTGGGCAGACCCAGGTTCGGCGAAGTTATCGTAGCAACAAAAAAACGCCTCTCACTGGTCCTTTCGGCATCACCCTGTAAACAGGATGAAGTCTCACCCGAAGTGAAGATGGGTGGGTTACAAAATCAAGCTTCTGTAACTGTGGAAATGTGCAGATGTGGTCAACAACCACTTTGTAAGTCCTACTTATCAGAAACACACATGACTAAAATGAACAGGTTACTTTGCGCTTCGCATCTAATCAACAATATACATAACTACACTGAATATCTATTGTATTCACCAGGTTAGCTACGCATTCATCATTCTAAGTGTTCCTCCATAACATGCATACACATGTATTCCAATTACTCATCCTACAATTACCATTCACATACATACAGAAGCAAATACATAAACACACCATAAAATCAAAGCACATCATAACTCATATACATAAACACATGGATTTACATGGTTCACCCCAGGAGGGAGCTACGTCCACGGGAACTGTTCTTCTATTAGCTTGGAAGGGTAATAGTTCCAGTCTGCGCACTTAGCTACAAACTCTTCTCTAAAATCATATCTCTACACACTCAACTGTAGAGTCTGTTCTCTCTCTGATCACTATTCTTCTATTAAAATTATAACACCCTCTTCTCTTTTCTCTAGCTAACCCTTCCTCATACAAAAATACCCTTATATATAGGTGTTCCTGAAAATCGCATATTACAATAACTATGGGCCAACCCCCATAATACCCAAAACCCTAAAACCCCGTGGTTCTCCTGTAGACCACGCTAAGCTTTAACTCCATTGTCCCTTTGGCACTGCTTTCTCTGACTTCGTCATTTTCTCTGACAACGTACCTCCGACTTCCGCAGTGGCGTGTACTTTACACCATTCTGCTTCTCAACTTCTCGTTCCTATAGCAGTCAGGCTGCCGCTCATCCCTTAACTACGCCAACCACCTCTGTTTGTCCTTAGTACTTTTCCTTTATTAAGGAAACAAGTCCTTTCCTTTCAACCGGACTTCGCTCCATACCCTCTGCCTGGGATTTGCGGAGTCACCTTTCTCGCAAAAATGGTCAAGTTAGGCCTCGCCTAGCTGTACTTGCCTTCTTAAATTCGTCTTATTGGGCCATGCCCAATAGGCCCCCAACACTTACTTGTGGCTCATCCCCGAGCCACTTTCACTGGGTTTTGTTGACTTCGTGTTGCTTGGGATCTTCATCTTTGCTGTGAACTCTTGATATGTTGCGCTCAACTTCGCAACAACCTCCTTGGTTTCCTGCTAATATTCTTTCACTGTGTCGAGCAACATCGCATATATCAGTTCTTGCATCTGTTCCTTAACTGTATTTTCTATTGTGCGAAGATCCTGCAACTTCCCCTCAATCTCTTAGTGCCAATTCCTCTTCCTGCATTGGTTGCAACTTTGCCATAGTTTCTGCTTCCTTGGTCCTTAATGCCTGTAGCTCTTTCTGGAGCTCATTTGTTTCTGTGAAATTCTGTATTCTCTGCCTCAGCGTCAAGTACTTCATCGTCGTGTTCACTGAGTCGAGGTGCTTCTGCTTCTTTTGTACAAACCCCGAATCTTCTGTAATTCTGGCTCCTCCTGTAGTATGGCCCATGACTTGGTCACTTCTTCTAACAAGTCTTGTCACCTCACAACTTCCGCAGAGATGCTCTCTGTCGAAGTTTTTAACTCTTCAACTCTTGCTATCTTTACTTCTGGTGGAGTGTTAGGTTGTTGTCTAGCCTCCAAGTTTGCAATCTTCTCTTTGTATATGTTCTCCATATCCTCCATTTTTTCTTTAAGATTGTCGAGTGCAGTACCAATCTTGACTATAGTCGCTTCTACTTCAACTTCTTCATCGAAGTCTGGAATATTAGCACATACTTCCTCTATGGATTTCTCCAGCTTCTTCTTCCTTTCGTGAGTGTCTACTAAGTCATCGGTCCTCGGTCGACATTCATTCTTAAATTCATTGTAGTTCTCTTCCAGCTTCAAATGCTGGTTATATGCTATCATGTCCCTGTACTTAATCTCTTCTATGACCTACAAGTGTATATCGTGTAGTCCTTCTATAGGTATCATTCCCACATTAATGTCTAAGTGCGTGAGCTGCTTCACACGTTAAGTGACTTCGTCTGATGGGAATATAACATTTGTTGGCTCGATGCACACCAACTGGGGTCACATCGTTAATGCTGGTGCTTTCCTTTTTCTTCAGCTTGTTTCCTCTAATTTGGCTGCGATGCAGTCATAGTCATCATCTTCCAACTTTGCATCAAGTGGAGTCTTAGTCGCTTTCTTCTTTCTTTCTTTTTGACCTCTCCGACACATCTGTGGTGGGGTTCTTTCTTTTTTCTCCTATTGGCGGATCGCCAGTTTGCTGCTATTCCTGTTCTTGCTCTTCTTCCCGCTGATCATCACCTCCTCCGGCACCTTCTTTATCCTACTTGTCGTTGTCATTTCCACTATCATAAGATGTCATAAGCAGTGCCTATGGCGCATCAAATTTCCATTCCGGTGGCCAATCCTCAATAACGAGGTCAATATTCTGTGCTTCCAGCTGATATTGACCCTCATACCATTCCAACTTTGTTGGCTCTCTGGGATGTATAAAGATAGAATGGAGATCGACACTGAATCTAATATTCCAAATGTACACCGCTGTCACCTATTCCCGGATACGCGAAGTGCGCGTAATCACCTCGCATAATTGTTGGTAAAATGTGTATAGTTTCACATTGTTAAGCCTTTGTCTTTCCAGCCTTGTGTTACTCCAAATATTTGCGTACCGAGGTCCATGACAGTCGCTAGAGAACACCGGTACATTTTGTTGGTACTTTGGCTTTATCCAACCCACAACTGCGATGAGGACTATCAACCAACTTTAATGAAACTGATAGCCATTGTCTTGTGCATCCACTACATCGTCCATAAATTCCCCAGTTGAACGGTAGCCCCTCCTTAGCCTTAGCAGCTAGGGAGATCGCAGTAGCTGGAACTTTTGTCGGTCTGCATTTTCTGAGTACCTTTCCTGCGAGCAACTGTACTGTGAACCTTGTGGCGTCATCTTCAATCTGTTCTTCCTGATAGCCCCGAGTTCCTTTAACTAATCCGAATTCGCTCTTCATATGCTTGGTGAGGTCTTTATCTTTATTCTTACCCACAAATTTTGTTGCGGGGTCAGTACCTCGTTTGCTGAGATGCGTGATCCTGTAGATTAGATCAATGTTTATGTCTATCTTGTGGTCTAGCCACAAGTATCCCTAGTGTGTGCATGACAACAACACACGCACGACTACTGTTAGCTCTAGACTTCGCCCGAAGTGTGGAATTCTTAAGAGGTTCAAGAGTCTTGAAGACTGTAATGGTGCAATACAGTCATGTGCTTGTATGGTTGTCTGCTTAGTGGATTCATCAAAGTTTCTGCACATATATCGGTCTGGCTGGAACTACTTGTTCGCATTCAACGGATTGTAATCTGTGAACTTAACATCCAGGATCTTTCCCAACAAGTTGTTCTTTTCCCGAACATGGCTTGACATCAACGACAGAGGGATGTCATATTGTGGTTTCTTCTTCAATACTATCTCCGGTGCATCATCTTTCAGTGGTGGAATGTACTCAGATATCAACATAATCATCCTCTCACGACGTCGCTCTCCCTGGTGCTCTCGTGGTGTTTTTGTAGCCTGGGGCTTCTATTGTTCCTTTGCTTTATTCTTATCCTTCCACTTAGACTACTGTGCGTGTCGAGGTGAGGCCCTAGAGGACCCATCCTTCTCTTGGGTTGCTTTATTCATAGGTGTTTTCATAATTACTTCTAGACTAGACTATTGGAATTTCTTTAATACCTCTTGTAGTTCTTCTTACTCAGACATGTACTATCAGAATGTTCTATTCTGCACTAGTAAACGCTCATAATTTACTTGCGGTAAAAATAACAGTCACAGTAAAAATGTAACTGTGCGGTTCTTTCCTATATATAGCCATAACCCGAACTGAAATGCGCCCAAAAATGGCTAAGTCAACATTCAATGTGATATCTGTTGTCCAAATATAGCTTAGATCCTGTTCTTTCCTTGCATTAAATGTGTCTTCAACGAACAAGTAGCCTTTAAAGCAGAAAAATCCAATTTTCCCAAAAATACTATATAACGACAAGTTTTCAAACAAAAAATGTAACAACTAGTTTTCTCTAGCTTCACTGAAGGTTAGGTGAATGGCGAAGCTCACTTCGCATTTCCATTCTCTTCATGGAACTTCACAACACTACCCCCTTCTTTTCTTCGCAACTTGACTTGCTATGTGTGCTCCACGACACATCTTCAAATCTGTGAACTTCTCATTATGGAAAAATTGTTGTGTGCATAATTTGCTCTCTGTTTAGCATCCAATTTCAACCGCAATTGACACTTGAACACTATTGTGTTGTTTAATTACTGGTTGTAGGAGTAGGGCCATCCCAGTAAGGCTTTAACCCACTCCCATTGACAATTACTTGTAATTTTTTTCCAAGTAATGTGGCTAACTGGACTGGTGCATCGTTAGTAACATGTTTAACAGTGTATGTCCCTAACCAATGAATTCTAAACTTTCTAGGAAATTTCAAAAATTTGCTATCATAAATGATAACAAGGTCTCCTACCTAGAATAACTTATGCTTAATGTGTCTATCATTCCATACCTTTTCTCTAGCTTTATGTATTTGTTGGTGAAATCCTGCAATGAAGCAGTCTTCCTCCAATCCAATCAACTGTAATAGTCTTTCATCCATCATTTCAACATCAACCATGTCTGTGAATGTTGCAATTCTCAATATTGGTACTATGTATTCCATGTGCATGACAACTTCCTATCCATACACTAACCTGAAAGGTGTACGACTTGTCAAATTTTTACAAGCTTTTATATATTCCCATAATATTGCTGGTATTCTGATATCCTATTCATCCATGTTTGCATTGCATACCTTGGTCAATGCATTCTCCAATACTTTATTAAAGGCCTTCACAATGCCATTAGCTTGTCGATGATATGGTGTACTCTTTTGATGATATATATGAAATTCTTCTATCAGGGCTTCAATGGCTATGTTCAGGAAGTGAGTTCCCTGATCACTCATCAGAATCTTTGGACATCCAAACCTTCTCAATATGTTCTCAAAGATGAACTGTGCTACTGTAGCTGCGCTACAGTCCTTCACTGGTTTTGCTTTTTCCCATCTAGTTAGATAATCTGTAGTTGTAATGATGTTTCTCGAGCCAGTTCTCTTCCCTGGTGAGGTAATAGGTCCCACAAAGTCAATATCCCATTTATCAAATGCTTGTAAAGTCAACTGTGGGATTAATGGCATCTCATCTCTACGAGATGGATTTCCTGTTCTTTGGCATACATGGCAACTCCTGCAATGTTCCTTTGAATCTTTATGTATAGTAGGCCACCACAGTCCTGCTCTCAAAATATTCTGTGCAATGGCTTTCCCTGCATAGTGTCCTCCAGATACTCCTGAATGTGCTTCAGCATGTATGATAGGTCTCTCATGCTCTAGTACACACCTACACAACACTTCATATGGTCCCAATTTATATAATTGCCCTACAATCAAGGTAAAATCAGCTGATCGTACCACTAACTGTTTCTTTTGCCGCATAGTGAATTCTACAGGTGCTAACCCCGTGGTTAGAAATTCTACAATGTCTCTGAAGTAGTCATCTGATATGTGAATAGTAAACAATTGCGCATCTGGTATATTATCCTCCAAATTACTAGGTTCCTCTCCTGACTCCATCCTTGAGAGATGGTCAGGTCCTGCATTCAATATTCCTGGCTTCACTATGATCTCAATATCATATTCTTGAAAAAGTAGAAGCCATCTGCATATTCTTCCCCTTAACAATGGATTATTGACCAAGTACTTTAAAGCTGAATGGTCAGTGGACATGAAAAAGTGCAAACCTAGCAAATAGTGCCCGAATTTCTGCAATGCGTATACCATGGCTAAACCTTCTCTCTTTGTTGTGGTGTAATTATTTTCTGCCAACGATAGCTTTCTACTAGAAAATGCAATTGGATGGTCGATGCCTCATCACCAGGTTGTGCTAGTACAATGCCAAGTGCTATAGATGAAGCATCTACATGTACATGAAATGACTTATTCTAGTCAGTAAAGACTAGAATAGGTGTTGTGGCCATCTTCTCTTTCAGTGTATCCAATCCTCTTTCGAAATCTTTAGTCCACTCGTACTTCGCTTCTTTTTTCAATAGTTTCTCCATAGGCACAGTTATCTGTGCATATCCCTTAATGAATTTTCTATAATATCCTCTGTGTCCCAATGTAGTGCGTAGCTACTTAACTGAATTAGGCGGTGGGGGATTTACTATGATAGCTATCTTCGCTGGATCAACCATCAATCCTTTTTTGCATACTATGTGTCCTAACAAAATTCCATAAGGAACACAAAAGATACACTTCTTTAAGTTCAATGAAATCTGATAATGTTTAGCTAACATCATCCTTAAGTTCACATGATGGTCCTTCAAAAGGACAAATACCGTCCAATCATCAAAGTAAACCTCTAGGAATTTATGAATGTACTCCTTAAATGTAGCTACAACCACTCTTGAAAAGATAGCAGGTGCGTTCTTCAACCCAAAAGACATAACAATGTACTAAAATGATCCCCATTCAGTAGCTAATGTAGTCTTGTGTCTATCTTCCACATCAATTCTGATATGATGGTAGCCAGAAAATGCATCAATGAAAGAGTATGCCTCCTGTGCACCTACATTATCTAGTAGTTCATCTGTGAATGGAGTAGGAAATGGGTCATGCACAGATGTGTCATTCAACTTTCTGAGATCCATGCAATTTCTGATTTCTCCTTTAGCTTTCTTGTCTTGAACCACCATGGGACTTATCCATTTTGACTCTTCTACTGGTTCAATGATCCCCACCTCCAACATTTTATCAATTTCTGCTTTCGATCTTTCTTTATATCCTGGGTTCAATATGTAAGGTCTTTGTTTGATAGGCTTCACATCATGCTTGAGAGGTATTTTCATAACTCCCAAGTCACCTAAAATGCCTTTCATTTCAAAAAACTTGGTAGGAAACAAGTACTGATACTCATGCAGTAGGTTTGCGATTTGTCCCACTGTTTCTTCATCCCAGTAATCTCCAATAGAGGCAAACTTTGGTTCTTCATCTGTGCTAATATCGATCTTTTTAGTCTTAATGGGATTACTCATAAATAGAATTCTTCAAATTCTAGTATATTCGCATCATGAGGGTCTTCATTTTCATCTTCATCCACTGTAAAATTATAAAATTCAAGGGCATGTTCCAACTGTATTGCCCAATCTGGTTGATTGTACACAGGCAATGGGACATCATCAAATATTTTCCTTTTAATGATCTGCAGAGCCTCATTAATGCTGGGATAATCATCCTCAAAAATGAAATTTAGTTGAAAGTTCTTTATCATCATGTGCCAATCTATTGTACCATGTCGAAGTTTTGTTTCTATATACCAATTCTTTGCTATTGGATCCAATGTGTGCACAAACATATGGACCCATTCTGTCTTTGGTATATTCCTCCATGCTTTCGAGCAATCTTCTATATGATCTCTAGGATCAGTCTGTCCATTGTACTTTGCTTGTACATTCTTAGTTTGTTCAGCAAATCTAACTTCCATTAAGTGCTAACATTCTTTCCATGTGTTCAACTTGTCTTTGTGTGCAGCCCACCAACCAGCAGGTGTAGCTCACAATGCTATATCTAGAGTGGATAGCCTATGTTCATATGAAATTGATGCTAGATATTCATGAAAGAATGCTTTATACTACTCAAACCATCATAAGTAGGAATTGGACTTACCTCTGTTCCAATCCAGCGAAGTGACTTTGTCATCCTCGCACATCATCTAGCTAATACTTCATGCATTCTTCTCTGCCAGTTCTCCAGTCCCGTGTCTAACTCTTATACGCATGAACTATCACGTCTCCAGCTCAACGTTCCATCTTTTGTTCCATCTCAACGTTCCATCTTTTGTAGGATTAATGTAATCCTCTTGATTAACTGCCATCTTGTAGATGCAATCTAGCTCTTGAGCTCTGCATTCTTCTCTTATTGGCTCAACATACTACATTCCTTACGAAGGATATAGGGGTGCAATAACCCTGATTTCCCATCCTTCAAATATCATATGTTTTTTCTTCAAGTTTATAATTGCGAGGTCATCAAATGCCCAACCAATCCCTAATAGTGCAGGATAAGGATTACTGTCGTCTATGATCTCAATCACCTCAAAGTATGCTTTACTTCGTACTCCATCAATGTCAACAAGAACACTTGATGGCCTCCCAAAAGGTATAACCTTCTGCTGGTTAGCTATTCTCAACTGTATAGGAGACCAAGATAGATTTGGTTTCCCCATCTGCTCCCATGCTTGTTTTGTCAACACGTTCACCTCTAAACCCAGATCGAGAATGACTTGGTTCATTTCAAAATCTTGAATATGTGCACTTAACCTCATTTCTCTTCCTGTCCTTTTATGGTTCTTAATGTGATGGACTGTTCTATGTGCATCATTTAGTGTACTACGCTGCTCGTAGTATCCCATCACGTTCTGTAGTTCCCCTAAGGCATGCTCATGCCTTAGCATCTTCATGCAACTCTGCAGAAACTGTGTTACATGACTTGTCTATTTTGGAGAAGCTCGCGACCCATCATACAAGACTTGCATACCTAGTATCGGTGTATGATCGCTTCACAAAGGGATCCTTGTAGTCAAATATCCCAAGTCCTATAATTCTTTTCTTACTTCCATGAATACTTCTTTTTCTTTGTTAGGGTCAAGTGCAAGTATATTTCCACCTGTTTTCCTCACCTAAGGCCCATCAGTAGGCTTTGGTCTGTTTATGTGATTATCAGAAGTCAAATCTTCGTTTGTCCTATCATCTCCCGTCGAATCTCCACTTCGCGTCACAACATGAATGTTGCAGTCTTCGTTCCTTTTCTCAGCTGCTATCATCTGAATATTCTGGTTATGTCCTTCTGGTCTTTTTTCTTGCATTTTTCCTAGCAAAATGGGACATGCTTCAATAATATGGTCATAATATTTACAATACTTACGAGTAGTGCAAGGGTTCTTATAATCCCTTGCCAAATGCCTAGGTTGACCACAGTTATAACAAATCTGACCTCTACCTCATCCTGGGCTAGTATTACGTCCTCTTCCTCTAAATCCACCATGTCCTCTGTATGCACCCTGATCATACTGTGCATTCTCATTATTGTTTTATATCTCTCCTTGGAGTCTGTAGACATCACGCTTTCTTTCTATCATGAGGTCATATGCTCTACAGTTGGTGTCATCATGGCCAACTGACTTACAAAATGTGCAGTATAGGTTCTTTGGTTCTATACATACTTCTGGAGTAGGTAACATTCCTTTGGTCGATGTCCTCTACATTGACAAATCTCACACCATGGTCCTTGAGGTTGATTTAATGGGTTTGGTGCCCCACTAGTGAGGTAATCTCTAAATACAGGGCAATGTTCCTTGGAATTCCCTTCTCCTTTACATTTAGTACACCAAACCTCTTCTCTTACCTCTTTTACTTTTTGTATATCTTGTAGCTATAATATCAAGTTTGGTAATTGTGTCTGTATTTGTACCATACCTGCGCTAGTTTCTCCTATGGGCGAAGCTTCTAGATTCATCACAATTTCCAATGCTTATGTTTGCGAAGCTACCTTATGTTGCATCAATGGTAATCTAAAGTGGGGTAATAACGTAGCTATAAACCACTCTTGGTGCTATTGCAGTGCAATGTCAAATCTAACTTGATCTAGCAAGGCCTTGAAATTCTGATCAAATTCCGACATAGTCTCATTAGGTTTATGTTTTATCTCTTTCAACTTTGTAATGCATTGAGACTCTGATTTAGGCTTCTTAAATTCTCTAATCAATGCATCTTTGATGTCAGCTAGCATTCTTTTCTGTCCAACATAATATTTCATGAACCATGTTAAAGCTCTATCTTTGAATGTAGTGACTAGTTGAGCTTGCTTTATATCATCGTCTTGTACTTGTTTAACGTTCCAGACAGCATCGCAGAGAAACCAATGTTGCTTTGGATCTTCTAGACCGGTTCCTTTAAAAACAAGTAGCTTTATATCATCTGCCATCCTTCTTCTAGGAGGTGTGGGGTTCTGAAACACTACAATACTACTTGTGGAGTGAAATGGTGGAGGTATACCACCACTCTGCTGATTCTTTGTACTTGTTCCTGCAGTATTACAACTACTAGTGTTATGTGAACTAGTAATATTTCTTTCAGCAACTATAGGTGTATGCGGAGTGATAGGCTAATAGCCAATATGTATAGGTTCTATCTCACTATCAGACTCAGCTCGAGACAAGTTTCTATCACTCTCTAACTCAGTTTCTAGGAATTTGTGAGGTTCAACTTCACGAGACCTCTTTCTAGTGCTAAGTTTATATATTTTCCACTACGCAGAATGTCAGTGTCTTCGTCTATGTCACTATCTGCATTTTTTAACTTTACAAACTCAAAACCTAGGAATGTGACTGCATTCTTAACACACCCTTTTCAGCTAATAGCATTTTAATGCATAAACTCAGGTTTTTCAAGTACTTACCTCTAAATCCCTTGAAAAATTATCTTGCAGCTGCATTGTAGGACTTCATAGTGTCCACATCAAACTCTGTGATATAGCCTTCCAACAAGCTATCCATCCAAAAGTCTACTGCTCTGGAAATCTAGTTATTAATCCCTTTAAGCCTCTGAATCAACTCTGGATTCCAAACTGTAGGTTCTCCACCCTGAAAACAGTTCTTTCTTTCTGCTACCCTAGATATCCACTCATGTAACTCGTTAGGAAAATATGCGAATAAAACTTCATGCACCTTAGTAAATATGTATCTCTATAGCCACTGTTCTGTAGTAATCCGAGGATGTCGATTTTATTTATTCACAAACTCGCGTTTGGTATGAGTCACCCAATTTTGTATTTCACTCTTCTCTAGATTCCACATCAACATGAAACATCACCAAAATATCAGTCCAAATTCGACAACGAAACCATTTGTTGGATGCCCTGGGCAGACCCGGGTTCGGCGAAGTTATCGCAGCAACAACAAAACCACTCTTACTAGCCCTTTCAGCATCCCCTTGTAAACAAGCTGAAGTCTCACCCGAAGCGACGATGGGGGGGTTACAAAATCAAGATTTTGTAACCGCGACGATGTGTAGATGTGGTCAACAACCACTTTGTAAGTCCTACTTATCATAAACACACAGGACTAAAATGAACACGTTACTTCCTGCTTCGCAACTAATGAGCAATATACATAACTACGTTGAATCTCTACTGTATTCACCAGGTTAGCTACACATTCATAATTCTAAGTGTTCCTCCATAACATCCATACACATGTATTCCAATTAGTCATCCTACAATTACCATTCACATACATACAGAAGAAAATACATAAACACACCATAAATTCGTATACATAAGTACATCATAAGTCATATACATAAACACATGGATTTATGTGGTTCACCTTAGGAGGAAGCTACGTCCACGGGAATTGTTCTTCTATTATCTCGAAAGGGTAACAGTTCTAGTCTGTGCACTTAGCTGCAAACTCTTCTCTACAATCAGATGTCTACGCACTCAGCTATAGAGTATGTTCTCTCTCTGATCACTATTCTTTTATTATAATCAGAACACCCTCTTCTCTTTTCTCTAGCAAACCCTTCCTCATACAAAAATACCCTTATATATAGGTGTTCCCGAAGATCACATATT
This sequence comes from Larix kaempferi, assembly GCA_027924585.1. Taxonomy (NCBI): domain Eukaryota; kingdom Viridiplantae; phylum Streptophyta; class Pinopsida; order Pinales; family Pinaceae; genus Larix; species Larix kaempferi. The sequence continues at coordinate 6,219,512 of BSBM01000241.1, read as the reverse complement.
ACAATAACTATGGGCCAACCCCCATAGTACCCAAAACCCTAAAACCCTGTGGTTCTCCTGTAGACCACACTAAGCTTTAACTTCGTTGTCCCTTTGCGCTGCTTTCTCTGATTTCGCTGTTTTCTTTGACAGCTTACCTCCGACTTATGTAGTGGTGTGTCCTTTACACCATTCCGCTTCTTAACTTCCTATTCCTGTAGCATTCAGGCCGTCGCTCAACCCTTAACTGCACCAACCACCTTTGATTGTCCTTAGTACTTTTCCTTTATTAAGGAAACATGTCCTTTCCTTTCAACTGAACTTCGCTCCATATCCTCTGCCCGGGATTTGCAGAGTCACCTTTCTCCCCAAAATGGTTAATTTAGGCCTCGCCTAACTGTACTTGCCTTCTTAACTTCCTCTTCTTGGGCCACGCCCAACAACTACAGTGACTTCCTTGGCTATGGCATTCAAAACCTACAATAGTCCTACTGTTGGATGAATTGATTGTTGTTCCACGACATTCAACTTCGACTACTTTAGTGGGTAGCCTCTTGCATGGTAATCCTTCACACAAATCCAACAATCAATGAGGTTGTTTAGTTTGTCCTTGGGCACCTCTGACTGTTTCATCTTTCCCTCTCCCAATTTCACAAAATCGTTTCTCTTGTTCTTGTTTTACCCTTGCCAAAATGCTTCTTTGTCACATTGTTTTCTTCTGTTTTTTGTCTTCTCACTAGCTTGGTCTTGAAGTCAAGTAACTTGTTAGCTGCGGTAATAGCTACGGTAAGGTTTTGCATGTTTTGGTGTCGTAGCTCACTCTGCACCTAGGGTTGCAAACCCTCGATGAAGTGATACAACATATCTTCATTCGACATATCCTTGATCTCCAGCATGAGCCTAGAGAACGTCTTGATGTAATCTTGAAGCTTGTCGGAATGCTGTAACTCCATGAGTTCGTTCCTTGTGATCCATGTTTGGTTTCATGGACAAAATTTTGCTTGCAAGGCTGCCTTGATGTTTTCCCAGCTGTCTATCTGAACAACTTCCTTTCTTGTAGCAAGATCCTCCACTAGATTCCTCCACAAAAGATTCGTTGTTCCCTTCAAGAACATGGCTTCGTGTTTACCTTGATCTCATCTAAACTCGCGTTCATCTGCTTAAGGTACCATTCAACTTGCCAACAGAATTTTCCAAACATCTTGGCATTGTGGATACCATCATATGGATCCAAGTCTTTTATCTTTATCTTTACAGATCCAATTGAACCGAATGGGAAAACTTCCATTACCCTTATGGATAGTGGAGCCACCCACAACTTCGTGAATATGGGTGTTTCCAAGAGGCTTAAGCTGCAAGTTGAATCCACGAGCACCTCCTTCAAAGTAGTTAAATTAGATATTGAGCAAGTGGTTTTCACATCCAAGGGAGTACCGATGAATATAGATGATTAGCGAGGGAAAGAAAACCTCACGATTGTACTGATGGATATTTCGAACATGTCCTCAGGCAAGAGTTCTTGTAGATGGAAAAGGGAAAACCCGATGTGAAGTGTGTCCATGTCAAACGATCGAAAGAAGGGTGCATGCACATACTTGGTGGTGCCAGGTGCTTCAACAAGAGCGTCAACATGACAACACATGGGAGTCGGCATGAGAAACCATGAAGCATCTGTAGTGCATGATAAGAGGCATTTTGACAAGGACCGTGACATGTTGACAGAGGGTCTTCGACAAGAGTTGATATGTCCACTTGGTGTTTGGAAAACACCCCCCAACAAGTATATATAAGAGGGACGACACACTTTCCAAGGCATCATCAGGTCAGGAAGATATCAAGAACTAACAAGCATCAAAAGAGCTTGGTTACAAAGGTACTCTGCAGTTGGTTGCAACCAAAGTTAAGGTAGATTTGAGCAAGGGAAGTAGAGCACATCGAGAGACAGTTCGAGTAGGAGTTGTCGAGGTTCTGTGCATTTTCCAAGAGGCAGTTTCAGCAAGGGTGCGGAGGGGTTTCTTTGTATCTTCTAGGTGGCTATTCGACATGGCTATCAAAGGTTGTATGTATTCGGGAAACAAGCCTTAGATTTGTTCCTTTTTGTATTTGGAGGTGTCAACCATTACTCGGACCTCACCATTGTACGCTTGATCGCTTTCATATAATAATAAGTTTTGGGTGCTCCCTGCATGTTTGTGTTATCTTTCTTATATTGGTATAACTGTTAAAAAAACACCAAACATAACGGAATAAAGTTTAAGTACCAAAGTACTTGACAAGGGTCTTGGGCACAGGTATGCATTGATAATGTGGTAGTTCATAAGCTGAAGGTATGGCGGGCTATGAATGAAGAGGTGTAGTCTGCTAGTAAGTAAGCTTGAATGACCAAGTCTTCAAGATGAACGTTAAGGCAATGCTGCATAGTTGTCAAGGATCAAGTTTCCTTCAGCACGATGCATTGGGGTTGTGCCATTGGTGCTTTTGAATCCTCTAAATCATATATTCGATATTTTGAAAATCTCTTTCAAACAATGCCAAACTATAGTACTTCGTCAAGCTCAAAAGCAAATGTTAAGCAACACTAGATTTGAAAAGCTTTAAATGCTAAGTGGTAGTCCTAAATCAAATGTTAAGCAACAACACTTCAACTTGGCACCCCATGAAATCACTCTTAAACCTTGCAATTTGGAAATCTCTAACTTAAACCTTGCACTTTAAAAATGTCTAACCGAAGTGCCAAGGAAACGTTTTAATGTCATATTTTGGAAAGTTTTAAATCAAATGCTAATACAAACTTATTAAAAAAATCATATCCAAGCAACCCTTGAACTTAGTACCTAGGAAAGCTCTAGCTCGTGCTTTGGTAAATCAAATGGAAGGAAATTACCATTGACTTAATTGGTACTCGTAAATGCCAATACAAGGTCTTAAACTTTGTACTTTGGAAAGCTCTAAATCAATTTCCAATGGCTTTTAAAGCTTATACTTTGGAAATTTAATATAAGCTTTATATCAAATTTAAGTTGTCCTTAAATTTAGTAACTTGGAAAAATATAAATCAAATTTAAGTAGTCCTTAAATCTAGTAACGTAGAAAAATATAAATCAAATTTCAAGCAGAACTTTAAATTGGTATTGTAGTGTATGGATCTGTACTTAGTGTATCCTTATATTCAAAGCTTAAAGATTACCATGAGGTTTCTCATAGTCTTGCGATTTTTTTTTTTTTTTTAGTTTTTCTTTGTTTAGACCTAGGTATATGAATATATTTTCCCCATTCAATGTCTAATGCCTAGACAAGGTCCCCTTGGTCTCTTTTTCTATGTTGTTGTTTGGTCTTCTTTATCCCTTTGGTGGTTTTCATGATTGTACGATAAACCTCAACATGTGTGCTCGATTTGGCCCACTCTAGTTAGTTAGAGATTATATTTTAAAGATTCCCAATTTTTGCATATTCATTTTGGACACACATTGTTAGATTTCAAGATAGCAATATATTTTTCATTTCTTTCAACTTTAATTGCAATAGGATCACTGAAAAAATAACCATGCACAAAAACACAAGAACACAAATAATTTAGCCTTGGAAACCATGAGGGAGAAAACCCAACAACCTTTTCTTATTCAGAGATTTACAATCCAAGTAGCAAGTACAACCATATATACAAGTGACCTATAACAAGAGAGATCACACCAAAGAAAGATCCAAAGAAGAAACCCCAGAAAACAGTCTTCTACAACACTTGAGCTAACTTCTCTTTGAGCTTGAGTGAACTTGCTAGATTGGAAAAAAGAGTGAGGTGTTACCCTTTATTTATACTTGATTTTGGATGACCTTTTTCATTGGGGATGACTTGTCTTTATTGCATAATAATAATAATTATTTTATTTCTTTTGGGGCCGACTTAGCTAGGAGGATACCTCGCATAGCTACAAGCATTAACACTCCCTCTTAGCTAAAGAGGTATCATCACGCTAGAACACACTTGATCATCATATGAACATCATGATTGTATTGAACATCTCGTCATCATAAGAAAGGTCATTTGTTCACACAAAACATCAGTCCTTATCGGAAAAATCATTGAGGAGTACAATTGACTCAACTTAGTCCGTCGAGGAGTACGATCAACTCAACTCATATGAGCCCACACAGAACTCATATCGGTCCACACAGAACCACAATACTCACCGGACAAATCATCGAGGAGTACGATCAAATCAACTTATATGAGTCCACACAAAACTCATATCAATCCACACAAAACTCATATCAATCCACACAAAACCACAGTCCTCACTGGACAAATCATCGAGGAGTATGATCAACTCAACTCAGTCCATCTAGGAGTATGATCTACTCAACTTAGTCCATCGAGGAGTACGATCATAAAGAGAAACCAACTCCCTCTCCATCCAAGGAGAGTCACACCATTCCCCCAATATTAGGGAGAATGACACACTGATCCTGCAGCCATCAATCCTCCCTCTCACTAAGGGAGGCATTCTCTACTACTCCAAGCCATTCCTGAAAGTATACAAACTTCATTATGGAAAGAGGCTTGGTGAGAATGTCAACAGTCTGATCGTCAGTAGGAATATATTGGAGCTGAAATGATCCCTTCTGTACCATCTCTCTGATGTAATGGTACTGGATCTCGATACGCTTCGACTTAACATGAAATATTGGATTCAATGTTTGTTGCACACAATTCTAGTTATCATAGTGCATCAAGGTCGGATCTAGTATTTGACCAAATAATCCGGCAAGGAGTTTCTGAAGCCACACTGATTCCTTCCCCGCAACACATATCCATATACTCAGCTTCTGTCGTACTTAGTGCCACTGAGGCTTGCTTCCTGCAACATCGAGAAATCACTACAGATCCAAAATTGAAGTAATACCATGAGGTGCTCTTCTTGTCTGCAGTACTCCCTGCCCAGTCAAAATTAGAGTAGCCCTGCAATTTCATGTCTATACTAGAAGCATATCTCAGGAAATATGCCATTGTACCACATAAATAACTCAACACATGTTTTGCAGCAACATAGTGTACCTGTCCTAGTTCACTCATGAATTGGTTGAGAGCACTCAATGTAAAATAGATATCTGGTCTAGTGTTAACCATATATGACAACAATCTGATCAGTTGTTAATACATGGTGTTATCTATCAAGTCTGAATCAAAATCCAAATCTCTTAGCTTCTTTAGATTCAAGTCCATCGGTGTGGTCATGGACTTACAGTCCATCATCCCAAATCTCTTTAGGATATCAATAGTGTACTTTCCTTGGCTCAAGAAGATCTCACTATCTCTCTTCCACACTTCTGGTCCCAAGAAGTAGTGCATCAAACCAAGGTCCTTCATCTCGAACTCAAATTCTAGCTTCTTCTTGCGCCACTCAATAAGTTTCTCATCTCCAGTGAGAAACAAGTCATCGACATAAAGAACTAGCACTAGTAGATTTGAACCCAAAATTCGACGAGCAAATCTGACAACCTCCGACGAAATGGACTGTGTCATTGGATTTTTCTTTCAAAATTACTTTTTTTTGTTTTTTTTTTAAAATTTTGAGAGGCGTCTATCGGATATCCGACGTAATTTTGAATATCCAACGAGGCCCGTAGGATATCCGACGGATCGGCGAATATCCGACGCCTATTCGGGTATCCGACACTTTGGATGTTGGATAACCGACTCCATTTTTAACCCGAATTAGTTGGATATCTGACGGTTTTTCCCAACGGTAACTAGGTTAGTGTCCTCAGATATCCGACGTAGGTTTGACTTTTTGACTTTCAAAATTTATAAATATCCAACCATTCCGACATGTTTTCTATACCAGCGACGGTTTGCGGATTTTTTTTTTGTTCGGCAGACTGTTTTTCGTTGTTTTTGTTATTCAAGTGAGCAAAGTACTGTGGAGCTTCATTTTCTAAGATCGATAATCTTCATTTAAGCTCTTTACGAGAAAATGCCAACTACGAATATTCCTGATCCAGACGAACAAAATCGACAATTGCTTGCTAGATTGTGGGAAGGAGTTGAAAGAAGGGGTCATGGTAAATGCTATTGTCCATGTAATCAATGCAGGGGCTTTAAGAGGAGAAGAATTTTGATCACAATAGCCACAAAACATTGTAGGGAGCATGGGCACGCCGAGGGGGGACATGAATACCATCCATTTGTAAGTTTTGCATTATATATGTTTTTATTTTGATTGCTTTTGTAAATTTATGTATTATTATAATATTTCTTATTTTTGACCAACAATACAATTGGTCGTTGTTCTTTTCATCCCAACAGTACAAAATTTGTTAAATTTGTAATGTATCACATAAATTTTTACATTTTGCATTTGAAATTTTTACATTTTGTGTTTGAATTTCTTATATTAACTTTTATCTATTGATTGTTTCATGTAATTATAAAGGAAAGACATCCTACGGCATATCGTCCAGATCAAGTGCTTCCAGAACAAGTACCGGAGGAACATGGAGCTATGAATATTAATGGTTAAGAAGTTAATGATCACATTGAAGAAGATGATGATACTGATAACATAGTTGAATAAGATGTTACAAATACTTTGATCCATGATTCATTTAATGTTGGAATGGATGATGATGATGATCATGAAAATGATGAACATTTTGATGATATTCATGATATACCTCTTCTTGACAAGGCATACGAACCCCTTTATGACGGCTCCAAGACAAATCTTCTCTCTGCTATATTGTTGGTAATGAACTTGAAGGTTATGAATGGTCTTTCAAACATATCAGTCACATGGATGTTAAGGTATGTAATATATTCCATCACAAAATATATATGATTGTCATGTATTTTATTGTTAATTCATATATAAGTCAAATTACTATGGATGAAATTTGTTTCATTAATATTATTTCTGTATTATATTAACTAGATTTTTATTTTAATTTGTTGTAGCATGATAGGTGAATATTTGTTACCACCGTCAAATATTTTACCTCACACATATCGAGATTTATCTGCCATCATGAAAGAAATTGGAATGCAGTATGAAGCAATTCATGCATGCCCCGATGATCATGTTCTTTATTACAACCAGCATGAATTTGCAACAGAATGTCCTAAATGTCATATCAGTAGTATCGCATAGATCAAGTAACTAAAAAGGTGCCTCGCAAGGTTCTACATTATATTCCCATTATTCCCCGTTTACAACGACTGTTCAGGTGCAAAAACATAGCGCAGTTTATGGATTACCATGCACAGAACAAAAGTCAAGACGACATTATTTGGATGCCTGCAGATGGGTCTTCATTTAGAGATATGGAGGAAAAATGGCCTTACTTTAAAGACGAACCTTGTAATCTTAGGATTTCTTTGGCAGCAGATGGTGTCAATCCTTTTGCAGAGATGAGATCTGTTTACTCGGTGTGGCCTATTTTTGTTATCAACAACAACATTCCTCCATGGTTGACAATAAAGAGGGAGGACATAATGTTGTCGATGATTATTCCAGGTACGAACACTGCAGTTTTTTTATTGCAGTGGTATATTCTCATTTGTCGTTTTTTGTCTCATAATGTTATATATATATTTAAAGTTTTTCTATTGTGAAATATGGTTTATATATCTAAATGGTACGTCTCATAATCAAAATATTTATTTTATATGTTCAAATCAATCAGGTAAGTACCAAGTCAAAGATATGAATGTATATATTGAACCACTTATTGACGAGCTACTGAAGTTATGGAATGGCATCACTATGTATGACTTATCTATACCAATACGACAAGGCAATTCCAATTCCATGCAATGCTTGTATGGACAATACATGATGCCCCAGGGTTAACCCATTTCTGTGGTATGTAATTATAAGTTCCACTTTAGTTTCATTTAATTTTATGAACTACTAGTTAATATAATATGCATGCATGTTTTTCTAAATTATCCAGTCATTTTTTATATAATTATAATAGACAATATTGATATTCCATCTTTTTATTTAGGTCTTCAGACAAAGGGGAAATTGTGATGAACCTGCAATAATTAATTAATGCAAATACACGAGATATCAGAAATAATAGAACTCAGAATCACTTTTATATTGATCACGGGCCACTTCGAAGGGGCAACCTCCTTTGAGCAAGCTCAATACAATTAACTTCACGGTGCCTTCATAGGCCTCAACACACACTTATATACTAAGTCTAGGCGCCAATACCATGGGTTAATACTATGTGTCAATACAAACCATGAGCTAAGTTTAGGCGCCAATACTATGAGTCAAAACCATGGGACATATAATACTATGGGACGACTTACAAAGCGTCCAATACTATGGGTCAATACTATGGGCTAATATAAACTATGGATCAACAAATACTACGGGACGACTTACAAAGCATATGCGTCCAACAACAATATACTAACAAAGTAAAGACATGGGTTCTTAACAGAAATTTACATGTCCAGTTTGTGGTCCTAAGATCAAATCTTGTCGTTCAAAAAGCTTAGGAAAGGAGGTGTTTGATGAGTATTGGCACTTCCTCTCCAAGAATCACAGGTATCGAACTACTGAAAAACATCTTTTCAATGGCAAGCAAGAGACTGCATTAAAACTAAAGAGAATGACACCTCAGCTATGGAAGTTGCAGTATAATAGAAATCGTCAAGGTACGTATAATCAATCATTGTATATGATCATATTGTATTTTATTATATTGTGTGTTGTTTAGTGTAATTGACATTGATTTAATATTTAATTTCATCATTGTCGTTCATGTGATCATCATGAAGGCATTAATGGGCTTCCACGAGGAATGAAAAGTTATCCTAGGCAATTTAGTAGGTTGCCCTACTATGAGCACCTACAAATTGCTCATCTATTTGATACAATGCATATCGGAAAGAATGTGATTGAAACATTATGGCGAATATTGGATGGAAGGAGTGACAAAGAAAAAATTGTCAAAATTTGCAAAGACATTCAAGATAACAACCATGCAATGAAAGACGTCATTCAATTTCATAGCAACGGAGAGCAAATTAATATAAACTCACTTCCATGGATGTTAACAGACCAGCAAAGTAATGCTGTAAAAGAAGTCATTCGAAAAATTAAATTTCCCACCGGATTTTGTGCGAACATGAAGAATATCATAACAAAGAGAGGTGATTTCATGGGGGTGAAAACGCACGATTGGCACGTCTTCATGAAGGTAATAATTAATATGGTATGCATTTAATAATTTTTTCTTTTTCTTTTTCTAGTACTCTTTTTCGATATACTGGAACTATTTGTATATTATTGTTACAGTATGTTCTACCTCTCTCTATCCCGGACAACTTCGACAACAATGTCAAGCAAATAATATATAGTCTCGGGAAATACATGAGGTAAGTGGTGATTTTTCCATGTGCTTACTGTTTGTTTAATTCAACATAGAACTTATTTTTAATTTGATTTTCATTCTCTACTTCACGTTACGTAATATAATGACTTTTTTCTTTAATCTCTTGATTGGGTTGTCATGTCACTTGTAGATGGTTGTCATCTAAAGAATTCCATAAAGAAGACATAAAGTATTGGAGGAGAGAAATTCCTCGTCTCATGTGTGAAATGCAGAAGCATCTACCTCCAACATTTTTCAATGCACAGGAACACTACCTCATACACCAAGTTGAGGAGATTGAACTATGTGGACCTGCGCACTCAAGGTCCATGTGGATGGTTGAGAGGCACTTGAAATTTATGAAGGGTTTGGTCAGACAACGAGCATATGCTAAGGGTTCTATGATGGAGGGATATATGGTATACCAAAACATGTTGTACATTAGTGAATATATTCCTATATTGGCGTCAAAGCTCAATTTATGTCGCATTTGTGATCCAAACTCCAAAAATGATTTTGAAGGGGAGTACCCGAAGGGGAAGGTAGATCGAGGAAGGTGAAAGGTAATATAACACATTTCACTGGTGATTTTTATGTTTATATATCATAAATATATATTCTATTTTTTTATTTAGTATTTTGCATCATTTTGATACTGTAATTATATACTTTTTTAAGTGACTAATATACATTTTCATTGAATTTTAATTTTATTGTCATCAAACAGTTGGTCGAGAGTGGGATGCGATTCATTTATACATCGCAAACAATCTTGACTGGATGAAGGTATGGATAAAAAAATGTGAACAATCTGGTAATGGAATATCATGGGAAGGTGTGGCTTCATTGGTTAAAGCTGCACATCGCAATGGAGACACCAATCTAACACAAAGGGAAATCGATTTAGCAAGGGGTTTAAAAGATAAGCAGGTAAGCATATTAATCAACGACACTATTTTTTTTTAAATATTGTCATTGTACGTCACGCTGGTTATTTTCCTTTTATGGCATTATAATAAACATGCACTACTTTATCATAAATATGGTGTCATTATGTAATCTTTTCCTGTATGGCTTGTTGTACTAGGTAAAACACCATAAGGCTACGTGGTGCAATGGATGTAGATATCGCATCAAAAAGTTGGAAGAAACAAAGAAAACATCTGATTGTGGGATATCTGCAGTCTTTGAGGTGACCAATGTTTCTTCTAGAAGTGACAGACATCTAGAACTATCTGAAAATCAATACTATGGGTATCTGGAAGACATTCTTTAGTGTGACTTTAACTCCTTCAAGGTATTTCTGTTCGTTGTTAAATGGTACAGGTGTCGATTGAATCAACGTGATCCCAATAGAACAATTATTGAACATGATAATGGTTTTACCATGGTAAATACAAGGTTGTTTGAGCCAGGAAAGGAGCCCTATGTTCTTCCAACCCAATGTGAATAGGTATTTTACTCCGAGGTTCTAGGTAGAGCGGGTTGGTCATTTGCTATGAGACATGAACCAAGGGGAAGGCCGGTAAAGTATAACGTAGATGAAGGTAATGAAGACGTTCTCGAAGAATAAGATGCCGTTGAAGATGATCATGATCAACATGAGTTAGATGATATTCCTATTCCAGAAGAAGATGTCGAAGAACTTCTTGAATCAAATCATGATGTATATTCAGACAATGTCCATGAAGATGATATAGACGATGACATGATGATCGACGTAACTGACATCGACGATGATGATGATATGGCCAATCCTTACAATGTTGAATCTGGATCATCGGATGATAGTACAGACGATCACTCAGATGAAGAAGATGATGAAGACCATTGAAGTTTATGATCAGGTATGCATTACTAATAATAAATTATTAACTGTTTCTTAGCTAATTTCCATTTTCCTGTATGTTAAAATTAGAAACCTTTCTTGTTATTTAGTATGAATGATAAAAGGCATTTAATTTTTTTGTACATAGATATTTTTTTCGGGTTATATTGGGGAATTGAGAGTGATGAGAGGGGGGGGAGGGGACATAAGAGCTTCCACCTTCATGTGGTTGGCCCTGTTTAGTAGAGAATATTAAACAATTCTCGAAACAAAGAGAAGCTTATAATTAAGGCAATGTAGTACAATTATCATGCTACCACAAATGGCGTACTGCTTGATCATCAATATAATCATCTTCATCATGATCATCATCATCATCATCTTCTTCATGATCGTCATCATCATCATCTTCATGATCGTCATCATCATCATCTTCATGATTGTGATCATCATCATCTTAATCATTGTCGTTGTCATCACCACCAACATCATCATCATCATCATCGTCCCCATCTTGATCATCATCATCGTCATCATCATGATCATCGTAATCATCTTCGTCTTCATCATCATTGTTGTTGTCATGACCACCAACATCATCATCATCATCACCATCATCTTCATCATCGTCATCATCATCATCATCATCATCATCATCATCATCATCATCATCATCATCATCATCACATTCATCATGATCATCGTCATCATCAATCTGCATCATGATCATCTTCATCATCATCTTCGTCTTCATCATTGTGTGAATTCTTTGTCATCATGATCATCATCGTCATTTGAAATCTTCATCTTCATCATCGTCATCATCATCATCGTCATCGTCATCTTCATGATTGTGATCATCATCATCTTCATCATTGTCGTTGTCATCACCACCAACATCATCATCATCATCATCGTCCCCATCTTGATCATCATCATCGTCATCATCATGATCATCGTAATCATCTTCGTCTTCATCATCATTGTCGTTGTCATGACCACCAACATCATCATCATCATCATCATCACCATCATCATCATCATCATCATCATCATCATCATCATCACATTCATCATGATCATCATCATCATCATCAACAATCTGCATCATGATCATCTTCATCATCATCTTCGTCTTCATCATTGTGTGAATTCTTCGTCATCATGATCATCATCGTCATTTGAAATCTTCATCTTCATCATCGTCATAGTCGTCTACATGATTGTGATCATCATCATCTTCATCATTGTCGTTTTCATCACCACCAACATCATCATCATCATCATCATCATCCCCATCTTGATCATCATCATCGTCATCATCATGATCATCGTAATCATTTTCGTCTTCATCATCATTGTCGTTGTCATGACCACCAACATCATCATCATCATCATCATCATCACCATCATCTTCATCATCGTCATCATCATCATCATCATCATCATCATAACATTCATCATGATCATCATCATCGTCATCATCAATCTGCATCATGATCATCTTCATCATCATGATCATCAACATCTTTGTCTTCATCATTGTGTGAATTCTTCGTCATCATGATCATCATCGTCATTTGAAATCTTCATCTTCATCATCGTCATCATCATCATCGTCATCGTCGTCTTCATCATCATCATCATCGTCGTCCCCATCTTGATCATCATCATCATCATCATCATGATCAACGTAATCATCTTAAGATTCTTGGCAACAGAGGGAGTATGCCAATACTTATAAACCTTGTTTTCTCTTCATTTTATCTTACAACTTATGGAAATGGAGGAGGTCCAAAATTGTTTAAACATGCTAGAAATGATGTATCAATGTCCCATTTGAAACCAAAATGTACTTATCGATATGTGGGTTAAAGTTCTTATCGATACGTGGGTTAAAGATGTCATCAATTATCTCATGAAATTGTCATCAAGAATTTTTTATAATCAATACATGTTATTTTGGTATTAGATGTTTCCATGTACATAAAAAAATCATCCTTGGTGTGCCAAGACTCAAAACAATAAAGATATCTCACTCACATGTTAAAGATTCCCAATTCCATGCTTGTGTGGTGGTTTGGGGAACTTATGAACCCAATTCACATTCACAAGCATAACCTATGGTTAGTGTTCCACTAACCATAGGCCATGAATCTACTAGTATCCTAAAACACTAACATAGTAGCCCTTAAATAACGATTAATGTCCCATTATAACAATTAACCCACTAGCGGGCCTAACTCCTTCCGAACCTAACCTTGTGCATGGATACAAACAATACATCTTGTTACCCATGTGACCCATATTGCAGGCATTCTTATCACATCGCTAGTGCCAAGAAGATTTTTTAGTTAGAGATACAACATAATGAAAAAAAATATAAATTCATAACTCACACAATAAATTTAACTGATGTAACTAACATATGCACCTTACCTATCATGCACATAAGTAATGTGCCTAACTAAGAAAAATCATGCGTATAAGCAATGCAAATAAGAGATGCACCTAGTCCACAAATCTCATTGGTAAACATTATCCTTTTAATAAAAGGTTAGTTCATGCATTAGTCAAATGGGCAAGGCATATTCCATATGTAGCCTAGTGTGGTTATTTGAGGCACTATATACAAGACATGATCCCCATAGGTGGTTGTATGGTTTAACATCCTAGTTTTTGACCTCAAACCATCGTATGGTTCTAAATAACCTTCCATGGTGTTATAAATAGAAAAATGGACAACATAACCTACTCATAGGCCAAAGATTCCTTATGTAGTCCCATGATCCCTAGAGGCAATTGTACTTTCCTAAGACTCTATATTTTAACCTAGGACCATATGTCTTTCCAAAACCTCAAAATAGATGCCCCCAATAAATGAATCTGAAAAGGGTGATGTCAAATACATCCATCATATTTACATCAAGTGATATTGATGATATTGTACTTTAAGGATGGCATGCTCTTCTGACAATGACCTGATCATGGACATGTCTTTGGAAATGGCAGGGAGGAAAGATTTCATCCTTGCCAATTGTAGTGCCCTTGGTGCAATGGACATAAGATAAGGAGATGTTGTTGTTTTTGAAGAAGAAGAAGATGATGATGATAACGATGATCATCTCTATGATGAAGATGATGGCTGTGATGACAACAATGATGACGATGATCTAGTTATCAACATCATCATCATCATCATCATCTTCGTCACTGATATTGTCATTGTCATCACTACTGACATTGGCATCATCTTATCACTGACTTCATCATTAAAATTTTAATTTATTTTTTTTAATAAAAAAATATTTTTAAACTTTAAACCTTATTTTTATTTTTATATTAAATCTTTTTTTATTTTATTTTTTTATATGAAAATAATACATACATAAATATTAAAATTAATAAATAAAAATTATGCAAATTAATAAATAAAAATTACAAATTAATAAATATTAAAATATATATTAAAATTAAATATATAAAATTAAAATTAAATATATAAAAATTAAAATTAAATATAAAAAATATAAAAAAACATAAAAAACACATAAAAAACTACAAATATAACATGGAAAAACTTAAAAAAAACAAAACTTACCATTTTACGCCTGCTCCTCCGACGAGCTCGAACCCTCCAGCCGACGAGCACGAACCTGCATTACATGACCCGCGAACCATTACGGCCAGTGTTGATAGCCAATGCGGTTGAGGAGCTGAGCCAGTGCTGGTTGAGGAGCTTAGCCAGTGTCGGTTGAGGAGTTGAGCCTAGTGTTGATAGCCAGTGCCGGTTGAGGAGGTTGAGGAGCTGAGCGTTGCAATGCCTACCAAATCGGTAATATTCGGCTCTATATCTATGTTTGCTGAGCTTTTGAGGATGCAATGAATACCCAAAATGCTAAGGGGTTTGGCCTTGGGGCCCCGTGTCTGTATAAATGTTGATCTGTGTATAAAATTTAAGGGTTGGGCATCCGAATGTGCTTCTGCATTACCCTTTTTAAACGATGGATGACTGTAATATTGGTTGCTATTCTAATGTTTTAATGGAACGAACCGTTTTGCATTTCTATCTTATGGCTAATCACTTTTGCACTTTGCTTTTATCACTGAAATCGTTAATGGTTGTGTAAACTTCCTATGCACGAGATGATCAGGGTTTATGAGACTCGAACCCTGGATGGAAATCGTATTTGAACAGGGTTTATGAGACTCGAACCAATTTATAAAAAGCTGTTGAAAGAGGTAAATCTAGAAGCCGCCCATCTTGAAGAGCTTTTGCCATAACTTGTCCGAGAAGACGGAAATAATTTATTACCTTGGAAAATTGACTTCCCTGCAAAGAATCTCCATTAGGTGGCCATGGGCGAGGAAATAACCCCTGAGGAGCCTGCACAAACTCTTCAGTTTCAACTGTAGGGATTGTATCGACCTTGTTTGTATGCAAAAATACTCCATGGTGTTCAACATCCTGCCTCAACATTTTCTGCCACGACAACTTCCTTAGACCAAGAACCTGACCTCCACATTCCAAGCACTTTCTTTTGTAATTCATGGCTAAGAAGAGTATAGAACTCCAAATTTGGACCTAGACCTGTGCCAACCTCTCCAAAGTACTCCACTTCGAGAACTGCCTTATTACTACCATACATCTCCATTACCTTCATAGTTGAATCCAGTATACAGTTCCTATAAACATGACCCTTTTGACGCTACACCCTACCAACTCATACTTCTAGATTATTATTGAAGTTTGAAGTTTCAACACTCTGTTGCTGCTGCAAGCACTGTAGGGAATGAGATAACCCAAATGAAAGTGAATAAAAGTATTGCCTTCTTGTCTCAAATGGAAACAAGAATGGGCATGCTTTGGTTAATTGGTGACACCAAGAAGGCAGACCTCCACTGAATAGTGCCAGGGGATCTTGCAATATTTGCCGTGCTAAGTTTCCATGTTGTCATCTGAAGTTTGCATCAGAGTAATGTTCGTAGAAATGGAACAAATGCAGAAGATTGGTTGTCTTTATATGACCTTCTTATTTAGGACTGGAACAAAAGTTTCCATGTGACAGGCCAGAAGTTGGTGTTTACTAGTCGCTTATCACTAGATAAACCCAATTCTTAGTACAAATGCTCAAATCTGTGTGAAGAATGCAAATATGTGTACTTGCATCTAAAAATCAATGAACTGAAAACACTTCGAATACTGAAATTAATCTTTTTGAATGTAGATTTGACCAGTACCTTAAAGTATTAATAAAATGGGGTTGAAAAAAAGAGAGAAAGTTGATAAGAGGAGCAATATATTAAATCTTATCAACTCAACAACTATCATTATAACAAATGAAAGAGTACCCATGAAACATCAATTGGCTACTAAGAGAGTATTCTTCATTAACATAGCTGTAGACAAGTACAAGGTAATTTGTAGGTAGAACAACATTACTCTAAGAGAGCTTGAGGGGATTTGTCCCAACACTACCCAAGACTCTCTTAATCCAACTATTTAGAAGTCAATACAAGCCATGTTGATAGCAAGGGAGGTGATGGGAAATAGGACAACACCCATTTTTTCTAGGTGATCCTGGTAGCTCATATATGTGAATGTTGGTAGCAAACATGTTTAAGGATTATGTTGGCATGCAATGTCTCACAACTTAACACCTAATGAAGACCCCTTCCTCCTTTTCTTTTTCCTTTTTAATCCTTCCCATGCATTTGATCTCAAGAAAATGGTAACCATAATTTAGGTATGCATAGTTATTTAGAGGTTGTCACCAGACTACCATTAGGCTTGATGGAATGGTGCAATGATACCTATGGTGGGGTGGGGGCTTATAGGTCATGGGGTCTATTCATGTGGGGGGCCTAAGCTACCCTTGATTCCTAGGGGGAATAGCAGGGTAGTATAAAAAAATTTAAGAAAACATGTGATGTACCATTAATGTCATCAAACATCATCCACATCTACTTCAAGAAATTGGCAAGTGGAATTTCGTTTCGTTGCTCAATTTGGGAGATATCATTAGTAGAAGCACTAACACTAAAGGTTTTTACATTGGGTTTCAACAATCAATATCTCACTCCACAAGCCATGGAGGGATGAGTTCCATATATGACTGGAAATATATCTTAAACATCTAACATGGATATCTAATTGAATCTGATTGCTTCGCTTATAGTAAAAATTATGAACATATTTGCAACAAGAGGTCTATTACTATTAGAATCACTATTTTTCATTGTGATTTTTTACTATTATATCAAATCCACTTTTTCCATGTAAAAATAAACCATCACATTAGAATTCAATGTCAAGGTCAATCTTTCGTTACCAAGTTAGTTATGTGTCATCCACAAAACCATGGTTACAATTTAGCCACAAAAAGCCCTCTTCATTGGCAATCAACAAATTGTAAACATCTTCCTTCCATACACATTATGTGGTTTTTTTGTAACATTTTAAAAATTAATAGGACCATCATTTTGTAAGGGGGATGGATTGATTTGAATCTTGGGGGGTTTATAGTCCATGTTTCGGATCCATAAGTTATCAAGACATATTTTATTAAATATAAAAAGGAATATGACATGTTAAATGTAATTGTTCAATGTGCACTTAATTAAAGTTGACTTAGTAAACATATTACAATTATAAAATGTCAAAAAAGAAAGAGTTATGATTTGGAAGAGAGGTCCTAAAATTTACCTCATTACCTTTAATTGTTCATCTTAATAGAATACGAGTCTACCCCATTTCTCTCGCTCTCTCTCATGTTGTCATGCTTATTTATATATTTATTCATTATCGTGCATCATCTTTAATGGTTTTCGTCTTTGTTCCTTCACTTGTAAAATTGAAAGATCTTGTGATTTTTCTTTGTGTTGTATATTATATCTCCTACTTCATTCAACATTAAAGCCTTACCAGATCTCAACTCTTAAGATTCATATCAAAATATGCCTACATTACATGGGTTTTAAATTGAAATAATGTGTCCTAGCATACACGATTATTCACAATATCACAATGTCATGCTTATGCTTGCTAATTAGGTTTAAACATTGTCATGCATTTTAGTCATTAGAAGTAGAAGAAAGTTATTGTTAATGGATTCATTTAATTTGAAAGAGTAGTTATAGTTTGAAAGAACTCTCTCCTTACCTTAGCTAGAATTCATTGAAAGGAAAGGCTTATTTTATTCATATGCATTTGCATGGTTTGAGTCAGTCATTACACCACGAGTTTCACTTCCATCGCCCGATTGAGTAATACAACCCCTAAAATTTACACCCCCTAACTAAACACACCATAACCTCACTTGAGGAGAAAAAGAATTTGCTAGTTAGGTAGGACACCGGGGATAGGCATCCAAATAATTCCCCCTTGTCATTATCATCTGAGACATAGTTGTTGTCCTCTAGGGTACCAAAATCCTCTAGTATTTGTTGACACTGTCATACACCAATTTGTGGAGGGGCCTCCTATTGTTTCAGGGGTTAAACCGCCGCGAGATCGAGAACCGGACGGACTATGTGGAATGCCGCACTCCACTTAGCCCTAAGGCAACATTGATCATTGTCTTCCTTGTATTCTCCAGCCACCATACTGGTGATACAAGGGTGATAAGGTAGAAGCGTCGAAAACCTTTTCCGACGTGTCATGAATGAGGTAGATTAGTGACTTTTCTACTAGGGCCCTTTTACCCAGGATCCCTTTCGGTAGGGGGATATCCTTCAAATTTGGTCTCTCACTTCGTATTGTTCGACTTGGATTTCATCACCTTGCGAAGGATATGATTTGTCAAGGTCTCCAGCTCCTAGTTAGGAAGTTTGCTTGCATTTTCACCTTTTTAGAGGGTCTTTTTCTTTTTAGTGCTACTTGTTGGCATTCTGGCCACTTTTGTTTCAGCTCACTTACTGTGACATCGGTCCCAGTACAGTTTTTTTAGCTTGTTTTTTTGGCCTGCGAGCCTTGTCTTTTTATAGCTCCCCTTCTGCACGCTCGGTTGCTTTAGGGTTTTTGAGTTCATACACAGTAGTTACCAATACTTATTTGATGATGTGTGATGTCCTCTTCTCCTAGGTCTTCGAGATGGTTGAGTTAGATGGTCTTCTGAAGGGACTGAACACCCCTTCATGGAGCCACTAACGCTTGACCATAGGAGTAGTCTAGAGGACCACGTGATCACATCAACCGTGTGGACTTTTCCGTTTACTGTGATGATGGTCTTTCAAGTTATATGGAATAATGGTACATTTGAGAGAGAGATGAATGGTTGTACCCCACCTTGGTCGATTGTCTTATGGTCCTTTCATTTTGTTGATAATATTTTTGTGGTACCTTGCCTTTTACCTTTTGGGTGTTTTACTAATATTAGGATATCTTGTGATTTGTACCAACCTTTTATGTTTTAGGTCTTGTGGGCACTATGGTAGTTTGTCCACATTTGAGGTACACCCACTTTCTCCAAATTGTTATGAGTCTTTATACCCACTTCGTACCACCCTCCTGACCTTAGTTAGGAAGATTGCATGCTATCATACCTTTTGGTGGTACTATTTGAGTTACAAGAGTTAGTTACAAGGAGCTATTGCATATATTTGGTAGTTACAAGGAGATATTGCATATATTGATTTGTACCTCCTTTTATGTTTTTGGTCTTGTGGTTATAACTATGGTAGTTTGTCCACGTTTGAGGTAGTGTACACCCCCTTAGTCCCAAGGGTTATGAGTCTTTATACCCATTCTTTTTTTTTTGACTTGTACCTTACTGGTTGGTCTTTGTACTGAGCCTTTTTACTGTCACTGAATTTCTTTGATTGACCGTACCATAGCCCAGTCATCTCTCTCTCTCTAGTTTGTAGTAGCCCTATCATAGGGTCACTTGGTTCCTAGAGTTGACTGGCCTCTAAGAGGCACAGTCATTTCTGAAAGTAACTCTTCTGAGTATATTACAGGAAACGTCTACACCAAGGTAATCAAATATGTGGTAAATAGTTTTCATTAAGTAGCTAGGACTTGTAGCATTAGAGGAGATCTTGTAACGTGTATGTGTAGTGTTTCATGTGTGTTACATGTGTGATGTAGCATTAAATCAAATAGTAAAAAACAACTCATAAATATTGCATGACTTTCTACTCTTAAGAAAGATAAATTGGTCGTCTTTCGATCATCACTTGAATGCCTATATATTGACAAAGGGAATGATGATCAAGTAAAATTATAAAAGGCGATAGATGTCAACTTTTAAGAGGCGCTATGCCTTGCAGTCGAATCTAAACTTTTTTCCAATGGTGCAAGTAGAACCAAACAGGTATCTGTCTGATCTGTCTTCCTCGAGTGAGGGGAGTTTAGGAAGGCTAGAGGAAAGTGAGACATCCAGTAGGTCTAGAAGAATTGTATCAACTATATGTCAAAAAACCAAAAGAAGATTCCATAGACGCAATGAATTTTTTCACGGTCAAGGGGGGGCATGTTCCTATGGTGATGAGACAAAAGACGACGAAGAGGTGCCCTTGAGGTACAGACATTTAGTGAAACAATGGGTACCGAAGGATCTTCCTCCACTGAACACTGATTTTTGTGTGAACGAGAGGAGATATCGAATTGCACCGTCGTCGATACATGGTTTCAGGTTGTTTTCCATGGATTGCATCTTGGTCGGTTACAGGACATGTACATAATTGATGGAGTTTGTTGGACCCATATACAACTGCAACAATTGGATGCGCCTTGTTCGATATACAAAAAGTACGCGTAGCTATGGATTGTCAACAAACTATTTACAATTGAAAGAAAAAAATCAAAATAAAGGAGGAACGTTGTACATGGACGGAAGGCCAAAGGCCACAGGGAATATTGCGGGGTTTATAAACAGTTCACAACCAGGGTCTACAATTAAGAAACCAAACTACGAATTTGAGGGGCGTGAAGGAAACCGTGTTTTTGTAGTTGCTATTAAAACAATATCTGCAGGGGACGAGTTGCTTATTAATTACCCTGTGAACCGAGTAGATACAAACAAGGTTACTATAAAACATTTTACCCAACCTTTTAGTAATAAATTAAACATCATAAGGATTTTTTGTTAGTTTATTTTGTTTAAATTTCCCATATTTACTTTGCAGGCCAGTCATCGGGATAAATCCCTGCCAACAAATGGTCGGAGGAGTACTTCTTCCTTGACAGAGCAGGTATACATCTTTCTAATAGTACAAATATAATAAGAAAAAAGAGTTTTTATTTGCTTTGTTTTTCCATTATTAATAACTTGGTTTGTTTTATATAATGTTATTTATATTTGATGCAGAATGTTGATCAGGAAATACACCTGTCGAAT
This sequence comes from Larix kaempferi, assembly GCA_027924585.1. Taxonomy (NCBI): domain Eukaryota; kingdom Viridiplantae; phylum Streptophyta; class Pinopsida; order Pinales; family Pinaceae; genus Larix; species Larix kaempferi. Next base: position 6,197,975 of record BSBM01000241.1, on the reverse strand, counting down.
GTTGATCAGATGACAACACCTTCGGGGCAACATGTAGACCTGATTTGAATTGTACAATTAAAATATGTCAAAATGTTTTAGCATTATATTAATGTTTCAATGAATATTTTGGTTTCGTTTACGTAATTTTCTAGTCTATGTTTTTGATGAAGGCCGGTTCTGTAAGGTCGGCCACACTAGGGTCCACGCATGGGTATACATCTTTGTAATATTAAAAATATAATATGAATAATAATTTTTTTGATGTGTTTTCTCATGAATAGTTTTGGAATCGTTTAGGTGACTTTCACTATATTTTTTTATTAGGGTGTTGTTAGGGGCAGCTCCCAGATATTAGCAGGTCGGGGCAAGTCGCCTATGACCATTGATCCAATGAGTGGATCATGATCCTCGAGGTCGTAGGTATAATTCATTTCAATTGTACCAATATAATACATAGCATAATGTTAATTTTGTTATGTATTTTTCGTGTGTATACTGGTTTCATTATGATAATATAAACCGTGTTGTAATTTTACGAATCTATCATGATAGATATGTTACGTTAATATAAAATTTGGAATCTATCAATAGATAACTCAGTAGTGATTTATATATGTTTGTTGCAGCCCATTAGTGAATCACAGTATGAATCAGCATCACAAGATTTTCCATTAGAACCTGAAGTGGCAGAGGTGCTTCATGATTGCAAAAAAATTGGTGAAGCCACACACCCGCTAAAGATGGTAGAGAAATTGTTGAATAGATATACTGCGGAAATCCTTTTTCTACTAATCCAGGTTCCGCAGATAAGCGCAATTACAGAAAGGATTGCATTGTTGGAACATAGATCTAATACCTTACGAGTAAGTTGAGGAATCTTGAATCATAGAATAATTCGTTTAAATATTTACAATGTTCTCTTTTATATGATAGTATTGAACGTATAAGACATGGTGTGTATTTACAGAATTATAAGGGACCACACAATAGTGGTCAAGGTGGTGTTGGCCCCAGCGAGGCTCGTGGAGAGACTTTGCATCACGACCAAACAACTCCACGTAGTTCGAATCCTTCGCCATTTTTGTTGACTGAACAGTCGGCAACACGTTTCGAAACACCACAGATCCCCACTGTGAGCGCAGCAGCTGCTACTGACCAACACACAACGGATCGTCCACAAGAAGGGGTCGACACTGAGTCCCCTATCAATTTTGATGTCGAAGAAGCTACATTTCCAGGATATTCCTGTGTCAAAAGCACGGGAACACTGGAGACAACATTTTTGGTAGACAAAGATCTTGTCCCAATAAAGATAGCGAGGATCCCAGGTAATTAATCATAGTTGATCAGGTTAATTAGTGTTTATAATTTCATTGTAATATACCGATAAAACATTTTTCATCAACTAATTATGATCATGGAATGATCGTTGTGCAGGAAACAATGTTTTCTATAAACATATGAATGAATTTTGCTTGGAGATCTTCGGGCCCACCATCTGAACAAGGTGGGATAGACAACCGAAACATTTAAAAGATGAACTCACTAATCGGTTGGTTGGACTGTTCGGGGACAAAACCTTCAGTCATGCCAATGTCTTGAAAAAGGCTTGTCAACATGTGAAGGTTGTCCGAGACCAATATAGGACACACCTCGAAAAAAACCAGAGGTATGAGCGCCCACTAATGATTCCAGCAATGGAGTGGAGAGCTCTAGTGGAAGATGGAAAGGAGAAGGCTCTGAGAAGAAAAGGCAAGCTAACACCAGGCACAGGGAGGTATGCAATACTTTCCGCAATGTAATTCTAAACCTTATTATACTTGATTTCTATATCGAACTTGGAACATCTAACATATTTCAACACTTGCATAGGCTATCGGACACATCAAAGGCCACAAAGGAAAGACTAGAAAAAATAGGTTAGCACAAGCTTGGCCCTGGTGGTTATTCGAATTTGGTGGCACGGATTGTAAGTTTCGAGAAACCAACAATGAATACAAATAATAAATTGAAAATTATTTTTCGTTTTATTGCATCGTAAAATGTTAATTAACGACAATAAGCAAATATGCAGGCCGATCGATTCAATGAAGTACCCAAAGAGGAAGACATGAAGCTTGGCTTCCAGGAAGGCTTTGGAGCTGTTGTTGAACGTCGAAGAAGCTTATTTGGGAAAACACAGTCTTGTGGTACCAATCCATCCGGTGCATAGGTATATAGAATCTATATAGTTTAATGAAGATTTTTCGCTTGTGGAATATTTTCGTTACAAATACTTAATGTAAAATATTGACTCTATTTTTAACAGGAAAGCAATGATCCCATTAGTGTCGAGGAGGGACAACAACAAATCGATGATCAAGCTTCGAATCCTGATAATGAATTTATTCATATGCTACAATTTTATGTATAGCATTGCAAATGGTGACCATTAATTGTAGTTCATCGTATTTCAACTGCAGAGCATGTAGAGGGTGAAATTGTACAGGTTGAGACTGGATAAGAACATCAACAACATGATTTGGTCACACCAGGTAAAAAAACACCTTCGTAATGAATTGTTTTAAATGAAAAACTTGTCATTACAATAGCAAAATATAACGATGTAACATTTTCACATCATTGCAGCAAATTCGGACCCCTTGCCGCAAAATCCACGTCTAGAACAACAATCAGCTAGGATATTGCAAACATCACCAAAAGCGCCTGCTAAAGAACCAAGAACTGGAAGAGAAAGTCCAGATGTAGATGGTCCTCTTATAGATTATGTACCACTGAAGAGAAGAACAACTTATAAAAAGAAGGACGGGAAAAACGACGTCTAAATATTTTTGATAACAATATATCGTCCACGATTTTTGGTCTAATGAATGAATGAATGGTTTAATGAATGTTCTAATGTTTTAATAATTCAGTGTAGTAAACTGTTACCTTCATTGAATTTCAACTTTTATTGAATGAATGTGTTGATTGAATGATTAATGAATGGTTTATTGAATGTTATCTTTGATTGAATGAATGTGTTGATCGACTGAAACGATGGTTTAGTCAATGTTAGCATTTATTGAATGAATAATGGATGAAAGTTCATGATGAAATATGGATGAATTTGCACATATTTGTTTTTTTCAAGTACATGCATGGGTATGGGGAATTGAGAGTGATGTGAGGGGCGGGGGAGGCATAAGAGCTTCCACCTTCACGTGGTTGGCCCTGTTCAGTAGAGAATATGAAATTATTCTCGAAATAGAGAGGAGCTCAATGAATGGCTACAATGCCGGCTTTCTACAACCCACTCGCATGTCGTCTAAATTTTGTCAATTTCTTGGAGCTTGTTGTGATTTTTGGTTGCTCCTCATAACCAATTTCGAGTTTCCACATGATGAAATATGGATGAATTTGCACATATATGGATAAAAGTTCATGATGAAATATGGATGAATTTGCGCATATTTGTTTTTTTCAAGTACATGCATTAGGTATGGGGAATTGAGAGTGATGTGAGGGGGGGGGGGCATAAGAGATTCCACTTTCACGTGGTTGGCTCTGTTCAGTAGAGAATATGAAATTATTCTCGAAACAGAGAGGAGCTCAATGAATGGCTACGATGCTGGTTTTCTACAACCCACTCGCGTGTTGTCTAAATTTTGACAATTTCTTGGAGCTTGTTGTGATCTTTGGTTGCTCCTCATAACCAATTTCCAGTTTCCACAACTTCAAAGGTTGAGTAAATGATGCACTGGAATCAATATCCTTAACCTTCTCTTTAATTTCCTTGGAATCAATATCCTTAACCTCACATTAAACCCTTCCAAATTGGTATATTTACCATTCAAGGCTGGCTTCTTCTGAAGCATGATATTTGCAACTAAGCTAGCATACATCGACAACAATTAGAGACATGCTGCTTGTTGTCAATGTTCATCTTTTTTTTAGGAATGCAACTTGAACATAATGGCTCCTCTTACGCTAGGGAATTAAAGTCAACAACAAATTAAAGAAAACATATAGTTTGCATCGAAAAAATAACAGGATACGAACTGAACTGAGGAGATTCGAACCTGCGACCTATGTCTAGTCCCAAGGCTACCACCTTCAAGCTTGAAGTGCAGCTGGCAATGGGAGACCACCTTCAAGCTCGATTCATTCTGCATGCATTTCACAATGGGAGATGGCGGGCTACCACATTCAACCTTGATTCATTTTGTATGCATTTCACTATGCAATCGTCTCAGATTCTCGTTGCGTTTTCCCTCTATTAGATTATCAATTCTGTTAAATTTAAACCAAATAGACTAGCAGGATCACTGAAAGAAGCATAATCACAAGATAGACACAATATTTACCCTGGGAAACCCTCATGGGGTAGAAAACCCAGCAAAGCTTTCCTCAATAAGATTATTAACCAAAATACAAGATGTGCTCCCTCCTTCTATTCCTCCTTAGCAGATCTCCCAGACAAGTGCGCCTCTTTTCACAAGTGAGTGAGTGATCTAATGAGGAGTTCACCTCCTCTATTTATACACACTCCTGACCACCAAAAATACCTAGTGGGGCCGACCTCTCCTGGAGAAGTCTAATAACCCCTAAAACCCATCTTTAGGGCCGACCCCCACATGGTGGGTCTAACAACCCTAGTTACCACAATTCTTCGGAGGAATAAACATCTCCGGATACATAATAAAATCACATCGGAGGGATGGAACATCTCCGGAATAAATAATGTACAAATATAATATTCTTAGAAGTTACAATATTCAACAAATTCGGTATGACCCATGCCCGCCGTCCAAGGAGTGTTTTCGTGGTCTTGAGTTCCAGCCTGACAATGGTGACGATTCATTCTATTACGTTTCCCTTAAGCTGCAATATGGCAAACTCATAGTTCATTATCAACATTTCTCTGACCGTTACATTTGTCAGACAAACCTTCATAGTGAACTATGAGTTTGTCATTTGCAGCCGAAGGGAAACATAATACCATGAATCATCAACCGTTGCTAGGATGAAACTGAAGACCGCGAAAACACTCATTGGACGACGGACGTGGGTCATACTGAATTGATAAACTAATTGATGGAAAACGCAATGGGAATCTGAGACAGTTGCATAGTGAAATGCATGTAGAATAAATGAAGAGTGGGTGTTGAGAGAAATGGTTTTGGGATGTCGTATGAGAGGAAATGGCGACGGGAATTGATTGATAAGGCCAAGCTTGAAGGTGGTATCCTTGGGACTAGACATAGGTCGCAGGTTCAAATCTCGTCTAAATATTTTTGATAACAATATATTGTCCACGATTTTTGGCCTAATTAATGAATGAATGGTTTAATGAATTTTCTAATGTTTTAATGATTTAGTGTAGTAAACTGTTACCTTTACTGAATTTCAGCTTTTATTGAATGAATGTGTTGACTGAATGATTAATGAATGGTTTATTGAAGGAATGTGTGGATCGACAGAAATAATGGTTTAGTGATGTTAGCATATATTGAATGATTAATGGATGAAAGTTCATGATAAAATATGGATGAATTTGCACATATTTGTTTTTTTCAAGTGCATGCATTGGGTATGGGGAATCGAGAGTGATGTGAGGGGGGGGGGGAGGGGCCATAAGAAATTCCACTTTCACGTGGTTGGCCCTGTTTAGTAGAGAATATGAAATTATTCTCGAAACAGAGAGGACCTCAATGAATGGCTATGATGCTGGCTTTCTACAACCCACTCGCGTGTCGTTTAAATTTTGTCAATTTCTTGGAGCTTGTTGTGATTTTTGGTTGCTCCTCATAACCAATTTCGAGTTTCCATAAATTCAAAGGTTGAGTAAATGATGCACTGGAATCAATATCCTTAACCTTCTCTTTAATTTCCTTGGAATCAATATCCTTAACCTCAAATAAATATAAGTGAACAAAAGAAAATGCAAGAAAGAGATTAAACTTGCAAAATATAACACTTGTATTAATAAATTCAAAAAGAGAGTAATGTTCATGGGCCTCTTAGAGAGGATGAGATCCTTTGAGCAAAGCTTCAATACAATACCAATCTTTGACAAAACAATATACATCCTTCTAGTGTTATAAATAGTTTCTTAATAAACAAAACCCTAACTACATGCAATCTCAAAATTAATGACTACCAACCACCTACTGGTTCTTATTTAATAAAAATGAGCCTTTTACATTAAGTAACTACCCATTAACTATCTAATGAGCCTTATTCAAAGAATATGATCATCTCATACATGAATATACAAACTCCTCAGCATACCAAATTAGAGAAGTTAGGTAAGAGTACCTTGACACAATGGAAGCACACTACCAACCATCTCTTTGTGACGAATATGCCACAATGTTACATAAGCATAGGGACTAGAGAAGATGCATTCAATATGAAAAGTTTTATTTCAGAAATGTTATTTAAAAAAAAAAAATGTATTAGGTAGTCGCTTAACCGACGACTTAACCGACGACCGCAGGGTAATATCCGATGCCTTTGCCATGCTTCTGACGGCTCGGAACGTCGGATCCGCCTTTTTTTGTATGGCATAGACGTCGCTTAACCAACAACCGCAGGGTAATATACGACGCCTTTTCCATTCTTTCGACGGCTCGGAACGTCGGATCCACCCTTTTTTCGTATGGCATAGACGTGGCTTAACCGACGCCTGCAGGGTAGTTTCCGACGCCTTTTCCATGCTTTCTATGGCTCGAAATGTCGGAACCACTTTTTCTTGTATGGTATAGACGTCGCTTAACTAACGCCTGGACTGACACTTGCAGGGTAATTTCAGACACCTTTGCCATGCTTCCGACGACTCGAAACGTCAGATTCGCCTTTTTTGTATGGTATGGGGGTCGCGTAACCGATGACTGGACCGACGCCATCAAGGAAGGGACGTCGGAATGTGTGCCACATATTCGACGGCAAAAGGATGATATCTGACCAATATTGAAAGTGAAAGTTGTCGGTTATCCGACTACCTATCAAACTGGAGGAAGTCGGATCACCGACGAGATAGGGGCGTCGAATATCCGACGTCTACAACTTTGTCGGATTTTAGCCGATATGCTACTGGCGGTAAAAAAAGACTGGCCTTGTTGGATGAGCGACCATAGGTTGTAGCAAATTCAATTTTTTTGCCTTCGGATTTTGGGTCAAAAAAACTTAGTGTAGGATCAAAGGCTTTCCTTTCACAACCTTGTAGTAAAGGTTTGAGTTTGCCTCACTCTTGGTGAATCCCAAGCTCATCAGATATCGATCAATCATAGCATACCATGCACATGGTGCATGCTTCAATCCATACAGGGCCTTCTTCAGTCTGCACACGTGGGATTCCTTCTCATGAATCACAAAACCCTCTGGCTACTCAATGTATACCTCTTCCTTGATCACACCATTGAGGAAGGCTATATTCACATCCACCTGATGTAACTTCCATCCCATAGATAAATAAATAGCAATAATTGTTCGGGTGTAAGTGTACCGAGCAACTAGATCAAGTGTCTCATCATAGTCAATTCCCTCTTTTTGAGAGAATCCACTGGCCACAAATCTAGCTTTGTTCTTTTCAAGACTCCCATCTACTCCATGCTTGATTTTGTAAATCCACTTGGAAGTCACTACTGAATTCCCCTCAGGTCTCTGAACAACCTCCCACACACCATTCTTCATGATGGATTGATATTCTTTCATCATGGCATCCTTCCACACCTATTGTATGGACGCCTCCTCATAGCTGGAGGGCTCATAATCAATGATGTGGCTCATTAAGGCTACATAACTTGAGAATCTATGAGGTCTCTTTCTCTCCCTAAAGGTACCACGGGGAGCAACATGCTTCTCTTCCTCTTGTAGAGTTTGACGATCCCAAACATGCCTCTTCTAGCCCACAACAAAATCTTTGGTAACCAACTCTACTAGATCAATGAGATCAACAAGATCACCTGTCTCAATTGGCTCCCTCTGAATGTTTGAAGGGGGAGGGGAGATGATACGATCTCCTTTGGATCCACTTGCTCCTCACTGTCAATCTCCATGTCAGATCCTCTGGTTCTTTTGAAGGTTACCTCCTCATCGAAGGAAACATCCCTGCTAACCTCAATTTGTCTTGATCCCAGGATGTAGGTCTTGTAAGTCCTTAAAGACCCACTATATCCCACAAATGTACCTTTCCTTCCTGAACATTCTAGCTTTGTCCTCTTTTCCTTGGGAACATGAATATATATTGGACAACCAAAGATCCGCAAGTGAGAAACCTCTAGCTTCACACCTGTGAAGTCCTCTTCTGGAGTCATATTCCTCAATATCTTATGAGGGATCCTATTCTGTACATACACCGTGGTACTGGAAGCTTCTTCCCATAAGAACATGGGTAGACCTTGATCATGAATCATAGCTTTGGATGCCTCTATAATAGATATGTTGTTTCTCTCTGCAACCCCATTCTGCTAAGGGTTGTAAGGAATAATGTACTCCCTCTTAATTCCTGCTTCCTTGCAGAAATCATTGAATTTCTAGGAGGTGTACTCTCCTCCATTATCTAATCTTAGAACTTTGGATATTTTCCCGGATAGGTTCTTAACCCGCACCTTGAAATCTTTGAATTTACTAAATACTTCTTCGCATTCCTTGGTCTTTAAGAAGTAAATCTAATCCTTTCAAGAGTAATCATCAATAAAGGTCACATAATAGCAGAATCCAATCAATGAGGTAACTATCATTGGTCCACTTCAATCAAAATGTATCAAATCCAAGATTCCCTTGGACTTGCTATCACTGCTGGGAAAAGACACCTTAGCATTCTTTCTAAGTGAACATCCTCTGCAAATGCCATCATGCTCAAGTTGGAGTTCAGGAAGACTTGCAACTATCTTCCTTAGAGATGGAAGAGCTGTATAGTGTAAGTGAGCAAGTCTTATGTGCCATAGCTCACTTAAGCTGAGAGAATCATGAACTAGAGCTTGCCTTGGTTGTATCATCAATCTATATAATCTTTCTTCATGAACACCAATCACACGAGCTTAATCAATGGTGGAGTTCTTGTGCCATGCAAGAACCTTTCCATATGAGAAGGCAACCTTTAACCATTGTCTTCTAGAGAAGAAATGGAGACAAGGTTTATTTTCATTCCTGGTACATAGAGTACTTCACCCAAGTGTAGAGAATCACTGAAATATAGCTGGAAGGAGGTAACCCCAGTTCCCTTTACAATGTATTTGGCATCATATCCAAGTACAACTCTTAGATGTGATTCTCTCTCATCTAGATCTTATAGGAACTCCTTATAACTTGTCATATGTTTAGAATCACCACTATCTAATAACCAAGTATTACTATTAGTAGGAACAATACCTGAGAGAGTTGAGATGAAGAAGAATTCTTCTACATTTCTTGACTTCTTTGGTGGAGTTTCTTCATCAACATCAGCCGTAGAGGCATGCTTCTTTCTTTTCTTTGAGGGACATTGATTTGAAAAGTGGTCATATTTTCTATAGTTGAAACATTGAATGTGTGAATGGTTATTCTTCTTTGTTTTCTCTAAACCAGGGCTTGATCTTCCACTTTTATATTTTCTACCAAAGTTCTTCTTTCCTCTACTTTTCCCTTTCTTAGCATGGGCTACAAGGGCTTGGCTTTCTTCACATTGATGGCCATGCAAGATTTCTCTAGGTGCAAGTCTAGTTTATTCTTATGTGCAATCCGCCCATAAACGATCGAAATTGGACAATTTGGATCACCCACTAATGCTCCAGATGAAAGATTCCAAAGACGGGGGAAGTCCATTGAGAATTATCACAACAAGTTCTCTATCGTCAAATACTTCTCCAATTGTTCTCAATTGATCTCTAATTTCATAAATATTTTTTAGGTAAGAGGTAAATGAATCTCCTCTTGTCATCTTGACATTGGTGAGTTGTTGTCTCAAGAAAAGTATCTGATTGATGTTTCTATTCTCAAATAGATTCTTCAATGCATCAAACATCTTCTTGGACGTCTTCTTCTAGTAGATTTGAGGAATCGAGTGATCCTTTAGAGAATCTAATAGAATCCTCCTTGCCTTGGCATCATTTTATTCCATTTAGTCTTCTCTTCTTCTTCTTCTCCTGGTTCTGGCACCTAATTCATTTACAAACTTAAGAAGATCATTTTCTTCTAGGATAATGAGAGCCCTATATTTCCAAGAGTTGAATTTTGAGGCTCCATCAAGGCTATATTCCACTTTAACACTATTCATCTTAACTGGAGACTGAAAGATTTGACCTGAAATCTGCTGCAGAAACCCTAGCAGGAGCTAGGTAAAAAATGAAATTTGGAATTTGAAGAAACCGATTCCACAAATATATGCAGCCTTCTAGGGTGAGTTGAATAAGCCTCCTTTTCTTCATAATTTGTGGACAGATAGCTCAAAAATTGAAACCCTAATTTCCTAGATTCAATAGGAATTAGGTAAAAAATGAAAGTACATCAATCTAGATTTTTCCTCCGTAGAAAGATGCGCCCTCCTAGGGCGAATTTCCCAAGAACTCCTTTTAAGAAAATATGGAGCGAAGGGTCCAAACCTAGAAGCCCTAGTTTCTGACAATGACATCTGTTCAATGTAGCTCTAATATCATGTTAGATTTTAAGATAACAATATTCAACTTTAATTGCAATAGGATCTCTAAAAGAATAACCATGCACAAAAACACAAGAACACTGTTGTGAAAAAAATTGCACAACTGCACTCTTCCAATTGGTAAGGGGCTAAGCCTTGTAGGTTGCAGCAAGGCCTTAGTCCTTGGCGTTAATTTTTGAGCATTAATTCAATATACTCCAGGATATTTACAGAGAGAATAATATGTACAACATATCAAGAATATCAATCACAATAAGCAATCACATGAGACAATAGACACACAGAGTTTCACTGGGGAAAACCATAAAGGTGAAAAAACCCACAACTTCCTCAGAGATAGAAAGATAAATGATACAACCCAAGTACAAGAGATAGTCCTCCTAGAAGCTGAACCTCCTTCCTCACTTGTGCGCCACTTTCCGATGAGTGTAGAAGTGAATAATGAAGTGATCAAATAGAGTGCCTCCCGCACTCTATTTATACATGACCTGACTTTCCTAATAAACTAGCAGGGCCGACTTGTCTAACTCAGTCTAATAACCCATGGTAATACGAATCAGGGCCGACCCCACACTTGGTGGTCTAATAACCCATCACATGCAAGTTGCGACACTTGCGACACTTGTCAATACAAATGATGACACTTCCGTATAGAGGAATAATAACATCTCTATAGGAGTACAATATACATAGGTGAAATACATTCCGAAGTTACAATTACATCAACACTCCCTCTTAACTAGGAAGGTATTTCTCGACACAGATCTGCTAGCACAATTCTTCTTCTCTGGATCATTGTCACTAGATCATCGTCATCAAATCATCATCATCCATTGTCACTAGATCATCATCATCAAATCATCATCATCGTCACTGTTGTTGCTATCTCAATCAATCTCTGAACTACTCGTCATAGGAAGTTCTACAGAGCCAACCCTTTTTCATGTTGGATGTAGGCCCACCACTTGCAGGTCTTCATCATCACTAGCCATACTGTGGATCCCAGGACTAATTACGTACATTAAGCAAAACCTTGAAAGAGCATCCCAGGACTGATTACGAGCATACTGCTCAACCTATCGGATCTCCCAGGATCTTTTACATATAACTGCACAACCTGTCCATGGCCACGAAGCATCATCCTGATACTCATGATCATACTGATCATCTCATCGTCTAGGAAGAACAGTCCAGATGCACACAATACAACACTTACACTCACCGACATGGGAAGACACACTTCAACCATCCATGAAAGGCTCAGCACTCACATCAATGCACATGGGAGAACACATATACCACCATGTTGGAAAGGATCTGCACTTACATCAACACACATGGGATAACACATCTACCACCATGTCAGAAAGGATCTGCACTTACATCAACGCACATGGGAGAACACATCTACCATCATGTCGGAAAGGCTCTGCACTTACATCAATGCACATGGGAGAACACATCTACCACCATGTCGGAAAGGCTCTGCACTTACATCAATGCACATGGGAGAACACATCTACCACCATGTTGGAAAGGATCTGTGCATCTGTGTCTTCGGACTCATCACTCATGATCCGCCTGATCATGTCAAAGCATCCTCCTGATGCATGTCATCATAGTATGATCATCCTGATCATCAATGCATCCACCTGATGCATATCATGTATCTACTTGATACATATCATCATATATGATCCACCCGATCATACAATGTATCCACCTGATACATATACAAATACATGATCCAATTGATCATACAATGTATCCACCTGATACATATAAATACATGATCCACCTGATCATACAATGCATCCACCTGATACATATATAAATACATGATTCACCTGATCATATAAAGCATCCAACATGATGCATATACAAATACATGATCAAACTGATCAAAGCATCCAACATGATGCATATACAAATACATGATCAAACTGATCAAAGCATCCAACATGATGCATATACAAATACATGATCAAACTGATCAAAGCATCCAACATGATGCATATACAAATACATGATCAAACTGATCAAAGCATCCAACATGATGCATATACAAATACATGATCAAACTGATCAAAGCATCCAACATGATGCATATACAAAGCAGTAACTGGAGCATCGTCCTAATGCTCATCATCCAGTGCTTACATCCACAACCATGGGAAGGATCCTCCTCTCACCATGCTTGGAATGGCTCCTGCAAATGTGTCCATCACTTCTTCCTTGAAGTGTCGTCAATTTGAAGAACACCGAGCCTCTCTCTGAAGTACTCAAACTTCACTTTGGCTAGTGGTTTCGTCAACACATCTGCAACCTTCTCATCCGTCGCAACATACAAGAGCTTCACTGCTCCTCTCTGCACCATATCTCTGATATATTGATATTTGATCTCAATGTGCTTCAACCTGTCATGGAACACAGGGTTCTCAGATAGCTTCACACAACTCTGGTTGTCACAAAAGATACCAGTAGCCTCCAGCGGGAGATCAAATAACTCAGACAGTAGCTTCCAGAGCCATACTGCCTCACAACTAGCCGAACAAGCTGCAACATACTCTGCTTCGGATGTACTCAGTGCTACTCAGGATTGCTTCCTGCTAAACCAAGAGATCACACCTGATCCCATACTGAAGCAACACCCAGAAGTGCTCTTCCTATCTGCAGCACTGCCTGCCCAGTCCGAATCAACATAACCCTGCAGGTTAAACTTTTGATTCACATCATACTTGAGCCCATAATCAATTGCATCCTTTAGGTACCTCAGAATATGCTTTACAGCAACCAGGTGAACACCTCTGGGATCCGTCAGGAACTGGCTCAATGTGTTCACTGCAAAGAAAATATCTGGTCTCCAGTTCGTCAGATACATCAAGGACCCAATCATCTGACGATACACTGTGACATCAACCGGCTCAGATGAAGCATCACACAGAAGCTTAAGGTTCGATGCCATAGGTGTGGCCATGGCCTTGGAGTCCATCATCCCGAACCTCTTCAGGATCTCTATTGCATACTTCCCTTGTCCAAGGAAGATCCCATCTGCACTCTGCCACACCTCCATGCCTAGAAAATTGTGCATCATCCCCAAGTCCTTCATATCGAACTCGGCAACAAGCTTCCTCTTGGTATCAGCAATCAATCCATCCTCACCTGTAACAAACAGGTCATCCACATACAGAAGTAGTATCATAGGATTTCCTTCCTCAACCTTGTAGTAAAGGTTGGAATTTGCTTTACTCTTAGTAAATCCCAAACTAGATAGAAAGTTGTCTATCCTACCATACCAAGTCCTAGGAGCTTGCTTCAAGCCATACAAGGCTTTCTTCAACTTGCACACATATGACTCCCTGTCATGTGTCTCAAAACCAAGTGGCTGCTCCACATGCACTTCCTCCTCGACTATACCATTCAAGAAAGCTGTCTTGAAACCCATCTGGTGTATATTCCATTTCATCACTGCAGCCAGGGCAAGTACTGATATGATGAAAGTGTACCTGGCTACAGAAGCAAAAGTTTCTTCATAGTCTATTCCCTCTTTCTAGGAGAAGCCACGAGCTACAAATCTTGCTTTGTACTTTTCTATGCTGCCATCTGCAGCATGCTTGATATTGTAGATCCACTTGGAAGTCACAACAGACTTCCCTTCAGGTCTTGGGACTACATCCCAAACATCATTCTTCATGATCGACTGGTATTCCTCGACCATGGCATCCTTCCATTCTTTCTTTTCCGCTGCTTCTTCATAATTGGAAGGTTCTTTGTTCATAATATCACAGAGTAGGGCAACATAGATGGTATGAGATCTAGTCTTGTTCCTTTCTCTGTGTTCTTCTTCTGGAATGCCATACCTTTATGCATCTTGAATGAGCTCTCTAGCCCATGCAGGTTTCCTCTTGTGAGAGTTCTTCTCACGGGGTGGATCTATAGGTTCTTGTGGATCTTCTATTTCACGATCTGCATCTGGAATTGCTTCAGTCATAGTGGTGTCTTGAAATTTGGTTTCCTTTGGTTCTTCATGATCTTCAACAAGTGCCTTCTTTGATTTGATGTAAGCTGAGTTCTCATCGAATGTTACATCCCTGCTGACATAAATATTCTTGAACCCTAGAAAGTATATTCTGTAAGCCTTCGAGCTTTCACTGAACCCCACAAAGATGCCCTTCTTTCCTGAAGGATCTAGTTTTGTCCTCTTTTCCTTTGGAAAATGTGTATATACTAAACAACCAAATATTCTGAGATGGTTGACTTCAGGTTTCTTACCAGAGAAGACCTCTTCTGGTGTCTTTTTGTCAAATAAATTGTGAGGTGTTCTATTCTACACATATACAGCTGTCCTAGCTGCTTCTGCCCAAAGATGCATAGGCATATCCTGGTCATGTAGCATTTCCTGTGCTGCTTCCATGATTGTTCTATTCTTTCTTTCTGCAACCCCATTCTGTTGTGGATTGTAGAGAGCAGTCAACTCCCTCTTAATCCCTGAATCACTGCATAACTTCTTGAAATCACCTGAAGTGAATTCTCCGCCACTGTCGGATCTGAAAGTCTTGATTTTCTTATCAGTTTGATTTTCCATCAAGGTTTTGAATTCCTTGAACTTATCAAACACTTCATATTTGTTCTTCAAGAAATAAACCCAAGTCTTCCTAGAGAAATCATCAATGAAAGAGACATAGTATACATACCCACTCAGAGAACTGGATGACATCGGACCGCATACATCGGAGTGGATAATTTCCAAGATTCCTTTAGTTTTGCTTTCATTGCTTGGAAATGCCTTCTTAATGTTCTTTCCTTTTGCACATCTTTTGCAAACCCCTTCATGCTTTGTCTTGATTTCAGGAAGACCCTCTACAACTTTACTTGCAATTGGTAGTGCTCTATAGTGCACATATGCAAGCCTTCTATGCCAAATTTCACTTGGCTCCATGGATTCATGTACCATGGCATGTTCAGGTTGTCCCTTCAATTTGTACAATCCTCCCTCTTGCTCTCCAATCACTACTGCATCATCTATAGTTTTACCCTTTGGCCACATTAGGACTTGGCCATCTACGAATGCAACCCTCATGCCTTTTTCATCCAATGCAGATATGGAGAGTAGGTTCTTCTTGAGCCCAGGTACATATAGAACATCTTTCATCTTCAAAGACTTCCCAGAGTCTAGGTTGTAGGAGGCTTCACCACTTCCCTTGATAGGATATTGATAATCATCCCCAAGTTTCACTTTATGGGGTGACTCATGTTCAGATAGATTTACAAAAGATTCTTTAAACCCAGTCATGTGTTTGGAAGCCCCACTATCAATAAGCCAATCATTACATCCATGAGAGATAGTACCCGTGAGAGCAGAGATTAGAACATATCCATCTTCACTAGATGATTCATCACTTTCTGCTCTAGCCTTCTTCTTGGGAGGTTCATCATCCTTGGCAGCATGAGCATGATATCTCTTCTTGTTGTTCTTCTTCCTTTTGTTGAAGTTGTTGTTGTTGTTCTTTTTGTTCTTAGGAAAATCTAAAGCAAAGTGTCCCTTCTCATTACATGTGAAGCATCTGAGATCTTTCTTATCTGTGTGTTGATGGTGGTGTGAAGATTTCTTGGCATGAGAATGCTCCCTCTTTGACTTTCCTTTCTTGGTGTGTGCTATGAGATCTTGATCTTCATTTCTCATCTTTTCTTCTCGAGCCACAAGCCTTGCTTCTTCTTGTGAACATTCCTCCCATAGTCTACTGAATGAGATCAGCTTCCTTCTTGCACAGATTCCTTGGATGAAGGAGTCCCATGACCTAGGTAGGCCATTCAATGTGGTCATGACAACTTCACCATTGTCCACTACTTCATCCACAGTTTCAAGTTGTTCCTTGATCTGAGAGACCTTTGAAAAATAAGATTGAATGGTCTCTCCATTTTGAAGCTTTACCCCTTTCAATTGATTCCGTAGAGTCATCTTTCGATTTATGTTCTTCCCTTCAAACAGCTTGGTCAGGGAGTCAAACAGATCCTTGGGTGTCTTTAGAGATGACACATGTGGTATGAGATGGTCTTTGATGGAATCAACAATGATCCTCTTTTCCTTGACCAAGTTCTTCTTATGTAAGGCCTTAGCCTCTTCTTCCTCTGGGACAGGGACCTCTTCACTTATGTAAGTGTCCAACTCATTTTCTTCCAGGATTAACCCAATCCTGTACTTCCATACTCATAAGTTATCAATCCCTTCAAGCTTATCCTCAAGCTTGGTGTGGTGAGACATCTTAAAGAGTACTTCAAATGGAGATAGAAAAGATTTAGGTCTTACCACTTGATTTGTAGAAATACAGATATGATGCGGATTAGGGTTTGTCAGAGAAACCCTAAAAATTAAAAATGTGAATTTCAAACTTCTGAAAGGATAGAAAGATGCGCCTTGATGAGATGATCAGCCTGGTATACTCAGAAATTGAAAACTGCAATTTTTCACCCTTCAGAAATGCTTTTCAATCTCTCAGATTCATTAGGGAGGACCCTGAATTAGGGTTTGAGTTTCCTGGAGCTTCACTCAACCAAAAAGTTTGATCCAAAGCTCTAAACTTCAATTTTTCCAAGGAGCTTCTAGCTATGGTCTCAGAATTCAGAAATGCCTATTTTTGTGGAAACCCTAATTTTTAGGGCCAAAAATGAAAGTGCCCAGAATTGAATTCTGATTGGACAGAAAGATGCACCTTGCTGAGGAGAGTCAAAATACCCTGCTTACTTTCAAGATCTGTGGATAGAAACCCAATAAACAAGAAGCCCTAGCTTCCGCAACTGCATAGTGTCTTTTTCTCAAGTTAGCATTGATAGCATGTTAATTTTTGAGCATTAATTCAATATACTCTAGGATCTTTACTGAGAGAATAACATGTACAACATATCAAGCATATCAATCATAACAAGCAATCACATGAGACAATAGACACATAGAGTTTCACTGGGGAAAACCATAAAGGTGAAAAACCCCACAACTTCCTTAGAGATAGAAAGAGCAGTGATACAACCCAAGTACAAGGGATAGTCCTCCTAGAATCTAAACCTCCTTCCTCACTTGTGAGCCACTTTCCGATGAGTGTAGAAGTGAATAATGAAGTGATCAAATAGAGTGCCTCCTACACTCTATTTATACATGACTTGACCTGTCTAATAAACTAGCAGGGCCGACTTGTCTAACTCAGTCTAATAACCCATGGTAATACTAATCAGGGCCGATCCCACACTTGGTGGTCTAATAACCCATCACATGCAAGTTGCGACACTTGCGACACTTGTCAATACAAATGACGACACTTCTGTATAGAGGAATAATAACATCTCTATAGGAGTACAATATACATAGGTGAAATACATTTCGAAGTTACAATTACATCAACACTTGGAGCCCCTTGTTGGTTGTACGGTATTCCTCCAAGTGATCCTACAAGAGATTGTTAGTGTAGTTCACATTCAAAATAAAGAAATATGGATAAAAGCAAACTGAAAGAGATAGGGGGAGAATGCAAACTCCAATAACAACCAAAGATATGCTAAACCACTCTTGTATTTCCCAATAGTATAGCTGTACAACACCAAGGAGGTGTGGGATTCAAGGGAAGCCAACAATCTCCCTTAGGGAGGCCTTTCTTGTCCAAACTAAATGCTAAGTAGATGGTGGAACAATGGAGAGAAAAACTTGCCCCTTGAAGGAAGGTGGCAAGGGAGATTGGGAATGCTCACAATGGTAGGAAATGGTGGGCTATGAGGAAGCTCCAACTCAAATCTAGTAGCATAACCTTGCCATGATTTATCTCTACAAAATATATGCTAATGGCTTCCTTTTATAGACCAAGAGGTGGCCAACAAACAACTAGATCCAAATGTGAACTCTCCTCCTCCATGAAATAGTTCCAAGCTACACAAGTGGGGATGATTAATGCCACCAAATGTGGGAGGAGCCGAATTCAGATCTTCGGGGAGGACTGACCCTTCAATGATCTATTGAGGGTTAGTGGTCCCTCCGTTTTGATAGTAGGGCGGCTATCGAAGGAAAAGCCGCACTGGTGTAGCATGTGAATTGTTCAGATAACCTGTGTTATAGCATGGGTTAGCTATGTATTACCCGCACTACCCTTTCTTTTGACTATTTCTTGGCACTTATGGACTCATACTATGTTTTGGATCTATTGAGGATGCCTGTGGTGAGATGAATTATTTATGTTGATGACACCTTACTGGATGAATCACCGAAATGTCGCATGTGTGCGAATTTTAGGTGTTAACAAACACAAATAATTTACCTTGGGAAACCACGAGGGAGAAAACAATCTTCTACAACACTTGAGCGAACTTATCCTTGAGCTTGAGCGAACTTGCTTGATTGGACAAATGAGTGAGGCACCACCCTTTATTTATACTTGATTTTGGATGACCTTTTTCACCGGGTTTGACTTGTCTATATGCCTGGGCCGACTTGTCTTTATTGCATAATAATAATAATTATTTTATTTCTTTTGGGGCTGACTTATCTAGGAGGATACCTCACATAGCTATAAGCATCAATACACATAAATATCAACCGGGGTCAAAAAGTATCTTCACATTTCTTCAACTATCTCTAGTATGTGATCTGTGGGTTTTGTTTACTATTTGCATCTATCTATGATAGATTGGTGGATCAAAAAACCCTTTTCCAATGAAAAAAGCTCACAAATTTGTAGAGAACTAATGGATTGCTCAGTCAAACCCATGGATCAATGGTTGAAGGGATCAATTTTTCCTCAACAACTCTTTGTGATGCATAAGATATTTTATGTGTTGATCTTATCTACAAATAGCCATAATTAAAAAAAACATTGCTATTATGGTTGATTTTCATGAGAATATATTTCTCCTTTCTTTGACACACTTGGGTTACCCACAATGACTTACCCTCATCAGATTGTGCATCTATTTGATATGGGATTTTCGTTTTGTCACCTTTGGTTTGTTGGATCTAGGGTTTTCCCTTTCGAGTTTCACCTACATTGTCACGTCCCCTCCCATTGATCCGTTGCAAGGGAGGGAACATGACCAAACATATTAGTAAGAAAATTCAAAGCAATTAAAAACTTATGAGTGCAGATCATCCTTGATAAACACAACGAAATTACACACTATCCACACACCATTTCATCATGCATTCAACATATAAACAATGATCATTAATTAAATCATTGCAGAGTGTAGGATTAACATAACTCAAACCACATGAATACTTATCTTGAAATGTAGTGGAGAATCATACTCAATATAAACATAATAATATAACCATAATAACACACACGCATAAAGGAATACATCAACCTATTTCTTCCAGGAAGAATAATGAAACAATCATACAATAATCACTCGCATTCCCATGCTATGCATAGGCTTCATGCCAACTAGCTTAAGATAACCATATCATTCAATTAACATGAATACTTAAACATGCAGAACATAACACAAAATGATCACAATTTAAACCACAGAGAATACTTATCTTTAAGATGAAACTGTCCAACAACTGGCTATGTGAGAGCAACGTTCCACTGAACCATAGGTATCTGTCCAGCCTGTATTCTTTCAGCTGAGAGACCACCCCCGAGCTGGGTTGTGTATCCACTAAGGAGGAACTAGATGGGCTCACTCACAGCCATGGTGTCACTCAACAGTCATGCCCAACACACAGTTGGGTTTATCAAGCATGCAATAAGCAGAGGAGGAGGGTGCTAAGCCAGTGAGCTCAACCATAGAGCTACAGACATCTTAGGCTAAATTCAAGCAATCCAATCCTCTGTTAAAACATTCACACTTGGATTTCTCACAAATCTGTAAAAAAATAACTCAATCCCGTCACTGGATTTCTGGGCTATAAATACTGGATTTTCCAATGGATTTCGGGGTATCTAATACTCTCAATTTCGCCCCAAGGTTCATATCTATGGATCCCCCATTGGATTTCTCTTTCAAATACGAATTTTGGGTGTTTATGGCTCTTCAGAACGTGGATTCTTGCAAAGTTGCGATTTCTGGTTTTTCTCACTGCTGGGCATTCGTAATGGATGAAAAATGATGCTGGGATATTCAACAATGGAATGGGAATGAGGAATAACCAATTCCAATGAGGTAGAGTGACTTGTGGGTCAAGAAAATAGAGCCCGTACTCTGCCATACGAATTTTTGGGCTGCCCATGCTCCATTGAAGCCATGGATTGATTTCCTCAACAACTTTCTTACACAGAATTAAATGTCAGCAAGAAAAGTCAAATGGGTTCTCAAAATGACATTTGGCAGCTTATAGTTCAATCCCACAACCCCCTCACCTCTCCCTAGTGGATACACATGGCCCCTTCTCATTAGTTGCTTCCATAGCCAGTTTTGGTATTTTATTGCATGATATTTATTTACATCAATTTGCAATGTTCCATGGCTAAATAGCACATGGGTAACATAATATCTAATACTTGCCTTTTTAATAAAATTCAAGCATCCACTAGCGGGGCCTTGGCCTTGAGCTCCATGCTAGGAAAACATACATCACATGCATACAATATTTACATTGAAAGCTAATATATCCTAAGGGTCAAAATGGGGTATTACATATATCATTTTAATCCCATTCCAAGGAGGATTATCGACATTAATATGGTTGGGAGAGAACCTCACAATTGAGGGTTAAATTCATCTACCATTTGCTAACATTATTTCATATTTTTCTTGGTAGATTTGGTGTGTTTGTAAATATATATTTCATTGTTTGGAGATATTGTGTTATGGGTTGGACATAAAGAAGATCTTGATGCTTTGGAGTGCGACAATGTGTTGTAATATATTGGTATTGAGCCTTGGAATATAATATGTTAAATCAAGTATATTTGAATGATGAGGTTATGTGATAGGATTCAAGCTATGTGGTCTAAGTTATAATGTCCCATTGTTTTAAATAATTTAAGTGTGCGTGTGTATGGATTCCTAGTGTGGAGATCAAGGCTGAGACCTGACTAGAAAATGTGTATGAGTCCCTATTATGAGCTAGGATTTTGTTGTGGTTGTTATGTTTCTATCACGTGCTTATATATTTGTAAAAGCATGAATAAAAGGGAAATGCATAATAATATATCTCCACAAAATAGAATGCTCGAAAATTAACGAGCAAACCATGATACCATAAGAGGGAAAGAGGAAAGGTTTCAAGTACCTAGATGCCTGCCTCGTCCATTGGGGCACTCCATACAAAATCCTCTCTATAATAATCCCATGTTTAGGCTAAATTATACCTTGAATAACGATGTAATTTCAAATTCACATGCACATACAAATATAAACAAAAATAACATGCATATTTTGAATTCATTCATCAACATATGCAAAGACAAAGCATTCCTTAGATATGCAAACAAGAACACTTATTTGGAAATGAAGGCAAGTCTACCAAACCAGTTGCTAAGTAGAAATTCACTTCCCAATTGTAGGAATCAACTATGAATTCCATCCCTAAGCCACACCACGATACCACCATGGTGAAGGAAGCTCCTACAATGCTCTAATCTCACACAACCAAACCTATCTCTCTCATGACATAATCAATCTACTCACTATTGAGTACTCTAAGATTTCATCAAACCATCAGAACACCATGGCACTCTCTTCTCTTTCACATTGCAATGAAGATTTTCCATTTCTCTGTGCATAGAACCTTAAATATCTTCATCCCTTCTACTATAGAAAGAAAGAGTCCAAGAATACTAGTTTCATATTTCGAATGACATAGAGGAGAAAATATACTTGGTCCAAACAATCCATGAGCAACACTAATAGAGTTGTTGGTTCATGGTATTTGCTTAAATCCATGAGAAACGCTAATAGATTTGTAGGCTCATGGAATTTTCTTAAGCTACTGTGGAAATTCCAACCATGGTTTTACCCTCAAAGCCATCCCATTTCCTCTTTAAATTCTCAACCAGAAAACCCCCATTTCCATAGGCTCTTGCCAATCATAATTCCATGGAGTTCTCTCACCAATTGTAAGCATAACAACCATGGTTTCACACAATTAACTCCATGCACAAGGAGACAAATACACTTTGAATGGGAGAATGGAGAATGATATTGAGAGATTAATGCTCCATGTAGAATGTAAGAATGATCTATGAATGGGGGTGAATAATGGTTTCCCCCAAGAGTCGCATAAGATAAGTGTGCCCTTCTGAACAATCATAGGGAAACATTCAAAGGAACACCCAAGTCAAAGATTAATAGGAAATGTTGTGAGGAAGCATGGACAAGTGATGTTGTAACTTAAGAAAAAGTTGTCAAGTCAAATGTAATGTACCCGACCTTGAAACCAAGGCCAGGGACACCAAATAACCAAGGGAAAGGTTGAATCAAGTGAAAAGCACAACATATTACGATTTCTAAGGCTATGCCATCAAGCCATCAAGTCAATTAAATTAAAAATTCATCCTTTAAAAAATAAATTGTGACACTTTAAAATACAATTAAAACTTCCCAAAAGCTCATGTTGATGCAAGACCGTGCAAGCATGAAAATTAAACCAGATTTGCATGCTTATTAAACTTGGACATAAGTATTATTTAAACATAATTTCACGGTTGACCATAATTATCCCAATAACACTTATAAATCATATTTACATACTTCTTTGCAAACAATCACAAACCAAAAATTTCATCAGTTATACTATGCAAATTATGACACTTCCGTAAATCCGAACTACGACACTTCCTTTGACAGTTTTGCATTACTTATCAAATCAGATCTGAATTTAACATCTACATCCATTTAATAATGAATAAGAATAGGTATAAGGCTACCATCTACAAGCATTAACATATTTATAAAATCAGATCTATAGTTAGCTTGTAAATTCCCAACCAGATCATCCGATAAGCATCCAATTCCCTGCAAAACCAAATGTGAGCCCAAAATAAAAGAATATCAGCCCACAAGGGCACTTTACAGTCACCAAGGGTGCACTATCATGTTTAGGTACATCCA
The DNA here is from genome assembly GCA_027924585.1 of Larix kaempferi. NCBI lineage: Eukaryota > Viridiplantae > Streptophyta > Pinopsida > Pinales > Pinaceae > Larix > Larix kaempferi. The sequence continues at coordinate 6,174,334 of BSBM01000241.1, read as the reverse complement.
TACAACATATAGTAATAATATCTACATAGAACTTTCAATAATCTCTTGTTTTCAAGAAGAAAAACTCATCAACCAGTGACCATAATTCAATATTTCATCTGTAGATTCATTTGATAGGTCTCATCTGCCATAGAGGGCACATTTGTAGGTTAATATACAACAAATAGAAACATAAATAAACATATGTCAGGCTTCCATCAAGATCATATCTCATAGTCAAGGAGAATGTACAAGTTTCCAAGGATTTAAACCATCAAATCTGCATCCAACCATTGATACATAAACCATGTGCATCAATAGTAAACAATTCAACCATCAAGGGTGCATTAGAAACAATAGATGCATCATATAAACTTGTGAAATAACAAAAAATGAAACACTTATCTTTTTATTTGCAATTGGCATTAACTGATCCACGTTCCACCCAGCCTTTGGCACTACCAAGCCAAATCCTCTTGGACAGGACACCCCAGAGCTGAGGCCATAGATACACAAGTATAGGTGCACTCAATCAATGGAATATCTCAAGGTTAACAATATGAGAAGCCACAACTCAATTCCTCACCACCTACTTTATCCTCCACCTCACTACCAGGTGTAACGAAAATCCCTTCACCACCCAGGTCCCTCAAGACATCACCATTCACCATCGGGATTAATGTGCAATATCAGGATGGAGACGAGCAGTGGACTTGAAGGAACTTACTAGAGTTGTCCAAGCTTACTTTAAAAACAACACAATATCACAGTTCCTTCAAGCACATAGTTCTCACACATAGCATAACATACATGGCTTCCCAAGCTCACAAGCTCACAATGAAATTACATGAATTGGGATGAAGATTGTTAGCTAGCTCCTTCTCAAGGATATCAAACATGGATTTATAGACCAAAGGAGGAAACTTGAACCCAAGGAGGTCAATTAGAACCAAGGTAAGACAACTTGAGTCAACCAAAGGAGGTTAACTCAACCGCAAGAGATCAATTCAAATTCTACCCAAGGTAACTCAAATTTCAAGGAAGGTGACTCCAAACCACCTAACCCAACTCGAATTCATGTGGGGACACTTCATTCATGAAGAGGAACTCAAATTAGTGAGAGGAGGGGCTACACAAGCTAAATATACCTTCCCAGAATAGCAACATCATGAGGAGTTACCCAAAATCAAGGTGTGGAAGCACAATTTTAGCTACTGAGGGTGCACTTGGTCATGAGAGAGGATAGAGGAGGCATAATATGAGTCATAAATACCTAGAAGCAAAAAAATAGGAGACAATCGCCTCATGAGGGCGCATTTCCAAAGAAATGGAGCATGTAAGAGGAGTGGAGCCCACACAAGCATCTTTCCACCCAAGGAGGGTGCATTTCTCAAGTGGGATCCATTAAACCATGAATAAGGTGTCAAATTAACTCCAAACGTCGAAATAATCAAAAGTAGGGTCCATTGTACAACATTTGGGTGACCATTAACTCATAATGTCACCAAGGTACAAATATGGACTAGGATGAACGAACTCAATTCAATCAAGTTCTAAAGTGCTAGGAATGTCCTCATTACCCCTCACACAATGGAAACATAGCCTCCCATCCTCATTTGTGGTTCCTGTTTTGCTTCTTGTTTTTATTAATTAATTATTTACAATAATAATAATGTCTCTCAGTCCTTAAAGACCCTTATCCCAGCACCTAGTGCCACAATAGTAAACAATTACAAAATATTATATATGTCCGAGGCTTAGCACATGGGGTTCTGCATTCCCCTCCCCCTTAAACAATGCATCATCCTCGATGCATATTACATACACGTCTTTAATTTTTTTTCTAAAGTATAACATCCTTCAATTATCCAATATTACTTCTCGGAACTCCTCTTCCAAGAAACCACAATACTTCCCATTACCACCTAATTTTCTGTCCATATCCACTTCCTATGGGATGTGACTCCTATCACCATCCCATTTCCTAGATTTTTGTGTGAGAATCCAGGACTAGCAGAGTGGACTCAAGGAAGCAAGTGTTAATCTCCAATCCCCATCATTGGGTCTTCAAACCTTTTTACAAGGCCTCCAAACCTTCAACAAATATACATCCACCTGAAAATCATATTTTAATCACTCATATGATTAATATCAGGTGTAAAAAATATGATACATGATATAAGGATATTCTTCAACAAAGATACTTTCTTCACATTCGAACAAACACACGGTTAGCATCACACACACACACACACACACACAGTTCAACAAGATACCTAAAATACATCTCCAAAATACAAGATACATGAAATAAATTCTAATTAATCACATGAGTTACATCAAAGGTACATGAAATCAAAACACTTGAAATGCATCTACCCAAAACACATTCTAATCAATTCAATCATACATTCTACACATACTCTAAGATACATGAAATGCATGAAGGGTATATGAAATGCATTAAGATACTTTTATAGATAAGATATCTTCCAACACATATGCATGAACTATCACCAAGATACTTTCCGACAAAGATATAAGAAAATACCACAAGGATACTCTTCCAACAAAGATACTTTTTTAAAAGAGATACTTTCAACAAGATCATAAAGACATTCCGATCACAAAGATACTTTTCTAACGAACATCACAAAGATAAAGGTCACAAAGATACTTTTATAACAAAGATCACAAAGATACTCAAATCACATGATACTTTTCTAACAAAGTTCGCAAAGATACTTTTCTAGCAGAGATCACAAAAATACTTTCTCGACAAAGACCACATGAAACACTTTGTGCACTTTGTTGCAATAGGAAAGGCAAACTTATATGCAACAATCCAATCTAACTAAGATCTAAAAAGAGCCATAACATCGAGCAATTAAACATGATCTCCAACAATTGAGTATTTTTGGATGTTGTTGATCTTTTCCGCGTTTCTTCCCCTGTGTGGACAATTCCTGTAGTAGTGGTTCCCTCTACATTTCCAACATTCAATAGGTGGTATCGATCCTTCAACTCCTCTGGCTCTTCTTTGTTATGGTTATTCTTGTTGATTACTGTTTGCTGGATGGAATCTTTTCTTCCTCTACTCTGGTTTGTCTTCTTTCTTATCTTTCCATTCTTTCTAATGTGGGGCTTTATTCTTATTTAGATCATACAAATGCTTGGCCTTCCAAACAACTTCTTTAATGTTCTTTGGTCTGTCATATTGTATCTTGTCTCTATAGAAATCTGGTAGACCACCGAGAAACCTCTAAAATTTCACCTTTTCATCCTTCACAAAATTTGCATATTTCAAAAGTTCTAAGGACCTCTTGTCATAAGCTTCCATGGTCATGTTGCCTAGCTTGAGTTCAAATAAGTCTTCCATCTTCTTGTCATAGTAATATTTTGAGAGATACTCCTTTTGGAATTACTTCTTGAACTTCCTCCAAGAGATTCTTTCTTCATCAATGTCCTTCAACTTGACCAGCTGATCCCACCAAATAGAAGGCTTATTACCTCGCAAGTGGTAGATAACTACCCCTGCTTCCATGTTTGATGAGTACTGATGCAACTCGAAAAACTTCCTCATTCCCAACAACCGAGCTTTCATTTCCTCATCTTGCTTTGCTTCTCCATCAAAGGTCGGAGGCTTGATTCTTCTTAATTCACCTACTAGTTCATTTCTCCTCTTCTTGTATCTCACTGGGGATCTTTTAGGACTACTCTCTGAGCTGCTTGATGAGTACCTTTCCTTCTTTATTGCATAGAGCATGTGACGAGGTCTTCTTAAAGAGGATCGAGACCTCTCCTAGTCTTTCCTTGGTACATTGTCTCTTGGTGCTATTCCTCGCAGTTATTTTATATCATGCATGATTCATTCTTGCATATGAATGATACTTTCATTGTATTCTCTACATTTTCTTGCTGAGTCCTCTAGACTTAAGGATTCAGTGCTTCTCTTGTGTCCATTTGTCCTTTCTTCCTTGGGCTCAAAAAAATTCTCTTCAGATCTGTATGGGTTATGTGCATCATCGAACTCCATCTCCTACCATTTACTGCTTGATTAAATGACATTGAAAGCTGTGATGTGTTCATTTTTCAATTATTGTTAGCAAACTAACATGTCCATCCATTAATCACACTACTTTTCATCTCAACACAAAGCATAAATCTTATTTAGAAAACATTAAAAAAAGGCCATTATATGCATGTTGAAAAGTGCAAATCAAGCAAATTGAATAGGTGATTCTGATCACTACCAAACTTCCACACTTAGCATCACTCTATACTGAACCATTACAAATTGATTTTCATCTTATTTGGACTACTGGATTGCATTTAGGAATCATTTGAAAATTTAGGCAGAATGCTTCAATTAAAAGAAAAACTTCAAAGGGTAACCTCTAATGAGAATTTTTTTATATGTACACTTTTCGCAAACAATATAAGACAACTTTTCCTAGTTCCCAAATTTCAATTTCAAAATGCCAGTTTCCAAGCAAGAGTGCAACTTTGAAGGAGGTTTTCTCACAAAATTTTATGAGACTTTTCATAACTCAAATATGCACCCATATCATACAAAAGGTCTGAAAACATGAAAAACAATCCTTCCAAAAACCAAGCCAATCATACAATAAATTGATCTTTAATCTCTTGACTTCTGAAATTAAAAAGTAGGATACACCCAAACTGATCTTTGAAGTAGGCATTAGTCGAGGCTTCTGATTCTTCCATTAACATAAGGGGGTTGGATTTTTTTCACTATGTAGATTTTATAATCTCCAAATGCATATAAATAGAGTTATAAATCCATAATAATCCCAACAGCTGCAGAGTTGGAACCTAAGCTCTAATACCACTCTGTAATGTACTCGACCCTGAAACCAAGGCCGGGGACACCGAATAACCAGGGGAAGGATGAATTAAGTGAAAACCATAGTGGATTAAGGTTTCTAAGGCTATGCCATTAATCCATCAAGTCAATTAAATTAAACATTCAACCTTTAAAAAATAAATTGTGACACTTTAAAATACAATTAAAACTTCACAAAAGCTCATGCAGATGCAAGACCATGCAAGCATGAATATTAAACCAGATTTGCATGCTTATTAAAATTGGACTAAGTATTATTTAAAAATTCATGGGAGAGAATAATCATCCAAATAACACTTATAAATCATACTTCTTTGCAAACAATCACAAACCATAAATTTCATTAGTTATACTATGCAAATTACGACACTTCCGTAAATTCGAACTACGACACTTCCTTTAATAGTTTTGCATTACTTATCTAATTAGATATGAAGTTAAAATCTACACCCACTAAATAATGAATAATAACAAGTATAAGGATTCCATCTACAACAATTAACTTATTTAGAGAATCAGATCTACAGTTAGCTTGTAAATTCATAACTAGATCATCCGATAAACATCTAATTCCCTGCAAAACCAACTATGAGCCCAAAATAAAAGCATATCATCCCACAAAGGCACTCTAAAGCCACCAAGGTGCACTAGCATGTTCAAGTACATCCATACAACATATGATAATCATATCTATAGAGAAACTATCAATAATTTCAAGTTTTTAAGCAAAAAAACTCATCAACTAGTGACTGAAATTCAGTATTTAATCTATAGATTAATTTTATGGGTTTGATCAACCATAGAGGGTGCATTTGTAGGTTAAACTACAAAAAATAGACACATAAATAAACATATGTTAATCTTCCAACAAGATCATATCTCATAGTCAAGGAGAATGTACAAGTTTCCAAGCAATTAAACCATCAAATCTGCATCCAACCATTGATACATAAACCATGTACATCAACAATAAATAGTTCAACCATTAAGGGCACATTACCAACAATATATGCATCATATGAGCTTGCAAAATAACACAAATGAAACACTTATCTTTTGATTTGCAACTGGCATCAACGGGTCCACGTTCCACCCAGCCTTTGGCACTGCCAAGCCAAATCCTCTTGGACAGGCCACCCCCGAGCTGAGGCCATAGATCCACAAGCAAAGGTGCACTCAATCAATGGAAAAGATCAAGGTTAACAGTATGAGAATCCACAACTCAATTCCTCACCACCTACTTTCTCCTCCACCTCACTACCAGGTGCAACATAAATCCCTTCACCACCCAGGTACCTCAGGACATCATCGTTCACCATCAGGATTACGATGCAGGACCAGGACAAAGACAAATAGTGGTCTCAAAGGAACTATACCAGAGTTTTCCAAGATTAAATTAAGCACAACACAATATCACAATGTCTTCAAGCACATAGTTCTCACACATAGCATAGCATACATGGCTTCCCAAGCTCAAAGGGTCACCATGAAATTACATGAATTAGCATGAAGATTGATAGCTATATTCTTCTCAAGGAGATCAAACATGGATTTATAGATCAAAGGAGGCAACTCGAACCCAAGGAGGTCAATTAGAACCAAGGTAAGCCAAGTTGAGTCAATCGAAGGAGTTTAACTCAACCACAAGAGACCAATTCAAATTCTACCCACGGTAACTTGAATTTCAAGGAGGTGGACTCCAAACCACCCAATCCAACTTGAATTCATGTGGGGACACTTCATTCATGAAGAGGAACTCTAATTAGTGAGAGGAGGGGTTACATAAGCCAAAGATACCTTCATGGAATAACACCATGATGAGGAGTTACCCAAAATCAAGGAGTGGAAGCACAATTTTAGCCAGTGAGGGCGCAGTTGGTCATGAGAGAGGATAAATGAGGCATAAGAGGAGTCATAAATATCCAGAAGCACAAAAATAGGAGAGAATCTCCTCATGATGGCACATTTCCCAAGAAAGGGAGCATGCAAGAGGACCGGGGCTCATAAAAGCATCTTTCCACCCAAGGAGGGCACATTTCTCAAGTGTGATCCACTAAACCATGAATAAGGTGTCAAAGTAATGCCAAAGGTTGAAATAATTTAAAGTAGGGTTCATTGTACAATGTTTGGGCGACCATCAACTCATAATATCACCAAGGTACAAATGCGAACTAGGATGAACAAACTCAATCCAATCAAGTTATAGTAAAGTGCTAGGAATGTCCCCATTCCTCCTCACACAGTAAACATGGCCTCCCATCTCCGTTTGTGGTTCCCATTGTGCCAGTTGTTTTTATTAATTAATTATTTAGAATAATAATAATGTATCTTAGTCCCTAAACACCCTTGTCCCGGCACCTAGTGCCACAATAATAAACAATTACAAAATATTACATATGTCTGGGGCTTAACAAATGGGGTAATACATCAAATCACCCATGCACCCCCTTTCTCTACCCCTATTGTGGTAAGTCAAATAATCCATGCACCCATTTTCTCTTCCCTTGTTGTGGTATCATGGTCCTCTTATTGCTTCTCAAGCAACCTTTTTGGTGGATACTACATTATTATTTTCCTTTTAATACTTGTTTTTGTTTCCACAAACAAACACCATAACAACCGCAACATAATCCTAGCCCATCATGAAGACTAATATGCATTCATTAGATAGGATTTGTCCTTGAGGTCTACACCATGAATATTTACAATGCAATTACATTATTTACACATGGGTGTTGGGCCTCAGAATTGACACATTTATGATACCCATTAGTCATTCTTTCACCTACTTTATCCTTCCATCGTCATGCACTTCATTAACCATATTCCCGTAATTATCCTTTTTTACCCCACATGAGCTCCACATGACATATATATGCTAAAATAATCAAATTCCCATGTTATGATGGTTACTTAGGTTAGATATTGTGGTTTCCTAACTTATTGTGGAGTTTCATCAGTGAACTACTAGAATTTGCAGTTCCAGTAGTACTGCTAGTTACTGCAGGAAGCCATGTTGCACCATGTTGCTATTGGAATTAGCAGTTCCAGTAGTACAACTTACAATGTTAATTATGAACATGTGGATATGAGTCATGGAAATCCAAAACATGGGTTTTGTGCGGAAAGGGGTCATTTAGTTGTTCGTGAGGAAACTCCTCGAAAAACTGTGATTTGATGGGTGATTTGGTGGGATCTCTAAAATTGGTATTTTGAGCACAACTTCTGGTAGTGCCTTCATCTTTTGACCCACGACCTACATGGATGAATTCTAAGGCATTACCTCTATGGGGATGATTTTGTTACACTATTTTGATCACGAACCAATCTTTAGATAAGGTGAAGATGAGTTGGTTTTGGATATACACATTTAGAAGATTTGTTGGTTATGAGATCCACTCATTTTGGATCTAACCTTATCTTGATGTAGTCTCTTCTCCTTTGAACCAAATGTATAAATATGAGATGTATCATTCACCTAGGGACATGTTAGAGTTAGAGGTTAGAGAGTGAGAGGTTAGAGAAAGATTGTTGTGATAATTGTAATCTTTCATATGCTGGAGTAAATAACTTGTTGCTAACTAAAAGCTTCTCGCCATAGTCTTTCTTGGTAGTGTAAGCCAAGAGAGGTAGGGCCCCTCTCTCTGGTACACGTTGCCCAAATGTTTCATTTTTGTTGTATGCCATTTAAATAGTTTTCATTTACATTTCCCGCACTTTACATTTCATGCAAGTGTGTTGGTCGAGTGTGGTGTGTACCATATCTTGAAGTTGTTAACCCAAGGATCCAATAAATGTTTCTAAAGATCACAGGACCTGAACCAATGACCTGGTTTTACTTTCTCGCAAAGTGTGATTTTACTTTTTATGCACTGTGTTGTTTTGCTTCTCAATTGACATACATAAGCACGATTGCTTTCAGGTCAATTTGATGTAAACACAAAATAACTCCATATAGTATGTTAGTATCTGCTTGACCAGGTTAGCTGGTGTGAGTAGTTAGAGTGACCAATTGAGTCTTTATTATACATATACTTTGCATGACATCTCATAATTTTACTGACCCTGGTTGATAAATTACGTTTTGTAAAACTAAGTGATTATTTTTCCCAACATTTTGGGGCCGTTGTCGAGGATGTGTTAAATAAATGGGGCCTAATTGGTTTCTCATATTATCTTTTCTAACATATTTTCCAGGTCCTGAAACACAAGGAGATGGTTCGATAAGACGGGAGGTAAGAACCTACGCGATAGCCCACTACAGTGGGTACACTGTCTCACTGGATTTAGAAGATCCTGGTACTTGATGAATTGGTGCATCAATAATTTGGTTTCTAGTGATTTCATTTTAGTTTGATGCATGGAAGAGGGAAGAAGTTCATGTAGAGAACTTGGTGACAATAGGGTCTTAGTAGCATGGGGTGCCTGAATACATGCTTTGGTTTGGAGTTTGCTTTGCTTTGAAGTTTGATTTGCATAGAAGTTGTAGTTTTTCAAGAAGACCCCCCCTGCACTAATCCATGTGCAAGACAATGATTATTAGCCAACATGAAGACTTCAATCATGCCAAAGATTTGTTGGGAAGATAAGAATGTTGCTTCAAGGAATCTCTCAGATCCTAGCAGCAGTTGGGGTCTCTGCATCTTAGGAAGAGCAGATCTTGACAACCATAAGGAACCTGTCTACATATTAGGAAGGGATAGAAGAGCTAAAGATCCATGAGCAGTAGGTAGATTTAAATGTTCTCCTTGCAGATCAGAGAGGAGACCAAAGAGCCATGGATGACATTCAATCGAGAGCAGGTATTGGAACTTGAGATAGAAGAGTTTCTTGCAATAATGTGCCCAAATCATGTATGTGAGAGCTAGGTGTTTGAAGGTCTACATTGTATGACAAAGGAGGATCTGCAAAGCAGTGATGATGAAGAAGAGAACAAAAGGGGCTGTGATTACATTGATGAATGGTTCCAGACAATTCTTAGACCAGGGCACCACTTCATTCTTAAATATCTCTTGGAACCAAATCAAATAGACTGGATGATCCCTCACATCCAAGCAACTATCAAGGTACATTTTCCATACTTGGATATGAGTTTATCCTTGATCTTGTTACACACATGGTTACATTGGAAGTATGCTTACACTTGAGAATACATTTCTCTTTTCTCAAGTAGGGGTAGTGTAGTGAATAAATTTTTGAATAAATGTTATCTCAACTCTAAGTACAGTTCAACAGTCTAGCAATAAGGAGGAGTCATCTTTAGGGATCATCATCATATTTCTATAGTTAGATCTCCTTCACATAAGGCATATTTCCTTTCCTCTATCCTATTTCGGCTCTGGTTAGTCCAAGCAATTAGTCATTTGCAACATGCAACAACCCTTTTCAACTAATAAGATAGATTTCATACTCCAATTTTCATCATCCTCCATTCTCTATGATACTTTCAACACTTCTTAGCTCTGCTCCGCCTCATATTCAATATTTATCCATCTTGCATCATGTTCCATATAGTCTCCATTTTGATCTGCAACGTACACCATAATTCAAAGTACAAATGATCAACATTAAAAAGGGAAACTTATTTCAGCAAAGAAGAATTCTCTATCAGACTTCCCTGATTATGCAACATGAAAATTAGAATGTACGAGATGACTGTCACTGTATGTTCCTAGAGCAATCTATGCTCTAGATATCTCCTTCAAGTAGCTTCTTTATAATTCCAAGTGGGACTATACCAACATGGAGCATTTAAAGGTTATTACCTTCATGTCAAAGTTCAACATACACACCCTACAATAAATATTGGCCAAGCTAGAACATAGGTTAAAGTTCAAAAGTTAATTTCAGTACTTTAAAAAATAAATCCAGTAGTATTTTTAGCAGAACCAATCCTTCAGTTGGAAAGAAAGGTTTGATAATGGATGAAGGGGAGAACTCCTAGAACTTAGGAGTATACACACTCATTAGTGATCTTGCATGCACACTTATTTTGCTGTGGTGGTGGCATTAACACATGGATATGTTCAGCTAGTGGAAGTATAGATCATACAACTACTAGAAGTGCAGGCCATGCAGCTAACAAAAGTGCAAAGGGGTTTTGGATTAAATAGAATGGGGGATGATGTTACATATGTTTGTGTCTACTGATTTGATGTGGTATTAGGTTCCAAGTGTATTACAAGGATATTTAGACCAATGTTTTCATGTGTGATGGTTTCTTGGCAAAATACCATGATCATCGACACCAACTCCAGAATATCTCTGCTAAACCAAAATATTGGGAAATAATTGAAAAATTGAAGGCATTGAGCTTTAGCTGAGAAAACTTGAAGGAGCAGGTGAAGAATTCATGAAGATTCAATGTACCTAATTATTAGAACCACATAGTGATGCAACTACCAGAACAACGGAGGATCCTGATTCCACACTCACTTTTTGGTCAACTATTATATTGCACATTGAAGATCCGATTTTACAACCATGATTTCATGCTTGCACTCATGAAATCATTTGAAGACTAAGGAAGATGGTCTATTATGTGTCACCTATTCCCCTTCAGGTATCGATTTGCTCTTATAAAAAAAGTATATTTTTTTTTGGTCTAAATTGGCATACGATTGAGATCCATGCATATAGGATTGATGGTTTCAAAGCTACATATTTGATGTAATTATGATACTTGATCAAAACTTGCTACAAATATCGAGTGATTGAGGGCGTGCTATCATACCGATGCTGATGTGGCCATTGCACAAGAGTTTGTCCATGTTGTTAAAAATGGCATTGTAGTAGTATGATGTAAACCTTATTGCTGGGAATGTTAATAGCATTGTTTGCAGACTCTATAATCAACACTAGTCATGATGACAAGTTCATATATTTTCAAAGTTTTGGCATAAGGAAGAATGGCAAATGTGGACAAATTTTTAAACAATTCTAATGCTCAGAGCCAACTGCAACCATCATACTTGGGAGGGTGCCTTCATATCATATTTGATACAAGAGAACTGACATAAGCTTCCAACATGGGCTTCTTTTAGCAAGTTATCATTTGCAGAACCAAACTACAATACTTGTTTCCCATATCAACTAAGGTCCAAAGCTCTACAATTTTATTAAATGGAAAGTGTTCAAGTTGTTTACAAAAAGGTATGTCAGTTTATATTTATGCATGTGCAAGGACTTGAGTGTGGGGGAGAGAATGGTATCCCTTCCATTCAACGAGGCGCAACAAGGAAGACACCAATGAACTCAAAGCACCAACAAGAGGAGACTTGTTTCAACCATCCATGAAGATCTCAATAACACTTCATTGTTTTGCATATGGGCTTATTCGCCAAGCAAATTCAGTGATATGGATTTTGCATGGGATGGCATTAGGATGATTTTATGTTATTTAGACAAATTTATACCTCACCATAGAGATCACCATTCTTTGGTTAAAGTATTAGGCAACGTAGCCATTTCTTGCATTTTGATGGGCACTAGACAATGATTTGATGATCATGGCTAAGCATGTCATGTCCCCTCCCATCCTACCAGATAGATGGAGAGGATCGTGAGGTTAAACCGGGCATCTAGCCCCATACACAGTAAATAAACATTAAATTTAAAAGAAGATGAAGGACGTGGTGCTCAATCTGGGCAATTAGCCCCATATCCATTCATTAAAATTATTGACACAAGACATGTATGTGTGCAGGCTGTAGAACACAATGGAATTTAAATAAATCTTGTTTATCTCTAACATACATTCAAGCTATTCTGTAACAGCCATTAAATAGGGACCTTGGCAGAATTACAAAAGGTCATATGGAATTGCATAAACTCGTAAAAACACAGCGGAATTTATTTATGAATTACACAATCTTCACACATGGAAATATTCATCAAAGGAACAATTGCAAAGTTACAAACAAGAGAATACTTATCTTATGCGAAAGTAGTCCCCGAGCAACCAGATACACTTCTGCAACGTTCCACCCAACCGTAGGCCAGTGTGCTCCTCAATCTCTCAGCACCACTGCCACCCCCGAGCTGGGCATGATCTCCACAAGGAAAAGGGGAAAACAGGCTCTCACATAGCCAAAGGTATATCAATAATCAGCCAAGCCAATCAGCAATTGGGTTTCTCAGGCTGTTAAGAGATGGGTGCATGCATCATCAAAAGCATGAGTGTTGGGCATGAGAAAAACGCCTATACAGTGAAGTTTCCAACAGTGGGTTTCTACCAGTTCCAGAAAAACGTGGGTAGACTCAAAACGAATTTGTAACTAGGAAAATCGACTAGGAGAGCAACCCATTTCAAAAAAACGCCCCAAGGGAAAAAACGACCTCTCCCTCAGTCCAAAATCGCATCCCTCCTTCCCCAGCTGCTCCAAAATACAAAAACGAGTTTCTGGGCATGGAAAAACGCAGGGTTATGGCCAAAAAACGTGAGGATAAACTTCAGGGAGCTCAGACTGCGTGAGAGGAAGAATGGCCATCGGTCAAGAATGGCTTTGGGCCAATTTCGTGGGGGTTTTCTTGCCCCACAAGCAAAAACACGATTTTCCAAGTTGATGGCTTGCCCATGCACGAAAATTGACAGCCATACCTCTCCCATCCCAAGGCATTTATTGTCTCAACCAATCTTTGGAAGAAGTAAATGATTGGGTGCATGAGACAAAATGGGTAGTTGGTGGTTTATGGGTTTCCCCATTGACACATGGATTAATACCATTGGCTCAAGGGTTTGGATAATTTCCCTCCCTCTTCCTTGTAAAGATCATGCCCCCATTTCTTTTGTTGCATTGCGTAGCTGGTTGTGGGTTTTCTCATTAAAATCGCATATTTACATGATATCCGATTTTACATTGTGCACTGCTAGCACAAGGACCATATGCATCTATCTAATTGCCGATACATAAAACGATAAGTCAGTGGCGGGGCCTTGGCCTTGAGCTCCTCACCATGACTAAATGACCATATTTACATCATTTACAATGTTAATGCAATAGGGTTAAGCTGGGGACGTTACATTCCCCTCCCCTTGGAATAACACCGTCCTCGGTGTTCCAACACTTCGGAAAATAGATACCCACTTTACATATGTCCAAAATTCACAAAATGTGGTAGGTTTGTCCTGCATTTCACCCTTTACTTGGGTCTTTCAGGACTAAGTCCTTTGGTCTTTACAAACTGCTCTTGCTGGCTAGGAACTTCTAGCTCTGCATGAGGACATCGTTCCAAAACAATTCCTCCTTTTCCTTTTCCTTCCAACTGGTCCACGAACTTGGAGAATTTTCGGCTGTTTCCCTCTTGATATTCTCTTGTTGGGCAGTCACGGAGGCAATGATTCCCTCCACATCCCCAACATTTCATCAGCGGCTTTACCTTTTCCCGGTCCATTTCCTTTGACTCTTCCCACCTGGGGCGTTTCTTAATCGGACGATTGGATGAATGCTTCTTCTTTGACCCACTTTCCTTCCCCTTGCTGATTGCTCCCAGAATGCTTTTTACCTCTTTTTGCAGACGAATAGAGTCCTGCAAAGCTTCATGGTTTCTCTCATTCTGTTGCCTCTGTAGCCTGAGCATCTCCCCAAGATTTTCTTGGGTCCTGGCAATTGTTTGAAAAATACTTTCAGCCAACTCTAATAGCCCTCGGTCTGCTGTCATGGTCAGTGGGCACAACTGAACACACTTTGCTTACTAGCAACACCTTTCTGTGCCGGTTGCAACCAATTGTTTCACTTTCTTACCTGTGAAATTCATCATGGGAATTCTTTGTTAGGACAAGCATAACATAAACATTAAGATTAGTCAATTATTTTCCCAATTGACATGGAATGTCCATGCTTTCTTCATGGGACTCCCATATTTTCATGCTTTCCCAACATACACATGAATTTATTCATGTTCATCCTTTCACAGGAAATTTACTATTTCAGCATTCACAATTCATCTCAAGCAATTAAACACAATCTATTTTCAGCCATGATATGCACTCAACAATCTTTTGTTTTATGAATGCATCAATCAAAAGGAAAGAGAAGAGTAGGGGTTTCTCCCTCTTAGTCTTGTTCTATTATGGAGCTACACCATCGCTGTGGTTTCATGCTCCTTAGTCTCTTTCACTTCAATGTGAATGCTTTGACTTCCTTTCTTGGCTATGACACTTAGTGTCTAAGGTCTGTATATGGATTTTCAGCTAGGGCACCCTCCCCATTATTGCCTATAGAACCTTGGGTTGCTAGGATCCACTTGTATCCACTAGCACCATCTTTCATTATTGCTCATACGGAGCTCCTTAGGACGGTCACATGTCCACATGCATCTCTAGGATGCCTTCATAATCCTTGCTTCCAGCAATACCTACACTCAAACATTGAATTAATTCACATGTTTAGTTCATTTTCATAGGGTTTTTCTCTAAACAAGAATTTTAGGAATTCATAACCAAATCATATACACACGTATATAAGCAAGAAGCTGCAAGGTAACGAAATACTTATCTGTATTGGATGTCTTCACTTTATTCCACGGGATCCTTCTCTGCTTTACGAGCCTTGGATTTCCCGTGAATACAATAACAAATGTTGGGCCAGCCCATCGGCTACTCCACAATCATTCGAATAGGCAATTCCAGGCCAGTACACCGACTGGGTTTATCAATCGTTTAAGGGGTGTTGGGCCAACGTACACGCTGCTTTACCCTATCAAGTGGTTAATGCCCACTAGTCACTCTCTGGACTTATCAAGAACTTTATAGCGTTCAACCAGCTACTCCCTGGATTTCTTAATAATTTATATCGCCCACTCATTTACTCTCTGGATTTACCAGCAATTCATATCGCCCACTCATTTACCAACAATTTATAGTCTTTCAGGGTCTTGCCTTCCTGCAACGACCAAGGTTTCCAACAAAGAAACAATAGTGTATCAGCTTAGCTGTTAAAAGATTTATACCTGTAATCTTCATTATTCCAAACAAGACATAAATGAAAACGAATACTTATCTGTATTGTGCATTTTCCCTCTGGTCCACAGGATCCTGCTTCGCTTTGCAAGCCTTGGGATCGCCTATGGACTTGGATATAGTTAATGCTTAACCAGTACACCTCCCCATCAGCTGGATTTACCAAGCATTTGGTGGTACCCAACCAGTCCCATACCTGGTTGGCCCTCTCCAGTGCCGAGCCAGCACATTCGTCTGGGTCATCGACCAATGGAAGGAAACTGCGCCACCGACCATCATAGGTCAAGGCTCTACTATGGAGCCATAGGTATCTCAGGGTTTCCAGTCAGTCATCGGCGCCCGCCCTCCCACTGCTGTCCCAATAGAGATTTCAGGGTTTTCAGTCAGTCATCGGCGCCCGCCCTCCCACTGCTGACCCAATAGAGATTTCAGGGTTTTCAGTCAGTCATCGGCGCCCGCCCTCCCACTGCTGACCCAATAGATATTTCATGCCTTTACCAATGCCACCACACCTTCTTGCACCATAACCTTTCACACACATCGGCTCTTCATTTATACAAGGACGCCACTCCTTATTTTGTGCAATTCGGTGGTTCCTTTTAGGAACTTTATACGTGACTTTCTTGACTGCAAGTTAACATGACCCCTACTCACACAAGGATGATACCTTCTCTTATTACACAGCTCTTCGGGCCTGTCCATCCCTTCTGGTAATATTTCACGTGAGCATAGATAGGTTGCTAATTCCCATACAGTCTCTTTGCGTACCCTTCTTCACTTTTCCCTTTAATGTGCAGTATCAATCTGCATTTGTGTAGGCTGACAACACCAGAAGGATAAGCAAGCTCATCAGTATTGCTGTTCAATTCTTAACCACATTCCATATCATTCACTACCAAGTATTGAAAAACCAGGAATGCGTCCATTCCCTTAGGGTGTAGTCAATATTGAAAACCCTATCATGACCCAGCACTAGAAAAGGTGTGCACCCCCTTTCCGATGTGCGCCATGTAGGTCCTAATCATGCTCAAGCAGTCTGCAGTGATATAAATAAGATAGAGCATGCTATGCGTATTAACCCTAATAATTTAGACATGCATGTTCTTGTCTAGGGTCATAGAATACTCATTCATTTTGCAAATGTGTCTCACATGCCTTCTGGACATAGCTTTACCATCTCACTTTCATGGTTTACCGTCATGCGGTTTGGCTGAGACATTATCAATGGCGTTTCACCCGAAACCCATTTCCAAAGCATGGGATCCTTCCCATCTAGTTTGGCTTCTGCAGGTCATCACACATGGTCTTCCTGCAATGTGTCATCCTGGCACACTTCATCAAATAGCCAAACAGTCAGAAACATTTATCAATAAGCTTCAAATACGATTGTTCCATAACCAATCAATAGCATTCATAAATAAATTCAATATGAATTTACAATTCTGTCTCCTACAGAAATTAGTTTTCTTATCCATGAGGCTATCCTCATATTGTTTAGCTCCTGTAAGGGACACCACTCTGCCCGTTATGGTCTTATGCCGGCTGCCATACATGAGCATCCACTTATAGCATGTCCTCCTGACACATTTTCATATAAGCCAAACAGTCATTAGCAATTATTAGCAAAATTTCAAATCCGAAATATTTACCAGTCTGAGATTTACAACTGTTCTTACTAACAGAACTTGGAGCTTTCAACCATGAGATTCCTTCTCATAAGCTCTAGATCCAATTTCACAGTCATATCATTCATACAACTCTGTCCTTCCACAGAGCATTCTAGCAGCCCATCGATCATGATTGGGATCTTCATGAATTTACTATTCTGCATTCATAACAGCCCATGAAATGGTCCTAGAATTATCATCAATTCATCATTTCATTCATTATTTATTTGCAATGTCATATGTATCATCCCTATGCATTCATACAATGCATCACAAGATTTATAAAATCTCTTAATGCACATCTACTCAATGCTACCTTGCATTGTTTCATGAGTACTATGCATTCAAGCATATTATGATCGAAACATGACTATCTCATATAATCTGCATTACCATAATTAGGACCCCCAGTCCTCACTTGCTTGGGTTACTAAGCACATAACCAATCATACGCATGGCATGATATAAATTCACATGAATGCATTGAGATTTCTAAACAGTCATAGGGTGTAAGGGTCATCCTCTTCACTTACCCACACCTCACCAAGCTTGGTAGGTTAACAGCCCCAGTCGATATTCAATATTACATGCAAATTAGCTCAACATAGCTCGAACATAGTTGAAGAGATCTTACCAAATCCCCTTTCAACATTCATGCAATTTATGTACCAATAACCATTACTTGTATGGCTGTCGTTTACATCACTTGATGTTACCTGACCAGTTGGCCTCTTACCAATGCTACACAGTCCTTTTTGCCAACCTCGTGATCATAGGTTTGTTGCGCCATCATTTCCGCATAAGGTTGTTTGGCTTCATGCAACAACATCCTCGGCACATTTAGCCATGTTCTCTGTTATCTTTGGTCCTACAACCAATACCAACATCAATAGCGATTATCAATCACAATATTCTCCATTAATGGTTTATTGCATAAGCAGACTCCATTATTCTACCAATATGCAATATCCCGTTTATGCACAATCATTTCTTATATGCACTATGCAATATTTGTTAAGATGCCATCTAGTGCATATACTTCTATGTAATCCCTTATATTTCTAACATTTTTATGCCATATGACAATTTCGTAATTATAAGTATAATAACAAAATAGGGGTTTAAGGAATTCTTCCCTTTTCGGTCCCTCTTCGTAACATGGAATTCCTCTTCCATATCATGCAATGTATAAATTACCCATATCGACAACAAGATTTGTTTGTCAAAACAGCCGCTGGCACTCTTCTGCACTAAATATCTATGATATATGTAGACCTCCTTCAAACTCTGGTCATGCATCATTGTTCCCTGCTAGACAAGCTTTCCAATGCCTGTCTTCATGCTCCATTCTGACATCAGGTGCGGGAACTGCATCTCTTCAAAAATGACAACTTTCACTCCTATTCTTCATATTTTACACAGCTGCATTACATTCTCAGAATTCACAAAGTACTTCATGCACGTGGGAAAACATTACGTTGACAATCATAGAATTCTATTACAACCAACAACATACGAGGAGAAAACAAAAGGGGTTCAAGGGGGCTTGCCCCCTTGTGGCTCGCCACAGTAGGGCGGGTCGAGGGCAGCGCCCTCGTTTTTTTTTTTTTTTTTTTTTTTTTTTACAAATAATGCCCTTGTCGCGGGGCGGTTCATTGAATCCTGCCGCAATAGGCGGGGTGATAGGCTGAAGGCTTCCGCAATGGGCGGGCCGGTTGGCCGAAGCCCTCCGCAATTGCGAGGCAACTGGCGAAATGCTTCCGCTGCGGACGGTTCACTGTATGTTCCCGCGACTGCGGAGAGGTTGGCTGAATGCTGCCGCAACTGCGGGGCGGTTCGGCGACGGCTTCCGCAATTGCGGAGCAGTTCGCCGAACGCTTCCGCAATGGCGGGGCGATTTTCCGAACGCTCGTGCAATTGGGGAGCCATTCGGCGAAGGCTTCCACAGTTGCGGAGCCATTCGACGAATGCTCCCGCAATTGCGGAGCTGTTCGGTGAAGGCTTCCGCAACTTTGGAGCCGTTCGCGGAATGCTTCCGGGGGGTTTCGGGCGGTTTTTGCGAAAAGATTTTTCGGAACGTCTTGCGGAATGCTTCCGAAATCTCGGAACAATTCACCGAAGTCTTCTGCAATTGTGGAACGATTCGGCGAAGTCTTCCGCAGTTGCGGAACGATTCGCCGAAGTCTTCCGCAGTTGCGGAACGACTTGCCGAACTCTTCCGCATTGCGGAACGATTCGCAGAATCCTTCCGAAATTTCGGAAGAGAATTCCTTCCACAATTTCGGAAGAGAATTCCTTCCGAAAAAGTTTCCGTTCGACGCCGGGACTTAGAAAATTTTTCACTAAAAACAATTTTTCTCCGCTGTTTCAGAGCGGTTCGCGGAATCCTTCCGCAATTGCGGGAAGGTTCGCCGAACTCTTCCGCAATTGCGGGAAGGTTCGCGGAACCTTTCCGCAGTTTCGGAACGACTTCCGCAAACTGACTTAAAACAAAAATTTCCAGAAACAGACTTAAAACAGAAATTTTCAAAAACAGACTTAAGAAAATTTTGAAATTTTTCCCTGTAATTGCTATCAGGTTTGGCCCATAGAGGCCCAATGCTGCAACGCAGCTCTGATACCATTCTGTCACGTCCCCTCCCATCCTACCAGCTAGATGGAGAGGATCGTGAGGTTAAACCGGGCATCTAGCCCCATACACAGTAAATAAACATTAAATTTAAAAGAAGATGAAGGACGTGGTGCTCAATCTGGGCAATTAGCCCCATATCCATTCATTAAACTTATTGACACAAGACATGTATGTGTGCAGGCTGTAGAACACAATGGAATTTAAATAAATCTTGTTTATCTCTAACATACATTCAAGCTATTCTGTAACAGCCATTAAATAGGGACCTTGGCAGAATTACAAAAGGTCATATGGAATTGCATAAACTCGTAAAAACACAGCGGAATTTATTTATGAATTACACAATCTTCACACATGGAAAATATTCATCAAAGGAACAATTGCAAAGTTACAAACAAGAGAATACTTATCTTATGCGAAAGTAGTCCCCGAGCAACCAGCTACACTTCTGCAACGTTCCACCCAACCGTAGGCCAGTGTGCTCCTCAATCTCTCAGCACCACTGCCACCCCCCGAGCTGGGCATGATCTCCACAAGGAAAAGGGGAAAACAGGCTCTCACATAGCCAAAGGTATATCAATAATCAGCCAAGCCAATCAGCAATTGGGTTTCTCAGGCTGTTAAGAGATGGGTGCATGCATCATCAAAAGCATGAGTGTTGGGCATGAGAAAAACGCCTATACAGTGAAGTTTCCAACAGTGGGTTTCTACCAGTTCCAGAAAAACGTGGGTAGACTCAAAACGAATTTGTAACTAGGAAAATCGACTAGGAGAGCAACCCATTTCAGAAAAACGCCCCAAGGGCAAAAACGACCTCTCGCTCAGTCCAAAATCGCATCCCTCCTTCCCCAGCTGCTCCAAAATACAAAAACGAGTTTCTGGGCATGGAAAAACGCAGGGTTATGGCCAAAAAACGTGAGGATAAACTTCAGGGAGCTCAGACTGCGTGAGAGGAAGAATGGCCATCGGTCAAGAATGGCTTTGGGCCAATTTCGTGGGGGTTTTCTTGCCCCACAAGCAAAAACACGATTTTCCAAGTTGATGGCTTTCCCATGCACGAAAATTGACAGCCATACCTCTCCCATCCCAAGGCATTTATTGTCTCAACCAATCTTTGGAAGAAGTAAATGATTGGGTGCATGAGACAAAATGGGTAGTTGGTGGTTTATGGGTTTCCCCATTGACACATGGATTAATACCATTGGCTCAAGGGTTTGGATAATTTCCCTCCCTCTTCCTTGTAAAGATCATGCCCCCATCTCTTTTGTTGCATTGCGTAGCTGGTTGTGGGTTTTCTCATTAAAATCGCATATTTACATGATATCCGATTTTACATTGTGCACTGCTAGCACAAGGACCATATGCATCTATTCTAATTGCCGATACATAAAACGATAAGTCAGTGGCGGGGCCTTGGCCTTGAGCTCCTCACCATGACTAAATGACCATATTTACATCATTTACAATGTTAATGCAATAGGGTTAAGCTGGGGACGTTACAAAGCAGTACATAAAGACATCAGTAATCTTCAAGCAACAACAAAAGGGCACATGTGACAACATAAAGTGGCAGATTTGGGATTACCATAAGATTCAGAATAACAATAAGTAGTCTCAATCTTCAGTATTGCCCCAAGTATTCAGGTATCTAGTGTAGACCATCTTCCGAATTCCAACAACTTACAACTTTTAAAATCTCAGTGGTACCTTGGTGACTTGAATGATAGAAGCTATTGAGGCAAGGATTTATGATTTGATTTTTATTGAAGATGTCCATGCTATGTTTTTATGTTAATGAAATCAACTAAAAAATCTTCAGCTGAAGAGTAGATCTCTTTTATTGTAGTAAGTTCTTATGATTTCCTGTAGCAAAATATTGAGATTTATTATAGATTGGTCAGTCTACATCTTCGTAGCAGAGGTTGACACAACAAGGTAATATCCAATAGAATCCAAATTGATGCAGCATTCAGTTCCAACAGATCTATTGATTGAAAAATCAAACCATGTTCTGGTAATAAACCTCCTTATGTTCATTAATATTTGGTTTCATTTTCAGATCATGAAGTGAATAAAGATCAACTCTAGTGTTAATGGAAAAGGGCAGAAATTGTTTTTTTCCATATCTTGTGAACCAAATATCAGAAGGATGTGAAATTTGGAGGAGAGATGCACTAAGGTAAGATGAAAAAATCCTGGAAGTTTCTAGTCAAACTAGTTCATATTTTTTGATAAATAAGCCATCATCACCTACATTGATTTTGTGTTTTTTTTTTTCAAAAACCGTGAACTGGGTCTTGCTCAAAACTGGTATGATGATGCATCATGATGATCCTAACATGCTCACAAAAAATCAGCCCAACCTAGTTTGGAATTTGGGATAAAATGGAAATTACCATACTACCTGTAAGAACTACTGGAATTTGCTATTCCGATAACTCACTTGTGTTGGAAAATCATCTATTAGCTACCGTACTGCATGTAGGTAGAGTCAGTGCATTGGTTGTGATATTCCAATCTCTCAAGTTGAAGTTGGAGATATAGGTCTTGTTCCAAAGCTGATCGAGATGATTTTCCTCCTATCCCTTGGCTCACAAAGTTCCATTCCATTCACATTAAGATGTTGCACTTGTATATTTGGAAACAATCACTCGCTACATGCACTTTGTCCAATATCATGTTGAATATATTCCTTTGATCTTGTTTGCACTTCTTTATTAGATATGGATTCACCATTCAAACCAAGATGTAAGTGTCGGGAAAGCCATCTGTTTATGAGGATTGTGAAACTTGCATTAAGGGCACATATTGAACCTTTCATGGATAAAATTTTGCAAGTCAAATATCTTGCTTAATAATGTTTTAGTGCAATATCCAGTAGAGTCTCTTTTGTCAAAAAAATCCAACAACACTTCAAGAGCATCATTGGTCTCCTATTTAATTATGTGGTCTCTTTGCACATATGTTATTACATAACAAAAATCAAAACACATTGTGATTCAGAGCTTGAATATGAATAAATATCAGTTGACCAGACATGGAACCAGTTTCAGAGATGTGGTATTTCAGGTTGCACTTTTGGAAGCTTCAACAATTTAGCAGCGTCAGAGAGACACTAGTTCATTGCAGAAACCATTACTTCTGGAATTCCACATAGAGCAGTAAGAGAGCAAGGAAATCAAACATGAACATGTATTCCAAGTAAGCTCGAGTTCTTGTAGTAGCCTTGCAACATCAACATCCAAAACCATAGTCAACATGATCAACATTCAAATTTTGTAGCACTAGCGTCAAGAGTACATTTCTAAGATCCTTCAAGTCTTCAAAATCAATGGTATATTCGTGCACATATTTAATAGCATCAACAAACTTGTTCCACCATTCAACAAAACTTTCAGCCTTATGGTACCAACTCTTTTTAATTGATTTGCAGCAGTCTTCTCTACATATCATGCAGTGAGAGTTCAATGTTTTCCTCTCAAATCAACATATTGCTTTCCATATCAAGTGAGCCAGAATTCAGATAATCATTTGTAAAGTTCAACCAAGCATTTATCTCATCGAAGGTAAAGTTGGGTAAGCAATGTCTTTCTCTAGGTAGTAATATAATATGGGGAATCCATGTATATTGAAGTCTTGAAGCTCTCTACCATTTCTACATTTCCTTACACTTCATCGCCATTTCATATTTCATCATTCACTCATAATCATCCATCTCCCTGTGCCATTGAAAGTCAAATAAACCCCTTTCCATGTGACACTATTTACTATGTATCCTGGTTGCATGAGGACATGCAATGACTTGACTGTGGGAGAAATGTTGGGCCTCAAAATTGACACATTTATGACACCCATTATTTATTCTTCCACCTACTTTATCCTTCCATCTTCATGCACTTCATTAACCATATGCTTGTAATTACCCATTTTTACCCCACTGAGCTCCACATGACATATATATTCTAAAATAATCAAATTACTATGTTATGATTGTTACTTAGGTTAGATATTGTGGTTTCCTAACTTATTGTGGAGTTTCAACAATGAACTACTGGAACTGACACTATTTACTATGTATCCTGGTTGCATGAGGACATGCAATGACTTGACTGTGGGAGAAATGTTGGGCCTCAAAATTGACACATTTATGACACCCATTAGTTATTCTTTCACCTACTTTATCCTTCCATCTTCATGCAATTCATTAACCATATGCTTGTAATTATCCATTTTTACCCCACTGAGCTCCACATGACATATATATTCTAAAATAATCAAATTACCATGTTATGATTGTTACTTAGGTTAGATATTGTGGTTTCCTAATTTATTGTGGAGTTTCAGCAATGAACTACTGGAATTTGCAGTTCCAGTAGTACTACTAGTTACTGCAGGAAGCCATGTTGTTACTGGAATTAGCAGTTCTAGTAGTGCAACTTGCAACTTTAATTTTGAACATATGGAGATGAGTCATGGAAATCCAAAACATGGGTTTTATGCAGAATGGGGTCATTTAGTTGGCTTGATGGGAAACTCCTTGAAAAACCATGATTTGATGGGCGATTTGGCGGGAACTCTAAAATTGGTATTTTGAGCACAACTTTTGGTAGCGCCTTCATCTTTTGACCTGCGACCTACATGGATGAGTTCAAAGAAATTAACTCTATGGGGATGTCGTTGTTACACTATTTTGATCATGAATCAATCTTTAGATAAGGTCAATATGAGTTGGTTTTGGATCTACACATTTAGAAGATTTGTTGGTTATGAGATCCACTCATTTTGGATCTAACCTTATCTTGATGTAACCTCTTCTCCTTTGAACCAAATGTATAAATATGAGATGTATCATTCAACTATGGACATGTTAGAGTTAGAGGTTAGAAAGCGAGAGGTTGGAGAAAGATCGTTGTGATATTTGTAACCTTTCATCTGTTGGAATAAAGAACTTGTTGCTGACTAAAAGATTCTCGTCATAGTCTTTCTTGGCAGTGTATGCCAAGAGAGGCAATCCCCCCTCTCTCTAGTATACGCTGGCCAAATGTTTCATTTTTGTTGTATGCCATTTCAATAGTTTTCATTTACATTTTCTGTAGTTTACATTTCCTGCACTTTACATTTCATGCAAGTGTGTCAGCCAAGTGTGGTGTGTACTAGATCTTGAGGTTGTTAACCTGAGGATCCAATAAGTGTTTTGAAAGATCACAGGACCTAAACCAATGACCTCTCAATGAACCAATTTTACTTTCTTGCAAAGTGTGATTTTACTTTTCATGCACTGTGTGGTTTTGCTTCTCAATCAACATACATAAGGATGATTGCTTTCCAATCAATTTGATGTAAACACAAAATAGCTCCATACATCCTATCAGTATCTGCTTGAGTAGGTTAGCTGGTGTGCCTAGTTAGAGTGACCAATTGAGTCTTGATCCTGCATATACTCTACACGATATATCATCAGTTTATTAACCCTGGTTGATAATTTATGTGAGGTAAAACTAAGAAATTATTTTACCCAACAATGGGGTCATTTAACTTGGCCCACGTGGTGTGACTCCCGTCACATAACCTCATCATTCAAATAATACATGATTAATGTATTATAATTCAAGGGTTAAAATAGTGAAATTATTGATGGACCAAGGCATTATAGTAAAACTTAGCTAATTGTCATGGAATCCCAAGGGCTATTTTGGGTTTAGGTGTGCCAAAAAATCAATGTCATGGAATCCTGAGAACACACTCAAAACATCAATCCAGGTGTATGTACCACTTTAGAGGTGTTGTGTACTATGTATGCAAACTACTTGAGTCTAATCTACTAATGAAGTTATAGTTAACACAACTAAACAACCATCAATGGATCATTTGGTTTTCATCTTACTCACTCTAGGATGGTGGCTTCATTTTAGGTGCATAACAAATCATAGGTATTGTGCACTATATATGCAAAATACATGAGTCTAATTTATTAATGAAGTTGCATCTAAAGCAAATAACCAAACACGAGTAGATATTGTGGTATTAATTTTACTCACTCTAGGATGTTATCTTGGTAACTGCATCTTCTTACTGTTTGTTACTAGAAGTTAGGTAGATTAATGCCAATCCGAGCATAGTGTAGAACAAAGGGAATGATACAAAAAAGGGAAAGCAATGGTTTTTGCTTGTAAACCTTAGTCCAAAGATTACCACAACAATAAACATGACCCCGTAAAAATTGTGAAGCTCACAACTCACAATGCTAGTTATTGTAAATCAAGGAAATGAAAACAACATGAAAGATGCCTACCGGAAATGTCAAAGCTGTTAACACCCAAAAGGTGCTCACTAGCTCATTCCCTTATTCACATGACCCATTTGTCCACTTTTTCCACCATTTGAGCCTCTAAAACCATCAAAAGGTCACCAAAAAGACCATAATACCCCTTTTCCCCCTCAAAATATATATTTTTCCTCAAAAAACCCTAAAAAAGGGTCCAAAATTCCCCAAAAATATTAAAAGGGAATAAAAATATAAAAAATATTCAAAAAAAAGAAAAAGAGGGAAAAAGAGACTTAAACCATGTTGGTTTCCTCAAAACCATAATGGTATTCCCCATCACCAAAAACTATAAAAAGGTGATAGGGGCTCCTCACTATCCATCCACATTTCATCCTATCCTTATGCTGCCAAATTCCCTTTGAGAGCCATTGCCTCCCATTTCGAGTTTGAAGATTTCCATTGAAGCATTGGAGAAGAAGAGACCATTGGACATTGGAGCTTCTCAACCTTGGAGTTGCTCAACACTTATCATCCTCACCATTTGAGGTAATACAAAATCAATTATTTTTAAAATTTCTTGTTCTTCCCATATATCTTATTCTTTATGTTCCTAAATTCAGTTTTTTCTTTTCTTTTGCACATGTTAATGTTAGATGAAGTTACATTAGTTTTTACATACTTTTATTGAGACTGCTGCTACTAGTTAGCAGGTGCATCCTTGCACATTCTTGGTTGAAAAACCAAGCAACAGTTTTTGGCGACTCCGCTGGGTTTTGAACTTTAAATTTTTGCTTTAGATCTTCATTTTAGTTGTTTTTTCCATTTAAAACTGTAGATCTGCCATACTAGTCAGCTTCTTGATAGCTGCCCCAGCCATTGGCCCTTTCTGTAGCCCGAAACAACCCAAAATTTCCATTTTTGAGGTTGTTTTTCGCCGGCCATTTTTTTGTCCGTACATCGCGACTTTCCACACCCACAGTCACGCGGTCCATCGCGACTGTGCGCCTTTTTTCCGCGCAGTCCATCACGACTTTTCAACATTTTTCCGCGCGGCCCATTGTGACTTTTCGGCATTTTTCCATGTGGCCCATTGCGGCTGGGCAACCTTTTCCCACGCGGTCCATCGCGACTTTTCGGCATTTTTCCGCGCGGTTCATCGCGGCTTTTAGCCCGAAACCTGCAATGTAATTTTCTGACAGCGCGACTCAACTTTCAAACGGCCATATCTCCCTCTCCCGAATTCCGTTTGAGACGATTTGTTTTTTCAAATTGGGTGTTTTCGAACAAGGAATCCAAATATCCTATTAGATTTCAAAATTTTTTCATAGAAAGCTCTCTAATTTTTTATTTTAGTGTTATTTGTCATTTCAGTTCACCCATTTTGGCCCATTTCTTCCAGCCATCTTTCCTGCATTTTTTGGCCATCCCACTATTTAGTTTTGCAGCATTAAAAATCCATAAATTTATATTCTCTTATTTGCTTCACTTATCTTTTTGAAAATTTTCAGTTAATTGAAATAAAGATTTGTTAAGTATTTCTCAGGTTATAAGTTTCATACATTGCAAGGTTAGAACCATATTTCTAAATTGCTCAATATCTTACCCAAGTAAGACTTTAAAAATCCATTTATTTCTATATATGTTATTTGCTTTACCTTACAAAACTTTTTAAAGAATCCATATTTTTTGAAAAGATTATTAAAGCATTTACATTTGAAACGTCTTTCATTTTTTCGCAAATTGGAATCATTAATTTAGTTTGTGATTAAATCGCCCATGTGTGGCACATTGTTTTGGTATACACCCACACAAGCACACAATCTGTCACAATAATTATAAGTGAGCCTAAAAAATTACCCTAACTCAACCAATATTCTAACCCCACTTGGGGAACACAAAAATAATTTTGTAGCTAGGTAGGACTGGGGGGATAAGTATCCAAATAACACCCCTCACTCATTTTTCATGTTGAGACATAGTGATTTGACATTTAGGGTACCAAAATCCCTTATTATTTGTTGAGACGGTTTAACACCAATTTATCGAGAAGGCCTCTCCCTTAGGAGGGTTGAAGTAGCCAGACTGGTTCCAGAAGCCTGAGTGGAATACCGCTATCCATTCAGTAACTGAAGGATACCTTTCGCAGTTCTCGTTGTACCACCCTTATGGGAGTACATTGGTGATAGAACCAAACTGTAGATTCACCCAACCGAACGTGTCATGAACGGGGTATCTTAGTGGCCAAACTTTTAGGATTGTCTACACGGTGTCCCTCTCGGTAGGGGGATATCTAGTATTTGATTCCACAACTCATATTGTTTGACTTGGATTTCATCACCTTGTAGAGGATATTGTTTCGTTGAGTCATAATACCACTTCTAGTTAGGTGTTTGCATGATCCATTACCCGCCCTTGGTTAGTGAGTACACCCTTTTCTATTTTTAGGAGATGTTTGCATGTTGGTTCTCTGACCACATTTTTTATTACTCCACTTACTATAGCACAGCTGTTATAGTAAGTGTTTTGAGGTTGGTTTTTGGCCTGAGTGCCATTTATTTTTTACGCTCCCCTCTTGCACACACAGTTGCAGTAGGGATTTAGATCTTTCCACTCACCACCACCTAGTAGTTTTTTTACAAACTGTCACCATTGAGTCCTTGAGACGTTCTCGACGTTTCCGGGGTGAACCCTCGCAGTACGGTTCCCTTGACTCCACACGTCATCGGCATAGAACCCTGTCATCCGAGTTTGATGCACCTCATTTCACATCTGACTCTAAGGAATAATCCGAACATCCTACATACACAACACCCACTAGCCCCATGGCCGAGTCACATTTTGACTCCTTCTTCACAGGAACTGTTGGTGGAACATCCACCACACCCTCCACCATAATGGACACCACATTGGCCACTAATACAACACCTCCTCTAGGTATGCCTAACATGGGACCCCAGCCCAATACAGGACCCACACCTAACCTAGGCATGCCCACTATGGGAACTATACCTACTATCCCCGCTACCACTTAGATTCCAACACCTATTGGACATCTTCCCAACCCATGTGTTACCGAAGTTGCACTTGGTGGCACAGGCCCCTCCCACACTCCTATGGGTGGAGGGCACATACCTCCCATGACTAATATCCCCCTAGGGGGTAGTGGACTAATACATAATTCTACCACTAACACTTATACCCCCATGACTATCTCATACCCCTCTGCCAGTCTGCCATTTATGGCTAGTGTTAACCTACCTGACTTGGCAAGACTAACAAACGACCCCATTAGGCATGACCCTAATTGGCTCCCCATTCCCACAAAAATCCCGTCGGACATCCCAAAGTTTGAAAGGAAGGCTGGGGAAGATCCCCAAAACCATGTCATGTCATTTCATTTATGGTGTTCCTCAAACTCCATAGTAGATGACTCTATCTGCTTGCGCCTGTTGCAACGCACTTTTACTGGCTCTGCCGCCAAATGGTATATCGAGCAACCACTTGGGACACACCCTACGTTCACATCCCTTGCCTCGAATTTCCTACAGTTCTTCCAATTACCTGTCTGCTATGATGCAGGAGTGGAAATACTACTGTCTTGTAGACAGAACACCGCTACACACATCACTGATCATATCCATGAGTGGCGTAAGCACCGTAGTCTCTGCAAGATAAAATTTGACGACCATATCTTCCTGGATTGGTTCCTGAAATCACTCCTCCCTCTCATAGCCAAGGATGTAGCTTCTGAGCAACCCTAGTCGAAAGAAGAAGCCATTCTAAAAGCCCAGCAGTTTGATCTGATCTACGCCCAATGTGGCTACCTGTATACCATTTTACTTGACGCTCCTTGCGGCGATTCCTCCCGGACTGACGCCCCGGGGGCATCCCACGCCGCTGACGGCATCATTGGACAAGTTGCATCGCACAACCAACCCTTTTCCATTATGCGCAATAATACCGGCCCCGATCTTTCGCGGGCCACATCTCACTCCGGAGCTACAACTTCGTATGCTCCCATGGCCCACCCCCACCATAGTCATGGACGCTCATGTCCACCACAGTGTTATGGTCATGCACCTTCAGACTATCCACCTCTGGTTGCACCCCCTACGTATTACCATTAGTAGGCCACACATGCTCCTGTTCACTCACAAGCTCCAACGGCTTATACCCACCACAGGCAGTGCTTGCTGCACCACACCCTCTAGTCGCTTAGACTTATCCTCCAAACAACAACAACGCTACACCCGCCAACCAAAACCCTGATCGACCACCAAAACAGGGTAAGAACCCCAATTTACGAACAAACCACCCATGTTCCATATGCGGGGTATACGGCCATTACACACACACTTGCCCCCATTTGGAGCGAGTGCG
The DNA here is from genome assembly GCA_027924585.1 of Larix kaempferi. Taxonomy (NCBI): domain Eukaryota; kingdom Viridiplantae; phylum Streptophyta; class Pinopsida; order Pinales; family Pinaceae; genus Larix; species Larix kaempferi. Next base: position 6,143,584 of record BSBM01000241.1, on the reverse strand, counting down.
CCAACTGTGGGCTAATGATGCCCAATGCTAAAGGAACGTGGCACAACCAGCACCACCTCCTCAACCACAACCCATGGTGCTACAGAATCCTTTTACCACACAAGGAGTGGTGAACACTCATCTGTTGGATCCTCCTCAAGGAACCACAACACCACAACAACAAATCACATACGCTGCACACACAAACCAACTGATGGATTCAGGTACTCATCATCTCCTTATGATGTCATCGATCGACATGAATCTCCAAATGCGTAGAAACCAATACACCCCCACTGCACCTAAAAATGTTCTACCTATGATCGAGCAACCCGTTCAGAGTACACCCACATTGTTCGTCTCCTCAGTCGGACTCGGGATATATTTGGATACTCCCATGACCTCCACTTTCCCATCTGTCCCAACCCCGCTGCAGATAACTGAAATATCTGATTTGTGCATCATTTCGCACAATACACAGCCACATACTCAACAACCACCGTTACTTCCACAACCACCCACAGTGCCTAGTCACATCGGAGCAACACTGATTCATACTATCCCATTTTTATTTCCCCCTTCAGGCGCCATCAACACACCAGTCATGGCTACACTTAATCTCCCAGGATTAAAATTAGGACTACATGTGTGGCACTTACCTGCCCCAACCTCTCCTCTGACACCGAATGTCATTTTACAACCGGTGCAACCTATTAATACCTCCAATCGCCCATCCCTCGGTGTCGCGAACTTCCAAAACCGACCACCCCCAACTGTGGCCACTGCATCAACATCTATTTATACTCCTCCACCACTCCGCAACAATGGAGGCATAAATCCACAAACCTACACCACTGGACCCATAGCTCGCACACCCCCAGCGACCCCCAAATTAGCAAAGAATCCCCCAACAACCCGTCTACTCCCTAAGTGCTCCTTGTGTGATGATATAGGCCATGCTACCCATCAATGTCCACAATTACCAGCATTTCAAGAACACATGCAAATGTTGGATGATGACACTAACATCCCAGTTGTCAAACTAGAACTGTCCCCTCATCCTTGCGATAAATCGTTGCATACCAACCACCCTTGTGCGATATGTGACATTTACGGCCATTACTCACATCACTGCCCTGACCTCCCATATTATAGAGCAGCTCTATATGAACTGAATAATGTCGATCTAGAAACATCCGCTCCTACCATTGAGGAAATTCATCCCCCACCATCTTCCCCCTCGAAAGAAATTAACACCATTTACACGGTTTCCACTGGATATCCCTCTGTCCGGTCGGCCCCTTCCATTGATCCCTTTGACACACATGTTCAACCCTTTCAAATCGACGAGGAAACCACATGTCCACAACATGGGGGCAGGCCCAAAACCTTGCCTACTCATCATCATTGTGATTCTCGTTGGAGATAATGGGGGCATCCACCTCGCAAGGGGAATCCCCCATCAACATATCATCACTTCAGTATGCCACCACAGCCCACAGCCTCATGGTATACCCCTCCGCTAGTAGTTGCTCAATGCCCTATTGATCCCTCTTTGAGACAACATCTGCACCACATTGACACCTCTGAGTTAGGGGGCATAATAGATTACCTCGACCCTGGGATAGGGGGCATTATCAATCATTTTGAACCTTCCCCATCACATTTATCTCAGTATTTCAATGACCCCATTGTTCAAACCAACACATATGTGATCCACAATCATAAACTCCATGCATATAGCATGGGGGCACGTCATTAACCTTGCTCACTTTTTCACATGCGTGATCTCAACCATTTTTAGGTCACATATCACTTGTATATTTGATTTGATTTGATACACCTAGTATTCTTCCCCCGAGGGTCATCATTTCTCCCCACCACTACATCCTTGGCTTGGTGGGCTCACCTTTATTTGTAGCCATTTTTTAACCTAGTTATTTCCTTTGACTATTCTAGATTCCTTATGACCTCTGTTTTTCACACCATTTGCACTGTCGGATTCATATTTCCGAGCCCATGATGATGCTTGAGACCATTTCTTGCTCTCATCACCATATTTTTTGGGCATTTTTTTCCATGCCCCTTGTTGCCTCGATTTGCGTGCCACATCGACCATGGTCCGTTTTTGACGAGTCTTATATCACCGGATTCAGTTCTCCGCGCTTATGATGATGCTTGAGACCATTTCTTGCTCTCACCACTAGATTTTTTTGGGCATTTTTTCCATGCCTTGTGTCGCCTCGATTTGTGTGCCACATCGGTCGTTGTCCTCTTTTGACGAGTCTTATATCGCCGGATTTATTTTTTGTGCCCGTGACGATGCTTGAGACCATTTATCGCTCTCACCACCAGATTTTTTGGGCATTTTTCCCCATGCCCCTCTCGTACCTCGATTTATGTGCCACATCGTCCGTTATCCATTTTGAACGAATTTTATATCGTCGGATTCAGTTTTCTCCGCTCGTGATGATGCTTGAGACCATTTCTCGCTCTCACCACCATATTTTCGGGCATTTTTTCCCATGCCCTTTGTTTCCTCGATTTGCATGCCACATCGACCGTGGTCCATTTTTGACAAGTCTTATATCACCGAATTCAGTTCTCCGTGCTTATGATGATGCTTGAGACCATTTCTCGCTCTCACCACCAGATTTTTTTGGGCATTTTTCCCATGCCCCGCATCGCCTCGGTTTGCATGCCACATTGGTCGTTGTCCGCTTTTGACGAGTCTCATATCGCTGGATTCAGTTTTCCGCGCTCGTGACGATGCTTGAGACCATTTCTCGTTCTCACCACCAGATGTTTTGGGCATTTTTCCCCATGCCCCTTGTAGCCTGGATTTGCGTGCCACATCGGCCGTTATCTGTTTTGAACGAATTTTATATCGCCAGATTCAGTTTTCTGCACTCGTGATGATGCTTGAGATCATTTTTTGCTCTCAGCACCATAATTTTTGGACTTTTTTTCAAAATGCCACTTGTCGCCTCGGTTTGCATGCCACATCGACCGTCGCCATTTTTGACGATCTTTATGTCGCCGGATTCATTTTTTTGTGCTCGTGACGATGCTCGAGATCATTCCTCGCTCTCACCAACACCTTTTTGTTCGGTATAATTTTATCCCTTTTTTGGGCCGAGCAATTCTTTTACGAAAAAGGCACTTAGGGAGTTTCTGTTAAGCTCTTTTCGGACTCCTAAAACAATGAAAAGATCACCGAGCAATCTTGCTTCCTTTCATGCTCGCTAAAAGTATCTGAAAGGGCGTCTACCTGGTATAAGTTTACCCCTTTTCCAGACCTTGTAGACTAATTACGAAAAATGAATACTCTAGTCACATTGCCTAGAAGAGTTCTCCATCTGCATCATTTTATGCTTTTTCGGGCCATGGAGACTAACATACGAAAAAGAACACCAATGGAGTCTACTTATCTTTTCCAAACTCTCTAAAATTGAAAGCAACCACAAGCAATCACTGTCTTGGGCTCGTACAAATCCACAGGACGGTACCCATCCACCAATTTAGAGTCTTCTTATCATTTTTCGACTCCTTAAAAATGAAAGCACTGACGAGCATGAACAGTCCTAGGATCACATAAATCCACAGGAGAGTACCATTTTAGAGCAAACTTTTATCCCTTCTTAGAGCTCATTAAAACTACGAAGAAGGACCCTATGGTGCTTTCCGGTGCCACAACAGATCATGTCTACTCATATGGCAGCTTCCCTATTCTGGTCACCTTTGTTCAGAGTATTCTACAGTGTGTCACCCTGAGAGTCTCCCAATAGCATCCATTAGCTTGTCCCCCCAGAGTCACTCCAGTCAGCAATACATACCACTGATAAGCTATGATCCTCACACCTAATAGTCAGTTTTCCTATGCTGTCAGGTCAACCATGTCATCATGTTCTAAACAAAGGAAGTTTGAAGTCCACCCACTATATGACCCCAATTTTTCTCCATCCTCATAGATTGTCAGTCCAACCATCAGTACTATCACACTTCAGTTGTACACCTCGCGCTCCTATAAAGGAAACATCATTGCCTTGGTATTTGCTGGTCTCCCTCTGTCGACACCAACCAAATCTATTCCAGAGGATAGACCCAGAGGTCCTTGTACCTTGGACTCATCACCATTAGTAATGAGTGCCTACAGATCATTTTGTAAGGAGTCCTCAGTGCCTCTCCAAATTATTGTTTCTCACATGCTCGACTTCAACACCTTGATAGCATCGTTGAGACTCGTACATGGTATCGGTCCTTTTGGTTATTTGTTGAAGACCTCGAATATCACCTGACTCTACCACATTTGAGAGTCTAATTGAGGAAAAAACCACTTACATATTCCTATGGATATTCGGGTTGCGCTTGACGACAGTTTTCAGATATACCATATTTTCATACTCCCTCAAGTATACAGTTACATATACTCCTCAGAAGTTGACTCACAGCCACCGAGTCCCTACAGATGTTGGACACCTTTAGCTCCAACAGTTCATCAACCCTTCTGAAACCTTATTCAAAATGGTTGTTGCTCTTTTCCAGTGTATCAATTATTGAGACCAGTCATGGTATGACCATGACTATGTCCTAGCATTGTGTCCCCTCTGGACCATTATGATGTACCAACAGATTTTTATGTATTATTCAGGTCCCCCTTCTTGGGCCTAATTGTTATGTATATGTCTTGATACGAGCATGGGTATGCCCGCCTCGTCCATTATCAAAGATTATTCCTCATTCATTTTGAGGCCATGTATTTTTTCAGTTTTTGTAGCTTCCAAGGGGCCGTTGTTCAAGTCTCCAATTGGTCTCTTCTCTTCTCCAGGCCCCAGGAAAAAGACAAAATAACTATGATGTCTATCGGCCATACGATGAGCTCCTTCCCTCACACATTAGGGGGCAATCTGTTAACACCCAAAAAGTGCTCACTAGCTCATTCCATTATTCACATGACTCATTTGTCCACTTTTTCCACCATTTGAGCCTCTAAAACCATCAAAAGGTCACCAAAAAGACCATAATACCCCTTTTCCCACTCAAAATATGTATTTTTCCTCACAAAAACACAAAAAACCCTCAAAAAGGGTCCAAAATTCCCCAAAAATATTAAAAGGGAATAAAAATATAAAAAATATTCAAAAAAGGAAAAAGAGGGAAAAATAGACCTAAACCATGTTGGTTTCCTCAAAACCATAATGGTATTCCCCATCACCAAAAACTATAAAAAGGTGATAGGGTCTCCTCACTATCCATCCACATTTCATCCTATCCTTATGCTGCCAAATTCCCTTTGAGAGCCATTGCCTCCCATTTCGAGTTTGAAGATCCCCATTGAAGCATTGGAGAAGAAGAGACCATTGGACATTGGAGCTTCTCAACCTTGGAGTTGCTCAACACTTATCACCCTCACCATTTGAGGTAATACAAAATCAATTATTTTTAAAATTTCTTGTTCTTCCCATAGATCTTATTGTTTATGTTCCTAAATTCAGTTTTTTATTTTCTTTTGCACATGTTAATGTTAGATGAAGTTAAATTAGTTTTTACATACTTTTATTGAGACTGCTGCTACTAGTTAGCAAGTGCATCCTTGCACATGCTTGGTTGAAAAACCAAGCAACAAAAGCAAACAAGATTCCCAATGAAAAACTAATTATTGGAAAAAAACAATTAACATTCTATTAATAAACTCATGAAAGCATAAGCAAGATAACAGTGAAAGGCTTTGGGATCTCCCCTTGAGAGGGTACTATCCAAGGGAGCTCAAAACATTTGAGAAACTTTGTTATACTTGAACTACAATATTTCTTTATTCAAATACTAAAAAAATTACATAATGTAGTGATTGTTACAACTCTTGTTCTCTAAAACTTAAAAAATGGTTCACTACAATGATATGCCAATTCAAGGATAAGAAAGTAAGGGGATAACTTAGCTATCCCCTCCTATATAAATACTAAGATCACTTCTATAAGAGATCTAATTGAGCCAATCAATCAAATCCCTAATTGTTGGGGAGGTTGTTTACCATATTCCCCTTATCTAGGTGAAGTTGAGAATTGGATGCCTCTTATCCCTATTGCTATTGATTTTATTTTGAAATGCAAGCATATTGTGAGGGATCAAGTTGTTCCAAAGTGAGTGTTGGTTCCCAATGCTATGGTAGCTTGTGTAGTGTCTTCCATAAACACAAACAACAAGATCCCTCAAATTTTGCTCCTTATTTCATTTGATTTGGATGCTTGGGTTCAAGGGGAATATGATGGGTTGGTCCCCCTTTTGGTGCATAGTCCAAGCCTTTGATTAGATCTACAATAAAGAAATTCTCTTTTCCAAAAATCATCAAGGCATAAAAATATAAACCACATAATCATTCACCCAAAAACACTTTATACATCAAGCATTATTCACATTCTCTTGAAATTAAGTCAAATTCATTGATTAAATAAACACATGCTAGAAAACACCTAGTTGACCACTGGAAATCTAAATGCTTAAAAGGTATTAAGTTTGCTTGGAAAATGTAGCAAGAGTAGTGTGTAAAAAGGAAATAGATATATGGTAATACAAGGGCCCATCATACCCCCCCAACTAAGGGTTTGCATGACCTTACACAACATACAAAAAAAAACCCCCGAAATGAGTGTTGCCCTGCTCACTTCTTATCATATGACTATTATCCTCTAGATGCATCACATAGATCATAGGCTAGAATGTGTGTGATGTCATGAATGTCATGATATATCGCTTCTCTCTCTATTGTAGTCCATCTTCTCCTTATGTCTGCTCATCTAGTTCTCCAGTGAATCCCCATTGTGAAGTGGAGTAAAGGAGAAGTAGAAATTGGAATCTCAATCCAATCCAATTTAGGTCCATACTCCTCATGTTATTCACATATAATTGTGACCCATGCAAGGAAGATATAAAACACTGTAGGGAATGTGACTATACTCTTGTACATGTGGGAATTGAATCCTCTCTCTTACTCTAGCACCATTGCATAATTCTATCTATGATTTCCTTCATAATTCTTTGATATTATCCCGTTGCCTCTTACATATTTCCCTTAAGTATTGGGACTAGTTCTAAATTTGAAGTCATATGGGATTCAATCCTCACCCACAAGTTCATCTCTATCTCTCCATCCCTATACCTTTGTGCTTCTATGGCCCCGCTCTTTTAATTTTGCATCCATGGACATAATTCTTTTAGTTGAACATCCCCCACATGTGGGTTTGGATACCACTTCACAAACTAAGGCACACCATAATTATGTAAATAAAAATCTCATAGTAGGTTTTTATCTATGCCATGGAATCTATGATAAAATTTTGTGAAGTTAAGCTATGTGTCCATTTGATAGGGTAATTTTTTGGCAATATGATGCAGTTGGAATTTATGTCACTTCTCTCTAAGATATAGTGTGTAAGTCCCTGTAGGAGGCTTGCAAGACAACGTTTCATCTGCAATTTCTATTGTTTTGGAAAGAGAAATTTCCAAAGCAACAATTTTCCCAATCTTGTTTTCTACCTCTTCTATGTATCTCTCCAACTCTATCTATGTATCTCTCCAACTCTACCCCAAGAAATTCAAATTTTCCTCTTCTAGGTGCTTAATAGTATCCATGCTTTGCATTTTTTGGATATGTTTTTCTCCCGGAGGTTAGAATTATATGTTCATGCTCCTATAGGAAAATGGTGGCCTACCCATTTATATCTAGTAGGGACTTATCCTTTATAATGTATGCACGTGCTTCCTTTAGTTGATCCAAGAGGTCACATGCACTGGTCTTTGCCTCAATAGTCCCCATGTTGGTGTTTTCTTCAGTATCCTCCATTCCTTGAGGGGGGTTGAGAGTAAGAGACTTGATTTATACTTGGACTTTTTCTCTTTTTTTTGGTTTGTTGCTCTTGGTTTTCCTAGCCTCTTCTATGCCCTCTTGTTCAAGATAGTAGGGGCTCAAAAGAGAAGGACCCCATATCTATATTAGAGTATCAACAACTTCCTTAAGCACATTCTCTGCCCTTTTTCTTTTTCTTACTTTCCTCTTTTTTCTGTTTGTTTGTTTTGGCTCTATCTTCATTTCCCTTCCTCCTTGCCACTTATGCAGGGTTAATGCCTTCTCTTTCCCTAGATTTCATAGTTGTGAATTCTCCAACACACATATATAAAAACTTATCCCATGGGACAATGCTTCTTAGTTATCCCATAACAAACAAGAAATTTGATAAGCCCTTGGTGGGTTAGAGTTGTTTATTTTTCTACATCTGCGACGTTTCTCATCTCCTCGAGGGATTGGAGCAGTTGTAGGGAATGCTTAAGTTCTCCTTCAATCTTTTGTTGGAAAAATACCTCGACTGGTACAACAATCTAAAATGATTGGCCTATATGAGGTTGTGTCTTCTCTCATAGATGATGTACCACATTATGTGGAGGGCTACTTCATCCCAAGGTGTTGGGAGTCTACTTCTCTTGACCCCTTGCTTACCATCCTCCATGGTCTCATATAAAATAAATATTTTTTTCTTGGATTCCATGGATAGGACTCTATCATCATTCTCCCACTCTAGGCTTAGGGGAAGAGCTAACACCCTAGAAATGATGTCCACATTAATCTAGAGTTGCATCCCTTTGATATGAGCAATACAACCTTGGAATTGACCTATGGTAACATTGCTCCTAAATGTTTGTGCAAAATTCATTACTATGTTGTCATCAAACCATTGCAACCCAGAACAATGCTCTAGCCATTGTGCTATTTGAAAAAAAATTACCACCTCAAGGTTTATATACAGGAGGAAGGTATCATTAGATTATCTTATCTTAAACCCTACTATCATTTTTTTGAAGTTGTGGCCTTCTAAGTTTATGGTAAAATTTGGTGGTATATCCATCCTATAAATGCTTAATGTTCTTCAAAGGTCAAATAAAATGGGATTCTACAAAATATTCATAACGCAATGATGTTTCTATGATGGAAGAAAGACTTTCTTATCTATATGTGGTCTTTCTTCTACTGTAGCCCTCAACTTACTTGATTCCCTCCACACACTATGTTTTTGTAGTTTATTATTCCTCCAATTCCTTGTTGCTACCCATGTTATTATTTTTTAGAAGAACACATAGGTGCAATTAAAATTTCTACAAGGCTTTGGAGAAAGGAAACTTGTTGATGGCTCTCTATTTAGGTCAAATCATTGATATAAATGATGTAGATGGGCTTGGAAAGATTTCAAATGGGTAGGTAGAATAGGTCGGGAAAATTTTTGGTACAATTTTGAAGCAGTTTTGGTGTGAATAGGGTTACAACGAAGTGGTTTGACGAAGCATGGTCAACTCCGACGTAGCAGCCGAGAACCAAGGAATATTGGAGTTTTGAATATGTCAAGGGAAGAGTTGGTTAAGTTAGTTAGGACTTTGTGTCCACTTACATTTATGAGTGTAGTAGTTGGGTAGTGGGAGAGGGGCAGGTTGTGTGCACCCTATAAATATGTAACAGGTTGGTATTTTTGAGAGTCGTTTTGGTACCTAGAATAAAATATTAAGAGTTTTGGGGGTGTTATGTCGAAGATAATATTGAATATTGTAGAAGAGAGAGTTGCATGTGAAGGAAGAGATATGTAGGTTGTGTGCGTAGATCCATTGTAATAGAGTAAGAAGAGAAGTCTGTAAGTTGTATATGCAGCCATGAAGTGCTTATTTACTGCGACTCATGAATAAAATAAAAGTGCTTCCATGGTTTTCTCCCAGTTGGGTTTCCACATTAAAATCATGTTGTTACATTTGTGTGAATGATGATATGTTGTGTCGTGTTACGTTGTTACATTCTACATAATAATGATCAAATGTTGTTTAATGTGGAAGTTTATGAATGATATGGACATTGCATAGTTAATAAATGTATGCCATGGTTAGTTAAGTGCTATGTGTGGAATCCTTATGATCTGTTGAAGCTTTATCATGTTATGTTTGGTAGAGTTCTGTTGCACCCCTTCGCTACTGCAAAAATTTGGTTCCCGTAGTTCCCATTGATACCTCTAGTGAGACTTCGCCTGCTTCGCAGGTGATGCCGAAAGCGCTGGTATATTGGGGTTTGTTGGTGAATATTTATGTGAGCTTGGGTCATAGTAGAGTTGCGCTAACAAATGGTTTTGTTGCTGGGACCAGGATCTATGTTGAAGGGGGATGTGGCATTTGACTAAGCCCAAAATTCAGGACTAGATCGATAGGAAGCTGAGAGAGTTTGCTAAAGACCAGAATAAAGATCCACACCTTGATGGAGAAACGTGGTTAGGTAAATATGTTTTCTCAGACATCCATGAAGTGTTCTTTGGAGAATTTCTTGTTATATTGACTGAATGGTTAGAGAGGTTAACCTTGAAAAATATGTGCTTTCAAGGGGGTGAGCCTACGGTTTGGACACCTGAGCTAATCCGGACCCTTAAAGGTGTTAGCAATAAGATGTCTCACGTTGTTGATTATTGGTTGGCTAGTATACTTGAGGGACATATTACAAAGTTTGTTGTAGACACTATAAAATATTACAATGTTGCTAAACAAGATTTTTTCGAGGGACCGCAAGGTAGGTACCTGAAATCCTTAAATATGTGGATTAAAATGCTACTTTGTGAAAAAGGGGTCATGAGGAAGGAATATGACATGTAAGCTATTTGTATGCAGTGGTTCGGGATGTCGGTAGGGGAAGGTCTGGGAGTATTATGTAAGGAATGAGATGACATGAAAAGGGAATGAGACAGTGATACAAATGAAGAGTGTGGTCTACTGCGAAGTGGGAGAAGATTTCGGTCGAGCAAGAGAAGGAGAACCGTGACAAGGAGAGAAGGTTGCAGCGTGACCAACGGAAGGATCTACTAACCAGTACCATAATTCTCCGAGAGGAGTCTGTTGGTGTTTATTATGTGTTAAATAATTCCAATATTTAAATTGTCAACTCGGGAAGGGAGCTTATGAGATGCAATCACTATATGTGTAGGATTGAAGGCTTGAACTAACCTAAGCTGACTAAAGATGCAAATCAGATATGAAGAACTTAACTTTGGAAGAAGTTTGAAAGGAGGTTAAGGAGGAAAATATGGAAGGAGGAAAGAATGATAGAACTTAATTAGAAACTCTATGAAACAAGGTTTAAATTACATCGAAAACTATTAATTAGAAGTAAGAAGAATAATGATTGAGAGGCAGAATAATTAGATTATGAAAAAGGCCTAAAACAATGCAGAAAATACACAGGTCCGAATGACGATCCGAACGCCTGTCTGAATGGCGGTCCAAATGGAGGAAAATGAGTTAAATTAGGGAAAATAAGAGTTTTGAATGATTTAATTACCAGCTGGCTGATGCATATGATCCTACTGTGCAAAGGAAGCAGTAGAGAGATTATTTAGAGGCTAAGTTAACAAGGAGCTATCTATTTTAAGCAAAATAGAGGAATTATTTCTATGAGATGTAGGAAGAAGGTTGAGAAAGAAAAGAGAGAGTTAACCTACAACAATAGGAAGAAAGACTGACAGAGAAGAAGGAGAAATAGGCTAATGCTAACTATGGAGGAGTTGGGAGCAATATCTAACTATAATGATGAGAGAAGGTGAAAGCAAACTACAAAATATTAAACTTTGGTCGACCATTCCTAATTCTGCAGAATAAACTATGTTAGCAACAAAAAATATAGTTTATAAACAAGCTACAAGCCAAACATTACAAACTAATTAATATAAATTGCAAACTAATAAACTAATATCAATTACAAACTAATTTAAAATTAACTAAACTAAATTTCAAATATTATAAAATACAAATTAATATAGAAAAGAAATTACACAGCAGTAAAACAAATAAGTTAAAACATATCAAATTACACAAAGTAAAACAAATAAGTTAAAACATATCAAATTACATTATTTTTAATTCCTAAAACATAAACTTTAGTTTCTATAAGAAAAATTCCTATTCTATTATCACGAACGTGAATTCAAACTTACTTTGATCAAATTATGGTGGATGGAATCTTATATACGTGAATTCAAAGTTAAATTACTATCAATTAGAAATAAATCAACTAACACTCAATTTCACCTATCACTTACTTTATTGCCTAACACTCAAATTTTAATCCGTGTAATTTAAACAATAGTTCCTGTAGCTTTGACTTAAACTCCATATTTATACTTTATATGCACTGTATTATGCATAATATTAATATTATATCCAGTAGTCAACGCATGAGGTGAAAGCTTCATAGGGTTAATGGATGCATAGTTATATGCATATGATATTGATTATACAGTATATTAACGCATTATAATAAATCTACAGGATATTAACACATTCAAATTAATGCATTAGAATGAAGCTACAGGAAGCTATGAGATAGTGCATTCAAACACCTATGTACAGGAAACACAGAAATCGCAGTGAGACCAACACAATGATGTGGGATCTGAGAGGATTCGAATAAAATAAAACTTGCACTCCAACTGTTAATTCAAAACTATATAAAATTTGAAAACTATATAAAACTTGAAAATGAAATTGTAAATGAATTAATTCAAACTGTATAAAAACTAAAAATGAAATTATAAAAGGAAGGAAAAAATACGATCCAGAAGATGGCCGGTCCCTGGAGATTCACACACAATCTATACACAAAACTTGCTTTCCGGAAAACCAATTCTCATTGACGAGAGAAACCGAGTTACAATATGAACTAGAATTTTGCCCAAATTCTCCTCCCATCTTTCAACCCTGGGGGTCTTTATATAGTGTTTTACAAAGAGAGAGCAGGTTAGGGTCCACCTATCTAAAAATAGAAAGTCTCTACAGTTAGAGAAACAACCCACTGCAATAGGAACCGACTCAGAAATGGCCGGCCACGTTTTTTTTCGTTTTTCTGGGCAAGTGGGCTTCAAAGAACCACATTTTTCTCTCAAACGGCTTGGAATTTTGGAGAAATTCCTTTTAGAGGTCTAAATGGGACTATTGCGCACAAAACCCATGCTCCAGAATTTCCAATTTTGCCTCCATTTGCCCGCAGATCCAGCCCGAAATTTGCTGTCTGTTAAAACATGTTTTTAACAGAAATCCGAATGAAGGTCTGAATGACCTATAACTGCAATTAGTTTCACGAATCCGGATTCTGAGCGGATTTCTTGCTGGGTTGTTGCATGATTTTATTGCTGGATGTGTTTGCTGGCTTCAAACCGTGGCTGCATTTTATTGGTTGGGTTGGAAGTATCTTAATCCCCTTCACGAGAGCCCTCTCCATTTCTTCGTCCGTGAGTTTTACCCTTTGTGTCCTGTACATATTGTTCACGACCCGCATAAAACATAAAACGATTAAACTAAAACCAAAACATGTAATGATAAACAAAATTCATTAGATTATTATAAGTGGATGCTTTATGGTCAATGCATAACATAAAACGATTAAACTAAAACCAAAACATGTAATGACAAACAAAATTCATTAGATTATTATAAGTGGATGCTTTATGGTCAATGCATGTTCCATTTCCATATAGGTTTCATAATATTCCATGTTTCATTAATTTGATATTATTTTAATCCACTTGAATAACTAGCGTGTTCATCTTCCATGATTAATATCGAGTGTATTTATAAATATTTTGAATTTAAAAAGATAAAATAATAACGATATTTAATGTATTCCCTTTTTAATTACTTTCAATTTTAGACATTGCAAACTATTGAGACAAAACCTTAATATTAACCCATGATTCTAGTTATGTATATGCAGGTATTACAGAATCAGTGAGGACCAGAAGACAGAGGCAAGTCAAACTTAATAAACCAATAAGAAATATGTCATTAAACCCAGTGCGGAACTTCGGACCGGAAGAAGGGTTGAATGAAAGGTCATATGAAGTACCGAACATCTATCATTTTCACAATATTGCATTTAATGCATTTAAAAATAACATATTAGGCTCACTTTTCAGTTACGAGATTTAATGAATAAAATAAAGTAAAAGATAGCCTTATTGAACATAAATGTATTAAATCATGGTAGATAAGATGAGAAATTGATGTAAATAACATTATTATAACAGACAATTCCGGAGCCCAACAGAGTCTTACAGTGCAGAGGAGGATGAATAGGAATATTGACATCTCATCTCACAAGAAGAACTTGCCAATATATCTCAGGCCAAAAGATGTGACATACACATGTCCCCATGTGCATCTCTAGAAACTGAGGTAAGAGATACTAGTTCATCGCAGTCTATACAAGTAGGTAATAGTAGTGGTAGTCAGAACAATAAGACAACTAGGGGAAAAGTTCCTAGTGTTGGTCCTTTAGTGCTGAGTCAGTCAGTACCCCCGAGAAGCAGGATGGTTGGGGATGACATGAAATTTCCTATTTTTCATGGAAATGGGTTAGAAGATCCCGGACAACATTGGTTTTTGTGTGATGCTGTCTGGATTGTTAAGCAAGTGCATGATGACAATGTAAAAAGACCGTAACTAATTACAACTTTTCGAAGTCATGCTTTATATTGGTTCATGAAGTTTGCCAAAGTACCTACTAGACAACCACATAAGACCTTAACAGAGATTAGGTATGCATTAAAGGATGGATTAAAGAAGGAAAAATTTGAGTCGTAGTGCATTACAGAGTTAAAGGAGATCAAGTAGTTAACAATGGATTATGTTTGGGACTTCGACCAGATGTTGAAGACACTAATGGCTCGGGTAAGATTTCAGATGACATATTTTCAACGCAAGGAATGGCTTATAACCACTCTATTACCGCATAATCGAGTCCCATTGATGCAACAGAAGATTGCGTCACAGACTGAGGCTCTTGAGTTGGCTATGAAACTAGAAGCATCACCTGTTGGAGAAACTGGCGTGGGTATGGCTCAGATCCAGTCACAGCTGGCAAACTTATCATTACAAATACAAGACATCAAAAAAGGAAAAGACAAAAGATAAGAAGTCCGGTGTACTAGGTGTAAATAGGAGGGTCATTCTAAGGACCAATGTACATACTTTAAGGAATATATAGCTGTCATAGCTCCTAACCTGTTGAATCATGGAGCTAGATCTTGGTGTGAAATATGCTAGACCAAAGGACATCGATCGGAGGAATGCTACCAATTGTAGAAAATAACAAGTACTCCTAAAAATCTATTTTGAAAATTCTGTAGATCAGGGTCATGGTGAAAAAGATTATTGGGCATATCAATTAATCTCAGAATGAATAGCCGATGCCTATAGAATGAAAGGGGAGGAACAATGTGAAGGGAGTAGTGCGTAGGTCACTCAACAGAGGGGTGACTTTTGAGTACGAGGATGAGAAGGGTTTGGTTGAGGTAAATGTAAGATCATTTGTTATAACTGCGGATAACCAGGACATTTTGTGAAAGATTTCCCAAACCCATGTTTGACATGTACCTATTGTAGGGAATTGGATCACACTATCGAATATTGTCCACAACTCATAGCAAAATGGAAAGCAAAAGGAAATAAAAACTAGAACTAGAATGTTCAGAAGATCTTAGCAGATCCCAAATAGGAGCAACAAACTTTCGCTATTGTTACAAGAGGGGGTGCTGCGACTTGAGATAATAGAGAAATATGTGTTTATTTGCGTAACCCTAGAATCAGGCCAACCATGCAACGAATTGTACCATTTGATGTCTAGAAGGAACAAAAGAATTTTTTGGATGGAAGGAAATAATTTAATATGAAAAATAAGGGACCTTCGACATCTACACTAGTCTTCATCAAATTTCTTGTGTATGATATGATACTGTTCTTCGACTAGTTTGCTCCAAAGAGAAGCCCATGAAAGGGAAGTGCACTGAAAATTTTCCTAAAGAGTTGTATGGACCTATTTAAAGATGAAACTTCCTTAAGGCAGTTGCAGAGCCTAATTGATGAATAAAAAAGAGAATTCCCTCAGGAAAGGGCTCTAAATAATTTGCAAAAGAAGGTAAGAATGGGAAGGGAACTACAACTTAGTGCGTAGATTGGGGACTTCGACACATATTTCATCATTTTATATCTTGGTTCAGATGCGAATGTTATTAATAGATAGACATGGGAGGCCATGGGAAAACCCAAGTTGGTATGGTCACCAGTTTAGTTAATATTATCCAATCATCATAAAATAATACCATTCGGAAGAATGGTGGGTGTCCTTGTCGAAGTAGATGGATTACGAAGCTACGTTGATTTTGAAGTTATAGAAATAGTGGATGATACCAACCCATACCCTGCATTGCTTGGTATCGACTAGGAAATTAAAAACGAGACTATCATAAATATGGAGAAAATATTAATGACATTTGAAGGAGGGGATATCAGAGTTGTCACATATTTGGATCCTTTGGAGGGACCAAGGTATGTCAAACCTATCCATGAAGAATATAATGCCGAAGATCTATAAAATATTTATAAAGTCACTTCGAGAATGGATGATTATGTCAATCTGACAAGAAATGGTACCTTAAGTTGGCGAAACGTTAGCTCATTTTCATCAAACTTTGTTGAAGCTCTAGAAAATTTGTAGAATATGATGCATGAAGTGTCCACGAGGAGGTGTTCCTGTGTTACAAAATAACTTCGCTGGGTCGAAAAAGAGGTATGTGATCTACCTACTTATGAAGGGTTTCCTAATTTGGATGTTTTCATTTCTGATTTTAGCTCTAGATGTAGCATTAAAAGCTACTCCAGCTAGGTGGTGGGTTACCCATAAAGAAAAGATATAGGGTTGGTCGCAGTGCAAAATGATACTAGAAGTTAGATTTGGAGAAGGAATCTATTACAATAGACAAAAGTATACTAGATTAACTAGTCCTTATGAACACTTAGCATCATGCACTAAAGAATGGGAACATGTACCTAAGCAAGAGTGGGTCCATATGTTTATCCATACCTTGGATACTATACCTCGGAATTGGTATACATCTCTGGAACTACGATAAGGCACAACAAAATGGGATGATATGACCATGAATTTTAGGAGAACATTCAATTATGAATATGAGAACCCGTCAGTGGACACATCTTTGCATATTATTAAGACCAAAATTTATGAAGAAGTGTCTGTGCAGTTACCTAATATACCACAATGGCGAGACTTGAGCAAGTGATGGAATGTTACAATATTACAAAAGATCTGGATGATGATCCGAGAGATTTGCACATTCCAAAAACATAAGGAAGTCGAGATCTAGAGGGTCATGAGATCACATCTGATAAATTTTTGTAGCCATTAAAGACAAAGAAGGTAAACATTGACTCAACTGAAAATAAAAAATTTGCTAATATTGGGGACTACTGGGATGATGGGACTGTAGGTAAGCTTACTGACCTATTGCATGAATATCAATATTTATTTCCTATTAAGTTTTCAGAAATGAAAGGCATTGCTGGTGATTTGGGAGAAATGAGAATTCCTTTAAAGGCTGATGTGAAACACATTAAGCACCGTCCATATAGATTGAATCCAAGATATAAAGAAAAGGTAAGAGTGGATCTCAACAGGATACTAGATGTAGGAATTATTAAGCCCGTCGAAGATCTTGAATGGATTAGTATGATGTTGGTCCAAGATAAAAAGACTAGTGAGATTAGGATTTGTGTAGATTTGACGAAGTTGAATGATGCTTGTTTGCATGATCTGTTCCCTACACCTTTTACATATGAAGTGCTAAAGAATGTGCATGGCCAAGAGGCTTACTTATTCATGGATGGATTTTCTGGGTATTATCAAATCAAAATCAGTAAGGAGGATTGAAACAAGACCAAGTTTGCGACTGAATGGGGTTTCTATGAGTATACAATCATTCCCTTTAGTCTAAAGAATGCACCAACTATTTTTTCCCGGGTTATGGTCGCAGAATTCAAAGAGTTCATCCATAAAAACCTATTTCTAATGTATATGGTCCTATGAATTTAGTTTCTAATCCAACTTGAATCACTTCACTTTGGTATTGTATGGAAAAGTTATTTCCTAAATAGTAATTGTTTGTCTCAAAATCTGCATTAGCAAACATCTACCTCCTAAAGTGTTCATCATCATATTTTACATATGAATTCTTAAGGTTTTGAAAACCCATTTCTACTGGAGATATAAAACTAAATTTACTTTCATTTTCCACTAGAATTATGTCAATTTGACATTGGACAAAAAGTTGAACCAAGAAGATTCATTGTTGTTCTAGGTTGAAAATTGTAAACAACTCTATCATGCATGTTGTTCTTTAGCAGATTTGACATACTGGTTTAAGGCACTTTAAAAGCCTATTTATACTAGAGATACCCTTAGTAATGTACTTCAATATGCCGTTGGAATCACTCCAATATGATATCATTTGAAAAAGGTACCATTGAAACACTATTGGGTAGTCTTAGCTGGCCAACACTACTCAACATGTTAAAAATGAAAATTGCTTCATAAATCCTTTTTAGATATATTTTATATGTATATTTGAATTTTTTTTTTTATGTTTATTGGGATAAGAAAGTGATTGCACCGAGAGGCGCTCTACAACCCAGTATGAGGGAGATCTTGTAACGTTTTTCGAGTATGAGGGAGATCTTGTAACGTTTGTCAATATTGTAATGTTTGTCGAGTATGAGGGAGATCTTGTAACGTTTGTCGATATTATGTCGACATAAATTAACAAACAAATAATAAAAAATAAAAAATATTATGTTGGCTCTATCAAGAGGTTTTCAATACTATTCTCCATTCTCCATGTCCTGCTGCACCTTCCCTCCTACGCGCCTTCCCTCTGCAACCCTCCCCTCTCGCGCGACCTCTCCTACCGTGCCTTCCCTCTGCAGCCTGCTCCCCTCCTCCCTCCTGCTGCACGACCTCCCCTCCTCCCTCCTGCTGTGCCTTCCCTCCTGCACACCTTCCCTCCGCAACCTTCTCCCCTCCTCCCTCCTGTTGCGCAACCTCTCCTCCTCCCTCCTACTGCGTCTCCCCTCCCTACCTCCTTCCCTCCTGTTGCGTGACCTCCCCTCCTCCCTCATACTACGCGACCTCCCCTGCTTCCCATACCTGCTCCCCTCCTCCCTCCTGTTGCGCAACCTCTCCTCCTCCCTCCTACTACGCCTCCCCTCCTTACCTCCTTCCCTCCTGCTGCGCCACCTCCCCTCCTTCCCTCATGCTACGCCTTCCCTCCTGCACGCCTTCCCTCCGCAACCTGCTCCCCTCCTCCCTCCTACTGCGTGACCTCCCCTCCTTCCCTCCTACATGCCTTCCCTCTGCAGCCTGCACATATTTAAAATTATTAAAATATAATTTAAATTACAAATTTTAATAATATTTAAAATTATTAAAATATAATTTAAATTTTTAAATTTTATAAATGATTAAAATATAATTTAAATTTTAAATTTTAAATTATTAAAATATAAGTTAAATTTTAAATTATTAAAATATAATTTAAATTTTAAATTATTAAAATATAATTTAAAATTTTTAAATTATATAATGCTAATTTAAAAATTTTAAATTATATAATGCTAATTTTTTAAAATATAATGGATTATGTTTTAAAATATAATGGATTATTTTTTAAAATATAATGGATTATTTTTAAAATATAATGCATTATTTTTTAAAATATAATGCTAATTTATTAATTTAAATTTTAACAACTGGGTGTATCCCATTGGTAACACATTGTTGTGGTTATAGGTAGGTCACGGGGTCAAACCCTATTGATCAACCCTTCCCCCATTTTCGACAAATGCAATATTATTCAAGTTTATATATAAGTTCTTTACTATGTATAATAAGAACTACCTGTGGTATAGTGGTAAGGGTGTTGGGATAATGGGTGTGAGGTCCAAGGTTCGATTTTCCTAGATCACCTATTTTTTTTTAAATATATTGAATTTCATGGATGCATAGATTTAAGTGTAGATTTCATTGATGCATATATTTCAGTGTATATGTTAATGCTTGACATTTTTGATATAGAGTCTGAATTAGAAATGGAAGATGTGCATGCGGAAGATGCTATGAGACAAATAGGAGAAGAACAAAAAATACAAAACATCGAACGTTAGAAAGCATATCAAGAACGAGAAGAAGACTTGAAACGAAAAGCAAAACAACAAAAAGAATATCGAAAAAGAAAGTTGGATGAAATGATAGTAGAAGAACGAGAAGAACAAAGAAAACGAAACGCAAATCGACAAAAGGAATATCGAAAAAGAAAGTTGGATGAAATGAAAACAGAAGAATGAGAAGAATGACGAAAACGAAACACAGATCGACAAAAAAAATATTGAAAAAGAAAGTTAGACGAATTGACAGCAGAAGAACGAGAAGAACAAAGAAAACGAAACATTGACCGACAAAGAGCACTATCATGTACAGTGAGTTTTATCCTTGCATAGATTTCAGTGTATGGTGTTTTATTCAAGTGCATAAATTTCAGTGTAGCTGTTAATGCATGGACGCATAGATTTCAGTGTAGATGTTAATGCATGGATGCATAGATTTCAGTGTAGATTTCATGGATGCATATATTTTAGTGTAGATTTCATAGATGCATAAATGCCAACAAAAGAACGAGAAGAAGACAGGACACAAAAAGCTGATCAACAAAAAGAATATCAAAAAAGAAAGTTGGACGAAATGACAACAGAAGAACGACGAAAATGAAATGCAGATCGACAAAAATAATATCGAAAAAGAAAGTTAGACGAATTGATAGCAGAAGAACGAGAAGAACAAAGAAAACGAAACATTGACCGACAAAGAGCATTATCATGTACACTGAGTTTTATCCTTGCATAGATTTCAATGTATGGTGTTTTATTCAAGTGCATAAATTTCAGTGTAGCCGTTAATGCATGGATGCATAGATTTCAGTGTAGATTTCATGGATGCATAAAGTTTAGTGTAGATTTCATAGATGCATAAATGACAACAAAAGAATGAGAAGAAGAAAGGAAACGAATAGCCAATCAACAAAAAGAATATCGAAAAATAAAGTTGGATGAAATGACAGCAGAAGAACGACGAAAACGAAACACAGATCGACAAAAAGAAAGTTATACGAATTGAAAGCAGAAGAACGAGAAGAACAAAGAAAAATTCCTTTGATAAGGCGATACAGATACTTCCTTACATGCTTCAATGAAAAATTACTTCGATAAGGTGATACATTTGTTTGCGACAAATGATGGTGTAAACTGTCATAACAAGCATTTAATAAGAAGCCTAAATTGTCCCATCACGACCAGTATTGCTACATCTGTAAGAAGCAACTATTCCATGGAAGGAGATGAAGAATGGTTGGAACTTGAATTACTTATAGCTATAGAAGCAAGGGTAATGATCACATCAAACCTATGGACTGATGCAGGAATCGTCAATGGTGCTCTTGCAGTTATACAACAAATTGTATATAACCTCCATTGGAGTTATATATCAATATCTTGAGTTAAAGATTTGGAAAGTCTACGATTTCAACCTCCATTCTCATATGATCGATATGAGAAGATGTCAAAACTACCAGGTGTGAATATAAGAAAAAATAAGAAGATAGATTGAGAATGATCACGATGTGAACCATATTTTCATTTATTTAATCCTTACAAATATATTGTCTCTATTTCCCTGTTTAACAATTTACTCAATCCTTAATAATTATTACTTGCATTAAATGATAATCCTCATAATTGTATCTGTGTTTTCAACTTAACCTGTTCCTTACAATATGATAATAAACAAATATATATAATTACATAATGCTGATCAAACTCCAGTTTTGTGTCACTGCCCATGACTGGAACCATATTTTCATTTATTTAATCCTTACAAATATATTGTCTCTATTTCCCTGTTTAACAATTTACTCAATCCTTAATAATTATTACTTGCATTAAATGATAATCCTCATAATTGTATCTGTGTTTTCAACTTAACCTGTTCCTTACAATATGATAATAAACAAATATATATAATTACATAATGCTGATCAAACTCCAGTTTTGTGTCACTGCCCATGACTGGAACCAGCCTAGATCCAAATCCTAGGCTCTATCAAGCGTCGAGAGGGATCAAATATCCCGAGGTGCAAACCGCTTCTCAGGTATTGCACTCAAGGAGCTATTCGAGGAGAGGTTTGCACCTCGGGAGATTTGATCCCTCTCAGCACTTGATAGAGCCTAGGATTTGGATCTAGGCTGGTTATACCTCTTTTCTTCCATAATATCACCTTGTATTGTAGACAAGTGCTAGTTTTTTGCATGTCACAAAATGATCAAGAAGGTTAACCAATTCACGAAGTAGTGATTTCTGAAGATATATTTGATCTTTTACAAAAGGGCATGTCACCAAGACATCCAAAGTGCATGACCATATGATGTTAATTCCCTCAAAGAAAAATTTGTATAGTAGAAGATTCTAGGATCTTGCTACAAAATAGCTAGAGCCATTGACCAATAAGACAAATATTTTCCATAAAGTTGCAAATGAATAGAGACATGACCAATGGAGAATTGGATCTGGAGATCAATTGAAGACAAAGAAAAATACAAATATCATTGATCATGGTGCTAGTGGCCAAGATATATCTCATAAACAAAGTGTTGCAAAAGTGAAGAAACAATGCTACGGAAGTAAGGTAGACCATGCCAGAAAAGTAAATGATTCATCAGCATTGTGATGAGGAAATTCCTACAAAAAAACCTTCATGAAGACTTAATGTTCTCTACTACAGTAGAACCATGGTATGCCAATGCATATTCTTACTCCTCAACTCAATTATTAGAAGAAAGTGCATGCTGAGGTTAATGCAGTTTCCCTTGCTTACATGGTTGAGTTTGGAAATGTAATACATTCCTCAAGGATTCTTATTATTCATACAAGATCTACTACAAAATAAAAATTTCCTCCATAGACTATGTCCTCTACTTCAACAATTACCCAAAAAACATGTTGTTTATCACTCTCTCATGTCGCCACAAGCCAATTCCTAAAAGTTACATACTAACCTATATGGGTGGTATGTCATCTTCTTTATCCATAAAGGTTGAGTTTAGCTCGACCCCCCATTAGGTCTCAGTTTGAACTTTTAGGAGAGATAAGGAATGAGTGTGTGATGATTTTGTTGTTCAACAACCTCCTGCCCAACCCATCTCTAACCCAAAAAATAAAGTAACTCAATGTGATTACAATGCTGAGATACCTAGCTATCCTACTTCTTTCTTAAAAAAACATCTAAATAAAATAAACAAAATATGACAGTGAAAACTTGTTTCAGACACCATTAGATCTTGGAATGCTTGAAAAGCAATTTTTGGTGGGTGGGCATCCCTTGGAATAAATAAATGATAATTTTGAAAACCCTCTGGGCACAACTTGATAGATTTTGCTTGAAAATCAATTTTTGTAATGGGAAAAATTTGAAAAAAATGCGCTCTTAATGTTTCCTTTCCAGTTTTAGTTTGAATAAAACTTTCCAGAGTTGCTACTACCAATCCACAAGTGTCCACTACTACAAATCTTGTTCATGATGCACTTTCTAACTTAACAGTCTAATATATCAACCTTCCACCCTTTTGTATACTTTGTTGTGTTAAATTTTGAGAATTAATTCACAATACTCTAGGATCTTTACTGAGAGAATAACATGTACAGTATATCAATGCATATCAATCATAACAAGGATGTCAATCATCACAAGAAGCAAAAGCATGAGAGACAAGAGACACAGAGTTTCCGTGGGGAAAACCCTAAGGTGAAAAACCCCACAACTTCCTCAAAGATAGAGAGAGCAATGGCTCAACCAAAGTACAACCAAAATACATAGAGATAGTCTCCTAGTAGAAGATGATCCTCCTCCTCACTAGTGTGCCAATTTCTGAGTGAAGGAAGAATGAGTTTCCGTATGATCCAAATAGAGATCTCCCGATCTCTATTTATACTTGACCTGTTTTCCCAATATCCTTATGGGGCCGACTTGTCTAGCTAGGTACATCAACCATATAATATATAAATCAGGGCTAACCCCACACATGGTGGTCTAATAACCCATCGGCAAGTTCACACACTTGCGACACTTGTCAATACACATGACGACACTTCTGTATAGAGGAATGACACATCTCTATAGGAGTACAATAATATATAAATGAAATACATGGATGAAATACTTTCCGAAGTTACATATACATCAATGCTCCCTCTTAACTAGGAAGGTATTTATCGACACAGATCAGCTAGCACAATTCTTCTTCTCTGGATCATCGTCATCGATACATCGTCCTCGAATCATCGTCATCGTCACTGCTGCTTCTATCTCAACCAATCTCTGTATCTACTTGTCATAGGAAGTTCTACAGAGCCAGTCCTTTTTCATACTGGATGTAGGCCCACCACCTGCAGGTCTTCATCATCACTGGACATACTGTGGAATCCTCAGGACTTATTACGTGAGTCAAAAAAACCTCGAAAGAGCATCCCAGGATTGATTATGAGCACAGAGCTCAACTTATCAGATCTCCCAAGACCTTTTACATGCTACCGCACAACTTGTCCACGGCCACAAAGTATCATGAAGCACAACCCAGATGCACACACACAACACTTACACTCACCGGCATGGGAGGACCAACCTACCACCATCCGTGAAAAGCTCACAGCTCTTACATCAATGACCATGGGAGAACACATCTGCCACCATGTCGGAAAGGCTCTGCTCTTACATCAACGTACATGGGAGAACACATCTATCACCATGTCGGAAAGGCACTGCACTTACATCAACGCACATGGGAGAACACATCTACCACCATGTTGGAAAGGCTTTGCACTTACATCAACGCACATGGGAGAACACATCTATCACCATGTCGGAAAGGCACTGTGCATCTGTGTCTTCATAACTCATCACACATAATCCAACTGATTATGTAATGTATCCACCTGATACATATGATCATCCTGATCATCATCATAGCATCATCCTGATGCATATCTGGAGCAACATCCTGAAGCTAGTCATCCATGATCATCCTGATCATACAATGCATCTACCTGATGCATACCAAGTATCTACCTGATACATATCAGATACATGGTCCAAGCATCCAACATGATGCATACCAAGTATCTACCTGATACATATCAGATACATGGTCCAAGCATCCAACATGATGCATATACAAATACATATAAATGATCCAACTGATCATATCCAACATCCAACATGATGCGCACATACATATACATATAAATGATCCCACTGATCATATCCAGCATCATCCTGATGCATATACAGAGCAGTAACTAGAGCATCGTCCCGATGCTCATCATCCAATGCTTACATCCACAGCCATGTGAAGGATCCTCCTTCCAACATGCTTGGAATGGATTCTGCAAATGTGTCCATCACTTCTTCCTTGAAGTGTCATCAATGAGAAGAACACCAAGCCTCTCTCTAAAGTACTTGAACTTCACTCTGGCTAGTGGTTTCGTCAGCACATGTGCAATCTACTCGTCCATCGCAACATACAGGAGCTTCACTGCTCCTCTCTGCACCATATCCTTGATATAGTGATATTTGATCTCTATGTGTTTCGACCTGTCGTGAAACATTGGGTTCTTGGACAGCTTTACACAACTCTGGTTATCACAAAAGATACCAGTAGCATCCAACGGGAGATTAAATAACTCAGACAGTAGCTTCCGAAGCCATACTACCTCACAACTAGCCGAACAGGCTGCAACATACTCTGCCTCGGCTGTACTCAATGCTACGCAGGACTGCTTCCTACTAAACCAAGAGATCACACCTGATCCCATACTGAAGCAACACCCAAAAGTGCTCTTCCTATCTGCAGCACTGCCTGTCCAATATGAATCAACATAACCCTGTAGGTTAAACTTTTGATTCACATCATATTTGAGCCCATAGTCAACCGTAACCTTCAGGTACCTCAGAATATGCTTTACAGCAACCAGGTGAACACTTCTCAGATCCGTCAGGAACTGGCTCAATGTGTTCACCGCAAAGCAAATATCTGGTCTCGTGTTCATCAGGTACATCAAGGACCCAATCATCTGACGATACATAGAGACATCAATCGGCTCAGATGAAGCATCACAAAGAAGCTTTAGTTTCGATGCCACAGGTGTGGCCATGGCCTTGCAATCCATCATCCCGAACCTCTTCAGGATATCTACAGTATACTTCCCTTGTCCAAGGAAGATCCCATCTGTACTCTGCCACACCTCCATACCTAGAAAGTAGTGCATCATCCCCATGTCCTTCATATCAAACTCGGCAGCAAGCTTCCTCTTTGTATCGGCAATCAATCTGTCATCTCCTGTTACAAATAGGTCATCCACATACAGGAGTAGAATCATAGGATTTCCTTCCTCAACCTTGTAGTAAAGGTTGGAATCCGCTTTACTCTTGGTAAATCCCAAACTAGATAGGAAACTGTCCATCCTACCATACCAAGTTCTGGGAGCTTGCTTCAAGCCATACAAGGCTTTCTTCAATCTGCACACATGTGACTCCCTGTCATGTGTTTCAAAACCAAGTGGCTGCTCCACATACACTTCCTCTTCAACTACACCATTCAAGAAGCCAATCTTGACATCCATCTGGTGTATCTTCCATTTCATCGCTGCAGCTAGGGCAAGTACTATTCTGATGGAAGTGTACCTGGCTACAAGAGCAAAAGTTTCTTCATAATCTATTCCCTCTTTCTGATAGAAGCCACGAGCTACGAACCTTGCCTTGTATTTTTTTATGCTGCCATCTGCAGCATGCTTGATCTTGTAGATCCACTTGGAAGTCACAACAGACTTCCCTTTAGGTCTTGGGACAACATCCCAAACATCATTCTTCATTATTGATTGGTATTCTTCGACCATGGCATCCTTCCATTCTTTCTTTTCCACTGCTTCTTCATAACTGGAAGGTTCTTTGTTCATGATATCACAGAGTAAAGCAACAGAGCTAGTATGTGATCTAGTTCTCTTCTTTGCTCTGTGTTCTTCTTCTGGAATGCCATATATTTTTGCATCTTGAATGAGCTCTCTATCCCATGCAGGTTTCCTCTTGTGATAGTTGTCCTCACGTGGTGGATCTACAGGTTGTTGCGGATATTCAACTTCACGATCAACATTTGGTATTGCTTCAATCATGGTAGTGTCTTGAAATCTAGTTTCCTTAGGTTCTTCATAAACTTCAACAGGTGTCTTCCTTGATTTGTTGAATGCTGAATTTTCATCAAATGTTACATCCCTGCTGACATCAATTTTCTTGAACCCTGGAAAGTATATTCTGTAAGCCTTCGAGCTTTCATTGTAACCCACAAATATACCCTTCTTTCCTGAAGGATCCAGCTTGGTTCTCTTTTCCTTTGGGACATGAGTGTATACTGGACAACCAAATATTCTGAGATGGCTGACTTTAGGTTTCTTACCAGAGAAGACCTCTTCTGGTTTCTTGTTGTCCAATATTTTGTGGGGTGTTCTGTTATGCACATTTACAGCTGTCCTAGCTGCCTCTGCCCATAGATGCATAGGTAGATCATGGTCATGCAACATTTCCCTTGCTGCTTCCATGATTGTTCTGTTCTTTCTTTCTGCAACTCCATTCTGTTGTGGATTGTAAGGAGCAGTCAACTCCCTCTTAATCCCTGAATCACTACAAAGATTCTTGAAGTCACCTGAAGGGAATTCTCCACCATTGTCGGATCTGAAAGTCTTGATTTTCTTATCAGTTTGATTCTCCATCAAGGTTTTGAATTCCTTGAACTTATCAAACACATCATCTTTGTTCTTCAAGAAGTAAACCCAAGTCTTCCTGGAGAAGTCATCCATGAAAGATACATAGTAAACATACCCACTCAAAGAACTGGATGACATCGGACCGCATACATCGAAGTGGATAATTTCCAAGATACCTTTTGCCTTGCTTTCACTGCTTGGGAAAGCCTTCTTTATGTTCTTTCCTTTTGCACATCCTTTGCAAACACCTTCATTCTTGGTCTTGATTCCAGGAATACCTTCTACAGCCTTACTTGCAATTGGCAATGCTCTGTAGTGCATATGTGCGAGTCTTCTATGCCAAAGTTCACTTGGCTCCATGGAATCATGCACCATGGCATGTTCAGGTTGTCCCTTCAATTTATACAAACCCCCCTCTTGCTCTCCAATCACTACTGCATCATCAATGGTTTTACCCTTTGGCCACATTAGGACTTGGCCATCTATAAATGCAACCCTCATGCCTTTTGCATCCAATGCAAATATGGAGAGTAGATTCTTCTTGAGCCCAGGTACATAAATAACTTCTTTCATCTTCAATGATTTTCCAGAATCTAGGTTGTAGGAGGCTTCACGACTTCCTTTGATGGGGTATTGATAGTCATCCCCAAGTTTCACTTTATGGGGTGATTCATGTTCAGATAGATTTACAAAAGATTCTTTAAACCCAGTCATGTGTTTAGAAGCCCCAATATCAATAAGCCAATCATTACAACCATGAGAGATAGTACCTGTGAGAGCAGAGATCAAAACATACTCTTCTTCGCTTGATGAGTCATCATCGTCACTTTCTCCTCTGGCCTTCTTCTTGGGTGGTTCATCATCTTCAGCAGCATGAGCATGATATCTTTTCCTACTGCCCTTCTTCTTCTTGATGTTGTTGTTCCTTTTGTTCTTGGGACATTCTGAAGCAAAATGACCCTTCTCATTACATGTGAAACATCTGAGATCTTTCTTATCTTTATGTTGATGATAGTGTGAAGATTTCTTGGCATGAGAGTGCTCTCTCTTTGACCTTCCTTTCTTGGTGTGTACCGTGAGAGCTTGATCTTCATTTTCCATCTTTTCTTCTCGGGCCACAAGCCTTGCTTCTTCTTGTGAAAATTATTCCTGTAGTATGTTGAAGGAGATCAACTTCTTTCTTGCACAAATTTCTTGAATAAAGGAATCCCATGAACTGGGTAGGCTATTTAGAGTGGTCATGACAACTTCACCATTCTCCACCATTTCATCCACCGCTTCCAGTTGTTCCTTAATATTAGAGACCCTAGAAAAATAATATTGAATGGTTTCTCCATTCTAAAACTTTACTCCTTTCAATTGGTTCCGCAGGGTCATCTTCCGATTGATGTTCTTCCCTTCAAATAGCTTGGTCAGAGAATCAAACATCTCTTTGGGTGTCTTCAGAGATGACACATGGGGGATGAGATGGTCCTTGATAGAATCAACAATGATTCTCTTTTCCTTGACCAAGTTCTTCTTATGCAATATCTTAGCCTCTTCATCGTTTGGGATAGGGATGTCTTCTTTTACATATGAGTCCAACTCATTCTCTTCTAGGATTAACCCAATCCTATACTTCCAAGCTCGGAATTTATCAGCCCCTTTAAGCTTATCCTCAAGCTTGGTGTGGTGAGACATATTAAAGAGTACTTTAAATGGAAATAGAAAAGATTTAGGTCTTACCACTTGACTTGCTGAAAATTGGATTTGGTCTCGGATTAGGGTTTGTCGAAAAAACCCTAAAAATTCAAAATATGAATTTCAACTTTCTGAAAGGGTAGAAAGATGTGCCTTGATGAGCTGATCAGCCTGGTGTATTCAGAATTTGAGATCTGCGAAGTTCTACCCTTCAGAAATGCCTTTTTGTCTTCCCGGGTTCACTCAGGAGGACCCTAAATTAGGGTTTGAGTTTCCCAGAGATCTACCCAGCCAAAAATCTCGATCCAAATCTCTAAACTTCAATTTTTGCAAGGAGCCTCCAGCTATGTCTTCCGATTCCAGAAATTCCTATTTTTGTGGAAACCCTAATTTTTAGGACCAAAACTGAAAATGCTCATAATTGAATTCTGATTGGACAGATAGATTCTCCTTGATGAGTAGAGTCAATATACTATACTGCTTTTCCAAAATATATGGAGAGAAACCCAATAAACAAGAAACCCTTGGTTTCCGTCACTGCACAATGTCTTCTTCTCAGGTTAGCTCTGATACCATGTTAAATTTTGAGCATTAATTCACAATAATCTAGGATATTTACTGAGAGAATAACATGTACAGTATATCAATGCATATCAATCATAACAAGCATGTCAATCATCACAAGAAGCAAAAGTATGAGAGACAAGAGACACAGAGTTTCCGTGGGGAAAACCCTAAGGTGAAAAACCCCACAACTTCCTCAGAGATAGAAAGAGCAATGGATCAACCAAAGTACAACCAAAATATAGAGATAGTCTCCTAGTAGCAGATGATCCTCCTCCTCACTAGTGCGCCACTTTTTGAGTGAGGAAGAATGAGTTTCCGAATGATCCAAATAGAGATCTCCCGATCTCTATTTATACTTGACTTGTTTTCCCAATATCCTTATGGGGTCGACTTGTCTAGCTAGGTACATAAACCATATAATATATAAATCAGGGCCGACCCCACCCATGGTGGTCTAATAACCCATCGAAAAGTTTACACACTTGCGACACTTGTCAATACACATGACGACACTTCCGTATAGAGGAATGACACATCTCTATAGGAGTACAATAATATATAAATGAAATACATGGATGAAATACATTCCAAAGTTACATATACATCAACACTCCCTCTTAATTAGGAAGGTATTTCTTGACACAGATAAACTAGCACAAGTCTTCCTCTCTGGATCATTGTCATCAATGCATCGTCCTCAAATCATCATCATCGTCACTGCTGCTGCAATCTCAACCAATATCTATATCTACTCATCCTAGGAAGTTCTACAGAGCCAGTCCTTTTTCATACTGGATGTAGGCCCACCTCCTGTAGGTCTTCATCATCACTGGCCATACTGTGGAATCCTCAGGACTTATTACGTGAGTCAACAAAACCTCGAAAGAGCATCCCAGGACTGATTACGAGCACACAGCTCAACCTATTGGATCTCCCAGGACCTTTTACATGCTACTGCACAACCTGTCCATGGCCATAGAGTATCATGAAGAACAACCCAGATGCACACACACAACACTTACACTCACCGACATGGGAGGACCAACCTACCACCATCAGAGAAAGGCTCACAGCTCTTACATCAACGACCATGGGAGAACACATCTTCCACCATGTCGGAAAGGCTCTGCACTTACATCAACGCACATGGGAGAACACATCTACCACCATGTCAGAAAGGCACTGCACTTACATCAACGCACATGGGAGAACACATTTACCACCATGTCGAAAATGCTCTGCACTTACATCAACGCACATGGGAGAACACATCTACCACCATGTCGGAAAGGCACTGTGCATCTGTGTCTTCAGAATTCATCACACATAATCCAACTGATTATGTAATGTATCCACTTGATATATATGATCATCCTGATCATCATCATAGCATCATCCTGATGCATATCATCTAGAGTATCGTCTTGATTCTCGTCACTGCATCGTCCTGATGCATATCTGGAGCAACATCATGAAGCTCGTCATCCATGATCATCCTGATCATACAATGCATCTACCTGATGCATACCAAGTATCTACCTAATACATATCAGATACATGGTCCAAGCATCCAACATGATGCATATACAAATACATATAAATGATCCGACTGATCATATCCAGCATCCAACATGATGCGCACATACATATACATATAAATGTTCCCACTGATCATATCCAGCATCATCCTGATGCATATACAGAGCAGTAACTGGAGCATCGTCCTGATGCTCATCATCCAACGCTTACATCCACATCCATGTGAGGGATCCTCCTTCCAACATGATTGGAATGGCTTCTACAAATGTGTCCATCACTTCTTCCTTGAAGTGTCATCAATGTGAAGAACACCAAGCCTCTCTCTGAAGTACTCGAATTCCCTCTGGCTAGTGGTTTCATCAACACATGTGCAATCTGCTTGTCCATCGCAACATACAGGATCTTCACTGCTCCTCTCTGCATTATATCCCTGATATAGTGATATTTGATCTCTATGTGTTTCGACCTGTCGAGAAACACTGGGTTCTAGAATAGCTTTACACAACTCTGGTTATCACAGAAGATACCAGTAGCATCCAACAGGAGATCAAATAACTTAGACAGTAGCTTCCGAATCCATACTGCCTCACAACTAGCCGAACAGGCTGCAACATACTCTGCCTCGGCTGTACTTAGTGCTACGTAGGACTGCTTCCTGCTAAACCAAGAGATCACACCTGATCCCATACTGAAGCAACACCCAGAAGTGCTCTTCCTATCTACAGCATTTCCTATCCAATCTGAATCAACATAACCCTGTAGGTTAAACTTTTGATTCGCATCATATTTGAGCCCATAGTCAACCGTACCCTTTAGGTACCTCAGAATATGCTTTACAACAACCAGGTGAACACTCCTCGGATCCGTCAAGAACTGGCTCAATGTGTTCACCGCAAAGCAAATATCTGGTCTCGTGTTCATTAGGTACATCAAGGACCCAATCATCTGACGATACATAGAGACATCAACCGGCTCAGATGAAGCATCACAAAGAAGCTTCAATTTTGATGCCATAGGTGTGCCCATGGCCTTGCAATCCATCATCCCGAACCTCTTCAGGATATCTACAGTATACTTCCCTTGTCCAAAGAAGATACCATCTGTACTTTGCCACACCTCCATACCTAGAAAGTAGTGCATCATCCCCAAGTCCTTCATATCAAACTCGGCAGCAAGCTTCCTCTTTGTATCGGCAATCAATCTGTCATCTCCTGTTACAAATAGGTCATCCACATATAGGAGTAGAATCACAGGATTTCCTTCCTCAACCTTGTAGTAAAGGTTGGAATCCGCTTTACTCTTGGTAAAGCCCAAACTAGATAGGAAACTGTCCATCCTACCATACCAAGTTCTAGGAGCTTGCTTCAAGCCATACAAGGCTTTCTTCAATCTGCACACATGTGACTCCCTGTCATGTGTTTCAAAACCGAGTGGCTACTCCACATACACTTCCTCTTCAACTACACCATTCAAGAAGCCAGTCTTGACATCCATTTGGTGTATCTTCCATTTCATCGCTGCAGCTAGGGAAAGTACTATTCTGATGGAAGTGTACCTGGCTACAGGAGCAAAAGTTTCTTCATAAGCTATTCCCTCTTTCATATTGTATCTTCTTGTTCTTGGGATGAAATGAAGTTTAAATGAATGTTATGTTTTATGTAGCTATGTTTCTTTCAAGTATGTTACAATAAATAGATTGGGTATGGGGAATTGAGAGTGATGTGAGGGGGGGGGGGTGCTTACAAGCTTCCACCTTCACGTGGTTGGCCCTGTTTCGTAGAGAATACATTATTCTTGAAACATAGAGAAGCTCATACATGTATTCAACTTTGGTGTTTTTAGAGTATGATACATGTTGGTTTGCATATTTATGTATCATTTCATTATACATATACATATATATAAACTTATTATTCCATCATGATTTATGCAAGTATTCACGTGTAACATAAATGCAAATAATAACTATCAGTAAATATTCCAGTGAATTCGGTGAGTAAATGATATATGCATTTTATTTACGCTTATGATTATTTAATGAAATTCGTGTTGATTTTTTTTGTCGTTTTATGTTGTATTTAGCTAATTGTGCAATACATGATCTAATGCTATTAGTTCTATCTGTGTGTAGGTATGATGCCATATAATTTTCCATAGAATTGCAAGTCACTACACCATAGAATTTTATGGCATTGGGATGCCATACAACTAGTTAAGGGAAAAATCCTTAGCCACTACTTGTAAACTTTAGAGAAACTATGAACTTCAACTTTCGATTTCACTACAAAACTACAAGAAGAGTTCATTTTCTATGGACTATATTCAAGAGGGAAATGTTCCATCTAGAGAAGTATCTTTGCACATTTATAGAGTGCTCCCAACTTAAACTCCTTTGCTCATCATCTTTTGACATCTTGCATTTATATTTGTTTCTCCATATTTCTTTGTCTCATTAGTTCCAATGTTCATGAGTTTTGGTTCCCTTCATGATGAAACAATACAAATAAAAATTCTAAGTGCTCATAATGCATGCCAAGAGAAAATGAACCTAAGTCAAACCGAAAGAACATTTTTATTAGTGTGATTACTCAATAGGTTGTGCAGACCATTTCCCCAAGAGCATGGGATGGTTCTATGAGTGATTGTAGGATTATTATGATAGCTTTATCTTTATGCGATCTTAGAATTGCAAGTCCCTAGACCATAGAATTGTATGGCATTGGGATGCCATACAAAATAATTAAGGGCAACCTCCTTAGCACCTAGCTAACATACAATGCCAAGGGTGGTGATTTTCATCAAATCAAAAAAAATATGGATATATTTAGGTAGAATTGAATTACATTGTGACCATTGCAAGTGCCGTCATTATGACCAAGTGTCATCATCATGACTGTTGTGACAATGTCGTCATCTTGACCATTGTGTAAACTCTTTGATCTGACCCCTAAACTCATTCTGGGCTAAAACGCATCCAACTGAGAGATTTCCTTACCTAGTTGACCTCTTTGAGTAGGCTGTTGCAATTTGTCTTCCTACAAGGTGAGACAAACCCCCTCTGTCACATTTATTGGTCAGCTAGGGTGAGACACTGTCACACTTTGTCTTCCTACAGAGTGCAATAGACCCCCTCTGTCGCTTTGTGTCCTCTACCAGGGTGCGACGAGGTTGGTTAAAGGATATTTTTGGGGAGTCTTGAGGTATTTCTAGAAGTTTGTTGAGGTGGATACCTATCCCTAGACTCTAGGTGAGGTGGAATTTTGGTTCGTAACCTAATGGGAGGATCCCTTAACCATCTCCCCCTAATCCTCAACCCACCCTATCTCTTTATCCCTATATAAGTGAACCTCCTCTCCACTCCAAAGCGGGGAAGATCTATAGTACTCTCATGCTGGTAGAATCCACATGGTGATCCCTTATCATCTTGGGAATCTTGTACCATCTTGGAGGTTTTGGATTGGACATGTTGGATGGAGGATGCGACGTTAAGGCTTTGGTTGTGTTCTTCTTCTTTCTATGTATTCCCACTTTTAATACAATAATACAAACTCTTTCCACAAATGTTATCGTGTCGATTATTATTTGTAGTCTACTTCCTTAACTATTTACTTAGATCCGTTATTGTTTATATATATTGTACTGCTTGTATTGTTTCCATATTGTCTTGACAGGTCTTGCAGCTGGAGATCTGAAAACCGCGGGACTTGGAGCAACAACAAGGAGAGGGATCCATGATCTGAAAGGTATGATATCTAAGTACTCGATCTGTAACTAGATCTAGGAAATGAGTCTTGTATTTTGTCCTATTTGTTCTAGATTCATTTGAACTAGGGAGATCCAGCCTTGAGTCCGCTCTTGGTAGATTGTCCGCTAACAAATTTGGCGACCATACTAGGGATACCAAACAATATAATTGTTTTCATTTATGTTTGATTTCATCTCTTTTGTTTGAGCTATTTCTATTATTTTGAGCCTCCTTACCATCAGATCTCTCTCATTAAAGAGTTTCTTATGTGTCCTTGATTCTCTTTGGGATAATCATTAGGCCTCCTACCCTTCTACCTAGAGAGATCTCACACTTTTACTCCTCAAAATTCGACTGGCGCACCTAGGTTGAGTCTTCTCTGCGCCACTGTCTAGCCGTCTCACTTTTCCTGAAGCCAAATTGCGACGGTGTCACACCTTGACTGCGTACAACCTATGACAGACCCCCTCTGTCGCACCTTTCTTGTGTATAGGGTGTGACAATATCTTAAAACTTAGGGATCAACATGGTTTTCCCTTTTTTTTGAGTTTTTGGCCTAATTGCTTGAGGCCTATAGGCTGTGTATTGTGGTCACACAGCCCGTAGATTCAGCATAGTCCTTGTTTGGATGTGTTTTGGTTGATTTTGGGTGCTTAGTCAGTTAAGTGTTTGGCTTGGTTTTGGAAGGCAATTTCGATCCCCCACCGGTTGGTTTGATCTTTCCACCCTTGATCACCCCACTAGATCTTGTTGGATCTGTTAAGATCATTACATCTGATCTCCAAACCCTTCTCCTGCTCAATCATTGATTTTTGTTTGCATTTGGTATATTTTGAGCCTTTCTTGGGTACTTTTGAGTTGTTTGGATGCCTGCCGTTCTTTTCTTTGGGGATTTATGAATGAGTAAGTGCTGTCGATATTCTCTCGCTTTCTGTATATAGATATGAAAAGAATTTAGTTATCAAGCTCCATTTTTGATACATGCATGTGAAAATTGAAAGCGCTTCGTTATTTTTATCTTATGCATTGTTAAATTTCATCGCATATTTCATTTTCTTTGCGCTTTTTAGCTTATTATTGCAGAACATTAGAGTTATTTCACTCTAGGAAAGAATTCTTCTTTTCGTTGCTATTTGAGTACTTTTTGGTTTGAAAGAAAGAAAAAACTCGCCTTACCTTAAGTAGTTTTCATTGAAAAGTAAAGAAAAGAGTGCATTTTTCATATAGTTGAGGACTCCATTATGTTTAAGTTTATGTACTCACCTCATGCATCCACCTAACCGTACAAGATAAAATTAACTCTAGCTTAGGTTAAAATCATTTAGTAACTGTGTGTAAGTTAGAGATGTGTTTCGGCATCGTAAAACGTGGCAGATGTCATTAATTGCCAGCACTGTATTCCGTGGGTATTGTAGTCTTCCACATACCAACCGGTATATCGAAGCTCTTTCACGTACCAACCAGGTATATCGAAGCTCTTTCACGTACCCACTAAGTACTTCGTGTACTTGGCATATATCGAAAGGTGTTTCACGTACTTGGTAGTATATAGGAAGGTCTCGTGCCGTACTAGACAACACCACTACGGATTTGAGCTCCCACTTACCTTGAGTATATCGGGAGACACCATTAGGATTCCTGTGACCAACTGAGTTAACCATTTGGTCGTTCTTGGCATTACAATACACCGAGAACAACACTCGGGGAGATTACTACGCACGTACCGTCCAGGTAGTCGGATATTCAGGAAAGGGTATGGTCCCAATCCTCCTTGTCGCGTTTTACTGTTGGACCCTGCGATATATAGCGAGTTGTGAAGCCTTGATAATCCTGTGAGGATCCTGACTTTTCATCCACTCCTATTCACACAGTTTTCTTGTTGCTTTTGGACATGAGTAGTGTTTGACTTGTGTGGTACTTTAGAGACTCTTAGGGAGTTCAAATATGGAAGATTCTTCCGGGACTACCAACCAAGGCACCCCTTTCCAGGGTGTGCCATTTTTTATCCCCCCTTGTGGAACTGTTGGTCCTCCCTTTATGCTTACGTTGAGTCTTCCTGGATTGACGATAGGATTACCAGTATGGTTATTCTCCAATCCAGTTACACCAAGTGCACCAATTGTGTCGAACCTAGGTCCTTCATCACATTAGCCTCAATCTCATGATGACCTTTCTCCTTCTTCCTCGAAAATTGAATCGGCTTCCCTCTCTTCCTCTTCTCCTACTGAAAAATCTGATGTTAGTAAGAAGGTGAGTGAGAAGAAGAAGAAAGGGAAAACTAAGAATAAGAACACCTGTCAGAAGGTCACAATCCCAACCTCTGACCATCATGCCGGGGACTCACCAACCACTGATCATTATGCTGGGAACATCGAGACATCTGTTTCGAATTTGCGTAAACCGAAATTCCCTTGCAAACTTTGCAAAGGGTCCCATTTTCTTAAGAGATGCCCTGGTATATCCAAGGTCTTAGAAATATGGTCGCATTCCGAACAACCCATGTCATCAGTCTCTGGACATCATACTGATGATACCCCATCAACTAGTCACGTTGTAATTAAGGGTCGGAAGGGTAGAGCTGCAAACCCTTGTTGGTTATGCAAGGGCATGCATCGTACTTACCTTTGTCCATGCATGGATGAAGCTTCACAATTGTTGGAAGAGATTACTGTATCTCAGAACCACCTTCCAACTGGATATCGTAAGTATTCCCTTGACCCTCGATTGGTTGATGAAAAGGTCGATCCATCTCCATCCTTGGTCGATCCCACTCCTTCTTCAAAGAGTGAAGTTGAAGTGGTCGAGTCGATATAAACTCCACTCGATCCCACTCTTTCATTGGAGAATGTCTAGACTGAAGCAGTCACCATGACACGATCTTCGTCTCATTCTATTCTTCCAGTTAAGAGTGAAATAGAAACTGCTGATGTTTTTCTGGTTAGTTCAGATTGTTCTGGGTGAGGGGAAACCATGTCCATTTCCATAGGACCCCCTCCAAGTACTGAGGTCATTTCCTTTGATTGGAATGGTCTAGCAGAATCTCGTCTTCCTTTGAGTGTTCCTTTCCAGATATCTGTAGGAATTTTCGATAAGGAAATATTTCGCACTATAGTGGATAAGGGAGCTTCTGTTAGTATTTTATCCTCAACTGCTTGGCAAGCTATAGGTTCTCCTCGGATTGTGCCCACCACTGACCAGATACTGGATTTCAATAGAAGGGCTACTGGACCTTTAGGGATCCTTCCTCAGTTACCTATCACTTTGGGAGGTAAAACTATTTATATTGATGTCATGGTTGTCCAAGGTCCCTTAGATTTCAATCTGCTCCTTGGACGTGATTATGTCTATGCTATGAGAGTCATAGTGTCCACACTCTTCTGAGTGATGTATTTTCCCTATGATGGGAGGATTGTGACCATTGATCAGCTTTCCTACGTGACACCCACTCATCACATGACTCCTAATCATCAAACTTCCCTAAATGTTCCACATGTTTTAGTGGTTTCTTCCCCCTCATGATGGGGGGCAAGTCTCTAGCCTCTGGGCATCATGCTGGAGTAGTTATCCTAGCTTATTATGCTGGGGGGCACTCTACCAACCTCTGGTCATCATGTTGGGTATTTTCCAAGCAAAGTTTCCTTTTTGGTTTCAAGCTTGTGTAAAAATGAAACCATTCCCAAGCAAAGTTTCCCTTTTGGTTTCAAGCTTGTGTAAAAATGAAACCAGTCCCTGAGCATGGTTCTCTTTCTGTTTCAAGCTCGCTAAAAAATGAAACAGGTCATACGAGCAGAGTTCTATTCCTGTGTCAAGCTCGTTAAAAAATGAAACAGATCCTTTTCCATTGAGTCGAGTCTTTTCCATTAACTTAGTACCTGAACCTTCTTTTCATCCACCTAGGGGTATCTTAGGAGAATGAAATAAAGCTTGGGGGCATCTCTTCAACATCAGTATGTTATGTTGAAGTCACTTACTTCTAGCAATCATGCTGGGGGCCTAGTTCCCTTTCTATGGAGTTAAGTCACTTACTTCTAGCAATCATGCTGGGGGCCTAGTTCCCTTTCTATGGAGTTAAGTCACTTACTTCTAGAAATCATGCTGGGGGCATATACCAACCTATGGATATCATGATGGAAAAACTTCGACCAATGGGAATATTTCCGAGCATACTTTATTTTGAGTTTCGATCTCACTAAAACATGAAAATAATCCTGAGCATAGTTCATTTTCTGTCACAGGCTTGTTAAAAAATGAAGCAGACACCATGAGCATTCTTCCAACCTATCTTCGAGCTCATTAAAAACAGTAAGATGGTGTTGAGCTTACTTTTCACTTTTTTCGTGCTCTGGTTGAAACATAAAAAGTTGTTTGAGCTTATTTTTTACTTTTTCGTGCTCTGGTTCAAACACGAAAAAGATTCCGAGTGCTTTTGATACCATTGTCGTGCTCGTTAAAAATTTGAGTAAAAATGTGTGTCTACCGAGTATAGGTTTATCACTTTATCCGGCCTCGCTAGACTATTTACGGAAAAGGAACTGTGCCGAGTTTACTTTTCCCTTTGTCGTACTCGGTTATCAACAATGACAAATTTGTTCATGGAGTCCTTTTTAATCTCTTTTCAAACTCGTAAAATAGGAAAATATCGCCAAGCGAACTTGATTCGTTCATGCTTGTAAAAGTATTTGAATGATCGTCTCCCTGGTGATAGTTTACCCATTTTTCGGACCAGGGGGCACTATTTACGAAAAAGGAATACTCCAGCCAATCATGACTGGAAGAGTCC
Organism: Larix kaempferi; assembly: GCA_027924585.1. Lineage (NCBI taxonomy): Eukaryota > Viridiplantae > Streptophyta > Pinopsida > Pinales > Pinaceae > Larix > Larix kaempferi. The sequence goes on along the minus strand of BSBM01000241.1, from coordinate 6,103,525 downwards.
TCTCTCGCGTTGTTTTACCCTTTTCTGGGCGAAGAGGCTAACTTTACAAAAAATGACCTTTGGAGTCTTCTTTAGTTCTTTTTAGGCTCCCTAAACATGAAATGATGCCTAGTTTACCTTCTATGGACTCGTTAAAATTTAACATTGAAGGGGCCGTCATGGGACGAACCCCTCCTTTTCTAGGTTCGTAAAACATGTGGAATTGGACTCATCTATGAGATGATCTATATCGAGCATCTGGTTACCCTCATCAAGCTCGTAAAAAACACATGAGGTACTCATCAATCATGATGGGGAAAAGGGAAGATTTTCTGTTACATATTAATTATGGCATTACATAGTCACTCTTGAACATGGCACTAGTTTGCATTTGCATTCAGTACTTGGGTAATCCGTTTGTCTCCGAGTCCTATCAATTTCGTGAGTCTTGTCACTCCTTTGGGTCTCCCAAAGAATGCTTCCATCATCAAGTTGCATTGGGGGTTGGTGTCGTTCTCGTCATGTCAATACTGCCAAGTCATGCCATGCCCATGTTCAAGAGACATTTGTTACTCATCATCTGTAGTCAATACACCTTCGATCATGTTGTTCTACCTTGAGTGAGTCTTGCAAATTACTGTACCATCCAATCCACTCCAAATATCTATCATCGAGTTTTGTGTCGTTGATGGGGGAATCATCATGGCCCTCCATCGATGGATTCATCCGTGTCGACTTCAACTCATCATCCGAGGTTTGAATCTAGAAACCAGTCAAGTACCTTGGGCCTGCATGCCTCAATTGCAGGTTACCTTGCTTTCAACATGAGTTTACGTGATTGGCTCCTGATTGAAAGATTTCATCAAGCATTCAACTTCAACTCATTTATTCACGCTTGGTGATATGTACTATGATACCTTGGGAATCATTGACATCAATGGTGATTTCCCTCTCGCTTGTTGATGGTATACATTAATGACTGGTAATCAAGTGGTTTCTACCATGGTCGACTCCAAAAAATTGTAATCACGTGGATAGATTCGTATCATTGTGGGTTCGACTTGAAGACCCTGGGGAAGTCATATTGTACCCAGGTTTGGATGGAGATTGTTTGAGTTATATTACACATAGCCACTTTGTATTGGTCGTGGCTATGTTATCATCTCATCATGGATCTACGATTGTGTCTAGTAGCCATGATTGTGTTTGGTTGGTCTTTACTATCATGGATCTGCAGTGTATTGGTTGGCAGCCATGTTTTGTGAGACTTGTGGATCTCAGGTCATTTCTGTAGCAGCTCCTTCCAACCAGCAAGTCCTTGCCATTTCTCTTACTACAAAGCATTTCACCTGTCTCAATACGTCAGCTTCATGCTTTGGGGGGCATTCTTTTACACCAAAATGTCGTCACCCTTGTGCAAGTGTCGCAAGTGTTGCAAGTGTCGTCATCATGACCTAGTGTCGTCACCATGACTGTTGCAAGTTCCGTCATTATGACCAAGTGTCATCATCATGACCATTGTGATAATGTCGTCATCTTGACCATTGTGTAAACTCTTTGCTCTGATCCGTAAACTCATTCTGGGCTAAAACACATCCAATTGAGAGATTTCCCTGCCTAGTTGACCTCTTTGAGTAGGCTGTCACACTTTGTCTTCCTACAGGGTGAGACAGACCCCCTCTGTCACAGTTCTTGGTCAGGTAGGGTGAGACAGACCCCCTCTATCACAGTTCTTGGTTAGGTAGGGTGAGACACTGTCGCACTTTGTCTTCCTACAGAGTGCGACAAACCCCCTCTGTCGCTCTATGTCCTCTACTAGGGTGCAACGAGGTTGGTTAAAGGCTATTTTTGGGGAGTCTCAAGGTCTTTCTAGAAGTTTGTTGAGGTGGAGACCTATCCCTAGACTCTAGGTGAGGTGGCATTTCGATTCCTAACCTAATGGGAGGATCCCTTAACCATCTCCCCCTAATCCTCAACCTACCCTATCTCTTTAGCCCTATATAAGTGAAGCTCCTCTCCACTCCAAAGGGGGGAATCTATAGTATCCTCATGCTGGTAGAATCCACATTAGTGATCCCTTATCATCTTGGGAAGCTTGTACCATCTTGGAGGTTTTGGCTTGGACATGTTGGATGGAGGATGCGACATTAAGGCTTTGGTTGTGTTCTTCTCCTTTCTATGTATTCCCACTTTTAATACAGTAATACAAACTCTTTCCACAAATGTTATCGTGTCGATTATTATTTGTAGTCTAATTCCTTAACCATTTGCTTAGATCATTTATTGTTTAGATATATTGTACTACTTGTATTGTTTCCATATTGTCTTGACAGGTCTTGCAGTTGGAGATCTGATAACCGCGGGACTTGGAGCAATAATAGGGTGAGGGATCCACGATCTGAAAGGTATGATATCTAAGTACTCAATCTGTAACTAGATCTAGGAAATGAGTCTTGTATTCTGTCCTATTTGTTCTAGATTCATTTGAACTAGGGAGATCCGGCCTTGAGTTCGCTCTTGGTAGATTGTCTGATAACAGGTCCTTAACGTCGCTTAAGTGACTCTCCTGGATGTCGCTTAAGAAACATCATTGTAATGGTGTGTATCTAATGTTTGTGTGGATCCCTTTCTGACACTAAAAACCATCAATCAAACGTAAAAAATGGGGACCCCATTATGTGGTGTCAACACCATCAATTGTACTCACACAGACTCAGTTAGCTTGGGGTCCACAATACTCACCCCACAAAACACCCCGTAGGTGCTATTCTAGTGTGTGTGTAGAAAGACCACCCAAACCCTGCTATTCCTCCGAGACATCGTGCAACCGCTATTGGATCACAATCCACTCGGTGCTCAACCCTCTATAAACTCTCAGGGATCGCAACAAAACTAGTAGGACAAATAGTCAAATATGGTTTACCTTCAGAATCACATACGCCTCGTGCAAAATCGAATAGTTTGGAGTCCACAATACTCGCCCCACACAACACCAAGAAGGTACCCCTTCACCGCTCAATAGTCCCTTAGGCATCACCCTCCTCTAAGTGCTATACCAGTGTGTGCCTAGAAATATCACCCAAACCCTAGATCATCTACCTACATGCTCTATTTTTCCAAGGCTTATAAATCCTGGCTACACACAACTAATGGCTCTAGGGAATCACTTTGGTCATTGTCAAACAAATCACTTTGTCATACAAAATTCATAGGAAACCACACTTGGGTTGACTCAACATCAAGGAAACATGACTTATCATGCAAACAACTAAGGATTCATGACGCTTCACCACTCTACTAGTCCAACTCAAACCACTTCTAGGAACAAACTCTATCACATAGGTCTTTCAACATAAATTCAAGATGCTAAGGTTCGCTAATAGTTGGGTAATTCGATACCACTTTTCTACCTATATAAACAAGGGAATGCATAGTAGATGCATCCTCCTATTCATCATTGACTCACAATCACGACCACAAACCAGAGCGTAGATTCACTCTACACTCTATCACTATTCATGTTCGACTTCCTCTTAGGAAATGATCGAATCTTTCTCCTCATATCCAAATGGATAGATTGGTCTATGGATGGAAGAGTGAATAAAAATTTCCACTTGCCCCTAAGATAGGGCGAGATATATGTACTCATGAGATATCGAGTTAGGTGACCACATAATCTCATTAACTAGCCAACACTCTCACTAACAAGCTGATTGATAGACTCACTGACAGGATATTGCATCATTCTCCAACTGACAAGTAATTTAAGGATGAATTCAATTTGATTGGTTTCATACCCAACAAGCAATTCCCATTCCCAGTTCTGTAGGGAGACTGACACAAGGAATTGACACCACTCTGTCACAAGGAAACTCAAACCCACACCTTCCTTTCCCCAATACAATAACTGTATCAACTACCTCCCTATTGGAATCATTAAATGATTGGGGCGCATGAGTCAACTTGATAGCTGATGGCTCATCAGTCCTCTTTAGGACACTTGGTGCTCATTTGTAGACTTTACCACATTCCTTTTCCTAACCCTAGGATGATCATGCCCCTTGCTCTTGTTGCCTTGCACAGTTAGCTGTGGATTTATTTATTATTATCATGGACATGCACATCATATTACAATGCTACTGCTCTTGATCAACGCATGGTTCTCTAACCATATAAATTCAGGGAATCCATGGTAGGGCCTTTGCCTTGAGCTCCTCACCATGTTCCTTCAATTACATCAACGACATTACATCATTTACATAGTTTATGTCAAGGGTCAAAGATAGGGACATTACATATCCCAGATGCCTCAAAGAGGTTTTATCATGGGAATTTTCATTCTCCTTTTTTCTCTTTTCTCTTTTTGATACAGTCTTCATTTATTTTGCATCAGAGGTATGGGTTGTATTCATTCACTTCTCATTCTCCAAGAATGCTGAAATGTCCACTTGTTGGATCAAGAACTAGTGCTATAGAACTAAATATTTTTCTTTTTTCTTGTACTTTTTAACCTTTTGGTGCTTTACCCTTTTCATTGAGACTCATGTAATCACTTCTTTGTATATAAGTTGAAGTTTTTGAAACTTGGTGATCTATAAAAAACCAACACTTGTTTTGAAATGTGAGATTGTGGGGAAGAAGAGATATGTGATGAAATGATCGCAAACAATGCATATAAAACATATATGAAAATGAACATAAAAAATGATCACAAACAATGCATATAAAATATATATCAAAATGATTCATGAAGTAGTTTTCATATCAACATGTTAAGGAGCGATAGCTATCCTAAACCCAACAATGTTTCGATGATAACATTCTCATATGATATCTTATTGGAGTGATTCAAAATACAGGTTGAAGTTGATATCTATGGAAATATTCAGTAGAAACAGGTTTTAAAGTGCATTTTTTTAGTATTTCAAATCTCCTAAGAAGCGGATTGCCTAAAAAAGATATTTACAATTTCCATCTTTGACCAATAGTTAGGTTTATTGGCAAAAATATTTCATCTAATGTTAGATGGATGTGATTCTAGTGAGAGCTGGAAGTAGATTCATGTACATATTTTCAATATAAACAAGTTTTAAAGTCACTTTGAATTGATATGTGCAATCTTCTAAGAAACAATCAATATCCAAAATCGTAACAATAAAATATTTTGGAACAAGAAGTCAGTCTTTATGGTGTAACTTTTTTGTAAAATGTTGCTATACCATTATTTACCACCCCCTTGGGATCACTAGGAACCTTTACCAAATTTAAGTTGTTGAGACACTATTATTTTGTCATAACTTATTATTATTCAATAATAATAATAATTTATTAATTTATTGAGAAACTTGATTATTTTCTCCATTGGAAAAATACACTTTCTAGAACCATTGGTGAGTTATGAGGAGATTACCTTCATGTGTTGGATCCCACATGAGCTAACATTGCTAAACTCTAGGTGTCCACATTCATCCCGTATACCTTCACCATCCACCTATAAAATGAAGGTTCTCCAAGGGAGAAAGGGATACTTTTTCACAGTATTGTTATGATGTTGGGATTCTTGTGCATCCTAATAGCCATTGTGACTAGATTGGTGAGTCGAGGAAGGTTTGGATCAAGAAACTTGGAGTATATATACACCATCACTCAAGGTATAATATGATGTATGTCTCTTGTTTTCTTCTTATATAGACATATGCTCTTTCCCCCCCTCCACATCGTGATGTTTATGGATGATTATACATTTTTATGTTTCAGATCTGTATGATATGTTTGATGTATATGTTGGATCTGATATTTCTTGAGTAGATCATATTAGATATAGCTTAGATTCACTTAGATATATATGTTTACATCCATTACATGAATTCTTATATATGTTAGAAGGGTTTGAGGAAGGTTTGTTTGTCTCTTTGTGTGCAAGGTACTAGCAAAGTAGAGTTGGATCCAAGTCCATCGGATCTGCAACAAATGGGATTGATATTCACCAAAGGTCCTCACATAAGTCAAGGTGAGTTAACCCTTCTCCTCCTCTCTTCTTATATCTCATGTGTGTGAATGATTGATTAGATCTATAGCGGGGAAAATCATATTAGTCTATCATGTAGTTTGTCTTGGATCAGGGTAGGATTATCCAAGGGAGTTCTCACTTGTTGGTAAGAAAGAATCATCCACAACAAATTTGGTGACTCACCTGGGGATGAATTCTCTAATCCTTCCTTAGATATCGACTCCCATAGGATTTTGAGGGAAAATTTTGTAACGACTATAGCATCCATGCTATTCACCGAAAATATGACATATAATAAGTCAATTCAAACCCCCAGAAATTTCCTATCCAATGAGACTGATATGGTTGCAATATGATCACCCAGTACAAAGATATACTCTATACAAAAGTTTCAGCCAAGCGGAAAATTGCTAAAAATTGCATTTTTTAATCTTAAATATCTTGGCCTCCGAGACTCATAATTGATTGTTTTTTTTTAAATTAGTTATTTTTCAATAAGAATTCATATTTATAGTTTTTTTCTTGAAATTCTAATTAGAAAGTTATAGAAATTTCTTTGAGTTTTGTTGCCCTCTTTTTATTTTTTTATTTTTTATATTTGTTAAAAAAGAAAAATATTTATTTATTTATCCCTCAAGCCTAGTTGAGATCTTGTAGGGTTGTTATAAGCCTATTTTGCTTTTAGATCTTCTTTGTTTGAATCCTTTTCAAGAGAAAACATTTGATTTTACATTGTCACACTCTTTGTGTTAGGTTTTGGGAGTACTTAAATGAGTGCATATAGTGACTTGTTTATTTGAAAAAGATCTCGGTTTCTACTTGTTTCCCTATTGAGCACTTTTGGATTCTTTCATTTTGCATGCGTTTTCTTTTTTAGAATGTTTTTTTTGTTTTGCATTTCAAAACAAAATAAAAAACTAAAAGAATTCATCTTTTGTATGTCTTTTTGGGTTGTTTGGGATTTCTTGCTTTCGTCTGGATCAATTTTTGTGTGGAGATTGTATGAGATGTTATTTTCAGATTAGGATATTTGGTTGATCTTGCATAAATTGGGATTATTATTGGCTGTGTTTTTTTGCATTGTAAAAAGGAAAAAGAGATCTCTTCCCTCCCATAAGTAGGTGTTCATCGAATTGAAAAGAAAAGTTTAATTCTTATGCATCTTTTTGGGTCAAGAGTCTCTCACATCACTAAGTTTCAATAAATTTACCTTGCTTGAGTAATCAACATCCCTAAAGGAAACGTTTAATTAAAATAAATTAGATTTTTTTTCTTGGGTCTAGCAATCCAACATTAGCTTTGGGTGTTGGGATTTGTATTAGGATTGGAGAGGACACTCTCTAAGGCCATTAAAAGAAAAAATAGTCATTAAAGAGTGAAAATCCATTAGTAGCACGACATGCTTGCTGGGAAATATATTCTAACACAAGAGTAAGCATGAGGTAAAGCTCAGTGCATTTAAGAGACATCCCCTCTTGGTGTACTTAATGGGTTCTTACATGTATTGGGGCCTGGTTGGTTGGCAGTCCTCGGGGTGACACCTCCTGACCAGGATTTGGTATTCGACATAGCATGCTCCTTTCCCACATGTCTGAACTTGAATTATGACTATTCCATTCGTTCATCGTTTTGTGAAGTGGTAACCATAGTTTCTATTCCTAGGTATCCACATGGGTGACTGCAAGTGGGAAGTTCTTGTGGTACCTGAAACATACGATAATCCTCTGCTTTCTCTACCTTGGGATGTGCCCCGCAAGAACTTGGACCTTGTATTCAAGGGAGTGAGAGGGGTTATGGTGAATGTTTCTTGCCTCTTCATTGGTGTCTTGAGACCCATCTCTGGAAGAGTCCTTTTACCCTACTGGTTTTCCTATTGATAGCCTAGATTTCTTGCTAGGGGTGTGCTATGGTTTTACATTATAGTTGGCCATAGGATTATTATTGTATATTGTATATTACATTATTCACCGTTTCCAATCTATCAACTCATCAATATCGACGTATATGGGGCCACTCTCCTATCATGGAGAAACCTATTCGAAAGCAAGTCACATATCCTCAGAGTCTCCAGTAGAGGAAAGTGAAACCATTAGTTCAGAAAGTGATTCGGTTCAATATACCAATCAAGTTGAAGTTGAGGTTGTGGACGAGGGTGTTGTTCCACTCTTTAACCTTCCTTTGACCAATCCTTTCGACCCTGTACTTGAGCAAGTTCAACCTTTTCTTAGTGCTCCTTTTTCACTATTCAGCCATATGATGTTTGGGAATAACATGTCTTCATCCATGGAACAACCTACTCCATCTTACCTTGGTGTTCAAGGGGGAATTTCAGTAAATTCTCCCCAACCATCCACAAGTGGAGTAAGTGCTCCATCTACCACTCCCGGTACATCTATTTTTTCCCTTTGGGGGACATCTGCGATACCAACGATTACATCATTGGTCAATATAATATTCCACAACCTGTTGCGTCTATGCAACAACCCACTTCTACCTTTGTTTTTAGTGGGGGGGGAAATATTGTTGTCAACACTAGTTGTATTTCTCAACCCACCACTGGCATATCTATTGGAAACCCAGTTGTTCCTAATGCTGGATTTCCTTTTGGATGGAACACATCTATAGGGGCGAGCTCTACCCCTCCTTTGGAAGGGGGAAAGTCTTTGGAACCAATCAACTCATGGAGGGGGTTACATATCACTAACAGTTTTGATTTTACTGGAAGTGCACTCGTTCCTGGTAGTTTCCATTTCCAGACCAGTGGTAACATTTCTAGTAGAATCCCACCTATTGGGGGCAGTAATGCTCCTAGTGGATTCCCATTTCCTGGGTGAAACACATATGTAGGAGGTGTTCCTTATCCTAGTGGTACCAACATGCCATGGGGTAGTTTGAATTATGGGAACAATCCCTTCGTTGGAGGAAATCAATTTATTGGGGGCAATCCTTTCTATGGTGGTACTCAATTTCCTAGGGGCAGTCATGCTTTCCTAAGCTCGTATGCTTCTAGAGGTGAGTATATGGGAGGGCCTTATGGTCTAAGTGGTATTAATGCACCATTACCTTCGACAAAAAATCCATTCACCAATACACAATTTCCATTTTTGGCCACCCTTGATTTACCGTATTTGTCGAGGCTGACAAATGATCCCATTTTGCACAACCTCTTATGGTCAGCGATTCCACACAAGATCCCATTTGATATTCCCAAGTTTGACAATAAAACGAGGGATGACCCATCCACACATATCACGACTTATCATTTGTGGTCTGTCTTCAACTCTATGTTGGATGACAGTGTTAAACTTCGTCTTTTCCTCATACCTTGACTGAAAGTGCTTCCAAATAGTACATTGAGTTACCTAGCACTTCACACACAAGCTTTAATGCATTAACGATGGAATTTTTTACACATTTCCAATTACCTATCCATTATGAAACATGAACTGATCTTTTGACCTCATATGACTCATTTATGTCCATGGTTAAAAGAATTCAATGAGTTCATTACTCATAAATATTCCACCCGCTACTTGTTATTTTGATGCATCCTTTTTCTCCATAATAGAATCATCAACAAATGGTTGCTGCAAATCGCCCACCCCCGCAAGGGGGAAACAAGGGTCATCCTCATCAACGGGATGTACCACCAAATGCCAATGTATTTATATGTGAGGAAACTATCACCTTAACCACTTGAAACCATAGTTATGAGAAACATGAGACCAGTTCTCTTGAAAAAGACTCAACTTCTTTCTCTTAACCTAATGGTCCTCTCCAAATAGAGAATCCTTCTCTTGACACAATCATTCACCCTCTTAATGGGGTAATTTGTCGAGCAATTCATAATCCCAATTCCATAGCTACTCACAATTATAATATTGTTGAAGATTTAGTTTAGGCCCATTGTGCCGTGTTTGCTCTTTAAGTGTTACGAAGTTTTCCTGCTCAATGTAAGTCACTATTGTTGGCCATTGGTGGGTGATCCCACTGAATCAAGTTTGGTTATTTTTGATATGGATCATAGCCAATCGAGGCTCTCCCACTAGATTGCTTTTCAAATTCAAGTAGTCCTCTGTGGGAAAAACATCTTTCGTACTGTCATTGACGAAGGAGCCTCTACTTGCGTTATGTCTATTTCCCGTTGGTGTGTGATAGGTTCTCCTGAGATCATCCACTCCTCCACATCATTAAAGGATTTTGATGGTCGATATTTTACACCACATGGAATCATAATTTCCTTACCCACTAAACTAAGGGGAAAAACTGCTATGGTTGATGTCGAAGTAGTCGATGCCCCATTATACTATAATTTGTTGCTTGGGTGTAATTGGTTTTATGCCATGAAGGAAGTAGTCTCATTGGTATTTTGACTCCTTTTCTTCCTCATCAAGGGAATATTGTCACCATATATCAACTTGCTTACTGCACACCATATTTGCACCTCAAACCTAGCGGTAACGTTCCATTTGTTGATAATTCCATGAAGGCTTATGAGAGTGTGGGTGCTGGTTTGTTTAAGGACTCATCACTTATAGGTCCCTTTTCTTTTCCAGTGCCTAATACCTATAAAATGGAAGCTCCTATTTGCGTGATCACTTCTATTATTGATGGTTCCCTTGGTTCTTTTGATCCTTGGGTAGCACCTGAACCGAGTGAAGTTGATTCTTGTGGATATTCTATGTCGTTATCAATAGTTGAGATTTATTATCAAGAAATCCAGTTGCCTCTTGATCCTCACCCAGTTTTTTATCTTGATCCCGATCATGATCCCTACCAAGTTGTCGAAATCGATCATTATGCAGTTCCCTCATGGGATGCTTCCCCATATCCTTTAGATGAATTTATGACGAATGCTTTACCATATGATGAAGGAATTGTGGGATTCATGGATTCATGTGATAAGCCTTGGGAGGATATGCACTGTCATGCCTCTTCCCTTCTAGATCTGGAAAAGATGGTATAAGTTCTCCAAAATCCTGATCCTGATCTTGATCCTCACCTAGTTGTTGATGTCGATCCTAATTTAGATCCTTGCATAGTTGTCGATCTTGATCCCTTGCCCTTTTGGGACGATTCTTCACCTATTTCACATGACATTTTCAATGATGTCTTACCTTTGGATGAGGTCCTTATAGAATTCATGGTTTCTTATTAACATCCTTGGGAGAGAAGTACCATAGTTCCTCTTTTCTTCCCAATCAGGAAAAGGTGGAGAATGTTATTCAAATCCTCGTTTCGACTACCGAACCCTTGTGGAACCATCCCTACAGATTTAAACATATGCTACATCAGGGGGCATATGAGTTAGTCGATTATGATGGAGATCCTATGGCAAGGCCCCATAGTGGGACTTGATTGTGTAAGTACTTTGCATAGGCCACACCGCCTTGAAGTGCTTTGTATATAATGTATCCGATACTTTGGTGTGGTGTGAATTTTTATTTTTATTGTGTATGCTATGTATCGGTTTGTTACAAAACATTGAAAACCCAAATACATTAAAACCTTTAAAAATATATAAAAACATTTTATAGGTGCATTTTCTCTCTTTTTATCTTTTTGGTTTATTGACATGTGCTTTGGAGATAGTTTTTTCAATTCTTTCAGGATTTGATGAATGAGACATAGGATTTTTTTGGAGACATCCACTTATGGTACGTAATTTATACCCATGGCATATAAGGATAAGATTTTTACCCTTGCACATTGCATGTTATATATTCACCATTATTTCCCTCATTGCACAATAGGGTTGAACCCGCCAAGATGCGACATTAGCCACTCCATTTGCATATGTGTCATAACTCATATGGTAGTTCCTTCCCCACACAAGTACCCTAGAGTAGCACCTATATAATTATTTGGTTCCCATGCTACTATTATAGTAGGATCGAGATCCCCTTTAGTCCATGAATCCCACATGATTGAACCTCATTTCCCTCTCCCATCATTATTATTCTGGCCATCCCACGGGGTTCCCATGTTTGTATTGTTCATATGGTCATGTATGCTTGGTTGCTTATGTCTTGTTTCCTGCTGCTTTCTAGTCCATTATTCTTATGCTATTACAACCGCACTTGCTAACCTGATGCCTCATTCACTTCCTATTGCAATATCCTACCAAAGGAGAGAACTGCTTCTATGAGTGGCCCCCTTTTTTTCTCATGATTCCACCCTTGCGCCATGTATCACCCAGTTGGTTCCACACACAAAGGAACCTATTGAAACCCGTTAGAACCACTCGTTCTCTCTCGTCGAGTATCCTTTTATCCTTTTTTCGGGCTCGTTAAAACTAAATGAAAAAGACATTATGGAGCATTTTTCTCTCTCTCTCTTTGAGATCCATAAAAAAAAATATTTTGGACCTGAGTTGACTTGTCCAAGCTCATTAAAATTTCATGGACAAGGTTATTTATGAGCATTCTTCCATCTCTCCTTTGATCTTGTTAAAAACAAAATGAGGCCTAGATTTGACTTTTCCGTGCTCATTAAACTGAATCTACGGAAAAGGTGCATATGGAGTTTTCTTTAAGTTTTTTAGACTCCTTAAAATTGAAAACACCGGCGAGCATTAACTGACCCGATCTCGACAAAAATCCAAGGGACGGTATCATATCGAGCACTCTTCTATCCTTTCTTCGAGATCATTAAAAAATGAAGAAGAATTCAAGTTTACTTTTTCAGGATCGTTAAACTCTTACGAAAAATATCTTATCGAGCATACTTCTATCTCTTTTTTGACCTCGTTAAAAAGTGAAGAAGGTACTTAAAAAATAGAGCAAAAAGGGGGGGGGATAACATTGTCTATCTTAAGAAGTGGCAGCGATTCAGTACATCACCCTTGAACATGGCACCTGTTTGTGTCTTTGTCTTACAATTGAGTAATCTGCATGTCTCAGATCCTTACCATTTTCCTGATTCATAGTACTTCTCTGATTTGTTACTCTTCCAATAACTATGGAGGGCGCTTCGATGCCTCCCATGTCATTGCACTATGGTCTATATGGTGTTCTTGAGTCTATGCTTCATAGTCACATATGTGTCTTGCTATATGTTCAAGGGCATGCCAAATAGGTTAGGCCATTCTGCAGTCCTGTTGACCTTTTGTGTTGGCCATCCCCGTGTTAGTTTGTTTTACTTGGTGATCTTCTATATCTTGATCACATCTCTCGATGTTTGTTTCCTGTCCATTGATGGGGGATACATTAAGGCCCTCCTTTGATGGGTTCCTTCCTTTCGATGCCAACTCATTATATAGGAAGCAAATATATAAACCATAGTACCCTGGAGTTTTTAGTCATCAGTGGAAGGTGTTCCTTACGTTCGAGAAGGGGTAAACATCATTGAATCCTAATCGAGTGATTCTATGAGTGTTCGACCTCAGCTCATCTTTTCATACTTGCTATATTGTACTAGGTGTCTTGGGATCCATTATCATCATTGATGGAATCCATCATGTCTATTAATGGTAACCATCATTGACTAGTAATTAGATGGATTCTCACATGTTTGACATTAGCAAATCTATTCACATGTCATAGAATCACACCATTGTGGTTTGAGATGAGGACCTTGGGTTTAGGGGTTGCATCCCTCAACCTCGTTTCCCCTCCTAAGCTGTGTTGGATTTTATATCACCAGTGATGACTATGTAAGAGGACCATATGAGCACTATCCATGGTTCTATTAGTCCTCCCAATTGTATATTACAACATAGATCTACATTGAATTTTCTAGTGGCTATGATCCTTTTTATGTCATGGATCCACTGTATATTTTTTGTGGCCATGATCTTGCATTTTATTCATGGATCCGCAATGTACTTTCTTGGTGGCCATGCTTTATAATTTTGTTACCGAGCGTGGGTATGCCCACCTCGAGGATGATATATATATTCCTAATTGATGTATAAATGCAGGTATTCTCTGATTTCTTTATTCCACGACCTTACCTTGACATGTTATTATTGGTAAAGTGTTTCGACCATCAGTTCTTTTTCTAACCTCACACTTTAGGGGGAATATATTATACCATTTTTTACCACCCCCTTAGGATCACTAGGAACCTTTACCAACTTTGAGTTCCTGAGAAACTTTTATTTTCTCATAACTTATTATTATTCAATAATAATAATAATTTATTAATTTATTGAGAAACTTTATTATTTTCTCCATTGGAAAAATACACTTTCTAGAACCATTGGTGAGTTGTGAGGAGATTACCTTCATGTGTCGGATCCTACATGTTATGAGATAACATTTCTAAGCTCTAGGTGTCCACATTCATCCCCTCTACCTTTACCATCCACCTATATAATGAAGGTCCTCCAATGGAGACAGGGAGACTCTTTGCGTAGTATTGTTATTTTGTTGGGATTCTTGTGCTTCCTATAGCCACTATGACTAGATTGGTGAGTCAAGGAGGGTTTGGATCAAGAAGCTTGGATGATATCTACACAATCACTCAAGGTATCATATGATGTATGTTTCTTGTTTTTTCTTATATAGAAATATTGTAATGTCCCCATTTTGACCCCCTTTGCATTAAATCATAAATGATGTAAATATTGTTATTTAATCATGGTGAGGAGCTCAAGGCCAAGGCCCCACCATTGATTTAGCGTTTTATGTATCGACAATTAAAAATAGACACCTATGGTTCTTGTGCTAGATAGGCACAATGTAAATCAAGACATCATGTAAATATGAATTTTAATGAAAAACCCACAACTAGCTATGCAATGCAACAAAGAGATGGGGGCATGATTCTACAAGGAATAGGGAGGGAAATTATTCAAACCCTTGAGCCAATGGTGTTAATCCATGTGTCAATGAGAAAACCCATAAACGACCAACTACCCATTTTGGGTTATACACCCAATCATTTAATTCTTCCAGAAATTGGTTGAGGCAGTTAATGCCTTGGGAATGAAGAGGCATGGTAGCCAATTCCGTGCATGGGCAAGCCATCAACCTGGGAATTCATATTTTTTTGCTTCTTGGGAAAGAAAACACCCACGAAATGGTGCCTAAAGCCATCTCTCACCCATGGCCTTTGCTCTCTCACGTAGCCTGAGCTAGCTGGGCTTTCCCCATCATGTTTTTCATCATTTTCCTGCATTTTTCTATGGCAGGGAGCTCATTTTTGTGTTACACAGTGGTTGGGAGAGGAGGACCACGATTTGGGACTGTTATGGAGGCCTTTTTTTCCCCAGAATGTCCATGGACGTTTTGCTGAAAACGGATTTGGCTTCCCAGGGTTGTTCCCCATCTTCCAGTTTCGTTTTTGGGTTTCCCACGTTTTTCTGAAGCTAATGAAAACCCCATCTTTGGGCATCTCACTGTAAAAACGTTTTTATCATGCCCAATAATTGTGGTTCTGCTGTTATGTGCATCCTTGTTTTGGTTTGAATCTGTGAGCAAGAGATTTGGAGTGGTAGTGGGCAGAATTGGCTTGATAAACCTAGTGGGGCGAAATAACCTCTCAAGAAGATCAAGAGGGCTGGCTACTCTTCTATGCACACCTTAGACACTCTAGATTGGAAGGTATGGCTTGAGGGACTGTGAATTGGTGAAGGGAATACTTCCTTGAGTGGGGTGTGTAGGCATTGTGGGTGCCAAGCTAGATAGATCTTGTAGAGGTATCCCTGGCTTTGTGCTTGAGCTCACTAGCTTAGCAATTCTTCCTTTCCATTTCCTAGCAGCCTGATAAACCCAATTGTAGATTGGCTTGGCTCATCTTGGTGTATGCTTGGATATGTGTGAGTCTGCTATTCCCTGGTTCCTTGTAGAAATCATGCCCAGCTCAGGGGTGGCAGTTGTATCAAGAGGTTGATGGTCACAACTGGCCTATGGTTGGGTGGAACGTTGCAGTTGCATAGCCAGTTGCTTGGGACTGCTTTGTTATAAGATAAGTACTCTCTTGTGTTAAATTTGCATTTATTTAATTGATGAATATCGTGAATGTATGATGGATGTGTTATTGAAATTACTTTCGCTTTGTTTTCTTATAATTATACATTTCCATATGTCTTTTTATATTATGGGAATGCTTATTTAAAATTTCATGGGGCTAGATGCCCTGGCTTAAGTCTAACGTTCTCTCCATCACACTGGTATGATGGGTGGGGATGTTACATTTTGGCATTAGAGCTGTTGGTTGCAGCATTGGACCTCTATGGGCCAAATCCAATTACAGTCACATGGGAAGGTCCCTTCCTGATCACCACAGGTCTCAGCATCGGGCCTAAACTGTCTAAGTTGGATAGTTTGCAGAGTTAAGGTTACCTCTTGCTGGGCATTAGTCATCATAGAAAGAAGAAAAGAAGAATCCGAAATTGTTTTAAGTGTTTTTGAAAATTTTTGTTTACGTCTGTTTCGGGAAGAACTCGGAAGTTTTCGCCACAACGGCGGGAGAACTCGCCAAGTTGACCCGAAACAGCGGAAAAAAAATTTGTCTAAGTTTTTTTCGACGTCAAAGAGGAAATTTCAGGAGAATTGCTCCGAAACAGCGGGAGAATTCGGCGAATTGCTCCGAAACTGCGGAAGGAACTTTCAAATTCTCTTCCGAAACTGCGGAAGGAACTTTCAAATTCTCTTCCGAAACTGTGGAAGGAACTTTCAAATTCTCTTCCGAAACTGCGGAAGGAACTTTCAATTCTCTCCCGAAACTGCGAAAGGAACTTTCAAATTCACTCCCAAAACTGCGGAAGGAACTTTCAAATCTCTCCCAAAACTGTGGAAGAAACTTTCAAATCTCTCCCGAAACTGCGGAAGGACTTTCAAATCTCTCCCGAAACTGCGGAAGGAACTTTCAAATCTCTCCCGAAACTGCGGAAGAAACTTTCAAATTCTCTCCCGAAATTGCAAAAGGAAATTTCAAATTCTCTCCTGAAAACTGCGGAAGGAACTTTCAATTATCTTCCGAAATTGCAAAAGAACTCAACGAACTCACTGAGTTGCTCCGAAACAGGAAATTTCAGCTGTTTTTCAGGGAGATTTTCAGGTGCCCAAAATGGAAAAATTGCCATGGAACTTATGCGCCAGATTGCGCGAAATGGAAAGATTTACAAAAAAAAAAAATGAGGGCGCTGCCCTCGACCCGCCCTGTAGTGGCGTAGGGAAGCCACAAGGGGGCAAGCCCCCTTGACTCCCATCGTCCCCCTCATATGTCGTTGATTGTGAGAAAATTCTATGATTTGAAAAATTGTCAATATAATATTTTCTCACGTGCATGAAGTAATTTATGAATTTCTGAGAATATAATGAAGCTAACAATTGTGTTGATGACACACATTTTGCAGAATCACAGTTACATCAGGGAAACACTCTAGATAGTGCAGTTGGAAGTTTTGGATCTTGGTTGGGCCAAGAAAATCAACATCATGGATGATGCACAGGATCCCTATGAGCCTTAGACAGATGCCATGGGGGAGAACATACATGTTGAAAATGTTGAAACAGAATCTAATGGGAGAAGAAATCAAGAGACTCCTCCAGGTATTGCAGCCACCATGAGGAGCCTAAGGGTGGAATTGCAAAGCTGTAGAGAAGATAATGAAAGGATGATTAAAGCTCAGGAAGAACAAAATCAGTTGAATGCAGCCATGCTACAGAGTTTGAAAGACATCCAAAATAAAATAAACTCTAGGCATCAGACATCAAATCTAGAAAGGGGTGGGATTAGTTCTAGAAGGAATTCCCATAAGAGGGCTAGTAGCTCAAGAAGAGTTTCTACAGACGGAACTTATACTCCAGAAATCTCTTCTAATGAATCATCTGACTCTGAAGAATCCATTGAGGGTTCAAGCTCTTCATCCCGCAGAAGCAAGAGGAAGAGGCACTACAAGAACAATTCGCATGGGGAATTTAAGAAGGCAAAACCTCCTACATTTGATGGAGAGGTAAAGTCTGGTCAAGAGCTGAAGCTTGGCTTCTTGGGATGAGAAAGTATTTCCAAGTCCAAGACTACTCTAGGAATATGAAGGCAAGGGTTTCCATCTTCAACTTGAATGGAAGAGCATCTATATGGTGGGAACACATCAGGCAAGTGAAGAAGATCAACGAAAGGAAGATTGTGTGGAAGCAGTTCAAGAAATACTTCAAGCAGAAGTACCTCTCTGACAGGTACTATGATGGTAAGATTAAAGAGTTCCATGAGCTGAGATTGGGACAATTGACCATGGAAGAATATGCAAACAAATTCTTGGAGCTGCTAAGATATGTCAGGTACATTCGAGATGATAAGGTGAAAATTCAGCGTTTCCTAAGTGGACTGCCCCAGTCATATAAAGACAGAATTGAGTTCGATGAACCTCGAACTCTAGAGGAGTCCGTAAGAAAGGCCAAGTATTGCTTTGATCAAAACAGAAGCAAACCAGAACTCCATAAGGCATGGAAGGATAAGAAAAATGAAAAGTTTGATCAAAGGAAGAAGGGGTTCAAGCCTCCTCAATTCCGGAATCAACAAAGGCAGCCATCACAGGTTGTGACTAAGCCAACTAGGATGATGGGAGACAAGCCAAGAGATCCAAAGGAGCCAAGAGAAGCACTTCAATGTTGGGGTTGTGGAGGAGACCACATCCTTAGGAACTGTCCACATCGGAATGAGAATGCAAATCAAGTCCACAACATCCAGGGAGCTGAAACTGTGGGTCAAGTGGCGAGGACAATCCCTAGAATCTATGCAGCACTAGATGACTGCCAGGCAGATCATCAGTCAACTGTGGTTGAAGTTGAAGGTAAGATTGCTAAGCAATCTGTTTCTATTTTGATTGATCCTGGATCTACTCATAGTTATGTCACTCTTAGAATTGTTGAGAATTGTGCTTTCAAGAAATTAAAGCATAGTAAATCATGGTTAGTTCAACTAGCCATTGGAACCAAGAGAAAAGTTAGTGAAATAGTAGAGAAATGTACATTAGAGATGGATGGGCTATTCACTTATGCAGATCTGAATATTTTGCCACTTGGTTCCTATGATATTCTCATTGGGATGGATCGGTTAGAGGCACACAGGGTTAAAATTGACTGCTACAATAAGACATTTGAATGCATGGACGAAGAAGGAAACCCGAGGGTTGTAAAAGACATTCCAAAGGTGACTTTTGTCAGACAGGTTTTAGCCATGCAGCTGAAGAAGTTCTGTAGGAAGGGATGTCAATTGTATGCAGTCCACATTTTAGAGGCAGCAGAGAATGAAACTCTTAAATTGGAGGACTATCATGTATTGTAAGAATTCAGGGATGTTTTTCCTGATGAGATTCTAGGACTCCCTCCAAAGAGAGACATTGACTTTACAATTGAACTTGTGCCAAGAGTGGCACCAGTGTCTAAGACACCCTACAGGATGAGTACACCGGAATTGCTAGAATTGAAAATGCAATTACAAGAGTTGCTAGAAAATAAATATATTAGGCCAAGTGTGTCCCCGTGGGGAGCACCTGTTCTATTTGTGAAAAAGAAAGATGGAACACTCAGGTTATGTATTGACTACAGGCAGTTGAACAAAGTCACTGTGAAGAAAAAATACCCATTGCCCTGAATTGATGACCTTTTTGACCAAATGAGAGGAGCGAAGGTATTCTCAAAGATTGACTCGAGGTCTGGTTACCATCAGGTAAGAATCAAAGAAGAAGATATTCATAAGACAGCCTTTAGAACGAGGTATGGACACTATGAGTTTGTAGTGGTACCATTCGGTCTCACAAATGCACCAGCTACATTCATGTGTCTTGTGAATAATGTTTTTAGCAAGTATTTGGACAAGTTTGTTCTTGTATTCCTAGACGACATTCTCATCTATTCTAAGAATGAAGAAGAGCATGAAGAACATTTGAGAATGACAATGAAATTACTAAGGGATCATAAGCTGTATGCAAATTTGAGCAAATGTGACTTTTATAAAGATAGAATTCATTATTTGGGTCACATCATCTCCGACAAAGGAATATCTATAGACCCTAAGAAGATTGAAGCCATTATGAATTGGCCAACTCCAAGGAATGTGACTGATGTGAGATCTTTTATGGGCCTTGCTGGTTATTACAGGAGGTTTATCGAAGGATTCTCCAATGTTGCAAACCCGATCACTTCCTTGCAAAAGAAGGGGATAAAGTTTGAATGGTCACCAAGATGTGAGGAAAGTTTTCAACGGTTGAAGAATCTTCTTACAAGTGCACCAATTTTGAAAATTGTAGACCCAGAAAAAGACTTTGTGGTGTGTACCGATGCATGCAATCAAGGACTTGGAGGAGTTCTTATGCAAGGCAACCACGTGATATGTTATGAGTAAAGAAAGTTGAAGGAGCATGAGAAGAACTATGCTACTCATGATATAGAACTTGCAGCCATAGTACATGCTTTAAAGATGTGGAGGCATTACTTAATGGGAAGAAAATTTGAGTTAAAGACAGACCATTGTGGTCTGAAATACTTGTTTGATCAGCCAACTTTAAATGCTAGGCAAGCTAGATGGTTGGAATTTTTGTGTGAATTTTATTTTGAAATCAAACACATAAAAGGGAAAGAAAACAAGGTGGCTGATGCACTCAGCAAGAAGGTACATGAAATGCATGTGGCAGCACTTAGTATTTGCCAACCAGATTTGAAGCAGCAGATTGTTAACCATATTGTTGAGGATGAAGTGTACGTGTAGATAAAGGACAAATTGCAGCAGCAAACCTTGGCAAGAAGTATGAAGGCTATCATTTGGAAGAAGGCGGAATTCTTACTTATAAGAATAGAGTCTATATTCCAAATGCGGCAGATTTGAGAAGGATTATTATGGATGAAATCCATAAATCTCCATACTCTGGTCACCCAGGATATCAGAAAACAATTGCTACAGCAAGAAAATATTATTTCTGGCTAGGCATGAAGAAGGACATCGTTGAATACATTTCTAAGTGCATGGAATGTCAGCAGGTTTATTACTCCTAGTGCCAATTCCAGAATGGAAATGGGAAGTAATATCCATGGACTTTATTACAGGATTTCCAATGACTGTGAGACAACATGATTCCATCATGGTTGTGGTGGACAAGTTAACAAAGGTAGCACTTTTTATACCCGTTAAGTCCACACATAAAGCCGATGCCATTGCAAATATTTTCATGAAGGAAAATTTCAGATTACATGGGTTGCCTAAGGCAATAATTTTTGACAGGGATACCAAGTTCACTTCCAATTTTTGGAAAGGTCTCTTTGCAGATTTGGGTATACAGCTAAGCTTTAGTACCGCATACCATCCTCAAACAGATGGGAAAACAGAACGAGTAAATCGGGTGCTTGAAGACATGCTCTGCATGTATGTAATGGACAAACCATCCAAGTGGGAGGATTATCTACACTTGGTAGAATTTTCATATAACAATGGGAAACAAGCATCGTTGGGAATGAGTCCTTATGAGGCTTTGTACGGCAGAAGGTGTAGGACACCAGTGACTTGTGACAATCCAGTGAACAGAATCGTACTTGGGCCAGAATTGCTTAAGGAAATGGAGCAAGAAGTTACCAAGATCAGACAGAATTTAAAAATAGCCCAGGATAGGCAGAAAAGCTATGCAAATAAACATAGAGTGCATAGGAAATTCAATGTTGGGGATCATGTGTATCTTAGAGTGAGATCAAGGAAGCATTCCTTGAAGCTTGGGAATTGTGCCAAGCTATCACCTAGATATTGTGGGCCATTTGAAGTGCTTGAAAGAATAGGTCCAGTTGCATATAGAATTGCATTGCCTGCTAGCACTACAACTCATAATGTTTTTCATGTCTCTTTGCTTAAGAAATATGTACATGATCCTAACCATGTGATTAATTGGGATGTGATCCAGGTGGAACTTGAGGGAGAATTCCAAACCGATCCGTTGTGCATCCTAGACAAGAAGGTAACATTGCTCCGGAACCGAGCCATCGGACAGGTAAAGGTGCAATGGAAGCACTATGGTCTCGATGAGGCTACATGGGAGCTGGAGGATTCCATGAGGGTGGCATATCCATTTTTGTTCAATTTTGATGAGCACTGAGGATAGTGCTAATGTAAGGGGAGGGGAATGTAATGTCCCCATTTTGACCCCCTTTGCATTAAATCGTAAATGATGTAAATATTGTTATTTAATCATGCTGAGGAGCTCAAGGCCAAGGCCCCACCATTGATTTAGTGTTTTATGTATCGACAATTAAAAATAAACGCCTATGGTTCTTGTGCTAGATAGGCACAATGTAAATTAAGACATCATGTAAATACGAATTTTAATGAAAAACCCACAACTAGCTATGCAATGCAACAAAGAGATGGGGGCATGATTCTACAAGAAATAGGGAGGGAAATTATTCAAACCCTTGAGCCAATGGTGTTAATCCATGTGTTAATGAGAAAACCCATAAACCACCAACTACCCATTTTGGGTTATGCACCCAATCATTTAATTCTTCCAGAAATTGGTTGAGGCAGTTAATGTCTTGGGAATGAAGAGGCATGGCAGCCAATTCCGTGCATGGGCAAGCCATCAACCTGGGAATTCATATTTTTTTGCTTCTTGGGAAAGAAAACACCCATGAAATGGTGCCTAAAGCCATCTTTCACCCATGGCCTTTGCTCTCTCACGCATCCTGAGCTAGCTGGGCTTTCTCCATCATGTTTTTCATCATTTTCCTACATTTTTCCATGGTCGGGAGCTTGTTTTTGTGTTACACAGTGGCTGGGAGAGGAGGACCATGATTTGGGACTGTTTTGGAGGCCATTTTTGCCCCAGAATGTCCATGGACGTTTTGCTGAAAACGGATTTGGCTTCCCAGGGTTGTTCCCCATCTTCTAGTTTCATTTTTGGGTTTCCCATGTTTTTTTGAAGCTAATGAAAACCCCATGTTTGGGCATCTCACTGTAAAAACGTTTTTATCATGCCCAATAATTGTGGTTCTGCTGTTATGTGCATCCTTGTTTTGGTTTGAATCTGTGAGCAAGAGATTTGGAGTGGTAGTGGGCAGAATTGGCTTGATAAACCTAGTGGGGGGGAATAACCTCTCAAGAAGATCAAGAGGGATGGCTACTCTTCTATGCACACCTTAGACACTCTAGATTGGAAGGTATGGCCTGAGGGACTGTGCATTGGTGAAGGGAATACTTCCTTGAGTGGGGTGTGTAGGCATTGTGGGTGCCAAGCTAGATAGATCTTGTAGAGGTATCCCTGGCTCTGTGCTTGAGCTCACTAGCTTAGAAATTCTTCCTTTCCATTTCCTAGCATCCTGATAAACCCAATTGTAGATTGGCTTGGCTCATCTTGGTGTATGCTTGGCTATGTGTGAGTTTGGTGTTCCCTGGTTCCTTGTAGAAATCATGCCCAGCTCGGGGGTGGCAGTTGTATCAAGAGGTTGATGATCACAACTGGCCTATGGTTGGGTGGAACGTTACAGTTGCATAGCCAGTTGCTTGGGACTACTTTGTTATAAGATAAATACTCTCTTGTGTTAACTTTGCATTTATTTAATTGATGAATATCGTGAATGTATGATGGATGTGTTATTGAAATTACTTCCGCTGTGTTTTCTTATAATTATACATTTCCATATGTCTTTTTATATTATGGGAATGCTTATTTAAAAGTTCATGGGGCTAGATGCCCTGGCTTCAGTCTAACGTTCTCTCCATCGCACTAGTATGATGGGTGGGGACGTTACAAATATGCTCTTTCCCCCTGTCCACATCATGATGTTTATGGATGCTTGTACATGTTTATGTTTCAGATCCGTATGATATGTTCGATGTATATGTTGGATCTGATCTTTCTTTAGTACATCAGATTATATATAGCTTATATTCACTTATATCTATATGTTTATATCCATTTACATGCATTCTTATATATCATTATAAGGATTTGAAGAAGGTTTGTTTGTCTCTTGGTGTGCAAGGTACTAGCAAAGTGGAGCTGGAGCCAAGTCCATTAGATCTGCAGCAGCTGGGATTGATCTTTACCAAAGGACCACACATAAGTCAATATGAGTTAACCATTCTCCTCCCTTCCTCTCATATCTTATGTGTGTGAATTATTGATTAGATCTAGTGGGCAAAGTCATATTAGTCTATCCTACTGTCTGTCTTGGATCATGGGATCTAATCCAAGGGAGTTCTAACTTGTCCACAAGAGAGAATTATCCACAACAAATGTCAAAGTGGAGAAATTCAAATTGGAATGGAAACTAGACTCAAAGGGCCATATTTCATAGAAATAAGTTTTGATTTTTTTTCCATTTGGATCCTTAAAAGATGACCATCACAACTGTGTTTTTAACAGTTTTGGCCTATTTTTTCACAAAAAATTCAAAGTAGTGCATGAGAGGTTGGAGACCTCCATGGATTCACCATATCAATAATTTTATTAGATAGGATGAATTTTTTGTTGTAGGGAAGTATAAAATTATAATGTTGAGGAAGCTACAAGAAGGATTTTAGTAAGGAGAATGATTCATTATTGCACCAAAAAGTAATTGAAATGCAATGTCAGATGTTAGAAGACATACCCGGAGGAAATTGATGTAGCTATTTTGATCTTCCCCAATTGATGAAATGTACTTTTTCCGTCATATCCTTTTATCTACCAATGTTGGTGAGGTTATCTCCTTTTTTCAATTATTTGTTGGTTTTCAAAAATGGTTTGCAAGAGATATCTAGATTGTGGATGCATGCATTTAAAAATTACCTAGAAAACTATGTAGGGACGCATACAAGGTTTTATGTCACCTTCAACCATGAATTCCCTTATAGTTTATAAGCATAATCTAAGCAAGTTCATCCCAATGTAGTTTCAACAATATTGAAGCAACGTTTTGGAATCCCAAGGACTCGTTAAAGATGCCACCACAAAAGTGTTGGGTCAAGGTATTCTAATGATGCATGAATTGCTTCATTCCATAACCTATACTTAAATTATCATCCTAGGGGTGTAATGATTTATATATTCTATGCATTGTATGCACAACCACATGATCTTACTTACTGAGATGTATCTTATGAATGATATGCAATTAACTAAATATAATCTATGCTATTGAGGCAAAGGCTGAACTTTGACAACCATTCACCAAATTCTTCACACCATTAGGTTCATGATATTCACACTTAACTTTCTTGACAATGTGCAAGGGAAACTAGAGGTCTTATATCACTTGTGATGGAATGAAAGAGTGAGTGAATGCATTGATGGGTGTCTAAGATTCTAAAGGATGTTATTAGACAATTAATCCTTACAACAATTAGTAATCATAAGATCCTGATCATTAAACATGCTTCAAATACTAGACATCATAAGGTAAATCATAACAAGTACATGAAGTAAACAAAATATAAACATGCAAATGCTCAACTTTGATTGCTCACTGCGATGAAATATTCATACACTTGGGTTCATGACATTCACTCTTATCTCCTATGACAATATGTAGAAGGTAATTGAAATGATAGGGTCACTACTTCTTGGATGCCAGAGTCAATTAAAATAGTACATTCCTTCAATGAACCTATGATCCTTAAGTTGCTACTAGATCCCTCAATCCTTACAACATCGAAAATCATATTACATCCATTGGATAGACTTCAAAGTGATGAACAATGCAAAGAAAAAATTCTAAGAAGAATGCATGAAAATAATGAATGAAAGTGCAAAGATAAAAGGAAATAAACAACAAGCAATGAAAGGGAAATGCATAAAGAAAACTACAACTATTTAAAAGAAAATAAAACAACATGCATCTAATTTATATGTAGAGGGGATTCAACCCACATTGTAGCTTTGGAGCAGACCCAAACTCCAAAGGAAGCAATGGGGTGAATCCCTTAAATAAAAACAAAATTTACATCAAGAAATTCAACTTGAAAATACATGTTAAAATTTGAATTTACATTATTCTCAATGGAATACAAACTAAAATATAACTTGTATAACTAAGCTATGAGAGCTCTGACACTCTCTTTAAATACAAAAATGAACTTGGATCCTCCAAAGGTGTATTTTTTACAGCCCAATACTCATGCAAACGTTTTCCTACAATTTTGGAGGTTGTCTCATGCATTTAGAGCTTCCCCAGTTTGTGGCTACCTTGAGGAGATTTAAAATCAGTTATAAATTCATGCAACTCCACCTCAAATGGGAGCCAAGGTTATGTGCTTTGAGCTAGGTAACATTCTCCACCAATCTCTCCTCAAATCCACAGTTCTGATTACCCAAAAAATTGGTGGTTTTGATGACCCAACAAATCCTTTAGATAGAAAAGAGATCGAATTACTTAGTCTTTATTGTTTCTTCTAAGAATTTCTAGCCTTGAAGGTGGTGAAGGGACAATGTCCCAAGACTATGTTAGGTTCCTTATTACAAACCACATTAGCCCAAATATGCAAATCATACCGATAACCATCAAAATTGCATACGATCAATTATATATCACATTAGTTTGAGATTAAGCAAACCAAAATTAATTAGATAAGCATAAGTCATAATATCTACATTTGGTGACCAAAAGGACTAATGTTTGCAATAAAGGTGTAGTGTCCCTAACCTTAAACCCCAGTGCTGAAGGAACCAAATGAACAAGGGGAAGGTTGAATTAAGGTTATGCACAATGGATTAAGGTTCTCTAAGGTTAGGCCAACATGCCTAAACGCAAAATAATTAAAACATTCAACCTTTAAAACATTTGCGACACTTAATATGCAATTATTTCCTCAACTGCTTATGTCGGTGCAAGGATAATTAAGCATGAATTTAAACTAGTTCCACATGATTAATCAATATGGAAATAAAAATTATTAAACACATTCATGATCATCCATTATCAAACTTATATCATTTATAAACCAATTTTACAGAATAATTTGAAAATCACTTCAGTTTAGATTTTCGCGACGATTAATTATGCAATTGTGACACTTCCGTAAATCAAATTGAAACACTTCCTTAAGCAGTTAAGCGTTAATTATCGGATCATATTTAAAGATAAATTCTAAATCCATATAATAATGATAATTACCAAATATTAATTCTTCCATCTATAGCCATTAAATCATTCAGAAATTCAGATCTACAGATCAACCTTTTATTTACAAATCGATCGTCTGATTAGCATCCGATTCCCTCCAAAACCAATGGTAAGATTAATTTATAAATAGTATTTGACTTCAGAGGCACGATACATCCACCAAGGGTGAACTACCATGATAATATACAACCATACAACCAATGGAAATCATATCTACTGACAAACAATTGATTCAGTCAAGTTTCCAAGCAAACATTAGTCAACTAGAGTTCTGAAAACTCAACAAATCAACCGTGAAAATTAGAAATAAAATAATATCAGACTACAGAGGCACTCTACATCCACCAAGTCACACTATAATGAACATGCACAATCATGCATTATCATATAATCAAATACACAGAGAAACTATCAAAACTATCCAATTTTCTAGCTGGAAAACCCAATTTCTAGCAATAAAAAATCAGTGATTTCACCTGTACAATAATTAAACAGATTTGATTAGTAATGGAGGGAACACTTTTAGGTAAAGATACATTCATACAACATATATGAAACATAAAATCACCTAGAGCAGTATGAACAATCATTTTTCTAAGCAAAACTCTTCAATTGGTGTTCCGAAAACTCAGTATTTTTATCTGTAAAATAAACTACGGAATAGAACAACCATAGATGGTGAAATAACAGAGTAATATACAAAAAATAACACATGAATAAACACAATACAATCTTCCATCAAGATCAGATCTCATATACAAGAAGATTGCACAATTTCTAGCAGTTTAACCATTAAATATGCATCTTACCATTGATACATTAACCATGTACGTCAACAATAAACAATTCAATTATGGAAACAATGGAAATATAATATAAACATATGAATCAACATAAAATAATTCACTTATCTTATTAATGTGCAATTGGCATCGACTGGACCACGTTCCACCCAACCTTAGGCACTACCAAGCCAAATATTACTTTGACAGCCCCCCCCTCGAGCTGAGGCCATGGATCCATAGGTATAGGTGCACTCAAGTATATTAGTCTAAGAATCCATAACTCAATCCCTCACCACCTACTTTCCCCTCCACCCCACTACCAGGTCCAATGGTAGTCCCTTCACCACCCAGGTCCCTTAGAACATCGCCATTCACCATTAGGATTTACATTCATGATCAGGGCATAGACAAGCAATGGATCATAGGAACTATTCAGAGTTGTATAGGCTTACATCAAACACAAACATAAGGTCTCACACATGCAACATAGAATAACATACATGGCTCACACACTTACTAGCTCTTAGCATGAATTACATGAATCACATCCACCTTCCCAAGAAGATGAAGCATGGTTTTATAGACCAAGGGAGGAAAATTCAACCCAATGAGGTTAATTTGAGTTAGGAGAGAGGTGGGGAGTGTGGTTAGGCCCTAGCAACTTGAATTCATGAGGCTAACTCGAATTAGGAGAGAGGAGTTACACAACCCAAGATTCCTTACCGGAATGACAAAGGATGTCATAAGGAGGAGGGAGTTACAAAATACAAGTGTGGAGGCTAAATAGGGTGTATCCATGAGAGAGAGAGGTTAAAATAGGGTCATAAATGACTAAGAAGCACAAAAATAGGAGCATATTCCCTCATCAATGTATTGTGTAAGAGTGGAAGTTAGGAAATAGCTTACAACCTCTAAAAATTAGGGAGAGGGCTCATAAATGACCAAAAGCACATAAATAAGAGAGAATATTTTCCAAGGAGGGTGCATTCACAAAGTGGGGTCCACAAATCCTTCACGAGGGAACACTAGTAACTCCTTAGGAAAAAATAATCACAAATATCCACTCAAAGGTTCTGAAATAATAAAAGGGTCAAAAAATATTCACAATTAACCATCCCAAGATCCAAAATGAACTAGGACGAATGAAATTGATCCAACAACAAGTTCTAAAGTGCTAGGAATGACCCCATTCCCCCTCACACTGTGGAAATATGGCCTCCCATCGTCATTTGTGGTTTTTCGTGTGCCATTTGTTTTTATTAATTAATTATGTACAACAATAATAATGTCTCTCAGTCCTTAAAGACCCTTTTCCTAACACCTAGTGCCACAATAATAAAAAATTACAACATATTACATATGTTTGGGGCTTAGTATACGAGGTATTACATTCCCTTCCCCCTTAAACAATGCATCGTCCTCCTTCAATGTTCACGTATTCCTTCTCAGAAACCCTCTTCCGAGAAACCACAATACTTCCCACTACCACCTTCTCCTTAGTTTGTCTCCATAGCATATGGGATGTAACTCCTTTCACCTAAATCGTCCCTCAGGATATTACCATCCCATCCTCAGGCTCCCCATGCAAGAACCATGACTAGCAGAGTGGTCCCTAGTGTAGAAGCAAGGGTTAATCTTACAACCCCATCACAAAGGTATTCAAACCTCAAAGATACATCCACCTGCAAATCATATTTCAATCAACCATATGATTAACATAATGTATAAAATGATATGATACATGATATAAGGATATTCTTCAACAACTAAACCATGAACATAAAGATAACATAAATCATGAATATAAAGGTAGCATAAATCAGTCACCATAACACATATACAAAATAAAATAACATGAATAGCACATGAGAGAATACTTATCTCAAATTTTGGAAACTGGATTCAACAAGACACTGTTCCTCCCACAAGCAAAGTACACTTAGTCTAGCAACTCTCAGAACTACCTCTTCCGAGAACCACAATGCCTCCCACTACTACTTTCCTATCTGTCTCCACTTCCTATGGATGTGACTCCTATCACTATCCCATTTCTTGGCTTCCTGTGCGAGAACCTAGACTAGTAGAGTGAACTCAAGGAAGCAAGGACAACATCCACCATACTAACCTCTGGAAATGAATACTAGACTGCTCTTAGAGGGGATCTAGGAACTTAGTCCCAATAACTAAACCATATTCTTCAATAAATATACTCGAATGGGGATGCTACTTCCACAAGGATACTTATCCCATATATCTATAGATACATGGTTAGCATATATATATATATATATATATATATATATATATATATATATATATATATATATATATATATATTCATAAAATATTCAACAAGATTCATAAAATACATCTTCAAGAAATAAATTCTAATTAATCACATGAAATACTTCAAAGTTACATTAAATAAATTCCATGAATTCACAACAGTGAAATAAATTCCATTTCACTCTACTTGACCTATGATACATGAAATATATCAAAGGCACATGAAATCAAAACACTTGAAATGCATCCTCCTGAATCACATTCTAATCAATTCAATCATACATCATACACATACTCTAGGATACATGAAATGTATGAAGGGTACATGAAATGCATTAATATACTTCTTCAACAAAATACTTGAAATGCATCTTCCCGAAACTCATTCTAATCAATTGAAATGCATCAAGTATATATATTATTTCAATGAGAGATGGGAAATGCATGTATCAACAAGACACATGAAATGCATTAAACATGCATCAACCGTATGAAATGCACCAAGTATACCAACCAATCTCATGAAGTGCTTCAAGTATCTTGACTAATCTCATGAAGTGCATCAAGTATCTACTCTTTCTTTATGCAAATCAATCCTATGCATATACTTTACCAACATATACATGAAATACTATCAAGATACTTTTACAACAAGGTTGTATGAAATATCATCAAAATTCTTTCCAGAATACTTTACAAAGACGCCTTTCAATGAAGCTATATGAGATACCACAAGAATAACCTTTCATCAAAGATAAAAGATACTCTTCTAGCAAAGATACTTTTTAAAAGAGAAACTTTCAACAAGGTCATAAAGAGATTCAGATCACAAAGATAATTTTCTAAGAAAGATCACAAAGATACTCATATCACAAGAATACGTTTCTAACAAGGATCACAAAGTTACTTCTCTAACAAGATCATAAAGATACTTTTTTGACAAAGATCTCAAAGGTACTTCTCTAACAAGATCACCTAGATAGTTTACTAAGAAAGATACTTGTATCACATTCTACATGATTACTATTGGATATCTAAGGATACACGAAGTACATCTTCAACAAAGGTACCTGAATCATACTTTAGTCAGCCACACAATTAGTAAATACTTTTCAAGAAAGATATACGAAATACCACCAAGATACTACCAGGATACCTTTCAACAAAGATCAGAAAAATAAAGACCACAAGATCACATGAACACTTTATGCACTTGAAAGTAACAGGCAAAGCAAACTTATATGCAATAGTTCCAATCTAACTAAGAAACCAAAAGGGACACAACAACTAAACATACTACTTTTCATCTCAACAAGAAGCATAAATATTCTGTAGAGAATGGTAAAAAATCCATTATACATCAACTAATAGTAATTAGTATCAACCAGTAACATCAACCCGTATCAATCACACATAATCTAGGATTCATTAATCGACAGAATACATCAATCATTATACATCAATATATAACAATCACATCTAAATCACCCAAGTACATCAATCATACATTAATCACCAATATCAACCAATGACAAAAAAATAACAACCAATAGAAACCATACAAATAGCAATATCATCCATACATGATCCACTCAACATCAACAATCATTCATCAATCATACACACAACAACCAATAATAGCGAGATGTACAGTAATGCGAATATCATACATGTATCAACCATTAATCAACCAATGCTAATCAATAACAACCAATAGTATCAAACAACTTACATCAACCATTAATCAGTCAAAATCAATAACACCCAATAGTATCAAACAACATCAACCATTCAAACAGCATACATTGACCATAGCAATCATATCGAATAGTTACTACTTATCATAACATTATAAATAATTATTAGCACATGATGATATATATAATAGCCACAAGCCATCCATCCCTCTAGAGGCCGCCACGTCTGCACAAGCCCCTCTGTCGGGCTCTCCACCTGTCAGCGCACTCAAAAAGGTGATGACGCAGAGTTAAGACGAGGGGACCCTCCCCAAGGCATGACATTAATTCGCCCGCATGTAGAAGGCACTTCGTTGTTGGTGGAGGGTGTTGGAAGGCACCTCTAGCATTAACTCACCACCCTTCTAAAAAATGACAGCCAGATGCATTAATTCCATCAACATTATCAACACACGCAAGTTGGGTTACTTGCGATTTAACGTTGGAATTCGAGATCATTCCTTTTCTCTGGCTCCTACTTGTTTCTGTTTCGCGGATCCTCCTTCGGCTCTGGTTCAAGAAGCTCTCAACTGACCTATAGTCATGAGGCGACCAAGAGGAACGCCTCGCCATGGTGGAAGCAGGAGTAGTTCGAGCAGACGACCTAGAAACACTATGGACTAGACAATGATGGATGGCTATGCGGAGAGCGTCTGCCTCCACCCACAGCCTAATTGACAGTTGGGGAGCACATAGAGTTGCGACTATTCTTGCTTCAGGGAGGAATGGAGGGAACATCAACCATTACTAGTTAATTAAGAACATGATGAGCACCCTGGTGGAGGAGGTGGAGACTAATTGGAATGCCAACATAAGCATTCTTAGGGATATCAAAAACAATTTGAAAGAGATGGGAGACCATCTGGGCATCATGGATGAAAATTTGACTTGGGAAAATTTCTCTCTTGGGCGCAACAATGAGCTAGAAGCTCTCCAAAATGCTGAAGAAGAAAAAAATAAGACTGGACATGGTGATGGTTTGAAGGATATGGACGCGCATGTAAGGGCGGACGCTGGTCATCCTCCTACAATGCTGGCCACCCCCAACGCTGTGCAGAAAGGTGGAAGCTAAAACTTGGGAAATGGTACCACTCTCCCCAGCGACAGTACTAGACCTCCGTCTCTAGATCTCCCCTCCCCTGGGATGGTGGAATATTTCTATGGTGGCTGCCCCATAATTGAAGAATAACCAGATACGTTCCACGCTGAAGCTGATCCCTAGCTGGTCTCCAAAGGCGCCGAGTTACTACTGTGACATCCAACATTTTTGTTTCAATATTTTTTACAGACTGTTTTTTCAAAACTTTCAGTGCACTTGTTATATATTTTTTGAAAAAGACCCAGCAACACTTTTGGGTAGGCCTTTTCTATAAGGTATTTTTTTTTGTATAATACTAGTTTTTACAATATTTTCGAGTGTTTGGCATTGTGGCTTCATCACCTAATGCCTCCCCAACCGGCTCATAACCATATTGATACCTATGTAATCTCTGCTATGTTTTTTGGATCTTATAATTAAATTTACCTTTGCAACTTTACAAAAAAAAATCCATATATTAATAATACATGTATACAACCAATATCATCACACAAACACTACTAATACTACACTTATGTAAACAGTCAACACATACGCAATCATACATATCGCTTGCATACATACTCCATCAATATCAATGCTATACATACTTCGATGGAAATCCCATCTAATCCCCATATACTAACCATACAATATGCTACTAATTATTTACTTATACTATCAACCAAAGTAAATACATAGTCACCTCAAACAACCAAACATCCTACCACCAAAAACCTTCGAATATTCTACACTAAAATAACTACTAGCTATACAACACACCATCATACACTCATACCATACACCATATATAAAATTATATATATATATAAAGCCAATTTTCAGTGAGATTGTATCATATACACGATGCGGTCTCATTGTCACAAGAGGCCATACACTCTATTAAGAAGGAAAAGCAATGTGCCTTTGCACTCAAGCTGGACCTTTCAAAATCCTATGACAGGGTGAACTGGATTTTTGTGAGGTTGGTTTTAATTCAAATTGGAATGTCTTTGGAGATGGTGGAATGGATAATGGGATGCCTTCAATCAACTTCCTTTGCGGTAATTATAAATGGATCTCCATCTAGTTTTTTTCTCCCAACAAGAGGTTTAAGGCAAGGATGTCTCCTCTCTCCTTTTTTGTTTTTGTTGATAGCTGAAGCTCTGAGTCGATTAATACATAATGCCAAAAACACAAGGAGAATAGAAGGTGTCAAGGTATACAACACATAAGAGATTACAAACACCCTCTTTGTAGATGATGTCCTTCTTTTTGGGAAAGGTACTGAAGGAAATATCAGAGCCTATTCCTCATTAATAGAAAATTACAAGAAGGAAACATGAATGGTAATAAACCTAGAAAAATCAAGTCTGGTTTATAATGAATTTTCAGAAGAATTGTTACAAATTACAAAAGAGATAATCCCTTTTCCAGCAGTCTCACTCACAGAAGGTTTCAAATATTTAGGATACTTCCTAAAACCTAACTGCTATTCTTTTCAAGATTGGATTTGGCTATACAAGAAAGTTGAAGCACGAATCTCAATATGGACTAATAATTTTCTCTCTAGAGGAGGCAAATTAGTACTACTAAAAGCAGTTTTACAAAGTATTCCGGTATACTGGGAATCCATTGCCTACATTCCTAAAGGGATACTAACAAAGATAAGGAAGAAGTGCTTCTCTTTCCTATGGACAACCAGTAGGTAGACAGAAGGAATCCCACTAGTAAAATGGTCCGCTCTCTCTCTTCCAAAAGAAATTGGAGGTTGGGGCATAAAAAATCCTACCTTATTTTGCAAATCACTGGAAGGAAAATCGTTATGGAGACTTGAACAAAGCCCAAAAAATATGTGGGGTAGGGTAATGAGCTCAAAGTATTTCCTTGATTCTTCAATTGTTGAATGGTTTAGAAACCCTGTCAAAACCCACAAAAATAGGTCAATAGGGTGGAGAATCGGGGATGGAAAACGGGTCAGAATTGGTGAGGATCCGTGGGCAGGAGCAGGGGAATATTACAGGTTGATAGACACCTTAATTTCCCAGTTGAGAGCAAATAGGATTCATGTTTTAACTGATGTGCAAGCACAACAACCCCAACAGAAAGGAAGAGCCGGATGGAAATCATCGCAGGACCTCAGACTAACTGGAGCAGAAGCAGGGGAGTGGAATAGATATGTTAGTAAACTTGTTTCAAGCTTTGTTCATTTAAATGCAGGCACACAATTTAAAATAATATGGACCAAGAATGCAGTGAATGGGGAATTCACAACAAAAAAATGATATGAAGCTGAAAGTAAGGAACTGGCGGAAGGAGAAAAAAGATGGTGGTGGGATAAAATATGGAAAATCCATAGCCCATTGAAAACTAGTATAACCTTTTGGCTGGCATTAAGTAACAAATTGCTAACATGGGAAATTCTGAAAAAAAAGAGGATTCCAAGGGCCAGACATGTGTGTTTTATGTAAAGCACAGGAGGAACAAACCTCTCACTTGTTCAGTTCTTGTCCTTATGCAGGAGACGTTTGGGATTTTGCCTTAAATACCATCTACAACAACAGGACTCCTGCAAGAAGCGATGCAACTTTGGAACACCGAACACAAGAATGGTGGCAAAATGACGGGGTACGCTGCTATGATGCCTTTCCAGCTCTTTTCGTATATAGCATTTGGGAAGCACATAATAAAGCAATTTTCCAAAACAGATGGGTTCCTTCTGACCCCACCACTGCGTTTCTGTTGAAAAAATTACAGGAGCATAAATCCATCCCCAAGCCAAGCAATAGACGTGTGCTAGCCACCCCAGATATAAACAAGGGCCTTCCATGGGATTTCTTTGACGGAGCAAGTCAAGGCGAACCTTTACTTGGAGGAGCTGGAGGTGTCATATATCTTTCAGAAAATAAAAAAACTGTGCATCATATTTGCAATGGGAAGAGCTACCAACAACAAAGCAAAACTAGCAGCGTTATGGGCAGTTTTGAAGGTCACTAAGGACAAACAAATTAAAAGGATTCAAATTTATGGTGACTCTAAAATGGTGATATATTGGGCGAAATATCAAAGCAATATAAGAGCACCTCATCTGTAATACCTACTAAACGAGATCTATTCAATAAAGGCCTCCTTTGAAATGATATTTTTTTCACACATCTATAGAGAACTCAACTTAGAGGCAGATATGCTATCCAAATTAACATTAGCATTTCAACCAGGTCTTATTGAATTAGAGGAACACAACAATGATCAAGTCACCAAGTCCTTTATTTTGTTGTAAGATGAATTAGAAGACATGAAAATTTTTTATTGGAAGATGGAAAAATGCTTCAAGTAATACAGAGCAGACATTGTTTTGCAATATTTTCTTGTAATGATAAAGAAAAACATCTTGCTTTTGATGAATCCTGAGAGGAAGACCAAATGATGTAAGCTCAATAGAGCAGTCTATGTTTATTCTATGAATACAAATATTTTTTTCTAAGGAATATATATATATATATATATATATATATATATATATATATATATATATGTAATTCTATACTACATCACTCATATATATACAAATAGATAATATACACTATTATACATACTAAACACATATCATATGATACCATATAGCAATTCTACATATACTTTCTATAATACTTATATTATTAGAAAAACAGGATCACAGAGCAATAACAATAAACAAGATACACATATAAATCACATAAACACAATACAAGAGAGACACCAATATAACGTGGTTCACCCAAGATGGGATACGTCCACATAGAAATTCCAGTCCTTATTATTATACCATCCATCAAAATGAAGGGATACAACCCGCAACACATCCACTGCAACTTCCTCTTCACTCTCTCATGGTCTCTCTTACACAATCATAGAGATATTTACAATGCTACAATACACAACCGTATTACAATGCCTTCCTTTTAAAAAGGTATTACCATGGGACACCCAATACCATGGGCCCGTAAATCACCCATTATTGACCAAGTCATGACTATGAAATTACAACATTTTACAAGGCATTTTTTCCAAAATTTTCGCTACGGGGGAGCTTCCCCCATGGCGAATATATTGGGGGGGCAAGCCCCCCAAACCCCCCGTCATGGGATGGGATCCAGACACGGCTGAAACAAGACCTTTGAATAAGGAAGATCAGGCTCCACAACCAACATATAGCTTACTGAATCTTCCAAACTCAAAGGTTTTGAGGCTTCCCCTTTTGTCCATTCTAGACCTTGCACCACAACTCTTCTTCATAATTGTAATGTTTTGTGCAACTTTGATCTCTGATCTTTGTAGCTTCCTCTTCACTACACTTATTGACTCCTCACTGCTTTGATTCTGACACTAAACACTGTTAGGGAACTATACTTGAAAAATTGTGATAACAATTTTAATTGCAATAAGGAATAAATAAATTGATAGTGAAATTGTAAATGTAACTTCATACGTTTAAACAAATCGAAAATAAAATTGTAATTGTGATAAGGAAAATTGCATATGTAATTGTAATTGCAATAATTGAAATTGTACTAAAGTTTCAATTGTACTAGTAAGATTGAGACAATAGATGTAGTGGTAATTATAAATTGTAAGATTGTGGATTTGAGAAATTGTAATTGTGGTCTTAATTTGTAAAATTGCAACTGTAAATGCAATTATCGAATTATAGAATTGGAGTAAAATTGCAATTATAATTGCAAAATCACAAAGTCGCAAAATTGTAAAATTGTAGTTGTAATTATAATTTGTAAAATTGCAATTGCAATTGTAAGATTGTCTAATCGCAAGATTGTAAAAATCATAAAATTGTAAGGTTATAAGATTGTAAAAATCATAATTATTGTAAAAATTGTAAAATTGTGAAATTATAAAAACTAGAAAATAGTAATTGAAATTGTAATCATAAAACTGTAACCTATAATTGTTAACGCATCGTCGTAACCGTAATCCTTGTCATTCAATGAAATGTTTCAAATTTCAAAATCTCTCTTCAAGTGTAACCTTCGAATGAAATTTTCTCCATAATTTCTTGATTTCTGAAAATAAAAGAAGGATACAACCAAACTGATCTCTGAAGTGAGGATTATGATTCTTCCATTAACATAAGGGGGGTTAAATTTATTTTACTATGCACATAAATTGAATATTTATAACTCCGTAGAAGGCCCAACGGGTGTAGTGTTGGAACCCAAGCTTTGATGCGACTTTGTAGTGTCCCCAGCCTTAAACCGCAGTGTTGGAGGCACCAAATGACCAAGGGTAAGGTTGAATTAAGGTTATGCACATCGGATTAAGGTTCTTTAAGGTTATTCCAACATGCCTAAATGAAAAATAATTAAAACATTCAACCTTTAAAACATTTACGACACTTAATATGCAATTATTTCCTCAAATGCTTATGCTGATGCAAGGATAACTAAGCATGAATTTAAACCAGTTCCACATACTTAATCAATATGGACATAAAAATTATTAAAAACATTCATGATATTCCATAATCATCCTTATATAATTTATAAACCAATTTTATTGGATAATTTGCAAACCACTTCAGTTCATATTTTTGCGACTATTAATTATACAATTGCGACACTTCCGTAAATCAAATAGAAACACTTCCTTAAGCAGTTAAGCATTAATTACCAGATCAGATTTAAATATAAATTCTAAACCCATATAATAATGATAATTTGCAAATACGAAGGCTTCCATCTACAACCATTAACTCATTCAAAAATTCAAATCTACAGATTAGCCTTTTATATACAAACCGATCGTTTGATTGGCATCTAATTCCTTGTAAAACCAACTGTAAGATTAATTTAAAAAGAATATTAGAGTTCGGAGGCATGCTACAAAAAAAAAGGGTGCACTAGCATGAAAATATACATCCATACAACCAATGGAAATAAGATTTGTTGACAAACAATCGATCCAATCAAGTTTCCAAGCAAAAACTAGTCAACTAGTAGAGTTCCAAAGACTCAACAAATCAACTATGACACTTAGAAATAAAAGCATATCATCCTACAGTGGAAATATACAGCCACCAAGGTGCACTATAATGAAAATTCACAGCCATGCATTATAAGATAATCAAATCTACAGAGAAATCATCGAAACAATCCAATTTTCTGGCTGGAAACCCAATTTCTAGTAGTCAAAACTCAGTAATTTCATCTATATAATCATCAAACGGATCTGATCAGTCATGGAGGGTGCAATTTCAGGTCAATATACATCCATACAAAATATTACCCAGAGCAGTCAAAACAATCATGTTTTCAAGCAGAACTCTTCAACCGGTGTTCCGAAAACTCAATATTTTTATCTGTAAACTCAACTGCGAAATAGAAAAACCATAGAGGGTGAAATGGAAGAGTACTATACAACAAATAAAACATCAATAAACAAAATACAAGCATCCATCGAGATCAGATCTCATATACAAGAAGATTGCACAAATTTCTAGAAATTTAACCATTAAATCTGCATCCAACCATTGATACATTAACCATGTACATCAACAGTAAACAATTCAATTATGGAAACAATGGAAATATCATATAAACATATGAATCAACATAAATTAAATCACTTATATTATTAATGTGCAACTGGCATGGAATGGACCACATTCCACCCAACTTTAGACACTGCCAAGCCAAATCTTACTTTGATAGGCCACACCCGAGCAGAGGCCACGAATCCATAGGTAGAGGGTGCAATCAAGGATATTAGTATGATAATCCATAATTCAATCCCTCACCACCTACTTTCCCCTCCACCCCACTACCAGGTGCAATGGTATTCCTTTCACCACCTAGGTCCCTTAGAACACTACCATTCACCATCAAGATTTACGTGCAAGATCAAGACAAAGACAATCAATGGATGAGAGGAACGATTCAAAGTTTTCCATGATTACATCAAACACAAACATAAGGTCTCACACATGAAACATAACATAGTATACATGGCTCACAAGCTTACTATCTCTTAGCATGAATTACATGAATCACACCCCCATTCCCAACAAGATGAAGCATGGTTTTATAGACCAAGGGAGGAAAATTCAACCCAAGGAGGTTAATTTGAGTTAGGAGAGGGTTGATGAGTGTGGTTAGACCCCAACAACTCAAATTCATGAGGCTAACTTGAATTAGGAGAGAGGAGGAGTTACAAAGCCCAAGATTCTTTCCTGGAATGGCAAAGGGTTTCATAAGGAGGTGGGAGTTACAAAATACAAGCGTGGAGGCTAAAGAGGGTGTATCCATGATATAGAGAGGGTAAAATAGGGTCATAACTGAATCAGAAGCACAAAAATAGGAGCATCTTCCCTCATCAATGTAGTTTGTAAGAGTTGAAGTTAGAAAATAGCTTACAACACCTAAAAAATAGGGCGAGGGCTCATAAATGACAAAAATCTCACAAATAGGAGATAATATTTTCCAAGGAGGGCACATTCACCAAGTGTGGTCCACAAATCCTTCATGAGGGCACACTAGTAACTCCTTAGGAAAAAATAATCACAAATATCCACTCCAAGGTCTCGAAATAATAAAAGGGTCCAAAAATATTCACAATTAACCATCCCAAGGTCCAAAATGAACTAGGATGAACAACATCAATCCAACAACAAGCTTTAAAGTGATAGGAATGTTCCCATTCCTCCTCAAACTATGGAAACATGGCCTCCCATCCTCGTTTGTAGTTTCCGATGTGCTAGTTGTTTTTATTGATTAATTATGTGCAACAATAATAATGTCTCTCAGTCCTTAAAGACCATT
Organism: Larix kaempferi; assembly: GCA_027924585.1. Lineage (NCBI taxonomy): Eukaryota > Viridiplantae > Streptophyta > Pinopsida > Pinales > Pinaceae > Larix > Larix kaempferi. Next base: position 6,062,808 of record BSBM01000241.1, on the reverse strand, counting down.
GTCCTGGAACCTAGTGCCGCAATAATAAACAATTACAACATATTACATATGTCCGGTTCTTAACATATGAGGTATTACAAAAGGTCTTGTCTTTGGAGACAAAATGTACCAAATTTAGATATAAGATGGGCCATAAAATAAACAAATTAGCAACCCATCGACATTTGACTAATACAAGGATTTATCTCCACTTTATGTTAGACTCTAAAAGTGCTTATGCAAGTTTGAGGGCCATTTTCTTGATGAAATTCCTTTTCCTTGTTGATATTGGAACTTTATGGTTTTCCCTTCCTTCATTAGAAGTTTCCTTTCCTTAGTCTTATTCTTGTTGGCCAAAGCTTGAACAAATCATGTGGAAGGTTTACAATACCTTCTACTCTCGTCTCCAAATTCCTAAATCTAAGTTTTCCTTCGTCGATCTATTGGCATTCCAACATCTTTGTTTGAACTGGAGCACAACTATGGGTAATTATAGGTAACAATGGCTCTACACTTTGAAAATATCTATTTATGGTTTTCACTATACACTCCTAAGGAAAACAAGAACTTTTCTTTGATATCAAATTGATCCATTTTCCAATGGGCAAGGCAAAATCATCAAATGTATCTACACCATGGATATTGTTAAACAAAATGACTATGCCTAATCAATATTACAGTTTAAATTTATTTTCTTATTAAACATTTGACATAATAATAAAGAGACATTCAATCTCATAAACATTCATCGCACAACACATAGATATTTTTATGGAGAACTCTCATGGTAAATAAACTCCATTTACAATCTTAGATAATATTATTCAGCGAGTATTTAAAAGTCCAAAATTGCATGACCTCTAGGTTTACATCTCCATATTGCCGTGTTTCATAATTGTTAGTACTCCTAGTAGTAAAGCCAACATTTCCCTTTCCACAAAGAACTTCCTTTTGCTTCTTGTTGCAACAACTCTCAAAGTCAAATGTGATCTCTCAATGGACTTACACACTTAGATTTTTCATCCATATGGTTGTGTTTCATAATTTCTTGTACTCCTAGTAGTAAAGTTGGCATTGTCCTTTACACAAGGAACTTCCTTTTCCTTCCTATTGTAACAACTCTCTATGTTGGATGTGATCTCTTAGTCAACTTACACACTCATAATATCCAATATCCAACATATCCATCCAAATCCTCTTCTACTTGTAGTCCACCTTCATATGGTCCACCCCTAGGAGTTTGTTATATCAATCCATCTTCTCTTGCATCCCTTAATATCTCAAATGGTTCAAACCATCTTTGGTAATCAATAACGATTGTCTAATGGAGTCATATTGGTCATAAAATGCCACATAGACATCATATATCACTAAAATCCATCTAACTACATAATATTGGTAATAAGGCTCCCACCAATCCTTCAACCCAATCTTTCTGCATCTAGTTGATCTCCCATTCTTGTCATCAAAATATGTGTGTTAGTTGACCCAATCTTTCATTGCATCTAGTTGATCTCCCATTCTTGTCATCAAAATATGTGCGCTAGTTGACCCAATCGAGTTGATATGCTATTCAACTTTGTTGTCAATCTTATTTCAATTAATTCTTCTTTATCATTCATTTGAATTGGTTCAATCAATTTGCTTGACCGACCTACCTATAGTCTCAAAATTTCTTCTAAGCATTCCAATTTTAGATTAAGAATTGTTACAATCAAATCTTCCTTATCGGTACAATCAAGTTTGATTGAAATACAAATCTTCCTTATCGGTACAATCAAGTTTGATTGAAATAAAATCTTCCTTATCGGTACAATCATTGTGTGAACAATATCCATCGTATATGTATCTACTAATATAGGGAATACGCCAGAACACTAGAGATTTAAAACTCTAAATTAAAAAAGAATGATACACTATTTATCAATTAAATATTTAAGATTGGCTAACTAAACATGATTCAGAGTAAATGAATCACATGTCTTATTTTAAAAGACAAATTTTCCTACATGATTGTGTAGGCATCACATATAAATTATCTAAAAATTACTTTGGTGTATATAAATATAAAGATTTAAACATTTATATAGAATGAGAGGGGATTAAAGATTAAATTTAGGGTTGGTATCAAGAAAGAATTTCACATGTAGAGAGGTTTGAGTTTCTCTCTTTGAAATTTTACAAAAAAGTTTGAGTTTCTCGCTTTGAAATTTTATATTTTATTTATTTTTGATCATATACATATATTTGTCTCCTTTGTTTATTTATAATTTGGCCTTTGCTTTATCATGAGTTATTTCATTTATTCATACAATATCATATAGAAAGATGAATGGATGAATCATTCAATTATAGGTTTCAATTTTTGTGATTTAATCTGTAGTTTTTATGATCTTTGAACTTGTAAACTAAATATTCCATTGATGTGATTGAACATCAAATATTAGCTAATTTTTATGTTGGTGTGTGTTGGAAGTATGTTTTATTAGTTCATTACACCTCTAAATATTCTGGAGACAATAAATTGAATATGATATTGATTAAGGAGTCAACTAAGAGACCGACTAAGCATTCTACTGGTTGGGCCATTAGAATAGAACAATCGACTAGTGCACATAACAAGGAAGAAATCAAGCAGTTCATTATTGACCCCAACCAATCTATGTGGACCTTGTCTTTCTCACTTCAAGGGGGGTGGTTACATGTTGGTGCTATAAAAGATGGCCCAATGGGTCGACCTATGGCATGATGGTGAACATATGTAATACAATATGTTGTGTATGAAAATCTATTTGTTTCTTACACTTCTTTGTATGTTGATCTATGTTGTGTTGTGCTTAAATGTTGTAAGGATGTCTTTAGACACCACCCCTCTCTTGCAATACTAGCTCTTTGATATATCTAGTCCTTTGATTCTCCAACAATGTGCCTTTTGGGTTATTTATGTTATGTCAAATGCCTCTCGATTACTGCTTTCTTGGTGTCCTCATACACTCACAGAGTATCCACATTGTAAGTTCCTATGCCAAGGTTGTTGGGTGTCAATCATGATCAAAATGTTCTTAAGGATTGTTTGTAGTGTAGCCATCTCCTGTGGTAGATTATTCAACATGTGATTTGGGATAACTCCAAGGAAATCCCAATTCTTTAGGAACATAATACCTTATAGCTAGGCCCCAAGAGGGAGTACTTGGGCGGGTGTTTTGGGGTAACTTTGGAATAATCTCAACTCTTAAAGTAAGTTCCACATGTTGTTGAGCTCCATAAAGGATCACCCTAATGTAAATTTGGGGTAAGTCCATGAAATCCCCAATGCTTAAATGTGATAGTACCACTGAGCCTTGAATGTGATTACCCAAGGGGTGGCTTGGGGTAGCTCCAAGAAAATATCGAATGTTGTATGATCTACACTTATACGCTTGCCACCTATTCATTATCAATGCCATCTAAACGAAATAGAATTGAAGAAAGGACTATTGTCAAACTTGCTAACACTAATTTATTTTAAAAATAATTATTTCATGTGAGATTGCTTATTGCTTAGAATCCAAAGAATTTCGTGCATCATATACAATCAAAAAAACGAAGTTAAAGACAATGAGTTCCTATTAATGGTTCATAATACAATATTTTTCTTAGTTCATGATATAATAATTTTCTTTAAATACGACTTTAAAATATATAAAAGACATGTTTTTATTTTTCAAAGAAAACCTTGTGGAAAAACCCAAGAGATGTTTCCCATATTCATTGATGACATTCTTGACATACACTAGTATGGCCACCCATGGGATTCAAACCATACATCTATCAACACAAAACTAAATAAATAACTAGCAACATTGATGACCATTAAACTACCCATTAAACTATATATTTTTTTCAAATGGTGGTTCACCATTTGTTGGAGGGCTAGTCCATCTAGAGAAATGTCAACACCTCCTATTCGAGGTAGAGAATCAAGATATGGGCAGAAATACAATCATTACAATATATTTAAACCAAAATAATTTATAATTCAAATATTATCCCTTTTAAAATTAAAATTACTTACATGATATGTAAACATCACTTAATAACAAAAACAAAAAAACAAAATGAATCTTAATAACAAAAACAAAATGAATTTAACAACAATGATAAATGAAAAAACTTACTCAAATATATCAAAGACTTTGTTTAGAAAATTGCTTATCATTACAATATTTAAACCAAAATAATTTATAATTCAAATATTATCTCTTTTAAAATCAAAATTACTTACATGATATATAAACATCATTTAATAACAAAAACAAAATAAATCTTAATAAAAAAACAAAATGAATCTAATAACAATGATAAATGAAAAAGCTTGCTCAAATATATCAAAGACTTTATTTAGAAAATTGCTTATCTAAAATGATAAAACAGTTTAAACAAAAAGACTAACAACATTGAAGACCATTAAACTAACTCATTAAACTAAATAAAAAAATATCTTATTTTAAATAAAATAATCTATTCAAATGTTATCCCTTTTAAAATTAAAACTACACATCACTTAATGACAAGAATAAATCTAATAACAATGATAAGTGACCAGAGCTTGCTCAAACATATCAAAGACTTTGTTTAAAACATGGCTTAAAATATGTTTGTTTAGAAAATGGCCTATCCAAAATGATAAAAAAATGTTTAAACAAAGGTTAAAATGGACTATCAAATACATATTTATGTTTGCTTTCCTTTTAAAATTCATTTCAATCTATCAAAGACCAACTCACCATTATCTTCGAGGTCAAAATAATCCAAAAACATAAGAGTAACCTAGACTAAGTCAAAGGGCTAGAAATTATATAGTTGTAAGGCACTCTTAAAAATCAAAGGGTAGAAATGATGTAGTTGTAAGAGTGACATCAACATATGTTCATGTGTTCATAATGTTTAAATATTTGTGCTTTGGATTCTTAAAAGAGAGAGAAATCAAAGGGTAGAAATGATGTAGTTGTAAGAGTGACATTGTAATGTCCCTTGTTAGGAATTTTATTAAAATTGCAATTTTCCACTTTTTTCCCTAGTTAGACCTTTGACTAGTTTCGATCTCTAGGTCCCAAATTTGCCCCAAATGATCCCAAATCTTCTGAGAAGGTATATGAATGATATTAGAACATAAATATGTGTTTCAGGGATGCCTTTGTACCTTTAAAACACTTCTGCAAATACTCTTTCAATTCTGGTCCATGTAGGTAACTTTACTAGTGATTTCCCTTTGACTAGTATTGGTCTCTAGGTTTCAATTTGACTCCAAATGCCTTCAAATCTTCAAGGAAGGTTTATGAATGATATTAAGAAGTGAATATGATGTTCAGGGATAACATATGGCCACCAAAAGACCTCTGCAAACTCTCTTAAGATTCTGGACCAAGTATGCAATTTTACTAGTAATTTGGGGTGCAAATCCCCCTAAGGTAAGTACTGAAAATGGCTTCCCAAATGCCTCCAAACCCACTCAAATTTATGAATAGAGGTATGTAATGTGTTAAGTATGTTATTAATGTCTCATATGCACCATTAATGGTTTATTACAACTGTTCTCACCCTCTCCCATTCAACTGTAAAAATCCCCAATTCGACCCTTGGGGAAATGGCACTATTTCTTCTCCCAATGCAATTAAACTGAGTAAAAATGCTTCAAATGCTCAAGTACAGTACATGAAACTTGTATAAGACATCCATGGCAGTATATTTATCATAAATATATCAAAGAATCATCCATTCATTCGAAATCATCATCAATACATTGGCTCACAACAAGGTAGTGGGGAAATGGTATTGTTCTTCCATTAAAAATGACATTTATACACTTCTACTTGGAATTTTGACCTGAAACTTTTTGGAGATGAAGAACAGAGTATTTACTTCATATTACAAAAGAAATGGGGCATTAGAAGCTCCCCCAAAGAGTACAATAGCTCACCAAAAACGCCCTCCCTCAAGGATCAAGAATATGCCATCAAAACTGGAAATGGTTGAAGGAGCGAGCTGCAATAGAAGAAACCATGAGCTTCCCTGTAGCTTACACCTGCAAATAAAGACTCCATTAAAGCTCCAAATGAAAGGTCTGAATGGCCTTTCCAATTTCCAACTTGGATGGGAATCTTTCACCCTTGAAATTGGCTAAGGCAAGAAACTAGTCATCCACTAGCTCTCCCTCTTCACAAATGCAATTGCAAATTCTACAAATGATCAAAAGCTGGTTTCATTCTTTGTTATTGACATTTATAAAGTTCTAATGTGCTCCATGGGTCGAATTCCTTCCAAGAGACTCATGCCAACTCAAGTTGGGAAGAGATTCCGAAGAACGCCACTTGTACAACAATTCCTAGTTTCCCACTTCCACCAAATCACATGTGGAAGCATCTTAGCTGCCCTAACACCCTTGAGCGCCCTCTTGGAGTCTATTTTTAGCCCTGACATGTCATATATGTCATATGTCAGCCTTCAGGTCTGATTTGTGTCATAGGTGTCATAGCATCTTCATCATTGTTGTCATAGAGCTAGGGAATCTAGCCCAAGTGTCTCACTAACTCCAAATTGCCTCTTGCTCTTCCATGGGAGTTACTCTTCCTCTATATTTCGACCTTGGATGAGTCATGCCATGAATAATACCTTTTGGACTCCCCCAAGTATGTTACCATTCACCTCGAATTCGAATTGGTGAGAGAATGATGCCAAATGTAGTGGGGAAATCTAGCCATATGTGGGTCCCACTTCCTCCATGTGTCTTCATGATGAAATGCCACTTTTATTTTAACTTGTATATATTTATTTAGCTCCTTTATTAAATATTTATGCCATTCTAATGTTCAAACATCATTTAGTATCCCCATTATTCCAAATCCCAAAGCTTCCACCCCAAACCTAGGAAACTAGTAATTTTCCTCCTTGGCAATTATTTGACCTTTAGAATCAATTTGACAAACTCTAATGAATAGGGCCAATGTGATTAGGCCATTGTGACCCAATACCAAATTTGGGACATGACAGACATCAACATATGTTCATGTGTTCATAATGTTTAAATATTTGTGCTTTGGATTCTTAAAAGAAAGAGATTATAATTAACTCCTTAATTATAGATCACATTCATACCATTGTGGAAATACAGGAGTCAAAAGAGATTGTGATATGTCACCAAGAACAGAACACTAATTTTATTTCTTGATAGGCCAGGCCACCAAACTGGCAATGGCCACTGTACCTACCAGCTACACACAACATTCATTTCTACTATCAAGCAAGTTTGTGTCTGTGCACTCTCCATACAATAGATAGATATAAAGATGAGAAAAATTTCCCTTTGTACAGGAATTTAACCTCAATAACTAACTATTCTCCTCTGTTACTCTTTGAGCAAGGCGGCCAAGCCATCTGCCAGAGTTGTAACAGTGGACTGGGAGACAGCAGAGGATCCACCCAAGTACCACTTCTTGATCATGGCAGCTACGTTCTCGTTCTCCACCACAGTCTTGGCTAATTTGTTTTCCTCCTTCCCCTCTGAAAGGAAGCTCACCTACCATTCCAATGAACATCAACAATCCCATCAAAACATTATTGATCAAATTTTGAAAGGAAGCTCACCTACCATTCCAATGAACATCAACAATCCCATCAAGACATTATTGATTGAAAATTTTACTGATATCATGTTTGAAGAGAAATTGGAGAAGCTGTGTGCAGATTTGAACTTGGACGTTTCGGCCTGAATAGCCCAACCCCTCTTCAGAAAGAATCTCGTCTTGAAGATAGATTGCACTATTCAACTCATCTGTATCTGGGCTACACTATTCAGCCCAGATTCAAATCTACACAGGTTCTCCAATTTCTCTTCATTGATCCAATCAATATTAATTTTGGGAGATCATATGATTGTGGTTTAACTAAATGGTTTTGTATTAACATTGAGATTTAATATTAAAATTTTACAGATGAAACCAGTTGCAAGTCTACAAATTGTAAATGGCTTTGACAGAGATTCAATAGGAAGCATTTGAAAAAAAAAACACAACCAAGAGACCCACCTCTACAGTTTTGGAAGATGCAGTAAAATGGTATGTGATGAGCGAATTCTTCTTGAGATATTTTCCCTGGAAGAACTCCACCAATTTCTCCAGTGCTTCCTCTTCCTCCTCCTCGAATTTGTCAATGGCGGCCAGACGGTCCCTCACAGCGTTCTCGAGCTGCAACCCATACTGTGCACCTTTGAGCTCTTTGATGGCCACCACTCTGATGAATTTCTCCACAGGAGCTCCGCACAGAGTGCCGAAGAAATCATCGTCGGCCAAGATCTCGGCTCCGCTCTTTCCCTTCCACCCCTGGAGATGGGAAGCAACCTCGGCATCCAAGTACACGCCGATTGCTGTAAACTTTATTTGCAGGAAATGGATTTCTATGTCTGTGATTCCTGCAATAGAAAATTCAATTGCAATGGTAAACAAAATATGATGAGCCTTCGCTACAAGCCTGCAAGCAATTGATAATCTTTCAAAATGAAATGAATTACAGAAACATGGGATTTGAGCGTTTACCATAGCCAAGAAGCTGCAGAGGCTTGGACGCCAGTGGAGCGATTGACTTGGGGAACTCTAGCTCATCCACCATCACAACTTCTGAGGCCACTGCATCAACAACACAAGTACAGCAAATTAAAATCTAAACCACTGAGTTCCTTACATAGAAACATAATTTGGCAGGACTGCTCTTACTCTTCGATCGATCGATAGTTGATAAAGCGGGAGAAGAAATGTAAGTGAGTACTGATGAAGCTGGGTGAATTCGGTATTGCTGTAAGATATGGAGAAACGAGAGAGAGGACTGGGATTTATTGAAGAGAGCAGAGGGGAGAAGTAATAGCTGAATACAGGAAAGACGGGTGGTTGTCCAGTATCCACGGCGGTTAGGTGAGTGTCATGGTTTTGACCAGGCGTTGTTGGGTAGGTAGCGTTGCTTTGTTTGTTAATGCGTGCATTCTTCCCTCCTCACCCAGCCCGAGGCGTCTTCACGTGTTTCCAACCACCAATCTCATTTTAAAAAACGAAGCTGCTCTGATCTACCACTCTTATTTTGGAATTCTTCGCAGCATAAATTTCTGCTTGTTGGTGGGCGTGAATCGATAAAATTATAATTTAACCTGTTCGCAATATCAAATTCAAATCACTGGAGCATCAAAATCAAGTAGGTGTGAGCTCTCGATCCGCCGATAAGTGAAAAGAAAAACATTCAACACATGTAAAGGGAATTCTTTATGAAAAGTCCCCATTACTTGTAACGTTGTCAGGCTCATCCATAAGTCACAACCTAGGAACCGACCTAGGACGAAATTTGGCAGACTACGCTTCTCGTCTTGCACTTATGTTTTCCTTAGTTCAACCATATCAGAGTTAACCTATAACCAAGTAAACAAAATGACAACCCTAAGAAGACACAAGTATGCCGACAACACCTCAATGGGGTGTACCCAAATATCATATAACGAAACTGTTTACAATAAATGGAGGATGTCACAGCTCGACAACTCACCTGAGAGTGTGCCCTCAATGACAGTAGCTCAAGTTACATCTAAGACGTCGCCTGAACTCAGTTGCATCTGTAGGTCTGCCTCAACGTAGCACCACTGCCAAGTCTCTCCAGCTAGAAGTGTTGCACTGCAACCTTATTGATTCTCCCAGAGCTCAACTCCCTTAGCCAACTATGCCTAAGAGAGGAGTTCATGTCGCAAGTTTTCCTACACACAACCCTCACGTTCTGCTTGTCGAGTCTCACTGCACCCGTTGCACCAGTCCTCCCAACAGAGTCTCTCATCGCACTTCCCAATAGAGTCCAGGGATAATTTTAAGGACCTATACTTATTTAAAAGTGTATAAACCTTGGTGAATCATACCAATTCTTAAAATGTCAACTATAAAATATTTGGCGATATTTTTCTAAAATTATTTCAATTTCTGGGGATTTTATATAGTTTATATAATAATTTGGCGATTTTTAGAGTGAAAAAAGTTTACCCCATCAAAATTAGGTGAAATGGGGCTTCAAAAAATGCAAATTGGCGAATCTTTTTTTGGAAAAATAGCCCATGGGCTAATTTTTGCCCCTAAAATTATCCTTGATAGAGTCTCCTGCCGCACTAGACTTCGCAATTGAGTGTCTTCGCTTCAGTCTTCTTCTAACACTCCCCCAAGAGTGCGCCTCACCAAGGCTATCAAGGAGTGCATTTCACCAAGGCTCTTGGAATGCGTCTCTCCTGACTTCAGAACTTTGTCACTCCTGCCTCAGACCCGCACCCACCTCCTTGCCAAGACAAGGAAGCCCTCTTTCCTCGGTGCCTCCCTGAGGGAGTTCCAGTGAGCTCTACTTCCTTGATCCAAATTGGATGCTTTTCAAATGCCAAGTGACTCTCCTTATTTATACATGCACCCAAGCTTGCCGAGGGATGCGCTTAAGGAAGAGCCAACTTGCATTCTTCCACAAGTGCACCCAAGTGTGGGCTTCGCACTCAATCATTTGGGATTCCAACTAGAGCTAGATGCCAACCTTTCCAATGTGAGGTATTTTGCTCGATCTCACAACACATTCGTGCTGGATGTGCTCATGGTCGTTGGCACACTTTGCTAATGCACGCAAGGTGCCCACTCTTACACACTGCATAACCTCACGATGGTTCTACTAGCGGGTAAAGAGCCCACTCCTGCATCCATCTCCAATTGCATCACCAATCGATGGGATTCCTAAGTGGTCAAGAAGGCACCCCAATATTTTGCTAACCTAGGGGCGTGACACCCTCCCCCACTCCAAGTTGTTTAAGTCCTCGACAACTTCTCCACGAACACTCAATTGTTCATGAAGCACTCTACCACTGTCACCACTGCCATATGCTATCGCAATCGAGTCTTACGAAGAAGCCTCACAAAACTGTCCAACCATCGCATCCATCCAACCTACTACTATCTCGGTACTATGTCGTCTCGTCATGTCACTGTCCATTGTTAGCCCTTATGTGTTGAACTAATTGGGTAGCTAATCCAATTGTTGCGTCCGACTCCATGAGAATGAACTCCTCATGCCTAAGATAGCCAAATTCCCTCCACACGTTGGTCCCCTATACAACTTTGCTGAACCAAGGAAAGGTCATCACCTTCACCTCAAAATTGTCCAAGGTATCAATACTTGGCACCTGTCTCATCCAGCCAAGTGTTGCGGCTCCCAGACTTATTTTTGTTCTAGTACTCGATCTCCTTTCCTTCATGCAACCGATCCTCTTCCCTTCACATTTTCCATCTGTTCGCACAACTTCTCTTGGTCAAGAAGGTAAGGTATCCTTTCTTGCCTCAAATCATCCCAAAGGGACCGTCGTCGCCTTCATCATCCACTGCTTCCCCTTAACTTGCTTCTCAAGTCCTTAAGGTCTACAACAAGTCACTCTTGATCTACCAAGCTTATGCCAAGTAGTAGAAGGGTGCACAACCTGTGCAAGGTCTTGTGACTTACACTTCCATCGCAATACCACAACACATCCAAGAGCCTGGTTGGGTTGAGTGCTTATTGCACTCCTAGGTCCCAACACTAACCCGCAACAAGGATGTGATGTTGGTACGCTTCCCATCTCCACAATCTTTGCTAGTGCCAACACGACAATCCTACCATCCTCAATGGTAAGGAGCTCTTCCCCTCCTTCAACCATCAAGCCAACACTACAACCCGTCACTTCCACAATCCTCAATGTGTAGAAACGATAGTCTAGTCCTCATGACTTGCTACCCACAATAGCCCGTCCAAGTTTTCCTAGTAGGATGAGAAAGCCAAGAATCCATTTCTTTCACAAGACATGTCCACCCCACTACTCGGCTATGTCTGCAACCAATCGGTACGATGCACCCTTCTTCGTGACCAAATCTCTATTGTCTTTCATCAAAATGCTTGGAAACAAACTATCTTGCTCCACCCAAGAAAGTGTTCCCCATTTCAGCACTTCTACTACTCTTTTTCCCAAGAAGAGGGTTGCACCTCTTCCTTAAGCATGCTAAACCACCACCTGTGACTCAACACATCTGCTATACTTGGCACTTCACTAGCGCCCAAGGATCCACTGTCTGCTCCTAAGAAACATGCCAACTTGACTCTCAATAACAACAAGGATATGGAAGGTGGCTGCCAAGGCCAGCTCCATCAAACACTACAATGCCTCCACCCAGGTCTACCATGAAATTCGTCATTTCAGAAGTTCATCACTCCTGCCTCAAACCTACACCTACCTTCTTTCCAAGCCTACAAGTGCACCCTCTTTTCTAGGCACCTCCTTGAGGGAGTGCTAGTGAGCTCTTGCTTCCTTGATTCGAATTGGATGCCTCTCAAATGCCAATTGACTCTCCTTATTTATACATGCACACAAGATTGCCAAGGGATGCACCCAAGGAGGATCTGACATGCATTCTTCCACATGTGCGCCCAAGTGTGAGCTTCACACCCGAACATCCATCCTTCCAACCCGAGCTGGCTGCCAATGGTTCCGATGCGAGGGCTTTTTTATTGATCCGCACAACACATTCATGCTAGATGTGCTCATGGCCTTGGGCACACTTTGCCAATGCACACAAGGTGCTCACTCATATGTGATGCCCAACCTCACGATGGTTCTATTGATGTGTAAAGCACCCACTCCCGCATCGATCTCCTATCGCATCACCAACCGATGGGCTTCCTAAGTGGTCAGGAAGGAGCCCCAAGATTATGCTAACCCAAGGGCGTGGCAGTTGGGATTTTTATTTTTATTCCAGTATTTCCATTTATGTTAAGAAAGTAAGGATAGCTTGGGAGGAGTTTCACCGGGCCTAACAATTAAGAGCATGTGTTTCTTCCTAGGATGTCACACATTCAAATCCGGAGGGGGTAGCTAGTAAGGTCAAATGACCTTAAAATTAAATTATTACTTGTGGTGTATGGTGTGGGTTAAACAATTAAGAATGTCGGCTTTGATTAGCAGGAATTTTGTTGATGCCCAAACCCGCCTTAGCTGCATTGCGAATCTGTAGCACAGTTAAAGGAGTCGGGGTTTTTGGATATCGGGTTAAGGGTGTCACATCCTCTATGAAATTTCTGGATTTTTCGAGTGCCATGGATAACTTGGGCTGGAGCTCTAGGCTTGGCGAGATGCAGGGAGCCATAAGGGATCTTCACATTATGATGAACATACTCAATTCTCAATTTGAGGGGGTTATAGCGGCCATTGAACAACTCACCACTCATATTGCTCAGATGGATGACATGTTCGATGACCTGGAAAGCGAGGTTCAAGAGTAGAGGGGGCAAATAGAGAAGATTGTCACAAATTTAGAGGTGCATTAAGAACTTCTAATGGGTGGACACTTGCAACACGATCCTTGTGAAAATTCCAAGGCAATGGAGGAAGATTTGACGCATCATCCTAATATGGTCCTTATCGAGTTCCCCCAGACAAAAAGTTGTGAATATGCAAGAAACTCTTTGTGAATTAGGCTAGTTCTAGTTTTCTTATACACTTTTTTTGTAAGTTTTTACTAGAACAATTTGTTAAAGTCTTTAATACACAATATTATGTTAAAAATTTCATAAAAAATATAGTCAATAAGATATAGTCATGCTAAAGGAAGAAGCTTTTTGTCAATGATAAACTAAAGAAAACAAAAGTAACAAACATGCTTTAAAATGAGATTTAAATTTAAGTAAAAAAGATAAATATATTTTAATGTTCAATTATGATATATTCGATTCACATATTTTAAAAATAAAATTCAATTTATTAACATATATATAATTTTTTAAAATATAAATAAAAAGATACAAATTATACAACACACTATGCAAACTTTAGATTCAATGAACTATAAGTAAAAATATACAAATTACACACAACACCATGCAAATTCTAACTCGAGTTTTTTTATTCTTAGTAATACTTTCCTTCATCCAATGGAGTTACAAGGATTGGGTCTCTTTTTTTCTTCTAATAATTCATTCCTTCCATATCCAATTTCCACACTCAAAAGCCTTTATTCCTTAAGACCACCATCAATATCTTTGTCATACCATTTTGAAGATGAAATATAGACATTGTTTGAACAATCTTTGAGGCTTTATTTGGACTCCACAAGGTGAGAGTTTAATCTTTCCATGAAGTAGCTTCTTATTTTTCCATTTGGTAGCACCGGAGAACTTTGTCTCCACATGTAAGGTTGCCTAATTTCTTTAATCAAAAGAGAGTTTTTACGTTGGAAGGTGATATTTTCCTACTTCAAATTTTGTTTATCATTTTTTTAAATTACACAATTTGGTTAGAAAAAAGTTGCTTAAATTTATATATATAAGTTTACAAGAATATGAAATGAAATATAATTATTTATTTTAAAATCATAATAATAAAATTACCAAATCATCACTTAAATTATTATAATTCCAATATTTCAAAAAAAACTAAATAATATAATATATCATACCAATCACATTTATATAAATAAATATTAAAAATATAATTAACTAATTTTAAATTATTATAATTTTAATATTTAAAAAAAATATAATATATCATATCAACGACAACCATATTTCTATAAATAAATATTAAAAATATAATCTCTACTTTTAGAACCATAATAATAAAATTATCCAAATCATTATCAATGGATTTTAAAGTCTCGTAACCTCAATATTTCAAGAGAGACTAAATAATCTAACCCATATTTAACCAACCTTCACACTTTGATGGATAATCATTGCTTAATCCATGATCCCTCAAAGCCACCTTTATCCAAGTCATAACAATAGTAGTGTGCAATATGGTATTAAATGGAGATAGACAAAATTGAAATCACTATATTAACTTTTAGTTACATATTTTTTTTTGGTTGTACATAAGAGGCTGCATTGTATTGTATTTTTCCTCTACACCTAACTCGTAATACATGGAAATTATCACATTTTTTTTTTTTGTTTCTATACCTTTCTTTTGAAACCAAGTGGTACCTTTCATTTTCTCACATCAATTGTAGTAGAAGACAAGGAGGTATAAATTTCAAACCATGCAACCCTATAACTTATGAAATTTAAGGTATATTCTACATTTCATGTTATCTTTTACTTCGGGTATCCTCTCGCGACTGGAAAATGACTCGCTTCTTGGTAGCAATCTTTGCCACTTCACTAAACCATTTTGGTCTATGTTGTTAGAATGTCAGAGGGAAGATGTGAAACTAGATGTAAGACCTTAATTATAGATATATTTTGTATATCAAACCCGAGGATGAGAGTTATATACATATCTGATGTGTAGATGCACACACTTTGAGTGATTGCAAATAGAGTGCAGTAGAAGCAAACGTTGGTTGAGAACCCTAATCATGACTAGTCTGAAAACCCTAACCCTACTATCCCTAGACTTGTTTATGTCATGAATGGGAAACTTTGGTTATGGAGTCAAGCTTGTCACTCGTGACGAGCCTAGTACCAATGAGATTAAAAAAGTGGGAATTGTCTAAAAAAATCCACTGTTTTCCATGAATGTCAGGTACGGTTATTAGGGTTTTGCTCTAGATTATTTCATTGTTTTTTCTATGGCGGGTGACGTCTTCTTCAGTGATAAGTAGTTACAGAAGTATGACGGAGGCTCGGTAAGATTTTCACCGACAAGTGGAGGTTCCATCTTCCCTCGTACGGGCCATTTCTCCTTGCATGCACACACTAACCCAAAGGAATGGGTCATTGTCCAACCTTTCATACCTTCCAGTGCTCCTAGGGTTTTCAGACATTCTTCAGTAGATGGACTTAACAGGTTTGTTGAGTCTTCGCTGGGCTCAGAGCAATGTTCTAAAATCATTCCTACTCCTCGTTCTTCTGCTCCTAGGAAGGGTAGAGCGGCTAACAGGAAGTCTTTACAGTTTGAGAAGGCAAAGAAGGGTCGACCATTGTGCGTTTTAGGGAAAGAAATCACTTTAGATATGGTCTCAGCTTTGTCACAGCGATCCCTTGTGAGTAGGTTTGAATATATAAAACCTACTAGGCAGGATATACTGAGATGGATTAGGCTCAAGTGGAAACCCTTTATCTCGAACATTCCACGGGTCTTGATGCAAGCGAAAGGATGGATTATATTCCAATCCCTCTCTGAAGAAGATAGGAAAAATATTGAATCTCGTTTTTGGGTCTTAGATAAGGGGTCCTTGGTGTTATCCTGATGGCACTCGGGGTTCGACTCCAGGAAAGAAAGTTTGACGAAAATACATCTTTAGGTCATTTTGCTAGGGTTTCCTATTAAGTGCAAGAACCTCAAGGGCTTCATGGCAGTGGCCAATTCTATCGGCAGATTCATCCTTATTGAGGACGAATAATTAATAGGGGTTGACAGAAATTCTCCAAGGATGCTAGTTGAGATTGATTCGGAGGAGGGTTTACTAGAGGAGTTGGAAATTATATGGGAAGGGGGTTCTTTTGTTCAAACTCTGGACTATTGGAAAGTCCTTTTTCGTTGTCACTCCTCTGATGAGATCGGGCATTCAAAATATCAGTGTAAATTAGGCTTTGTTAAAGCCCAGAAGGTGTCGACTGTTGGTTCTCACGCTGTTTTGTTACTTGATGAATTGGAAGAGGGTTTTAACTTTCCACTACCACTGGATAAACTTTCGGCCTCTTCCTTGGTTGGTAAGTTTGCACAATTTTTTCCTATATTATTAAAAAATTTATCTGTCGAGGATATTGTGCATTCTTTGTCTATATCGAGGCCTTTGCTGAATGATGATGAGTTGGAGTATGTCATCACTCTAGCTGTTCATTCCCCTTTATCTTCAGCCTCCCCTACCTTAGACATTCAGGCTGATTTAGGTTAGGGGATGAAGCCGGCCTCAGGTTTCTCTGCAGTTAACCACCCTTCTGGAAATGATTTTGGGTTGTGCCCCCCATCGACTGTTTCTGACTTTGGCGCTATTCCTTTTATTCCTACTAACCTTGATCCCTCAAATCACTTGGAGTTTCCTCCTTTGACTGGTAAGCCTCCTACCCCTCTTGGGATTGAGTTATCCCCTTCTCCAATCAGAGACACACCTAATCCTTCCTGTGAGGGTGGGTCTTCTCTAGGCTCTCCCACTCTATCGACGATCCTTCTGTTTCGAATGCTATTCCTATTTCCTCTATCTTTAACGGGAATGCCACCATCTGAAAACCTAAGAAGAACAAGGGTGGGAAGGGTAATGGAAAAAATATGGGGGATGTAGAAAATAAATCGAACCCTAAGTTAAGTTATCTTTTTGATAAGGGACTCCCAAATGTCCCTATATCTTCTGTTTCTTCAAACTCCGGGGATCTTAGAGTGAATGAGGCTTAGGAAGGGGTTATCCCATGATTGTGGTGTCTTTCAATATTCGAGGGATAGGAAGCGGCCCTAAGCGTGCTACATTCAAACGTTTTTTGGATTTTGCTAGACCTAGTATTGTGCTCTTTCAAGAAACCATGTCTTCCTCCCTGTTGGCAGATAATTACTTTCTTAAGATAAAACCTCATTGGAGGGTCTGTGCTGTGGACTCTTCAGGGTTTTTAGGAGGAACTCTTGTTTCCCGGAACCCATATGAAGCTGATATGCTGGCCTATCATTCTATTGCATGTATCATCATCGAAGGAAAGCTAAAGGGTTATGAAAGAAGTGATTAGAATCCTGAACATTTATGGCCCATATCAACACATATAGATTTTTTATGACCAAATTTATGATAACGGCTTACTAAGGGACAACTCTCTTATTGTGGCTAGTGCTTTTAATTTTACTATGTTTTTTGATGAAAGCTGAGGTTCTGGAAACATCCATGATCCGTTAGCAACATACTTCCATTCTTTGTTTGAGGAAGCGAAGTTAGTGGATGTTCTTCCAAATGTTTTGGTGCCCACTTGGTCCAATGGGTGGTGTGGTGGCACTGGCATCGCCAAAAGACTCGATCATTTTTTCATGTCTGAGACTCTTTGTAACTCCATTGGTAGATATTGGTCGTGGTCATACCCTGTTGGAATATTGGACCACAAGGCAATAATTCTTTAGTTAGACTTTGACAAATTTGTTTCCTTTTATCCTTTTAAATTTAATTCGGTATGGTTGGGTGATAAATCTTTCTATGACTTGATATATCAACACTGGGGGATTATCTCTCTGTAGGTGAAGCCTTCCCCTCTGTTTAGTATGATAAAAAAATTGGCTGAGGTCTGAAAAGTTGTGATAGCTTGGGAACGAGAGAAAAGAATGGAAAATAATAATCTTTTGGGGGAGATCGAGGATGAAATACGGATATTAAATAGCTGCAGCGACACTGAAATGTTTTGTGCTGAACGAAAGGAAAAGCTGAGGTCTTTGGAAGGAAGAAAAATGGTCTTACTCAAGCAGATCGAGGAGACCTGGCGTCAAAAGAGCAGGGTTGTTTGGCTCCTTGTTGGAGATAATAACACAAAATTCTTTCATCGTTTCGCAAACCAGAGAAGATTAATGAATGCCATTTGGGACATATCGTATGGATAGGAAGGTATTGTTTGCGACCAAGCATCATTGAAGAACGTTGATGTTCAACATTTTCATGAGGTGTATTCCAATACCAGTATTAGTAATCTGGAAAATCAATTGAAAACTATAAAAAATTTCCCTCGTTATTTCAACAACGAAGATTGTCTAGCCATAGGCAAGCCTACTAAGGAGGAGGAAATCTTAAAGGCACTTAAATATTTTTCAAAATACAAAAGTCTCGGTCCCAATGGATGGACCATGGAATTTTAACTTAATTTATTCGATTTGTTTAGAAAGGAACTCTCGGAAGCGATTGATGAAACTAAGAGGAGGGAACTAATTCCCAATGGACTCAACTCTACTTATATCACGCTCATCCCCCAAAAAGATAGGTCAACTGACTATAATGATTATCGCCCAATTTATTTGTGTAATCTATTTTACAAGAACATCACAAAGATCATCTCTAAAAGGATCAAGCCTATATTAGGGAGATGTATTTCGGAGGAGCAATTTGTTTTTTTTCCGAATAGGCAAATGTTAGATGCAGTGGGGGTGGTGCAAGAGTGTTTACATTCGGTGAAACCGAAAAAAGGTTAATGCTTTTATCCGTAAGATTGATTTGCAGAAGGCCTATGACAGAGTCGACTGGTCCTACCTAATATTTCTTTTGCTTCAGACTGGGCTAACTGTGGAGATTTTCAATTGGCTAATGGCTTGTGTCACTTCGACCAGGTATGCGGTTCTCATTAATCATTCTTCGAATTCCTATTTCAAAGGTAATCATGGAATCAAACAGGGATGTCCTCTTTCACCCTCTTTGTTCATCTTGGCTATAGAGGGTCTTAGTTTGCTAATAAAAAAAGGCTAAGGAACAAAAGTGTATCAGTGGAATCGAGGTTGCTAGCTCTCTCTATATTACTCACCTATTATTCGTTGAAGATGTACTTATCTTTGGTGAAAGAAATATTGCTGAATGGAAATGATTTCATTTGATCCTTTCCATCTTCTGTGATGCTTCATGTATGAATATCAATGCTCTCAAATCTCATTTTATCCATATTTGTAAGGACTCTGATATTGCTGATCAGATCGGCTCATTGTTTTCCTATAATATGTCAAACTTAGAGGTTGGGCTTAAATACCTTGGTTTTTATTTGAAACCAAATGGATACAAGGTGGATGAATGGAATTGGCTCATTAAGAAGGTTCATAAGAAGATTTATTCGTGGTATTTCAAGTGGCTGTCGCTAGGGGGTCATCTTGTGTTGATCAATTATGTACTTTAAAGTATACCTGTATTTTGGTTCTCACTTTTCCTTATTCCAAATTTAGTGATCACTGTTCTTAGAAGTCTTATTTTTAAATTTCTCTGGGACATAAAATTACATGTTTCAAAGTCTCACTTGGCTTTGTGAGAATTCATGTCAAAACCTAAGCTGTCTGGGGGTTGGGTATCAAGAATTTGGTCTTTTTTAAAAGAGCTCTTTGTGCCAAAATTTT
Source organism: Larix kaempferi (assembly GCA_027924585.1). Taxonomy (NCBI): domain Eukaryota; kingdom Viridiplantae; phylum Streptophyta; class Pinopsida; order Pinales; family Pinaceae; genus Larix; species Larix kaempferi. The sequence continues at coordinate 6,042,785 of BSBM01000241.1, read as the reverse complement.
ATGGAGGAGCATCATAGGTGAAGGATTATGGGGAAAGGTTGTTAAATAAAATTACTTGCACATACTTCTAGTTGTTCATTTGTTTCTCTTGGGACAAAAGTTTACAAAAAATAACTCCTTTGTTTGGCGCAGCCTTGTCAAGTCGATATCGATCATTAATCATGCTATTAGCTGGTCTGTTGACATAGGAACATAAATTTATCTGGGGATTGAATATGTGATTGGGATGGATGGTGACTTCAAACTTTCTCTTGATCTAATAGAGGATCTTCATAGTAGGAATCTTTACGTACTTAAACAAGCGACAACTAGGAAAACTGATGGTTCGGTTAGATGGTGCACAACCCAAGATTTACAGCTTCGATCGACGGTTGCTCATGAGTGGGATACTTATGTCCTCAAGATATATCATGCTGGTGTTTGATTAACATCAGCTGAGGACAATATGGTATGGGCGTATAATAAAAGTGATGGTGCTGTCAGTGCTCGACTGGCCTATGACTGCATTTTAGAATCTGAGTTGGATGATATGACAACCTGATGGACAAGGGATATTTGGGATAAACACCTTCCTTTGAAGATAACCTGTTTTTCATGGCTTTGTTTGCATAACAAAATTCTTACCTGGAAGAACTTGCAGAAAAGGGGAATGGTTGGGCTCGGCCTGTGTGTTCTTTTCTGCAATGATATTGAATCCGTGGATCATTTATTTGGATCTTGTCCTTTTTTTCATATCATATGGAATGATATTTGTAAATATTTCAATTTTCGGTGGGCTTGGAATCTTGATCACTTTGAGGTTAATATGAATCTTGGTTCGCATCTCAGAGAAGGTTTAAAATTTTAATCTTTTTCTTCTTCTGGGAAATCTGGAGGGCTAGAAATGCATACATCTTTCAGAATGCCAATCCCAATCCGCTACTTGTCAGCATAAAGGCCTCTTCTTCATAGTTGGATTTCTTTAGTTATGTTCAGTTGAATAATTCTAGTATATTACAGTCATTTGAAGCCGTCTTTTGCTTTCCCTGTAGTTACTTTGATGGCGCCGAGGAGGGCGGGTTTTGTGGTGCGGGAATTTTATTAAAAATGGATTCGAACTGTTCTTTTCATCTGTCTTTCAAATTGAGAAAATGCACTAATATGAGAGACAAACTTCTTTCCCTATGTGGGTTATTATGGTTTTCCAACTTTAGGGGCATCATTGATCTCCAAGTGGCAGGTGACTCAAAATTCATTATCCACTGGGACACTGGCTCTTCCTCCATACACTCTTTTCTACTTGAGCAATGAATGTACAAGGTCAATTATCTTATCTCCTCTTTTGATCTTGTTACTTTCAATCACATATATAGGGAGTTCAATTTGGTAGAAGATAAGCTCTCTAAAAAGGACATTGGAGAAATGGATGGGTTTATATCTGTTCTAGAGTTTCAAGATGGAGTCATTGTTTCATTGGAAATATTGTTCCTCTTTGACAAAGGATAAATTTTCTTTTCTTCTGCCTCCTTCGCTGAGACATTTTGAGAGAATGGTTTGCTCATGTTGGCATGGTACTAATGTAGGCTTTAATAGTTTTTACAACATTGTCAAAATCTATGTGCTTACTTTTTAAGGATTTTGATACTTACGATGTTTTTTTGTAAGATGTAAGTTTTGATCCCTTTAGAAATGGGATTTGGAGAAGATCTCACATCTCCTTGGCCTTAATGTATACTTTGTTACAATTTTTTTTTTTATCCGATGTGAAAAAAAATATTCTACATTTTAACATGGCCTATATCAATTGTTGCTTTAATAAGGACAATTCTCTACAATTTGTGAATAGTTAATATCCAAGCAAGCAACAATGACAAGTGTAGGGCTCTTCCTCTCAAGCTAAGAGCATCAACATAGTTATCATATTTGAAGAAAACATATGTTGGAGGTGTTAACTCTTAGATCCACCCCCTATATATTTCTCTAGAAGGGAAAATATTGTTGTTCGAGCCTCTAAAAGAAAGTCTTACAAGCAATGCCCATGTTACCGATAGAGCTTCACTCATTGTAATATTGGTGCTCTTCCAATCCAAGGAAGATGTGCCTAAACTAATCATATTTATCATTTGTCCCACAATCTCTAGATGTTGTAATGGAGCTCAATGAATGACAATATGTTATGTTTAATTAATGGTTAATATCACTATAACTGGTGCATGCCCGTAAGTACATCTAGTAGAGGTCCAATATGAGAAGTTATGGAAATTTGATAGGGTAATGGAGAATTAAAGAAACTCATTAAATCAAATTTCTCGGATCTCTACTCAAGAACAAAAATGAAGGAATTTGAAATCAATTGACAATTCATTACAATCAATGTAAGGTAACATAGAATCTAAGTAAATGGGTCAAACTATAACTTCTCTATCTCGATCTATTTATTACAATTTGGTTTGAAGAATCAATATTCAGTCTTTCAAATTACAAAGAGTCTCAAGGGGATGATATGATTTGCGTTATAACTCTAATTAACTCTTATTTAACTTAAACCTCTAATATGTGAATCCCATGGTGGAAGAGAAAGACAATTTCAATTCTTTGAGTTCCCAAGTGGTCGCCATGAGAAAAAAATTATGAGATGCATAGAATAAAGAGAATGATGAGGACAATATTGAAGCATGAACATATTAACAAACAAGGCCAATATACACCACTAGCGCTAAAAGGATTCCATGCTTTTTCAACTGATATTTTGCATATAAACAATCGTAACATGTATGCCATGTAGCTACTTGAGGATGTGGATACATTAATTGATGTCCATGATATGAGAAATATGGTTGTTGCAATCAATATCCAAGACTTAATTTTATCTCTCCAAGTAGGAAAGGGAGGATCCATTTGCCATATTCAATAACCATTCATGATCTAATTAGTCTTAGGATTTAAATGAGCATACATAATAATGAGAGAACAACCATAATCATAACCATAGCAATAACAACATTGAACACAACCATTTACCCTGGAAAACCCCATGAGGGGAAAAGCCAACAACAATGAAGGTTCATTATCCTTAGCCAAAACCAGCCAACTCGGCCAAGTGAGCTCACCCGCTCACCTCTAGGCCACATTACAATGGAGTATGCCAAGCCCTTTATAGGCTTCATTACATGCAATACTTTGGTCCAATACCATGGGCCACCAAATACCATTTTATTTGACCCAAACCGAGATTAGCTCAATGACTCATTCACCGAGTCAAGGTTAACCTAACAATCCCCCTTTTAAACTTGACTTGGAGTAAATCACCAACTCCCCTCAAAGTTTTAACCGAGAAATATCTGCATGCCCCCCATATCACCTAGGTCTACATAAATTTACCAGTGAGTTACCAGGGATTCCCCCGTATCACCTAGGTATACCTAGAATTTACCGGTGAGTTACTAGGGGTACGCATGCCTAACCATGTCTTACAGTCCTATGCCCATTTACATTCAATACAATTTTCAATTCCATTATAATAATAATTTTTTTTTTGGTTCATGTGTCTCATGGTGACTTTACCATCGCCATCTGTTACTACATCTTCTCACTTTTCCATGCTTGTCATCTTCCATGCCTCCTTTTGTACCTTCATACAAACTTGCCATTGACGTCTATATAAAAAGAATCCATCTACTAGATTACATGGGTCCTCAACCACTGTAATCGCTAGTTCTCTAGGAATTCTCTTCAGCTACATGGTTCATCAATATTGGTCCACATTCCTCCCGCAATCAGAGACTCAACATCTTTGATTCCACATCAAGCTAGGATACAAGTACACCTGCCACCCTTGTACCTATCCTAGTAGTTCATTCCACAAATTGATGCCACATCCCTTTTTTATGCATCGGAGGGATACAATTATTTTTTTCGTGCTTCTAAGCACTTGGGGAAATCACATTCTAATGAGAAACCAAAAAATGCTGGGGTGTTGGGTACCACTGATCATGCACCCCGCAACATATTAATTAAAACTCAGGTACAAAAATCTAGCCTCAAGGATCACCAACCACATGCTCTAATACCGGTTCTTAGGATTTAAATGAGCATACATAATAATGAGAGAACAACCATAATAATAACCATAGCAACAACAACATTGAACACAACCATTTACCCTAGAAAATCCCATGAGGGGAAAAACCAACAACAATGAAGCTTCATTATCCTTGGCCAAAACCAGCCAACCGGGCCAAGTGAGCTCACTTGCTCACCTCCAGGCCACTTTACAATGGAGCCTCCTCAAGCCTTATAATGGATTCTTTACATGCAATACCTTTGGACAATACCATGGGCTACAAGAAACCACTTGCTCGACCTAAAACACCTTTGACTCATTCTGAGTCAAGTTTAACACTAAAAATCCCCCCTTTAATCTTGAATTGGGGATCTCACATACACCCCCCTATCACCTAGGTCTATCTCCCAACTTTACTGGTGAGTTACTAGGGATATGCATGCCTTACTAGGTCTTACAACCATATGCCCAAACTAACCAACAAGGGCCAAGTGAGCTCACCCGCTCACCTCTAGGCCACATTAGAATGGAGTATTCCAATCCCTTTATAGGATTCATTACATGCAATACTTTAGGCCAATACCATGGGCCACCAAATACCATTTTCTTTGACCCAAATCAAGATTAGCTTAATGACTCATTCACAGAGTCAAGGTTAACCTAACACTAAGTGGATCATAAAATTCATTATCTTCCATACCCCATGCTTACTTCCCAAAGGAGATAAAGGGCATATCCTTTAACCTTAGTGATACAATCTCTATTTATTTCTCATTGGCATTGATTGTTTTCAATATATCTCATGGAAAATTCTTAATATTAATTCTAAGTCACCCCTTTAGAATTGAAGGACACCCATATTCTGAGCGAGAATATCCAAATGGATCATACTTACTCCAACTCATTTCTCTAATAATTTGAGATTGTCATCTACACATGACCTCATCCTTGCATGAATTCCCCAAACACTTAAACATCTTACCCCATAGAGGCATGTCACCCCATGTGTTAGCATCACCATCATGACCTAGATAGTGAGTTGTTGTAGTTATGCAAGACTTGATTAAATCACATGTTGGCAGGCAGTTTGGTAAGATGGTATCATAGCATCTTTGATGCTGCGACAAGGCAGAAGATGGCGCGAAAGGCGACGGGCGGAAGATTATTTTGTGTATGTGTTGGTCAATTGTATCGTGGATTGCGGGTTTTGGGTCATTGGACCACATATTATGTACTGTTGAGTCAGTTATACCGCAGCATGCGGGTTTTTGGTCGTTTTTGGACTAGGTCAGTTAGATATTGGGTCATTTGTCCATAGTGTCAGTTAGGAATTCGTTAGTAAGTGGACAAGAGTTGTAAGGTGGAAGCCTATATATAGATAAGAATTGTAAGCGTTGAGAGGAGAATTGGGCTGAAGAACAATGTGAAGCTTTGATGTTGGTTGTATGATTTCCGAGCATGTTTTGATGTCAAGAGTCATTGCGGAGATCTAGTTTTTGCAGAGACATTGTATCTAGGTTGACAATGATAATATAATGAAGCTATTTTGGTGCAATCTCCGTGTTCAATCTGTTCAGTTATGATAATGCGATGTTGCAATATACGAATAATGTCATGCTTTTTTGATGCGATACTTGCTTTACAATTACTATTGTTGCAATGATGAATGTTTGGGTTGAATATTGCTTTAATAATATGTTCAATGCTTAAAGACCTCTGTTCTAGTGTTGCAATAAGTGTAAGTTCTATAGCTGCGACCATCCTCCTTCATTCGGCGGAAACATGGTTCCGTCTGCTCTCCCTTGATCACCTCGGGTGAGACCTCATCTGCTCTGCAGGTGTTGCTAGGTAGAGTCAAACCTGTCCTGGCCGGTGCTTAGGGAGATCGCGGTGGGTTCGGGTCAACAGTGATGGGAACCCCTGTCGTCTGGGTTTGAGTCAACAATTGGTTCCGTTGCCGGTACTGTGTACAAAGTGAAAGGAGGATATGTTGTGGCACCCGACGAAACTAGAGATCCAAGAATGGTTTGATCAGAAGTTGCAGGAATTTGCTGAAGAGGAAAGACAAAACACTCGATTGACAGTAGGACAGTGGGTAGATAGATACATTCATGACGGTCTGCACGAATGGTTCTTCTGTGAGTTCCCGGTCCTACTATTTGAATGGTTGGAAAAGTTGACCTTCCAAGGTGGTGAACCGACAATCTGGACCCCCGAATTGATTCAGGAACTGCAGGAAGTTGATAATAAAGCATCGCGGGCTGTCAAAGTGTGGTCCGATAGCATCCTAGAGGGCTATATCGTAGAGTTCGCAGTTGATACTCAGAATTCCTATAGTGAAGCCGAAAGATATTTTTTTCTGTGAACCTTGGGGCCTCTTTTTTACTGTCGCTTCAACTGTCGATCAAGATGCTTATTTGTGAAAAAGGTATATTGAAGATGCATCTTGATCAATAGATAGCTTGGTGGGTGGAGGCCGTGGGTATTGCGACAGTTGGGGGGCGGTGCATGGGATGTTAAGGGGTAGATGGGTGAAGGTCATGATGAGACTGTGAGTGAAGTTGAGGAAGAAAGTGGTCTTACGAGGGGAGGAGCGAGGTTCTGACGGGAAAAGAGGCAGAGGACGGGAGAAGGTCCTACTGCGGTCGAACCGCAAGACCGTGAAGGAAGACCACATAGGACAAAGCGAACTCACAGTCCTGACAAGGACAACCAGGCTACGCCTAGGATAGAGGCAGGACCAAACCCCAGCACCAATGTGCCCACACCTCCGCTCACTATCTCTCATATAGCAGGAAATACCACTTCGACACCACCAAGTTCGTCAATTCCACAGAAGTTAATTGGTAGTAGCACAACAAAAGGAGGAAGGAAGCCTAGAATGGTGGGCGATGATGCTAAGTTACCATTGTTCCACGGGAGTGCAACAGACAACCCAGAACAATATTGGTTTTTGTGTGAAGCGGTCTAGACCATAAAATAGATCACCGATGATGCTGCTAAAAAAGGATAGTTAGCGATGACTCTACGAGGTCGTGCATTAGATTGGTTTATGAAGTTTGTTCTAGTCCCTACAGGATCCCCAGAGAAGTCGCTGGATGAGATTCGGGATGGGATGATTGCCGAATTTAGAAGGCTCAAGTATGAGGCTCAATATATTACAGAATTGAAATAAATTAAGCAGTATCCCAATGAGACGGTATGGGATTTTGACCAGCGATTGAAGACGCTGATGGCAAAGGTTAGTTTTGATATGAGCGCCGTCCAACATAAAGAATGGTTTATTGCAGCACTACTACCACATATTCGGATACCATTGATGCAACAAAACATCTCGACGCCTAGTGAAGCTCTGGAGATTGCAATGCGGTTGGAGGCGTCGTCGATTGGAGAAAATGCAGCCGGGATGTCGCAGATACAAACACAGTTGGCTAACTTAACTATACAGCTGAAAGATTTGAAGAAGGGAAAGGAGCAGCGCGAAGATGTCTGGTGTACACGATGTCGAGGAGAAGGGCATATGAAGGACAATTGCCCAGACTTCCGCAATTATTTGGTTTCAGGAGCACCAAATTCATTGAATGGTGGTAGCATGCCGTGGTGTCGCGTCTGCCAGGTGTATGGGTACAGTCATGACAATTTCCCTTATATGCAGAAAATGGTCACCACCCCGAGGAATATTTATTGTACATTCTGCAAATCGGTGGGTCACGATGACAGGGATTGCCGTGCATATGGGTTGCTACAAGAAAGAATGTGTGATGTGTTCTATGTAAAGGATGACCAGTGTGCCGTACAACATCCGCAACCGCAGGTAGCCCAACCAGTACCTCAACTGCATATGTAGTTTGTACCACAACAACAACAACTGCTGCAGTTCATGCCGTAATATGCTTCGATGAAGATGGCTCCACAACAGCCACAGTATGCACAACAACCGCAGTATGCACCACAAGGACAAGGGATGCAACCGGCACTAGTACAAAAACAGTTTAATCAACCACAGTACCAACAGCAGGGAGGATTTTGAGGAGGATACCAGGGAGGCCGTGGTGGTGGATTTGGTCGTGGAGGAGGATGAGGTGGTCGCGGACCGGTTCAATGCTATCACTGTGCGGTATGGGGGCACTACCAGCGAGATTGTCCGCTACTACAAAACCAGTGTACATTCTTCTTTGTTAACGATCACGTAGTTGAGAATTGTCCACAGTTGATTGTGCGCTGGCAAGCAGGAAATACTCCCCAGTTGCAGAACCAGCCCCAGGCACAGCAACCTGCCTAGAACCAAGTGTAGCAACCAATACAGAACCAGAATATGCGGCAGACTTAGAATCAAAATGTGAACCCACCAGGAAATCCGCCGCTAAACCAGACCCAGGGTGCAAATATCGCGACAATTTCTGCAGAACCAAGACCGCAAGATGCTTCTGTTGCTATAGTCCCTCGCGGAGGAAAGATAGATAGCTCACTAATCAGATTAGCTAGACAAAAGAAGGTATCATTTGACATTGATACGGAGTGGGAGACGTTTCTTCAAACATGACGTGCACTCGAGAATGACCGAGGCAAAGCTGTTGTGTATGACATGCCCTATACTTTTGATGCTACTTCGGAGGTCGGCCCGTCACAATGGTCCAACACACTTCGAGCATTTTTGGAACATTGTTTATCCCTGGCAAGAGATCCCGATGCTCTTGCTGCGACTGAAGCTTTGTTATGACGACCGACGCAGGATCGACAAGAACTCACGGTCAATTCCCTACAACGACGGAAGACAGGTAAAGAGATGCGGATGAATATTCAAATTGGCGACTATGATGTTGATTCGGTTATTATGGACCTTGGTTCGGATGTCAACATCTTGACCAAGTAGGCTTGGCAGAAGATGGGGAGCCCCCCATTGAGCTGGTCTCCTATACAGGTCCGATTAGCTAATCATGCTAAAGTAACACCAATTGGGAGAGTTCCACGAATGGTGGTGGACATCGAGGGAATGAAAACATATGCCGACTTTGATGTAATAGAAGTAGTCGAGGGAGGAAGTTCTTATCCAGCATTACTAGGGATTGGATGGGCTAATGATAGTGGAGCTGTCATCAACTTCAAGCGACGGATGATGACTTTTGAAAATCATGATCTTAGAGTTATCATCCCGTTGGATCCGGCTGAAGGATGCCACTACATAGAGCCCGTGAAGGATGACGATCCCAGTGGATGGGACCATGCATTCAATATTTCTGAAGATTATATCCATCCGACTGCCAACAGCAAGCTAGGATGGTGCAGCGACAGCTCTGCGTCTTCCGACTCTGATGATGCGCTAGAATATTGGCAGAATCGCTTGCACGAGGTGTCGCTCCGTAAGTCCGGGTTGGTCACACAGTCATTATGCCGTATCGCAACTGAAACAATTACACTTCCCATATATGACGGGCTGCCTAGCTTATCTGACTTTCTGACGGAGTTTGAAGCAAGAGTTTTCGAACCTCAGCGATTGCTGGTGTTGAACGAAGCATTGAAGGCTGCTCCAGCACGTTGGTGGGAAACACACAAAGCATCAATTAATGAATGGTTGAAGTGAAAAAGATTGATTATGGTACGCTTTGGATATACCAAGGTCTACCACACCAGGAAGTATGATGGTCGGGACGACCCTGGTGGTCACCTACTGGAGTGTCAGTGGTTATGGGTATTGCGACCAAAAGATGAGTGGGTCCATGCTTTTATCCATACCTTGGATGAGATGCCACGCTCATGGTATACTGCAGTTGAGTTGCGAGGGGAAATTTCTACTTGGTTGGAGCTCACTGTGTGTTTTACCCATACATTCAGTTTCATGGATGCCAATCCTGAGGTCAATAATGCACTACAGCTCATCCGTGATGTAATTCTGCAGGTTGTCCCGGAGGCCTATCTCGCGGATCCACATATGCACTGCCAGATGCAATCTCTTATGGAATGCTTAAATATCAGTGGTGGGCCAGAAGATGGTGATGATCCGCAGAATGTGAATATCCCGGAATCTGAAGGAAGTCGTGTTGTGGTACCACCTGATGCGCCAACCGATCCTATCAGTTAGCTGCTGAGGATCCGCAAGATTAACATTGGGACAGAGGACACCCCGAAGTTCGCAAATGTCAGGGATTACTGGGATGACAAGCTGATAACCAAGGTCATTGATATGCTCCATGAGTTTCAGGATGTATTTCCGACAAAGTTTTCCGATATGAAGGGGATCCTAGGCGACTTAGGGGAAATGAGGATTCCATTAAAACCAGATGCTAAGCTAGTCCGGCAGCGACCCTATCGACTAAATCCGCGACATAAGGAGAGGGTCAAGGCAGAACTTGATCGCATGCTAGATGCTGGTATCATTGAACCAGTCGAAGAGTCAGAATGGATTAGTCCTATGGTGGTACAAGATAAGAAGATTGGCGAGGTACACATTTGCCTCGACCTCAAGAAGCTAAATGATGCATGTTTGCACGATCCATTTCCAACCCCATTTACTGACGAAGTGATAGAAGGTGTGGGTGGCCAGGAGATGTACTCTTTCATAGATGGGTTCTCTGGCTACCATCAAATCCACATTTCCAAAGAAGACCGCCATAAGACAACTTTTGTTACCGAATGGGGCTGCTTTTAGTACATCGTGATTCCATTTGGTTTGAAGAATGTGCCTGCGATATTTTTGCAGGTTGTTGTTGCCGCATTCAAAGATTTCATTTAGAAGTTTTTACAGGTATACATGGATGATTGGACGGTCTATGGATTGGTCCATGATCATCTGGCGAATCTGCGGTTGATGTTAGAATGATGCCGGTAGCATCAGATATCGTTGAATTTGAAGAAATGCATCTTTTGTGCATCGTTTGGGATATTACTAGGCCATATTGTGTGTAAGCAAGGATTGTTGGTTGACCCAGCAAAGATTGCACTTATTCTAAGTTTGACACCACTGACTACTGTTAAGCAGTTACGGGCGACGCTAGGACACACGGGACTATCGAAAGTTCATCAGGGGTTATGCTGCGATTACTACCCCTATGGAGAAGTTGTTAAAGAAGGATGCAGCATTCCAGTGGAGCCCGGATTGTCAGGCTAGCTTTGAAACACTGAAGGCGAAGATGGCATCGGCACTAATATTGGTATTTCCGGATTGGAGTAAGGAATTCCATGTCCATGTTGATGCCTCATCGATTGTGTTGGGTGTCGTGTTGGCTCAACCAGGAGAAGGTGATCTTGACATCCGATTGCTTTTGCAAGTCTGAAGCTGTCCTCTGCTGAAAGGAATTATACTACTACTGAGTGGGAAGGTCTGGCAATGGTATATGCGCTGCAGAAGTTTCGACACTATTTGCTGGGTGGGCACTTTAAAATGTTCACCGACCATTCTGTGTTAAAATACCTAGTCAATAAGCCTATGTTTGGGGGGAAGATATGCCGCTAGCTACTTCTTTTTTAGGAGTTCGATTTTGAATTCATTGTGAAGCCCGACCGGTTGAATTCCAGTCCTGATCATCTCTCATGGATTGATACAGGAGAAGAGCCGACCAACATTGACGATGGTTTGTCGGACGCTCAATTGTTTTGGATTGAGGTTGCAGATGGCTACTTTACGGAAATCATTCAGTTTCTGACAACGGGTACTGCACCAGACGAGTTCACCACCAGTATGAAGAAGCAGTTGGTTGTCAAGGCTGCAGACTTCTAGCTAATCGCCAGAGAGTTATACAAAATGGGTGCCGATGAGGTATTGCGTAGATGTGTCTTACCACATGAGCAAGCGCATATATTAGCAGAAGTGCATGGAGGAGTTGCCGAAGGACACTATGGCGGTAGGGCGATTGCTAGGAAAGTGCTACATGCCGGGCTGTGGTGGCCCACACTGCATAATGATGCGACAGACTATGCGCGGTCCTGTGATGTCTGTCAGTGAATTGGAAAACCATCTCGACGCGATGAAATGCCACTCATGCCTCAGTTGACATTGCAGTCGTTGGACAAATGGGCAGTAGATTTTGTAGGGTCGATCAATCCACCAGGGAAGCGCACGGGTGCGTGCTACATTATTGCAGCAACCGAGTATTTGACTCGATGGGCAGAGGAGGTACTAGTAGTTGATTGTTCTGCAGCAACGGTGGCGTGCTTTTTGTTTGATAACATCATCACTCAGTTCGGCTGTCCCAAGATACTGTTGAGTGACCAGGGCACCCACTTTCTCAATCGCACCATCAGCGCATTAACGGAGGAGTTTCAAATCTAGCATAAGAAGAGTACACCCTATCATCTACAGGAAAATGGCATAGTGGAGGCCTTCAACAAGGTCTTGGAGCATGCGCTGACAAAGGTGTGTAACGTGAACCGCGACGACTGAGATCTCAAAATCCCAGCAGTCTTGTGGGCCTATCGCACCACATGTAAATAGATGATAGGGCAGACACCATTTAAGATGGTATATGGATAAGAAGCAACTATGCCCATGGAATATATTATCCTGAGTTTGCACATTGCGACCGCAACATGCATGGATGATGCGGCGGCACTAGATGAATGTCTAGAGCAGTTGGTAAAGTTGGAGGAAGATCGCTTCCTCGCTGGGTTCCACCAAGGGGTAGAGAAGGATCGCCATAAGGCATGGCATGATCGACACATAAAAAACAAATAGTTTTAGCAGGGCGACTTGGTGCTGTTGTATGACAGCAAGTTTATGAAACATCCAGGAAAATTGCAGATACATTGGCTTGGTCCATATCGCATCAATAGTATTACTTCAGGCGGTGTGTTTCAGCTGCAGTAGCTGGACGGGGCGATACTCCCAAAACTGGTGAATGGTCATAGGTTGAAGCCCTATCAGTCGGGCTTGGAACAGCGCGATGCCTGAGTCGCATCAGTAAAAAAAAATTAAAAAATGGCAGATTGATTGGTGGTAGGATGGCGCACCAGCAAGGATGGAATGGAATGCAGAAGCAGGATGGCTCCTGCTGCAAGTTTGAAACGGTTTGCAACACGTAGTATTGTTGCGCTTGGGTCACATCCAATATCATTTCGCATATGATACTTTTTCCTTTTTGACGGGTATGATCGTTAGTTGATTTCGATTGTGTTAGAAGAACGCACATTTGGGCTTAGGGATACACCGAGGCAGCATGGCTGACTACACTCGCCAGGATGGTCCGCATGGTTAGCACGAAGCATCCACTATGCCGGCATGGCCAATGGCATGAGATGCACGTTTTTGCATGGCCAAAACTGAAGCACAAGAGAGGGGGATGAAGGTCTCCATTCCTCCAGCATAACTTTGCAATTGGGATTGCTCCTTTCACATGGCCCTTCTACCCTCCTTATATAATCAATGAGGAAGAGGAAAAGAAGTTATAACCACTCAAGAGGTTTCCCAACCAACTTAACTTACTCGAATTTCGAGATTTTGACCAAAACAAGAGTGTACCCTACTCTACAGTATACAAAGTCGCGTACATATGGCAATGGGCGCTACTTTGAATGAGGTAAAGTCGCGTACACACGCTACTATTATAACAGTAGAGTCGCGCTCATAGTGAAAAATGGCCAAAAACAGGCTTTTCTGCTCATTTTCAGGAGATGGTTTGGTCTGGAAAAATGTTCCTAAGGGTCATATACATCAAATGGGTCAAGAATGAGGTAATTTCAACCATTTTTAGTGTCCCAAATGACTCCTCCATCCACAAATGTCCTGTTGTGTGACTGAACTTGATCTCAAGAAGTGTCGTCATGCGACCAAGGGAAGCAAGTGTCGTCACGGACGGAGAGGTGTCATTTCAAGCTATAACAGATGCCCCCTAATGTATGAGGTCAGAGGGAGTACGGGAAACGATGGCCGAAATACATTATAAAAAAAATAAAAAAGAGTTGAATCGTGGAGGAACGGAGAAACCAAGAATCATAGGCTCAAATGAAGTACCTGAAAGCAAAGGCAAAGTCAGACAAACTTATCCATGGGGTAACTGTCCATGTTCAAATGGTGGAACATGATCTCCAAGAGGATACAATAATGATCCAAAATACTGATGCATATATCATGGCCACTAGAATACAAGCGTGGATCCATGAGGAACATAAGTGTAAACATAGCCACATAAATACAAGGTGGATCTATGTCAAAACTGGAGAACATAGCCATAGAGAACAAGCTGGATCTATGTCTCATCAAAAGCCAAAAAATATTGTGGCTCAGTCTTGCGCAACTTGGGGGATAACATAAATAAGGTGATGCTATCAAGGATCCCAAGGTCTTCATCCAAAAACAACCCAAGGTAAAAACCTATCCATGCGAATAAATGAGTTGATGTCGAACATGGGAGGTATCGTTTGATTACCGGTCATTGATGTCTACCGTTAACAAACGCGAGGGTGTCCACCAATAATGAAAATGGAACCCAAGGTACCTAGTACATTCAAGCAAGTGCGAATAGATGGTCTTGCCGTCGAACACTTGAAGAATCCATCGGATAGGAGACATTGATGTATTCCCATCTATCCAATAGCGAGGGAAACTGCCACTAATGACTGCAATCCCCAAGGTACTAACCGAAACTCTAAACTTCATTCCCAGAGCACAATGAGCTGAAGTCGATGGGAAGAAGTCCGTTGGAAGGGAGGCCTTAATGCATCCTCCATCATCCAACACGAGGGACACTCAAAAGGTATGAACTGATTTGGAGTAGGACTGAACACATGATGAAACATACTGACACCAAGGAATGGCCGACACATGAGGTCAAGGCAACTGCAGAATGGCCGACACAGGTTGTATCCTTGAACAGTGAGCACGACACAAAAGTGACTTAGGCAGCTTTGAACACAAAGGGACCACGATGCAAGTCTGCAATGTAGGAGACATTAACAGATTCTCCAAATGATTGGAAGACTAACCAAATGGAGGAGTAGGAACTCTGAGATCAAGTTTACCCTAAGGCCAATGCTAGAACCCAACTTGTTTGATAGACTCAAAACAGGTGCTTTGTTCAAGGAGATAGTTGACTTGCTGCCATCATATTGAAAGATATTTTGACATTCTTCCCTTCCCTTTCCTTTTTCATTTTTTAACGAGCTTGACAAAGAACTAAAGCATGCTCGACGGTATTTTCATATTTAAGGAGTCTGAAAAACCTAGAAGAAAACTCCATACACCTATCCGTGGATTTTATATCGAGCCCGGATTGGTCTGTGCTCGGCGGTGTTTTCTTGCTTATAGAGTTGAAAAACTTAAACAGTCCTCTATACACTTATCCGTGGATTTTATATCGAGCCCGGATTGGTATGTGCTCGCTTGGTGTTTTCACATTTCGAGAGTCTGAAAACCCTAAAGACGACTCCAAAGGTCCTTTTTCGTAAAGTTAGTCTCCTTCCCCGAAAAAGTGTAAAATGATAAAAGGAGAACTCTTCTAGCGCATACAGGAGTATACCTAGAGTATACCTTTTCCGTAAATTATCCACCAAGGCCCGGAAAAGGGGTAATTCTATACCCAAGTGGATGTCGGTTCAGTTATTTTAACGAGCCCGAAAAGACAACTATGCTCGGCAAACTTTTCTTATTTAAGGAGTCTGAAAAGGGCTTAAAAGAACTCCATAGGGATCTTTTCCGTAAAGGTTTAACGAGTCCGGAAAAGTAAACTCATGACCTCCTTACTGTTTTTAACGAGCTCAAAGGAGATAGGAAAATGCTCATAACTTCCTTACTGTTTTTAACGAGCTCGAAGTGAAGATGAAAGAAATGCTCATAACCTACTTACTGTTTTTAACGAGCTCGAAGTAAAAGAAGAATGCTCGTAGCCTCCTTACTGTTTTTAACGAGCTCGAAGGAAAGGTGGAAGACTGCTCGTAACCTACTTACTGTTTTTAACGAGCTCGAAGTGAAGGCAGAAGAATGCTCGAAGCCTCCTTACTGTTTTTAACGAGCTCAAAGGAAAGGTGGAAGACTGCTCGTAACCTACTTACTGTTTTTAACGAGCTCGAAGTGAAGGCAGAAGAATGCTCGTAACCTACTTACTGTTTTTAACGAGCTCGAAGTGAAGGCAGAAGAATGCTCGTAGCCTCCTTACTGTTTTTAACGAGCTTGAAGGAAAGGTGGAAGAAATGCTCGTAGCCTCCTTACTGTTTTTAACGAGCTCGAAGGAAAGGTGGAAGACTGCTCGTAACCTACTTACTGTTTTTAACGAGCTCGAAGTGAAGGTAGAAGAATGCTCGTAGCCTCCTTACTGTTTTTAACGAGCTCGAAGGAAAGGTGGAAGACTGCTCGTAACCTACTTACTGTTTTTAACGAGCTCGAAGTAAAGGTAGAAGAATGCTCGATGTGGGAAGAGACGAGTGTCAGGGACATGCAAAACTAGCTCCAAGCGCATGGAACAAAGCTATGCCTAATGCAAGGAACATGGGCAAGATAAGGACACTCAGGGTGTGTCTCCTCCAGGTAAAAGGTGTCAAATTGAAAAGGCAAAAATGATACAGGGCTTAGCGGAAATGAGATCAGAGATGGAGGCTTATACAATGGGCTAAAAGCGTGGAAGCCGGCTTCAGGCTCATTAGCGCAAGCGGGATCATAATAGATGCATATGCAATTTGAACACAAAGATGGGAACCTTATCAGGGATGGCCAGAAATATATGAGGAAGAAAGATATGAGGCTTCTTCTCAAAGTCATGGTGAATCTAAAAAGGCTCCCGAACCTATGAGAAAAACTCAGCATGGGCACCAGAATGGCATAAGGGTGCTGACTAGGGTTACCCATGTTAGGTAGGCTCTGCTGTCGGACTGGTGCACAATGCATAAAGAGATGGCTAACACACCAATATCCAACAGGTTCGACCCTATGGCGAATTCGGATGGCAAAAGGTTCAAATGCAACATAACAGCGGGGAAGCCTAAACCTATATGCAAGGTTCCGAATATACCTGACATGGTCGCACAAGGTGTCGAAAAGGACCAGTAAGCAAGTATACATCCAGCTAAGAATCCTGTCTCCAAGAAACATTAGTACCGGGATCATATCTAAAACATATGTAAAGGAAGACCCGATACAAGTCACTGTGGTAGAAATACTTTCAACTTCACTATCATCAACAGCAGGCGTAAACAAGGCAGAGTTTTCAAATGAAGACTCTATGGTACCCAAGCCCGAGGACTTACAATCAACAAGATCAAATTCAGGATGAAGATCAAAGTTGAAGGTCATGATGGAATCTGCAGAAACAAATTCATCATCACGGGAGTTGAAAATTCTAGAAGCAGAATCAAACTCAGCAGGAACACCGATTTGCGGATCTATAGGAAAGTCCAAAGACTCAACAGTAGGAAGATCAAACTTTAAGGTCAAACCGGGGCTGGACATGACTGCGACTGGATCAACATCCAAATGAATGGCAGACTGTACTATAGACTCTAGGAAAACTTCATCGGAAGGAAGTATATCATCCCAGATAGAATACATATCTAAACATTCAGATGGAGGTGTCACTTGGTCAAAAGCTGGGACCAAGTCCCGAGAAGGTAAGCATGAACTCAGAGACTTCTTCTCAGTAGCAGTTGAACTCAAGGAACAATATGCCACATGAGGTGCATGTGACATAGTAGTGCCTAATGATGAGGGATCAGACTGGTCTACAGATGGGTAATAAGGAGGATCAACGAATTCAAGCTGGTCAATGGTGACAATGTTTTCGTTATGAGGGAAATGCATCACACGAAAAAGCGTAGACACCACAGCATGCATAGCATAAACGTAATCACGCCCGAGGATCATATCAAAGTCCATAGGGTCCTTTAAAACCACAAAATCAACTAAGACTGTTTTTCCACCCAAGGTAACAGGTGCCTGACGGAGGAATCCGATCGGTTCACTAGGTCTTCTATCAAAGGTCAACGGCCAATTAGCAGCTGGAAAAACATTAGGGAAACCCAAATCTCTCCAAGCATAAGCGGATAAGATACTAACAGAAGCACCTTCATCAACAATGCATCGATCAACCGTATGGTTCCCGATATCAACCTTTATTTGGAAAGGTGTCGAAGAAGGAAGGCGAGGCTCGGCTAGACTATTCCAATCAAAGGAAACAATCCTAGGGCTTGGTAGGGGTTCACATGGCACAGATGAAGTGCCCCCTTTTTCAGGAACATCCAAACTGGAAATGCAGAAGACTTCAGTAGTAGGTGCATCAATCTCTGAAGGACTAATGGGATCGGTCGAAGATTGCATCGATTCAATCACTTCACTCTCCGAAGGAAGAGTGGGGTCGAACAAAGATTGCATTGGTTCAACCACTTTATCAAACAAAGGTTGATCTGACTGCAGGGAATCTATAGACAACTCAGGAACAGAGGTTCCTTCAGACATGGACCACACTCTTCGTGCCTCTGGAATGGCAGGACATCGGTGAGTAAGGTGATCTCCCTTACAAAGTTTACAAGGGAACTTTGGTTTCCGTCCTATAGGTTTAGACTCCTTTACAACGTCAGTACTCTCAGCATGACTAACATTGGCTGACAGCTTGCCCCCAGCATGAATCACAGAGGCTGGTTGCTCAGAAGCAGAAGACTTTTGAACTAAGGACCACACTTTTTGCACTTCTGGAAGTACAGGGCACAAGTAAGTAAGGTGGTCTCCCTCGCAAAACTTACAAGGGAACTTAAGCTTCTGTTTGTTGGGTTTGTCGACAATGTCAACTCCCTCAGCATGACTTGCAGTGGCTGATCTGGTGTCTCCAGTATGACTCACAGGAACTGGTGACTTGTCATTAATATGGCTAGCAGTGATCAATGACGTGTCCTCAACATGACTGACAGTGGTTGAAGACAAACTTTCAGTATGATTTTCAGTGACTAAAAGTTTTCTCCCAGCATGACCTCCAGAGGCTGGGTGGGTGCCCCCTGCATGATCTGCAGAGGCAGGGTGCTTGCCCCCTTGTTTTGGCATCTTCTTCCTATTCTTCCCCCGTCTATTCCTTTTAGACTACTGGTTACTAGTATTGCTACTTTCACCACATGAGGTAGAAGGAGGAGGAGAAGATGTTACTGGCAAAGGAGGCACAGGGTTCTGATGCTCTTGATTTGAGGTGCTCACAAAAGAAGCGTCAGGAGCATGCAAGGCATTTGGAGTGGAAAACAACCAAACCGGAAGCCCAATAGTGAATCCAGGAAGATTCAGAGTAGCCATTAAGGGAGTACCAATGTTTCCAATGAATGGAACAGCACAAGGATCCCCCGGAACAGGGGTACCTTGATTGGCACTCGCCGGAATGCTAGACATAGTTTCTCGCTCAAATGAACAAGAAGTTCCCTAAGGCAAACTAAAAACAAGTAGCACAAAGAGCACACCACTAAAAAAAGGTCCTAAGTAAATCAAACCAGGCAAACAGATGCCTTCCGGAGAAGAGTCTGGGATGATGAGGGCCCAGAACAGATCAACGAAGGATGAAGGACAGTTACCCGGGGTCCACAATACAATGACTAAGGGTGCAAGCGCTGGAATCACCCAACCGCCCTCCCAAAGACCTGCAAGGGATTTCCTCCCACGTCTGTCCTAGGTACAGCGGATATACCCTCCGCTGTCACCTGTGTATGAACCTAGAGTCTGATACTAAGGATACCACAACACCGAAAACTCCTGGGGGAACAGTCACCGGTCGAATCAGAAAGCGTGGGAAGGGTAGCTAAGCCCGAAACTCGAAAGAGTCCCCAATACGCAATCCGATCCTGGCGTATGCTCGAACAGAAAGTAGGAGGGGTATTCCCACAAACTGATCTCACATTGACCAACTGCATATGCTCCCAGGCAAATTTTGAGTGAGGTGGGTTTGCCTAATGATAGTCTCACTACGATTTTTGCGCAATGTGTGATCTTGGGTGGTTTAAGGTGTTTTAAACCCAAGATCCTAACCAAAACTAGTTGGTGTAGTGTAACCTAGAAAAGAAAATGTTGCTAGTTCATTTTATTAGAGTTCATTTTAAAGGTTACTTGATTACTCAAAAAGGTAGTGGGTGTGTGAGAGTGGTTATAATAGAAATAGAGTACTGAAAATGAAATATTTACCACCAAACAAATCTTTTTCTTTTCAATGCAAGTCTTAAAATTCTGATCTAGAATGCATGTGCAAATGCAATTTTTTAATCTTTTGAATGCAAAAAAGGTAAAAATAAAGTCTAAATGTAAAAAATTAAACTCAAAACCTAAGAATGCAGCTACTCAAGCAACTAGGTATGCAAAAGAAAACTTGTTCTTTTTGATGCAAAGCACTCTAAAATCTTTTAAGCCACTTGCAAGGTACTCTATTTATAAGATAAATCAAAATTCTTTATGCTTTTCAAAGGTAAGAAACAAAAACTGAAACTAACCTACTATCAAAGCAAAGCAAAGAAACTTTCAGGTTCTCTTTATGAAACAGTAAAAGCTACCAATATGACTTTCAAATTCTTATTGATGTAAGCATGCCAAACATTGGGAAAAGAGTACAAAAACTACTTTTAGACCCAAACGAAGCGAATGACCTACGAAGAAGTATGGTTTGGTAAAGTCAGGTCTGCACGTAAACAATGCAAACAAGGTCTTGAACAACAGCCAAAACACTTGAGCTTTCACTACAAAAGAAAAACTAAAAGCATAAGGGAGGACAAGAAACCAACCTAAAAGAGAAATTTCACTCAAATAGATACAAACAGGGTCAAAAAGACTCAAGAGGTTTCAAATCCAGTGGAAATGGGGCAAGCAAGTTCAATCAGACTCAAAATTGGGTACAAAACACCAAACAGGTCCACAACCCCCCAACTTAAGTCAACAAACCCCAAAACTTTCCAAACAAACCCAAATTGATCAAAAGAGGTTCAAATCATGAATGTAGGATCAATACAAGGATGGGAGACCACCTACAGGGGTTTAACACAGACCTAAGGTCATCAGGGACCCCAAAAAATGCAGCCACAGCCCCCAGATTTGGGTCCACAACCCAAAAACTCAAAAAATCAAACCCAGATTTTGAGCGCTACTGTATATGAAGGAAACTAGCGCTCATAGCAGTATGGGCGCTACTGTGTATTAAGGAAACTAGCGCTCATAGCAGTATGGGCGCTACTGTGTGGTACAAACAGTAGCGTACAAAAAAAAAAGTCTAAAAAACGGGGTTAAAACCCCCAAACTGGGTCCACAAAGGTTTGCAAGGGTTGGGAAGGGTCTGTAAAAAGCCCAGGAGGGTCAAACAGAGCCTACTAACTGATCCTAATCAAGAAAATGAACAAAGACCATCAAACAAGACTGAAGAAATGACCTTGGATACCCCTAAGCAGTTAGGCTTTCCCCAGCGGAGTCGCCATTCTGTTGTGGGGAAAATGCACCTATAGTTCAGGGGAGAAACTACCAACTTACGGTGATAAAGATAGACTTACAAGCATTCTGCAAGTACAATAAGTAAATGAAGAGATTAGGGTTTAGAGATATAGGCACCTCATTCAGAAGGTTGATCCTAGCTTTGTCTCCCTTGCTCTTCAATGCTTATCCAGTGTCGCAATGCCCAGACCTGCAAAACAACTTGATACCTTTCTCAAATACATTTGACTACATATATAAGACTGATATTCATAATAGAAAGAGACATCAAACTATAATCAAACAGTGATCAAATATTAAGACACATTAATAGGTCATATTTGGAAAGAGAAGAACGTCTGATCTTTATTAATGAATGAAAGCAAGTACATACAATTATACCTTCCTTCAAGCTTGGCACTTCACGAAACCTAGATTCAAGGTCTCCTGCTTCCGTTCTCCAAGGATCCCAGCCTCTAAGCAATTGTACTAGGGTTTACCAAAACTGAAGCACAAGAGAGGGGGATGAAGGTCTCCATTCCTCCAGCATAACTTTGCAATTGGGCTTGCTCCTTTCACATGGCCCTTCTACCCTCCTTATATAATCAATGAGGAAGAGGAAAAGAAGTTATAACCACTCAAGAGGTTTCCCAACCAACTTAACTTACTCGAATTTCGAGATTTTGACCAAAACAAGAGTGTACCCTACTCTACAGTATACAAAGTCGCGTACATATGGCAATGGGCGCTACTTTGAATGAGGTAAAGTCGCGTACACACGCTACTATTATAATAGTAGAGTCGCGCTCATAGTGAAAAATGGCCAAAAACAGGCTTTTCTGCTCATTTTCAGGAGATGGTTTGGTCTGGAAAAATGTTCCTAAGGGTCATATACATCAAATGGGTCAAGAATGAGGTAATTTCAACCATTTTTAGTGTCCCAAATGACTCCTCCATCCACAAATGTCCTGTTGTGTGACTGAACTTGATCTCAAGAAGTGTCGTCATGCGACCAAGGGAAGCAAGTGTCGTCACGGACGGAGAGGTGTCATTTCAAGCTATAACAGTTAGCACGAAGCATCCACTATGCCGGCATGGCCAATGGCATGAGCTGCACGTTTTTGCATGATGGGAATCAGGTGGCGGTATGATTCCTCTGCAATTCGGACAATCCTTACACAAAACGGTGGGATATTATGATTACCCTGGAGTGTGAACAGGTGCTGTAATGGATTGCCGAGGTAGATGAATGACAGGTGTGCTGTATAAATAGAGGACCTGAGGGGAGTAAGACCACAAAGGCTGTTTTTACTTAAGAAGGGTTATGCTACAAAAGGCTCTGGCGTTTTGTTAAGTTAGGAATTCCATGGAGGTTGTGGAAACACTACATTTTATTTCGTGAGGTAGCACACCTGGTGCGTTGAGGGCCCGAACCACGAGTGTCCATGAATGGTTAGAGCAAGCGGTGCTTTGGACACTCCGTTGTCACAAGCATGAAGTATCATCCGAGATGTCTAAGTAGTTGGTGATGGTTCAAAGTCTTGTGGTCTCTGCGACCACACAAAAGGGGGGGGTTGTTGGCCATGGGTCCCTGTAACGTATGCTTACTGGTGTGAAACAGATGTACCGGAAGCGCTAGCCTGTTTTACACCTTGGCGTTGCTTGCAAAATTCCTCTTCGATTACAATTGGTCTCTCGAGACTAGAGGATGAGTTTGCAAGGCCTGCAACAGTAAGTTGGGACGAGTCCAACTTTGGGTAAGAAGTGCATGACCGCAAGAAAATGATCAATACACCAGAAGGAGATCAGAACTTGAGTACCACCCTAGTAGAGTAAAGATGGCTGAGTACATTGTATCCAGTTGATGTGGCTCGAGGGCGAGCCACAAGATTGTGTTGGGGGCCTGTTGGTAGGCGGTTTGGTAAGATGGTATCGCAACATCTCCAATGCTGCGACAAGGCAGAAGATGGCATGAAAGGCGACAAGCGAAAGATTATTTTGTGCATGTGTGGGTCAATTGTACCATAGATTGCGGGTTTTGGGTCATTGGACCACATATTATGTACTGTTGAGTCAGTTATACCGCAGCATGTGGGTTTTTGGTCGTTTTTGGACTAGGATAGTTAGATAATGGGTCATTTGTCCATAGTGTCAGTTAGGAAGTCGTTAGTAAGTGGAAAAGAGTTGTAAGGTGGAATCCTATATATAGATAAGAATTGTAAGTGTTGAGAGGAGAATTGGGCTGAAGAACAATGTGAAGCTTTGATGTTGGTTGTATGATTTCTGGGTATGTTTTGATGTCAAGAGTCATTGCGGAGATCTAGTTTTTGCAGAGACATTGTTTCTGGGTTGACAATGATAATATAATGAAGCTATTTTGGTGCAATCTCTATGTTCAATTTGTTTAGTTATGATAATCCGATGTTGCAATATACGAATAATGTCATGCCTCTTTGATGCGATACTTGCTTTACAATTACTGTTGTTGCAATGATGAATGTTTGGGTTGAATATCGCTTTAATACTATGTTCAATGCTTAAAGACCTCTGTTCTAGTGTTGCAATAAGTACAAGTGCTATAGTCGCGACCATCCTCCTTCATTCGGCGGAAACATGGTTCCGTCTGCTCTCCCTTGATCGCCTTGGGTGAGACCTCATATGCTATGCAGGTGTTGTTGGGCAAGGTCAAACCTGTCCAGGCTGGTGCTCAGGGAGATCACGGTGGGTTCGGGTCGATAACGATGGGAATCCCTGTCGACTGGGTTTGAGTCAACATCACCTAAGAAGAAAACATAAGGCAACATTCATTGTAGCGGTTGTGGCTTTAACAACTTATGAGATTTGGCCTTTGACCTCGTTTTAATTATTCCATGCCCCCTCCTTTGAATGAATTATTTTGGAACGTGTTATTATGGTGGGTCCCACCTACCACATGGCATATTAAGATTGGTTCAAGTGTATGCCCCTCAACTTAGCTATAAAAGTGTCATTTTATGTTGTTTCCCTAGGGATTATTATCTGCCAAAGCACTAATTGTCGTTTTGTCATCGAGGTTTTCCAAGTATTTCCTTACGTTCCATCTCCTCAACTATTTTCCTCCAAACCCTCTTCTTTCTTCTCTAGGTGTATTCTTATTGAGATTTTTTTAGTCTCACATTGAAGGAAAATTCCTAGTTGGAAATCTCGATCACATTTTCCTTCACACTTCCATTGATGGCTCTTTCTCTTTCCTCATTTCTTTCTCCCTTTTTATTTGTCATCAAGCGCCGTCAGAATATTCTTCATTAGAAATTCATGGCATTATTATTCTTTCCACTTCCTTTTGGTAGAATCTTCATGGTCCTTTTTATTCATTTCCCTATTGTTGTGTTTTCTTGCTTCATTGGGTTTCTTCATTACTAGATTTTCAATCTAGCCAAGGCTTCCAACCAAGTTTTTAGAATTTCCCTACTAGGTGGAGAAGAATAATCCCAAAAACCTAGTATGTCTCCTTTGGTCAATGACTTTCCCTCTTGGTTACTACCTCCTTCACCTAGCATTGGTTCTTCCAACTTCTTCACTTTTATTGGCAACATCACTTATCCAACTCGTTTCCTTCTTTGCATTTGATAGGAAGTTATCACCTTCTTATTTTGGAAATAAAATAGATCCTTTTCTCAAGACCCTAACCTTCCTTTGGTCAATGAAATTGACATTATTTTGTTGAATGAGTGGCCATGGAGCTTGTTTTCACATTTGTTTGGAACATGCCTTCGAGGATAATAATCCAATTGCATCAATGTTTTTCTCAACGAAAAAAATATTGGCCTTTTCTTAGTGGATGTTCCACTTACTGAAAGCTTTATATTTCCTTTGCTTTACTAGTCTTATCCTCCTTTGTTCAATGAAAAGGTTCCAATTTTCTTACAGAACTATGCTAGTCTTTTCTTAATGAAATGTCATGGGCATTCTTCTCCTCTTTGTCAATCAAAAAATTTTCCATGCTTGTCTAGCAAAGCCTTTGATTGACAATTTCACACTTGGTCACTTTCTCATTAGCCTCGATCATGCTCAATACAGATTTCAAAACTTTATGGGTGCTTTAATTGCTCTCTTTACTAAAATAATTGGAGTTATCCTTGCCTTTTTTTGGAGCAAAGGTTGCATGTCATAGAAATCCTTAGCTTGATGATTTTACTTAGTTGAATTGTGAAAATCGTCACAGCAGATCTAATAGATGATGTATACCTCACAGGAAAGAATTTAGGAATAAGATTAAGAGTGGTCAATGCAGTAAGATGAGCAACAGAATAATAATATAGTAGAACTCGGATAGAAGCAAAAATACTTCACACACACACTAATTCATTAATAAAAAATGGACAAATAAATAATACAATGCATGAGGATTCGAATTAGCCTTCATGGAGTGATCAAAAGATCATTGGAGTGTCATCGAAGCACAACTAGAAGTCTTCATCATCATCAGTGGAGTCATCAATGCACAAGTAACTGTCAACCATCAATCAAACTGAGTCTAACTGAGTGTAACTAGCACTAACTAAATCAAGGAGGCTCAGTGGAGGGTGCATGAGAAGCTAACTGGAGTCAGAATGGGCAGTCTAGTCTCATTGGAGGTCCATCGGAGTGATACAGTTAGTTGAGAGTCAGTCTAGCCTTAAATCAAGGAAAGAACTGAAGATAATTGAACTAACTGAAATGCAACTGAGTGGTAGGTGAGAGAGGACGAGTGGCTTCCTAAAATCAAGGAAGAAGGGCGCATTAAGCTCTAGGAGGGATAAAACTGATTTGAGAGAAGCTCCCAGGGGCTGGCTAACTGAGGGCTAGGTGCTGGACTAATGACTAAGATGTATGCAATTGCATGCAAGATTGAAAATGGAAATAATGGAAATACTGGTAGGACTAGGATGGAGTATAGGAATATCCTAACACGCCCCCTTAATTCATCCCGGGCCCTGGTAATTGAGACCAAAGGTCACCCAATACAATGAATAATAATAGTCAATAAATCGAGGAAATGGGGAAAAACCTCATGGGAAAAATACCCCCCCTCAAAACTAGATCGTGGGCACACAGAAAAATAAATGCTCCAAACTCAAGTAGGTGTGATGCTTGGTCATATGTCTGGAGGTATCTTCTTCTTGGGAAGAAGTGGATCATGCTCAGAAAGCCTGTGCTTGTACTTGCTCTTTAGATCGAATGTGATGAGAACAAACCCAAAAGTATGAGGATGATCCTTGAACCTGTTATTCGAATCAGTTAAGGTAGGATCAAATCTATGAATGTGTAGATAGTCTTTTGTCTTCTCCTTTGAACTATCATGGGTGAGATTATGCCAAAAAGAACCATCACATGATTGCTTGAAATCCAAATCAGATTTAAGACTTGAAGAATAGTTTCTTGAGATCTCCTTTGAACCAGCAGGGGAGAGATCAAAACCATCATATGCATGACAAATTATCTCAAGTAGTGATTGCTTAGAATCCAAATTGTTTCCAAGACTTGAATCATGATTTCTTGAGATCTCATTTGAACCATTAGAGGTGAGATCAAAACCAGTAAATGCATGAGAAATTATCCCAAGCGAATGGCAATGGCCATAATCTTCAATAACCTTTTGAAAGCATGAAATAATGATCATATAGTAGTACATAAGAGGTGAGTGATCAAGGAGAGCGAATGCATTACCTCCAATGGCTGATTTTACCCCTGAAACATTCAATAGATCATGATGCAAACCAACAAACTCTAGTGCAAGAGAGGATTTAGGACCTTCTGCAATTTCTAGAGTGTGAGCTGGCACAGAATTCAAAATAGAAGAAATGAGTGTAGAATCTGCAAGTTCTTCTCCTTTGTGGCTAACTTCAATATGATATATGTTTGATACTGATTCATGATCAATGAGATCATCAAGGAGGACGAATGCATCACTGGGCTTGCTCTCGAAATTGTTTGGACCAATCCCTTCATTCTGTTTGCCAAATATTTCATCCAGATGGGCCCATAGCTCTTTTGGACATTCAACATGATCAAGGGAATTGATTACCATGCAACGAGACATTGCAAGCATCATTTCTCGAGAGGCACTGTCACCTTTATTTAACCAGTCATTCTCTTCTTCAGAGGATTTGAACTCTCTTTCAAAACAATAATCAAAGACACCATTTCTCTTCAAATGTGCTATCATCTTCGGTTTCCATTCATCATAGTTGAATGGAGAAAGAAGATCATAGTTGAATGGAGAAAGAGGAGGAATTTCTTCTAAATACATGGAACCTGTAGAAGACCTGCAAAAACAATAAAAAATATCTGCAACTGCTACTGCTGCAAAAATGCAGAAATTGCTGCAACTGCTGCACTCGAAATATTGATAATAACCTGCAAAAAACTCTCAGGAATGGAGATAAACAATACTCTCAACATGCTCTGATACCATGTGAAAATCCTCACAGTAGATCTAATAGATGATGTATACCTCACAGGAAAGAATTTAGGAATAAGATTAAGAGTGGTCAATGTAGTAAGATGAGCAACAGAATAATAATACAATAGAACTCGAATAGAAGCAAAAATACTTCACACACACTAATTCATTAATCACAAATAGACAAATAAATAATACAATGCATGAGGATTCGAATGCCAAGGTGGCAATTCGAATTAGCCTTCATGGAGTGATCAAAAGATCATTGGAGTGTCATTGGAGCACAACTAGAAGTCTTCATCATCATCAGTGGAGTCATCAATGCACAAGTAACTATCAACCATTAATCAAACTGAGTCTAACTGAGTGTGGTAGGTGTAACTGAGTGTAACTGGCACTAACTAAATGAAGGAGGCTCAGTGGAGGGCGCATGAGGAGCTAACTGGAGTCAAAATGGACAGTCTAGTCTCATCGGAGGTCCATCGGAGTGATACAGTCAGTTGAGAGTCAGTCTAGCCTTAAATCAAGGAAATAACTGAAGATAACTGAACTAACTGAAGTGCAACTGAGTGGTAGGTGAGAGAGGACGAGTGGCTTCCTAAAATCAAGGAAGAAGGGTGCATTAAGCTCTAGGAGGGCTAAAACTGATCTAAGAGAAGCTCCCGGGGGCTGGCTAACTGAGGGCTAGGTGCTAGACTGATGACTGGGATGCATGCTGCATGCAGAAATGCATGCAAGATTGAAAATGTAAACAATGGAAATACTGGTAGGACTAGGATGGAGTATAGGAATATCCTAACATGAATGCCATCATTTTCTCCTTCAATCCAATTTATGCTCTATAAAAGCAATACCATTATTCTTAATAAGTTATAATTAAATTTTACTTGCATCTTAGAGTGATTTCCCCTTTACTAAGTGGAATGTTCATGCCCTTTTCTCGATGTATGGCAAGTGACAAATTTAGTTAATTCATTGAGCAGTGCTTACCGAGTGAAGATGTACCCCTTTTCTTAACACTTTTCATACTTAGTTGACTTTTCATTTTAGAATATGCTAAAGCTTGAGCTTATTCAATGGGCACCCTAAAGAATCCAATTAATACACACTCCACTCTCATATGGATATTACTATCATGACCCATATATAATATCATATCTACATCCTTTATAGAAGTGAAATTGGATATCGAAGTGAAATTAGTAGATAAAAACATTACCCTATTATGATGTTGGCTTTGGTGCTAACAAACAATAGTTACGTCATAATCTTCCGTGCTTCTAGTACATTGTTCTTCTTCATCCTCTTTGCTTTAGAGTCCGTGTATCCTTTCTATCATTTTGAGGAAAATGAAAATGAAAATAAGTAGTGATGCCTATTTCATATACGGTGGCTGCTTCTCCCACCGATTCCGTTCTTAGCCTCATACTCTAGTTTGTGTTTACCATTGAAACGAGCCAATAAATGAAACTCTAAGATCTACTCTTCTTCTTCGCGATCCTTCACATTAGTGTCATAGATGGGAACACCATCAAAATATTAAATAACAAGCATTAGAGATGCCATGACTACCAAGTCATCATGGAATTTCTATTGTTTAGAAATCATGGTTGTTGTTGCAAATCCCTGGTCACTCTCCTTTTCTTTAGAATTTGGGTTTTTATTTTTCTCTTATTCATGAACCTCATGTTTACTCTCAATAATGTCATCAAAGAGATAATTCTCACAAGCTAATTTTCATAAGCAATTTAAGGTTAACACCCTATTTTGTTGTTCTTTCATGGTCACTATCAAAGCCAAAACACATTTTGATAAAATGATTTGTTCAAGTTGAGATATTTTCTTTCCTTGCTCTTCATGCCCTTATATTTTTCATCATTATACAAAGGAACTTAGGCAATGAGAAAATATTCATTGGAATCATGAGACTTGTGGCTTTTTCTTGGGTACTAGGGGAATCGACAACTAGCTGAGGCTCATACTCGAGTGACATAGGGTCAATTTCCGTCTGCTACCACTATACCTCTAGATGCACCTACACAACCCGCCAACATGGGACACGACTACTCCCAATTTGGAATTTGTAGGTTTAGTTGAATTAGGCTACTCCCTTTTTGCAACAACACCTTATTACCTTGGGGTTTTTGGGGGATTCTGACTATAAATTTTTTGAGAAGGATTTTTGCTTAGGCATTGTAATTGTTTCAAGTTGGACATACTTATTTGTTGTCCAAAATTCCAATTGAATACCATGGATAACAAAGAAAGTTGGAACAACTAACTCAATGTCAAGAATAGTCATAGCAGAGAGTGAACAATGAAGATCATGGAATAATGTTGGAATGGATGGGCCATATGGGATCGAAAAGAAAAGATTTAAATCTATTATAATTTTTATTTCTTTTCGTGAATACCAAGCACATGAGACTGAACTTTTTAGGTTGAGAAGAATGTCTCTTGCTAGGATCAATACACATACATTTTCTTGATGGGATTGAGATGTTCTGATCCTTCAATCAATAGAGTTGACATATGAGATACTTTTTTCCCTTAAACATAAAAATTTCTATCACCGCAAACTCACAAGTAGCATGAAATACATACAAAATGGGAATTGGAATTTGATCTTTGGTGGAGCTGGCAAGTGATAGTTGATCACCAACATAGCTTGAAACCCCATCTAATGATCTTGAGAAGCTAGTATTTTCATTCTTGAAAAACAATGCCAAAAATGTTTCATTCATAGAGATCTACCTCCCGGGGTATTGGACTAGAAAGGAAATAATGCACGAGTCTCTAGAAGGAAGTCTTAGAAACCATTCTTGTGTCACACGAAGAACTTATCTCAGTTCAGGATTGGTGTTCTTATGATCCAAGGGGTGTCTCTAAACTAGTTAGATTTGTCTTTTGGATCTGTTATAGTGCAAAAGTGACCACACAGTAACTAAACCTTTTCCATTACTAGAATCATAATACAAACTTGACGAGCAATGATTTAACGGAAATAACCTTAGGAAAAGGCCAAAAAATGAAATACATTTGCCCCACTAAAAGTTATATTTGTCATAAATGATTGAAATTAAAAAAATGGCTAACATAGATAATACATTAACCCATGTTGCTGATGTGGTTGTTGTTAAATAATTATGTTTACAATGCAAGGAATCATGATAATTGCATCAAGTAAAAAAGAGATTACCAGTTGTAAAAACACTCATGCAACTTTAAGAGGAATGAGTAAATTATGTTACACATCTAAATCAAGCTAGATCTTCCCTAAGAAGATTCAAAAGACACTAGCCATCTATATA
Organism: Larix kaempferi; assembly: GCA_027924585.1. Classification (NCBI taxonomy): domain Eukaryota; kingdom Viridiplantae; phylum Streptophyta; class Pinopsida; order Pinales; family Pinaceae; genus Larix; species Larix kaempferi. Next base: position 6,011,676 of record BSBM01000241.1, on the reverse strand, counting down.
TACATGGCTTAGGGAATCAATTATTGATAATGGAAAAGTGAAGGGCTATGTTTTCTACATTACAACGACATTCTTTCGTTTGAGGCATCTCTATGTTAATCATGGTATATACTTCTATTTTCTCACTTGCATTGGAGGATATGCTATTCTCCATGATCACCATGTATTGAGAAAATAAAAGATAAGAGGTCTAGGAGGATGACCCCAGTGAAGAGGGAGTTTGGGGACCCATTCTTCTCATAACCATGGGTTTCCCATTGTAAACATATCCTTCCTTTTTTAATGGAATCTAGTTCTTGCTCCTCATCAGGTTGAGTTGAGTTGATTGTATCTTGATTTATTCATTTCTTGTGATTTAAGGCATGATAATGGATTCAAGAGTATTGTATGATGTTAGTTATGTTATTTCTCCACTGTTTTTATGATCCGTATAATTGTTATTGTTGTGCAGGTGATTGGATTGCTTGTTTCTCTCCTCTCCTTGTTGGATACAAACTCATAGGTGCTTGATAGACAAATGATTTAAAGAGTGAGGTATTCCCGCTCCTCCTTCCTCCCATCATTCTCCTGGAAGTATTTTCATAAATGCATGTAGAGATAACCAATTACCTCCATTGTTTTGTAGGAATCTAACCATCACATAGGGTATTGTTTTGTAGGAATCTAACCATCTCATAGGGAATAAGATAGCCATCATGACATCAAGATTATCCCCACAATAGAATGATGACTCCACTTAGGAGTTTTTTCATCTTTTTATAGAGTTTAAAAAATCCGTTGGTTTGGCTAAGTTAAGACTCTCGTTTTCTTAGTATATCCTTCTTTTTTATAAGCATCAGTGACAATTTAGTCATCCTTATGCTAGCATGATATCAAGTGTTTGTCTCTGCAACCCTTAACATAGGATAACTACTTTCATTTTGGAAAAAACCCACTATAGAGCTTGACATAGGTATTCTGAATTTTTCCACAACAACTACACAATCATTAGGAAAAACATAGGTCGATTATGTGGTTGTTGTTTAAAATTCCGTGTCAAGTTATTGTTTCCCACCCATAGTTCACATGATTCAATAACCCATTTTTAGAGGTTATTTCCACCACTTATAAAGTGTTATTAGGGTTAACCATAGTCCTCCCAATGTTTTTATTTTCAAAATAACATAAAACAATGGGTTTGAAGAATACCTTCCCATGTATCCTCTAGTGACGGCCTTTGTGTCCATGGACACTACCGGCGAGGGATGACTTCTATAACAAGATCTTGATATTAATTCCGTCCTTTGGAAGTTGTGTGCTCACTAGAACTATCTACTCTATATCTCCACTTAAGCAATCATTTAATATTATCCACTAATTTAAACGATTTTGTATGAATTAATGTTGTTCGACGTATAGGAAGATAAAATTGAGTTATATTATATTATTATTGTTTTTTTTATAAAGTAACAAGAGGGATAATATTTAGAGAAGTGTGAGTGTAAAAATTTGGAAATGATTTTTACTTATTTATCTTTTACTTAATGTTCAGTAGATTCATTATCTATGATAGGTTTAAATTGAGATTAATATTAATTATCATTATTATTAATTAACTTAATAAATTTGAATATTATAGAAACTCTAATAAAATCCTAACTATTAGTGTCTTATAAAAGCTTAGTATTAACTTAAGACACTAGATCATTATTATTTAAAAACTTAAGATATTAAACAAATCATTACTATTAATATCAAAGTGCATGTTCATAAAGCTTTTTAGAAAAAAAAGTAACTTGATATTCATTTAGAATCAAAGTTACATCTTACTGATGAAACATTTCAAAAAATACCTCGTCCAAGGTACTGACTATCATGGAAAAAGTCCAGCCTAATCAACTTACAAACTAAAAAGCTACGAACCAAATATTCCATACATGTAGCTATAACCTAACATAGCATAAAAAACTTACAAGGAAAGCTGCCATCTAAAACCAAAAGCAAAAGACCAAGACAAGCGTACTAGAAGAAGGAGAAGAAACCTTTCTCCATACATATATCATTGACAGATTCTTCAAAAAGGAGTATGCCATCAAATAACCCCACTGCCTCCTTTGATAACACATCCGCCTCCCTGTTGAATTCTCTGTAAATATGACAAAAGGATAAAGTTGAGAAATAATTCTTTAACTCAAGAATTCTGCATTTCCACGCACCCAAATGGAGAGCAGAGAGACGAAGTAAACCATTTTCCCATCCAATAATAAGCTTCGAGTCATCAACAACATGCAGATTCTGTATCCCTCTCTTTCGTGCAAACCACAGGAGCCCCCAACAAGCCATAATTTCTGCTTTATTATTGGAACCTGAACATGTTGACATCCTTAGTTTGCCAAAATGGCCTGGTTTGATATGTAATAAGATGCCAACCCCTCCCAAACCATGCTTGTAAGATCCATCGAAAAATCCAACTGATAAAGACCAATTCAAACAAGGACTTTTAATTAACCTCTTTTTTGGTCAGGCATAAAGACTACAAAACTAAAAAAAGTGGCTTAAAGCACGGGCACAGACTTGAGAAGGTGAAGAAAACCGGTCTTAAAAAATCTGTCCATTTCTACTCTTCCAGATTTCCCAAGCAATAAAAAGAGGAAGTTCCTTAAACCTCCAATTACATTTCATCCAATTCTGAAGACAATCCAGCAATGTGTTTGAGCACCAATCAAGGTTTTTGTTGAGGGAAGCAACATAACGTTCCCAAACTTCAGTTGTGAAAGAGCAATTAACAAGCAGATGACAGACCATTTCATTGGCCCCTCTACAAAGGGGACAAACCCTCGTCCCATTTAACCCTCTTCTAAGTAGGTTATCCCAAGTAAGCACCTAGTTTTTCAAACAAAGCCACAAAAAACAAATTATCTTGACAGGCACCTTCCATCTTTAGAAACCTGAAAATAAATCATTCGTATAGACACCTTTATCAAGAAGAATGCATTCATAAGCCGATCTAGCCGTAATGGCCCCATCCGATCCCGACCAATCCCAAACCAAATGATCCGGTCTGTCAGTTAGAACAATCCCAACTGACAATAAATTTAAGGTGTAATTATCCCATTCAGCACCCAACGTAGCTGATAGACCCATATCAGAGGCACTGATCCAACCTGCAAACAAACCACCATCAATCGACACCTTCTTAACTTGTGAAAGGACAAAAATGTTTATGTCATGAAGCCCCAAAACAAGATTTCGCGAAAGACAAAAGTTATCTCCCATTCCAAGAATAGGGTCCAATCCAATGTATATCTGGACTCCCCATCCAGGATCCCAGCATAACCTTTTTCTGATAGTGTTCAAGCTCCTATAAAGCCCCAGATAACATAAGAATTTCGATGAAGACAAGGCCTCCTTATCCAATATGCAATAATAGACGAATGAATATACTTCCTCCTTAGAACTTGAGACCAAAGAGACGTCCCAAATAGACCACGCCATAAAGATATAGCTCGGAGAGCATCGCTGAACCAGAAAATCTGCTTAATCCCCCCTAACTTTTTAAGGAGAGCAATTTTGTGCCAAGACTACAGATGAAACTTTGAGTCCTTTAAATTTCCTGACCATAAAAAATGGAAAATTCTTTTACTCACTAGATCCAGGATAGAGTTAGGAACCATAGCTAAGGACGACTAGTAGACCGTAATACCTTGCAATACAGAGTCGATAAGCACCAACCGACCTCCAATTGAAAGATACCGATAAGCCTAGTTATTAATTTTCCTTTCAACCCGTCTTACTAACTACAACCAATCCGATTTCATATAACAATTTGGTTTAAAACAAAAACCAAGGTATTTAAACCCTTCATCCATCTTTTGCATCTGATAGGGCAGGAGATCATAAATTTGGTCACACATTTGGTGTTCAATCAAAGGGTCAGTAATATTATAAAGAAAAATTGATTTTTGAGCTTACTGCCATACCAGATGCGCTACAGAAAATATTGATCAGCATCAAATAATTCCTCCATTCTTGGGCAATACCTCTTCCAAATAGTAAGACATCGTCAACAAATAGAAGATGCATAATCTGAACCAACGAAGCTACTTTAACTGCCTGAATATTGCCTTCCCTTTTTTCCAATTGAATCAACAGACTTAGGCCTTCAATAACTAATAAGTACAGAAGTGGGGACAAGGGGCAGCCTTGTCTGAGTCCCTTGGATATTTTCAAAACAAGAGAAGGATGAACATTTATGAGAATGTAAAAATTTGCACTAGTTACACAAGCCATCACCCAATCCGTAATCTCTAGAGAAAGACCAATTTGCAATAAATTAATCCTGAGATAAGACCATTCAACTCGATCATAAGCCTTAATTAAGTCCATTTTTAATAGGAAGGCTTGAATTTTATTCAATTTGATACTATGAAGACATTCTTGAGTGACACCTATAGCATCCAGGATCATTCTGTTGGAAAGGAAACTGAATTGTTCTTGATATAAACCCTTCTCCAAATAAGGTTTCAATCTGTTGGCAATAAATTTAGCTATCAACTTATAGGCCAGATTACACAGGGATATCGACCTATAATCATCGAAAGAAGTAGGCTTGTATTTCTTCGGGATTAGAGCAATATAGGTCGCAGCCTTCAAGAATAAAAACCTGACATCTGGACTCCTCTGCAATCTTAACCAGATCACCGCCCATCAAAGAAAATACATGAAGGAAAAATTTAGTAGGCCAACCATCAGGACCCAGGCTCTTAGCCCTAGCAAAAAGATCAAGAACTGATTTTATTTCCTCTTCAGTGACAAGCCTACCAATGTGTGTTATGTATTCCTTTGAGAACATCCTGGGGAAAAGCTTAATCACCTGCAATTGGCTAACAATACTTAGTGAATTGTCCCGAGCATATATATTTTTGAAGAAAGAGACCGCATTAGTCTTGATAGAGTCATAATCCGTTAGTATGTTTCCATTTTGATATTGCAAGTTCCAAATGGAATTGGAGATCCTTCGCTGATTGGTGAAATTTTGAAAAAAAATCGTGTTTTTATCAGCACTTTGTATCCACACAGCACGGATTTTAAACCGCCATGTCTCCTCATCCAGCAACATGATTTTCTACTTGGAAGACAACAACTTAGAGAGACTGTTTCTTCTCTCTTCAGAGAATATTTCATCATCCATTAGATTAGACAAATCTTTTATCTCCCTCTCAATGAAGATGAGGGCCACATCATTCTCCTTTTTAGCTTTTTCCCACTTGAAGTACATCAAACTTTAACTTATTCAGCTTGTACAGAAAGGATTGGGTGGTAGAGGGAAAATATCTTGAAGAGTACTCCCTCCATTTACCTTCTACCATATTACAGAAGGCCTCCTCTCGCAACCAAGTATGATTAAATTTGAAAGGATAGAGTAAGTCCCTTTTTTCAAAATCCAGCTGAGGAAACACCGGTTTGTGATCCAAAATACCCGAAGCACTGGACCATGATTTGTATCTGTAACATTACTGACATAAACCTTCGGCCATGTAGAACCTATCCAGTCTCTTGGCCAACCTCGCCTTCCCATATCTTCCATTGAACCAAGTCGGTACTAAAACACTTGGCGCTATATCAATCAAATGAGCCTCAACAAAAATCTTCTGAAAATAACTGGAGAGCGGGTCTGAAGGAAGCCCCGAACCCCAAACTTCATTGGGAGATAGGGTAAAATTTAAATCGCCTGCAAGGATTGAATTAGGATCGCTTAGAATACCCGAACGTACCAAATTATCCTAGAACAGTTCACACTGATTATAAGGGCCATAAACATTAAGTATTTTAACAATTCTCCTCAAACCTAAAAAACTTCCTTCAAGTAAAAGACCCGCAATTGTAAAATAAGGCTTGAAGGAAACTTTAGTCGGATTCCAAGCTTCAATTAAGCCCCCATACAACCCATCCGCATTAAGACCACAAACGTTCCAAGCAAGGAAAATTTTCAGGAAGTTTTCATAGGCATCAATACTGGATATCATAGTTTCTTGAACCATAATTACAACAGGCTTAACCGATAGAACTAACCTCTTCAACGCAAATTTTTTAAGGGGACTACAGAGACCCCTGATATTAAAGGACAAAATAATATTCTAGGAACCTCTTGAAGGGGCATAAAATCTCTAAGGACTCCAGAGGAAGAATTGGTTGTAAGTGAAGCAGAGAGAGGAGTAATATCCGCAAGTTTAGGGTTAACAAACTTGTCAGCAAAGGAAGAAGCATGTTCTAACTTTTTCCCATTCTTCTTTCTTAACGTCACATTTTGAGATCTTATAGAGGAAATAGGAAGGGTGGAATCATCGACTGGCTGACCAGAAAAGGTAGGAATAATAATTTTGGGCTCATAAACCCCCACCTGCAAAAGGCCCTGAGAGGAAGGGGAAACAAAAGAAGGAGTAAGCGGGAGGCCTCCGAAAGCGGTTCCTGCTCATCTACAAAAACCCTCTGAAAATTTTGTCCCAGGGGGGAAGGGGTAATAGCCTTATATTCTATTACACCCCCACCATCCGATACCCCCCAAAAATTCAACAGACTTTGCCTTCGAGCTAACCCCATCCAGGACCGGAACCCTGAAATCAACAGGAGTCATGACCTCAATAGCAACAGAAGAAGGAAACTGGTCAGTGGGAGGGGGCAACAAAACAGACTGGGTACCAACATCCGAAAGAAGAAATATCTTCAACTCAGAAGGAGACACAAAATTAGAGATAACAGAGAGAGAATCCTTTAACTTACCCAAGGCCCCCAAAGTAGAAGATTTATCAAGTGGAATAATTTGGTGTAGTCGAGTATTTGAAGTTTTGGAATCACCCAACAAGGAGTAAGCATCCGACATATATTCATAAAATAAAACCCTCTTTGGACAACAATCCTTGGTATGTCCCACCTGATGATAGGAAAAAAACCTAAAAGGAACCTTCCAATAATATACTCGTTGAATGAAAGAACCACCATTCCATACCACTTCAATTTCAGCAGGTAACCCTTCTGTCGTATCCATTTCCACAAGCACTCTAGGAAATATCCTATCACCAGCCAACATGGTCGCTTATTCCACTAAAATGAACTTGCCGATGGAGTTTGCAACAGACATAAACCCCCCGAAATACCAACATTGCATTGGAAACCCAGGTAATAATACCCACATGTGCCTTTTAGAAATCTTCTCTTTCCAAGGGTTAAAACCCACATGCCACTTGTAGAACACCAGCGAGCCTTCTCCAGTAACCCAATAATGATCTAGAACTTTTTGCAGACTATCCTCGGTTAAGAAATGAAAACAGAACCACCCATTTACTAAAACATAAATCTTATGCGTATAATTGATGAACAGTTTGCAACAAGACGACATCCAATGACTTATATCCGGTCTAGAAATTCTAACATAATCAAAACGCCCCAAAAGAGTTCTCTTGGTAAGCCCCAAAACCATATCAAATGTAACGTCCCTTCCGAGTGTGCATAGAGTGCTTCCCTGATGAGCCTTCACCAAATTTTCCTTGCATCTTCTTCAAGCCGCTTCGCTAGAACACAAACCCCTATTGCCAACATCCCCAAAATCAAACTTTAACTCCCGAACAAACCTCACAGACGGGTTAGCCTGGGCAGGAAAAGAGGCCCCTTTATCTCCGACAGCTATGGGAGCCTTGATACTGTAAATCTCCACCATGACATTACAGTTTGACCGGACAACATACGGTAAGGGTTTAGAGATAACCCCCATCTGTCCCTCTAAAGGGCCTCCACTAGAAAAATATGTACTACAAAAAGCCACTAGGGAGGAGATGGATGATGGGATAGAAAATCCCATCACCGTAAAACCCAAAAACCAAAACAAACCAAAATAGACAAAAGAAAGGACAAAAAAAGCATGGATCAATGGTGAAAAAACCTAGCCAGAGCTAAGAAAATTACTGCAATAAAAAAACTAAAAACCATTCCCACTTTTTTCTCTTGATTGATACTAAGTCGACCAAAAAAATCAATTGGACTCCAAGTTACTGCAACAAAAATTCCTAACCAACAATCCATCATGTCCATCCATACCCCCTCCTCCCCGTTCTCAACTGCAATACATCTCACATCCATATAATACCTTCTATGGATGTTTTCTCATATGTTTCCAAAAAAAAATCTCCCTTTCTTCCCTCACTAACAAACATGTCTCGTTCCGACTTTGTTGATGCATAGTTTAATATGGAAACATCAATGCTTTTTCCCTCAATGTTAGACTACAAGTGCCAACTATGCTTGTGAGAAAAAGAAGTCAATATATTTAAATTATTTTCTCTATTAAATTAATTTACTTTGTCATAATTTTAATAATTACTCTTTTATATAGCATCCTCTTTGTTTTAGTAGGGCACATGGCTCACATCTTAGTCAAAAGACTTCAATGTAATATTTATTGTTATCAAATATTTTTATGTTAAAATAAATGAAAAAATAATAATTAATTTATATTAATTAATTAATGCTTTGCTTGTGATTTATCTTGGAGGGATGATATTTATATGGAGTTTGTGGATGGTTGATGGAGTTTTACATTGTTGTTGTTTAGTTATGATATTGTTGTTGTTGTTTAGTTAGGATATTTTGATGATGATGATGAAGACCAACTTTGGTCTATCGAACTTTAAGAAGGTTATTATTTGGTTTGCTTTAAACTTTTGTTCCTATGCTCAAAAAGCTTGGTAAGAAGCTTTCCAAGCTCACTATAGTTTTGGCAAGTTAGGAGGTTAGCAAGGTTTGTATTGTAGCAAATACTATGAAACTCATATCTAATGTGGGTGTAAGCAGGGCACTCTAAGAGAAAGTGATTTTCATCCTCAATGCTCATAGACTCACAAAGATGGCAAACTCTTTCTGCTCACGAAGTTTTGGGAATAGCTCAACGCCATGTTTCGCTATGAATCTCATGGGAGTTCATTCTAATCTTGACTATATTAATTTTCTTCTTTGAACTAGTTACTATCGAGAGATATTTATTATATAAAAAGAGCATTGTAAAAAAGGATTTATACAATAAAATATTATATTTTAAAATAATTGTTGATCAAAATGTTATTATTTTGGAAGTCATAAATTTTACCTTTATGATTATAAATACTATGTTTTAATATGTTTAATTCTTCAAATGCAAAAATACTATGTTTTAATATGTTTAATTCTTTAGATGTATACATCAATGCAAAATATTTCAATTATGGGATTAAACATTGGAATCTTTTTAAGATGAAGGTGTGAAAATTTTATCACAATGTGAATCTAGTTAACAAAAAAATCCCCACAATGATTTTACAAGAATGCATAGAAGAGAGAAAAATTGAGCATAATCACATGAGAAAGAAAACTCAATTTGATAAAACCCCATCATCTTATTAATGAATAATAAGAGTACATTATATAATACATCCGTGAGGAAAAATTCGAATGTCTTAGAGGTAATTTGAGATGTTCACCAGTGGTAGGATTATATTTAGTAATAAAACCCCATCTATGGAAAAAGCATTCCCCAACTCATAGCAAGAGATCACGAATTGGCTAAGTGGACCTAACATGATAATGGGTGATACCAAATTAGCTAACGAGTAGCTTTTCAAGAGAAAAGGATAGAAGAAGTTGAGGCAAAGGCTAGAAACTTGCCTAAGTTACCCTGGCACACCTAACTCATCCTTATCCATCAGATTAGCAGTAAAAAGATGGCTTTAACTCAGTAAAGCAAGATAAAAGCAAACTGGGCGCTCTAGCTCATAAAAGCTACTTTAAAAGCAGAAAGAGGTTTAAAAGCAGAAAGAGGGCACTGTGGGTGACAATCTATCACTAGGTGGCCAAGTTATGCACTAGGAACCTAACTAACATGTTCTAAACAACTAGGAAGCATAACATAATGTATAAAACAAGGTCCAGATGGGTTAATTGTTCCAACAAAAAGATGGTAGTTAAAACTATGTATATTGTCTAATTATAATTCTTTGTTTCTTTTAGTGTTGCATAAGAATGCATAATTGGCCTGTAGGATTGTCAAACAAGATATTCCCTTATATAAGTGTTGAAAGACATACATGAAGTAGTTATATAAACCTAGGACATACCCTATTCTATCTTAACTATTAAGTGATGTTCCGAGCGTGAGAGGTAACTTTCCCAACAAACTTCATAAAGTTCTTATATAATCTGAATTTTATTCCTAAGCATATTCAAAAAAATATTTTTCATGGTATTTACAATTATTACAAAAAGATATTTCATGGTTCAAGGAAATATAAACATAAATCAGTTGTATGTCCTTGAGGATTTACAAGGTCAAACATATGCCAAAACTTATACTATTAAACTTTATTTTTTAAATATCTAAACACTGGTATATTTCAAGCTTATTGCATTTTCCCTTAAGGTACAAACCTAATCATAAATGCCTTACCTTAGTTCAACTCGACTAAAAGGTCAACCCTATAAAGCTACAAATTATTATACTATCATATACTAGCCTATAAAATATGCCTTGCATATGGGCCTTCTTTCTATACCAATTGGGAACTTACTTCATTTGGTGGCCAAGAAGTAAAGCATAAAGCTCTCTCTAATTGGGTATTTTCATTTCGCATTGAGATTGTTAAAAGAGTTATGCGAATGATATGAGATAAAATCATCCTTTGTTACTTTCATTTTTACAAAACATCAAATTTGATTCACATTCTTCTTAGATTAGATAAATGTGCTATGTAAGTGCAACAAACTAATGTGTTTTCATTTTCCAATAACTATATTGGAATATGACTAGAAGTTCTTATACTGGAATATGCCTAGAAGTTCTTAGAAATGAGAAAGAGAATATTTTTATGTTCATTATTAATGTGTTAAATTGTATCACAATTGCAAGGGATATCAATGCATGCAGGTAGGTTAGAAAACCACGGTGCCATTGGGGTTGTTTTGAGGTTAAAGGCTCTAGTATATATAGCAAAAAAATCCCTTTATAATCAAAGGTTTTTTAAAGTGTTTTTAATTTGCCATCTTTTGCAAATAATGCTTCTCTGGATGTTTCAAAGGCTCTTCATTATATTCATGTTTCAATATTATCATTCTTAGTGACAACATTTGATGTCATCTTTTTTAAGTGCATACTTAAAGAAAAACATTACAATTGGCCCATTTGACCACTATAAATAGCTTGTTTATGTAGGCAAAATGACCATCGAGGATAAAACTACTCGATAGTAGATGGTTTTTGTGCAGATGCCATGTTTTGTTTTTATTTTGTTTGCATTTTTTCGCATTGTAAATGTTTAATATATTATCAAATGGTAATCTGTACATAGCATGTACACAAAAACTATTAAATTTCTCCTTCTTTAAATTTCTAATTTGTAATAAAACCAACCATCTTTACAAAATTTTCAATTGAACATCTTATAATTAGTGCTTAATCAATATTGAACTCATTTTACATAACCCTACATACCATACTTAATAACCATAACACCATAAATTAACCAATGAATCCACCCAAGATTCTCATGTAATGCATAAGTAAGTCCCTTCTATTTGATCATTACCAAAACAATGTCATTGTGACAACAAATTATAAAAATAAAATATTACTTCAAATATTCTACCTATACCAAACAATGATGGAACATCCACATCTAAATTTTTTAAGTTACTTATACCCAATGTCTTAAAAAAACTTATATCCAATGTCTTGCATTATTAATTAATTAATTTATAAATATCCATATAGTTAAACAATGTTCTTTTTTCACATTAATATATTTTAACGACATTTTTAAGCAATGACAGCTATCCAATGTAATAGATGACCATTGGAGGCCTCTCCACCATTCATCTTGGTTTTAAAATGCTTTCCAATGTCGATTCGTGCTCACCGTTGCATCGTCAATCCACACAAGACAACTATAGATTTCACATTTGTCATTGTCAATTCATGCATGAGACAATTCATAGATGTGAAGAGCTAAGGCCATGGCTATATATTATATGTTGTATAATGTAACAACTAGAGTTTCAAGATGACGATTACTTTTTACTTTAAGATTATATGTTGTTAGCTATTGCAGGAAGAAACTATAGGTTTAGATTACAACTCAAACTTAAGTACTCTTAATTGGTTGTTTTGTAAAGGTTTTAAATTTAAATATATATTTTTAAATACAAGGTTAACGTGGATCTTTAAAAATATATTTATTTTTTTCATTTAAAATTTTATGAATGTGTGGTCATGTGGATAGAGGGGTATGGATGCTACTTCAATGGTTGAATTTTTGGTTTTAATTACTGTAAGATAAATAGTTTGATGATAAATTTGAAATCAAAGGTTAGCTCCAGTCTCAATCAAATCGCATACCAATTCTACCCATAAAACGAAGTAACGCGAAACAAATCCCCTTTAAGATGGCTTGGGCATTGGCTATCCATAAATCTCAAGGATTAACATTAACAAGGTCAACCATTGACATTGGTAACACTAAACATTAAGTCTTGACCTTCACAACAATGCCATGCACTACAACATTAGAAGGAATGTGAATTGCACCATCATTCTCCTTAGACCACTATGCAAAGATGAAAGACACTTCATATGTCACACTTCAAAAAAAGAAAGAGGCACGCCCTCATTCTCTATCTCTTTCACACTTAAAATTGCAACCCTCAATCCTTGCACTCCCCCTACCAAATGAAAATGCCAATGTTGATTGCCAATACAATTAGAGTCAAACTTGATAACTACCTAGCCCTTTATTGTTTTACTCACATATTTATACTTTCTCGTATGAAAAATTAATGTAGATTTCACTGTACATTTCATTTTGGAACATACCAATAACTTCCTCTATGAAAAAAGGAAGAGACACGCCTTCATTCTCTGTGCCTTGTACACTTAAAATTGTGTCCATCAATCCTTGCACTCCCCCTACCAAATGAAAATACCAAGGTTGATTGCCAATATAATTAGAGTCAAACTTGATAACTTTCTCGTATGACAAATTAATGTCTATTTCATTTTACTTTCCATCGATTACATGGCTTTCTATTTATTGCTTATTAGTACTTGCACTAGAATTTTCCTTTAAATTTCATCGACTGTTATGCCCACCATAGATTCACTAGACTTTCTTTCAACACATAAACTTATATTATCTACATACACACAATTTTCTCTCATTTTTTCGACATATCAAAGTTATTTTCGGCGTTTCATTTCCCTTGATTCAGGGGTATGCTAGTTTTAATATGTTGTTGATATTTGGGACATGCTTAATAGTTCAACGATTTCAGCTAGAGAGAATATATTTTTTTGGTTCGCCTGGAGAGAGGACATCTTTTTCCATTATGAATTTCAATCCAAGAATAAAATTTAAAATCCTACTAAACAGTGTTAAACTTGCATAATTTGGGTGCCCTGGGTTTTTTGAGGACGCCGAATTCATCTATACATTCATAAAAACAAGAACAACACAAATTTCAGATTTATTGAACAATATTCGTCGGATTCCACCCAAAAACTTGTCGGAGGGGCGAAATCGATGAACTTTAAGGCTACATCTATATTTTCGGTACAAATTTTATAGAATCCGAGAATTGTTTTTTAAAATCCCACATAATAGTGTTAAAATTGCATAACCTGGGTGTCTAGGGGTTTTTGAGGACGTTGAATTCATCTATACATTTAGAAAAACGATTTAAACAACACAAATTTCAAATTTAGTAGAGAAAAAATTATCTAATTCCACCAAAAACTTAGTGGAGGGTGAAATCATCCAACATTTAGACTTCTTCTAAATTAAATCATAAACACAAATGATAAGTCTGCATTAAAAATAATTAATATTATTTAATTTCATATGATTTTGATTAATAAATTAAATCATGACTTCTAGATTTAACATAGTATTTTAATAATTGTTTTCTTATTATATATTTTAATTCTTATCAGTGATATCTAATTTTTATTACCTTTTAAAATTATTGACCATTTTAATTCTTATTATAAGGTATTGACTATTTTAATTCTTATCATATGTATAATGAGATATCTAATTTTTATAAAAAAAATAAAATATATTGAATTTTTTTTGATAATTTTGTTATGCGTAGTCTAAGATAAAATAAGAAGGAAAAACATTTTGTTGCAGTTTGAATAAGTATATGATACATTGAATTATTAATAGATTAATAAATTTACGAGTCTAAGTTTATGAGAATATTATTTTAAATGTAAAGTTTGTTTAAAAATAAAACCAGCATAGATCCATTTTAAATCCGTATCTATTAAGTATTGAGAGGGATCCAATTTCTTGAGGTGTATTTCTTTTTAAAAAATTTAAACTTTAGAAATTTGATCTCTCTTGATTGATAGATCCGGGTTTAAGTTTTAAGTTTTTATTTTATAAACGAACATCTATTTTTTAATTACTTTTCATAATATTTTATTTTATGAACCAACATGGAATTTTTTTTTAAATACTTTCCATAATTTTTTTATTTTATGAGCCAACATGAATTTTTTTAATTATTTTGTTACAAACGTTACATCACGTTACAACATCTCCCCCATACTTTTTTTTAAATACTTTCCATAATTTTTTTATTTTATAAGCAGACATGAATTTTTTTAATTATTTTGTTACAAACGTTACATCATGTTACAACATCTCCCCCATACTAGGCTGTAGAGCACCTCGTTTCACTTAGTGCAATAATTTTAGTTAAAAATGTTGAGATGAATATTTAAGTAAATATTATATAAAGAATGTAAGAGATGTAGATTGATCAAATTTTAGAAAATCAAGATGTTATGGTGATATAGATTCAATGATAATGTTTTTTTTATAAATATTAGTTTTAAATATATTAATACTGATAATGTTTTTTTTTATAAATATTAGTTTTAAATATATTAATACTTCTATGTGACTTAAAAGTTATAAGTAGTAGTTTCAAATATATTATAACACTTAAATGTATATGCACTTAATTTTTTTAATTTTGGATTTATTAAATATTATGAAAATTAAATTTTTAATAACAAATAACTTAAAGGGATATGATTAAATTTGAAAGTGTAACTTATCATTTTTTTATCAACATGTTATAAATAAATAATTCAATTCAATTTATTGTTATTATTTTTTATAAAACATATTTTTTATTTATATATCTTATATTATCTTTTAAAATGTCAAATCATCCATGCACCTTTTTTTTTTTTTGTCTCTCTTGTGGTATCATTGTCCTTTTGCTGCTTCTTAAGCAACATTTTTGGTGGATTTATATTATTATGTATATTCCTTTTGTACATTCTTTTTTATAACATAAGCACACCATAAAAAATGTATAATCCTAACCCATCTTAGGGATTCATACCTAATTGCTAGTAGGGCTTTTCCCTTTAGCTTCACGATAGGAATTTACAATTACATTATTTACACGAGGTCATCTAACTCAGTCCACATGGCTTGACTCCCCTCACATAACCTCATCATTCAAATAATATATGATTTATTGAATTATAATCCAGGGGTAAAAACCATGATATCACAATTGATGAGGTTGTAAGTTTCCTTTAACTACATAACCTAGCTTGGGAGTGGGTTAGATGCCTATGATTAGGTGGAAAATTTCTTATAGGCAACCAATTTCTTAGACCATCTTGGTGAAAAGATAAGTGTATAATATTTGATTTTAAAACTTTGTTTATAACTTTGTAGTTGAGTTTAAAGTTTGCTTATGAATGGATTTTGAAATGGAATCCATGGTCTAAATGAGTTTATGTATGCTTATTTCCACTGCATTAGTTAATTACATGCATATATGAATTCAAATGGATTTAAAGTGTGATAAGTCCAAATTTATATTGATATTTGCAAAATTGGGTAGCATCCTTGCTTTGTGGGTTGGGTAATCCTTCAAAGGGATCACTACACCCATAATGAACTATAATTTGCAAACCTTGTTTTTTTTTGGTTTTGTTTTTGTAACTAGGGGAATCGGAAACTCGGAAGGGGCCGGTACTCGCGTGACACGGGGTCCAGGGATCTAATCCCATCCGCTACCACTATACCCCTAGGTGCACCCACACAACCCGCAAGCATGGGACACAGGTAAGCTGGGGTGATGTGAACTCATGACCTCCATTTACAACATTTCCTTCATATCAAGCGAATCGCTGGTTGAGCTACACCCCTGCGGGAAATTTGCAAACCTTGTTCAACAATATGTAATTTTGTTGATTTGTTGGTGTCATAACCTCTAGACTCCACATAAATCCAAAGAATGACCTCTTTTTCATCTCTGAACACTCCCCTTATCCCAAACAATCCTAGGTTTCCCTTACAAGCACCGTCAAAGTTTATTTTAATGAGTCCCTTGTGAGGGAGATTCCATTTCCCTAGAGAAGTAGTGCTTTGATTATTTTTCATCTTGGTTCTGGAAATATTTGATAAGGGTAAACCGTAAGCTACAAGAATTGTTTGTTCCTTTTTTAGAAATTTTATGTCTTCCTCTTTTCAACTTGTAGTGTAGATTGTTTCTCAAAGGTTGGTTTTGATGTTTTACTAGATCTCTCCAACTTGTTTCCTTTCAATCATGAAGATTCTATGATTTCTTTCTTTCCATAAATCCCATGGAAGACATCATGTTATTAATTTCCATGTCTTATTCAAAAACATCTTCTCAAACACTATAGATCTCCATTGTTCTAGGGTTACATTAATATGTTGTCTGTTTTTATCAAATCGGTGAAAGAGTTCCATCCCTATATCCATATATGTTCATAGATACTAGAACTGTTGAATAGTTTATCTACATTTTCCTCTTCATATCTATACATGAAAAATAAAGGGTACTTCAAATTTCTATAGATTCAACTCATCCCAAGTTAGCACTTTTCATTGTGCCCATTACCAAAGAAACACAAGAATCTTTGGCCTGAACATATGATTTTGTATTTGGTTCCATAGTTTTATAAGATCCCCTCCTTGATGGAGAGGGTCAAGTCATAATCCTCTTTGATTATGTTCCTCCTCCTTGTTGGCCCATTAGAGTGTGTCTCCCCCCTATTTGCGAAATATTTTCATTAAATTGAGGATGTTCCATAATATCTATTTGTTCTTTAGTGATATTCTTGTCAGTTATTGAGATGGTGATTTCCAAATTATCTAATCTATTTCATCTCATTCTTCCCTAATTATCCAATATCTATAGAGGTGATCCTAGTGATTCGAAAGAAATATATCCTTAGCTTCTAGCAAATAGGAAATCATGCTCATATTTTGGTTCTTCTGCATGATTCATCCCATAATAGTGTCAAGTTCCCAGTTCTAACCTCCCAAAAACACTATTGTTGAACCAATTTTTTGTGTTTCCAATCAATGCTCCATATCATTAATTCCTATAAATTGGTGTTCATTCTAATAAAGTCATTTCCTTCATTTTCTAGGCATATTTCATTCTCCAAATCTTGATGCATAACTCATTTATTCCTTTTAGTCATCTTCACCTTATATTTCCTTGCTAAAGACTTGTTTAACTCTTGGAGTTCTTGGTTTCCCATCTCTCCTAGATGCTTAGGGAGGAAAACCTTATTCAAATCCACTAATGCCTATTTGTTCCAGTCTTATCCCTCCCCAAAGAATGACCCTTTATATGAATTTGATGGGATTGGTTACCTTGGTAAGGGTTTCCAACACCAAAAAAGAGGTATAGAAGCATTATTTGTAAAATTGATTTAATGAGAACTCTTCCACCAAAGGTAGAAAGAGAAAGGTCCTTTTATTTAGTTTTTTCTTTAGTTTAAATATGATGTCTTCTTTTGAGAGGTTTTTAACTCAAATAAAAGGCCTCATAAGTATTTATAGGGAGGGATTCATTGTTGCAAGACTAATATCTTGAGAATACTATCCAGTATGCCTTTATATATGTTAAAAAGGAAGATATGAGATTTACCTTGGTTGATTGAACCTTTAAGTGGTAAAAAAATGTATCAAACATTTATTTCATTTCCTTTGGTTCCTTTGTGGTAGCATATTCCAATAACATCATTCCATCTAAAAATTGGAGATGTGAGGGATTCTAAATTTTGGGAGATGTTTATACCTTTTAGGTTACCTTATTCTTTCTCTTACCTTATTCTTTCTCTCTTCTTAGACTTCAGCTCAAATATAAAAAGGAAATGGGAGAGGGGGTCTTGTTTATTTATTCCTCTTCAAGGGTTGAATTAATAATAAGGGATCGGGTCATTGTTGAGAATATAAAAAAATGTTGAGGATATCATATTTTTTTTAGCTAGCTTGTCCACATGCTATAAAATCCAAAATACAATAACATCTTGTTAGGACAAGCTATAAAATCCAAAATACAATAACATCTTTTTGATAAAGCTACAATTAAGTTGGTCAAAATATTTGTATGTCCAACTTTGAATTAGTGACTAGCTTAATGTAAAACATTATTCCATCTATTATTTGCTGCCCCTTTACGTAGTGTCCTTGTTTCTGGAAGGTTATCTGTCATGATGGGTTTCAAATGATTTACAATGACCTTGATTATAGTTTTATAGATTACATTGCATAGAGAGATGAGTCTAAAGTTGTCCATTTTGTTCCTTCCTTATTTGGGGATGAGGGTAAGGAAAGTGGCATTGAAGGCTTGAAAAAAACCACTTGATCATTAGGAATCTTCCACAACTTTTCACACATACTTTCGTACCATTGATCAACAAAATTGGAGTATATCTATTTTGAATCCAATTGCACTTAGGGATAGATCCATTGCCATTTCTTTGATTTCCTTCTTTAGTTCTTAAAAGGTTACCCCCTCATTAAGTTGGCATTTTCCCATCTGTAATGAGGTAGGGGATGCTACTGATTATGGCCTCAATCACTATATACCAATCTTTGTCAAGCTCTATCATTAAGTCATTCTATTAAGTACATAGATATTTCTTAATGACTCCATGCTAATCCAATGTATCCCCCTAGTTCTTATTATTTAAAGAGAGAATTTAGTTACAGTTTCTTTAGCTGGTTATTGAATTGTGAAAGGAACTAGTGTTCTTGTCCTTGTTGCATCTTGATATTCACTTCTTCTAATTGAGATCTAATATCTAGATCCTTTTTCATAATTTCCTCTTGATTGTTAAATCCTCTTTCATGACTCCAACCATAATCACTTTTTGTACCTCCTCTATGTGCTCTTCCAATTCTCGTTTGTCTTCAAATAAGTTTCCAAATACCTCTTTTTTCAATGTTGTGAGCTTTATTTTTAAAATTTTTAATCTTTGCTAGAAGACATATACATCCTTATGTTGGAAACTCGTTTTGATCCTCCCCCATCCTTTATGTTGATCAAAATTTATAGGTGAGTGAGTTAGATTTTTAAAAGTGGAATGTGGGAGCTATAGAGGTTCCTAAATAGTCCCATTTTAGGCTAGCAACCAATAATATGATCTTGAACTTGGAAGAAACTCTTCCTCCATGGAAATCCCTTGTATTAGAAAGTGTTATGGAACTAGAAATCTATGAAGGGCCACCTCATTTGTTATTTGACGTGTGAGATCCATTATTGGTTAGCATGTCAACTATTATCAACTCTTTGATCACCTTTTTGAAGTGATTATTTTCAACAAGATGATGAATGTATTATCACTTCTCCATTCAAGATGCAATTACATTGAAATCTCCTCATTATACTATCCAAGGTAATTTTTGGAGATAAACTCCTTAAGATGAAGATAATCCATAGACCCTTTTTTTAGAGGGTATGGTAGTTCCATAGACATTAGAAATTGTCCTTTTATTCGATCCTATTTCTTTGAAGTTTGTTGTAGTGAGTCTATTTGTCATTGCAATATCCCATAATATTACTTTTGTGGGGTTTCATAGGATTTCCATTCCTGTTAGGATATTTAGACACTTAGGATTTAGTTAAGATCAACTTGATATGAAGTGTCTTTAGGTAAATCGTGTTTCTTTAGTATGCATTTAATCTGATGGTCATGATATGTTCTAGATACAGAGGAATCTAATGGTTCTTCTTCACCTCGATCTTAATGGCTATTGATATGTGGTTTAACATCTTATTGGCCCATGATCTCTATTTAAAGAGCATGGAGGGTCATTTGCTTAATGATCAATTGTGAGAAACTCATATGTAAAATATTGCTTCCTTTGCATTAATATAATGCCTCAAGTAGCTATTTGGCTGGGGCCATGGACTATTTCTATCTCTGAGGGTTTTAACCATGTAAAACATCGACATGTTGATATGTGATCCATTTGTGTGAGCGATGACTCAAGGTGTTCAATCTTTTGGAAATAAGACGTGTTAGTCAAACATGGTATCAGAGAGCCCGTTGATGATTGAGATCTTGAATCAGTGTAGCCCTGTGAATCAAAGAATTTATAGATTCTATTATTTTTGTGTATTTCTGAGATCAGAGAGGTGTTCCATTACATCTAGAGCGCTTCTTTTAGTTGGAAACAGTTTTCATTTTACTCAAAAAAGTTTTTGATTTCAAAAGATACAACCATTTTACCATATCCAAAGGTATATTGCTTACATTATGTATTTTTAAAAATATTTATCATATTCTTTCATATTCTAGCCTATTTTTCTATTTTATTCCCGGTGTCTTACCTTTTAAGTCTATGTATTCTTTCTTCCCTGCACTTTGTGCTAACTCGAAAAATTGAAAACAAGGCAGAAAGGGTTTTCTTTACTGCATATGCTCTTTGATGTGCTCCTTGCGTGAACTCAGTAAACCAGAAAGAGTGAGAAAACTTGCATTTTTGGGTAAGATAACCAAGGACTAACTTAAAATTTGAGCAATTTCGGTTTTCAAAATTTTGTTTTTTGTTTTTGTGTGGTTTTGTAAAGTGTCCTGTATGCCAAAAATCAAGGTTTTTTGGGTAGGCACGCAGGCTAACAACAACAACAACACCCCTATTCTCCTCCATAATATTACTAAATATTTTAATAAGTTCAGTTTGGGATTCATTTACAAACACATTGAGCTACAGATGCACTTCATCATAAATCTTGTTTAGGATCACGTCCTTGAAGTGCCCTTTCTCCCTATAAATGATAAAGTTGCAAACATCTTCACAAAGTTTCTTATAGAAGTGAAGTTTTCTAAACTTTGATCTATGTTAGGAGTTTAGGAATTTATCATTAATGGGGGATAGGCTCTAATGCCTCCTTCATTCTCCTATTGTGTCACTTTTGTAATTCCTCCAATCATATCGCAAGTTTTTTTAAGGAGGGATGTTAGGATATTTAGACACTTAGGAGTTAGTTACAGTCAACTTGGTATAATATGTCTTTAGGTAAAGTGTGTTTCTTTAGTATGGATTTAATCTAATGGTCATGAATGTTCTTGATATAGAGTGATCCAATGGTACATCTTCACCTTGATCTTAACGACTATTGATTTGTGGCTTAACACCCAATTGGTCCATGATCTCTATTTGAAGAGCATGGAGGGTCATTTGCTTGGTGATCGATTGAGAGAAACACATATGTAAAATATTTTTCCTTTGCATTAATATATTGTCTCAAGTAATGATTTGGCATGGGTCGTGGACTGTTTCCCTTTCCGAGGGTTTTTATAACCACATAAAACGTCGATGTGTTGATCTGTGGTTTGTTTGTACAAGCGGTTTCTCAAGGTGTTCAATATTTTGGAAATATCCAATGTTAGTGGAAAAATTCCACCTAAGAAACCTCTTGAGCTTGTTGGATCGACTTCGCAACCCCTCCAAATTTTCTTTGCAATATAAATGATTTTCTCTTTGTCACATTTAGTCCCTTGAATCATGATAATTTCAGGTTTCTCCTGCACTTGTTTTTTCTTGAGCATCCTTTGTTTCCCTTATGCATTCAAATTACACAATTTTGAATGTTTTACTTCCATTCTAAACTAGGGATTGAGAAAGTATGTATTGATACATGATTAGTATAGTTTTACAAGAGTCTACTTGCTAGGACCCTATCTCTTCTACCTTATGCTTTAGCGATTGTTGGAATTTTGTCTTTTCTTCCTTCCCTATATTTTGAGGTTTTGAGGTTATTTGGTTTGATGCCTAGACCATGTTGTTTCGCTACTACTTGGCCTATATTGATCGTCTTGTATTTACCCCTGGTCAATTCCTATTGGAGATATTGAATTTGTTCCTTTGTTAGGTTCTCCATGTGGTCTTTGTCATACTTATTTAGGAATGTTATGATATCTATATTTGCAATCTCTACACCTTCCCCTTGTTCATTAGTTTCCTCCTCTCATTCCTCATCCTTTCCATTTTCTCCCTCCATCTTCTTATCTTGCATCATTTCTTGACTTTGGGTTACAACCCCTTTGTTTTTTCTTTCCCTTCCTTTGGGGTGCATCTTTTCTTCCATACTAACCTCCCCTTGGGTAAACATTGTCTCCTAGTTATGACCCGATTTTGACTTATGGTTGTTTTTTGCATTGACATTTGTTTACATGGATATTGTATCTTTCTTCTCTATAGAATAATGTAGACAATTGATTTCTATTGTTTTTTCTTTGACTTCCACTTTGAAATTTTGTGAGGCCTTTTTTTTTATTTCCCTATTTTTTTTTATATTGGGACAACTAAGTTTAAAGGATGATTCTTGAATAGGTTCCCATGCTCATGAATGTTTTGGTAATGGAATGGCACATGCTTGTAATCTAGAGTCTGTATATTTCATTCTTGCAATGCCCCATTTTAATTTATTAAACTTATTGATGTCTCTATCCTTTTAACTCATCAAAACTATGATGATGTAGGAATACTTCTCTTAATGATTTTTTAGCACAAAAATTATCTTTTAAAAAAAAACTAACTAATTCCTTACAATTTTTACCAAAATTAATCTTAATAAATATTAATAACCATAAAGAAAATAAAATATGATATATTGCTCTTAATTTTAAGATTAAAATTTATAAACTATAAAAAAAATTCTAAATTTGCCTGATCTTTCTTTACAACCATTTAAAAATAATTACAACTTCACCCCTATGATTTTCGTAATGTATACTTCTTTAATACAATAAATATAAAAGCTATATATAGTAAATTAGCATTAATTACATTCAATAAACCAATGCCTTGACGTTGGCATGGCATCCAAGGCATTGACGCATGGATATTTAGAGAGCTTGGATTGCCGAGTAACATTGTGAAAATATTATTGTGTGTAAGCAGCCAGAAAGATATTCTTTTTAAGAGAAAGATGCCAATGTTGTTTTTTTTGTTTACGTTGGAGTTTGTGTTAAGGAATAATTTAATATTAATTATTTTCATCTCATTTTGATTTAACATAGTATTTTAATAATTTTTTTAATATATATTTTATTTCTTATCATATGTATAATGAAATATCTATTTTTAAAAGTATTTACAATTTCTTTTTTCATATATTTTAATTTTATAATTTTTTGATAAAAAATTTGAATTTTTTTAAAATAATTTTGTTATAAATATTTTAAAATAAAATAATTTTATGCAATTTGAATAAATATACCTTGCATTCAATTAATAATGTATCAATAGATTTAACAATAAAAGTTTATGAGAATATTGCTTTTGAATGTAAAGCTTGTTTAGAAATACAGTATTGTCATTTAAGAATGTTAAGATGAATATTCAAGTAAATATTCTATAAAGAATTTAGGGATGTAGATTGATTAAATTTTAAAGACTCAATATGTTATTGTGATAGAGATTCAATGATATAAAGGAGTCATTTCTTTATGTAAAAGTTATAAGTATTAGTTTCAAATATATTATAATATTTTTCCAACGAAAAAAAACTTATTATTGATATTCAAACGAATTAAATAGTATAATGAAGTTCATGATTCTACTGCCGAATCATTTACAATATTTATCATGAAAGTTCTGCACAGCAAAAAGCTTCAGGATTTACTCATGATCTCAAAAAAATCATTATGGTTCGTATGATACAAACACCATTACATATTGTCAAAAAGCAAAATACGGAATCAACTGATTCAAAAAGCCCCAAGATTAGCACCCCCAAGAGTCAGTAAAAAAAATAAGTAGAACCACTATCCAGTATGCAGTTGTTGCACCATTCCTCCCAAATCAGCTGCCCTTCCATACCAGATAGCGCTTGTTTTGATAACTTGTCTGCAAGTGAATTATGTTCTCTATAAATATGCTCGAACTTGATATTCTGATGCTTTGAGATTTCAAAATGAGTTCTAAGAGCCCAGTGCCTCAGGTTCATTACATTAAGCTTGAAATCACCCGTAGCCCATTTAATGGTAACCCGGGAGTCACCATATACCTTGATATTAACCAAACCAAAGATATTAGCAACTTTAAGTACACACCAGAGAGCCATTAATTCAGCTTTCATGTTAGTTCCTGTACCACAATTGAGTCTAACAGAAAAATAATGAGAATCGTTCAGATATATGACACCCCCAACTGCACATAAACCATATTGTGAAGCTCCGTCGAAGAAAAGAACAAGCTAATCCACTTTGAGATTAAAAAAACTAATTCTGTCAGTCTTCAACTTAAGTTCATCAACCTCACATGTTGAAAACATTTTTAATGCAGTCATGCTACAATGCAAAGTATCAGGTGGAGAATTCCGAAAGATGGCGCAGTTTCTGGTGAACCAAATTGCCCACGAGATGCAAATAGCAATATAAAAATGCTGCTTGCAATGCCTGTACCAGTTCAATAAGCACAAATTAAAATCCCCCACATCCCAGCACTGAGAGATATTAAGACTTGATGATGCCAAATCCCAGATCTTACGAGTAAAACTGCATTGGACAAATAAGTGTTGTTTTGTTTCAACTGCACTTTTGCAAAGAACACATAAACTAGGTCCAATCCATCCCCGTTTACACAGATTATCCCATGTCTTCAGTTTATCTTGCAAAACTAACCAAATAAAACATTTCAGTTTTAAAGGAATAGACCAATGCCATAGCCTCTTATACCACCAATCCTGAGGGAAGATGAGCTTGTCTTGAACAATTCTAGAATAAGCAGTTTTTGCCGATACAATACCAGAAGCAGGATTTCCACCCCAAACAAGATGATCTGTATCATGGTTCAATTTGAAACCGGCTGAATTTAAGTTCATGATGTAAGCATCCCAAGTCTGAGCTAAAAATCCAGTAAGGCCAAGATCTCTAGCAGACATCCACATAGCATTATTCTCATCCCCAAAACTGTTCAACTGTATTTTATTCAAAGTAGACAACCCTAAAACGTGAAGATACTGTGAGATGATAGGAGGCAGAATATAATCATCTTCCATCCCTATGATGGGATCTATCCCAACACGAATCAATTCTCCTGTCCCCACCTGCCATAAGAGGTCATTTTTGATCCAGTGGAATATTTTCATAAAACCCCTCCGCATTGGAGAGAAATTCCAATTTTCTAGTTTAGGGTTTCTAATCCAGCAGAAAACATCCAATTTTATATATTTGCTATGAATGAGTCTAGACCAGAGGGTTTTTCCAAATATACCCCTCCAAAAACTTTTTAATCTGAGAGCAATATTGAAGATCCCCAGATCTTTAATGCCCCAGCCACCATATCTATAAGGTCTAGAAAGAGCGTCTGCAGCAACCATAGGAATCTTATCACTGCTGGCAGTCCCAGACCAAAGAAAGTTGAAGAAATATTTTTTAATGGTCTTGATGATGAAAGATGGCACTTCAAGCAGTGAAAACCAGTAAACATGTATGCTGGAGAGAACAGATTTCACTAATATAAGTTTTCCACCAATGGACAATAGCCTATAAGACCAATGAGTGATGCAAGCCTCAATTTTTCTCAACAAATCCGGGTAGTGGGTCTTTGGAAAAACCAGTTCAAACCTTGAATTTCCAAAATGTCACCATTAGACGGGGTAAAAAGAAAAAGAATATTGATAAAGATGTCCATCGCACTTCATATTCATGCACTCCTATTTCGCAAAGACTAGAGGAGGTGGGTAGGAATGAAAAGGTGGTTTCCCTGGGGCTTAGAGCGTCATCCCCCAATTTGATTGTTCCTTGATGTCTATTTTGTCTCTGAATGTGCGTGGATTGGGTAAGGTGTCTCGGGCACATGCCTTATCCAATCTGATTAAAGCTACTGGCCCTGCTATTATTTTGTTTTAGGAGACCATGTGTGATGATAACCTTGCTATTCCTAAACTTTGTAAGCTTCTTCCTTATTGGGAGGTGGCTGCAATAAGCTCTTGTGGTTTATCTGGGGGTCTTGCAGTTGCTTGGGATCCAAATGTATTTGATTTTAAGGTTTTCTTTACCCCTTGGGGCATGCTATTAAAGGGGTCTTTCTGTGGAAATCATCATTCTCTTTCCATACTTAATTGTTATGCTCCCTATAGGGAGAGACAAAGTTTTTGGGAATCCCTACATGGTTCCGGGCTTATGAACTTAGATGATTTGATTATTGCAGGAGATTTAAACTTTACTTGTCATGCTTCAGAAATTTGGGGATCTTCTGCCAGGATGGATGATTTAGCAGACTTCTTTAATTAGTTATTTGTGGATACAGATTTTGTTGATGTGAAGCCACATAAATTGGTCCCCACCTGGACTAATGGTATATTTGGATGTGATGGAGTTCATAAGCGACTGGACAGATTTCTTGTCAAAGCTGATATGTTGGGCATTTTCCAGAAACATCGATCTCGGGTTTTCGACTGCAAATTCTCGGACCATTGGCCCATTGTTCTCCAGTTAGATGAATTTGGTCACAACCAATCTTCGCCCTTCAAGTTCAATTCCTCCTGGTTATGTGATGATTCCTTTTGCAATATGGTTAGATCTTATTGGCTGAGCTGTGGTGTTTTTGATATAAACCCGATACAGAATTTCTGTCATAAATTAAAGGGTTTAAAAGAGACTGTTTCTAAATGGATTAGGGATAAAAACAAGGCAGACAAATTGGAGTTATCTCTGTTAGAAAGAAAAATCCAGGTATCTATCTCTGCAAATGTTAATAATTCTCTATCTTTTGAGTCTTTTGAGGTTATGAAGCAACTTGAGCAGAAAAAAGAAGAGTTACTAATCCAGGAAGAAAAAGAATGGTGACTTAAAAGTCGTGCCATTTGGATTTCTCATGGTGATAAGAATACAAATTTTTTTCACTCTTTTGCATCTGCTAGGAGGAATTCAAAATATATATGGGAAATTGCTGATGATAGAGGACACCAGCTTTCTGGGCTTGACAATATTAAATAAGAAGCTGTAACCTTGTTTGGTAATATATACAGTGATCCACGTGATTGCAGCTTGACAGAACAGATTAAAGTGGCATCACTATATCCACGTTTCTTTAATGAGCAGGAAGCTGACTGTATACAAGAAGGGGTCTCGTTGGAAGAGATTGAACAGACTCTGAAAATATTTGCCAAAGATAAAAGCCCCGGGCCTGATGGGTGGCTGGTGGAGCTATATCTACATTTCTTTGATTTAATGGGTTAAGAACTAAAAGACTTGGTAAATTTCTCCAGAATCAATGGATATATCTCGGGTGGTCTTAACTCCACATTTGTTACCCTAATTCCTAAAAAGGACAAGCCAATGTCCTTTGGAGATTATCGTCCGATTGCTCTCTGTAATTTAATTTACAAGCTTATTTAAAAAATTATTGCTGATAGATTAAAGTCTGTACTTTCTAAGCACATCTCAGCTGAACAATTTGGCTTTTTAGCTGGAAGACAGATTCATGATGCTATCGGCATCTCCCAGGAGCTAATGCACAGTATTAAGATCTACAAGAAAAAATCCCTTTTACTTAAAATGGACTTGGAAAAAGCATATGATAGGGTAAACTGGTCTTTTCTCAGATTGATCCTCATCAGAATTAGGGTGCCTCCTTTGATCATTAAGTGGATTATGGCCTGCATTACTACTATGAATATCTCTATGCTTGTAAATGGTAGCCTGTCTGATTTTTTCAGCTGTTCTAGGGGGATTAGGCAAGGGTGTCCCCTATCTCCACTTCTATTTATATTGGTTATGGATGGTTTCAGCAGATTGGTTAATCAAGCTTTAGAGAGAGGCCAGATAAAAGGTATTAAGTTATCAAAGGATTGTGTGATCACACACACATTGTTTGCTGATGATGTTTTAGTGGCTGGTTTGGACATTGTGGAGGAGTGGTATATATATAAGGAGATCATCCAGACTTTCTGCAGTGCATCAGGTATGAAGGTTAGTTCTGCTAAATCAAACTTTTATCATTTATCTTTAAATGATGAACATCTTAGTGACATCCTTTCGATCCTGCCTTTTAAATGTTGTCCCATGGATCAAGGTTTCAAATATCTGGGTTTTAATCTTAAGCCTGAAAATTATCAAATCAAGGATTGGTTTTGGCTGTTGAGAAAAATTGAGGCTCGCATCGCTCATTGGTCTTACAGGCTATTTTCCATTGGTGGCAAACTTATATTAGTGAAATCTGTTCTCTCAAGCATACTTGTTTATTAGTGAAATCCAAAGAATGCCCCCTTTTTCATCTCTGAACACTCCCCTTATCCCAAACAATGCTAGGTTTCCCTTAGAGGCACCGTCAAAGTTTAGTTTAATGAATCCTTTGTGAGGGAGATTCTATTTCCCTAGAGAGGTGGTGCTTGGAGTATTTTTCATGTTGGTGGTAGCAATATTTTATAAGGGTAAACCACAAGCTACAAGAAATGTTTGTTTCTTTTCTAGACATTTTTTGTCTTCCTCTTTTCAGCTTGTAGTGTAGATTGTTTCTCAAAGTTTGGTTTGATGTTTTATTAGATCTCTCCCACTTCTTTCCTTTAAATCCTGGAGATTCTACGATTTATTTCTTTCCATAAATCCCACAGAAGAAAGCATGTTATTAATTTCTAGGTCTTACTCAAAAACATGTTCTCAAACACTATAGGTCTCCATTCATCTTAGGTGACATTAATATCTTGTCTATTTCTATCAAATTTGTGAAAGAGTTCCACCCCTATACCCATAGATTTTCACACATACTAGAATTGTTGAATATTTTCTCTAGATTTTCCTCTTCATATCTACACATCTAAAAAAATCAAGGGTACTTCAAATTTATATAGGTTCAACTTATCCCAAGTAAGCGCTTTTCAATGTGCCAATTACCAAAGAAACACGAGAATATTTGGCCTTAACATTGGATTCTGTATTTGGTTCCATAATTTTATAGGATCCCCTCCTTGATCGAGAGGGTAAGTTATAATCCTCTTTGATTATGTTCCTCCTCCTTGCCATCCCCATTAGAGTATGTCTCCCCCCTATTTGCAAAATATGTTCATTACCATGAGGATGTTCCATAATATCTATTTGTTCTTTAGTGATATTCTTGTCAATTATTGACATGGTGATTTCCAAATTATCTAAGCTATTTAATATAATTCTTCCCTAAATATCCAATATCTGTAGAGGTGACCATGGTGATTTCAAAGAAATATATCCCAAGCTTCTAGCAAATAGGAAATCATGCTCATCTTTTGGTTCTTCTACATGAGTCACCCCATAATAGTGTCAAGTTCTCATTTCTAACCTCCCAAAAGAAATATTGTTGAAGCAAATTTTTGTGTTTCCAAGCAATGCTCCATATCATTAATCCTTAGAAATTGGTGTTCATTCTAATGAATTCATTTGCTTCATTTTCTAGGCATATTTCATTCTCCAAATCCTGATGCATAACTCATTTATTCCTTTTATTCATATTCACCTTATATTTCCCTGCTAAAGTCTCGTTTAACACTTGGAGTTCTTAGTTTCCCATCCCTCTTAGGTGCTTAGGGAGGAACACCTTATCCCGAGCCACTAATGCCTATTTTTTCCATCCTTATCCCTCCCCAAAGAAAGGTCATTTGCATGAATTTGATGGATTTGGCTAACTTGGTAGGGGTTGCCAACACCAAAAAGAGGTATAGAAGGATTATTTTCAAGATTGATTTAATGAGAACCCTTCCAACCAAAGGTAGAAAGAGAAAGGTACTATTGTTTAGATTTTTCTCCAGTTTAAATATGATGTCTTCTTGTGAGAGGTTTCTAACTCAATTAAGAGGCCCCATAAGTATTTATAGGGAGGGATGCCTTATTTCAAGACTAATATCTTGAGAATATTATCTAGGATGCATTTATAGATGTTAAAAAGGAAGATATGAGATTTACCTTGGTTGATTTGAGCCCTTAAAGTGGTAAACAATGTGTCAAACATTTATTTCATTTCCTTTGCTTCCTTTGTGGTAGTATCTCATGCATCTAAAATTTGAAGATGTGAAAGAGATTCTAAATTTTGAGATATGTTGATACCTTTTAGGGTACCTTGTTCTTTCTGTTTGCTTAGACTTCGTCAAAGATATAAAAAGGAAAGGGGAGAGGGGGTCTCCTTTATTTTTTCCTCTTAAAGGGTTGAAGTGGATAGTATGGGATCCATTGTTGAGAATATAAAATAATGTTGAGAATAACATATTTTTTTAATCTAGCTTGTCCACATGCAATAAAATCCAAAAGGAAATAATATATTTTTGATAAATCTACAATTGAATTGGTCAAAATATTTGGGCATGTCCAACTTTATCATCATGCTTGAATTCTTATTAACTTTGAGTGAGTGACTAGCCTCATGTAATACAATTATTCCCTCCATTATTTGTTTCCCCTCTATGTAGTCTCCTTGTTCCTAGAAGGTTATCCACGTCATGATGGGTTTCATATGATTTACAATGACCTTAATTATAGTTTTATAGATTGCATTATATAGAGAGATGAGTCTAAAGTTGGCCATTTTGTTTCCTCCTTATTTGGGGATGAAGGTAAGGAAAGTGGCATTGAAGGCTTGAAGGACACTACTTGATCTTTAGGAATCCTCCATTGCTTTCCACACATATTTCCCTACCATTGACCAACAAAATTGGAATATATATGTTTTGAATCCATTTAGGATTAGGGATATGCCCGTTATCATTTCCTTGATTTCCTTCTTTAGCTATTCAAAGGTTATCCCCCATGTTCGATATTTTGGAAATATCATGCATTGGTAAAATGTGGTGTTGGAACACTTATGAAGTTTTGCTTCCGTTGATGATCGAGATCTTGAACTAGTGTAGTTGTGTGCATTAAAGAATTTATTGATTCTGCTATTTCTGTGTATTTTTTGGATGAGAGAGGTGATCCATTGAGTCTAGAGTTCTTCTTTGAGTTGGAAATGGTTTTTGTTTTAGTTAAAAATGTTTCTATTTCCCAAGATATGAACCTTTTAGCAGATCTAGAGGTATATTGTTTATATTTATGGATTTTTTTAAATGTTTCTCATATTCTAGCTTCGTTTTCTATTTTATGCCCACTTTTTTACCTTTTCAGTGTGTGTATTCTTTTTTCCATGCACTTTGTGCTAACTTGGAAAATCAGAACATGGTGGAAATGTTTTTCTTTACTATGTATACTCTTTTCCATGTGCCTTGTACGAATTCGGTAAACCATAAACAATGAGAAAACTTGCATTTATGGGTAAGATAACCAAGGACTAACCAAAAATTTGAGAAATATCGATTTTTGGGATTTGTTTTTATTTGTATTTTTGTGTGGTTGTGTAAAGTGTCTTGCATGCCAAAAAGCAAGGCTTAACAACAACACCCCTATTCTCCTCTGTAGTATTACTAAATATTTTAATAAGTTAATTTAATAAGTAAGAGGTCTTGGGTTCAAGTCCTTCTTTTGTTACTTTTTTCAAAAGTTCATGTAACTTTAATTTATAAAGTAACTACATTGTTAAAGTGCTTCCCACCTGTTTTATAAAAGTGGGTCACTTATTTTAAAGCAACTTATTTCTAAAAGTGAGATTATAAGCACAGTGAGTAAGGAGGGTGAATTCCTTATTGCATTTTTTTTGCATCCATCACCACATGATTCAACTTCTACCTACCACATGTCTCCCTAGTTCCATTTTATGCCTTTCTTAAAAAAGGCATAACTTTGGCATCTAGAGTCTGTTTTCAGTGCCTTTTTTTTACTACATATTTTTTCGAGATATTTGCATCTAAATCACTAGTTTCTACTTTTGAATCCATATTACCTGCATATTATAATATGGCCACTCCAAGTGATATTATTATTACCAGTACTAACTAATTCTCATGTAAATATAGCATGGATTGATGCCATACAAAGTAGGGGAATTTACTAGATTACCTTGGGAAAATAAAATACCCCCACTAATGTTGATAAGAAAATAAAATGGGACAATAACTGTGAAAAATACCATGGATTAATTGGGATGTCAATTTCTAATGAGTTACAATTCCAGCTTCAAGGAATTAACAAATAGGATAAGGCTTGGGAAAAGTTAGAAACCATATTTGGTAAAGATAATGAGATTTGAGGCCACCAGATTGAAAATGGGTTGATTGTTTTAAATCCAAGTGATTTTTCTTCTATTTAATACTATCTATCTAAATTCAAAACCCTTAGAATATTAGGTGAAGAATGCAAAATATATAAGCTAGAAAAAATGTATTTATACTATTATTCCAAGCTTAGTTATGATTTTTTTTTGTATCTACCTTTTACTCCATAAAAGATGCTCTAGGGTCTAACTACAGAAAATCCTCTCTAGAATCCTTTTGTGATTCCTTGTTTAGAGAGCAAGAAGCTCTAACATCTCAGAGTATTAAACACTGGCAATACATTTAGCAAAGCCTTGTGTAAAAGCAAAAAGATAAGTCCAAGCAACCTAACTTAGCAACATCCTTGCAACAATAAGAAAAAAGGGTCCCAAACCCTATCAACTAGCTCAGCCTTCCAATTGTGACAAAGGAACCAAATCAAAAGGTAAGAAGATTGAGCACCATTGCAAATTTTGTAGGAAAGATGGTCATGTGGAATATAAGTGTTTCAAAAATATGGTAGCCTTGGAAGAAGCAATGAAGAACCACACCATAAAACTTGATTCTTTTTCTAACTTTACTTCTCATGGACGTGCACTTTTTTCTTCTAGTTTTTCCTTCAATTCATCATCATCATCTTCTTCTTCTAATGAATGACTCATTGATTCTAGAGCATCTTATCATATGGATAAGGATAAAGCCATCTTTTTCTACCCTAAAAGAATGTAACACCAAACAAATATTTGTTGGTGATGATAGATCTCTTAATGTTGTAGTATCTGAGATAATTAATCAACTAGATGATGGTCAGTTCAATGATGTATTAGGTTTTCCAAGAATTTCCTGCGATTTTTTGTCAGTAGATCAAATCACTCATTTTGGCGAAGGTAAGACTGTAGACTTTACACCTCACCAAGTTGTAAGCAAGGATTTCAAAGATCCTAATCATGTCCTAGAAACTAGAATTGCTGATGATATTACCAAGTTGTACAAATTCAACAACTTTGGGTCATCACCTTTTCCCTCAGTTTTTATTGCTCATAGTGATGACTTGAGCAAACTTTGGCATTACCAATTTGGTCATTTTAAATTATCACTCATTCAACAACT
Organism: Larix kaempferi; assembly: GCA_027924585.1. Lineage (NCBI taxonomy): Eukaryota > Viridiplantae > Streptophyta > Pinopsida > Pinales > Pinaceae > Larix > Larix kaempferi. The sequence continues at coordinate 5,978,115 of BSBM01000241.1, read as the reverse complement.
ATTTAATCAGAAAATGGTGACTGCTCTTCCTCTTATTTCTTGCAGAGATGGTGTTTTCCATGGGTGTGTTATTGACAAACATCATTGGGAGAGTTTTTAAAAACATGCCTCTACCCCCTTTCAACTTGTCCACAATGATTTGTATGACCCTCTTCCTCCTTCTTCTTTTTTTGGCTTCAAGTATTTCTTAAATTTCATTGGTGACTTCTCCAAATGCACTTGGGTTTACTTCTTACAACTTAAGAGTAAAGTGTTTGACAAGTTCTTGGCCTACGAGGTCCTTGTAGAAAAACAATCTAAACATCAAATACAAAGGTTAATAATATATAATGGAGGCGAATATGTAAATAATAAATTTATGATACAGGGCATTCAAATGCAACATGCTCTTCCATACACACCACAACAAAATGATGTTGTTGATAGAAAGAATCACACATTAAAAGAAAGCGGTTAATTGTATGATCCAAGCTAAGGGATTAAGTATTCAGTTTTTGGATGAAGCCATTAATTGTGTCAATTACATAGTTAATCAGTCTCCCACCTAGGCTATAAAATATATAACACTAGAATAAGCATGGAGTAACATTAAGCTAGATGTCATATGCTTTCATGTGTTTGGTAATGAAGAATGCACTCACACTCCTGATGAAAAATATAAAACATTATAGACTATGAGTTAAAAGCGTATACTTGTTGGATTTTTCCAATATGTAAATGGTTATAGAATTCTTCAACCAAAATCCAATGGAATTATTATTACAATATATGTTCAATTTGATTAAAAAAACTCTTGGCTTGTGAACCTAATTCAACATTTGTGAAATCTTCGGCCTGTGAGCCATCTTCGATGATTATGCTACATTTTCCTTTGATAGTGTTCTTACTCTAACTTATTCTTTTGATGATGATAGCGAGGATGAAAACCCACCTCTGCATGATTAGTTTCCTCTAGTTGTACTAGCACAATCACTTCATAGATGTGTCCATACAAATTGTGAAGCAACATGTGAACATGTTGATGATCCCAAAGATCAGTGTCGAACATGTTCATAGTTCGAGTGAACCTTTTCTCTTTTGGATAAAGTTTCAAAGACTCATTATCCAGAGACATTTGCAGAAGATTCTGGCCATCTAGATTGGCATGCAACAATGAATGAAGAATATCGTTCTCTAATTGCGAATAATACTTGGGATCTTGTACATATTCTAAAAGGATGAAAACTTGTTAGATGTAAATGGGTCTATAGAATTAAATAAGCATCCAATGGAAGTGTTGAAATACTTAAGGAAAGGTTAGGTGCCAAATTATTTTCCCAAGTTGAAGGAATTGAATGCAATGAAACGTTTTCCCTTGTCACCAAAATGAAATCCATCCTCCTTGTTCTTTCCTTTGCCACTTCACATAAATGTGAGGTCCATCAAATGGATTTCAAGTCCGCTTTTTGCATAGGGATTTGTAGGAATAAATTTACATGGAGTAACCTCCCAGTTATGTTCAGAATGGATCCAAATTTGTATGTTTCCTTAAAAAATATCTGTATGTCCTTAAGGAAGTTCCTAGAGCTTGGTACACCAAAATGGATAGCTTTCCCCTTGACATTGGTTTTGTAGATACCGACCTCAATGTCTATACCAAGAAAGTAGGAAACCATCTCATAATTCTTGTTCTTTATGTTGATGTCCTTATTCTTATTGGTAGTGACCATAACCTTTTAACCCATGTAAAATATAGCCTTAAGAAGAAATTTGAAATGATAGCCTTAAGTCCTGCAAACCAAAGAAGGATTTTTTCTTTTTCAATCTAAGTATGCTTGTGATCGTGTTTGTCACTTTCACATGGGTGATTGTATACTAGCCCCATCTCCCTTCCAGTCTAGATTCAAACATTTTCCCACCTGCACTACACCCAAAGTAGATGTTACCTTGTATAGTTAGTTAGCTGGAAGTATTTTGTACTTGAATCATACCCATGGTAATATTTCCTTTGTTTTTGGTCTTGTTTATCGGGATATGCAAACGCCCCATGAAATCCATTAGAAATAAATAAAAAAGGATAATTCAATATATCCATGGTACAATTTAGTTTGGGATTCATTACAGTTTAGGGGGGAATCCTTTGTTGGTTGGTTTCACTAATTTAGATTGGGCTAGTGACCTTCATGATTAGAAGTCTACCGTAGGTTATTTTTTTAGTCTTGGTTTTGAACCTGTCACTTGGGCTTGTAAGAAACAACAAGCTCTTTCTCTTTCTTTATTAGAGACAAAATATTTATCTGCAGTTAATGCAAGTCAAGAATCATTTTGGATTCAACAGATCCTTGCAGTGTTTGGATTCAAGAAACATAATCCAACTACCCTTTGGTGTGACAATCAAAGTTCCATCAAGCTTTCCAAATATATAGTTCAATATTATCACATGAAACACAATGAGCTACGTATGCACTTCATTAGAAAGCTTACTGAATATCACATTCTTGAAGTGTTATTTTTCCCTATAGATGATCAAGTTGCAAACATCTTCACAAAGTCTCTTAGAGAAGTGAAGTTTTCTAAACTTTAATCTGTGTTAGGAGTTCAAGAATTTGTCATTAAGGGGGGGTAGGCTTTAATGCCTCATTCCTTCTCCTATTGTGTCACTTTTGTAGATCCTTCAATCCTATCCCAAGTTGTTCTTAATGTGGAATGTTAGCATATTTAGATACTTAGGAGTTAGTTAATCTCAACTTGGTATAATGTGTCTTTAGGTAAAGTGTGTTTCTTTAGTATGCATTTAATTTAATGGTCACAATATGTTCTATACATAAAGTAATTTGATGGTTCATCTCCACCTTGATCTTAACGACTATTGATTTGTGGCTTAACACATAATTGGTCCATGATCTCTATTCAAAGATCATGGAGGATCATTTTCTTGATGATCGATTGCGAGAAACTCATATGTAAAATGTTTTTTCTTTTGCATTAATATATTGCCTCAAGTAGGTATTTCGCTCAGACCATGGACTGTTTCCTTGTCTGACGGTTTTAACCATGTAAAACATCGGTGTGTTTATTTGTGGTATGTTTGTGTGAGCAATTTCTCAAGGTTTTAAATATTTTTAAAATATCTTGTGTTACTAGAACAATTCCACCTAAGAAACCTCTTGATCTAGTTGGATCTACTTCGCACCCCTCCAAATTTTATTTAATTTGCAATAGAAATGATTTCCTCTTTGTCACATTTAGTCCCTTGAATCATGATAATTTTAGGTTTCTCATCTACTAGTTTGTTCTTGAGCATCATTTGTTTCCCTTGTGCATTCAAACTACACAATTTTGAATGTTTTACCTCCATTCTAAACTAGAGATTGAGAAAGTAAGTATTGATCCGTGAGTAGTATGGGTTTACATGAATCTACTAGCTCAGCCCCTATCTCTTCTACCTTAGGCTTTAGTGACCATTTGAATTTTGTATTTTATTCCTTACCTATATTTTGAGGTTTTGAGGTTATTTGGTTTGACACCTAGACCATGTTGTTTCCCTACTACTTGGATTATATCAATCATCTTGTATTTACCCCTAGTCAATTCCTATAGGATATATTGAATTTATTCCTTTGTTAGGTTCTCCAGGTTTTCTTTGTCATACTTATTTAGGAATTTTATGGTATCTATATTTGCAATATCTACACCTTCCCCTTGTTCATCAATTTCCTCCTCTAATTTATCATCCTTTCCATTTTCTCCCTCCATCTTCTTATCTTGCATCATTTATTGACTTTGGGTTACCTCCCCTTTGTTTTTTTTTTTGTTTTCCTTCCTTTGGGGTCCATTTATTTTTCCATACCGACCTCCCCTTGGGTAAAAGTCTTGTCTCCAATTTTTGACCTGATTTTGACTTAGGGTTGGATTCTGCATTGACATGTGTTTACATGCGGATTGTTTCTTTCTTCTTTGTGTTTCTTGTGAGTGATTGGAAGTTGTTTGTGTCTTTTAGAATAGTCTTGACAATTGAATCTTATTGTTTTTTCTCTAACTTTCACTTTCTTTAGAATTTTGTGAAGCCTTATTTTTATATTTCTTTCCCTATTGTTTTATGGTGGGACAACTAAGTTTAGAGCATGGAAAATTTTAAGAACCCCCACCCCCAAATTTCTATGTATAATAAATGGGCATACCCCCATGATATATAGGAAAATATGAAGTATATTTTATCAATGTTATACTATGTATATATAATTTTTCGGCGAATCTCTCATTGAATTATATAATATTGTAAAATAATGGCAAAGATTTCACTAAATTATAAAACCTTGTAAAATCTTGGTGAATCTTTCACTAAATTATAAAACCTTATAAAATCTTAGAGAATATTTTACTAAATTATAAAATATTGTGAAGGTCTGGTGGATTTTTTGATAAAGTATAAAACCATATATAGTAATAAGAAAACATATACAAAAAATACTAACTAGAAGATAAATCTTAATAAATCATAACACAACAAGTCCTCTTTTGGTGGTAGTTTGGTACCTCACTCTAACTATCACAATACATAGAAATTCACCATATTGTAGGAATATTCTTGGAAAACAACAATGAAATTTTTCATCACCACAACAAATAGAACCAATATTAATACAAGGGCCCACCAACACCTCATTTATGCACACATTTTACTAGATTAGAGAGTTAAAAACACTAAATGTGTATTGTTTATTTCAATGCACTTGGAACTATTCTAAAAAATAATTGCTACTCTATATGGAATGCAAATGTGTTCCAAGTTGGTCAACAAATATTTATTCAATCAAATATTATCCACATGCTTCCAAAACTAATTAAACCCCAACCCCACTATGCATGATATATTCACATGCAAAAATATAAAAAAATGCATGTCGCTCAGAATATGGTGATGTCAAGACATTGGTTCAAGTCTTTAAATCCATGAAAGGAAGGCTGAAAAACTATGACAGAGAAGTAGAAGTGTAATGAGGCATAATAGACTAACCAAAAATGCAATGTCAAACCTAAAAAAATCCTTTGAGAACCATAAAATTAAATAAACAAAAAAAGCAACATGTCAAAATACCCTACAATGCCCAAAGCAAAAGAAGCAACAAAGATAGCGGGATTCTAGGTTGCTCCACCTGTGGCCTATCCTAGAAAGGAGAACACAAACACAAGTAGAAACAAAATAGTAGTGGTTATAAGCAGGGTCATGCCTCCCTGCACGCCCAAATACATGACTATGAAGGAAGTCCCATCCCCCAGGCATGATGCCCCAAACACCCACGGAAACGTTAATATCGCATCATTGATCACGCGTTTTACAATCCCCACATTTCTTGGGAAACTTTGGATTTGAGGCAATGGGATTTCGACCTCTCCTAGAGGTAAATGGGTTTCTATTAGACCTAATATTAAATATCAACTACCCTTCTCATCTGGACATTAATCAATTTGAAAAACGAGATTCAACCAATAAAATTTAGACGAATATAACTCCGACTTCGATTCCCATGATCAATAAAGGACGAAAAAGCCCCTAGAAACTGCCATTTCTAGAAATTAGGGGTGAATTGGAGTTGCCTAATGATTTTCGTGGGATAACATAGGTTTAAATCGATTTTTAGAGGGGCAAAATTGTTTTATGTTGGTTCCCCTTTCTAAATTTGATGGGGCTAACCACTTATTCATTAAAAATAAATAAATAAAATGTGGGCTAATCATACCTAATAGGAGTTTAATAAAAAATTAGCCCATTAAACATTTAAAACCCCTAAATTTAGCTCATGGGCTAAAATTAGCCCCTAAAATTTTCTATGGTTTAGAGGATAATCCCTAAATAGGTTCCCATGATCATGGAAGTTTTGGCAATGGAATGGAACATGCTTGTAATCCAGAGTTTGTATCCATTCTTGCAATGCCCCATTTTAATTTACTACACTTATTAATGCCCCTATCCTTTTAACTCATCAAAATTATGGTGATATAGGAATGCTTCTCTTAAAGGTTTTCGAGCACAAAAAATAACTTCTAAAGCAAACCAAGTGATTCCTTACAATTTTGAAGTTCCAATACACCAAATTTGGTCTTAGTGGATGTTAATCATCACCATCACCATCATCATCGTCATATTATTACCTATTATTATTTTGAGGGTGTTCTAGATGTATGGACATCCTATTATTGTTTAATGGATACACTTTTATGCAATTTACACTCAAAAATTATTTTGGTCTGACTTGATCATTTATCATTATATGATGTGCTAATTATATATGAACCATGAACACACTGAGACCTACTTGATGTTATTGAATGCTATAACACTATTCATAGAGTTATGATTTGGCATGATGGTCATGTGTAACATATGTGATTGAATAGTTATATATTGTGATACTATTGATTATTTGTTAAGTGTGATAGGTAGGGATCACATATATATGAACTTTGAGATATAGTCAAGATATATAGACTCAAGTTGGGGTCAAGATACTAGAGATATCAATTTAGATTCTATGTTTCAAACATGTGATTGTGATTTAAATTGGTTTCAAGACCATAGTATTTGATGCATGTTCCTATATGTGTGTAGGATATGGGCTTGTGTTATCATCTTATCCTACATATGGGTAAATATTGTATGGAGGAGGTGTGACATGTGTACCATAAGGAGAGTGTTAAATATACAGCATCATGAGACATTCTCCAAACCAATCTTGTGTAGTTAAGATTGATCCTCCCGTATAGAGGTGAGCACTTTGATTGGCTTCTGTGTAAAGGTTATTCCTCCCATATAGAGGTAATTGATCAAAGTAATGATGTTTTAAAGTCTTGTTGGACAAGGCTCCGAACTTGTGTGTATCAAGTCATGATTATCATGTGAACCTTCCGTATTAAGGTATCCATGAGATGGACCTCCCGTATAGAGGTGGACCTTTCGTATAAAGGTCATGCTTTACTTGTTAAAAGCATTTAATGTTGTGTGATATATTATCAACCATGATCACCAGATTTATATTAAGTATCCTTTAGATATTGATCACCTCTAACATGAATTACTTTAGCATATGATCATTTGGTCCAGAATAATATAATATGATCACAACATCCGATAATTCTTCTTAGTATAATGTAATTCCGATGGATAATTAAAGTTAGCACATATTGGCCATTCGGTAAGAGATAAAGCATAGAGATCAAGAGAATTCGAAATTTCCCATGCAGACACTTCAGCTAATTAAAGAGAACTCAAATTATTAAAGCTTTAGTTAAGTATCAATGCTTCAGTTAAAGCATCAGTTAAAGATATGTCTCAGTTAACTAAAGAAATCACAATGGTCACTTCAAGTAAATCAATCAAAATGATTTTAGTTAAATAAGTGTTAAATAAAAGTGACTATTTAACTAAAGTATTTTCACAAGTTTAGTTAAAATAAAAGACGACACTTCAGTTAAAGATAGTTAACTAAGTGACAACAAAGAATAGATAGTTAACTAAGTGTTATTGCATGATGACACTTATGTTAAACTAAAAGATGACACGTAAGTTGTGACACTTGCATGTCGACACTTAAGTTAGCCACCTAACTAGGTGGGAAAGATTTCAGTTAAGAGGAGATTTCATCCTAAGTGATAGCTTAGTGAGATGAAGCACTACATGAGAAGTGGGGCATACCACTCCATGCAATATAATACATCCAGTTTGAGGGCGAGTTTATCATGAAGTTAGAAGTTAAAAATAGAAGATGAGAATGTATAAATATGATATACAGGATTGTTGAATCCAATGTGAAGCGAATTCTCTTCTCCATTGAAGGCAAGGCGCTTCTCTTTGTACAGGGTATTGTTCGTGGTTGTTATTGTTGTGTTGGGAACACATCTGATTGATCTCTCTTATCTATTGCTTCCGTATCTTCGCCAAGAATTTTGGTAATCTCTTATCTTACAAAATAAATCTGTTATGTTGTAAAAGAAATCATTCTCTTCTATCCATTATATTATACTACGAAGAATTGCTGGTTTTTTTGTTCTCATAATTTTGAGGATTTTCCCTAGGGTATATCTTGTGTTATGGTTGTATGAATTTCATGGATTGAATTGTCTCATTGATTCAAGTCTCTGCATATAAAAGAATTAAAGATCAAATCTCAACCAAATTTCAACATGGTATCAGAGCTCAGGGCATGAAGGAGTTCAGTTTTGCATGCCAGCTAGAGACTACGTAGATCTTGGGAAGTCGAGCACAAGATTTGAAGACTATGGAATCAGTCTCTATATGACCGAAAGATCGTCTTGAGGGCACCTCAAACTTCAACACTCGAAAGGCTAGGATTCTCAACATCCTAGAGGAACATGACTTGGATGGCTATGTATCCACTATGGTGGAGGATCCTACATCTAATGCAGGGCACATCAACTTCAAGAAGAATAAAGCTAAGGCTAAACATATCATCTATGATTTGGTAAAATATAACTTGATGCCCATGATGACGTTGTTGAATAACACGAAATAATGTTATGATACATTGACTAATATATATGAGAAGAAGGCCCTGAGTTAAAAGAGGACATTGAAGAATAAGCTTCAAAACTTAAATATGGAGACGAATGAGACATTGGCCTCTTCTTCTCCAAGATCTCTCGGGTAAGAGATCAACTTGCTAATATTGGAGTAGTGGTGGATGAAGATGATCTTATCCAAACCACTATTGATGGTCTCCCATCCTCATGGGAGACATTCTTGGCTATAGTAAATGCCCGAGAGGTAAAACCTAACTTCGAAAGGTTGTGGCATGACTACCTCCAAGAGGAGGGGAAAATCCAAAGCAAGTCAGTGTGCATCAAAGAAGAAAATATTTCCCTCACGGAAAGAATGAATAAAGGAAAGAAACCCTTCTTCCAAAAGAAGTTTTCTCATTCAAAGAAGAAGGAGTTCAACAAAGGCTTTGACAAGTCAAAAGCTAGATGCTTCAATTGCAACAAGAAAGGCCATTTCTCAAGAGACTATAGAGCTAAGTGGAAAGTAAATTTTCATGATTCTACCGCCATAGAATATGAAATCACTCAAAATAATGCATCCGAAGAAAATGAGACAAGAAGGGAATATTATCTTGTCTCATCCCTTTCGGGATCCGTCATCACAAATGCATACACATGGTTGATTGACAGTGGTGCATCCAAACATATGAATGGTTACAAGAGTACCATCACCGATCTAAAAGATAAAGAATTCACATGCATGATAGAGTTGGGGGACATTTCAACTTATTCGATCCAAGGAGTTGGATCCACCTCATTCCAACTAAGCATCGGTGATATTCTACATGTGGAGGACATTCTATAGGTTCCATGATTGAAGAAGAACCTCCTATTAGTTTCAATTCTTGAAGACAAAGGCTTCTGAGTTATCTTCATGGATAACAAAGCACTTTTATGGCCGGAGAACAAAATCCTAGAATCTGCTGTTGTGATTGGAGTTCGAGAGGGAGGACTCTACAAGGTACCCGAGAAGTACATTCAAGCTATGATTCACCACACTATCAGTCCATGCGAGCTATGGCATCGAAGTCTTGGATACCTACACTACAAAGCGCTACCAGGACTTCAAAAGATGGTAAAAGGTATGCCCATATTTGATTTTGAGCATGATAGTGTATGTTGGGGTTGTGCAGTTGGGAAGAATGTTGAGAAAATATTTCCTAGCAGTTCTACTAGATCTAAAGGGATTTTAGATTTAATACATTCTCATGTATGTGGTCCCATGTCATCTCCCTCTTTGAGTGGCTTCTTATATTATGTATTGTTCATAGATTATTTTTCTAGGAAGTCATGGATTTATTTCATGAAGGGTAAAAGTGAAACTCTTAGCAAATTTAAAGAGTTTAAAGCCCTAGTTGAAAATCAGAAAGAAAATCACATCCGTGCATTAAGGTCTGATAGTGGAGTTGAATTTGATTCACATGCATTTAATGAGATATGTGGTGATGCGGGACAATATGTAGACAGTTAAAAGTACCAATACAACCCTCAACAAAATGGGGTTGTCGAAATAAATAATAGAACCATATGTGAGGCTACAAAAGCCATGATGCATGATCAAGATATGTCTACCTCATTATGGGAATAAGCCACCCGTACAGCTGTGTACATCCATAATAGAATGCCGCATTCCATTCTAGATGAGAAGACACCAGAAGAAGTGTTTACCCGTGAGAATCCATAAATCTCACACTTGAGGATATTCGAGATCCCAGTATACATTCATGTATAGAAAGAAAAGAGAATAAAGATGAAGCCTTCTAGAAAGAAATGCACCTTTGTGGGTTGTAGCGAGACATCCAAAGCATACTGAATATATGTATATGGTGAGAGACACATTGAAGTTAGCCGAGATGTTACCTTCCATGAGGAAGCTGCTTTCAAAAGATCGAAAGAGATTCAATGTGATTCAGAGATGGAGGATCTCGAGTCTGATTCTCCTGCTTCAGAGTTAGAGAGGGAGAAACCAGAAGATGCCTCAGATTCACTAGCTCCCGAAGAACCAATAGAACGAGTTGACATGTCACCTGATGAACCTCCCTCTAAAAGAAGATCTGCTTGGTGCCGAGACATCTTACAAAATGCATAGAAACATGGAGCATCAGTGGGCTCATCTAGAGAGCACAAGCAACCTGACATATATTTAGGGTATGTTGCATTGATGAGTCACATTAGTGATTGAGAACCATCCTCATATTCAAAATTTGCAAAGAAACAAGTTTGGAAAGATGCAACGACAAAAGAGTACAACTCTATAATGAAGAATGATGTTTGGGAGGTTGTTCCCAAACCTGATGGGAAGTCCATTGTGACTTCCAGATGGATTTACATGATAAAGCATGTTGCGGATGGTAGCATTGAGAAGTATAAAGCCAAATTCATTTCTAGAGGTTTCTCTCGGAAAGAAGGCATCAATTATGATGAGACCTTTTCCCCTGTGGCAAGGTACACCACAATCCGAGCAATGATTGCACTTACATCTGTTATAGGATGGAAACTTCACCAGATGGATGTGAAAACAACCTTTCTCAATTGTGAGGTTGAGGAAGGGGTTTATATTCAACAACCTGAAGGATTTGTGGTGCATGGGAAGGATTCCCATGTTTTCAAGCTAAATAAATCTCTATATGGGCTTAAGCAAGCCCCCAGGGCTTGTTACTTTAGAATTGATAGCTATCGTCAGAAACCGGGTTTCTGTAAGAGTGAAGCTGATCCAAATTTGTACTTCAAAGTAGTGAAGAACCAACCGTTGATATTGGTCATGTATGTTGATGATTTGTTTCTCACTAGAGAGGAACATTTGATTGCTTGGTGCAAGAGGGAGCTCACCTCAAAGATCGAGATGAAAGACTTAGGTATAATGCACTAATTTCTTGGCCTTGAGATCTAGAAAAGAAAAGATGAAATTTTTCTATCTCAAGGGAATTACAGTGTGGATATATTGCGCAGGTTTGGCATGATAGATTGCAAATATATGACTACACCAATGGTTTCCAATTTGAGGAAACTTCATGATTCAAGCTCTAGATAAGATCTAGTATATCCCACTTTGTATAGACATATTATAGGCTCACTAATGTACTTGATACATTCGAGGCCTGATATATGTTATGCTGTGAGCATTCTGAGTCAATTTATGTCTGATCCGAGACACAGACACTGGATGGCTGCTAAGCATGTGCTTACGTACCTTCGAAGTACAATTTCATATGGAATCATATATGCCTCCAGTGGAGGATTCATGTTACTTGGTTATATAGACTCAGACTTGGGAGGAAGCATTGTGGACCATAAGAGCGCATCCGACTACTGTTATAGACTAGGATCAAATATGATATCTTGGTCCAGTAGGAAGTAGGGCTCTGTATCCCAGAGCACTTCCAAAGAAGACTACATAGCTGGTAGTGTTTCCCGCTGAGAAGCAGTGTGGTTCAGAAAGCTACTTGCAGGGTTGTTCAGTGAAAATATTGAGCCTATAGTTATTAGGTGTGACAATCAGAGTTGCATCAAGCTTTCCGAAAACCTAGTGTTTCATGACAAGTCGAAGCACATTGAAATGAAGTATCACTTCATCCGATACATGGTCCATAAAGGTATAGTGAAACTTCAGTACATTACTACTAATGAGCAGATTGCAGATGTGTTAACAAAGCCTCCGTCAGTGATGAAGTTTAGGTACTTCCGAGAAAAGCTTGCAGATATGGAAAAGAATGCCTCCCTCACTGAGAGGGAGTGTTAAATATACAACATCATGAGACATTCTCCAAACCAATCTTGTGTAGTCAAGATTGATCCTCCTGTATAGAGGTGAGAACTTTGATTGCTTTCCGTGTAAAGGTTATTCCTCCTGTATAGAGGTAATTAATCAAAGTGATGATGTTGTAAAGTCTTGTTGGACAAGGCTCTTAACGTGTGTGTATCAAGTCATGATTATCATGTGAACCTTCCATATAAAGGTATCCATGAGATGGACCTCCTGTATAGAGGTGGACCTTCTGTATAAAGGTCATGCTTTACTTGTTAAAAGAATTTAATGTTTGTTATATTATTAACCATGATCACCATATTGCTATTAAGTATCCTTTATATATTGATCACCTCTAAAGTGAATTACTTTAGCATATGATCATTTGGTCCGGAATAATATAATATGATCACAACATCCAATAATTCTTCTTAGTATAATGTAATGTGATGGATAATTAAAGTTAGCACATATTGACCATGAAGTAAGAGATAAAGAAATAAAAGATAAAGCATAGATATCAAGAGAATTCGAAATTGCCCATGCACACACTTCAACTAATTAAAGAGAACTCGAATGATTAAAGCTTCAGTTAAGTATCAATTCTTCAGTTAAAGCACCAGTTAAAGATATGTCTCGGTTAACTAAAGAACTCATAGTGGTCACTTCAAGTAAATCAATCAACATGATTTCAGTTAACTAAGTTTTAAATAAAAGGGACTAGTTAACTAAAGTATTTTCACTTTAGTTAAACTAAAAGACGATACTTCAGTTAAATATAGTTAACTAAGTGACAACAAAGAATATCTAGTTAACTAAGTGTTATCGCATGATGACACTTATGTTAAACTAAAATATGACACGTGAGTTGTGACACTTGCATGTCGACACTTAAGTTAGCCACCTAACTAAGTGGGCAAGTTTTCAGTTAAGAGGCGAGTTCATCCTAAGTGACAGCTCAGTGAGATGAAGTACTGCATGAGAAGTGGGGCACACCACTCCATGCAAGATTAATACATCCAGTTTGAGGGTGAGTTTATCCTAAAGTTAGAAGTTAAAAATAGAATAGAAGAATGTATAAATATGATATACAGTATTTTTGAATTCAATGTGAAGCGATTTCTCTTCTCCATTGAAAGCAAGGTGCTTCTCTTTGTGCACAGTATTGTTCGTGCTTGTTATTGTTTTGTTGGGCACACATCCGATTGATCTCCCTTCTCTATTGCTTCTGTATCTTCACCAAGAAGTTTGGTGATCTCTTATCTTCCAAAAGAAATCTGCTATCTTGTAAAAGAAAGCATTCTCTGCTATGCATTATATTATACTGAGAAGAATTGTCAGGGTTTTTGTTCTCACAATTTTGAGTATTTTCCCCAGGGTATATCTTATGTTATGGTTGTATGAATTTCATGGATTGAATTGTCTCATTTCTTCAAGTCTATGCATCTAAAAGAATTACAGATCAAAGCTCAACCAAATTTCAACAGAAAGGTGGTTGTTAGATCTACCTACTAGCAATTTCTTCCAAGTAGACTAGGATTCGAGTAGACATATTCTCACTTAAGAGGATATGTGATGTAGTATATCATGAATATCTCACCAATGGTAAATGAGATGGAATTAACAAGGCATCACTCATAGAATGTTAATTTCTCTTATATGATGTAAAGCTAGGATATGGAGGTTTCCTATGAAGATGGATTGATGGGCATGCGATAAGGGTGTGAATTCCTTAATCCTTATTAGATGATAACTCTTTCACCAATGGTAAATGAGATAGAGTTAAAAAGGCATCACCCATAGAATGTTAATCTCCCTTCCATGTAAATATGTGTGTACAAGGGTTGGAATGATCATGTTCTCACCCTTAGTACTAGTAGAAAAGGGTCGAAGTGATCATGGCCTCTCCCTTGGTATTGGTACTATCGAGATTCACTATTTTGAAATAAAGGTATATATAATGTGCATGCCATTTATCAATGGTATCTGCATATTGATAGAATACATTCATTGGAATCTCTGAGGGTTAGGCCAAGCAATCATGATTTAAACATGAGATATATTCCCCTGGGGTTGGGGAGGTCACACGTTTGACTCTCTTGATCCCCTCGGGATTAGGATTTGTAATCAAGGTTGATGGTTTACTATGTTTACCATCCATGCATAATTGGAAAGTATTTGTAGGGTTTCTGCAAGCTAGTAATTCCTTGGAAAAACAATACATCCATTTAAGCCAAAGAAATATGTATGAATAAAAATATATTTTCTTATAATGTACAAATGGAAATTAAAAGAATTAAAAATGCATTAAATAAACATTAAAGTTATGGGAAATACTTATTTCCATTTATAAGTATTTTACTTAATTAAAAAGGGTAATTAATATTATCTACACGCATGTGAGTTTTAAAAGATAGGAGGGAAAGAGGGTGAGAAAATAGAAGAAAATATCATTAGGAGGAGGACTATAATAATCATATTAGGAAATTAAAATTTAGGAATTATGCATGGTGGCATGTGGCATTGTGCATAAGTACTATAAAATAAGGTGTGGGGTGGTCATGAGAGACACCTTTTTAGACCTTAATGTTAAATGGATATGATAATGCTTAAATTTACATGGAGAGTTGGTTGAGAGAGGTTTTATTGTGCAAAAACCTTTATCAAGTCTTCTTCTTGTTGTGGTAGGAATTCCATATTGCTCATTGGAATAGATGCACAATTGTTTGGTGAAGGAGGTTCCCAATCCCTTCATGTTTTTTTACTTTTACACTCTATACAATATTTACAGCTTCGAGATTTTAGGGGAAGAAGAGTAACTTTAGGATACAAAAGAGTGGTTAACTAGAAGAATTAGTTTGGTTGGAAAGGAGGGAGTTGGGAGAAATATTTGAAGCAATTTACTGATTATTCTTGAGAGACAACCTTGCAGAAAGAGAATATTCTACCGCCCTCAGACTAAGAGACAATTTCTTTTGAAATTTAGGAAAAATCCTTTATTTGTTTTCATAGCATGTTTATAAAATTACAGTCCAATTTTGATTTCTAAGACTTCAAGAATTTCTTCAATTTTATGCATAGAGGAATACATTTTTTGAGTTATAGACATTATCTAAGCTTATATGAGCAGTTTATTTCTAAATAGGAAGCCCTAGGAAGCCCTAGTCTCAAGAGATGCATGAACATTTTCATGCACATATTTTAACTTTAATTTTGATGGGGAGTAGAGGTGCTCACACCTTGAAATGAGCATAGTATTTTAACTTTAACTTTAATTTTGATGGGGACTAGATTGCACCATTGTCCATGCTTGAACAAAAAATCACCATGCCACTTTCGTTGGAGAAGAAGAGCCGCAGACCAAGACGCTACTCCTGAATTGGCCACCACCGCCACTATACAAGCCCGACGAAGAAAAAACAGGTTCATGCCGCCTCCACCACTGGAGACCACGCCGCCAAGCCGTTGCCATCGAAGAAGAATAAACCACACAAAACCTCCATGTTGCCGCCACAGTCAAAGAAACCACCCCTGGATTAACGATAGTAAAGAGGAGACGTGGAAATGGATAGATAAGGTAAGAACCCTAGCCGCTTGTACAGACCTTTTGAGTAGACTCTCAAAATTGCAAAATAAAATCCCTGACCACAAACTTTTATTATACTTGCTTTGTGTAGTTGGCATTCTAATTTTTATAATAACTCTTTTTTAATTACAATGCTTATTTCAATATCTTCAATTATACTTTCTTTGTATAATAATAAAAAATGGTATTAGTTCTATTTTCACTATTTGTGAAATTACTTAATATAGTGATAGGAAGGGCACTATAATTCCTCATCTTGAAATTTGGTTCGAATATGTTCTACGAGGGTTCTTGAGACATTCATATAAACACAAATTTGAATATACGATTTATACTTATTATTATTGGTAATTTCTATAAGTTTTACAAAGTTGTGAATTTTTTTGGGTGTTTTTTCTTATCAATACTATTTTGATAATGTGTAAATGCAAATCTACATTGAGGATTGTGTGAGGACTTTCCATTTTTGGGTCTAACCTTTCCACTAAATATCTAAGATGCAATCCTTTCAAGTTGGATAAATATGAACCCTCCTCAAATATCCTTTCCTTATCCTTTGTGATTGTGAAAATCACCACGAAAAGTCCTTATGACCCCATTTTAAGATCTATAATTCCCTTCAATTTCCATTTTAAGATCTATAATTCCCTTCAATTTCCATTTGGTATTTACCCACTAGATAAGTGCTCATTAAGAAGGTTAGATCTATATGAACTTGTCGATAACCCCATGGTCATTCATATATATGCTAGCTATAGTTTCCCACTATTTAGAATGTTACTTTGTATCTTGAATTCTAAATTATTTTCATAAGACAACTCTCTTTCTTCCTTTTCTCCTTTACATTCCTAGCCTTATTAGTCTCATTCTTGTTGGTTTTTCCTTCCCCTTTATCATTTTTGTTGGTTCCACCCATTACCACAACCTTGTTAATTGGTTATCCCATGATCATTTCTTAAAGGAGGGGGAAATAAAGCCCCCTCCTAGAAGCCATAACCTCTTATTCTATCTTTGAATATCTCTACCAAATTCTAGTCAAGGAAAATCACCATCATCTTAAAAAACAATCCAAGTTTCAATATGGCTAAGATCTTCCTTATATCTTTCACTTTTAGATAAATGTCCATGCATATAAGTGTTTAATTCACAGGTAGTCACCACCTTATTATAGTTTTTAAAGTGCATTTTACATTATCAAAGAAGTTGGGTACAATGGGTTATGGCTCTCACATTATTTTGCAGCACAAGGTGAATCCATGAATCTCAAGCCCACTTTATCTCAAGTGTTACATGAGAAAAATGGCCTATGTGAATTGTCGATTGAGGTTTTACCTTGATGGAGGATTTAAGCTCTCAATTGAGGTTTCAAGCCTCAATCAAGGGCTTAAAACCTCCATTAAGGTAAGACTTCAATTGAGCGTTTTAGACTGAAATCAATTATATATGTGCCATACCTTGATTGAGAGCTTAAAACCTTGATTGACAGCTTAAAACCTTGATTGAGGTAAACCACAATCAACTATATATGTCAAAAATACCTCAATTGAGGGTTTTAAAATACCTCAGTTGAGGGATTTAAAACCAAAATCAACTATATATGTCAAACCTTGATCAAGGACTTAAAACCTTGACTAAGCCTTTTAAATCAAAATCAACTATGTATGTCAAAAATACCTCAATCGAGGGTTTTAAAATACCTAGACATTGATGAATATTTTAAAATCCTCAATTGTTGTCTAATTCTTTATCAAGGTATTGAAGGTGAATAATCCTTCCATGTTTTTGCAGGTTTTCATGGAGTTGCAAAGGTATTTTAAAACATTCAATTCAGGTCTAATTCTCGATTGAGGGATTGGAAATCAAGAATCCTTCCACATTTTTGTAGGTTTTTATGGAGCCACAACTTCCACTAGGTGAAGTACATTCCTCTATTCCATGGAAGGTGGCTCACTTGGTGCATATAGATTCATGATTAAATCCTCTATCCAATGAAAAATAATTTTAAGGCGT
The DNA here is from genome assembly GCA_027924585.1 of Larix kaempferi. Taxonomy (NCBI): domain Eukaryota; kingdom Viridiplantae; phylum Streptophyta; class Pinopsida; order Pinales; family Pinaceae; genus Larix; species Larix kaempferi. The sequence continues at coordinate 5,960,239 of BSBM01000241.1, read as the reverse complement.
TTGATTTCATTATATATATATATATATATATATATATATATATATGTTCACCAAAGTAGTGAAGACAAGTAGTGAAGGCCCTAGATAAGAATATGTATATAAAAAACTACATAAACAAAAAATAATAAAAAATATGTATGCACCTTCTGCACATATTGTTGGTATATTTAAAATAAAATTATACATTAAACATTTTTTTTAGTGAAAAAAGCATACTTTTGCTATTCATATAAAAATGAATAAAAAATTACATGGAATCTCATCTAACAATCTATCTGGATGACTTTTTGGGCAATATAATCCAATGTTCAGGACTGTTCAACATATCTCAAAACATCTATCACAAAAAAAACTGAACCAAAGGAGACTAAATACAAAAAGCATTTCACCAAAACAATGAAACTATTGACCAAAAATATCATGAGTACCCCTGTCAATAAGAATACTATCCTGAAATTCCTCCCAGTATAGGATACCTGCATCACCATCAAAAGTTTGTTTGGAAAGCTTGTCTGCTAAAATATTTTGCTCTCTATAAATATGATCAAAACTGATGGGTGGAATATTCCTTATATCCGCTTGTATCCTAGTGCACCAGTGGGATAACGAAGTGACATTCAATTTATATTCACCTTTTTCCCATTTTATAGTTACCCATGAATCACCAAATACAGAAAGTGTGACTAATCCAAATATACATGCAATCTTGCACAAGCACAAAAGGGCTAACATCTCTACCTTCATATTTGTCCTCTATCCACAGAATAATTTAAAGTGTATTTGTGTAACTTATTAAGGAATAGGACAACACCAATAGCACAATATCCATTTTTTGTTGCACCATCAAAGTAACCCAATGCACCCTAAATTTGTCCAATCTCCTTGATAATTTTGGAATTTTTACCAATTGCATTCTCTTTGTGGTATTCTTTAGCAAGACTAATAATTGGTAAGCATATATCATCTATATTTTGTCTTTGCTCTTCAAAAACCAACATGTTCCGAATTCTCCAAATATTCCATGAGATGAAAGAAGGTAGACTATAGAAGTCTTTGCAAGTTTTATACCAATGAAGACAGTTATTGTCAAAAGTTGAACTTCCCCAACTATGCTCAATATTTAAAGTTGAAACAACAGTTTGCGAAACTTTTAAAGTAAAATTACATCTAACGAGTAGATGATCAACGTATTTTGAGTTTGATCTGCATAGAGGACACATATTGGGGCCACATCAATCCCTTTTTAACAGGTTATCCCAAGTTTTAAGTCCATTTTGAAGTACAAACCACATTTTTTTTTAATGGTATATTTCATTTCCAAAGTGCCTTAAACCACCAATTCTATACTGTATATCCACTTTCCTGAACAATAGCCTGATATGCAGTATTTGTCATGACATTTCCTGACGCTGGATTTGACTGCCAAATAATTGTATAATCTGCATCATGTAACATATAATATTATAATGTAGTCCTCCCATTCAATAGCATCCCTACCTGTAAATCCCAAATCCTTTGTAGTATACCAATAATATTTGTGCTCTCTTAGCCAAGTAGGCCTTTTAATATGTGCTAAAGTGTAATATCCAGTTTCCTTCAAACAGTCCAGAATATGTTGTGAGAGTTGATCATTTTCATTCAAACCAAGGATGGGGTCAATACCAACCATTATGTCCTTTCCATTTCAAACACACCAGATGAGATCTTTTCTAATCCATTTATAAATATTTAGGAAACTAGTGAAACAGTAGAAGAATTTCTAGCAACTTTCTTTAGATTCCTAATCCAAGAGATCAAATTTCCTTTGATGTATTTCTCATGTAAGACAGTAGTCCAAATAATTTTTCCAAATAGTCCTTGCTAGAAGCTTTTCATCCTTAATGCTATACTGAACCAAGTGAGATTTTTTATGCCCCAAACCCCTATTCTTTTGGAAATGAAAGCCTTTCCCATTTAGCCATAATAATTTTTCCTCTTTCACCCCCCAAGTCCACGAGAAGTTGAAAATATACTTTCTTAGTGTGTTAATTATGAAAGAAGGGACCTGTGACAGAGAGAACCAATATACTGGAATACCTGTTAAAACATCTTTAATGAGTGTAAGACTTCCGCCAATTGAGAGCAGCCTATAGGTCCATTGTTTAATTCTTTTCTCAAATTTTGTAATCAACCAAAACCAATCATGTATTCTGTAGCCACTTGGTTTCAAGCAATAACCCAGGTACTTGAACCCACTTTCCATATTGTATGCTTTAAAAGGGAGAAGAGTGGTGATATTTTCTAATGCATCTTATTTAATCTCATGATGATAGAAACTAGACTTTTGTAAATTGAATTTCATACCTGATGCATCACAAAACATATAGATAATTTCTTTATAGCATTCCCATTCCTCCACAGAATCAATACAAAAAATCATAACATCATCGACAAAAAGCAAATGGGTAATAAAGACAACAACAAAGATTTTTACACCTTTAATTTTTCCTTTTGATTTTGCATTTGATATGAGTCTACTTAATGTATCAATTATAAGTATAAATAACAGAGGAGACAGAGGGAAACCTTGCTTAATACCTCTAGTACTTTTAAAGAAATCCGTAGGTGCACCATTCACCAAAACAACAATTTGTGCATTGGAGACACATGCCATAATCCAGTTTGTGACTTCTATAGGAAGTCCAATCTGAATAAGAATTAATCTCAAGTAAAACCAATCAACTCTATCGTAAGCTTTCTCCAAATCCATCTTACTAATAAAGCCTTAAGATTCTTCTTTTTGATAGAATGGATCATTTCATGGGAAATACCAATGGCATCTAAAATTTGTCCATCATGTAGAAACTCGAATTTATCTAAAGACCTATGCTGAGATAGGAAGATTTTTATCCAAGTAGATATGATCTTTGTTATAAGCTTGTAATCAAGGTTACAAAGGGCAATAGGTCCGAATTCTGATAAATTTATTGGTTTGTTACTTTTAGGGATTAGAGTGATAAAAGTAGAGTTGATTCCTCTAGAAACATAGCCCTCAAATCTAGAATACTCCACCATTTCTAGTAAGGATTCTCCCATAATTTCAAATAAATGTAGGAAAAGTTCAATAGTCCAGCCATCAGGGCCAGGACTTTTTTCCTTTGCAAACTGCTTAAGAGCATCTTCAACCTCATTGAGTGTAACCTATTTACCCATTTCTTTCCCTTCATTCTCATCAAAGAATCTAGGAAATAACTTAATGGTCTTCAATTGTGCCACTAGAGAGAAAGTACCATGATCCCTTAAGACATCCCTTAAATGCTTTTCAGCCAAAGAAAGTAGACTAGATTTACCTTTTACAATGTTTCCATTTAATCATTTGCTAACTCCCATATGGAGTTTGTGTTTCTTCTTTGTGAGGCATATGAGTGGAAAATTTTTGTATTATTATCACAAAGTTCAATCCACAATGCTCTGCTCTTTAACCTCCCTCCAGTGCATATCTTCTTGTTTCAAGATTTGTTCTTTTTTCTATTCAAATTCTTTGATTTTCAATTTGTCCCCCTCACTAATAGAAAAATGAGCAATTTGCAAGGAATTAAATGCAAATTTAACGATTAAGTAACATTGATATTTTTTTTTTTAAACAATCTTTAAAAAACAACACAATTCCCCAAAAATATTTTTTTATAGCACACCAAAATTTACAAAAACTCATATATAAATTTTAAGAATTTATATTTAAAAAAATAGAAGCATATCCATAGATCCATCTTAACTCTGGCTTTATCAAGAAGACAGAGGGATCAAATCTCTTCGCACAAACCTATTTTAGGGTCCTAAATTTGAGGAAAGGTTTTCCTCCTTTATAATTTCCATTATAATTGCCCATGCACCAACTATTCCAATTTGGAATCATGTTGTAAATGTTAACACATAAATCCTACAAATATGCAAAAATTGCATTAATTAATTAATTATGAAGTAAAATAGTTATTTACAGAAATATAATTGTCTAAGTGCCGACATTTCATGTTGTAAATTATAACACATAAATCCTATAAATAAGCAAACGTTGCAGTCATTAACTAATTATGAAGTAAAATACTTGTAATTTATCCAAATATTATTAATGTGCAATTATCATAAAATTAATATATAACTTATTGTTCTATTATTAACTTAATAATACATAATCACTATATTCTCCATAAAAAATCATCCAAGTTCCAACTATAAATAGGAAAAATTTACATATTGATTGATTATGAAGTAAAATAGTTATTCTTAATCCATATGCAGTGATTTTGTTGTGAATATGTGTTTCTCTTGTAAATCAAATAAAGGAAAGACTAACTAATACACAGATTCCCTTATAACTATTTATGAAAATATTTATTTAAAATGTGAGGATGCATGAATGAAAAATATAATTGAAATTCAATGTATATTTTTCACCTAAAAACATATAACTTGATATTCAACAATAAAATATCAATTTTGATTATAATATAAATTCACCCTAGAGTCTATCTATAATTATTATTTGTTTGGATGATTAAACATTAATAACACATAACTTATCTTAACTTATTATTTGTTTGCATGATTAAACACCAATAACACATTACTTATGCAACACATACAATATATGATTAAAAATTAATGATAGTTATTCTTAACTTATTATTTGTTTGCAGGATAAACACCAGTAACACATTACTTATGCAACACACACAATAGATAATTAATAATTAATGACAAATATCGATTTGTTCGTTAAGTTATGCCTAAAGCTGGGTTACACTATTGTCCTAAAGCTGGGTTACACTATTGTTCTAATACACCAAAGACTAACAAGGCACACAACTCATTGAACGTGTTAAACTTACAAACCAACTTTTACTAGCTATTAAAGTTTCACTATTTAAACATCACTCATTAAATCTATATTATTAGAGTAAAGATTATATATATATATATATATATATATATATATATATATATTTTAAACTTTATTATATGATAATGATCTGATTGTTATGTTTTATTGAGGTTAATTTTAATTTATTAGATTTTAAAAAGTGGTAAAGAATTATTTGGTTTATTTTAAAATAAAAAAAAATGGAAAAAAACAGTTTTACATAATTTTTATAATTTTCATGAGTTAGTATATTAAGAGGGTTGGTATTCTTACAAATATTTTGAAATTGAGATTTAATGAAAGACATAAACACAAAATTATAAGAGAAATTGATTTTCATTCTCTATCTTTTTAATATCATAAATATGATAAATTCTATCATCCCACTAGGTTATAGGAATAGTCATGCCTCCTTTCACGATGGAGATAGTAAGAGTTTTCTTATTTTAACAATATTGGATTTCTTTTTTAAGCTAGCTATAACAAAGAGATACCTTTGATCCTCTAGATTGTTTTTTTTTTAAATTTAGATGTAATGATATTTTTAATGGTATCAATATTTTATAAGTGGTTTCCTTCTCTACAATCCAATGATTTAATCAAGAAATCCCTCTTAAACTAAAGGTGACTTTGATGAGAGTTTGAAGCAATTTTAAGAAGCATCTCATCTTTCATGTTAGTTGTTTTGTACTTGTACATTAGATATATTGTCATAGTCATAATCTCAATGTAATAAATACTAGCTTTATGAAGAGGATAAAGAGGATAGAATATGATAGATTGCTCTTAATTTTAAAATTATAAATTACAAAAAGTTTTTAAATTTGCTCAATCTTCTTATAGAAAGTCATAGTTAATAAATTAGCAATCATTACATTCAAGCAACCAATGCCTTGGTGTTGACATAACATCCATAGCATATGGAGCATGGATATTTGGAAATGTATACTACTTTAGTCACAGTAAATATAGAAAGTTATAGTTAATAAATTAGCAATCATTACATTCAAGCAACCAATGCCTTGGTGTTGGCATAACATCCATGGCATATCAAGAGCATGGATATTTCGATATGTATACTACTCTAGTAACAATAAATATAGAAAGTTATAGTTAATAAATTAGCAATCATTACATTCAAGCAACCATGGCATATGAGCTGAAACTGATTAGATATGAGCTGAAACTGATTAGATATAGGTTCCATGGTGTATGGATTGAGGGATGGTTGAGAACATTAATGCTTACCTTTTTCCCTTCGTTGGTGTCATTATTGTAAGCTTACTTCCTAATCCATAAATATGTGAGTGGGGAACATGTGTTATCTTCGTGGCTGGGAAATAGAGTTGCTCATTGACCAGTTATGACAAGGTTCACCTCTAACATAAAGGCTCACCCTATTGGACTTCCGCAAATCTCCACCCTACTAAGTCACATTTACTAATAAAAAAAAAACTTGCTTCTTAATCCCACACACCAATTGGCTTTGTAAACTTTTTTCCAATACCAAACAAACCAATCAACCTAAACCTCATGTATCATAATAATAAATGCAATTATATCAACTCATCTAATTTTTTGTTAAATTTTGATTAAAATTAAACTTAAAAATATGACAAAAAAATCCATTTGCACCTATCGTTTAGAACCCATGACAATTACTTTATTGGTAAAATTCTAAATCCATTTACTAAAATCACGTGTATATTTAATGGCTGCTGTTCAATCACGTGTATATTTTATACTTACCCTTCATGCCGCTCATTCCCGGCGTCCTCTTGGATTCATAGCTCACAAAGCACACGAGGACACCTACTACCCACACAACTTCTCAACTTCTCAGGCAATATTTATATATATTAATTGCATGACACGAAGATTATGCCTCGCTCTGATCAGAGATTTAAGCCCTCTCTTCTCTGATCTCCCCCATTCCATCATCCAAGAGCTTCTGTTATCTCCATTTCCTCAAAATGGATAGCTATCATGAAGAAAATGGATATGGTGCTTCAAATTCTCATAAATTGCTGTGCGTTACCGGGGGCTGGAGTTTCCTGGGTATTCACATCGCAAGAATGCTGCTCGGCCGGGGTTACTCAGTCCGTTTCGCAATTCCAGTAACGCAAGGTGAGTTACTCACCATAGCGATGTTGAAGATTAAAGTAGATCTGAGCATGACTGTGTTGAAATTCAAAGAATTTTATGTTCAGAGGAAAGCTTTGATGAAGAAATCGAAGGATTTATAACATCTTCATAGTAATTCCAGGGAATTCTAAAGATTTATAGCATCTTTATAGTAAATCCGTAAGTTTAGATTAATGAAGCTCATTTAAATTATCTTAACCAGAATTAGATCTTTATAGTAAATAAAAAGATCTTGACTAGTAATTTTCTCATTCAAAATATTTCAACAGAAGTCTAAATCAGTTTAGTTGATGTAAACTAGTGCATCCAAAATAGTTTTACCGAACATCTAGTATCATGGAATCGACAAATTTAGCAAACCCAGATCTGATCATGATTATATTTTGAAAATGCTGTTGAAATTATTTTGAATTTACAGAAGAGGCCGGCTCACTTTCGGAGTCTGAAGAAGCTTTATCGGGGAAGTTGGAGGTATGCCAAGCCGATCTACTGGATTATCGCAGCGTTTTCGCCAACATCAATGGTTGCTCCGGAGTTTTTCACGTCCCTGCACCTTGTGATCATCTTGATGGATTGCAGGAATATCCGGTATGAACTAATTTATGAATTTTATGTCTTTTAGAATTTGGTTAAATTTATGGGAAAACCAAGGGTTTCAAAAGGTTTTATTGGTTGCTGTAGACTGATAGCGTAGACTACGAGGTTCGAAGCGCATTGAATGTGGTCGAAGCCTGTTCTGCCGCAGAGAGTGTGAAGCGTTTGGTGTTCACTTCCTCTGTGTCGGCCATTATTTGTGGGAGGAGGACTGGCAATCTTGGGGATGGAGAAATTCTGGACGAGAAGTGCTGGACCAATCTTGAATTCTGCCGTGAAAAGAAGGTAAGTCGATTCACTTTAATAATTTTGTCTAAGTTACAGTAAAACTCAGGCAAGTAGATTCACTTACTCTCTTGTAACTTGTAGAGAAACTCATTATCAGATGCCTTCTTGTTTGTGTAGTAATCTACTCTCTTATAACTTGTAGAGAAACTCATTATCAGATGCCTTCTTGTTTGTGTAGTTGTGGTCTCCACTGACAAAGACTCTCTCAGAGAAAGCTGTATGGGCACTTTCAAATGACAGAGACCTTAATCTAGTAGTAGTAAATCCTGCTTCAGTCATTGAGCCCCAACTCTCAAATCTTAATTCACAAACCATTTTGAACCAATTGAAAGGTAAATTGCTATCCTTGACTGTAACATTGATGCCTAAAATTGTCAATATTCTCTGAGGATGGTATTAAATATGAACATATGTTAACAAATGCATTTTGTTAATCACAGGATCTAAGGCACTGCAGCCGAATGGTGTATGTGCATATGTAGAAGTGGAAGAAGCTGCTCTTGCACATGTTGCTGCCTTTGAATGTGAGAATGCAACAGGCAGATACATATGTTTGCAAAGGGTGTTTACAGAAGATGAAATAAAGGAAGTTGTATGGAGCTCACATATGACATCAGACTACAGGTTGGTGTTTACACATTAAATCAATCTGTTCTTTGGATTTGATGTTATCTTTTACTCAAAATGATAGTTTGAATGGTGGTTATCATATTTCTACAGGCTGGAGGGTTTGTTGCATCTTGAGAAACCATTGAACCTTTCCAACGAGAAGTTTCTAAAGTTGAAAAGACAGTATTCTGGAGAGTTGGCATAGTTGCACCCACCTCTAATCTGTCTATATCAGGTCACAATATGTATTCAAGTAGATGATGAACTCCATTGAAACTTTTCAACGAGAAGTTTTAAAAGTTGAAAAGACAGTTTCGTGGAGAGGTGGCATAGTTACACCTACCTCTGATTCTGTCTATAGCGGGTCAAAATATATAATCAAGTTAGATGATGAAAATCTGATCTGTATATATCAGGTCACAATATATAACCAAGTTAGATGGTGAAATAGCAAATAGGAAATTAGAGTTCTCTAATATCATATTTCTTTGAGATATTTCTATTTTGCACATTGTTCAAGAGGGGAAGATAAATGTGACATTGAGATATTTCTATTTGGAACATTGTTCAAATGGAAAGGATAAATGTGGCATCCTTTCATTTGAATATGGCTTTTTCTTTTGTGATAAATCATAGACTCAGTTTTTCAAGGGATTCAGTGTCGCTTTATATAGACAACTTGATGTGGGGTTTATATAAAATAATTTGTGTCTCAATAGGTTATTTAAAAAATTAGATAAGATTGAAAAGAAAAAAAAACTGTCATCCAAAATTATTAATTGATAAAAAAAATTGTCATCCAAAATTATTAATTGATAAAAAAAATTATAATCATGTTTGTAAATCAAAATTATAATTATTAATGAATAATATTTGTAAATCAAAGTTATAATTTTTATTTATTTTTAATTTCTATTTTTTTAATATTTTATAAATTTTATAATATACATGAGTTTTCTTTATTTACAGTGTTTCTCCATATTTACAATCTTTTTATCTATTATCAAATTATTTAATAATATTTTTTTTTTTATAAATCTTTTTAATATTTTTCCATTTTGTAAAGTCATATAAAAAATAAAAATTATTTTAAAACATAAAATATTTCTTTGTTATTTATAATATGTTTATTGATAATCCCTAATAAGAATCCCTTTATCTAAATTTATAAGGACTTTGGCCATCAATGGAAAATAAGATTTAATTTATAAATTTTATAATTTTTTTTTTTTTTTTTAACAGGAACAGGGAAAATAGGTATATTTATAAAGGCTGTGCACAGCCATTCATTACAAGCTTTCAAAAATAATTGACAGAGTAGCAAATGCCTGAAAGTTTGGAGCTAAAGTTTCTAACTGCCTGCATGTAAAAGTTCTAAACAAAGCTTTTCTAAAACTGTTCAAAATAGAGCAGGGGTAAACCCTGATAAACTGATTGTTGAGGATTATACAAAAAAACATAGAGTCTAAACATCAAAAAGTGGAACCTGGACTAAGACTGCTAATTATCCACAACTTTTGAAATAAACAGAAGCTGCATCCTTCTTTTCCTGCTTAATCTCCTGATTGACCGTCAGATTGTCATGGACGCAGCTTCCCTGTGTTTTCCCGGTGATGACAGCAATGTCTTCCTGCAAATTATCCACCTTGCCCATAAGCTCAAACAAATTTTTCTCCAGGTCGTCAATTCTGGAGTCCTGGCATGCGAGCTGGTTCATAGCATAGCTTAAATCCTTAGCCATCTCCTCATGCTGATCCACACTAGTGCAGACTGCGTTATACGTGTTTCGCACTGAGAACTTGACTTCAACCATGGTGCGGCTCAGTGCGGCTATGGCCGCCATTATATTTTGCATGGTGCCAGCCCTGAAGTGAATTAACAGACCAGGACGGGAGGGAGGAGAACCCAGATCGCCGAGAGAGAGCCAGTTCAACGCACTGGTGAGGGGACGAGCCATTTCGAAGCACTGCAAGGGAGAGGTAGGTGGTGGAGTAATTAACGGCTCGTGGGAGCTGACAGCACCACGAGGAGCCATGTTCCATGCGCGAGGGAGAGGGTGGCATGTGGTAGGGGCACGAGGAACATCACCGACGGAGGAAGATGGGGGGAGGGGGACCCTCGAGCCACGAGACCCCTCCTTTTCCTTAACCATAACAATTTTGTCCATTTAACAAATATGTTAGGGTATGAATTGAAACCCCAAGGCACCATTGAGACCCTCCATGTGCCCAATGTCTAACAACGTTCCCTTGTTGGCCGCTGCATCCGCTATCTTGTTGTTCGCTCGACAGATGTGGAAGAAAGAGGTCTTAGAAAAATGAGGATTAGATTTTATTCTTTGCATGTACCTGTAAGCTCTCGATCCTTGAGGAGCAACACCCCTTCTCATTATTTGAATGACATGTCTAGAATCCCCATAAACTCTAATATTATCAATGCTGAGGGAGGAGATCATATTGAATGAGAAGACGAGAGCAAGCCATTCAGCTTCATTGTTAGTCCTGCTTCCTAATCCCCACGAGAAAGTTTCAATTTTATTTCCTCCGGGATCAAATAAGACCCCACCCGCACCTGCCACCCCAGGGTTCCCTTTGGATGCCCCGTCGAAGAATATGCTATAAGAATTCTGCTCTTTCCACCACCTAGAGAAGGCATCAGGTTCCTTCCGGATTTCCCATTCTAAGTAGGAATGTTCCTTTTTGGACTGAAGGGAGCCTGCTCTTACAAAGACATTGCTCCATTGGAACTCAGATAGGGTGAGAGGCTCCTGAGCAGGTATGGTAACTCCTTTTGAGGATAGAGACTCGGCTATCATTGAAGTGGCTTTGATGGCTGCTCTGTAACTATTGGGGTTCCTTCCCTCGAAAAGACTTTTGTTTCTGTGTATCCAAATCTGCCAGCAGATATTCATTGGGACAAGATTCCATATTCTTTGCATCGTCTTCTTGTTTCTACCTGGAAAGGAGCGTCCCTAGTGATCATTAAGGTCTTTAATAGTTTTTGGGAGAATGGATGTCCTCCATTGATTCCCCAAAACCTGAGCCCATACGTGCTTAGCAAAGGGGCATTCCAGAAAGATATGTAAAGAAGTTTCCTCTTCTTGCTTGCACAAAGTACATCTTGAAGGTCCTGCTATCCCTCTAACTCTGAGATTTTCTGCCATTAATAGCTTGTTGTGAATCAGAAGCCAGAAAAAGATGCTAATTTTGGGGATGCCATCCGGATTCCAAACTTTCCCCCAGTTTTTGAGAACCGGAGAGTTTGAGAATGTTAGTTTTTCATAGCCTGCCTTGACAGAATAGGTACCTGCTTTCCCCCATCCCCATCGGTCTTTTTCTTTTATATTCACCGGAGCTTTTCCATGCAAGGAATTGAGGAAAGTTTGATAGGCATTCTTGAGATTATCAGGAGGGCTCCAGTTCTTCCAGCCTTTCCAATCTCCATTATCCTTCCAATCCACTAGATCTTTGAGCTTAGTGATGCCCATATTTTGCAACCAATTACGAATAGGATCTAGACATCTCCTTTTTCCCAGGGGCATTTCTCCATTGATTCTGTCCGTCCAGATATTTATTCTTTTCCCGTTACCAGGAATCCAATAGAGATCTTCAGTAATCAAAGTCGAAGAAGAGGAGATGAGTCTCCATATTGCCGTTCCCTTTTTGTTATTAGGCCTTTCCAGACATCTTAGTCTTGAGCTTCTAGAGTATTTTTTCCTTACTACTTCCTTCCACCATTCTTTCTTTCCAGAGACAATTCTCCAGGCAAGCTTGGCTCCCATTGCTTTGCTTACCAGAACAGGTTCTCGAATTCCAAGCCCTCCTCTTTTTTTCTTTTCTTTGACCACCTTCCAACTGACCAAATGAAATTTTTTGTTTTGAGTCTTTCCCCCTTGCCACAGGAATTTTCTTATCTCTCTACTAAAGGCATTCTGAATAGAAACCGGGGCTGCCATTATTGCAGAGGTGAAAACAAGTAGAGAAGACAGAACATATTTAATCAAGGTGACTTTTCCGGCTAGGTTCAACCATCGGGTGCCCGACGAATTTATTTTTGATCTGAATTTCTCAAGGATAGGCAGCCAAACAGAGGAGGAAGGATACTTAAGGGAGATGGGAGTTCCAAGATATTTAAAAGAAGACCAATCAAGACAGGGTTTGAAATTTAAAATAGCTGAGATGAGCCTAATGATGGCCGGATGACAGTTCCAAGTGTATATATTGAATTTATTTTCATTTGTTTTGCCTCCGGAGGCCCTGAGGAAGAGATCCAGGGTTGATTTGAAACGAGCTGCGATTTGGGGGGAGGCACTGCCCAGAAGGATGGTGTCATCAGCAAACTGAGCATGGTTTATGGCTTGGACATTTCGGGCGTAGGCAATACCAGGAAGTGATTCAAAAGCCAAGAGAGAATTGAGCTTTCTGCTGAGGGAGTCTGCCATTATGACGAAAAGGAAGGGGGAGAAGGGACATCCTTGCCTCAATCCCCGAGAGAGTCAAAAAAAGGAGGTGGGCCTGCCATTTAGAAGTGGAGAGATCCACGGAGCTCCAATGCAGGCTTTCACCCATCTAATAAAGTTTCCATCAAATCCAATTTTTTCCAAAATGGAATAGATGAATACATGTCTTACTCTGTCGAAAGCATTGGCCATGTCAAGTTTAATAGCCATACCTGCATCCTTGTTCATCTGACTTGAGTGAATTGCTTCCTGCACTAAAAGAATATTATCATAAATTTGCCTGCCCGGAACAAATCCGCCCTGATTAGGTGAGATGATGTTTGGAAGCAAATTCTTGATTCTATTAGCTATGACTTTGGTAATAATCTTGTAAGAGGAGTTGCACAAAGATATGGGTCTGAATCTCCCAATCGAGGTGGCTCTTTTCTCCTTTGGAATTAAAGCTATGAACGAGGTATTGGTGCCTCCTCCAATCTTCTCACGGTTCCTTGTCCAATTTATCATTCTGAGTAGGTCTTTTTTCAGCAGATGCCAGCATTTTCTGTAGAAGTGAATGGTGAAGCCGTCAGGTCCTGGGGATTTTTCCGGGTGTAGAGCCCAAACTGCTTTTCTAACTTCCTCTTCCGTTACCAATTCGGTGAGCATGCTGTTGTCCTCCGCTGTTATGAGCTTAGGAATATCTTGACCCATTATCTCTATTTTTTCAGCTGAGGGATCCTCTTCCTCACTATAGAGGGACTCAAAATGGCTTTTAATTTCCTTCTTGATTGCCTCGGTATCCTCTATTTTGGTTCCGTCTTCCTTGATAAGGCTGAAGATGTTGTTCTTCCTGTATCTTTCCTTACATTGTGCATGAAAGAACTTGGTATTTCTGTCCCCTGACTTTAACCATAAGCATCTTGAACGCAGTCTCCATTCCTCCTCATCTCTTCTGGCCGCCTGCCGAATTTGAGCTTCCAAGTCATTTTCTTTCCTCAAAATGTTTTCAGATATCTGCTCAGTTTCCATTTGATTTTGCAGAGTTTTGAGTTCCTCTTGCAGGGAGGTTATCTCTTCTCCCGATTTCTTCATGTTTTCCTTAGCCCATCTTTTTAGAACAATCTTAGTATTTTTAAGTTTGTTCTCCCATATAAAACCTGGGGATCCTAGGATAAACTGATTCCAAATAGTTTTGACCTCTTCATAGCAGGCTTCGTTCTCCAGCCACATAGGATTGTATCTGAAGGGAAGTGGCCCAAGGTTTCCAGGGGAGGAGAAAAAAAGGGCAATAGGACGATGATCGGAAGCAGCAGAGGCCAAAATTTTTGAGTCAGGCAGAAGAGGCCTGCTCAGGAAGGAGGAGCTGAGAAGAAATCTGTCTAATCTTGCTGCTATATGACCGGGTCCAATTCTTTTATTATTCCAGGTATAATTTCCTTGCCTGGGTTTTATGTCCACAAGGTTCCAAGATGCCTGGAGATCCTCCAGACTCTCTCCAAACTGATCTCTGACCTTCGAGCCTCCTCTACGCTCATTTGCACTTATAGTGACATTAAAGTCTCCAGCTATTACACAGGGAGAGTGGTTCCTTCCAAATTGAAGATCTATGAGATCTTTCCAAAACTTTTCCTTGAGGCCGTGAAGCGTAGGTCCATAGATGTTTCATATCCAGTATTTTTCATTGCTTGATATATCCTCTATTTCCGTGAAAAGCCAATTTCTATTGCTAAATGAAGAGATGCATTTGAACTTACCTCTGTCCCACCAAGTGAGGAGCCCTCCCGAAGCTCCAGCAGAGTTGACTGCAATGCCTTCTCCTTTGGGCCAGATTTGATTTAGGGCTTTGAGACAGTCTGCTTCTTGCATTTTAGTCTCTTGGAGCATGAGGATAGAGGGGGTTTCTAGCTTTCTAATTCTTTTGAGTGCTTCTATCTTTTGCTTGCCTCCTAAACCTCTACAATTCCAGGAGACTATCTTCATTATTTTTTGGAGAGGTTAGAGCCTGCTTTTTCCTTCTTTTCTTCTGCTGTCCCTATTGTTTGCTTTGTGCTGGATAGAATTCTTACATGCTGGTCCAAGCTGGTTTGCTTACCCGCCGCTTTATTGCGAGCCGTTTCTTGTTCCCTTACCACCTTATTTAGTTTTCTGCCCTTTTTTGTCTGGGGTTCCATTTCTTCTTCCCTGCTTTCTGAGGTTTCTTCTTGAAATAACTTTGCTTTTGCTCTTGTGACTGAACCGCCCCGAGCTTTAGGTATCTCGCTTTCAGGCTCTTCCTGTTGTGATATAGCTGTTGTCTGGATTTCTCCTTCCTCGAGTTGCTTATTTACAATTTTCTGCATTCCTACTTCCCTTACTTGTTCTGCAGCTTCCTCCGGGGCAATGTCCAGTTCTTGTTCCTGCTCTTCCTCAGTTACTGCAGAAGATAACAGTTGAAATTTGTTTGTTTCTCTGATGCTCTGCTGTTTTCCTGCCATTTCCTTTCTCTTTGGGGTTACCTGAGGATGGTGAGCATTGGGAGCTTTTCCACTCCTTTTTCTCACCTCATTCCAATCTCCCTCTTGATTTTCTTCCATTTCCTGCAGTTTTCTCTTTGGGCATAGCTTGGCAAAGTGCCCATATTCGTGACATACCTTGCATTTAAAAGGAATCTGCTCATAATCAACAGATTGCAAGTGGTTCCAACCATCCATTGACAAGCTTATAGCTTCTGGGAGTCCTTTTTCAAGATCTACTTCTACGCATATTCGGGCACAGGAAAACATAGGGGGTTTAGGTTCTGATTTGTCAATATATTTCCCCAGCGAGTTACCGATAGCCTTCAAATCTTCATCGTTCCAACAGTGCAACGGAAGATGCGGAAGCTTGACCCATACTGGGACAGCTGAGGGGATTTCCTTCTCCGGGTCAAACGAGAGGTCCCATTTGTTGATATACATTCCTCTTGGTCCCATAAAATATGGGCCATTCCTGAATATTAAGTCCCTGTCCTCCTTTTTTTCAAAGTAGAAGACAAAGAATCCCTTGCCACAGAAGATCTGCTGGAATTCTCCATGAATGAGGGGGCGCCAGTTTTTATTTAGCCACAGCTCGATCGATCTCGGAGAGGGCCATAACCCAGTAAAGTGCCCTACTAGTCCTTTTTCAGAAAGCGCTAGGGCTTTGCACTTGGAAGCCGTAGAGTCCAACTTGACCTCAGGGATAGCGGATTTTTTGACAAACCTTGAATCCGTAGTTCCTGTCTGCTTTGAGAGCTGGGGTTGCGCTGCGACCAACGAACGAAAAAGGGCATCGAGGGGCGCCCGTCTCGGGTCAGGAGGAGGGTCCATGGGCGTCAGCCTCTTCCCAAAGCTGAAGCCTCTTCCGGCTTCAAGCCAACTGATGAACCAGCTAGGGTTTTTCCTTACCAGCGCTCGCCTTCAGAATAGATCTCTATCTCTCCAATCCGCACACCACAGTTCCTTGGTTAAGGGACAATTCTTAATAAACAATATTATTGCTATGTTGGATTATTTCAATAATGGAAACTCAAATTGATATGAGAAATGTGAAAACGAGTCACTCCTACATTCACTTCGCAATGGGATTTTTATAATTACTTTATTAATAATAAGAATAAGATTTAATTTAAAATGTTTGTATATTTATTTGTATTTCTTTTTTAAATGGAAAATTATATTTTTTAATGTATACAAAAATTACGACACTTTAGAAAAATGATTTTATGAGATTGATCAAACAAGCAGAGAGCTTATTAAGCTTGTGGTAGGTTGAGGTGTTATAAATATAAATTGATGATAAGCAAAAAAGCATCTTAATTACTTAACAATAAACTATTTTTGTTGATCCTATTATTGATGCATTACAAAATTTGAAGCTTACTTGCTTACCTATGACTAATAATAATGTAGTAATAGGGTCGACATGAATCATGCCTAAACATATTGCCTTTTAAAAAATAACTTATCGTGCCTTCTACTAAAGAAACCCCAAAAACAAAAAGATAACACTCGGAAATCTAAAAGAGGTGGTTACATTTTATTCTTTGAATGAGTGTCCAATACGATATAGTCATGATGGGGGGTTTGTTGTTTGTCCTTAGTTGTCTGATTGGAGGTGGCTTTGGCTCGAGGCTCTATCTTTTCCTCTAGCACCTTGGTCTTAAGCCCTAGTAAACCCTAATCAAGGCATTATATTTGGCTTCCATGGTTTCAAGATTTTTGAGAATGGCATAATATGCACAAGTCTCATTCTCCTCCACGACTTGGGCATTAAGGGACTTGACCAACCAATAAATTTCACATATTTTAGAGACTTTGGTGTTTCTACTTCTGTAAAAATTGTATCTAGAATCCATTGAAGGGCTTCACTGTAAACAATCTCTGAAGTAGTGGGCCACATTTGGTAGTAGCTTGTAATGTACCCCAACCGGAATTCGGGCACACTAAATAAAAACTTTGATGTATTGTTGATGTACTACTACTATAGCTCTAATAAATCTACAGCAAGATTATGGTCCACTTCTAGGATGCCAAAATGGCACACTAGCTCCAAAGGTTCTTCAATAGGTACTAGGAGGCTTGTGGCTTGACTCTGGAAGGATTGGGATGGATTGGAGATGCTTGGAGTGCATCTGGAATATGTTTTTGCAGAGTATGAAGAATGCAAAATAACAATTGCAGAGTTGGAGGGGTTTGGGAGAGGTTTGAAGGGACTTGGAGTGGAATTGGGAGTTCGGGACAACACAAGGTAACTATTTTGAAATGGATGGAAGGGGTATCTAGGAATGTCAATTCTCTAAAAAACCACTTGGGATGGATTGTACAGAGTATCAGGTTTCCGTAGAAACTCACAGAATGTGAATTGGATCTCCTGAGAGGAAGATATGGATGTTTTAACGGGAGCTAGTCAAAATTAACTAGTGAATTAGCAAGGGTGTAGAAATTGGGGATGGATGGAATGGATTTCGATAGGTAGGACAAAGGATCTGCAATATGTGGCTATAGGTGGTATGCATAAATGATAGAGAGGTTTGTATTCCATACATTAAGTAGTGGGAACATTCTCTAGGTACGCCACGCCCGAGATAGTCCTAGGATCACGTAGTTTCATTCCGTGGGACTTCTGTGGAAACCCAAATTCTCCTGGTGCTTCACCAGATGTATCTAGACTCTGTTATAGTCCTAGCTACAGTAGGATACACTTGGTTAATATTTTGGGAAGTGATTTTTCAATTTGGGTTTATTAGGAGAAAAACTAGGAATTCAAGACAGCTCAGCTAGGTGTTTTCCAACATGACCCAAATGTTGCAGAGCCTCACTAAATTCTGGTTTGATGTTGTGGATAGATTCTATATTTTCCCACCTACCTGTACCAACTTATAGAACTTGATTTGGACCTACACAAGTGAAGATATAGCAAAAACAGTGGAGACTAGTTAAATTCACCTAATCATTGAACACGGGTGAGATAGATTGTTGAGAAAGAGATAGTAAATGAAAAATGGAATGGAATTCTAAGTCTTATTCCTGTATATGATTGACTAAACATATCAGGGGATGTCATTTACAGTATCCATATCACATGAATTGATAACCATTAATTTGCAAAAGATATTAAGAATCATTGCACAATAGCACATATAACTAGAAGCATGAAACAACTTGATTATTATTGGAAATTATGAAACATGAGAAGTACATCAGAAATATGCAATATACTTAGTGAGAAAGGTTGAGTTCCTTCCTCGTTAATGGCTAGCTGAATACACAACTAGTGTGGAAATGAGGGGCCCATCACCCTCTTGGTATGCAAGGGGAGCATCACCCAAGCAAAGAGAAGCCTAAGTAACTCCAATACAATAAAATTTCATCAACAACCCTTGATAGTGTTCCTTGCTACTCCTTTTAACCTTGAGAGATCTCCAATACCATGGAACAATACTATGGATAAGTGAAAACCATGTTCCATAACCACCTTTAGCCAATACCATGGAACACCCAAAACCATGCACTGGGTAGTTAGTGGTCCATAATTGCTCCACTACCTTGATCTTCATAGATGCCCCCTCTAACCACTTGTACCTTCATAAATGCATCCTCTAACTTCCTTAACCAACTCTTACCAATTTACCTTGATTTGTGGAATTGGTCCAAAATCTTATCTTTTTCTCCACTACTTCCATTATTTTTTCCCCAACTTATTCACACATGCCTTATCCTTTCTAACCAACTTCTCGGGTGCCCTCTTTGACCCAATCCATTCACCAATAATTATTATTTTTCATTTTTGGACCAACATTAGAAAAACAGACTTGTGCAACATATAGTTGGCCATTTTTTTGCTAATTTATTCCCAAATTAATAATTTTTCCTAGCAACTTGAATTGGGAACCTTATATTCTTCATGTGGCTTACCTAAGTCCAAATAATATTTAATTTTTTCCTTGGACCAGTATACTTAGGAAATATTTCTCCTTTAGCCACCCATTTAATAATTTTAATGGTTTTTACCTAGGTGACTTGGCCAAAATAATATAGCAAAAATTGGGAACATGGCATAGCTTTCCACTCCGGATTGTTAATTTCCTCAATAAGAACATTGGGATGGGATTGGTAGAACATTCTGGTAGTAGCCATGGCCTCTTATTGAGTTTGAATAATATTCTTGAGATATTGCCTGAGTAGGATACTAGCCTTGTAAGGCCTACTTCTCTTAAGTTGATTGAAATATCCCTCATCTTCTTCCTTTACTTATGGCTTCCCTTTCCTGCCATGTTGTGGGTCTTTCCCTACCATAATTCCCTCTAAGTCAAGTTGAATGTTCATGGAGATCACCTAATATAGAACAACATAGGCCAAGTCTAATAGCCCGTTGGTAATTCTTTGAATGTCGTTGAACTAATTAAACATTGCTCCAATCTTGTGACTCAACCTTTCTATATGAATCCGACGATGCAACACAAAAGGGATGCCATTCAACCAAATTATAGGTGCTAACTCTTGGCTAGAATCATGGAACCGATAATTTGCATTATAAAAACCATCCAAGAGCTTGGTTCTACTAGTATAAGCAAACAAAGACCTACTAGAACTATTTTCAAGAAACGAGGGCTAATGAAGCACTTCAAATTTAAGTTGAGGAGACTGATTTCTTTCATAATTCAGTGCTTTTTTACATTGAAAGTATGTTTGCGATCCATATAATTTCTATCCATGTGAAGCTGGGGTCTCACATCATTCTGGTTGAAGACACAGTATCTTCTAGCTAGTTTCTCATCATTTCCTCCTGTGTTAACTCTTCCAACCCACCAAATTCATTAATTGGGTTTATGATACTCATGCATGGTGTTCTTTGTGCCTTCAGTGTGGGCATGAAACTAACCCATGTCTAATAAGATATCATTTTTTATCACCCCATTTGGGTGATGAATTTAATACCCCAATGTTTTAAGCCCCAGACATACGTAATTATTATTTTGTTTTGTTATTATGGCACAAGGTGTTGGGACTATGTACTTGGACATTATTGTTATTATTGTTGTTTAATAAAATTAACTGGCTCAACATGGACTACAAAAGAGAATGGGGGGCCATGTTTTCCACTTGTGAGGGGGTTGGGGACTAGGAGTTGTTACTCTCCCTAACATTACTTGTTGGACCCTATTCTTGATTATTTTGTCCTATGGAGTTACTATTGCACCGTATTCATGATTTAGTGGACCCCTCTTGCACTAGTGTTCCCTCATGAATATTGGTGGGTCCCACTTGGTGAATGTGCCCTCCTTAGATGCGAGATACTCTTTTGTGGGCCCCACTTGCACTAAGGTTCCATCTCCCTAGATTCTAGGATCTGTAAGCTAGATTTTAACTTTCACCTCCTTGATTTTTGCCTCCACCTCCACAAGTGCTCCCTTGCACCCCAAATCTAGTTGGAGTTCCTTATTTTCGTGCTTACAGGTCATTGATGATCCTATTGGACACTCTTTCACCCGTCATGACTAGTGCACCCTCCTTGTGCTCCACTCCTTGGGTTTTGTTAACTCCTCATGGTGCTAATCCGGGAAGGGAATATCCTAAGCTAAGCCACCATGCACTCAATCAATTCAAGTTAAGTCTCCATGATGAAGCCTAACCACACCTTAACCAATTTGAGTTGGTCTCCTTGGGTTCGAATTGCCTCCTTGAGCTTTATTTATACATGAGCTATCTCCTTATTGTGCTAGTTAGTGAGTGGGTTGGATGGTACTCATTGTGACTTGTGTTATGTGTGAGAAAGTGATGTTACTAGATATTTTTTGGTTGTTTACCTTTGTTCCCTCAATGACCATTACTTGTCCCTAGTCTAGCATGTAAATCCATTAGGTGAGGGTGGTGATATCCAAAGGGCCGTGGTGAGTGCGGGTAGTCATAACTCACCAGGTAGTGTAGACGGAACGGAAAGTAAGTAGTGAGGGATCGAACTACAGCTAATCTGGTTGAGAGTACCTCTACTTTTGGAACCATGTCCTTAGCTTGGGGGTGACTATCATGTTGAGATATGCATGAGCATGGCATGTCTATGGCTGGGAGGAACGTGGTCCTATTGAAGCCAGTTTCATTCTTTGAGATAAGTATTGTCACGTCCCCACCCATCATGCCAGTGCAATGGAGAGGATCGTGAGGCTAAAACCGGGCATCCAGCCCCATAAACTTATTTCATAAGCATTCACATAATATAATGGAGATATGAAGATGCATAAAGATTTTAAAAAACACAGCGGAAGTAAATCATGTGTAGAATTAACACACATCCAGCATTTTCGTGATAGCCATTAAGTGTAGACATTGCAGAAATAGCAAATGAGAATACTTATCTTTAAACCAAGTAGTCCCTGAGTAAACAACTACGCTTCTGCAACGTTCCACCCAACCATAGGCCAGTGTGCTCCTCAATCTCTCAGCACCACTACCACCCCCAAGCTGGGCATGATCTCCACAAGGAAAAGGGGAAAGCAGGCTCTCACATAGCCAAAGATACACCAGAATCAGCCAAGCCAATCAGCAATTGGGTTTCTCAGGCTGTTAAGAGATGGGTAGAGGTGAATTACTAAGCTAGTGGCTCACCCATTGAGCTATGGGTACTTCATTGGGCTCATCAAGCCAAATCCATCCTCTTCCACTCCAGAATCTCCTACTCACAGGTTCAAACCAAAGATGGGGTTTCTACCAGCTCAGAAAAACGTGGGGAAGCCTAAAACGAAATTTGGTAAAAGGGAAAACAACCCCAGGAGCATAATCGTTTTGAGAAAAACGTCCATGGGCAATTCATGGGCAAAAATGACCTCTATAACCCCAGAAAATCGTGGTTCTCTTCTCCCAGCCACTGTGCTAACCAAAAATGAGTTTGCAGGCATGGAAAAATGCAGGAAATGGTAAAAACGTGAAGGATAAAACCCTAACAAGCTCAGACTGCGTGAGAGGATGAATGCCATGGGTGAAGAATGGCTTTTGGCACAATTTCGTGGGGGTTTTCTTGCCCAGCCAACCAAAACTCGATTTCCCAGGTTGCTGTCTTGCCCATACACGAAAATTGACAGCCGTACCTCTCCCATCCCAAGGCATTAATTGTCTCAACCAATTCTTGGAAGAATTAAATGATTGGGTGCATGAGACCAAATGGGTAGTTGAGAGTTCATGGGTTTTCTCAATGAAATGGCTTAACACCATGGCTCAAGGGTTTGGTTATTTTCCCTCCCTATTCCTTGTAAAGATCATGCCCCCATCTCTTTGTTGCATTGCGTAGCTGGTTGTGGGTTTTTCATTAAAAATTGCACATTTACATGATGTCCGATTTTACATTGTGCACAGCTAGCACAAGAACTCTATGCATCTATTCTAATTGCTGATACATAGAACGGTAAATCAATGGCGGGGCCTTGGCCTTGAGCTCCTCACCATGACTAACTAACAATTTTTACATCATTTACAATATTAATGCAATAGGGTCAAGCTGGGGACATTACAAGTATTTGCTTATGTGTTATTTATTTTATTTTATCATGCATATGTGGAGGCTAACTTGATCTATATTTATGTTTATGGATGTTATGTGAGCAGTTAAATGTAGGATGGACGGTCCTCATGCTTATCTATGTTATATGGATAGTAATGTTAATATTTGAATGTAGGTGGATGATATTCGTGCGATATAAAACCTGGATTGTGAAGAACCTGCTCTACCTACTCTATCTTCTCTAACTTCTCTATTCTCTCATGGTTGGATGGTTGTAGATGGCATCCATCATTTCTGATTTCTCTCATGCTTAGATGGTTGTAACCAGAAGCCATAAGCTTCGATTTGTAATGTGTTCATATGGCTATAAATGGAAACCATAAGATCTGATTTGTAATGTGTTTAGATGGTTTTAAATGGAAACCACACGATCATATTTGTTTTAGTGTTAGATGGTTATATATGACAACCATAGAATCTAATTGTAATAGTGATTGATGGATGGAGTGAGGGGCAGCCATGAAATCTGATTTTATTGGTGAATGATGGTTGTAGGTGACAGTGATGGGATTTGATTTTGGATGGCAGCCCATGTCTCTATGTCTCTTATGGTTCATGCGGTTGTTAATTCTCACTATATAACCATACATTTAGCACATGCATAATAGAATAATAATATAACCTCATGTGAAATACAATCGAAACACACTAGGATGACAATAATTGAATACTTACAATCATGCTATCTTGTACATATGATAAGCATATGTCCTTAATCGTTGTAAGAACATTGGATATGTCTATCATCATGTTTTTACTCATACACATTCAATGTAGCAAGCACAACATATTTACCTTACATAGTTGGTGCTTTAGGAAAGGGAATGTTCTCATATGCTTGCATTACATTTAATAGAGATGAATGTTTTAATCTATTTTTTTTTGGTATGTTGGCCTAGCCGCGGATACCTTATTCCAATGTGTATTACCCTTAATCAACCTTCCCTTGGGTTTCCTAGTGTCTCTGGCCTTGGATTCGGGTTCAGGCACACCACAGAGTGGTATGAGAGCTTAGGTTCAAACTCTGAGACTATTGGGCCTTCCATAAATTTGTAACTTAGTATATTTTGGAATGTATGATGTAAATAGAGGAGTAGTATGAATGATGAATGAAGATATACTAGTGTGTATACTACTAACAATGATTGACATTGAACACAATGAAGCCTCTAGTTATGTCAGTTTACGAATGAGCAAGTAGTGAGGAATACAGTGAATTGCAATTTTGAAATCTAATCAAAGCAATGAAGAGTAATAAGTTAGTAAGCATGGTAAAGAGATCGGAGATGGAAGAAGGGCAGATGCCATACAGCTCCGAAGAAGAGTTTAATGAGCTTATTGAACCCTTAAGTTTGGAAGACTCGGTAAAAAGTTTGAAGATGGAAGTAAGAAGTTGTAGAAAAGATAATGAAAGGATCATCCACACTCAAGAAAGAATCATGCACAGTCTGAAGCAATTGTAAGGAGATAGGAGAACCTCACCAAGAAGTAATGTTCCAAGGATATATTATGAGAGGTCTAGATCATCTTCAAGTAAAATTCATCACATGCCCCTTGCAATGAAGAAGAAAGGGTACTCATCAAGAAGCCCTAAAATATCCTTAGTAAGATATAAGAAGAGGATTTTTGCATAGAATGAACTGGCGGGAGAACTAAGGAGAATCTACGGAGAAGCAAAGTAAGGGGAGGATGTTGAAGCTTTGTTGTTGGGACTTAGAAATTTTTTCCAGTTACATCAATACTACACATCAAACATGGAAGAAAGGGTAGCCATCTACCATTTGCAAGGTAAAGTATCCATTTGGTGGGATCAACTAGTCAAGCTGAAAGATATTGATGAAGATAGAATATCTTGGAGAAAGCTCAAGAAATACTTCAAGAAGGAATATCTCTCTGAGCACTACTATGACAAGAAAATGGAGGAGTTCTTTGAACTCAAGTTGGGGAGTATGACTATGGAAGCTTATGAGAAAAGTTTCCTATAACTCTTGAAGTATGCATAATTCATAAAGGGTGAAAGAGTGAATATTCATAGGTTCTTAAGCGGTCTACCAACATTTTACAGGGACAAGATCCAATATGACATACCAAAAACTCTTAAAGATGTCATTTGGAAGGAAAAACATATGTATGATCTGAATAAGAACAAAGCTCCATATCAGAAGGACTGGAGAGATAAGAAAAGATACAAGGAAGAGCAGAGGAAGAAAGGATTTCAACCTCCATCATTCAGAAACAATAATAACTATTATCAGCAAAGACATCCATAAAAAACAAATCCAAATGGGGAGAGCATTCATACAAAGGACCAAGATCACCTGTTGAATGTTGGGTATGTAAGGGGAATCATTATGCCAAGCAATGTCCACAGAAGGGAAGCACCATTCACAACATTGAAGAAGCATCAAATGTTGTTGATGTTGGAAAAAGTATCCCAATAATCGATGCCTCCCTGGATGGTAGACAAGCTAATCACCAGTACCGGATGATTGAGGTAGTAGGTAAGATTTCTAATAAACTTGTAGCTATTTTAATTGATTCTAGAGATAGGAATAGTTACATTGCACCTATCATAGTTGAGAGATGTTATTTAAAGAAAAGCAAGCTTGAGACAGTTAGTCTAGTGCAGTCGGCCACAAGAGCCAAGAGGAATATCACAAAAGCAGTAAGGAAGTTTCCTTTGTAAATGAATGGTCTGAAGACTTTTGCAGACTTGAACATCACACCTTTGGGTTCATATGATGTGTTGATTGGCATGGATTGGTTAGATGCACATCAAATGAAGAAGGCAATCGAGTGACGGTGAGAGGTATACCTAGACCCATATCTCTGAGACAAATCACAACTCTATAGTTGAAGAAGTGTTTTAGGAAAGGTTGTCAATTATATGCAGCTCATGTGGAGGATACAAGAGAAGGAAAAGAGCTAGAGCTACAAGACTACCCAGTACTACAAGAATTTGCAGATATATTTCAAGAATTGCCAGGAATGCCACCTAAGAGAGACATTGATTTTTCTATTGTCTTGGTGCCAGGTACAGTTCCATCATCTAAAGCCCCTTACAGAATGAACACTCCAGAATTGAAAGAATTGCATATGCAGTTAGAAGAGTTACTGAAGAAAGGGTACATAAGGCCCATTGTGTCACCTTGGGGAGCTCCAATGTTGTTTGTAAAGAAGAAACATGGAACTCTAAGACTTTGTATAGATTAAAGACAATTGAACAAAGCTACAATCAGAAACAAGCATCATTTTCCAAGGATTGATGACTTGTTTGATCAGTTGAGAGGAGCCAAACAAGGTAATTTTTAGGGGCGGACTTTCGCCAATTGGCTAGTTTTGGGGCTTTTTTTCAAAAAGTAAATTCATTATTTGGTCATTTTTAGTCTCTAATATCGCCTATATTTACTTAAAAATATGTTTTTTTATCATAATATTCGCCAAAATTTACACATTTCAGTAGTAAATTGTATGTATCATATTTAATATTCACCTACCTATTTATATACATGTTTTTTTCAATCCAAAATAATCTCCTAGGATACTATACTTAAGTATAATATTATAATCCTTAAAAAATACCCTGGAGCCAAAGTATATTCAAAGATAGATCTAAGGTCAGGATATCACCAAGTCAGAATCAAAGATGAATACATAAGCAAGATAGCATTTAGGACCAGGTATGGTCATTATGAGTTTTTAGTGGTACTATTTGGATTGACAAATGCATCGACAACATTCATGTGCTTGATAAATGGGGTTTTCAGAAATTATTTGGATAAGTTTGTAATTGTATTCATGGATGACATCCTTATCTATTCCAAGTCAAAAGAAGAACATGAAGAACATCTAAGGTTGGCGATGCAAGTATTCGAAGAGCATCAGTTATATGCCAAGCTAAGTAAGTGTTCATTCTATTAGAGTATAATCCACTACTTGGGCCACATCATATCAAATGAAGGAATCTCAGTAGATCCTAAGAAGATAAGAGCTATTATGGAATGGCCAACACCAAGGAATGTATCAGAAGTAATATATTTTATGGGGTTGGTAAGATACTACCGATGGTTCATTGAAGGTTTCTCAAAGTTAGATCATCCCATCACATCCTTGCAGAAGAAGGGTGTGAAGTTTGAATGGACTTTTAAGTGTGAAGACAATTTTTAAAGACTCAAGGAAATGCTTACCAGTGCACCAATTCTGAGGATTGCAAATCCTGATGAGAGATTTGTAGTATGTGTTGGCCCGGTTTTGCAACCAGGCTTAGTGCTATGGGCACCTGCTAACTAGTAGCAGCAGTTTCAATGGAAATAAATAACAATAAACTAATTAAACAATACTATTCATGGATCTAAGCAAAGATATTAAGCAAATAACAAAAATAATTTAAGATCAAGAACAAGAACATATAAAATAAAGAATTTGTATTGAAAGAATGGGGCAAGCAAGTGCTTGCGGAATCAATACCTCTAATGGTGAGGTTGAATAGCTCCAAGGATGAGCAACTTCCAATCTCCAATGGTCTCTTCTCCAATGTGGTTTGCAATGGCTAAAATGCTCAGGGGAGATTTCAGCAGCATAAGGATGAGATAATGGATGGATGTGAAATGAGGAGCCCCTACCACCTTTTTATAGGTTTTGGTGGTGGGGAATACCATTTGTGGTTTTGTGGAAACCCAAATGGTATTGACCAACATGGTTTAGGTACTTTTCCCTCCTTTTTCCTTTTTTGAATAAAATTAATATTTTAATTCCCTTTTTAATATTTTTGGGAATTTGGACCCTTTTTGAGGGTTTTTTTATGCTTTTCAGAAAAAATAATCTTTTTGAGTGGGAAAAAGGGGTGTACTAAGGTCTTTTGGTGACCTTTTGTTGGTTTCAGAGGCTCAGATGGTGGAAAAGTGGACAAATGGGTCATGTGAATAAGGGAATGAGCTAGTGAGCACTTTTTGGGTGTTAACAGATTGCCCCCTGATGTGTGAGGGCAAGAGCTCATCGTATGGCCGATAGACATCATAGTTCTTTTGTCTTTTTTCTGGGGTTGTAGGGAGGAGAAGAGACCGATTGGAGACTGGATCTGCGTCCCATGGAAGCTGCAAAACAAAAAATATTACATGGCCTCAATATGAATGAGGAATAATCTCTGATAATGGACGAGGCGGGCATACCCATGCTCGTATCAAGACTTATACATAACAATTAGTCCCAAGAAGGGGGATCTAATACATAAAAAATATACTGGTACATCATAATGGTCCAGAGGGTACATTATTTTGGGATGTACTCATGATCATGACATGGCTGATCTCAATAACTGATACACTGGAATAACTTGGAACTGAAGATGTCCAACATCTGTAGGGACGTAATGACTGTGAGCCATTTCTGGGAAGTATCTGTAACTGTATACTCGAGGGAGTATAAACTGGGGTACATCTGAATACTGTCACCATACGCAACCCGGATATCTATAGGAACAGTGTAACTGGTTGTATCCATAGGTAGACTCTCAAATGTGGAGGAGTCAGAAGGTATCCGGGGTCTTCGACTAATAACTGAGCGGACCAATGCCCTGTGCGAGTCTCAACGATGCGATCAAGGTGTTGAAGTCGAGCATGTGAGAAACAACCATTTGGAGAGGCATTGAGGATTCCTCTCGAAATGGTTCGTAGGCACTCATCATAAATGGTAATGAGTCCAAGACACAGGGACCTCTAGGTCTATCCTCTGGAATAAATGTGGTTGTCGTCGACAGAGGGAGACCAGCAACTAACAAGGCAATGATTTTTTCTTGATAGGAGCACGAGGTGTAGAACTGAAGTGTTGTAGTACTGATGGTAGGGCTGACATACTTGTGGGGATGGGAAATAACTGGGTCAAAAAATGGGTAGACTCAAACTTCCTTTGTTCATAGCATGATGACATGGTTGACCTGGCAGCGTAGGGAACTGACTTGTAGGTGTGGGGATCATTGCTTTGACTGAATGGTATATATTGACTCTGGGGGGGGGAGGACGAGCTGATAGGTGCTGTCGAGGGATTATCAAGGTGACATACTGCAGAATACTCTGAACAAAGGCGACCAAAATGGGGAAGCTGCCATGTGAGTAGACATGATGTGTTGTAGCGCCAAGAGGCACCATTGATTCCTTCTTCGTAGTTTTAATGAGCTCCAAGAAGGGGTAAAAGTGTGCTCTGAAATGGTACGGTCCTGTGGATTTTGTGAGCCCAGGACGGCGCATGCTCATGGTTGCTTTCATGTTTAGAGAGTCTGAAAGCGGTAAGTGGACTCTATTGGTGTTCTTTTTCGTAGTTTAGTCTCCAAGGCCCGAAAAAGCATAAAATGATGCGGATGGAGAACTCTTCTAGCCGATGTGACTAGAGTATACCTTTTTCGTAATTAGTCTACGAGGTCCGGAAAAGGGGTAAACTTATACCAGGTAGACGCCCTTTCAGATACGTTTAGCGAGCATGAAAGGAAGCAAGATTGCTCGGCGATCTTTTCATTGTTTTAGGAGTCAGAAAAGAGCTTAACAGAAAACTCCCTAAGTGCCTTTTTCGTAAAAGGTGTTGCTCGGCCCGAAAAAGGGATAAAATTATACCGAACAAAAATGGAATGATGAGGGCGAAAAAAGGTTTCAAGCATCGTCATCAGTGCGGAAAATTGGGTTCGGTGACCTAAGGATTGTCGAAAACGGAGAACGGCCGATGTGGTGCGCAAACCGAGGTGACGAGGGGGGCACAAGAAAAAATGCCCGAAAAATCTAGAGGTGAGAGCGAGAAATGATCTCGAGCATCATCACGAGCGCGAAAAACTGAATCCGGTGATATAAGGTGCGTCGAAAACGGAGAACGGCCGATGTGGCACGCAAACCGAGGTGACGAGGGGGGCATGGGAAAAAATGCCCAGAAAATCTAAAGGTGAGAGCGAGAAATGATCTCTAGCATCATCACGAGCGCGGAAAACTGAATCCGGCGATATAAGACACATCGAAAACGGAGAACGGCCGATGTGGCACGCAAACCGAGGTGACGAGGGGGGCATGGGAAAAAATGCCCAGAAAATCTACAGGTGAGAGCGAGAAATGATCTCCAGCATCATCACGAGCGCGAAAAACTGAATACGGCGATATAAGACACATCGAAAACGGAGAACGGCCGATGTGGCACGCAAACCGAGGTGACGAGGGGGGCATGGGAAAAAATGCCCGGAAAATCTACAGGTGAGAGCGAGAAATGATCTCCAGCATCATCACGAGCGCGGAAAACTGAATCCGGTGATATAAGGCACGTCGAAAATGGAGAACGGCCGATGTGGCACGCAAACCGAGGCCACGAGAGAGGCCAAAAAATGGTGAAAAAATGGACACCTATAGTAAAATGGACGATGGTGTCCATCAGATTTTCTATGGGTAAAATCGTTTAAGGTACAACCCGTTGCGTGGGTTGCGTAGGGTGTTGCCTTCTGAATCGGTCAGAATGTATGCCCCCTGCCCAAGGCAGGTGTGTACAATGTAGGGGCCTTGCCACATGGACACGAACTTTCCCTTTCCGGTTTTGTCATGAGCTTGATCGTAAGCGAGGAAAAGGTCTCCCTCCGAAAAGGTTCTTGGGTGGACGCGTTTGTCGTAACTTAGTTTCGATCGTTGTTTAGCAGCTTCCATGTTTTGAATGGCTGTGCGCCGATCTTCATCGGCCTGCTCTAGGAGCAGTAAACGTTGCTCGATCGGGGAAGTGTCCGGTAGGAGCTCAACGGCGATATGTAAGGCTGGGATCTGACACTCAATGGGGAGGACAGATTCGACACTGTGAACTAAATGGAAAGGGGTAAAACCGGTGGCGGTTTTGGTTGATGTGCGGTAGGCCCATAGTGCCGAGAAAAGCATGTGGTGCCAATTGGATTTGTGCTTGTCTATAGTACGTTGGAGAATGGTCTTCAAGATTTTATTGATCGCTTCGACTTGGCCGTTTCCTTGGGGATAGTAAGCAGAAGAGAAATGGTGTTCAAATTTCAACATGGTTGATAATTCTTTCCAGACGGCATCTTCGAAGTGAGAGCCGTGGTCTGAGACTAGTTGCTGTGGTACTCCGAAGCGAGCGATAACATGGTTGAAGAAAAACCGTGCTGCAGTATCGGCTTTGCAATTATAGGTCGGCATGGCTTCTGCCCACTTGGTGAAATAATCTACAGCCACCACGATGTGTTTGTGGCCGCCGGCTGACGGGGGGTTGCAGTCGAGGAAGTCAATGGCCCATTTGCAGAATGGTCCGACAGTGATGACTGGATGAAGGGGGGCCGGGGGGGTTCTTGCTTTGGGGGAAAATAGTTGGCAGTTCTGGCAGTGCTTGACTGCTGTGATGCAATCAGTGAACAATGATGGCCAAAAATAACCGGCCCGAATGATTTTCTGGGCGGTGGCCATGCCAGAGAAATGGCCTCCACAGGCACCGCTATGACAATCATTGAGGACTTGTTCTGCCTCATAATGGGATAGGCAACGGCGTAAGATAGTATCAACGCCGCGTCGGTAAAGTACATCCCCAATCAGGAGGTATCGGGGGGCGTGGTGTCGTATGCGACGGCGTCCATCACGGTCGATGTGTGGTCGGAATTTTTGCGTACGAAGGTAAGTCAAAATGTCTCCGTACCAAGGGTCGTCAGACGAAATGATGAAGATCTGCTCGTCAATCACGTCCGTTTGGATAACGGGTGATGTTGAAGAGGATGGGAGGTCTGTAATGAGGTGAGCAAGCGCGAGGGCTTTGGTGCTTTTGGGAGTTCTGAAAGTGAGGTCATATTCCTGGAGGATAATGACCCATTTAGCAACACGACCTTGTAGGAGCCGTCGGGTGAGGAGATAGACCATGGGGTTGGAGTCGGCCACGACCGTGGTATGACTAAGCAAAATGTAGTGTCGCAGTTTTTGTACGGAAAAGACTACAGCTAGGGCTAATCTTTCCTCGTATGGGTAACGTAGAGGTGGGCCAGACAAGGTCTGGCTGACGTAATAAATCACATGCTCTTTGTGTGAGGCATCTTCTTGGACCAAAACTCCGGATACAGCATGTTCAGATGCCGAGACATAAAGGGTGAAGTCTTGAGAGAAATCCGGTGGGGATATCAAGGGGGCTTGTGTGAGAGATTTCTTGAGGGCTTCGAATGCCGTGTCTGCTTGCTCATCCCAAACAAAGGGTATGTGGGTACGAAGTAAGCGTAAGAATCCATGGACTTTGGTGGCGTAATCAGGAACAAAGCGCCTAAGAAAATTGGACCGCCCTTGCAAGCTCTGAAGCTGCCGAAGCGTGCGAGGAGGGGGAAGTTCTAAGATGGCTTTGACTTTCAGGGGATCGACAGTGATTCCGTCTTGGGAAACAATGAAACCTAACAATCGGCCCGCCGGGATGCAAAAGACACACTTGTGTGGGTTCAAGCGGATTTTATATTTGCGACAACGCAGGAAAACCTGCCGGAGGTCGTTAAGGTGGTCTGATCGTTTTCGTGAACGAGCTGTGAGGTCGTCAAGATAGACTCGCAGGATATGGACCAAGTCATGAAAGCAATAGGTCATGGCTCGCTGGAAAGTGGCACCAGCATTTTTAAGGCCAAATGGCATGACGCGATAGGCAAAGGTGCCCCATGGGGTGGTGAATGCAGTCTTGTACTGATCCTCCTTGCGGATGTGGATCTGGTTATATCCGGAAAACCCGTCCATGAAGGATAGGACCTCATGGCCCGCACACTCATCAATGAGTTGGTCAATGAATGGCGTGGGGAAATTGTCTTTTGGACAAGCGTGGTTTAAATCGCGGAAGTCAGTGCATACTCTAAGGGTGCCTTGCTTTTTGTTGACAGGGACGGGGTTCGACACCCAGGTGGTGTACGGAATAGGATAAATGAATCCTGCTTTGCGGAGTTTCTCGACCTCAGCTTTAACAGCGGATAGCTTGGAAGGGTGAATGGGTCGCTGTTTCTGACGAACAGGGGGTACCTCAGGCCATGTATCAATGTGGTGTTCAATAATGGCGGGGTCGAGACCAGGCATCTCGGTATAGGACCAGGCAAATACATCACGGAACTCTTGAAAGAGCTTTTTGTACGCCTGAGTTTCTGCTTGAGTGCAAGATGCGCCCAGCGAGATGAGCTCAGGTTTCCCTGGTGTTGTGGAAATGTCTATCTGTATAGTGGGGGAAATGTTTGACATGTTCCCTTATTCAAAGGCATCCGGTGCTGGGATGGGGTCCTTTAACCAATCGACCTTAGTGGGTATGAAATCTTTCGATTCGACCGATAGCTGGTTGGATGCAGTGGATGTAGATGCTTCTGGGAGGAAGTACGAGCGATGATGCATATCATCCCACGGGTAGTCGGGTGCAGTGAGTGTCTCCAAAATTTGCTCATCAGTATTGAAGTAGTCAGACCATAAATCAAGGGGTTCTGGTTTGAAAGTTGTTGAAATCATATAAATTGTATTGACTTCTTCCGACGAGGATGATGGCGGGGGGTGGATCTCCTCGATGAGGGGAGGAGATATCTCTAAGTCGACGTTGTTTAACTCGTACAACGCTGCTCTATAGTCAGGTAGATCAGGACAATGGTGAGAGTAATGGCCGTAAACACTGCATATAGCACAAGGATGGTTTGTGCGCAGTGATTTGTCGCGAGGCTGTAGAGGTGGCTCTAATCTGACTACTGGGATGCCGATGTCATCGTCCAACATATTCATATGCTCTTGGAGTGCTGGTAAGTGTGGGCATTGATGAGTTGGGTGGCCTATCTCATCGCATAATGAGCACTCGGGGGGAGCTCGAAACACTGGTGGGGGTTTAACTGCCTTAGGGGGTGGTATAGCAGTGTATGGTTGTGGACCTCTTCCCCCAGCGGGCTTGATAGGAGGGGGAGGATTTGTTGACGACGAAGGGATATTGAGGCTAGGAGGAGGTGTCGTTGACGACGAAGGGATTGCGACACCAGGAGGAGGTTGATTTGTGGTAACAATAGGTTGTACCGGTTGGAGGATGACGTTTGGTGTCGGCGGTCGAACGGGAGGTGGAATATACCACACAGGTAATCCCAATGTTAGCCCGGGTAGACTAAGGGTAGCCATAACCGGGGCGCTTACTACACCCGAAGGAGGAAATAGGAAGGGGATGGTGTGGATAGGTGTAACACCAATGTGACTGGGGATCAATGGTGGTTGACCACCGGATGTTTGCGCATTCTGTGAAAGAGTACAGAGGTTTGCGACTTGGGTCTCTGGTGACGGTGGTGGAATGGCCTGGAATGAAGAGGTCATTGGTGTATCTGAATAAATTCCGGGTCCCAAAGAAGAGACAAAGGAGGTAGTTGCACTAGAAGTTGGTTGTTCAATCATGGGAAGAACATTTTCGGGTGCTGCAGGGGCATTGGGATCATAGTAGGTGAGTTGGTCAATTTTGACCACGCGTCCCTCGTGGGGGAACATCATGGTGCGGAAAACGGAGGAGGCGACTGCTTTCATGGCGTACATGTAACTGCGTCCAAGTAAAAGGTTATAATCGAGCTGGGCGTTAATGACCTCTATGTCGATGAGCACAGTTTTCCCACCCAATTGGACGGGGACCTTGTGTAGTAGACCTTGAGGTTGAGCTGACCGGCCGTCATAGGCCCGCAATGCAGTGGTGGATTGCTGGAGAGTAGGGGATCCCAACTTCTGCCAAACAAACGTGGACATGACGCATGTGGAAGCACCCTCGTCGATGATACATCGATGGATGACAAGATTCCGAATAGAAACGGAAACTTGGACTGCTATGGTGGAAGGCAGACGTGGTTCGGACTGGTCCAAATCAAAGGTCATCAATTTCGAATCATTTGGGTCGATCGCCCCAATGGCGGAAAGTAAAGTCTTGCGCTGCGTAGGACAATTTTTTAAGACTTCTAACGCAGACATGGCTGCTGGAGATTGAGCTAAGTCATCTACAATGTTGTAATTTGACGCAGCCCGTGCATTGGGCTTGTTATTTATACGACGGAGAGGGAAACGAGGTGCTTTAGAGGCACCATCGAGTGGAAGAGGTGGTATCCGTAACGTCTGATCGGAGGGATTAGCGTTAGCCTCCTTATCGGCGGGGGTAGCCTCGGAGGTAGGACCATACTGGTTCCGTCGGGTTTGGATATTGACGTCGGCTGTGGACATCATCAGTAAATGGTGAGTGCCTGAATCAAACATGGATTGATCAGGAGCGGCGTAAGTGATTTGTTGTGGTTGCACGTTGCCCTGTGGGGGGGCTAACGGCTGAGTGTTCACCACTCCTTGTGTTGGAAAAGGGTTTTGTAGTACCAAAGGTTGTTAAGGAGGCGGTGGAGGGTTGGGTGGCGGCTGAGGGGCCGCCTGCCCTTGACGATGGGCGTCATTGGTCCATAGTTGTCGAGCTCGCTCCAGATGTGGGCAAGCGTGGGTATAGTGGCCATAGACACCGCAAATGGAACAAGGGTGGTTTGTTCGTAAATTAGCATTTTTGGGTTGCTTAGGTGGTCGCTCAGGATTCTGATGGGCAGGCGCCGCGTTATTGTTTTGCGGAGGATGGGTAGGTTGTGGAGCTTGGTTACGGTTTTGATTGTTTCCACGGTTGCGTCCTCTTCCCCGGTTTGGTTGCCCACCCTGGTTGCGTTGGTTATTTTGGTATTGGGGCTACTGTTGTTGTGCGTACACATGCCCTTGAGCATTGGGGGAATTCTGAGGAGCCGCAGGTGCGGGAGCAGGTTGCGGTGGATAGTATGCAGGTGGAGCTGGAGGTGGTCCAGTTGCCTGTTGGGGTTGTTGGTACCCCTGAGCTGGTGGAGGTGTGAGGTTAGCTGGTGCAACCGGTTGTGGGTAATGCATGGGCTATTGTGGGAACTGCATGGGGGTTTGTACCGTAGGTTGAGCATAGTATGTAGGAGGTACATATGCTGATGGCGCTTGGCCATAACAATGTTGTGGACAAGAGGGTCCATGAACGTGATGGGTCTGGTTTGTTGGAGCATAAGAAGTTGTCGCTCCGGAACTGGATGTGGCCCTAGAAAGGTCTGGGGCGGGCATGGTGCTCACCATACTGAAAGGTTTTACTTGCGGTGTAATTTGGCCAATAATGCCATCAGCGGCATGTGATGCCCCCGGTGCGTCACCGCGTGCAGAGTCGCCTCGTGGGGTGTCCGGTATGATCGTGTATAGGTAACCCGACTGGGCGTAGATGAGATCAAACTGTTGGGCCTTGAGGATGGCCTCTTCCTCGGACTGGGGTCTTTCAGATGCTACATCCTTTGCAATGAGAGGAAGGAGGGATTTAAGGAACCAGTCTAAAAAGATTCGGTCGTCTAATTTGATCTTGCATAGGCTTCGGCGCCGGCGCCAATCATGAATATGGTCAGTGATATGCGTGGCCGTGTTCTGTCTGCAAGACAGTAGGATTTCGACGCCCGCATCATAGCGGACAGGTAGCTGAAAGAACTGCAGGAAAGTCGAGGCAAGGGAGGTAAATGTGGCATGCGTCCCATGGGGCTGCTCGATATACCATTTGGCTGCGGAGCCAGTGAAGGTGCGTTGTAAAAGCCGTAGGCGGATTGAGTCATCCACTATGGAGTTGGAGGAACACCATAAATGGAAGGACATGATGTGATTCTGGGGGTCTTCTCCTGCCTTACCCTCAAACTTAGGGATGTCAGAGGGAAGCTTAGTGGGCATATGGGGCCACGCAGGATCATGTCTAATGGGGTCATTTGTGAGCCTAGCTAAATCTGGCAGGTTCAGACTCGCCATATATGGTAGACTAGCAGATGTGGTAACTGGAACTGGGACATGCCCGGCCATAGTTGTATGGTGAAGGGGTCCAGTAGCGCCTAAAGGTATGCTAGGTATGGAGGGTATATGCCCTCCGATAGGTGTAGTCTGGTATGGGCCAGCGCCTCCAAGTGCAACTTGGGTTACACTTGGGTTAGGAATCGCACTAGGGATTCCTGGGATAGCATTCCCAAGTGCAACATGGGTTGCACTTGGGTTGAGGATCGTACTAGGGATTCCTGGGATAGGGTTTGTGGAAACCAAAGGGGGTATGACCCCCATGTTGGGTGTACCCATGACAGGTGGTGGCCCTGTGTTAGGCATTCCTAAATGTGGAGTGTTACCCATATTGGGCATACCCGGGGGGGTGGTTGTTGCCGTGGATGGTGCTACAGCAGAAGGGTCTGCAGATGTCTGACCTATGGTAGTTGTAAATAGTGGATCAAATGGTGTTCCAGACATAATGGTGGTTGGTGGTAACTCTGTGGGGTTTTCGGATTCTACCTCCAAATCAAAGGTGAAGTGGGGTATGTCAGAATCGGATGACTGTCTAATTGATTGACGATGTGTCGAATCAAGGGATAAGGCCCTGCGTCCGTGACGTGGAGAGCCAAGTGGACTAAACTCTGGGAGTTCGCCCTGTAGACGGCGAGAGCATCTAAAATTCTCAATGGTGAGAATATGTTGTTGTATAAAAAATTTGTTTAAGTATCAGGTGGTGATATATATGTAAAAGACTCAAAACCCTAATGCAACCAAGGGGGTGCAAGAAGGGGAGT
This sequence comes from Larix kaempferi, assembly GCA_027924585.1. Lineage (NCBI taxonomy): Eukaryota > Viridiplantae > Streptophyta > Pinopsida > Pinales > Pinaceae > Larix > Larix kaempferi. Next base: position 5,922,637 of record BSBM01000241.1, on the reverse strand, counting down.
GAACAAAAGAAGGCTCTCAGGCCAAAAAACCAATCCTCAAAAAAGGCACTTATCCTAGCAGCTGTGCTACAATAAGTGGAGGAATGCAACAACCGGTCAGAATACCAACATGCAAACGGCTCCTAGAAAAAATAGGTGTAACTAGACCACAGGTAGGTTGAAATCATGCAAACACCTAATCTAAAAGTATTGTGACTCAAACAGACGATATCCTTTGCAAGGTGATGAAATCCAAGTCAGACAATATGAATGTTGAGACAACGGCTAGATATCCCCCTACCGGGAGGGACACCGGGTAATCAATCCTAAAGACAGGCTACTAGGATACTCCGTTCATGACGCGTCGAGAAAAGGTAAATCTGCCGTTTGGTCCTTTGATCGCAATATCCCAATACAAGGATATCCCGAGAACTGCGAATGGTAGCCCTTCGGTTACTGAATGGGTTTCGGTATCCCACTCAGGCTTCCGGAACCATCCTCGCGACTTCAACCCTCCTAAGGGAGAGGCCTTCCCACAAACCGGTTGTGACCGCGCCAAAAAGTACTAAGAGATTTTAGCTCCCTAATTGGACAACTTCTATGTCTCAGATGTAAGAACTGAGGGGTGTTATTGGAACACCTATCCCCCCAATACTACCTAGCTACAAGAATTCTTTCAGTGTTCCCCAAGTGGGGTTAAAAGTGTGTTCAAATTAAGGTACGTTTTAAGGCTTAGTTCAATTAAGTGATCGTGTGAGTGCACGTGAGGTGTTGTAAACTGAACTTGAAAAGAATTAAATGCTTTAAGGAAATTTTCAAAAAATAAAGGATTTTTCGAAAAAATAAAAAGCAAATATTTATGACTTTTCACTAAAAGGAATTTAAATGCTTTTCAAAAAAAATAACTCAAAAAATAATGGATTTTTTGGATTTATGAAAGCAAATAAAAGACTTCTTTTTAAAAGAAATAAATGGATTTCTTCGTTTCAAGAAAAATTGCTAAGGGAAAGATTTTAAAGAAGTAAACAAGAAAAAATTTGAATTTAGATGAAAATGCAAAATGAGTCTTTCTTTCACTTTCTTGAAAATTTTTAAAAATATTTTTATATATGCACTTTTAAATAGTAAAAAAAATTTTCAAAGCTGTAAAATGTGCAGGATTTAATACTGTAAAAAATGTGCTATGGGCAGAAAGTACAGTAAAAAATATTTTTCAAAATCGGGATGGCCGAATGAAAAATTCAGCCGCGCGGGTTTTGGACGTACAGCCGCGATGGGCCGCGCGGGTTTTGGACGCACAGTCGCGATGGACCGTGCGGGTTTTGGGCGCACAGTCGCGATGGACCGCGCGGGTTTTAACCGCACACGCGCGATGGGCAGCGCGGATTTTAACCGCACAGGCGTGATGGGCAGCGCGGAAAGTGGCTGCGAAGCCGCGGCGTGCAGCGCGGAAAAACGCAGAAAAGTCGCGATGGACCGCGCGACTGTCTGGGAAAAGGCCGCGATGGACCGCGCGGAAAAACGCAGAAAAGTCGCGATGGACCGCGCGACTGTCTGGCAAAAAACCGCGAGGCGGAAGCCGTGCACGGAAACCGAGAAACGAACCCGAAAATTGAAAATTTCGGGCTGTTTATGGGGCCAAATCTCAGAGCAGCAATGGATCTGCTGTCTAAGATGGCAGATCTATGGATCTAAAGGTTAAAAACTCATAAAAAACTAAGATTAAAGGCAAAACTAGAGATCTATAGTTCAAACCAAAGCGGAGTCGCCAAAAAACTGTTGGCCCGGTTTTGCAACCAGGCTTAGTGCTATGGGCACTTGCTAACTAGTAGCAGCAGTTTCAATGGAAATAAATAACAATAAACTAATTAAACAATACTATTCATGGATCTAAGCAAAGATATTAAGCAAATAACAAAAATAATTTAAGATCAAGAACAAGAACATATAAAATAAAGAATTTGTATTGAAAGAATGGGGCAAGCAAGTGCTTGCGGAATCAATACCTCTAATGGTGAGGTTGAATAGCTCCAAGGATGAGCAACTTCCAATCTCCAATGGTCTCTTCTCCAATGTGGTTTGCAATGGCTAAAATGCTCAGGGGAGATTTCAGCAGCATAAGGATGAGATAATGGATGGATGTGAAATGAGGAGCCCCTACCACCTTTTTATAGGTTTTGGTGGTGGGGAATACCATTTGTGGTTTTGTGGAAACCCAAATGGTATTGACCAACATGGTTTAGGTACTTTTCCCTCCTTTTTCTTTTTTTGAATAAAATTAATATTTTAATTCCCTTTTTAATATTTTTGGGAATTTGGACCCTTTTTTAGGGTTTTTTTATGCTTTTCAGAAAAAATAATCTTTTTGAGTGGGAAAAAGGGGTGTACTAAGGTCTTTTGGTGACCTTTTGTTGGTTTCAGAGGCTCAGATGGTGGAAAAGTGGACAAATGGGTCATGTGAATAAGGGAATGAGCTAGTGAGCACTTTTTGGGTGTTAACAGTATGCATTGATGCATGTAAGCAAGGCATTGTTGGAGTGGACATTCAGAATGTCTATGTAATCAGTTATGAATCCAGAAATCTAAAAAAGCATGAACAGAATTATGCCACTCATGATCAGGAGCTAGCAGCTATCATTCATGCCTTGAAGATGTGGAGGCACTACTTGATGGGTAATAAATTTGAATTAAGAACTAATCATGATGGTTTGAAGTACTTGTTTGAGAAACCTACTCTGAATGCAAGACAAAGAAGGTGGATGGAATTGCTATGTGAATACGACTTTGATATAAAGAAGATCAAAGGCAAGGAGAATAAGGTAGTTGATGCACTTAGTAGGAAGATACATGTGATGCATGCAATAACTATCAGTACCGGTACATCATATATGAAAGATAAGATCATATAATCCAATAATACAAATGAACATTACAAGCAGGTGAAAGATGGATTGCAGAAGTAGAAAGTACCACCAAAGTTTGATAATTATAGGTTAGAAGAGAATGGAATCCTCATGCATAAGGACAAAGTTTATGTGCCAAACTCTGGAGACTTAAGGAAGATGGTTTTGAAGGAGATGCATAATGTTCCCTAGGATGGGAATTCGGATATCAAAATACCGTAACAGTTGTGAGGAAGCAGTACTACTGGCCAAGGATGAAAAATGATGTTACAAAGTACATATCCAGATGTATGGAATGCCAGAACGCTAAAGTGGAACAACAACACCCAGTTGGTTTGTTACAACCATTACCAATACCTAAATGGAAGTGGGACACAGTGATAATAGATTTCATCACAAAGCTACCAAAGACAAGATTAAAGAATGATGCCATCATGGTAGTGGTAGATAAGTTTAATAAAGATGCACACTTTATTCCAGTGAAGACAACTCATAAGGAAACAAACATTGTAGACATATTTATGAGAGAAGTTACCATACTGCATGGAATTCCAAAATCTATAGTGTCAGATAAGGATGCAAATTTTACCTCTAACTTTTGGAAAGGATTGTTCAAAGGATTTGTCACAAGTTTGAACTTGAGTACATCATACCATCCTCGGACAAATGGTCAGACAGAAAGAGTCAATTAGGTGATAGAAGATATATTGAGAGCATATGTGAGGGATCAACCATCCAAGTGGAAGGATTATTTACACTTGGTAGAATTTGCCTATAATAATGGCTATCGTGCCTCTTTGAAGATGAGTCCTTTTGAGGCATTATATGGGAAGGAGTGCAATAGTCCTATTAGTTGGGATAACCCAACATGCATAATCATCATTGGACCTGAACCTATGAAGGATATGGAAGATCATATTGTTAGAATAAAGCAGAATTTGAAAGCAACTCAAGACATATAGAAACGTTATGCAGATCATAGCATAATTGACAGACAATTTAAAGTTGGAGATCGTGTCTTTTTAAAAGTTAGACCCAAGAAGAGTTCCTTGAACTTGGGGAATTGTTCCAAGCTAGCTGCTAGATACTGTGGACCCTTTGAGATCCTAGCTAGGATAGGGCCCATTTCATATGATCTTGCATTACCTGCTTGCATAAAAGTGCATAATGTGTTTCATGTCTCTTTGTTGAAAAAGTATATACCTAATGCTAATCATGTGATTGATTGGAATGTGATTCAGGTGGAACAAGAAGGGGATTTTCCAGTACAACCAGTTACCATATTGGGCAGAAAGTTCAAGTTGCTCTGGAATCGAGAGATCAAGCAGGTAAAGGTCCAATGGACCCATTATAGTCCTTAATATGCTACTTGGGAGTTAGAGGATGCTATGAGGGAGGCATACCCTCATATTTTTTGAAATTTTGTAAAGGATTGTATGTAATAAGTATGCATCGAGGACGATGCATTGTTTTAATGGAGACTGGGGAATTTAATACCCCAATGTTTTAAGCCCGGTACATATGTAATTATTATTTTGTTTTTTATTATGGCACAAGGTGTTGGGACTATGTACTTGCACATTGTTGTTATTATTGTTGTTTAATAAAATTAACTAGATCAACATGGACTACAAACGAGAATCGGGGGACATGGTTTCCACTTGTGAGGGGGTTGGGGACTAGGAGTTGGCACTCTCCCTAAGATTACTTGGTGGACCTTATTCTTGATTATTTTGTCCTATGGAGTTACTATTGCACCTTATTCAAGATTTAGTGGACCCCTCTTACACTAGTGCACCCTCATGAAGATTGGTGGGTCCCACTTGGTGAATTCTCTCTCAGGAATATTGGTGGGTCCCACTTGGTGAATGCACCATCCTTGGATGAGAGATACCATTTTTTGGGCCCCACGTGCACTAAGGTTCCCTCTCCCTAGATTCTAGGAGTTGTAAGCTAGATTTTAGTTTCCACCTCCTTGATTTTTTCCTCCACCTCCACAAGTGTGCCCTTGCTCCCAAAATCTAGCTGGATTTCCCTATTTTCATACTTGCAAGTCATTGATGATCCTATTCAACCCACTCTTTCACTCGTCATGACTAGTGCACCCTCCTTGTGCTCACTCCTTGGTTTTTGGTAACTCCTCCTCATGGTGCTAATTCGGGAAGGGAATCTCCTAAGCTAAGCCACTACTCAATCAATTCAAGTTAAGTCTCCATGATGAAGCATAACAACACCTTAACCAATTCGAGTTCATCTCCTTGGGTTCGAATTGTCTCCTTGAGATTTATTTATACATGAGCTATATCCTTGTTGTGCTAGTTAGTGAGTGGTTTGGATGGTACTCATTGTGACTTGTGTTATGTGTGAGAGAGTGATGTTACTAGATATTTTTTGGTTTTTTACCTTTGTTCCCTCAAGTACCATTTCTTGTCCCTAGTCTAGCACATAAAGTCATTGGGTGAGGTTGGTGATATCCGAAGGGATGTGGTGAGCGTGGGTAGTCACAACTCACTAAGTAGTGTAAACAGAAGGGAAAGTAAGTGGCGAGGGAGTGAACTGTGGTTACTCTGGTTGAGAGTATCTCTACTTGTAGAACCATGTCCTCATCTCAGGGGTGACTATCATGCTAAGAGATGCATGAGCATGGCATGTATATGGCTAGGAGGAACGTGGTCCTATTGAATCCAGTTGAATTCTTTGAGATAAGTATTTGCTTATGTGTTATTTATTTTATTTTATTATGCATGTGTCATGGAGGCTAACCATGATCTATATTTATGGTATGGATGTTATGCTAGCAGTTGAATGCAGGATGCATGGTCCTCATCTTATCTATGTTATATGCATCATTATGTTAATAGTTGAATCTAGGTGGATGGCCTTCATGCGATATAAAACCTGGATTGCGAAGAACCTTCTCTATCTCCTCTATCTTCTCTAAATTCTCTTTTCTCTCATGGATGGATGGTTGTAGATGGAAGCCATCATTTTTTATTTCCCTCATGCTTAGATGGTTGTAATTGGAATCCATAAGATTCGATTTGTAATGTGATCAGATGGTTGTAAATGGAAGCCATAAGATCTGATTTGTAATGTTTTTAGATGGTTGTAAATGGAAGCCACAAGATCATATTTGTTTTAGTGTTATATGGTTGTATATGACAGCCATAAAATCTGATTGTTTTGTGATTGATGGACTAAGAGGGAGGGGAATCCATGAAATATTATTTTACTAGTGAAAGATGGTTGTAGGGGACAACCATGGGATCTAATTTTGAAGGCTGTGGATGGAATCATGTGTCTCTGTGTCTCTTATGGTTCATGTGGCTATTAATTCTCACTATCTAACCATACATTTAGCACACAAATAACAAAATAATAATATAACCTCATGTGAAAGACAATCGGAACACATTGGGATGACAAAAATTGAATACTTACAATCATGTTATCTTGCACATAGGATAAGCATGTGCCCTTAACTATTGTAAGAACATTGGATATTTCTATCATCGTTCTTTTACTCATACACATTCAATGTAGCAATCACAACATATTTACCTTACATAGTTGGTGCTTTAGGAAAGGGAATGTTCTCATATGATTGCATTACATTTAATAGGGATTAATGTTTTAATCTATTGGCTTTTGGTATGTTTGCCTAGCCATAGATACCTTATTCCACTGTGCATTACCAGTAATCAAACTTCCCTTTGGGTTTCCTGGTCTCTCTGGCCTTGGATTTGGGTTTGGGAACACCACAATGGAGGTTCGAATTGTGAATATTAAGACAACCCCATATCAATTTGGATTTGATCAGGAACTCACATGATGTGTCCAAATCATTTGATGATTTGATGACACCTTCATTTGTGAGTTGGTAAAACAAACCATTGGTTTCTCTTCTGAATTGCAAGGGCATTAGAGTTGTGATAGAAAAAGAGTTTCTTTGGATATTCTTCCAAGACGACATCATTTTCCAATGCTTCGAAATTTTGTCTCGAATGGATCCATTCAGGATCTTTTTTAGTGCTTAGATAAGAATGAGTGAGTCACCTTCCACTGTGACCCTATGGTAGCCTTATTCCCTTTCAATTTGTAGACCTCTTTCTAAACTCTAATTTCCATTGAGTTATTCATGTCAATGCCTAAAAAAATGGAGTAGACCCTCAAGATCCCACTTGATTGATCCCTAAATAATCCATGTGCTCCTACTAGTCCACAATTTCCTTTGGATGCTCTATCAACCTTCAATTTGATGAATTCCAGAGGAATACATGACCATAAGTTTGTGGAGCTAACTTGTTGAGAGGATGAGTTTTTGCTAAGAGTGATATTTTTTAGATCAATTCCAGGCGAGAGAATATGCCTAATCTCCCAGTGATTGCATAGTTTATCCTTCCCCTACTAGTGACAATAATTGATGGTTTCCACTATTTGTTTCTTGATCACTTCCCAAGTGGATTGAACATTGGTAGATTTGTTTTTAGAGATTATTTTGTTTCTTTCCTTCCAAATACCTAGAGGAGAAAGCTTGGATAAATGATCTAGATTTTGTTGAGGACTCTGTTGTTGAAATGAGTGTCTCTCCATTTTGCAATGACCTTGGAAAGATCCTAATTGTGCCTATCTATTTGTCTAAATGTTTCTTCCCCTTCCAACCATAGTTGGTTTTCATACTCACATTTGTTTTTGTAAGCTAGTACCCATAGAATTTCGAACTAGTGACCTAACACGAGGAGTGCCTTAACAGTACACCCATTCACCATCTATTCTACGCCCCGCAGGATCACATTGGTTGAATATGTGTTATGCCAATTCTTCTTCTTGAAGATGTATAGGAAAAATAGAGGGTCCTTCAAATCATCTATACTAAATTATGTCTGAGGTGAGGAATTTTTTTTGAGCCAAAATCTAGAGGAATGCCTAGATATTTGGCCACTAATTTGAGTTCCACACTTTGGACCATATCTTAACCTTGTCCAAGTGATGGTGGCCTACCTCCCATTGATAAGCCTCTCTTATATGGTATGTACATTTCCCATTAAATGCCAATTGCAAGATGTCTTGACTATGAGGTATTTTGATGCACCTATTTTGTAGTTCTATTGAAAGAAGAGTCCATTGTTCCTTAACTCCTACAGAGGGAATATGTTTCCATCTCCTCCAAGGGTCAAAGTGAGTGTGTGTTCCCTCCTTTCGGAGTTGATATAGTGTGACTCAATTGAGTTGATGGTAGTTTGAATTTTCTATAGGGAATATTTATCTTGAAATTTAGGGAATTTTCGCTAAGACTCACCCCAAAATTGGGTCGAATGTCCATCATAGACCTCCCAAAAACTATAGGATTGGAAAATGGATTGATTATTCCACACATAATTCCATATTTGTGATCCTTCATCATGCCCTCCTTTTGGATCAATTACTTTTGGGAATTTGATCTGCATATTTTCATTTCTATAGTTGGCTTCAAATCTCAATAGGTTTATTCATCTAGTGCCATAATAGTTTTCTTGCCATTGCTTTGTTGGAATTATTCATGTCTTTCACTCCAAGCTCCCCTGCTGATTTGGAGAGGAAAATTTTGTCACAAGAAACCTCCCATTTTATGTTCTTGATGTACCTCCCCATAGGAAGGTGTTGTCACCAGAGTTCACGCTCCAATTTGTGCTCAACCTGTCGAACATTCACTTGAAAGTCCATGAATGTTAAGAGTTTAAAATCTTTATGGCATAATATTCACTCCACAAGAAAGGGCGTCTAGTCATACTACACTACAGGAACCAAGAACCAAGGATGCATTAAAATGTCAAATTAAAGTAAAACGCCAAAAAGAAAGTGTTTACATGCCCATCCAAAGCGATTTCTATATCATTTCCTTCACAATGTGTAAAGCAGGAACAATTTCCAGGTCAAATCCAATTGCCAGCAAACTATGAAGGCGTCGGTTTTTGTATCTTCATTTTTATTTCCTCCTTTGAGAGTTCTCGGCATCTGTTGTTGAGATGATTATTTTATTCATTTGCATTGGCGGGTTGTTCTTCAAGGTTTTTGTGAGCAGCTGGAAGTATCAATGATGTTTGTGTAATTCGGTGAATGGATGTCAGTATGAAAAATGTCTATTGAGCTGACAGTGGAGATATTCTTGCAATCACAAGTGACAGTTCATTATATATTTTAAAGCACAATCGTGAGGTTGTTTCTACATATTTGGATAGTGGTAAGCCAATTGATGAGCAGGTTCGGACTGGAATTTGGGTTGGGGATTGTTTCATATACAATAATGCAACTTGGCATCTTAATTATTGTGTTAGTGATGAGGTAAATTCAAATTGATGGGATAAACATTGTTTTGCGTGGAGATCTGGATAGGGATCGCTACAAGAGTAAAAGAGTTCCTAGTTTTATCTCGAATCAAACTGATAAAAGGGAGTTCTTTTTCTGCTATTTCAAATGAGTTTGGAGTTGTTCCTTGCATGACTAAAAGCACAGGCCAGTTTGCATTTGGAATGGTTTGTCCTAGGTCATATTATCAACTTTGGCATTCACAACATTTGAACTTTCACCAAATGGAGCTATTGGGAAAATAATTCTTCAATTCTTATTCCATTCAGGAACTGATTTGGTGAACATAAGAGGTTTAAAGGAGGGACTTCAGTCATGCTGGTAAATGGATTACAGATGGTATGAAATTACGTAATTATCAATTTCCTCAGAATGCTAGCCCCGTGGCTTACCCTGTACGTCCATATGCATATATTAAGATGAACAATTTCTGCTTTCTGAAACCCTGACAGAGGTCTTGATCCTAGTGGTTGTTGTTGTGGGTATCACGTTGGCTTTGATAGTGCTTGAATTTACTTCATTCAAATCTAAAGATGACGATGATCCAGGACAGGGTAATAAATTCTGAAAGTGGTTCACTAAATCTGCAATTGAAGGATCCACTTTCTACCATACAAATCAGCAGCATGTGATTGTTTTACAAATCTAGTTCAGATGAAGAAAGCTTAGTCATGGAGACATTCCAGAATTTGTCTTGTTCTCATGATTTTAAAAGAGACCATTGATTATTAAGTAAGCTTCCAAATGCTCGGAATGCCAAGTCTCAATTTGAAGTGCTCGCATTGATCCAAGTGTCAAGAACATGAAAGGATACTTTGCGTTGGTTTTGGGTTAGTGTAACTGTTTTGAAGAATACTAATTCACTTGCCATTCATATGCAATACCTTACAATAAAATGGATAAAAACAATGCTTCGTGGCAGAGTATCATGAAACAGAGTATCATTACCAGATTTGTTGGCATTTGATAGGTCAACCATGTTATCTAGTCTTCTATGAAATAAATAAATATCTTATAAGGTTGAATATTCCAGATTTCAAGGAGAAAGATCAGCATTCGAAAGTTTAAATCGAGCATTTCCAGGACAAAAAATCAAATGAGAAATCAATAGTCCAGAACAAATTCCAAATTTTGAGGGCATTCGATTTCACAGTTCTTGATTTTGTAATACATATTTTTTCGGTTAGACTTTTGTTCCAAGAAGTTCACAATAGTTGGTTGATGTAAATTTCTATAAATTCTTTGATTTGTATTGAGATAACGGGCAGAGGGGAGGGGGTAGAGTTCCAGCCGAGCACTGTGAAAGTTATGGAAATCACACCTTGAACCAGTTTGCAGGCATGTATGAATTTTCCTATGTTAATTTTTGCAGAAATTGACTGTTTATGAATTAAGATATGATCTTCGAGCCTATTTTGTTTTAATCTATGAAGTGTATGTTTTTGGTATTCTATCCATATGTGGTCTAAATTCCATGTTATGATTCTTCCAAACAGCATATAACTATGCCACCATCATGAAATAATTTCTAAGCTCTTATATTCGTAGTTTTAAGATCACAACCATTCTCTATCCATGTACTCCCTGCTACCTGATTATTGAGTTGCTTGATCTCTTTTATATACTCATCTGCCACTAGAACATCATAAAAATTACTGAGATCTACCATCTAATATTTCCTTAAGCTTGACCCCAGCAGTCAGGTTCAACTTTAGGGATAACATCTTTTGGCGCCGTTGCCGGGGATGGAGGAAAGCGAAGTCATCTTCCCTGGGGTTTGATATTGATTAGATCTTCTTCTTGACGGTGAACAAGGAGTGGACATTTATATGACGACAGATTTCTTCACCGGGCGACTCTGAAGAATCCATAGGCGACTCCACTGGTTGAAGATCACTGATTGAGGATCCAGAATTCCATCAAATGATCTAATGGCTGCTATGGTGGCTCGGAGGTTTGCACCTCTTGATTTTTCTGAAGTTACTGGTTTCCCGCATCCAGTACCCACTATGTCAGAGTGGGGAGATTTTCTGCCTATCTTCAAAGAGGAGAAAGAAGACAACCCTGCAGAACACCTCCTTAAGTTTCATGAGTGCATGGATCTGCTAGATCTACAACACGAAGATGTTCGTATGAAGATGTTCATGCATTCATTGGATGGTAATGCACGTGAATGGTATTTCTCATTACCTTCTTCCAGCATTTCATCGTTGAAGAATTTCCACACAGTATTCCACGAGCATTGTAAAAGGTACTTTTCAGATGAGTTTTTATTTGAAAATTGTTGTGAAGCATATGATGTTAATGATGGACATCATTGTTACGATGAAGATTAGCTTTGTAGTGAAATGACCGGTGAAGAAGGATTTGATTTTAATCAGTATCAAAAAGATTATAGTCATTTTCAAGATGAATTTGCTGTTCAAAAGATTTATGAAGGTTCTCATGCATATGATGAGGAAGAAAAAGAGGATTTGTTGTCAGCTATATCTTTCCCCAATTTGGTTTCACAGCAGGAGGTTTTTCAAAAATATGATATTAAAGTTGATAATGGTAATATTTTAAATGCATTTGGTACCAATCTGGATGTTCTTAGTGATGATTACGATACAGGAGCTATTCTGAATCTTTTTGAAGGTCATTTTGCTGCCCCACTTTATGATGAAGACATTGAAGCTCTAGATCGGGATCAACATCAAATGATTCATTATGAAGATATGCCTATCTATGATGAGTATTCAGATGAAGAAGAGCAGATCCCTACAACACCTTTTGTTGATTTGAGGAGAAATCGGCCAGTGTATGACAGTTATCCATCTGAAGGCAGCCATGGAGAGGGAGAGATTTATGTTTCAGTACCTGTGGAAATATTAAATTGTAAGCCTATATATGATGACAACCCGGATGATTTAGGAAAGCAATCTTTTGAGTCAATACAACTTTTCAGCACCGAACCTATGGATGATAATTATGAAGACAACAAGAGAAAGGTTGTTAAGTTATTGGATCGGTCCACAATGTGTAGTTGTGATTCACAGTCGCCAAAAGACAACAGGCTTATGTCTGTCATACTTGAATCATAATTTATAAGAGACCATGAACAAAGTATGGAGCACAACTTGAATAGTGAAGTACATTCTATAAACCAGCGATTATATCTCTTACATCAGCCAGAATGTCACCGTGATTTTCATGATCCAATAGTTGTTTTAATGGATTCCGTTTGTCAGAAGGCCCCTAATGTTGAAGGTTTAAGTTTGGTACAAATTTGCAGTAGTAAGTGTGGATTTGTCATTTATCATGTACTGCACTCCTTACATTCTTCTCATGTTTCCTGTAGCATGCAATATCAAGGCATGATGAGCAATCAATTGCTTGAGAGATTCTTTTGGAAATTTGTATATATTTGAAAAAATGAGTTTAGTTGGTTAGGATAGGTAATAATGTACACAAATAAAGCTCTCATTCCTGAGCATATTGTTTTCAGTTTGTGGTTCCTTTCTCAGCAGTTCAGCATGTAGTTTTTCTGGTACAGAGCAGGATCACTTTCAGTTTGTTGGTTTGGATCACTTTCAGTTTGTTAGTTGTAGCAGCATGAAGACTCCATCCCAATGGAAAGGCACAGGTCTGCAAAGTTCTTGACAGCTCACATGGAGCATGCCATCCCCAGACAGAGCCAAATGTTGTCACCAGAGTTCACGCTCCAATTTGTGCTCAACCTGTCGAACATTCACTTGAAAGTCCATGAATGTTAAGAGTTTAAAATCTTTATGGCATAATATTCACTCCACAAGAAAGGGCGTCTAGTCATACTACACTACAGGAACCAAGAACCAAGGATGCATTAAAATGTCAAATTAAAGTAAAACACCAAAAAGAAAGTGTTTACGTGCCCATCCAAAGCGATTTCTATATCATTTCCTTCACAATGTGTAAAGCGAGGTCAAATCCAATTGCCAGCAAACTATGAAGGCGTCGGTTTTTGTATCTTCATTTTTATTTCCTCCTTTGAGAGTTCTCGGCATCTGTTGTTGAGATGATTATTTTATTCATTTGCATTGGCGGGTTGTTCTTCAAGGTTTTTGTGAGCAGCTGGAAGTATCAATGATGTTTGTGTATCAATGAATTAAGATATGATCTTCGAGCCTATTTTGTTTTAATCTATGAAGTGTATGTTTTTGGTATTCTGTCCATATGTGGTCTAAATTTCATGTTATGATTCTTCCAAACAACATATAACTATGCCACCATCATGAAATAATTTTTGAGCTCTTATATTCGTAGTTTTAAGATCACAGCCATTCTCTGTCCATGTACTCCCTGCTACCTGATTATTGAGTTGCTTGATCTCTTTTATATACTCATGTGCCACCAGAACATCATAAAAATTACTGAGATCTACCATCTAAGATTTCCTTAAGCTTGACCCTAGCAGTCAGGTTCAACTTTAGGGATAACAGAAGGAACATTGAAGAATCTGGATAGCCTTGAGAATTCTACCAAGGGATGCTAAAAGCAAGAAAAGATATAGGGGCATAGCTTAGATAACCAATTTAAGGGAAGTTGTTTTGCGAAGGAGGGTAAAGGACTTGAATGTCCAAGAACTAATATTTTGGTCTAATTTGGAGAGCAGATCCTTCTAGGAGAAGTTTTTGGAAGCATTAATGAAGAGAGGGGCTCCAAAGTAATTGGATGGGATAACCCCTGCATGGAAACCTATCATCCTTGATATGTTGTATTGGGTGATAGTATGGGTATTCAAAAATATCTAAGTTTTTTTATGGTTGATGACTATGCCTGAGGTGAGGAGGAAGGAATCTGAAATATCTATGAACAAGGAGGCCTCTGAGGTAGATGAATAGCCCAGAAGCAACATATATTCCACAAAGTGAAGGTGAGACAATGGATCCCGATTATTGTGAATATGTAAACCCTTAAGGTTGTCTTCTATGATGGCATGTTTTAGGCATCTTCCCAAACCTTCTGCCATAAGGATGAAGAGAAAAGGGCATTGAGGATGTACCTATCTAATTCCATAAGAAGGGTTAAAGGGTTGAGAAAGAGAGTTCTTAACAAGGATATCAAAGTAGGAAGAGGATATGATATTGATAACCCATTGAGACTAGATGGGAAAAAATCCATTGTCTCATAACATTTGCTTGATCAAATTCCAATTTAACTTGTCAAATGATTTGGATAGATCAAGTTTAATGAACATACTTTGTTTTTTGTTGTCTTAAGGGAATGAAGAGCTTCATGATATGTAATAATCCCATCTAGGATCTCCTTCTTTATATGTACCCCTTTGCTTCTTTGTCATTATTCATGATAGGATTGAGGCTATTAGCTATGATTTTGGTAATGATCTTGTAGATTACATTGTAGAGAGAAATGGGTATGAATATCTTTGTGGTATTGGAACTCTACACTTTGGGTATGAGTGTCAGGAAGGTGGAGTTAATGGCTTGAAGAATTCCTTTGGATACAATGGATTCCTCCACCACTCACCAAACATAAAAATCAATTGTGGACCAACAACGCTAAAAAAAGTGAACAATGAATCCATCAAATTATGATATCCAATAGTGAGATGATGAAAAGTGGGGGATGTTGTGAAAATTTGAAGCTCCAATTGGGTGATTATCATCTCAAAAATCATGTAATGGCCATAGATATGGGTGGTTTTGATATATTTTTAGGAGCAAAATGCATACGCCCATTGGGGCCAATTAGCATGGACTTCAACGGATTATACTATTATCTTTAGATTATCTATCCATGTTAGAATGATCTTGCAATTGGTAAAATTAACATGCCAACTATTTCAGGTGATCAATGTTAACCAGGTTCAAACCAACAACGATGATAATTTTAAACACAATATAATTGCACTAAGTAACTTGTTTGTAGAAATGATAGTATTTGGTTTCATTGTTTTTTGTGCACAATGAAAAGCTTGTAACCACCTCATTAATTACATTTCATTATTCTTTAATTACAATTTGTGGAGTCACTACAATGAATAAGTAATCATCTTAAATAGGTATAATCTCTCATTATAATATCCATGAACAATTTATAATAGAAAGAGACATGAACTAAATTTTATGTACATATTAATTTTTAAATTCACCTAAACCTTTCCAAGTGATAAAAATTACTCTTATCTGGACTAAACATAAAAAAATAATAAATAAAAAATTAACTCAACTATTTAGTAAGGCAAAACCAAGACTCTATGTCAACATATATGTGTTGTGTCCTCGGCCTTTAAATAAGGCCAAAGGCACTAGGAGACCTAGGAAAAGGGATAAATTAATATTGCACAATGGAATTAAGCGTTCTAAGGTTAGGCCAATAGGCCATATAATCAAGAAATTAAAACATATAGCTTTATGAAATACATAAAAACCAAATATGATATTTCCCAACGTGCATAATATTAAACATAATAATAATGCATTTTGTAACGCGTACATGAGTAAGGCATGGTAATGAGAATCTCTAGCATGAGTATGAGCATACAATTAAATCAGGTACTTAACAGTAATATTGGATTGTAAAGCTGTTGAGAACATGAGTAGTGAGCATTTAGTCACTATGGTTGCTTGCATCAAAATTATCTTTCATATGAGGATTATTTATCAATTGTGTGATGTGTGTGCTGATAGAATGGATAAGTATTAAGAATAGCATTAAATACAACCACACAAACCATAGAAAAGAAAAACACAGGCTTCCAACCACGACCTCCAAAATCAAATCCCATGGTTGCCCTCTACAATCATCTTTCACTAGTTATGATTTAGATTGTATGGTTTCCTTCCCTCTAGCCATCAATCATCAATACAAATAAGATATATACTAATATAATTAGATATGCAACATTATAACCATATGAAACAATAGAATAGATTCACATCCAAAGGTGTTCTCAATTAGAAGACAGGGTGCGTTCCTTTTAGCACCGAAAACACTGCCAACCAAAACTGTCATAACTTGGTCATACAGAAAGCTTTTCCAGTGAAACAAAAGGTCTTTCTCACTCTACATATTGCTTCGGATGCAATGGGACAAGTCTCACAACCCAGAAATGAGCATGAATTGGTGAACAAGAACATATGGTTGCACCTCTCACATTAGTGTGAAAGCCACAATGGTAAACCACAAAGTAGAAGAGAAAGAATAGATGGTAGAATAAGATCATAGCAAATCAAAGTTTCAATTTACGAAATCCATCCATACTGCTTACAAATCCTGGAACATAAACAGGACACAATTCAACCTCTATGGCATACAAATATGATAAAATAATATAAATAAGCATATGAACAAACACTTATCTTCAATGGGAAACTGGCTTCAGCAAGACAACTTTCCTCGCAGCCGTAGACACAGTCAAGTCTAACTCACTTGAACAGGTCACCCCTGAGCCGATACCACGGATCCACAGGCAAAGGCACACTCAGTCTAGCAACTCTCAGAACTACCTCTTTCTAGAACCACAATGATTCCCACTACTACTTTCATGTCTGTATCCACTGCCTCACAACCCAGAAATGAGCATAAATGGGTGAACAAGAACATATGGTTGCACCTCTCACATTACTGTGAAAGACACAATGGTAAACCAAAAAGTAGAAGAGAAACAATAGATGGTAGAATAATCTCATAGAAAATCAAAGTTTCAATGTACGAAATCCATCCATCCTACATACAAATCATGGCACATAAACCATAAACATAACCAGGACACAATTCAACCTCCATGGCATAAAAATATGATAAAATAATATAAATAAGCATATGAACAAACACTTATCTTCAATGGGAAATTGGCTTCAGCAAGACAATTTTCCTCCCATCCGTAGACACAGCCAAGTCTAACTCACTTGAACAGGTCACCCCTGAGCTGAGACCACAGATCCACGAGAAAAGGCACACTTAGTCTAGCAACTATCGAAACTACCTCTTTTGAGAACCACAATGATTCCCACTACTACTTTCTTGTCCGTCTCCACTGCCTCACAACCCATAAATGAGCAGAAATGGGTGAACAAGAACATATGGTTGCACCTCTCACATTACTGTGAAAGCCACAATGGTAAACCACAAAGTAAATGAGAAATAATAGATGGTAGAATAAGCTCATAGCAAATCAAAGTTTAAATGTATGAAATCCATCCATCTTGCATACAAATCTTGGCACATAAACCATAAACATAACCAGGACACAATTCAACCTCCATGGCATACAAATATGATAAAATAATATAAATAAGCACATGAACAAACACTTATCTTCAATGGGAAACTGGCTTTAGCAAGACAACTTTCCTCCCAGTCGTAGAAACAGTCAAGTTTAACTCACTTGAACAGGTCACCCCTGAGATGAGACCACATATCCACAGGAAAAGGCACACTTAGTCTAGAAACTCTCATAACTACCTCTTTCGAGAACCACAATGATACCCACTACTACTTTCCTGTCTTTCTCCACTTCCTGTGGGATGAGACTCCATTCATTTAACTTGTCCCTTATAATATTACCATCCCATTTCTTGGCTTCCTGTCCGAGAATCTGGACTAGTAGAGTGAACTCAAGGAAGCAAGGGAAGCATCCAACTAGACTAACTCTCTAATAGGATCTCACCATAACGCTAGGCCTCAAAACAATATCAATACTATCAACACTCACCACACAGTGAGATAGCATAAGTCAAGTGATCCAAAGCTCAGGATTAGCTTCAACAAGGAGAGAGCACATGAATTTTATAGCACAAGGAGAGAAATCATAATCCAAGGGAATCAACTCAAATTAGAGAGAGATAAAGTTAGGCTTCATCATGGAGATTTAACTTAGATTGGTGGAGTGGTGGCTTAGTTTGGGAGATTCCCCTTACCATATTAGCACCATGAGGAGGAGTTACCAAAAACTAAGGAGTGGAGCCATGAATAGCACAAGGAGGTGCACTAATACATAAGGGGGTTACAAAACATGAAGGAGGTCAAATTAGGTGAGAGATAGGATCCAATGGGGTCATAAATATCCTAGAAGCACAAAAATATGGATGAATGGTGGAGTGGGGCACACTTGTGGAGGTGGAGGTTAAATTCTAGCTTGTGGAAGCTAAAATCTAGCTTACAACTCCTAGCATCTAGGGAGAGGCCTCGTAAATGACAAAAAACACATAAATGGGAGGGAATATCTCCCAAGGAGGGTGCGCTAGGCAAGAGGGTCCCACTAAGGTATCTAAAAGGTGCAATAGTAACTCCATAGTCCATAAAAATAAAAAAAATAGGGTTCGTTGTACAATGTTTAGTTGACCAACATTATTAATGTCACCAAGGTGAAAATATGAACTAGGAGGGACAAAATCAAGCCAACAACAAGTTCTAAGGTGCTAGGGATGTCCCCATTCCCCCTCACTCTGTGGAATCCATGGTCTCTCATACTCTTTTATTTGCCTTTGTTGAGTCGATTGTTTATTTAATTAATAGCAACAACATTCAATGATAACAACTTGACAATAACAACATTAACATTAATCATAATTCCAAATTCCATAATCACATCATCAAACAAATGATCATAAATCCATAGTCACATTAACAAACAGAACATAGTCAAATAAAAGAACATAAGCCTGGGGCTTAACAATTGGGGTATTACATCCCCCTCCCCGTTAAACAATGCATCATCCTCAGGGCATAATTATTACATACGTGTCGCAAACACCAAAATTTCAAAATAGATGAGGGTATGCTTCCCTCATAGCATCTTCCAGTTCCCAAGTCGCATCATCAGGACTGTAATGGGTCCATTAGACCTTTACCTACTTGATTTCTCGATTCTGAAGCAACTTGACCTTGCTTCCCAAAATGGAAACAGGTTGTACTGGAAAATCCCCTTTCGGTTCCACTTGGATCATAGTCCATCCAATCACATGATTAATATCATGTACATACATGTAGATATCTCAACAAAGAAAAGTAAAATCATTCTAATTACCTGGATCACATTCCAATCAATTACATGGTTAGCATCATGTATTAACTTATTCAATAAAGACACATGAAACACATTATGTACTTTAATGCAAGAAGGAAAATGAAGCTCACAAGCAACGGGTCCTATCTTAGCTAATATTTCAAAAGGTCTGCAATATCTAGCAACTAATTTGGAACAATTTCCCAGCACTACAACAAAAACTGGAAATTGTGCCAAATTTAGCGCCGGATTTTAGCGTAATTTTTTTTCCCAATTGTGGTGAACAATTTTTCCCTAAACCTTACGTTGTTGTTCAATTTTGTATAGCACCGGATTTTGCATCCTTGTTTACGTCCAATTTTGCATCCAATTTTGCGCCCAATTTTTTGTATCATTTTTGCATTCTTTTTTGTGCCCAATTTTGCATCTAGTATTGCATCATTTTTTGCGTCCTTTGATACGTCCTTGTTTGTGGCCATTTTTGCATCCAATGTTTCGTCTAATTTTGCACCTAGTTTTACTTCCAATTTTGTGTCGAGTTTTGCAACTCATTTTGCGCCAAGTTATGTGTCTAGTTTTGTGTCTAATGTTACGTCCATATTTGCATCCAATTTTGAGCCTAGTATTGCATCTATTTTTGCATCCACCTTTACATCTAGTGTTACATCCCATCTTGCATCCAATTTTGTGTCTCGTTTTACATAATTTTTTGCATCCAAGGTTGCACCTAGTGTTGCATCTCATTTTAAGTCATTTTTTTGCGTCGAGGTTTGCACCCAGTTTTGTGTCTAATGTTGCATCTAGTGTTACATAATATTTTATGCCTAGTGTTGCATCCAATTTTGCATCTCATTTACATTTTTTTTGCATCCAATGTTGTGAACATTTTTGCACCCAGTGTTACACCTTGTTTTATGCCCAATTGAGAGGAACCTGCAACAATTAATTAATGAAAATACACGAGATAGAAGTAATAACAGAACTCAAAATCACTTTATTGATCACAAGCCACTTCGAGGGGGAAACCTCCTTTGAGAAAGCTCAATACAAATAACTTCACGGTACCTTCATTGGCCTCAACACACACTTATATACTAAGTCTATGCCCAATACTATGGGTCAATACCATGGGACATATAATATACTACGGGATGACTTACAAAGCATATGCGTCCAATACTATGGGTATATACCATGGGCTAATACAAACCATGGATCAACAAATACTACGGGACGACTTACAAAGCATATGCATCCAACAACAATATACTAACAAAGTAAAGAGAAGGGTTAACACGGGTTCCTAACATCCCTACTCCCTTAGAAAAAGATTTGTTCTCAAATATTTAGATGTGGAAATTGATGCGGAATCTGAAGGAGTGGTTCCCCTGTAGCATCCTCGGGTTGCATTCTGTGCCACTGAATTAATACCTCTGTGATAGATTGAGAGAGAAGCTGGCGCCTTTTGAGTTTTAGGAAGGATTTCTTGGAAGGTTGTAGACGAAGAAGAACCATATCAACTGTGTGAAAAGTGCGCTCATAATGGTGTTGATCGACTTGTTGTTGCAATCGAATTCTTTCCATGTGAATATTGTCCTGCAGAATGAGAAGAATCTGATCACGGTTTCGAAGAACCGAGTCAATTACCTGAACTGGGGAAATGCTGAGGGTGTATGGAAGACAAACTAGCGGTTCCTGTCCATAGACTGCTTCATATGGTGTCATTTTAGATGTGGTAGTGTACCACCGGAGAGCTTCAAGGAAATCCATAGAAATAGCTGTCCAAACCTGTGTAGGGATGGGCAAGGGTTTGAGCAGTCCCGAAAGGAGTGTCGTTTAACCCTTGTTGACCTGGAAAGTATCACAGTCAGCCATCATCTATTGAATTGTCATTTTCAGTCCCTTCCAAAAGAAGTTACATTGTTCCCGGTCATACATTTTGAGGAATCCAGAGTGCCCTGCTGATGGAGAAGCATGGAGTTCATAGAATAGATAGCCATGTTGAACAGATTGCAACCAATTTGGAGCAAGCAGAGAAATAGCTGTAAGAGAAACTAGGTCATAAAATGTGCGAGAAGGAGCATCTGCCACTAGATTGTCCTTACTTTGCTTGTAAGTGATCACATAGGCATAACCCATGAGTTGGATAACCCATTTCAGGTGTGGTGGGGAGGAGAAATGTTTTTCCAGGAAATTTGCCAGACTTTGGAGATCAATCTTGATGCATAAATAATTCCCTAATAGGTATCGCTGCCACTTTTGTACTGCATGCAAAATAGACATCATTTCCTTTTGAGATGTAGATGCGGCTAAATTCTTACCAGAAAGGTCTCTTGAAGGCAGCAAGCCCACTGGTTCAACAAATACACCTGCGTATCTATCCAAGGAAGTAGTGGAGATCGTTGATAGGTGCATCTGAATGGAATGGAGCTGAGCGATGACACCATGTGAATTCTTCTTAAGGATATTTTCCAGGCGATGTGAATTGATGATGCAGAGACTGAAAACTGCATCCAAAGTTCAACAAAATCCCATAAGATGGGGCCAAGAGTGCGTAACCATTGAACACCCAAAACCACATCACATCCGCCTAAGGACAAGGAAAACGTGTCAGAGCGCTGGTTATAATCTTCCAGAGAGATACGCACATTGTGACACTTGCCCTTGCAAGGTAAGGTGCCCCCAATGGAAATCATGACTTCAAAGTTGGAGCAAGGATGGACAAAACAATCAGCCTGTTTGGCAATCCGATGGTCAATGAAATTATGAGTTCTACCAGAATCAATGAGTATTGTAAGAGGGATCTTCTTGAAGTAACCCCTGACCCGCATTGTTTGGGGGGTTGGTGATTCTGGCTAAAGCATGCAGAGATATCTCTAGTTGGTCGTCCTGAGACGGAGGGTCAATAGGCGGCTCCTGAATGTCGACCTGATTATCTATTGTATCTAGAGATTCTTCACCAATTTCAGAGGCAGGCGAAGAATCCACATCCAAGAGATAGAGCTTGTGCTCAACACATCTATGTCCCCGAGTGAATTTCTCATCATAATTGTAACAAAGCCCTTTTTCTTTGCGTGCCCGCATCTCTGTTTCAGAAAAGTGCTTGATAGGAGTTGGTCGAGGAGCTGGCGGGATGGGAGGTCGTTGAGAACCCATATTTATGAAGGGAACAAAAGCGGGTTTGGAGCATTGTTGGGCTGCAATCTTGTCTTCTACCAACTTAGCCAACCCAAGGGCTTCCATCATTGTGTTGGGACAGAACATTTTGACCTCTGAGCGGATTTCATCCTTAAGACCACTGATAAAACAACTCTTGTAGAATTCATCAGACAATCCTTATGTGTGATTGGCTAGTTCCTCAAATTCTGTCTGATACTCTCTCACAGTTCCAAATTGGCGAAGTTTAGTGAGTTCTCCTCTGAAATCATCAAAAGCACTAGGACCAAATCGTTGCAAAAAGAGCTGGCAAAAATCTGGCCATTTTGGCTCTTCATGAGCCTTTATGTACCAACGGTACCATTGAAGAGCTTCCTATTCCAAATGAAAGGATGCAAGTGGAACTTTGTTGACATCAAAAGCATTATGCAGATTGAAATATTGTTCTGCACGATAGATCCATCCAGTCGGATTAGTACCATTGAAGCGAGGAAAATCAAGCTTCGGACCACAGAAATTGCTAAAAGAAGAGAACCCATTGTCTGATGAAGACTCAGACTGGCGTTTGTTTTTCATGGCTGAATGCTCAAGATGGAGGCCAAGAAATTTTTCATCCAGATCCTGGAGTTTGGTTTGGATGGCTACAAGTGCTTCCTCCATGGTTTTTGCTCCTATGTGGGTGACAACCATAACCATGAGTTTTTTTTTTTTTTCGAGTGGTTAGATAAACAAAAACATAAACTGTTTTAGTAAAGGAAAATATGGATTTGGGAAAAACTTTGAGGGGTAATTTGGGTTGGACTAGGTTTTGGACACTTTCAAAAGGACTGGGAAGAAGAAAAGGGGGATTTCAGAAGCGAGCTGAAAGAATGAGGAAATTTGGCAAAGAGGGACAATGAAGCAAAAATATGAAATGAACAATGTGGTAAAATTTGAAGGCGAGTGGGTGAAAATTGAAGAAGTTATGGAAAACCCTAAAAATAGACAAATGTGGCATTTCTGGCTTTGGGAAGTGGAATTTGGAATAGGGTCCTCAAGAATTAAAAATGCGGAATGGGATTGCAGGGGTGTTAGGGAATTTCAAGGGAAACAGAGTTAAAACAAGGGAGATATGGCGAAAAAATAGAATTTTCAGAAATGGATCTGCAACGGCGCGGAAGGGATCGGAAACAAATGGATCTGCAACGACGCAGAAGGGATCGACAACAGATGGATCTGAAACAGCGCGGAAGGGATCGACAACAGATGGATCTGAAACAACACGAAAAGGATCGGCAACAGATGGATCTGAAACAGCGCGGAAAGGATCGGTAATAGATAGATCTGAAACGACGCGAAAGGGATAGGCAATAGATAGATATGAAACGGCGCGAAAGTGATCGGCAACAGTTCTGGACAGAGGAAATCTGTGATTTATCAGCTGAAAATAGATATGGACCCCATATGCTCGGCTTCCTAATGGTTCAAGAGATTAAATCAGCCACCAATGTTGTCTGATGGTTGCGTATTGGGGCAGTACCCCTCACTCCACGACTCAAGTAAAACTGACAACCGTTTTGCCACAAACAAAAGCTCTTGGTTTACCTCACGGGTGGGAACTAGTCAATCAGGTAGGGGTTGTTTCCCTTTTCGCTGGCAGGTCCTCTCAATGGGCCAGCTACTTTGGGGTTCCTGTGGTACTCCTCACAATGAGTTTTAGGGATTATGCCTAAGTACTTCCCACAGTTAAGCGAATAGGGATTATTCCCAGATCCGAACCTACAACAAATGCGAAAAAAAATTTGGCAGAAATTTCACCCAATGAACCCAAGAAAGTGCTCTGATACCAGATGAGAGGAACCTATAACAATTAATTAATGAAAATACATGAGATAGAAGTAATAACAGAACTCAGAATCACTTTATTGATCACAAGCCACTTCGAGGGGGAAACCTCCTTTGAGCAAGCTCAATACAAATAACTTCACGGTACCTTCAATGGCCTCAACACACACTTATATACTAAGTCTATGCCCAATACTATGGGTTAATACCATGGGACATATAATACTACGGGACGACTTACAAAGCATATGCATCCAATACTATGGGTCAATACCATGGGCTAATACAAACTATGGATCAACAAATACTACGGGACGACTTACAAAGCATATGCGTACAACAACAATATACTAATAAAGTAAAGAGAAGGGTTAACACGGGTCCCTAACACCACTGTTGCATCCAATTTTGTGCCTAGTTGTGTGCCTAATTTAGAGTCCAATTTTATATCTAGTTAGGAGTCCAATTTTGCATCTATTATTGTGTCTTGTGTTGCATCTAGTTTGGCATCCATATTTGCTTCCAAATTTGTGTCTAGTGCCGAATCCCTTTTGCATCATGTTTTGCGTCCACTTTTGCATTTGGTGTGACGTCCACTTTTGTGTCTTGTTTTGCATCCAATCTTGCATCCACTTTTGTGTCCCATTTGTCGTCCAATTTGGCATCCATTTTGCATTTTGTTTTGCATCCCATTTTGCATCCACTATTAATTAAGAATATTAATTTCAATTATTAGTAGTGAAATATATCATTTTTTATTTATTTTGTATTCATTTTACTAATTTCAATTAAATATTGAAATATATCAAGGTTTTCAAATATTATTAAGAATTTAAATTTACAGTATAACATTTGTAAAGAAGTTTAAGATAAATTCACAACATCCATCCAAAAGTAATAATATCATGATACATAGTAATTCTCCATCAAAAGAATATTAAAAATTTCATCTTTATATATAGTAACAAGACAATATTGATAATATCATCATCATATTTAATTAAATCAATTAAATTCAAATGGATGATCAACAAATCAAAACCTTGCATGGATATCATTATAGTAAAGTAAATAAAAAGTCATATATATATATTATTTAAATACCAATGTGACAAGAAATAAGTTGTATGATCTTCATAAATAAATATAAAAGTAAAAATGACAAATATATCATAGTTATATATCAATAACAATACATGTAAATATAATCCAGAATGTAGAATGCTCATGCATAGCATTAGTAGCTAGCTAGCACCACCAAGATCATCATCAAGATCATGGTCATGATCCTCATCAACTCGCCATCTTTCTCAACCTCATCACCATCGTCACCATCATCATCGTCTTCTTCTTCTTCTATATCTGAAGCAGGCTCAACATATTTTGGATCATCTGTATGGGGTCATTAACTAATGTGATCTGTAAAAAGTTCAATATTAGATGTTAGTATTAATTTCATACCACAATGCATATTTCTATTATATTTCTAATATTAATTCATACCAAAGTAAAACAAAGTATAATACAATTGCAGTTAATATGTGTGTGTGTGCACTAATATGAGTATAAAGGAAAGTGCAAAAAATAGAACTAAATGGCAATTTTATTAAAAGATATAAACAAATTAACTAGTTTAATAAGTATGAAATGCCAATAACAATATTAATCTTCTCCTTACTTTTATGATTTTAAGATGAATGCTAAAGTGATAGGTTTGTCCTAACTATCAAAGATGGCTCGCCACTTCAACCATCAAGCTTTCCTCCGCTCAGTAAATCATGGCAAGAAATGAAGGTTTGATACGATAATATGAGGTTATTGAATTTTAATACATTTGGTTTTGTCAAACATTAGCAAATCCAACAAGATAACTTAATATGCTCCTTTTTCATGAAATTATGAATTGGTTCTTATTACCTATATCATGCAGTTACCATATCGTATGCATATCCTGCACTTACCATATCCCATGGAAAGCTTTGACAACACAACGGTACAAAACAAACTAATCCAAGGGATATTAACCATCAATCCAAAAAATATAGTTATTCCTAATTTCACCACTTGAAGAGATGGATAATAAAAAATGACAATATTGTCAATTGTAAAGAAAAGGATGCTTAAAAAAGGACCAACAACTTTCATAATGGGGAGACCAAGCTTTAGAGAATTTTAGGTAACACATGTCATTAGCTATAATAATTTAATAGTGTAACTTGATAGGAGTGAGTTGTCACTATACCAATGGATAAAGGTGAAAATTTGATGATGAAAAAAGCATGACTACACCTACAAGGCAACGACAGAGACAAAAGGCAGAAAAATGCAACATATTCTACTGGTGAGTCATAATAACCATGGAAATACAAGCCATGCCCCTTAAATTTTCCAAAATAAGGTCTTTCATCAAAATCATGTGGATATCTAGGGATGCTTGAGAAATCAAGAGGAGAAAAGAACACTTCAAACCATGGAGACCATTCCATTCTTCCTTTCTTTTAATTTCTTCAAAGAAGATGTCGAATTTGAAAACGCATATGAGCATACCTCTTATCAATACCAAAATGCATAAAGTCACCAGGGTGAACCTTCAATACCTTCACAATGCTACTTGCTTCACCCTACAAGCAACAAATATTCAAAATCTATAACGACAAGGGCTTCGTCCCTTCATCGAGTCGCCATGTGAGAAGATATATCTACAACAATAACCTCCCACGTGTCAAGAATAATGATCGTCAAAAAATGAAAAAATGGCTTTATCCTTGGCAACGACACCAAAAATATTACAACTCGAAATACATGTGTAATTAAAGCCCCAAAGAGCAGGCTAGCCCAGCCACAACCGAGAGGTATTCCCCATTGTCACCTTAGTAACTATCTCCCTACACTTTCAGTTGACTCTTTTCCAACTCAAGGGGTCATTCACTAGATAGGATTGCTAGGCTATGGAAATGAGGGTACAAAGGAGATTTGAGGAGTTAACCTTAGCAAAACTTGAGGTATTATGCTATAGTATAGGTGATGGAAGGTTTTGAATACTAGTGCCAATCCCTAAGCAGAAAATGGATTCAAGAGGAAACAAAACCAATGAAAGGGAAATATGTCTTTCAATAGTTAGGGGAATTGGATCCCTCATGGTGCCTACCAATAAACCCTAACATGACACGATGTGAACCATGGAGATCGCTAGGAGTTGCCTTCCAGTGCCAACTAAAACTATGTTAATTAGAGTATGCCCTATACAATAAATTATCACAGGTTCTGCTCATTAAAGATGCCTAGAACAATGTAGCATTCATGTATAAAACAACAAAGGATTTACAATCCTTCCAATGTGACAACATTGTCCTTCTATGGCCCTAATTAGCAAGCCTAGCTACTCCCTATATCATTAGTGACATCAAAAGATAATAACCTAAACATACTTACAAACGGAGAAGAAATCCCTTGAAATTCAATTGCTCCATAGGATATCACATTTAGAATTTAAAGAGAAAAATGTTCTCATTATCCAACCATGACTTATATAGAAGAGGAAAAGACTCTCTTATATAAGAGAGTAGCCTAACTTACTTCACAATAAAATATTCATTTCATTCCCAGGATAGGGAAAACAATCACCAAAACCCTACCTAACTAACAATCCCCTAACCAACTTTGACATCTTTTAAGTTCTAACCAACTCCTAACCAACCTTTAACAAAATATAAAAAGTGGTCAAACCACAAGTACATGAGGTACCATTTTTTCTCAAATATTCTTCAACACCCTAACAAACCCCTGAAAGGTGATTAGATAAAGCAATGAGAATTTTACCAAACTTTTCAACTCCATTGGTTTCATAAAGGCTCCCCTTTTGGCCAAACCCACTAGGTTACATAAAGACAAATGAAGGGGTGTCTTAATGATTTTAATATCGGTCCATCTTGGAATGTCCAGGAACCATGAGAAAGTTATGGATAAGAATGGATCTATGATCCTCCACCAAAGCATATAGTCAATCCGACCCATCAAAGCACGAATAAAGGGGCATTCTTTGAAGGGGAATTGTTTGATGGCCAAATCTCTATTATAATAATGTGTTAGCCCCATACAATGGAAGCAAGCTTCCATATAGGTTCCCAAATCCTCTGAGGTCGAGCCATGGAGTTTATGCTAGCATCTGGTCCTGGATTGGGGGTGCTGGGAGCTCTGGAGTATGCAGAATACGGCTCTTGGGCATTGGATTATGGTTATCTTTGATTTTGTAGGATTATTGTTTAGTGCAGGATTGGAGTCAGTCATTCCTTGTGGATGGTCAAAACCAACCAAGTAAAAATAAGTGGGAAAGTACGTATTTTTTAATCCTGCACTATTGTCTGGGTGGTTTTGTTTTTATCTCCTGACGGGATGTCCTAGTTTCTGCTTCCTGCTACATGTGACTGGGGTTTTACTTGGTCCTTTCACACGTTGTTGGTTGGGATGGTGAAAGCTGGAGGGGAATCCCCAGTTCCCGTGGTCTCGGTTAGGTTAGGGTAAACTCTAATGCTGCGGTGGTTTTTCAATCTCCGCGCACTACGATTCTTTCCTCTGGACGGGGTAAGGGGATGCCTGCTGTGGTTTTTGGGGCTATTGCTGTGGATTCTACTAGGTCTCATTCTGACCAAAATCCGCATTCTGTGAAAGCTCATGTTGATAGTACTTTTAAGCAACGGTCGAGGGTTAGGATGGGTATAAAGGTGGAAAAGGCACAGAGGCATCAAGTTCACTACACTCTTGGCAGGGACGTGACGCTGGAAATTGTTCAAAACCTGTCCACGAGGGCTATGGTTGGAAAAATGGAATATCTTAGGATGAGCCGTGAGGAGGCGGTGGAGTGGATATCCAGATGCTGGAAACCACTGATACATTACGTTCCTAGGGTCATTTCACTGGACAATGGCTGGTTATATTTTTATTTTTTATCGGAGGAAACTTTACAAGCTATTCTTTCCAGGTTTTGGGTCTTAGGTACTGGTTCGTTGGTCCTTATGCACTGGCATTCTGCTTTTGATCCTAGAAAGGAGAAGTTATCTAAGCGCCACCTTTGGGTCCTCTTTCCTGGCTACCCTCTCTTTTGTTGGAGCTTTCAGGCCTTTATGGGTATTGCCAATGCCTTAGGTCGCTTCATTCTAATTGAGGAAAGTACTCTTCTTTCGAATGAGTGCAAGTGTCCTAGGGTTTTGATTGAAATTGATGTGGCAGAAGGCTTGCCTGAGGAAATAGAGGTTCTTTGGGAGCACGGGGTTTTTGTGCAGCAGTTGGATTACTGGCATTTGTCATTTCATTGTTTTAAGTGCCATCGAACTGGACATTTGCACTAGGATTGCAAAGGTACCATCATGTCTAGAGATAGGAGCTTGGCGGAGCCTTTGGATGGTGATGACCTTGCATAGTTCATCTCAGTACCTATACCTTTTGATGTTGATTCTGCGTTGGAGTTTCTGGGTAAGTTCAAATCCTTCCTCCCGTTACTTTCGAAATCTTATTCGTTTGAGGATATATGGAATTCTCTGGTTGATGGGGAAGTTTCTTTGTTTGGTGGTGGTGCCTCTATCGTTCCTAGATCCTTATTTCCCCCTTTTCCGGGGGGGGGGGGGGGTAAATGGCCTTGATAGGGATTCTTTGGGTTCTGATGGGGACCCTGTGGAGAGACCTCGGGGGGTGGGGCTAGATATTCACATAACTTCATCTCTTGTTAAGGATTCCCCAGTCTGAATACCTAGTCTGGAGATTGATGTCCTTGTTGCACCAACTCTTTCTATGGGTTATGTAGAGGATTCTTTGACTTTGGGGCTTTCAGGGTTGGGCGAGTCGGACCCTTTCGGTCATAACACTCCTGAGCCGGTTAAGGTTCCCTTACCAATATTTGGTGGAACTGGTTGGGTGGGTGAACCCGAGTTAGGGGTTTCTTTCGGATCTATTAAATTTGCTAACATTACCATCTGTAAAAAACCTAATAGGAAGAAGATTAAAGAAGCCAGTAGATTTGATTTGATATGCATAGTTCTTTCCTTTGACCACTTCGGAGTCCTTATGACCTTTGTTTTTTGCACCATTTGCACCGCTGGATTCATATTTCCACACTCGTGATGATGCTTGAGATCATTTCTCGCTCTCACCCCCCGATTCTTCGGGTCTTTTTTTTCGACGCCACTAGTCGCCTCGGTTTGCGTGCCACATCGGCCGTTCTCCGTTTTTCACATGTTTTATATCATCGGATTCATTTTTCCGAGCTGGTGATGATGCTTGAGATCATTTCTCGCTCTCACCTCCAGATTTTCTGGGCATTTTTCCAAAATGCCCCCGTCACCTCGGTTTGCGTGCCACATCGGCCGTTACCCGTTTTTGACATCCTTTATATCACCGAATTCATTTTTCCGAGCTCGTGATGATGCTTGAGATCATTTCTCGCTCTCACTAGGTACAATTTCAACATTATGTCCCGACACCTTGCTGCCTCGGTTTGCGTGCCACATCGGCTGCTATCGGATTGTTCCACATTTTTACATGAGCCCTTCACTCCTGTCATACTGCAAATGTTTCATTATTTTGCCACCATTTCATCTACCCCGCAAGGAGGCCCACCAGTGTTCCCCCCAACCCTCGTTCTTGGTCATCATTACTGATCCTTGATTGAACACTTCCTCCTTGCCTGGCCATTCCTTTTGTTCGGTATAATTTTATCCCTTTTTCGGGCCGGACAAGTCCTTTACGAAAAAGGCACTTAGGGAGTTTCCGTTAAGCTCTTTTCTGACTCCTAAAAGAATGAAAAGATCGCCGAGCAATCTTGCTTCCTTTCATGCTCGTTAAAGTACCTGAAAGGGCGTCTATCTGGTATAAGTTTAACCCTTTTCCGGACCTGGTAGACTAATTACGAAAAAGGAATACTCTAGTCACACCGGCTAGAAGAGTTCTTCATTGCATCCTTTTATGCTTCTTTGGGCCTTGGAGACTAAATCTACGAAAAAGCAACCCCCTGGAGTCTTCTTATTGCTTTCAGACTCTCTAAAATTGAAAGCAACCACGAGCATGAACTGTCCTGGGCTCGGAAAATCCACACGATAGTACCATTCCATTACTTCAGAGTCTTCTTATCGCTTTCAGACTCCTTAAAATTGAAAGCAACCACGAGCATGAACTGTCCTGGGCTCGTAAAATCCACACGACAGTACCATTTTACACACACTTCTTCTAGTTCATTAACCCATGAAGAAGTCTCCTCCTGTGCCGCCTGGCACTATGCTCGATCATCTCGGCAGCACCCCCAATCAGGTCTCCTTTGTTCAGAGTTTTCTGCAGTTTCCTGCAATTTTACACCAGCTTGAGTCTCCCTCAGCCAGTTATCCTCCCAGATCCATTACAGCTATGATCCCTTTCCCCCCAGTCAGTTTCATATGCTTCCAGATCATTCCCATTATCATACTCTGAACAAAGGAAGTTTGAGTCCACCCACTCTACTTGCCCAGTTGTCCCCCCCCAGTTTGGTCAGTCCTGCCATCAGCACTATCAGATTTCGGTCTTGTACCTCGTGCTCCTGTCAAGGAAACATCATTTCCTTGATAGTTGCAGGTCTCCCTCTGTCGACGACAGCTAGGGTTTTACCCCTAGCTTGTGCAAATGAGCACCTACTAAGGAGAATGGACTCCTTAGTAGCAGTTCAGTAAATGTAAATAATTAAGCTAAAACAGAAATTAAATTACTTCTAAAACATGCATGAAACATAAACAACAAATTTAAAAGATGGCTTTTTGTATTGATATTACCTTCAATGTGAAGGTTTGATGAAGCCCTTTGCAGTGTCCAAGAGGATGCTCCAAGCTTCAATATGCTCCTTCTCCTTCTCCAATGGTGGGGATGGGCCAAAAGTGGCTCTCAAGGTGAAAGTAGTTCAATGATGAACTAGGGTTTCGGGAGAGATTTTGGCAGAGTAAGGGTGCTTGTGATTGTGGATATGGAATAAGGGATCTCCATCACCTATTTATAGTTTTTTGGTGGTGGAGTGCTTACCCATGGTTTTGGGAAACACATGGTTTTATGCAGCTGTATAGGGTTTTTTCCTCCTTTTCCTCATTATTTTATATTTTTTCTTCCTTTTTTAGGGGTTTTTGCTATTTTTAGAGGAAAAATGGGGTTTTTTAGCCTTTTTTAGGCTATTTTGATGGTTTTGTGGCCTTTTGGAGGCATTTTAGGCCTTTTGGAGGCTTTTTAATGGGATTTTTTGGGATTTTAAGGGAAATATGGTAGGAAAATGGACAAATGAGCCATATAATGTGGTAGATGAGGTAGTGAACACTTTTTGGGTGTTAACAGGGGGTGATGAGGGGAAGTGGGTTAACCCTAAACTATCTAGTATCTTTGATATATCCTTGGCCTTGAATTCTCGACAGACATCTGGGTCACTTAAAGCAAGTTAATACCCCTCTCTGGTTCAGTGAGGATTATTGCAACCCTTAACATTAGAGGGATAGGAAACCATCCCAAAAAGGCGGCCTTACGAAGCTTACTCGATTCTTCCAAGCCGTGTGTTATACTGTTACAGGAGACTATGCATTCGGGCTCTAAAGCTTGTGAGTTTTTCTTAAAAATACGCCTGAATTGGAGATGTTATGGAATATATTCAAATGGTTTCTCAGGTGGTCTTCTTGCCACCTGGAACCCTTTTTTGGCTAATTTTGTGGCCTACAAAACTTGTGTAGGCATTAATATGGAAGGACATTTCCGGGGGATGGATCAGGCTGTCGGTGTTTTAAATTTATATGGTCCCTAGAGGGATCGTCAACTTTATTAGGACTCTGTCTTTGTCAATCCTGGAATACAGGAACATGGGCTCATTATTGGAGGCGACTTGAATTTTACGCTATCTTCTAATGAAATTTGGGGTTCAGGGCGATGGGAGGATCCTTTAGCTTCTTATTTCTTGGATCATTTAGAAAAATTGGGGTTAATTGATACCCATCCATCTCACCTGGTACTAACTTGGAACAATAGTCGATCTGGAAAGGATGGCATAGCTAAACGATTGGATCGTTTTCTTGTTCACAAATCCTTGGTTGGCTTGGGGATCAGGATTAGAATGTGGAGTGATCCCACTGGTATTTCGGACCATAAAGTTGTATTCCTGCAATTTGACTTTCAGGCATCGAAGACATTGTACTCGTTCAAATTCAATAGCATGTGGCTGGAGGATGAAGCTTTCTATGAGATGGTAAAAAATAAATGGATGGTTATGCCTCCGACTGAACATCAACCTCACCTACAAAATCTGTTGCATAAGTTATCTTCCCTTAGAGTGGAGGTGAGTGCATGGGATCGTGCAAAGAAAAAAGCCATCTCGGCTGAGCTGTGTTCTATTGAGGATTAACATTTGGAGATGGAGGATTCTGTGGAGGGTGATTATTTTTCGGCTGAAAGGAAGAAGATTCTGATGGGGATTTTCAAGAGGAAGGAGGATTTGCTTGGCCAACAAGAAAATACTTGGCGATTAAAGAGTCGGGCATTATGGATTGCTAACGACGATCATAACACCATATTTTTCCAAAAATTAGCTAATCAGAGGAGAAATGGGAACTCGATATGGGAGATCAAAGGTGGTGATGGCATTGTTAGAACATATCAACATTCTATTAAATTGGTTGTGGAGGAGCATTTTCGGGGGTCTTATCAATAGGTCCAGGCTAACAATTTAGAAGCACAATTGAACATTGTCAAGTTATTTCCTAAGTTTCTTAGTGATGAAGAGGGTAGGAAGATTGGTGAAGGGGTGTCTTTGGAGGAAGTTCAGATGGTCTTGAGGACTTTTGTCAAAGAAAAAAGCCCCGGTCCAGATGGATGGACGGTGGAGTTCTTCTTGCATT
Source organism: Larix kaempferi (assembly GCA_027924585.1). Lineage (NCBI taxonomy): Eukaryota > Viridiplantae > Streptophyta > Pinopsida > Pinales > Pinaceae > Larix > Larix kaempferi. The sequence goes on along the minus strand of BSBM01000241.1, from coordinate 5,888,561 downwards.
TTTTTTATTTGATGGGGCAGGAGATACTCCTTGCTATGGAGGAATAGAGATTAAAAGATACCATTCCTAAGAGTTTAAATTCTACCCATCTTGCTCTAATCCCTAAGAAGGACACGACGAAGGATTTCAATGATTTTCGTCCCATTTTGGTGTGCAACATCCTCTATAAGTTAATATCAAAAATCATCATTCGTCGTATCAAACCATTCTTGGCTAAGCACATTTCATTGGAACAATTTGGTTTTCTCTACAACAGGAAAATCCTTGATGTTGTTGGGGTGGCACAAGAATGTTTACATTCTGTAAAAGTTAAGGATATTCAAGCTTGTATTCTAAAGATGGATTTGATTAAGGATTATGATCGTTTAGATTGGACATTTCTCCAGTTTATTCTCATCCAGATTGGCATGTCGTTGAATGTGGTTCAGTGGATTATGGCAAGTATTTATTCTACCAGCTTTGTTGTGCTGATTAATGGTTCTCTGTCAGATGTCGTTCCTTGTAGCAAGGGTGTCAGACACGGTTTCCCGCTTTCGCCATTATTATTTATTCTGGCTATTGAAGGCTTAAGTAGGATTATTAATGCTGCAAAATCGGAGAGAAAACTCAAAGGTATTAACATATCCCATGCTATGGCTATCACTCACTTGTTGTTCGTTGATGATGTGTTAATCTTCGGGGCTGCTTCTTTAAATGAATGGTTGGTATATAAAAATATTTTTGATGAATTCTGTTTAGCCTCGGGTATGGCTATTAGCATCTGTAAGTCTTCGTTTCTTTATAATTGTAATGACCAAGATGTGACTGAATCTATGAAATCCCTTTTCCCCTACAATTTTGATCCTTTGGACAGTGGATTCAAGTACTTAGGGTACTTCCTTAAAGCAAATAGCTACAGAGTGGAGGACTAGAGATGGTTACTATAGAAAGTTGATCGGCGAATCAATAACTGGGCTCACCGTTGGTTATCCATTGGCGGTAGGCTCATCCTTGCACAATGGGTTATTCAGAGCCTCCTGGTCTACTGGTTCGGTTTGAGGAAGGTGCCTGTGTCTATTATTAATAGTATTCGTAGCAAGATGGTCCATTTCATTTGGGCCGGAAAACTACATTCGAAGAAATTTCATCTGGCTTCCTGGCAGAGCCTGTCATGGCCTAAGTTAAGTGGAGGTTGGGGACTGAAGAATCTTGAATGTTTCAACTTAGCCATGAGAACAAAAAGCTTGTGGAGGGCTTTGGTTGATGGGGGTCTTTGGAGCAATGTTATCCGATCAAAATATTTAAAAACGCCCTCGGTGCTTCAGTGGGTTCGTAAGCCTATTTTTCCCTTTAATCAAGCCTCTGTTGTCTGGCGCAGCCTCATTAGTACCTTCCAATCTATTTTTCCTTGGGTAAAATGGAAGGTGGGTTGTGGCAAAGAGTTTTTCATTGGTATTGACCCTTATATCAGTGATGAAGATTGTTATTTGCTACCTAATAGCTTGGTCAAGGAGCTTCATGATCGTAAATTGGTGGTACTTACCCAAATTTATCAGGAGGGATCTGTTTCTAGTAACCCACGATGGTTGTATGCCAATGATTTGGATCTCCCATCACAATGGGCTCCTATATGGGATAGATATATCGAACAACTTACTTTTGCGGGCATTCATTTGTCAGCATCCAGTGATAGACTGGTTTGGGATAGCCCTGTTTCAAATGGGGTGTTGACGGTTGCTTAGGTTTATAAGATGGTTTTACAAGACATTGCTTCTCCACCGAAACACAATTGGTGGCATACTAAGCTTTGGAAATGGAATATTCCATTAAAGCTGAAGTGTTTCTTGTGGTTGTGTCTGGAGGATAAAATCCTTACCTGAGCGAATCTGCAGTCAAGAGGTTTTCATGGTTCGGGGTTTTGTTCACTGTGTAGATCGAAATATGAAGACATCCACCATATTTTTGTCAAATGCAGTTTTATTCAGGAGGTATGAGGTGAATTGAGAAGGTGGGTTCATATTCGTGAGGACTTGAGCGGCGATTCTCTCAATGAATGCATTTCCATGTGGAATCGTAATGCTTCCTCTTTCAAGACACTTTCGTTGTTCATGATTGGTATCATTTGGAGGATGAGGAATGAAGTCATATTCGATAACATCTCTCCTTCAATTATTGGTACTTGTAAAAGAATTCTGAGTTTTTATAGTGGTTATCCTGATGACAAGACATGTAAGAAGTGCAGGCATGTCACTTATCCTGTTATTGATAGTGAAGGCATCTATGGGTTCTTTGATGGGGCTTCGAAGCAGGCTGTGTGTGGTGCTGGTGTCATCATATACCTTCGTAAGAATCACATTATCCGTATCAAAATGGGAATTGGCAAGGGAGATTGCATAAAAGCTGAGCTATTAGCGACACACTGCCTTCTTTGGTTTGCATCAAGGACGGCGTATTTTCAGTCGTCCATGTTCGGAGATTCACAGGTTTTACTAATTGGATCAACGGAAAGTCTAAAGTTGATGTCATGATACTTGAGCCATGGCTTAAGGATGTGGAGCGTTTGGTGGCCTCCTTCGCACAGATTTGCTGCAAGCACATCTACCAAGAAGCAAATTCGGAGGCGGATAGATTATTGAAGGATGCTGTGGGACCAATGGATGGGTATCTTCATTTTGAGGAATCCTTGGATAATATGGTTATTGATCAAGGCACCATGTGGGCGGTATAATAGTGTGGGGATCTTGTTTTTTTTGTCTTTTGCTATTGTAATATGGTTATAGACTTTGGCTTTTGGCAGGCATTAGGGATGCTCATTGACATGTTTTTGGCTCTTTAGAAGCTTAGTATTTCATTGATGTTATGATTGCAGATGGCTGCCCTACAACTCCCATTCTCAAGGGATAGAACATTGAGTTTTATGATGGTCTTTGTTTTTGATCTGGAACAACTGTTGTAAGTTTGATTTTCCTACTGAAAATAACAAGTTATAATTTTTTTTCATTGAAAAAAAAATGTGTTAGCCCCACGTTTTCTCCACATATCGAGACATGACTCTTCCACTTGGCATGTCCACCACCCATAACTACCTCCACCCAACATATGACACAAATCGAAGCATGGTCCTTGGATCCTATCTTCCATGATGACAATAAAATAAACAAATAGAAACCCCATTTGATGTCCCGGCTCCATGAAACATATATTCCATGACTCCTCCACGTTGGATATAAATTCCTGTCAGAGAAAACACGGCCTTCGGTTTCAAGGGACGACCCTGTTTCAAGCCTCGAGTCATAGATAAATCCAACCCGAACACACTGTCTATAAGCCACAGTCTCAATGTGACCACGATTTAATTACTTCCTCGACCCACTGATGTTGATGAACAGGGGTCATGACTTCTTTCTAAGGGATCATTAAAAACTTCAAGATCATCCTCTATTCGTTGAATTAGATGTGCCCTCTTCAAACTGCCAGGACCACTGAAAAAGATATTCCTTGCTCAATCTCAGACAAGGGTTTGTATATAGTTTCAAAAACATTTTAGACTGAGATGTTATTGCCATGGAAAAACCCTTTATCGGCCTCGAGGACTGCTGATATAGAATCTTGAATATGCTAAATCTGGCACTATGATGAAGGTTTAATCAGTTCCTTTATTTACATTCAGATCTACCTAGATGTTGGATTTCTCGCCTCATGTTTCCATTCAACCAATGGCTCATTTACAAAGACATCCAACACAAAAGAAATGGTTTGAATGTAGTGCAGATAATGTGCAAACCATGTCATCAATAGAATCCAAAGGCAGAAGTAAATTTGCAAACTAAGGAGTACGCTTGAATGGTATTAGTTCATGAACTGGAAAAAGAATCACCCTGTACCAAATTTGTATCCAAAATTGATAAGAATAAGAATAACATTCCAGCTATATTATAACCAAAGATACTCAAAAAAGATAAGCTTCGAACACATTGTGAATGTAAAGCAAGAAAGTATTATGCACTTGTTTCCAGCCTTGACATGCCACTTTTGAGGGCATCCGAAGCTAACTGAGAAATCAAAACATTCTTCTGCCTGACTTCCTCTGCTCCCAATTTCTTGTACATATTTGTATAGTTCCTCACTTTTCTATCTGCTACACCACTCATGTGTCCTCGAGATATTACCATCACCCGATGGCCTCGAGCAGTAAGGACAATAAGTAGAGAACCACAAACATCTCCAAGAGTTCCACGTACTCAAGCTAACGGTGACATCATACGTTTTGATTGATGTCTAAATGTAATGCTTCGTTTAAGTTTGATTTATACATTGTTGTTACAAGTGCTAATAGGCCTGAAGCATTCATGCTAGAAACCGGTGATGAGAATAGGCTACAGGACTTTTAACTTTAAGCCAATTTGGATACCAGAAAACAAGCTTTTGCTTTGAGCTAGTCACTGAAATGAATCCAAAACTAAGGCACCCAAATAACCCTTTATTTCTGAATTACTTCTCCTTATATTATCCTTGTAACAGCACCCTATGTCTTCATCTGACCTCCATCTTCCATATAAACTTCAATCAGAGGTGTTCTAGCAATGTGTGGGACATATCACCGTTCTTCCTAGGAGCTCAACCAATTCTTCACAAGTGCATACCTCTGTTTTAAAAATCGGTCAACTTGGACTTGGACTCGACCGAGTTGACTGAGTTGACCCTCCACTGAGCTGACTCGGCCTTCAAACCGGATCGGGTGACCGGTTCGGTACCAAACCGGCCGAGTTGATGTCCGACTCAATCGGTTCGGTACCAAAACGGTCAACTCGTTCGAGTCCAAACCTGAACTGTCCGAGTTGTCTGGAAAAAAACCTGCTTTGTTCAATTACTCAATAGATTTGGAAATACTAGATGGTAATGTTAAATTTTCTTAAATTTAACATTACCATCCTTTTACTTAAATTTTTAACATTGCCATTAATTGTTTCAGGATGTTTGAGAGTGGTTCCAACCTCATCGGACTTCATATGCAAAAAGTAGAATTTTAGATCCCATTCAGAATTCAACAGACTTAACAGTTTTCAGGATTCCAAGATTGCAAAGTTTCCACCAAATTCTATCATGTACGAGGGTATGGGATTGGCATTTAATCAAGCACATCAACCCCTCTATATACCTTGATGTTGGTGGTGTTGATTGTTGAACTCCTCCATCATGACCTTAATAAAAAATGTACTCTTCACTCAAGCGAAATCACCATAAGCATGGGAATATCTTTCAACCTTATTTTAACAATTGGATTAAGAAGTTTCATCAAGATTGTAAGGTTTTGAGTCATTAACTAATGTCCTTGGAGGATCAACGTTGAGATCAAGGATTAGCTTTGATATATATCCCCATTTCCAAAATTTTGGGGGGTCACGTTTCAAACGCGTCCCTGTTTCAGAAACTCATCCTTGTTTCCCCCGTTTCCTCCAACTTAGAATCTAACCCTAAAGCTATAAGATGAACCCTAACCTGGTGCTTCTAGACGTTCATCTACTACTACTACTACTACTACTGCAATTGTAGATGACCTTGAGGAGTTTGAGCTTGAGCCAGATGATGATGCTATTGCCTATGACATTGCGAGTCTTGATTTTAGTTCTACTTCTAGTTCTAGCAGTGGTGATGAGTTTGATGATTGATCATGTTGATCAATGAAATGTATGATGTATGATGTAGTGGTATCATATCAAGTTGTTTTTTGGACTTTACAGGCCATTTAGGCCTCATTGATTATGTATTTTGTTCCAGAATCCAGATATCTATTGCATACACTTCGTGCCATTTTGATATATTCAGCCTTCTATGGTATATACATGAGTAGACTTTGGATATTTTGTTTCTAATGCTTTGGAATCATCATGACTTTGGATATTTTGTCTCTAATGCTTTGGAATCATGGATTAGAATCTTTAAAATATTTTTTTTCTTTAAAATTTAAATATTTTATGTAGTTTTGAGTAAAATGAGTCATTAAATTCAAATCGGCCGAATCATTGCCGATTCATTACCGATTTCGAGTCTGAGTCTAAGTTGACCCTCGACCGATTCTGAGTCCGAGTCAGAGTTTTAAAACATTGGTGCATACATACATCTTCATGGAAGAATCCTTCAAATGGCTTGTAGGTAACTCAGTAGCAAATTCCAGGGGTGAGGATAGTTTTCATCATTTCTTGGTACAAGGCTTTAACGTTTTGCTCGGAAGGTGTCTAGGGTTGGAAATAATCCCTTTTATTGTTGTTCTCTTGCCTAGAGCTTCATTTTATTGTTGTTCTCTCGCCTAGAATTTTATCATATTGTTGTTTTCCTGAAAATGGCCTCAAATCTTTACTGCTTAATTTTAGACATTTATTCATTCATATGACCACTCCTTTCTCTAATTTTTCATTCTTTCAATGTTTCCAACCTTATTTAAGATAGAGTTTCAATAAAACCATTACAACTTTAAATAAAAGAAAACAAATATTTGAATTAATTAAAAAAAAAGTGTAAGATTGCTAAATCCCATCATATTCTTTTTGTATCAATTTTTCTCGGTTGGAAATTATGATCAATTTGCTTATAAGACTAAGATTGAAAATTGAAGTGAAGGCCACTTAATTCTTCTTTTGCAATCATGTTGCATCTTTTGAGCTCATATTCTTCCACTCAACAAAAAATTCATTGTATTATCTTCCTCTATTATTCTTGCAAACAATCTCCTCGAAAACTTCAGCAATTACATCATAGTTTTTACCTATCTCCTCGAAAACTTCAGCAATTTCATCATAGTTTTTACCTACAATTTGAGTTCTTTCCAATCCAACATATGATATTTTTATTCCTTCTCTTCATATATACATTTGCAATATTAATTTTGGGTAACTCCAACTTCTTGTTATATGAAATCTTCTTCAAACTTCTACAACATCCTATATTATTCTACTTCAATTTTCATAAGCTACCCTACGAAGCATATCATTCGATAAATGTTCCATGGCCAAATCTAACTTTCAAACGATAGATCTCTTCAGTATACTCATGATTAGTAATATCTCCTAGTCTTAAATTATACACATTTTAATAAAATCTCTATTTGTAATCCATGGGAAATAATTTCTCATGCAACTTGCCCACCATCTTCTCCCAAGTTCAGATTTTCTCTTTCATTTTTCAAATTCGATCCCTCTGCATGCATTCCCACCACAAGGTAGCACATCCCTTTAATTTCATGGCACCAAATTCGAAGCACAACTCAATTTCTCCAATCTAGTTAATGTATCTGCCTTCATGATGTCATCATAACTGGGAAATTCAAATTGTGCCTTCCTTTTTCCTTTAAAAAATCAGAGTAATTGTACTTGAGCAATGTTATGTTCTACCTTTGATGGGTCTAGTTTTGTTTCTTCTTCTACATCTCCACTCTATCAGGTTTCTAAGTCATCATTTCTTCCAACTCCCAAATAATTTCTCCTTTCCTTCTCTTCACGCCATACCAGGAATGAAAAATCTTCTCAATCAAATATTTCTTAGGTCCTCCTTCTAAGAAGTCTGCTACAACATCAACAAAAAATAGTTCTAACCAATGGTTTCTCACTGAAACTAATTTGCTTCATAGTGATACTACCCAAAATTTTTTGTTTATTGGAATTATTTTGACCAATTTAGGAATAAAACTTATCCTAATACCAATTGTGACAAGGCCTAGGAGCATGAAATTAAAGTTGTACAACAAGAATTCAAATGAACGAAAACACGCAATGTAAACAACAAAAAGGAGTTTGAAAACAATACTTTATTTGAATGCAAATGGCCAATCTAACAAGCATTATTACAAAATTATTAAGTGAGTTTAAAGAGGTCTTAGTCTCTCATCCCAAATTATTGAAGTGAAAGGCCACTAGCCCCTATTACATTGTCTTCTTCAAATTAATAAGTAAACCAAGAACTAAGAACCAATACTAATAATCCTAAGAACCAACCCTGTGATTGTCCTCTAGATTATGATTTTGAAATTGTTAAAGGAATTCAAACTACCCAAACCATTCTAACTTTCAACAAATTTGAACAACCATCAACTAACCATCAGTATTTAAATCACCCACGGTAAAATTCAATTTATATTCTTAGACAAATTTGAACAACCATCAACTAACCATCAGTAATTAAATCAGCCACAGTAAAATTCAATTTATATTCATACACATCAAATTCTACGGTAAAATTCAATTTATATTCTTAGACAAATTTGAACAACCATCAGTATTTAAATCAGCCACAGTAAAATTCAATTTATATTCATAGACATCAAATTCTAGTCATCATGGAATCGAGATTCATGGACTCTTTCCAACGAAGATGTTTTTCTTTTCTCCAATGCCAAATTCAAGTAAGTGATTTCAAATCCCTGTCTTTAGAATCACAGTTGATCTCAGGAGTGAGATTTATTCTTGTCCAAAAATGAAGGCTACCAAATCTGTGACTAAATCTTATGAATGACAGAAATTATTACTGGATTTCAAGAAAAACGTGAATGGAAAACATCAATCTCAATCCCTGCAACCACAGATCAATTATCAGGGTGACTTATCTTGCTTCTTATATGTTATTATATTGAATCTCTGTTTATTGGAACTTACCACACTCAGCCCCAAGAGTTAGCTCAATCGGTTGAGCACCCATAGTTAGGCCTCCCAGCATGTGAGCTCGCGGGATCCATTCTCCTCGACACTCTTGGGGTTAGGTATGCAAAATGTGTCGAAGGTGTGAGGCCTCTTCGAGTGGGTCCGCCAGCTATTATTCCGTGGATGTAGCGATGCCGGACGGTGGGACCGGTACTCCGATCTGATCCAAATCTGATTCCTTTTCCTCGCAAATTAGATATACCAGAAAAACTTGTGACTCAGCAGGGGTCAAAAAGTTCCGAAACAATAAAAAAAATGCAAAACAATTAGATTCACTCCCTTCTGCACATCCACTTTTCTAGTGGGTGACCTTATCGTCCACCAGGGTAGCCTTGTCTTTTATTTGAGTTTTCCTGTCTTCTATTTTTCTCCTCCTCTTATTGGATTCATCGGCCTTCATCGTGGCCATTTTCCAAGTGGGTGCCCTTGTTTTCCACTAAGGTGCCCTTATCTTCTTCTTATTGCTTTTGTCTTCAAAGGACTGGTCCTTGTTACTTTGGATCGAGGTAGCATCCTATTGGGCTCCTGGGATTCCTCCGCCATTTGACAGTTCTCTCAGTTTTCTTCTTTTTTACCTCTTGTACAATGACTGGCATCCCTTCGTTGCAAAATCTAGGAGTCCCCTTATATCTATGGAGGCTTCCCCATTTATTTCCTTCGAACTAATAGGTAATGCTTTTGCAGGAACTTTTGCTCTGCTTCTTGTTGTTTTGGTTTGTGTTGTTGGTGTCCCTGCTGCTGCAGTTACTTGTTTAGCCAAAGCTTTTCTGCGCTTGTGATTGAGCTTTTTGTTAGACGACACCATTTTATTGATCTTTCCTTAATAAGCTTCTATCTATATTCGTTGCCTTCCAAAACGTTAAGGAAAAACGCTCAAGACGTCTATATGTTCCAGCCACTGGCAGCTATCTTCGTACAGCTATCTGACCGTGGAGCGAGCTCCGTTGCTGTTAAAACAATTGCAAGAGTCATTCGAATGTTATGAAAATGGCTTTGATCTAATGAGTTGTTATGAAAATGGCATCTAATGACATGTGATATGAAATACGACAACGAAAATATTTCAAAGTCTAAAGAATAAAACCCTAATTTATTAAAATTGGATAATATATGGTAAATTGGTATAGGTAGAGAATTTATATCTCTTTTGCATGAGGCCACATTGTAAGTAGTGTGACTGTGCGAGTGTTACATCTGGTTGTATGGTAAATCAAACATGAAAGAAAGATTTACTTGGATCTTCCTTTGTGCTTGATAGATACATGTTTAAGATGGATCTATGTTGGTTTTAATTTTTTTTATTTTATCAACCAAAATGAATTTTTTAATTACAATTTAGTTTTAGTAACTTATTAGCCAATATGAAATTATTTTAATTATTTTTTTAATTTTTGATAACCCAGCATGAATTTTTTAATTACTTTCTTTTACTTTTTATTTTAGGTAAAGTCACATTAATATCTCCACCATATGAGTTGTAGAATACCTCGCTACTTTCAACAACATGTTTACCTTTAAAGATATCTATTGAAATACTAAAATTTATCTAATAAAAGTGGAAATTTGCTCCCTTCCAAGATTTATCTATTTATCTAATAAAAGTGGAAGTTTTCTCCCTTCTTCACAATATGTATGGTTATCATGACATTGTTGAGGTTTTGTTGTTAGCTAATAAGAATTTGGTTATCAAGACATTGTTGAGGTTTTGTTGTTAGCTAATGAGAGTTGAGAGATTTTCTTGTACAAGTTAGGGTATCAATTTATTTAAGTAGACACACTAGCTTCCACAAGGTGGTCATATCTAGAACATATGTGCCACAAATTTTGCCTCGTTTGAAAAAAGAAAAGGTGTAAAACTTGTATTAATGTTGATATAAGTAAAATTCCATGAGGAATTGTGAGTTAAGTTTACGATTGAGAAAATTAGAACAAACATGCTCCACAAGTTCACTTTGGTAATCTAATTATGCAATGAACGTTAAACACCATAAAGAAACATCATTGTGGAACTGTATAGGTTTTCTTGAAACTATGAGGGACTAGGATGGAATCACAAAATTTACATGATTCCACTCCTTACCATCAAAATTCTGGGCAATCCATACAATCTCTCGTAATGTTATTTTTGTTTAATTATGCTTAATTTTTGCTCTATTTTTTTTCTTTTCAATACTTTTCGTGGAAATTTGTTTCATTGAGATTTGTAGTTATTATGTAATCTCATGACAATCACAAACCTATGTTTATTAACTTGAATGGATTAGTTTTAACTCTTTTTAATTTAATATTGCAATATTTTTGTGTTACTTTGACTATCTTTTTTTTCACACCAAAAAAACAACTTGTTATTCCATGGAATCAAAGTTGCTACCATCAATACATCGAAAGAGGACTAGTGAAAGAGGCTTTCAACTAGCCTATAAACAAAAGTCTTGCACAATGCTAAGTACCTTACGCCATTACAATCATTCGTTTTCAAGAAGCCTATAGACATAACATCACTAAATTGTTCAAGAAAGACTGATCAAACAAAAAGAGAATGTAGAGAAAAACTGCTAGCAGGCTCACAAGATAAATGCATCAGTCAACTAACAAACGAGAGCATCACTATCCAGCTTCTTAAAAAAGCCTCAAGGAACCATAATCAAGCAAAGCTCCATCTCTGAATTCCTCAAAACATATAACCATCCATATTTCCAATGATCATCTTGGATAACCAATAAGCTTCTGCATTAAACTCTCTGAAAATATGCTTGAAGGAGATATGAGTGAAAAAGCAATCAGTACTTTTACCTAGTTCTTCCAAGGTTCCAAAGCCAAGGAATAAAGAAACGAGAGTCCACCAGCCCACTCAATAATCACTTTTGAATCCCCCACAATCTGTAAATTTGTCACGTTGCATCGACTAGCGAACCAAAGCAATCCCCACAACAACAGAAGCTTGGCTATCGTGTTAGTGTTGAGACTAGCACCCATCCAAATTTTATACACGAGTGCTGCTTACTTGAAGAATCATACCAGACCCACACTTCCCTTCTTGCTCAACACTGCCGAAGAAACCAATAGTCAGGTCGTCATCAAATAAAGGAGGGATAGACCTCTTGAGCTTGTCTATGTGAATAAATTTCTCCCCACCCAATTCAGGACAATAAGAAACAATATTAAAGCATACCCGCGCCACCGAAAGGACACGGTCCTGAAATAATAGCTTATTCCTGGATTTCCACACTTCCCACATCACAACAAAAGGAAATAAAAGGAGCTTCTTCTGATGTCTCCACCAAACAACTAATTTTTCCTCAATATTGAGGCAATCCTAGCGATCACAGAAGTGATAATACAAACCCATCTCCTGCCAAACATTCCTAAAAAACTAACAATTTCCAAAAATGTGCTCCACCGATTCCTGCTCCATTCTACATAGAATACAAAAACTAGGCCCGACCAAACCTCTTTTGAGTAGAGAGTCCCATGTAAGGATTTTTTGGTTTAGGCTCAGCCAAGAGAAGACTTTAATATTTAAAGGAATCTAACCACGCCTAAGGACCGAATTCCACTAGCATGATCTATCTTCAAACTCAACATCAGTCAATAGCTGGTAAGCTAGCTTAGCAGTGGTTGTTGCATTTCCCGTATTAAAAGACCAAACCAGTTGATCATTTGTGTCATTAAGAAATATCCTAGATTGAAATAAATTATCCACATAAAAATCCCATTCCACAGCCAGAGCACCTGTCAGATTTAAATTGCCTGAGCGAAGCCAATAAGAGCCTCCCTTAGATAGCTCATGAAAAACCTGTTTAAGTACAAAAATATTTCTATTGTGAAGATCAACAATAAGTCCTGTGGACAGTTTATAGTTTTCTCCCAAGCCAATAATCAGATCATAGCCAATAAAGATCTGTATACCCCTACCAATCATCCAACATAAAGCCTTGTTGATAATGGGATATGCCTTCATCAAGCTTCTCCAAAGTACAGAGTCATTTTGTCTTAATTTGAAAGACTCTCGGAATCACTGCTCCAAAACACAGCTTTTAGATATTTCTCCTTAATCACCTTTCCCCATAATCCCTTATTGAAAAAAAATCTCCAAAGGCTCTTCGCACAAAGGGATCTATTAAAACAAGAAAGGTTCTTTATCCCCCAACCACTAAGAGACTTTGTTTGAGAGATACTATCCCAAGATGTTAGATGGAATTTTTAGAATGTTCAATTTTCCATCCCACAAGAAATGAAAAACCAGACTTCTGATAGAAGCTATGATGGAGTTAGGAACTTTAAATAAGGAAAACCAGTAGACAGGGATACTATGAAGGACGACATTCACCAATACAATCCTTCCACCTGCAGACCACCATCTGAAGGACCAAGAACTAATGCACTTCTGAACTTTCTTAACAAGACCATACCAATCCCTGATTTGATAACCATTTGGATTAAGAAATAAACAAAGATACTTAAACCCCCCATCAAGGTCCGACATTTGATAGGGAAATATAGTACCAATCCGACTACAAACATCTGAATCATCACATAAATAAACAAAACTAGACTTCTGAGTGCTAACTGCCATACCTGAAGCATCATAGAAAATGTTGATGATAGAATGGTAGGACTACCATTCAACACGAGATCCCAAACTGAATATTAGAACGTCATCCACAAAAAGTAGGTGAGAGATTGATAAAGATCTAGAAATCCTGACACCCTTGATCTTCACCTCTATTTTATCCTTGTTGCTCAAACTTGACTCAAACCTTCGATGACCAAAATAAATAGGTAAGGTAACATCATACAACCTTGTCTTAGTCCCAAAGATCCACTAAAAAATGAGGTTGGAGATCCATTTATCAAAACAGATAATCTAGCTGAGGACATACAAGCCATAATCTAAGAGGAAACCTCCAGAGGAATCCCAATCTGAAGCAAGATAAGTCTCAAGAGTCCAATCCACCCTGTCATAGGACTTTATAAGGTCCATTTTAAGGATGAAAGCATTCAAATGCTTATATTTGACAGAATGTAAAGTTTCTTATGCCAAACCCACTACATCCATAATCTGTCTATTTGGGAGGAAACTGAATGATTCATGTGAGATAAACTTCCCAAAACAAGGCTTTAACCTTTCAGAAATGATCTTAGTCATGACTTTGTATAAGAGATTGCACAAAGAAATCAGTCTGTAATCGTTAAAAGTCTCTGGACGATCTTTTTTTGGAATAAGTGCAATATAGGTTTCATTCACTATACCAGGAAGCTTCCTCGTCCTTCTTGATTCATCTATAGCTTCATTCAAATCCTTCCCTAAAAGATCAAAGAAGTGCAAATAGAACTCCACGATCCACCTGTTAGGGCTCAGACTCTTATCTTTTGGAAAATGAGACAATGTGTTATTTACCTCCTCCAAGGAAATAGGAGCACCTAAAGACTGAACTTCTTCCTCCGAGAAGAACCTCAGGAAATTTCTAATTACATTTAACTGATTTTCCAGGTTAGTAGAATATCTCTGAGAGTAAATATCTTTAAAATTTCTTGAGGCAACAACTTTTAGAGATTTTTTATCCATAAAAACTTCATTATGCTCCCCCTTAAGCTCCCAAATAGAGTTTATCAGTCTTCTCTTATTTGTGAAACGATGGAAGAATCTTGTATTGTTATCTCCCACCTGTAACAAGACAACCCTAATCTTTTGTCTCCAAGTTTCTTCCTTCATCTTCAAAATCTGTCGTTTCCTAGATTCAAGGTACAAAATATAAGATTTCCGCTCAAAAGAAAACAAATCTTCATCTAATGTCCCATCTAGATTTTTAATTTCTTCCTCTATCTAGACCAACTCTCTATCCAACTCCTTTTTCTTCTCTCTTTCCCATTTACAGACTTCTTCCTTCAACAAACCAAGTTTCTTGCTCAAACATTTTAAGAGAGAGGGGTGTTCAATATGAGACAACTACTCCCATTTTCGATGAACAAAATGTTGATGTATATGTAACTTCGGAATGCATTTCATATATGTATATTGTACTCCTATAGAGATGGTATTATTCCTCTATATGGAAGTGTTTGTATTCCTATAGAGATGTTATTATTCCTCTATACAGAAGTGCCGTCATTTATATTGTAAGTGTCGTAACTTATACTTGATGGGTTATTAGACCACCTTGTTGGGGTCGACCTTGTATAAGTCATGTGGGTCGAAGGGTTATTAGACCACCCTATTGGGGGTCGGCCATGTGGGTCGAAGGGTTATTAGACCACCTTATTGGGGGTTGGCCATGTGGGTCAAAGGGTTATTAGACCACCCTATTGGATGTAGGCCCAGTCAGCATTATGTTATGTGGTTAAGTTAAGGCCGACCTAGTAAAGGTTATTAGGCAAGTCAAGTCAAGTATAAATAGAGTGCGGGAGGCACTCTATTTCATCATTCTATTCTCTCTCACACTCTCGGGAGAGTGGCGCACTTGTGGAGGAGGAGAAGCTGCTGCTAGGAGATGTTTATCTCTTATGCTTGGGTTGTATCATTGCTCTATCTATCTCTGAGGAAGTTATTGGGGCTTTTCACCTTTATGGTTTTCCCCAAGTAAACTCTGTGTCTCTTGTGTGCTTGCATTATTGTGTCCATGATTGATATGCTGTAGATATGTTGTACATGTTATTCTCTTAGTTAAGATCCTCGATCATATTGAAGGAAAATATGAAAAATTAACATGGTATCATAGCTAGCCTGAAAGAAGGCATGGTATGGCATGTATGACACTTGTTGCACTTGCGATGCTAGGGCTTGATATAGCAAAAACCAGTCATCGTAGCACTTTCGCTATAAATAAATTTTGGCGAGGTTTCGGGGTCTGAAAATTGCACAGGGAGAAGATAAGATCCCCATGTATGTTGTGTCCAAAGGAAAACCTCTAATTCGTTGTACTTTGTGATTTATGATCTGTACAATATAGGGTTTCGGCCTTTTCCAGATCTCAGTAATAAACAGGTGACCTTGGAAAAAAAAGTCATAACTTGGGCTAGGAAGCTCCAAATGCAATTTCGTAAAAATTGATAGGTAGTGAACGGAATTTACTTTCTCAGGTAACTTTTTCAGAGGCCGAAACTGAACCAGTGACATGTGGAACTCCGTACAAGTTCACTCTCCTGTTTTATCCCATAAACAGGTCACATTGTGACACTTGGCATAACTCTCTCTCAGAGAATCCATTTGAGGTCAGACCTGTGGGGTTGGAAAGATGACAGGTCGGGATATCACAGAAAACATTTTCAGACCCTGTGGATCTAAAAGTTCAGAGTTACACCAGAAACAATCAGGTACACATTTATGTCAAAACAGAATTATTTTTGAACACCTTCATTCATGGCTTCCGGAATTTAGGGTTTCAAAGAAAGTTGGAATTTTTGTAATCGGAGACTACGGATGAATGCTACTCATCAAAATTGAAATTTAGAGACCAAGATCAAAATGTTGGTTGGGAAGAAGGCTGGGCTTGATCAAACCCTAGTTCGGGACTTTGATCGAAAAAGTGGAAAATTAGGGCTTCTGCGAAAATGGGAATTTTTGAAATCTGTGACCATGGTTGGAAGCTCCTCATAAAACTAGAAGCTTAGAGATTTGGATCGAACCTTTTGATTGGGAAGAAGGGTGGGCTTTATCAAACCCTAGTTCGAGGTCATGTCTAGTGAATCTGGAAGTTTCAAAGGAAAATTTGAGGGGTGAAACTTTGCAGTTTTCAAATTCTGAGTATATCAGCTTGATCAGCTCATCAAGGCGCATATTTATATCCTTTCTGAAGTTTGAAATTCAAAGTTTGAATTTTTAGGGTTTCTCTGACAAACCCTAATCCAGCTCCAGATCCAATTCTTGCAAATCAAGTGGACTAGGCTAATCCTAGAAGAGAATGGATTGGTCACCTGCATAAGTGAAGAAGTTCATGTTTCAGAGGGAGATGAGGCTAAGCCCTTACATAAGAAGATTACAAGCAATCTCGACAGGTATGACTTATCTAGGTATGTTTCAAGATTTGTTCATGATTAAGTTTATGGTATGTTTGTCTTCATGTTATTACGGTTAGTACAATCTTGATTAAATTTAGAATTGTCGTATCACCTTAATAAAATTATGAATGCATGATAGAAGATATTCATTGATTACGGTGTTGACACTTATGATTGTACTAATGCATTATGGTGTTGTATGAGGTTTATGTTGTCCGCTAACATGAAAGGTACACCAAGAAAGACAAATCATGTTCTAGCTCAAGAACATATGATCATGATGACATGAAGACAAAGATTCATCCATTGTCATGGATCACTTAGAAGATCTAGTTACGAGGTATGTATAACTGGGTTCTATAATGATTAACCTATGAGATATGCAGGTTACTAGCACAAGTCATTGAAGAGAACAAGAAGACATCATGTGGGTATGTTAGACATAACTAGCTAACATACCAATCCAGGTATGTTTTTCCTATATCGAGTTAGAATCCTACCTTGTGTTAGGATCCCTTATATAAGTATACTTGGTATGATTGGTTATGTTTATTCATAAAGTTAGAAATATAAGTAATCAAGGGTTTATGCATTTTATGTCTCTTATCTTGATTGATGGTTTAACTAACCTATGATCAAATAAGAATATGCATGAATAAAAGAAGACTTCCATGAAACTTTGAATACTAATGTTTATTATCTGTGTTTGAAATGATCATGACTATACATGTTTAAGATTATTGTGTTTTGATAGTATTAAGATTATACTAATGAATGTGTGATTATGTATGAGACCTCGAGGATAACACAATGATGATACTAATAAGCATGCATAGTGATGGATATAAGTTCAAGGACAGGTAATCCAGGAAGCAAAGATCAAGAGGGAGCACACTCCAGTTGTTCTTGCAAGGAAGCAAAGATCAAGAGGGAGCACACTCCCGTTATTCCTGCAAGGAAGCAAAGATCAAGAAGGAGCACACTTCAGTAGTTTTTGCAAGGATGCAGATATTCAGAGGGAGTTGACCACTTCTCACAATCCACATCAGAATGGAGTTGTAGAAAAGAAGCAAAGACTAAGAGGGAGTCAACCCAACAAACAAACAAAGATAAGTATTTGAATTATCATTCCTTGCATATTTTATTGTTTAAATAATACTGTTCAATAATGTATATACTCATGTTCCTAGAATTAGGTTGTGTATTATGCAAATTAGAATAGTTGCATTGATGAACAGTATACTACTAATATACATGGGTAAGTGGCCTATGGAACTGTACAACATTCCATTGCTACTTATCTAGAATGAAACCTCTTTGTTGACATGTTGGGAGTTGTGCACACTCTTAACAATGTTCTGGTAGAGATTGGAAGGCATCTAGAAAGTTACGGGATATGGATAAATTTTGTATTGAAGCATTGGCTAAGATAATTGCATAACTGTATGACATATTTCTTTATGTGTAAGAATTTGTTCTGAAAACTATGAGATGTTTTCTAATCATGCAATTTAACTTGTTGTGTAGGAAAGATTGTATACCATCACCTACAAAAGAAGGACTACAACATTTGTTCAGCAACAAAGTTATCTATTGAAAACATTGAAGATATTGAAGTTCCCAGGATCCGGGAAGAATGCCATGATCGAGGAGTACCAGTCTATCATGAAGATGTTTGGGATTCAGTCCCAAGACCTGAAGGGGAGTCTGTAGTGACTTCCAAGAGGATCTACAAGATCAAGCATGCTGCAGGTGGTAGCATAGAGACTTTTGGCTCTATAGCCAGATACACTTCCATTAGATCAGTACTTGCTCTGGCTGCAGTGATGAAAGGGAAGATACACCAGATGAATTTCAAGACAGCTTTCTTGAATGGTGTAGTTGAAGAAGAAGTGTATGTGGAGCAGCCACTTGGTTCTGAGACACATGACAGGGAGTCATATATGTGCAGAACTTAGGATAGACAACTTTCTATCCAGTTTGGGATTTACCAAGAGTAAAGCAGATTCCAACCTTTACTACAAGGTTGAGGAAGGCAATCCAGTGATACTACTTTTGTATATGGATGACCTATTTATTACAGGTGAAGATAGATTGATTGCCGACACGCAGCGGAAGCTTGCTGCCGAGTTCGAGATGAAGAACTTGTGGATGATGCACTATTTTCTAGGTATGGAGGTGTGGCAGAGTGTAGATGGAATCTTCCTTGGACAAGGGAAGTATGCAGTAGAGATCCTGAAAAGGTTCGGGAATTGCAAGGCCATGGCCACACCTATGGCATCAAACCTGAAGCTTCTATGTGATGCTTCATCTGAGCCGGTTGATATCACTAATGTATCATCAGATGATTGGGTCCTTGATGTACCTAACGAACACGAGACCAGATATTTGCTTTGCGGTGAACACATTGAGCCAGTTCCTGACAGATCCAAGGAGTGTTCACCTGGTTGTTGTAAATCATATTCGGAGGTACCTAAAGGGTACAGTTGATTATGGGCTCAAGTATGATGCAAATCAAAAATTTAACCTGTAGGGTTATGTTGATTCAGATTGGGAAGGTAGTGCTACAGATAGGAAGAGCACATCTAGGTGTTGCTTCAGTATGGGATCAGGTGCGATCTCTTGGTTGAGCAGGAATTAGTCTTGTGTAGCACTGAGTACAGCCAAGGCTGAGTATGTTGCAAAATGTTCGGCTAGTTGTGAGGCAGTATGGCTTCGGAAGCTACTGTCTGAGTTATTTGATCTCCCGCTGGAGGCTACTGGTATCTTTTGTGAAAACTAGAGTTGTGTGAAGCTGTCTGAGAACCCGGTGTTCCACGACAGGTCGAAACACATTGAGATAAAATATCACTATATTAGGGATATGGTGCAGAGAGGAGCAGTGAAGCTCCTGTACGTTGCGACGGATGAGCAGATTGCAAATGTGCTGACGAAGCCACTAGCCAGAGTGAAGATTCGAGTACTTCAAAGAGAGGCTTGGCATTCTTCAGATCGATGACACTTCGAGGAAGAAGTTATGATGGACACATTTGCTGAAGCCATTCCAAGCATGCTGGAAGGAGGACCCTTCACATGGCTATGGATGTAAGCGCTGGATGATGAGTATTAGGATGATGTTCTAGTTTCTTCTCTATATGATCAATTGGATCATTTATATGTATGTATGTACGCATCATGTTGATGCTGGATATGATCAGGTAGACCATGTATTTGTATATGTATCAGGTGGATACTTGTATGATCAGTGTGATCATGTACTTATGTATGTATCAGGTGGATACTTGTATGATCAGTATGATCATGTACTTATGTATATCAGATGGATGCATTGTATGATCAGGTGGATCATGTATGATATGTATCAGGTAGATACTGTGTATGCATCAGATGGATATATTGTTTGATCAAGGTGATCACAGATGACGAGCTTCAGTATGTTGCTCCAGATGATATGCATCAGGTTGATGCTATGATGATCGGGATGATCACAGATGACGAGATTCAGGATGTTGCTCCAGATGATATGCATCAGGTTGATGCTATGATGATCAGGATGATCACAGATGATGAACTTCAGGATGTTGCTCCAAATGATATGCATCAGGTTGATGCTATGATGATGATCAGGTTGATCATGTGATGATGTACATCAGGACGATGTATGGTGAGTATCGGTTTGATACTCTATGGCCATGGACAGGTTGTGCAGGTAGCATAGAAAAGATCCTGGGAGATCCTATAGTCTACGCTAGGATGCTCTGAGTAGGTTTTGCTACAGTTTCGCATAGAAAAGATCCTTTAAAAACTGGACAGGTAGATCAGTGTGCTCGTAACATCCTGGGTTTCTCTATCGAGATCCTATAGTCTGTGCTAGGATGATCTAAGTAGGTTTTGCAAAAGTTCACATAGAAAAGATCCTTTAAAATCCGGACAGGTAGAGCAGTGTGCTCGTAACATTTTGGGATGCTCTATCGAGATCCAGACAGGTAGAGCTATGTGCTCGTAAACATCCTGGGATGCTCTGAGTAGGTTTTGTGAAGGTCAACATGTAAAAGAACCTATAGTCTGCACTAGGTTTTGTTGATGCACGTAATCAGTCCTGGGATCCACAGTATGGCCATTGATGATGAAGACCTGCAAGTGGTGGGCCTACATCTAGTATGAAAAAGGACTGGCTCTGTAGAACTTCCCATGATGAGTAGATTCAAAGATTGATTGAGATAGCAGCAGCAGTGACGATGAAGATGACTTGATGATGATTATCCAGTGACGATGATCCAGAGAAGATGACTTGTGCTAGAATACCTGTGTCGAGAAATACCTTCCTAGTTAAGAGGGAGTGTTGATGTATATGTAACTTCGGAATGTATTTCATATATGTATATTGTACTCCTATAGAGACAGTATTATTCCTCTATACGGAAGTGTTTGTATTCCTATAGAGATGTTATTATTCCTCTATACGGAAGTGTCGTCATTTATATTGTAAGCGTCGTAACTTATACTTGATGGGTTATTAGACCACCTTGTTGGGGTCGGCCCTGTATAAGTCATGTGGGTCGAAAGGTTATTAGACCACCCTATTGGGGGTCGTCCATGTGGGTCAAAGGGTTATTATACCACCCTATTGGGTGTCGGCCTAGTCAGCATTATGTTATGTGGTTAAGTTAAGGATGACCTAGTAAAGGTTATTAGGCAAGTCAAGTCAAGTATAAATAGAGTGCGGGAGGCACTCTATTTCATCATTCTATTCTCTCTCACTCTCAGGAGAGTGGCGCACTTGTGGAGGAGGAGAAGCTACTGCTAGGAGATGTCTATCTCTTATGCTTGGGTTGTATCATTGCTCTATCTATCTCTGAGGAAGTTATTGGGGTTTTTCACCTTTATGGTTTTCCCCAAGTAAACTCCGTGTCTCTTGTGTGTTTGCATTATTGTGTCCATGATTGATATGCTGTAGATATGTTGTACATGTTGTTCTCTCAGTTAAGATCCTAGATCAGATTGAAGTAAAATATGAAAAATTAACACAAAATCACAAAACTCCTTGTCCTTAAGACAAACCAGATTGAACTTAAATGGATAATGCACATACTCCCTATTGAAATCCAATTGTAAAATAATGGATTTATGATCAGAAATACCTAAGGAATAGGCCCAAGTACGATACCTTCCAATGTCATCACATAAATCCTCAGACATAAAGAACCGATCCAACCTCTTGGCGATCTTAGACTTTCCACATCTGTCGTTTGAATAGGTCGGAACCAGAACACAAGGTAATATATTGATGAGTCTAGCATCCTCGAAAAAAGAACTGAAGAAGTTTTCCAAAGTATTGAGAGCATTTCCAGCTCCCCAAGTTTCCTCGACCGACAAGGTCAGGTTTAAGTCTCATTCCAAAATCAACGAGGTGTCCGAAAGAATGCGTGACTAATAAACAAGTTCCCAAAAAGGTCTCTTGTGATGGTAAGGACCGTAAACAGTTAGGATCCTATCCTTCTTATTGAAACCCTACAAAAATCCTTCATCCATAACACTTGTAATGGAGGAGTAAGCCTTAAGATCATCCATAATCGGATCCTAGGCCACAAGAGTATCACCCGATAGGCCAGAAGAGTCCAACGCACAAACATGCCAAGAGGGTTTCAGCTTCAAGAAAATATTACAAGCATTTAACGAAGAAGTCATAGTATCCTGCAATAAAACCACATCAGGCCTAATAATCTCCATCAATCTCTTCAAGGTAGTTCTTTTATGGCCACTACCTAGCCCTCTTACGTTCAAGGACAAAATATTCATCGATCAACCCCATCAAGGGCTGCAACACCTCTAAGAACCTGGTTAACAAAATCGACGTGAGATCCCAAATCCCTCGACAACCCCTTCTCGAAAAGGGAAGAAACCTTAGGATTTAAACAACTAGAATCCCCCACACTAGAAACATCCTTTTGTAGATAAGATGATTTGTTTTTATTTCCCTTTCTAGGTTTTCTAATAGTAACATTTCCATTGAAAATGGAAGAAATAGGAATTATATTCAAGTTATCAATAGTCTCGGAGGAGAAGGTGGGATGAGGGTTAAAACCATTTACAGAGGGATCCGAGATAATCCCCGGATATTTTACAGGAGAGCCCGAAATAATTATCCCAAGGGATACAGGACAATTTCCATTTAAGGGATGAAATTCCGAAGGGAAAAAAATAGACACAAGGGATCTAGGAGAATCCTCTGGTCCAAAAAAACCATCCTTTCCACACCTTGAAAAAGGTTCCACGTGCTCCTGAGGATCTAAAGAAGAAAGATGGACATCCACAGGGACATCAAGACTAAGGAAGCCAGTGAGGGGAGAGGGCTTCTCCAAAACTAATGGCTTAGGAAGCGAAATACAAAACCCATCATCTAAACTTTCTACCAAAGACCATGGACCTAGATTCTTTGGCTCTAAAGGAAATTCCCCACCCAAGACCAAGAAAGAGTGAGTAATTTATTCAATAGACAAAATATTTAAAGAACCAGGATAGAATTTGAAAACTTAGCCACAAATTCTGCTACAGAACCCTGATCCAAAGAAATTGGAAAAGATAAACTAGATGCTAATTCTTCCAAACCCTCCTCAACAGGACTCGGCCCCGAATCCAGATTTAAAGAACCAAAAGGAAAATTCGGACATTGTGCCCTAGCATGACCCGTTGCTCAACATTTGGTACAGCAGAAGGGGATTCTCCAATAGTCCAATCTCTGGAAAAAGAGGCCTCCTTCCCAAATGATCCCCATCTCCTTAGGGAGGCCATCAACAGGGTCAAGTTCGACCAGCATCCTAGGCATTTTCCGGTTCGAACCCATCAATTGATCTTCTTCAATAAGAATGAAGCGGCCTATAGAGTTTGGAACCACCATGAAACCCTTCAAACTCCAACAATGAAGAGGGAAACCCGAAAGTAATACCCACAGATACCTCCTCGACAATTTTTCCTTCCATGGGTCAAAACCCAGATGCCAATGTGGTAAAACCAAAGAACCCATGCCAATAACCCAAAACCTATCCTCAATCACCTTGCAATCATCTTCCGAGAGAAACTGCAAAACTATCCATCAATTCACCAACATAAGAACCCTCGACACATTTTTTATAAATGGTTTCCACTTATCCCTAATCCAACACAAAATCTCATCTCCAGAAATTCGAATAAACTCAAACTTCCCCACCAAAGCACGTTGGGATAATGCCAACACCGAATCCATGGTGACATCTTTCCCCATTATGCAGAGGGACCTTCCCTTCTTTGCTTTCTTGAGTTTCAGCTTCTGTTTCAACCTATAAGAAGAATAATCCACTAAAACTTGGCCTCTATGTTGCCCCTCTTTAGCACATCTCTCTCTCAAACCCAGACTCTAATAGTGCTCCAGATGGGATAGGTCAACTGACTTCTCAAACCGAGAAATCTCATTAGGAACACCACCACCCACCTTCACTAGCGAATTAATACCGGGAGAAAAAATTACATTATGCAAAGGGTTAGTTTTGACACCAAAATCCAGACGACCTCTAACCTGAGAAACCGAAGCCAACCTGTTCAACTTGGATGTCCTTTTTTCCAAGGATGATGGAGAGGTGATAGGGTTAATATCAACACCTCCACTTGTCCAAGTCATACCACTTTCATCCATGACTTACCACGGTAAAAACTGAAAAAACCCCAGAAAAATAGCATGTACAAAACCCAAAAAACAATGTTTAGTAAAAACACAGATTCCCACCTTTTTATAATCTAGTTGGTACTAGGTCCACCAAAAATGGCGGACTGGAATCCATACAAACTGTTAACTAGCCTCCGCCAAAGCTAACTAGGGTTTTACAACTCCTAGGAAAAAGGTACAGAGAGCGAAACCCATGAATCTCTATGTTCATCCATCCTTCCTTCAATCACACCCAAAAAAATCCTACAATTATTGTTTTCAATACTTAGATTCTTTTAAGTTGTTCATCGACCATCTCTTTAATGGTAAATAAAGGAAAAATCATTATACATTTTCATAACTTTTCGATATTAGTTGATCATTCTAGTAGTTTTCCTTAAAAAGCAATTCCCAATTCATATAAACAAAATGGGAAAAGTGATTTACGCTCTATTGGTTAATCCTTTGGATCCCAAAGTGCAATGGGGTCATCCTAGACCCCAATGGAATCTTCTTATGCTTTGGATTTAGGTGAGACATCAAACAACCAAGTTGAACCTATCGCAAGATGTCTTTCAAGAAAAAGATGTGTATGCCAAGAATGAAATAAATGAGGATATTAAGAACCATGATCTTTTGAAACATACCATCCATAAGTAATATAGGGCATGAGATTTGAACTCTGCACACCAATATGTTGCATTTCATAGAATAATTCTAAAGCCTCATAGTCATAGCCATTCTGGGCATACCTAGAAATCATGGCAACCTAAGAAATCACATCTCTTTCAGGAGATTTGTCAAACAATTGGCGAGAAAACCCAATACTTCCACATTTTACATAACAAGTCTACAAGAGCACTTGATACAAACACATATGATTCAATCCCATGTTTGAATAAATAAACATGAATATATTTCCCCCTGATGAAGAGAGAATAGGCCTGAGCATGTATTGAGAACCGAAGGAAATATCAAATTGTCTAGTTGAATTTCAGTCTATTGCATTTGGGAGAAAAGCAGAGGAAATGGGCTGAGAAGCTTGTGTAGAGATGCCATTGTTCCTACTTTTGATATTGTTTTATGATTCAAAAGTTGTTGAGTCCCGACTGATGCAAATACACATACTACCTTGTAATTTAACCTATTCAGATTGATATTTGCATAAGGTACATAAATCAAGCAGCGTGGTGATCCAAATGAAAATTATATTCAGTATTAGTTTAATTCATTGAGCACAATAAGATTGAGTCTCTTTTATAGAGCCGATGTGAACTAAAACCTAAAAGCTAACTATAACATCAATATTAGTTAATATTAACTATATTAAGTCATTAATTTTTGTCATCAAGGATATCTATTAAGTAACTTAGTTTGTTCATTTTTGTAATCATTAGGTTATTTGATGTTTTTTTAATCACCAAAATAATTATGTGTTGGATATAATAAAGGAATTCAAGCTTGTAGTTTCCAAAAACCTATGTGCATTTTTGGTTGTGCCTTATAAAACATGATATATTGTGTTATAAAATGGGTATGGATATGTTTATTTTGAAATTTATTTTGGAATGATCACGTGTTTATTAAAAATACATCATCATCCTCATCATTATCATTGTCATCATAATCATCATCACCATTAATGGCATATTCATCGTCATTTTTAACATTCATATCATTGTTGATGATGATGACCTAGATGATGATGATGATAATGACCTAGATGATAATGATAAATATAATGAGTATGATGATGACAACGATGGAATTTTAAGAATTGGGAAGGGTTGTCAAGGTCATTGACACCATCATCGTCATAGTCATTTTCATTGACTATTTCATAATAATGTTAATATATGTTATAAGACATATATTAAAATATAATTCATTACATATATATGGAATTTATTTTCCTAAGGGGTTGGACCAAGCACTAGTTTTCACTATTGGTGTTGGGCATTTGGCTAGTTCCATTCTAGTACATGTCTAGTTTGAGTTCCCCTTGGTTATGCATACTAGTCCACACCAATGGGTTTAATAGGGATGCCATACAAGAATGTGGGGAAGGACCCCTTGGATTTCCTATGACATTTTCCTTGGTAAAAATACATATATGAAATGTATACTATAACATATCTAAAGCATATATTATCACATATATTGGATGTTGTTTCCCCACCCCAACTGAATCTAACCAAATCCTCATGCCATGATAGAGGCATTCATATGCAACCCAACCTTAACACCCAATAGTAATTCCTTGATAGAGAGAAAAATATATCCTTGACACACCTATAATAAATGGAGAGAGGAAACCACAGTGCCTTATCCCAAGCCCACATACATGACAAACAGAAAGAGAAAAGGACTAGAGGTGCAAAAATGGACCCACAAGCCAATTAGATTCTAGATATGCCACCTACATAGGTAAGAAATGCCTTCACTATTCAATTTGTTTTTAGGAAAACCAAAAAAGGATCAAGTGTTATGTGATAACCCAGCAAAGCTAAATGCATGGGTAATTTGAAGGAGGGGAAAATCTACATGAAATCAAGTCATAAGGGAAATTTATACATGCAATGATATTCCACCATGGATTGAATTGATAAATCGACGGGATAAAAATAAATTTACTTAATTGATCTATAAATTCAACTTCAAATATGCATTGGGATTCCATCAATCAAATGGGCTTTTCGTTAGATTATGTGATTCATAACTACCCTCCAAATCAAAATTCTTTTGATTAGTTATACAATATGAAATGAAAACTAAGATGCCAAACCAAGGAAATCTCATATTTTGATTTTGTTGTCATATTTCTTCATCAAATAATCTTGTGTTTCCTTCCACACTCTTTACCCAAGGTAAGGATTACAATGTTTTTCCATGTATAATGAAGTTGAAACAAGTGGCAATATGATGAGGCATAAGCTAATTTTTAAACATGTGATGACATATAACCTATGCACATTAAGCACATAAATGGTGGGCCAAAAATGGACCAAAAATAACCAAATTGGTTCAGGATTTATGCAAAAAATATAACAAATACCCAACAACAATGATGACAATTATGATGATCAACGATGATGATGGTGGTGATGATGACATTAATAATGATGTGATTTGATGACGATGATGATGAAAATGATGGCTATGAAATTGATAGTGATCATGATGATGCTAATGACAATTACGATGATGATTATGATGAGATGAATGAAGATAGTGGTAACAATGACGATGAGATGAATGATGATGGTGATAACGATGATGATGACGATGATGAACATGGCCATTGTCATCATCATTTTCATCATGGCATGTGTAGTAGTATGGAATATTGGGAATAGACATGCATCCTCAAAGCAATTGTTAAGGATTGCATCATTGTCCTTCTCAACTTCATCATCATCGTCATATCATTATCATTATCATTATTGTTGTCATATAATCACATTGTCATCATCATCATCACCATTCTCACCATCATCGTCAACATTATCATTTCCATTGTCATCATTGGCATCTTCATTTTCATCTTCATCACTATTGTCATCATCACATATAATCATATCATCATCATCATTATCATCACCACCACCACCATCATCATTGGAATGATCATTAGCATTCTCATTGTCATCGTCGTCATCATTTCCATTGTTATCATTTTCATCATCATCATCATCATCATCATCATTGACATCGCCATCACCTTCATTTTCATCATCATCATCACTGTCATCGTCATCATCGTCGCCATTGTCATTGTCAAAATCATCGTCATCTTCATCATCATCCCCATCATCATTGTCATCATCATATTCATTTAATCACATCATACTCATCCTCATTGACTTTTTCATCATCATCATCCTCATTGTCATGATCATCATCATCCTTATCCATGCAGCCATTGTCATTTTCATAATCATAAATGATGATGATGATGATGACGACCAATGATGATGATGATAAACATCATTAATTTGATGATGATGATCATCATCATCATCAACACAATGATCACTGTCATCATGATTTCCATCATTATCATCATCATCAGACTAGTCATTGTTGTCATCATATTCATATAATCACATCATTTTCATCATCGTCATTGTCATAATCATTGTCATCATCATGGGCATCATCATAATCTTTATCATCATTAATGGAATTGTCTACATCGTTGTCATCATCCATGCCATTGTTGATGGTGATGACCTAGATGATGATGACGACAACTATGACCTATATTCCAATGACAAAGATAATGATTATGATGATGACAACTATGGAATTTTAGGAATTGTAAAGATTCACTAAGGTCACTGGCATCATCATCATCACATTCATTGTCATCATAATCATCATTGTCATTTTCATCATAACCATCATCATTTTCATCATCGTCATAATCATCATTCATGTCATCATCATCGTCATCGTCATTGTCTTCATCGTCATCATCATCAAGATTATCTAAATTGTCATCAGTTATTCATAATTACCTTTGGCATAAGAAATATCAACAACCCAAAAGATGTGATTAGTGGAAAAGGGTCGTGGAGGACACATACGGTCTATGGATGAGAAATAACAACTCTTTTTTGGAAGATGATCATCATGATCATTGTCATTGTCATTGTCATCATCATCATCCTCATTGTCATCATCACTATCATCATCATTCATTTCATTATCATTAACATCATCATCGACGTCGTCATTGTCATTGTCAATATCACCAGCATAGATCCATCTTAAACTCGTATCTATCAAGCACCGAGAGGGATCCAATTTCTTGAGGTGTATTTCTTTTTTTAAATTTAAACTCAAGAAATTTGATCTTTCTTGATTGATAGATCCGGGTTTAAGATTTAAGTTTTTATTTTATAAACAAACATCTATTTTTAATTACTTTTCATAATATTTTATTTTATGAATCAACATGGATTTTTTTTTATAAATATTTTCCATAATTTTTTATTTTATGAGCCGACATGAATTTTTTTAATTATTTTGTTACTAATGTTGAAACATTATATCACGTTAGAATATCTCTCCCATACTGGGCTATAAAGCACCTCGTTTCACTCGGTGCAATAACCATCATCATCCTTTCCATCGTTTTCATCAACAACATCACTATCATCTTCATCATAGTCATTGTGAATATCATCATCATTATCCTCATCATCAGCTTCAACATCTAGGCACAAAAATGGATGCAAAATTGGACATAAAACTGGATGGAAAAGTGGACGAAAACCTGGATGCAAAAGAGGATGCAAACATGGATGCAAAAGTGGAAGCATAAGTGGGTGCAAAAGTAGGCACAAAAGTGGGTGCAGAATGGGGCACAACAAAAGTAGTCGAAAAAGAGGATGCAATAGTGGATGCAAAAAAGGAAGCAACCGTGGATACAAAACCAGATGCAAAAGTGGATGCAACTATGGATACAAAAGTGGAGGCAAAATTGGATGTGAAAATGGATGCAATAGAAGTAGATGAAATATTAGACACAAAACTAGATGCAACACCTGGTGCAAAACCCAGTGCAAAAGTGGATGCAAAAATGGATGCACAAAGGGATGCGATAGTTGATGCAAACCTAGATGAAAAAAGGATGCAAACGTCGATGCAAAAGTGGAAGAAAAAGTGGGTGCAAAAGTAGGTCCAAAATTGGGTGCAAATTAGGGCACAACAAAGTGGATGCAAAAGTAGGCACAATAATAGATGCAAAAAAGGACGCAAAAATGGATGCAAAACGAGATGCAAAAAAAGAGGAAAACATGGGAGAAAAAGTGGACGCAATAGTAGATGAAAAAATGGATGCAAAAGTCGATGCAACAAAAGTAGATGAAAAAATAGACGTAAAATGGGACATAAACTCTGATGCAAAACCTGACACAACAACAGATGCAAAAAGGGATGCGAAAAAAGAAGAATAAGTAGATGCAAAAGAGGATGTAAAAAATGATGCAAAAGTCAGCGTAAGCATGGGTGCAAAAGTGGAGGCAAACATGGACACAAAAAAAGGTGCAACAAGAGTAGATGAAAAAACTAGGTGCAAAATCAGGTGCAAATCTCGGCACTAATCCCGACGCTAATTCTAGTGCTAATCTCGACACTAAATCTGACGCGAAATCTAATGTAATTTGCTTCGGATTTGCGCCATATTTAGTAAAAAGGAAAAAAAATCCCAGAATAGCGCCGACCCAAGAAATTGCACCTACTTGGCCAAGGAAATGAAGAAACAAACATTAAAAATGGGTCTAGACACAAAAAAGGAGGCAAAAAGGGACGCTAATCACAATATTTTGTTGTAGTGCAGGTTCAAGGAGCTCTTCTTGGGTCTAACTTTCCAAAAGACATGATCTCCAACTTGAAACTGTCTGGAAGTTCTTTTATTATATGCATAGATTTTCAATCTATCTTGAGCTTCCTTCAGATTTTGCTTGATCTTAACCATCTGATGCTCCATATCCTTCAATAATTTTGGTCCAATAATTACTCTGTCTGTTGAATTATCCCCCAAAATAGGAGTATTTCACTTTCTTCCATACATAGCCTCGAAATGGATCATTTTCAGAGAGGCGTGATATCCATTATTATAAGAAAACTCTACCAAGTGTAAATAATATTACCACCTAGATGGTTGATCCATCACATACATTCTTAACATGTCTTCAACCACTTAATTAACTCTTTCTATATGTCCATTTGTCTGAGGGTGGCATGTTGTACTCATGTTCATTCTTGTGCCAAATCCTCCAAACAATCCTTTCCAAAAGTTAGAAGTAAATTTCAAATCTCTGTATGATACTATAGTTTTCAGGATTCCATGCATTCTAGCTATTTTTTTCATGTAAGTGTATGCAATATTAATTTCCTTGTGATTTGTCTTTATTGGAATAAAGTGTGCTTCCTTAGTTAACTT
The DNA here is from genome assembly GCA_027924585.1 of Larix kaempferi. Lineage (NCBI taxonomy): Eukaryota > Viridiplantae > Streptophyta > Pinopsida > Pinales > Pinaceae > Larix > Larix kaempferi. The sequence goes on along the minus strand of BSBM01000241.1, from coordinate 5,857,264 downwards.
ATCTACCACAACCATGATAGAATCATTTTGTAATCTTGTCTTAGGAAACTTTGTGATGAAATACAATGCCACTACATCCTATTTCCATTCAAGTATTGGCAAAGGCTATTACAATCCCGCTAGATGTCAATGCTCAACTTTAACCTTTTGTCATTCCATGCATCTAGCTATATACTCTACAACATCATTCATCATCCTTGGCCAATAGTATTGTTTTCTTACTTCTGCTATTGTATTCTGATAACCCAAATGTCTGGCATATGGAACATCATGCATTTATTATAGAGCCATCTTTCTTATATGTCTAGAACTGGGCTCATAAATTCTATCTTTATGCATGAGGATTCCATTTTCTTCCAACTTATACTTATCAAATTTCTGTGGTATTTTTTGTTGTTTCAATCCTTCTTTTACTTGCTGATAATGTTCATCTGTAATATTGGATTCAATGATTTTGTCCTTTAAATCTGACATACTAGCATTGATAGTTGCTACATGCATCACATGTATCTTCCTGCTAAGTGCATCATCTATTATTTTCCTTACCTTTGATGTGTTTTATGTCAAATTCATATTCACATAACAACTCCATCCATATTCTTTGTCTTGCATTCAAATTAGGATGCTCAAATAAGTATTTCAACCCATCATGATCAGTTCTCAACTCAAACTTCTTACCCATCAAGTAATGTCTCCACATCTTTAGGGCATGGATGATAGTTGCAAGCTCTAAGTCATGGGTGGCATAGTTTTTCTCATGTTCCTTCAAATTTTTGGATTCATAACTAATCACATGTCCATCCTGCATTAATACTCCACCAATACCCTACTTACATGCATTTGTGCACACAACAAATTTCCCTTCAAGATCTGTAATTTTCAGAACTGGTGCACTGGTAAGCATCCTTAAGTATTTGAAAACTATCTTCACACTTTGGAGCCCATTCAAACCTCACACCCTTCTTATACAAGGATGTGATAGGATGAGCTATCTTTGAGAATCCTTCGATGAACCTTCGGTGGTACCCAACTAACCCCATGAAAGATCTTACTTTTGATACATTCTTTGGTGTTGTCCATTCCATAATGGCCCGTATCTTCTCAGTATCTATGGAAACACCTTCTTCAGATATAATATGTCCTAAGTAGTGAATTCTGCCCTGATAGAAAAAAAACTTGCTTAGCTTGGCATACAACTGATGTTCTCTAAGCACTTTCATTACTAATCTTATATGTTATTCATTCTCTTCTTCTATCTTCGAATAGATAAGGATGCCATACACGAATACAATCACAAACTTATCTAAGTACTTCCTGAAAAATCCATTCATTAAACACATGAATAGTGTTGGTGCATTTGTCAATCCAAAAGGTACCACTGTAAACTCATAATGTCCATACCTTGTTCTGAATGTTGTCTTACTGATATCCTCATTCTTAATTCTAATTTGGTGGTATCTTGATCTCAAATATTTCTTTGAAAGCACTTTGGATCCTCTCAATTGATCAAACAAGTATTCAATCCTTGGAAAGGGGTACTTGTTTTTAATGGTTGCTTTGTTCAACTTCCTATAATCTATGCAAAGTCTTAGAGTTCCATCCTTCTTCTTCACAAATAACACAGGAGATCCCCAAGGTGAAACATTGGGTCTTATGTAACCTTTCTTTAGTAGTTCTTCTAACTGCATTTGTAATTCCTTTAACTATGGGGTAATCATTCTATAAGGTTCTTTCGATGAGGGTACTGTTCCTGGAACCAATTCAATAGAGAAATCAATGTCCCTCTTAGGAGGAATTCTTGTCGATTCTTGAAATATTTCTGCAAACTCTTGTAGTACTAGATAATCTTGCAATGCCGGCTCTTTTCCTTCTTTTGGATCTTCCACATGAATTCCATATAACTGGCACCCCTTCTTAAGACACTTCTCCAGTTGTAGAGTTGTGACCTTCCTCAGGGATATGGGTCTAGGTATACCTTTGACTATCACTCAATTTCGTTCTTCATCCAAACAAGTATAAGTTTTATTATGAAAATCCAATATGGCATGGTGTGTATCCAACCAATCCATGCCAATCAATACATCATATGAACCAAAGGGTATGTTGCTTAAGTCCACGAAGGTTTTCAATCCATTCATTTCTAAGGAACACCCTTGTATAGCTTCTGTGATTTTCCTCTTGGCTCCAGTAGCTAACTGTACTAGACTTGTTGTTTCATGTTTACTTTTCTTCAAATGAAATTTCTTAACTATATTAGGTGCAATGTAACTATTGCTAGCTCCGGAATCAATCAAAATAGCTATGGTTTTAATAGAAATATTATATGCTACCTCAGTCATTCGAGACTGGTGGTCAACTTATCTCCCATCCAGGGCTGCATAGATCCTCTGAACACTTCCATCGACATCTCCAATAATTGAATTCTCTTGAATGTTGTGAAGGTTATTTATCTTATACGGGCACTGACTCACAAAGTGATTTTCCTTGCATATCCAACATTCCACGGGAGGTAATTTTCCTGAATGCTCTTCCCTTGGCTCTCCTTGCTGCTAAGAATTACTATTTCTGAATTTTGAAGGATGGAATCCTTTATTCCTCTACTCTTTCTTTTTCTTCTTCATATCCTTCCAATTCTTCTGATATGGAGCCTTTCTCTTAATCTATTCATATAGGTGTTTTTCCTTCCAAATGGCTTCCTTACGATTCTTTGGTCTATCATACTGGATTTTATCTCTGTAAGATTCTAGTAGGACACTTAGAAACCTTTGAATCTTCACCTTCTCATCTTTGATGAAGTCTGCATACTTCAAAAGTTCTAGAATTGTTTTCTCATAGGCCTCCATAGTCATGTTTCCCAACTTAAGCTTAAAGAATTCCTCCATATTCTGGTCATAGTAGTGCTCGGAGAGGTATTATTTCTGAAATTACTTCATAAACTTCCTCCAAGATATTATGTCTTCATCGATGTTTTTCAACTTAACTAGTTGATCCCACTAGATAGATGATTTGTCTTGCAAATGGTATATGGCTACTCTTGCCTCCATATTAGGTGTATACTGATGCAATTGGAAGAATTTACTAATTCCTAACAACCATGCTTTGGCATCTTCTCCTTTCTTCACTTATCCATCAAAGGTTGGGGGCTTGATTCTTCTCAGTTACCCTACTAGTTCATCTCGGCTAGACCTCCTCTTCTTATGTCTTACCGGGGATATTTTAGGGCTGCTGTCTATATCACTTGATGAATACCCCTTCTTCTTCTCTAAGTGATGAGGTCTTCTTTAAAATGATCTAGACCTTACATATTATCTTCTATGTCTCTTGTCAATTGATCTTTGGATGGTCTTCAATGACTTTAGATCATTCATGATTTGCTCCTGAATGTGGATAATCCTTTCATTATCCTCCCTACACTTCCTTATTGAATCCTCCAAACTTAATGGTTCACTAATCTTCTTATGCCTGCTTGACCTTCCTCCTTCAACAAACTCATCTTCAGGGCTATAAGGTCTTCATCCTTCTTCGAAATCCATCTCCAATCTCTGACTTCCTACTTCTAAACTTGTACTTGTTGAATCTTTGGTCTTCATTGGTTTGATTAAAATTTCAGTTTAGTGGCCACACTGCTCGGTCAATCATTCAATAGGAACTGCAATGTGTTCATTATAATTTATAATTTGTGATTAGACTACACATCAGTATAAGTTTATTATTATTCAAATACTTTTCCTTCTTAGTTATAAAGTAATAAGCCAACTCTTCTTAATCACAATCCACCTAACTGGATACAGGGAGCTAGAAATCCTTCTAGGATCTCTCCTTACCAACTGGAAATCAAGTCCATAACCATCTTGGGATAACAGTTTGATTAACCAATTCACATATAAAACAAGATTAAGGTGCATGCAGCTAATCTTATCCAATGCAAATTCATATTTACAAAATGACTTGTAACTCTGTAGAAGGCCCGACAACCGTAGTGTTGAAACCTTTGCTAGTTTACCACTTTGTAGTGTCCCCGACCTTTAAACAAGGTTAGAGGCACTATGAGACCCACGAAAAGGGATAAAATAATATTACACAGCAGAATTAAGTGTTCTAAGGTTAGGCGAACAGGCTATATAATAAAGAAATTAAAACTTATAGCCTTATGAAATGCATAAAAAACAAACATGATATTTCCTAATGTGCATACTATTAAACATAATAATAATGTAATTCGTAACACATACATGAGTAAGGAATGGTAATGAGAATATCTAGAATGAGTACGAGCATACAATTAAGTTAGGTACTTGATAGTAGTATTGGATTGTAAAGCTGTTGAGAACATGAGTAGTGAGTATTTAGTCACTATGGTTGCTTGTATAAAAATTATCTTTCATATGAGGATCATTTTATTAGTTTTGTGATGTGTGTGATGATATCATGGTTAAGTAGTAATAATAGCATCAAATACAACCACACAAACCATAGAAAACAAAAACACTGCCTTCCAACCACAACCTCCAAAATCAAAGCCCCTGGATGTCCCCTACAACCATCTTTCACTAGTTATGATTTAGATTGTATGGTTTCCTTCCCTCCAGCCATCAATCATCAATACAAATTAGATATATACTAATATAATAATATCTACAACATTATAACCATATATGCTACAATAGAACATGTTTACATTCAAAGGTGTTGTCAGTCAGAAGACATGGTGCGTTCCTTTCAACACCTAAAACACTGCCGGCCAAAACAGTCATAACTTAGTCATACAAAAAGCTTTTCTAGTGAAAAAAGGTGTTTCTTAATGGAAATGTCACTTCGAACGCAATGGGACAGATAACACAACCCAAAAATGATCATAAATGGGATATAAATAACATATGGTTTCTCCCCTCTCATTATTGTCAAAACCACAATGGTAAACCACAAAGGAGAAGAGAAAGAATAGATGATAAAAGAAGCTCATATAAAATCAGATTTTCAATGTACAAAATCCATCCATCTTGCATGCAAATCCTGGCACATAAACCATAAACATAACTAGGACACAATTCAGCCTCCATGGAATATAAATATGCTAAAATAATATAAATAAGCATATGAACAAATACTTATTTTCAATGGGAAACTGGCTTCAGGAGGACAAATTTCCTCCTAATTGTAGACACCCTCAAGTATAACTCACTTGAACAAGTCACCCACGAGATGAGACCACAGATCCATAGGCAAAGGTACACTCAGTCTAGCAACTCTCGGAACTACCTCTTCCGAGAACCACAATGGTTCCCACTACTAATTTCCTATCCATCTCCACTACCTATGGGATGAGACTCCCTTCACCTAACTCATCCCTCGGGATATCACCAACCCATTTCCTGGGTTCCTATGCGAGAACCTAGACTATTAAGTGAACTCAAGAAATCAAGGGAATCATCCAACTAGGCTATCTCTCTAATAGGATCCCACCATAATGCTAGGTCTCAACAAAATCTCAATACTATCAACACTCACCACATAGTGAGATAGCATAAGTCAAGTGATCCAAAGCTCGAGATTAGCTTCAACAAGGAGAGAGCACATGAATTTTATAGCACAAGGAGACCAATCCTAACCCAAGGGAATCAAATCAAATTAGAGAGAGGTAAGGTTATGCTTCATCATGGATACTTAACTAAAATTGGTGGAGTGGTGGCTTAGTTTGGGATATTCCCCTTCCCGGATTAGCACCATGAGGAGGAGTTACCAAAAACTAGGGAGTGGAGCCATGAAGAGCACAAGGAGGTGCACTAATGCATAAGGGGGTTACAAAACATGAAGGAGGGTGCATTAGGTGAGAGAGAGGATCCAATGGGGTCATAAATATCCTAGAAGCACACAAATAGTGAGGAACGAAGGAGTGGAGCACACTTGTGGAGGTGGAGGATAAATTCTAGCTTGTGGAAGCTAAAATATAGCTTACAACTAGAGTCTAGGGAGAGGGCTCATAAATGAAAAAAACATAAATGGAGGGAATCACTCCCAAGGAGGGCCCACTGGAAAAGAGGGGCACACTAAGGTATGCATAAGGGAGGGACCACTAGGAAAGAGGGGCACACTAAGGTATGAATAAGGTTAAATAGTAACTCCATAGTCCATAAAAATAAAAAATAGGGTATGTTGTACGATGTTTTCTATACGCTCTTGTACTTACGATCATACAACAATGATTGACGGGTAGAAGACTGATCTTATTACGAATCAACAGGAGATTGATGAGACACGAAGAGACAATGTTGGCATTATGGATTCTATGGAAATCGAGAAGAGAGGATCCGGATTAGATTTAAAATTCTGGTTATTCTTGAAACTTTTGGGAATCAATAATATATATGACACGGTTGACCAACATTATTAATGTCACCAAGGTGCAAATATGAACTAGGAGGGACAAACTCAATCCAACAACAAGTTCTAAGGTGCTAGGTATGTCCCCATTCCCCCTCAGTCTATGGAATCCATGGTGTCCCATACTCTTTTAGTTTCCTTGGCTGAGCCAGTTGTTTATTTAATTAATAGCAACAACATTCAATAATAACAACAATGACAATAACAACATTGACATTAATAATAATTCCAAAGTCCATAATCACATCATCAAACAAATGATCATAAGTGTCAGAGATATGGATCTAACTAAACTAGCTTACCTATCTATGCAAAACAATAATATATCGACAATAAGTACAAAAAAGAGAACAAGAAACAAGAGTACACCATATATATGTGGTTTACCCAATTGGGATATGCCCACGGGAAGGTAGTCTTCTATTATCTCCAGAATATCTCCCTCAAGCTTACCAGAGAGCAATTCCAATAACCACAATACAATATAGCATTACTTGTGTGAATAAGTAAAGATCATAAGTGAGTGATCCACAATGGATGAATGATGTGACTCCCTTGACTCTATTATATACTAAGAGATGAGGAGGAATTACTCTCACATATTACATGTGGGACAATATAATTCTTCATAATAACATCTCTTTATATAATAATGAATATCAAGAGTATATTTTACCATAATGAATATGGGATATAATGTATTACTCTTTTACATAATATTGTGGATATCTTCCGAGATCATACAAAGACATTATTGCCTTCCAAGGAATATAAAATATTCCAACACTCCCCCTTAATAATGGTTGGGAGAAAATCCCACTAACAAAGGAAGGAAGGAGTAATTATTGCTTCCCCTTGATGACAACTTCCAGAATATCCATAAGCTGCAAAATGGAATTTGATGAAGAACAATCGTTTCTCATTGAACCATGAAATTGCACTCGAATTAGGTTGTATGATGAAATAAACATGTGATGCAATCCAACAGCAAGGTGCCCAGATCACCACAAGAATCATCACAACCATAACTAGTAGCTGAAGAAATCTGATATAACATCCACGCCAATGTATAGATACCTTCTAACAGCTGAGAATACAGAACATGTGGCTAAGAACACCACAATAGTGTACAAAATACCCAGATGGCCAATACACATGCGGATATCAGACATTCTTCCAATCAAGGTGCAATATAAATATCTGTAGAAGACTTCAAACATCGAAGAAACAAGACCCCAATGGTCTATACATCGAAATTGAGATCATAGAGATGAACATCATGACTTGAAAAGTAGAAGATGGTGCTTCATTAGTTCTGTAAACATAAATAGAGAACTTATCTGCACAAGAACTTCCAAGATTAAAACATACAAAGATCATAAAAACAACATTGCTCATACAGAAATGAAATTGCTTATATACCAAAGGTTAGCAAACATCATATAAAATATGGAAACATGATATGATCAAATAAAATATTAACTTGAAAATTAAGGAAAATGAAGTTACTTTTACACATTAAGTTTCAGCCACAACATATAAATAGTGAGCACAAAAAATGACAAATATTAGATTGCTTTTATAAAATTGCTCCAGAACAAAATAAACATGACATGATTAGAAATCAACATGATTAAGCATGAACAAAAAAAATAAAATTTAGTCATTAAACATTAGAAGAAGAATTACTAGATGACAACAACAGAGGCACTTAAAGCTACTTGTGATTCATCAGAATCTTTCTTTTTAGCTTTAGCCATTAAACATTTCAATTTAAAGCAATTCTTTTCAGGATGATTAGTTTTACCACAATGCTTACAAGGATCATACACTTTCTTCTTCTTACTATTTTCATGATGGGCTTTATTAGTATGATTTGAAGTGTGTGAATTAGAACCTTTAACATTATTAAAACTTTTCTTAGGATTATGTGCCATAAGAACCATGTTAGGTGAGACTTGTCTTGAAACAATTAACCTTCATTTCTCATTTATCAATCCTTTACAAAAATCATCAAAAGTAGGTTTCGTGGTATTTGAAGACAATTAAAGAGCTCTATTCCTAGTTTGAATGAACATATAAAAAAAAGATGGCAATTTTTGTTCTACAAGAATTATAAGAGCAATGTCTGTTTTCTTGTAATCTTTACCACAATTATTTAATTTTTCATTTAAGGTTGTCACTTCAGCAAGATATAATTCTACTCTTTCAAAGTTAGTAGGATCTAGCTCAAAAATCTTCTTTTCAAGGTAATAAGCAGAAACATCATCAGATTTATGAAATAAAGAAGCAAGAACTTTCCATACCTCAACGGGGCTGTCTTCTGCCTCTATACTTACTTGAAGACTATCTGAAACCATTTGAACAATGAGCCCTCTTGCTTGATCACATTTATCTTCCCATATAGCCAAATCTTGAACATCAACAGGTTTCGTGTGTTCACCATTAACAATCCTCCATAGATTCTTACTTTTGAGAACATCAATCATTTTTCTCTTCCATGCAAGATAGTTAGGACCAACAAGTTCTGGAACAAAAGCTACTTCTGAAGTAATAATGATAGAAATATTGACAAGAAACCCAAATGCTAGAAATGACAAGAGAAAGAAAGTGAATAACAGAAAACTGATATACTTTACCGTACTAATGTGAATCTGTAGAAACACAGTTAGAAAAAAAATTAAAGGAAAAGGAAACTTTTACTTACATCCCTTTTGAAAAATGCCAATAAAAGTCACTCGTGGGTCTACCAACAGGAAACTATCGAATAAACACTAATAATCGTGGGTTCTGCACGATAAGAATCACGGTTACTCGTGGGTTGCGGTGTAATGGAGTTGCGGCTACTCGTGGGTCTCTGTACTGTAAAGTCATGGTTCTGCGAAGCATTCGCAAGTTCAACACAGGAAAGGTCGTGAATAAACTGAAGTAAACGCGGGTTCGACAGTGGAACATTCGCGAGTATGCCGAAGCATACGCGGGTCTTCACATTGGGATGCTACGAGTCTGCAGTGTATTTGCGGGTTTGCAGTAGGAACAGTCGTGGTTAACCGCGGGTTTTGCAAAGACAAGTCACGAGTGTCTAGTTTAAGGTCGAAAATAGTGTTGAATCTGCTAAAGACGGAAACCTGTACAAAGTCTACCAAAACTTGGACGAAAACTGTCATTTTGACAACCGGAAGATAGATCTCCTTGAGGAGAATCAGGAAATCATATAAATCTACAAAAACAACATCAAGAAACCCTTGAAAAAATTCTACAAAAATCTACACAACAAGGTTAGGGTTAGAAAAAAAACTACAGAAATATGCCCAGATATGAAGAGAAGCCTAATAGCTACTAGATAGAAAGAAAATCCACAATAAATAAACAATGCCCAAATGATAAAATATTGTTTTGAAAGCAACAGAAGGTGCTAGATCATAGCAACAAGCTATGATACCATGTTAGAGATATGGATCTAACTAAACTAGCCTACCTATCTATGCAAAACAATAATATATCAACAATAAGTACAAAAAAAAGAACAAGAGACAAGAGTACACCAGAAATATGTGGCTAACCCAATTGGGCTACATCCATGGGAAGGTAGTATTACATTATCTCCAGAATATCTCCCTCAAGCTTACAAGAGAGCAATGCCAATAACCCCAATACAATATAACAGTACTTGTGTGAATAAGTAAAGATCATGTGTGAGTGATCCACAATGGATGAATGATGTGACTCCCTTGACTCTATTATATACTAAGAGATGAGGAGGAATTACTCTCACATATTACATGTGGGATAATAACATCTCTTTATATAATAATGAATATCAAGAGTACATTTTACCATAATGAATATGGGATATAATGTATTACTCTTTTACATAAGATTGTGGATATCTTCCGACATAATACAAAGAAATTATTAACTTCCAAGGAATATAAAATATTCCAACAACAAGTCCATAGTCACATAACAAACAGAACATAGTCAAATAAAGACCTTAATTTTGGGGCTTAACAACTAGGGTATTACAATATGTAACATTAAGTAATTATTATGGAACAATTGCCAAACAAATTCAAATTATTTAGTATTTTTTACAAGGAATAATCTCACAGAAAACCCTTTGAGTACTTCCCCATGATTCATGGATGGTAAACAGGGTAAATCGCTAGCCCTAACTATGGAGCCTAACCCTAATGGGATCAAGAGATAGAACTTGTGACCTCTCCAAATTTTGGGGGAGAGATCTCACATTTGGCTCATGAACGCTTGAGCTAACCCTTGTGTATTTAAATTATTTATTAATTGATGTAAGGATAATTAATTTAAGTAATTTGTTCATACAAATTAAACATTTATACTTAAATAATGACATGATAATGAATATAATATGAACAACCCGAAATTTTCGTTTATTTATACATAAACATCTATAAAAAATAATTGTAGGAATATATTAATATATATGGCTAGTGCAAAATAAGTTATTGAACCAACCAAGTCAAGTTCAAAAATAGCCTACAGTTTACTCATCTAGCCAATGGGTTATAGGAATGCATGTCTCCATAATACATTAATGGTAAGCTTTCACCATCTTACATCTCCTTAATTCACCTCTCTTCACTTTGATTTCCATGTGTTGTATCCAAGATGCCATCACTAAATGATTGTGCTAGCAAGATATATATTCATGCATAAAATCACTATAGATAACATAATCATTGTGTTTTTCACTTTTTCAAAGAAGCGACCCATCAAAACCATGTTGCCAATTTGATATATGAAATTTCTATCTTGACATGGTTGCACCAACTTGATCTTAACTTGCATGCATTGCATAAGATATTAGCCCACAATATCTACATTTCCATGTGGCGCAATGATAGAAAATACATCATCTGCAGAGCCATAGTTCAAAATATCAATCAATATTAATTAATTAAAAATATTAATTATCGATAATGTATCCATTAAACAAGTTATATGTACCTTCCCTAATAACATGATAAACTCGATCATGATCTAGTGAAACCACAACCTCTTCAGTGTGCATCTATTGACATGTTGGATTTGGATGTGTCCCCTTTTGATCTAGAGAGATATTTTCGTTTTTTCACATAACCATTGTTCTCACATTGATCAAATGCACATCCCTCTACATCAATACGAAATCCACAAAAATATACATACCTTCTCTTCTCAATGACAAAGATTACAACCATGTCTTTACTCTGAACAAGGTGTAATTGTTTTATGTCAGGTGTAGTTTCAAAATGCCAATGCATAGATATATTCACATTACCAAGCGCAACATTACAAAATAATCTGCATCATGAAATCAATTTTTGTTTTAATTGACTATGTGTTTAAAAGCATGTTGAAAATTTTGAGCTTCAATTTTCACAAAGTAGTCTCTTACTTTTGCACCATCCTTGCCTATTTGTGACCTTCATGGCCTAGATGCAATTTGCACCAACCAACTACTTCAATAGATGATTTGACTTGCATTACATCATGACCCATTATGTACCTCCTAAGTGATCATTTCACACATGCACCTACACCATAATGTTCACATTTTCCAATCCTTGTTTTGAAAAAAACTCTAGGTATATTGAACATATGTATCCTTATGAAAATGGCTAAAAATAATGTGTCCATTTGAACTTCCCCACCCACCCATCATACCAAATCAAGTGCTTTGTAAATTTTATTTTGTTATTTCTTAGTGATTCATAGATCAAACAAAAACAATGTTGAACAAATAAAATGTCATGCTCATAATCATCACTAACATAAAAATGTCACTCCTTAATCACATTGCATCATTCTAGTACAATATTATCCCTACCATCAACGCTCACCTATGCATGTCTATACAAAACATGTATGAATATAGACACTTGGTCATAATGATAGTATTAGCTCTGTATCTCTTTTTGGGGAGAAAATATGTAATTCTTGGAAAATTCTACCACTACCAAGATTTTGCTTAGCTTCAATATTTCATGAGACTTCTTGAATTGGGAATTTTTTCCAACTTGACCTATAAGAATGTTTGATATATTTATAAATCTGATTTTGAAACTTTCACCTGAATTCTGATATAAGGATATCATCCTCAAGCAAGTCTTTTTTTCTCTTAGAGGCCACACCCAAACAAAAATACAGGTTCAAAGTAACATACTAATATTGCCTCGATGGGACCATGGCAATATATGACAATCCAAGGTGTGTGAGATTCATATGAAAATCCCTATGGAACATCGTTAGATTACCACATTGAGGGAATCTTCTTTCACCTACACATGTTTTACTAAAAAACACATCTCTAGGATTCCTTTCTCATAATATCATTGAAATGAAATCACGCACTGTGGGAGGAAGAGGTTTGCATTTCCAATTCCTTTTGCAGAAATCTACGAAGCAAAAATATACGAATGTATCCTAATAGAGTTGATATTCAACATGGTACTAACAACAAGTGTTGTAGATTGTGTTGGGCCTAGTATACCACAATTTCAATTTATCAAACATGCTAATTAAATCTTTATACCATGATTGCTTTCTTGAAATTCCTGAAATAGTTCAATTTGTGTCATCTCCATAATGTGTTTATAATGCTCATCATGCATTCTTCTAAATAAGAATCACTGTGGAAATTCCTTCCAATATAGTATAACACAAGAATGAGTTTCTCAAAACTTCACCGCTACCTCTATAATGCCTTTCAGAATTCTACCTTGGTAGGGTTATCTACAAATAAATCCCAACAAGCAACTTCATTGTTTTCATCTATACAGACCCTAAATTAGTATGCCTCCATAATTTTTTTAAGAAACGAGAAGCAATTTTGAGATCGTTGTGACAATTCAACTTCTTGAAGTCCCTGCTACGACAACAATAGTTATAATTTCCTTACAAGTAGCTCAGATATTGGATTTTATTAATTTTCTAAATGAAGAGAATGCTTTTGATGCATTTTCTAATATATTGTCATGTGTCATTGTGTGTTTAAAATCTTGAAAATGTTAGAAAAATAGGATCGCAGAGCAATAACAATAAACAAGATGCAAATATAAATCACATAAAACACAATTACAAGAGAGACACCACTATAACGTGGTTCACCCAAGATGGGCTACATCCACATAGAAATTGCCATTCCTTATTATTATACCATCCAGCAAAATGAAGGGATACAACCTGCAACACATCCGCTGCAACTTCCTCTTCTCTCTCTCATGGTCTCTCTTACACAATCAGAGATCTTTAAAATGCTACAATACATTACACAACCATATTACAATGTATTCCTTTTAAATATAAATTACCATGGGAAAATGCTACGGGTTACCCAAAACCATGGGCCTGTAAATCGTTTGCCAACAAAACAACCCATAAAATTCCTTTTCGGGGCTTCGCCCCCGAACCCCCGTCGGGGGCCTGCTAGCCCCTGGACCCCCGTGGGGGACCAATGCCCCCCCACATCCCCCCGATGGGATGATTGTATAGTCCACCTACATATCATATAAAACTGGGGTACAAACATGGTTGAAACAACAACATCTCTGAATTAAGAAGATCAGGCTCCACAACCAACAATCTCCCACTTGGAGACTGATCACAACAACTCAACTGCTGTTGCACTTTACGAACTATGCTCTGAAATCGGATCTGGAAAATTCATCATCTTCACCTTCATGCTAGAAGGCCAATTGAAACCGAGCAGGAACTTAGTTTCTCTCTGGTTACTACCTTTGTCAACATGTCTGCAAGATTATGGCTAGTGTGTATCTTTTCTAGCTTCAACAGTTCATCTTCTAGAACAGACCGTATGAAATGGTACTTCAACTGTATATGTTTAGTATTAGAATGGAAGGTTGAGTTCTTTTCAATATGAATGGCACTCTGGCTGTCACTATACAACCTGCTATCCTCTTGCTTCTTACCCAATTCCTCCATGAACCTCTGCAACCAAATCATCTCTTTACTAGCCTCTGCAGCAGCAACATACAATGATTTTGTTGTTGAAAGTGCAACAACCTTTTACAGCTTCGAAATTCAACTTACTTTTGTTCCACCCACAGTAAACACATACCCTATGGTGATCCTCCTACTATCTTTATCACTTTCCATATCTGCATCAACATATCCATGTAGAATAGTGTCTGAACCTCCAAAACACAATGCATGAGTGGTAGTACCTCTCAAATACCTGAGAATCCATTGTACTGCCTTCCAATGTTATTTTCCTGGAATGTTCATATACTTGCTCACAATTCCCACTCCATGTGCAATATTTGGTCTTGTGCACACCATGGCATACATCAAGCTTCCAACTGCTAATGAATAGGGAACCCTGGACATGTAATCTATCTCTTCCCGTGTCTTGGGACACATCTCTTTACTTAGTTTGAAATGGTTGGACAAAGGTGTACTAACTGGTTTTTGATTATGCATTATAAACCTCTCCAACACCTTTTTTATGTACTCACCCTGAGATAATGTCAATTTGTGATTTTTCCTGTCTCTTTTTATTCTCATACCAAGGATTTGCTTTGCAGCACTCAAATCCTTCATCGCAAATGAATTAGCTAACTTCCTTTTGAGCACATTTATATCCTGCATGTTAGACCCTTCAACAAGCATGTCATCCACATACAATAACAAGATAATATATCTTCCATTATCTATCCTCTTGAAATAAACACAGTGGTCATACTGACATCTACTATAACCTTGTTCTATCATAAACCTGTCAAATTTCAAATACCACTGCCTTGGAGCTTGATTCAATCCATACAAGCTCTTCTTCAACCTACATACTAAATTCTCCTTCCCTTTGACCTCATACCCTTGTGGTTGTTGCATATAAATCTCTTCCTCCAAATCCCCATGGATAAATGTTGTTTTTACATATAACTATTCAAGATGCAAATATTCTACCGCCACTAGACTTAAAATAGTCCTAATTGAAGTCATTTTAACAACAAGAGAAAATATTTCATCAAAATATATACCTTTCTTCTGTGCAAATCACTTTACAACAAGTTTGGCCTTGTACCGCTTCTTTCCTCCATCTTCTTCCTTCAACCTGTAAACCCATTTATTCTGCAATGATCTCTTACCTACAAGAAATTGAACAAAATCCCAAGTCTAGTTTCTTACCAATGAGTCCATCTTCTCATTCATGCCTTGCTCCCACTTCTTTGTAGCTTCCACCTGCATTGCTTCTTCATAACATTCTGGTTCACCAAAATCAGTCATCAATAAATAATACATTAAAGGAGAGTATTGTTTAGGGGGTCTACTTAACTTGGTAGATATTCTAACAGTTGCAATAGTTTGAGGTACCTGTTCCTGTTCTTGATTTTCTGGCACCTTTGAAACTTCATTTTCTTTTATTTCATCAAGCATTGTGTACTTTATGTTTTCCTTTTCCTATTTCTTTCTCTGCAATTGATCTTTATACATGACCTTCTCATTGAATACCACATCTCTAATCCTAATTGTTTTGTTACTTTCATAATCCCATAAACGATAACCAAAATCATCAACCCCATATCCAATAAAGGTACATTTCTTGGATTTAGCCTCAATCTTTGTTTTATTTTATTTATCAATATGGACAAATGATTCACAACCAAAAGTTCTCAGAAATGAGTAGTTTACCTTTATAACTATCCATGCCTCCTCTGGAATCCCACCATCCAAAGCGCTTGAAGGCCCTCTGTTTATCATGTAAACAACAATATCTACAACATCTTCCCAATTTGTAAGGGAAACCATGCATGCGATCTCATACACCTTGCACGCTCCATGATCGTCCTATTCATCCTTTTTGACACACCATTTTCTTGTAGTGTTTGATGGGACTATCTCCTCTCTACAAGTCCCGTGGTATGAACATTAACTATAAAACTCCTTGCCACAATACTCACCTCCATTATCTGATCTGAGACACTTCAACCTTTTTCCTGTCTCATTCTCAACCAAAGCTTTCCACTTCTTAAAAGTAACAAACACATTAGAATATTGGCTAATGCAATAAACCCAAGTTTTTCTAGTTGCATCATCAATAAAAACAACATAATAGCGATAGCCACCAAGAGATTGTACTTGAGACGGTCCCCATACATCTGTATGTACAAGCTCTAACTTTCCACTCTTCTTTTGTTTCCCAACCCTGAGAAATCCGACTCTCTTTTGTTTACTATAAACACTGTTCTCATAGAATTCCAAATTTACCTGCTTTAGTTCTGGAAGCAACTTCCTTGAGTGGAGAATCTGCATCCCCTTCTCACTCATGTGTCCAAGCCTATGATGCCACAATGTTGTATTTGTTCCTTTGGAAGCTAAAGAGATAGACTAATCAGTATTATGATGACATAAATACAATGTACCTATCCTGTCTCCTTTTGCTATCACCATTGATCCTTTAGTGATATTCCACCACATTTCTCCAAACATAGATAAACAACCACCATCTCCCAACTTCCCTGTAGATTTCTTTTCATAGCAGGAATATGCCTTACATATTTCAACAACCATTCAGTTCCATTATTTATTTTTATCCGTACCTTACCTATTCCAACAATTTTACATGGCTAATCATCACTCAATAAAACATGTCCAAAATCGCCTGGAACATAATCATGAAAAAATTTCCTATGGGGTGTAGCATGACATGAAGCCCCTGAATCTTAGTACCCAGTAATCACTAGTATTATCTAATGTAAGAATCAAGGTATCTTGTAACACAACACATGCTACATTTGCTTCCTGAGTAGTCTCCTATTGTCCATCTCCTTTATTCTTAAGAGATTTGCAGTCTTTCTTTTGATGTCTTATCTTTCCATAGTTCTAGCACTCTATCTTTCCCAGTCTGTACTTGGACCTACCCTTCATGGCTACGAGGCTCTTTCCTCTCTCCCTTTGTCTTCCCTTGCTCTCCATGGTCAATGCATTACCTGATGTCTCACCTGTGCTTTTCCTTCACATTTCCTTGCTAAGAATAACACCAACAACATCATCAAATTTCAAAGTGTTTGAACTAGAGACATAGTTACTTACAACCATGACCAAGCCATTCCAGCTTTTTGGAAATGAAAACAAGATTAGAAAAACCCTAACCTCATCGTCAAAGTTCACTTTACAGAACTTAGCTGATTTATAATCATATTAAATTCATTTAAATATTCAACAACAAATCCACCTTCTGACATCTTCATATTAAATAAACAATTCATTAGAAATACCTTGTTGGAGGCCGAGGGTTTTTCATACAGCTTACCCAATTCACTCATCAGACCCTCTGTTGTATTTTCTTTTGAGATGTTGAAAGCCACCGACGAAGCCAGGCACAACCATATTGTTCCCAGTGTCGTTTTGTCAAGAACCTCCCATTCTTTGTCCTTCGTAGTTGCCGACTAAGTTTGCTTTTCCTCCCAACGGTAGGAATAGATCCTTCTGATACAGATAGTCCTCCATTTGCATCTTCCATAACTGGTAGCTTTGGCCATTAAATTTCTCGACCTTAAAATTTCCTTCTTCCGCTATTGCTCCCACTCGAACCATGAACCCTTCTTTCCTGCGAGTTTATCTGCCAAATAGACCTTTGGCGTTGTTACCAATTGTTACAAAATCGAGATCGCAGAGAAATAACAATAAACAAGATGCAAATATAAATTGCATAAAACACATTACAAGAGGGACACCAATATAACGTGGTTCACCCAAGATGGGCTACGTCCACACATAGATTTCCAGTCCTTATTATTATACCATCCAACAAAATGAAGGGATACAACGGCAGCACATCTACTGCAACTTCCTCTTCACTCTCTCACAGTATCTCTTACACAATCAGAGATCTTTACAATGCTACATACATTACATGGTCATATTACAATGTCTTCCTTTTAAAGGGGAATTACCATGGGAAAATACTATGGGTTACCCAAAACCATGGGCCCATAAACTGTTGGCCAACAAAACAACCCATAAAATTTCTTTCGCGGGCTTCGCCCACAAACCCCCTCTCTCGGGGGAAATGCCCCCCCCATTGGTATGAGTGTACAGTCCACCTACATATCATATAAAACTGGGGTACAAGAACGGATGAAACAACAATATCTCTAAATTAAGAAGATTAGGCTCCACAACCAACAAAAAACCCAACATATTTGTTGCATGTTTTAATTTGTATTTGATCAATACTTGTATGTTTTGAGCTTGTGTAATCACTTATTTTTGCTCAAAAACAACTTAATTATGTTACTTGTTCTCTGATTGTTCTATCATGACTCAGGTCCCCAAATTCTTCTCTTATGTTTGCATCTAAACTTTCTAAAAAGCTTCCATCCCTTCCAAAACTAGTACAATTCCTAGTTATTCTTGAAACTTGAGACATGATAGTGTCCTATGATGGATGATTAGATTATATCCTTGTGTAGTCCAATCACTTTATTAGTTTCATGTTATAAACATCCAAAGACCATGATCCCTCAATTGAACTACAATGCAAGTAAATTAGACTAAATTGGGTTTGAACATAAAAAGGAAGTACTAGTCCAGTGACAAAATACATCAAAATGATCATTAGGAAAATATACAAAGATGTAATGAAAATAAATATATCAGAAATTCTAATAATAATAATTAATGAAGTGACATGGCCTAATTAAATGATCTGAAATGGGTCAATATATAATTTATCGCATATTTAGAGCTTTTAGGGTCAGAACATTTGATGAATTGGTTTGTAGGGCCCATTTTAAGTGCAAGTCTTATTTTGCAGATTTGGGGTTTGGAACCTTCTGGGGCATGTTTGAGGTCCTAAATGGTGTTTTATGGGTTTAGAGTGCCCACCACTTTTATATTTCATTAATGTGTTTCTACACTTTGATACCTTTCCAACGATCCAAGAATCGCCTCAAACAGAGTCTATATGAAGAAGTTATGACTCCTACAAGTTCACCTATCCAGTCGACCACCATGGTACCAAGTGGATTCCCCGTCATCTCTCCTTTTTCACACATGTCGGGCTGGTCACATATGGAACTTCAAGAAAATTTTAGAAGGTCCAAAACCCTAACCCTAATCGAGAGTTGGGGCATGCAAAAACCCTAAAATTAACCCTATATGACTATCGAGATATGTTAAATATTGGGCCATTAGAAGAAGGAGTTCCATTCTTTTGATGTTATTGTATTGTTCCATAGTTGAGCAACAACATTGGAGTGGATTTTAGAGCAGAATAGAGGAGTACGAGATCCTGTAATATCCATTCTAGCTGTAGAGTCATGGGTAGCTCCAACATGTATCATTTCCTTTGTATTTGCATTTTGATATGAAGAGAAAGGCATAGTCCTCATTTGTGGCTGGGTTTTTCCCCATAATGTATTTTCACGGAGCATATCTTGTGTTATTGATGGGCCCCTAAAATGACACATTATTTGGTCCATCTTGGAGATACCTAAGGAGATAAAAGTTATTAATTTGTGTTATTCATGGTGAACTTATGATAATCTCCATTAAATCCTATGCATGTTTGTTTAACGAATATCTTGACATTTGATTAGTAATGATTGCTTAATTTGATTTTCCTTTGATTTATTTATTGAGGTAAGGAGCTAATATTTGTCAAACTATTATTCATTTGTGATGGAGATGTAGGTGGAGTTTATCTAAAGGCTAAGTGAAAGAGATCAAGTCACCAAAATCAGCTCAATCTCCTTCAATCGGTTCACTAGTTAAAACTAGAGATTGGTGGAGTAATTTAAGGGATTATGTCCCCTCTTGATTCTCATCAACTTCCAGTGCATAAATAAGGACTCATACTCATCCAAAGATGAAATCATTAAGACCAATTCGAATTCCTAAGAGGGTGAATCAATCCCACAAAATCAACATGCACATTTCTAGTTAATTGGCATAATTTCCTTAAATCAAGGAGCTGATTGAATAGCAAGTTTTCTCAAGTGCCGATTATTCTCATGATATTCCACCATATGGAAGAAGAACTCAACATCATTCCAAGTCGAAATCATGGAGTCCAAGTAGAATTCTAAAGAGGCAATCGATCCCACAACCTTGCATGCAGAGTTCTAGTTAACTGGGACAACTTCCACACATCAAGGAGCTGATTGCATGAACAGTTTTGAGTTGTTTTTGTATAAATGCTAGTAAATTTGATAGAATGTAAATAATATTCAATTATTATTCTTCTCTTTATCATTTCATTTTCTTGTCCCTTGCTGGTCAAGGCGAATTTGTAAGAGGCAACTTGTTTCCCTGTTTTAATGGCAGACTTTTAATGAATAAAAACTAGTTTTAATTTATCTTTGAATTATTTCGTTTAGCGAGGGTTCCAAGAGCTCCCTTGGGTTGGGACCACTAAAGAGAAGGACTTTGGAACCTTGCATACCTTTCCTTTCAGTCATGCATTTCATTTCATAATTTTTAAATTCAGATTACAATGGCTATATAAATTATGCAGTTTCTGCAACAAACTATAGAAGTTCTACATTCAATAGGTATTTTTCCGTAGGACGTTTTATTTCAGTGTTTTCTTTCACACGGTTTTGATTTATTTATGATTTTAGCAATAAATTCGATTTCCTTTATGTTTTAGAATATATTTATTTCATGTTTATTAGATTAACATACATTTATGTCATTTATTTCATACATATCGTCTTGTCATTTGAACTTGGTAAAGCATCAAGAAGTTATAAGTCTATTTTGTTTCTTACTTGGAGTTTGGTGTAATCAGAATACTTGTACTTGGTGCGTGAATGGTAGGGTACATTGGGGGCTTTCCTCAAAAGGTTTGCCTAAAACTAGGTAAGGAATGTTTTGAAACTTGTCCATGAAACCACTGATAAGGGGATAGATGCATAGTCAAATGAAGGATCCATGTCCCTTGCAACCTAGAGATCATAGATTAAATTTCCCTTTGGCTTTTACCAAACAATTCTTCTTTACTCATTTTGCTTGATTAGATCAAACTTCGTTTTCGGTTTAGAGTAGATTTCATTTCTTGTTAATTAGATTAAATTTCTTTTATGTTGTTACAATATATTTCACTTTTACTACTAGACGAATTATTCCTTTGCAACTGCATATATAGTGCACATTACCTCTTAAGTTTGTAGGAAATCTTGGGTTGATAATTTAAGTAATGAGCTAAGGGATTCAGTTTTATAGCTACAATTCATTGGCTTGTCACCTTTTGGCACCATTGCCAGGGAGGTGCTAAGGTTGTATTAGGAATAGTTTGAATTTATTGATTTATTTTTTTAAAATAGCTTGCATGCATCCATATGATTTATATGTATCAAACCCCTATGATTGTGATGTATGTTTAAGCAAGAACTGATGGCCAACAAGATGCTAAATAAGTTGTTGAATAAAGGAGGACTAATTCCTACAAATATTTTCTCAAATCCTTGTTGTAATCCAAGAGCTACAAATAGAAATAGATCTGCATCGCAAAAAGCCATAAAAGAAAAGATCCATGACCAAATTTCACAAGGAGATGAGGAAATTTTTGCTTTGTCTTTATATTTCAATGAAGCTGAGTGTGGATTCCATGAAGAAGAGGTTTTTGTCATCCATCTGTCAATGCAAGCGAGAGAGAGCGAAGATCCATGTTTTTCTCTCTTCCATCTTTGCATGCATACAAAGGGAATCAAATATCTATGCAGAGAACTTGATGGGGAGAAGACATTAGAGCCTGAAGTTGAGGAATTTATTGCATTCTTGTCACCAAACTTATTGTGAATTCAAGAGATAAATGGACAACTCTCAAACTAGAATTATTAGATAAAGGACGAAGACTTTCAAATCATTATCAAAGCGCAAGAGAGCCAGAGAGATCATGACTACAATGAGTATTGGTTTCAAGAAACCATCAACCAATAGTACCACCCCGATCTTCAGCATTCCTTGGCACCTTATCTACTTGTGAAACTGGTCCCTCATATCTTGGCATCAATTGAGGTACATTTTTCAAATCCAGATATGAGTTCACTCAAGATTCTACTACGCAAGTGGATTCATTGGAAGTCTTCCTATACTTGAGAAGAGAGGTAATATTTTCCAAGTAGGGTAGGATAGGTATATTTGTTTTTGTCAATAAAAAAAAGAGAAGAAAGAATAAAAAATTCCTATGGTGAAAATATCTCAGAGGCACTTAGGATAGGTCTTTCCTTGAAAACCTCCTTTGAGGTGAGTAAAGGTCTGTAAAAATAAAAGATTCCTCATGGTGAAAACCAACAATGGCGCCATGAGGCAGAGCATTAGTGAAAACCAACAATGGCGCCCGACGCACTTGCTTTGAGAAAAAATGAGAAAGAAAAAAATAAATAAATATGTATTTGTACAAGGTACTCTTCACACTTTCTCCCGCAGGTCATGCGCGCAAAAGGATTAGAGAAGATCCATCAATGAGTACAAGCAGAGCATTTAAGAATCAAGAAGCGGTATTGTCCGATGCCTTGAATATTAATCCCAAATAGTTTCATATCGGAGGCTGAAAAAATTTTAGGGTGTAGAGAACATATTACTATATATCCCCATTCAATTTCATGAGCAATGGATGAGTTTACCGGGGGTAAAAAATTCAATTACAGTCATCTACCAAAAAATTGCATATTTCAGGACATCTCTGACATAGGTACGGTGTTATTCTCATTAATCATTAACAAGTGGGGATCAAGGTATAAAAAAAAATTAGGATGTAGGGGACATCTGCCACTATATTCACATTCAGTTTCATCGAAAAATATTAATTTTAAGTGGGGTATAAAATTCATTTACAATCATGTATAAATCAATAGCCATTTTGACAAAGGTGCATTCATTTTACTCATGCTCACTAATGGTTTGGAAATAAGGTCTGGATTTTTTAGATAAAATAGAGGACATCCTCCTCTACCTCTCTATAAAATTTCATAAAAAACGAGTGAGTATAAAAGGGTGAAAGTTGTTAAATACAGTTAGGTACTGAAAGCTGGAATATTTGGAGGCCAATATGCCATACCTTCGGTATTTTCATCAGAGATCCATCATAAGTTGGATTTAGGATCTGAATTTTTCAAAGAATAGAGTATAGAATCATATACCTCTCCATAAAATTTCATCAAAAAATGAGTTTTGTAAGTGAGTGAAAAAAATGAATTACAGTCCTACTCTGGAAAAGGAGTACTCTGCCTCAAGTAGAACACAATCAACAAGCAAAAGCAGAGTTTTTTCAATCTTCTAAGGGCATGCAACAACATTTTCAAAAATATTAATGAAGCTCACCTATAAGGATCAGTCCTTTAAAAGTAAATCTCATTCAATCAAGTGAGTCAACATTTATCCAATCAATTGAGCCAAATTTTATTCAATCAAGCAAGCCAACCTTTATTCAATCAAGCGAGCCAACCACATATCATCAAGCGAGCCAGCACAATGCATCAAGCGATTAGTACAAAAAGATCATCAAAAGAAAAAAAATGTATTTCAAGAATGATACAACTCCACAAAAACTCATCATATAAACTAAAATACAATCAAGCTCCAGCTCTTGGACTTGCATGCACAATCGAAAGAGTAATTAGATGAGGTAACATTCTAATCTTCTGTCATTTTATTCATTTTCCAATGTATGCAAGGATTTAAAATTCGAGTTCTTATTTCGATGACGGCATTGAAAGTAAAGTTGGGGGGAAGCTTTGAGAAGAAAAAAGAGAGAAAAAATTATGCATACAGTGAGTTAGTGGAGCTTAAAGGAGTTATAGTGATTAAGGTTCTCAAGCTGGTATCTCATTAAAAAAAATGGGTTTTGTAAATTATGCATGGAAATTTTTATGTGCATGTACCTCTCATGAAAAGGAAATAACAACGTTACAAGAGCATCATGAAAACACCTACAGGAAATCTACATTCTACAGGACATAAACAGACATTTCCAGAAATTCTACACCTAGTTATGCAACTAAGAGGATCAAAGGATCACGCCAAATTTACAATCAAACTATCAAAATTATTCATCACATCATCTTCAAAAACATATTTCAATTTTTCTAGATGATTAAGGTATGCATGCGAGGGAGAAATGGAAGAAAGAGACAAACTTTTGGAAGAGCAGTTTTATTGCATGAGGACATGCAAAGCCTTAAAGTTGGGGGGTATGATGGGACCCTAGAATGGCACATTATTTGGCCCATATTGGAGATACCTAAGGAGATAAAAATTATTAATTTGTGTTATTCATGGTGAACTTATGATAATCTCCATTATAGCCTATGCATGTTTGTTTAATGAATATCTTGACATTTGATTAGTAATGATTGTTTAATTTGCTTATTCCTTTGATTTATTTATTGAGATAAGGAGCTAATATTTGTCGAAGTATTATTCATTTGTGATGGATATGTAGGTGGATTTTATCTAAAATCTAAGTAAATAGATCAAGTCACCAAAATCATCTCAATCTCCTTCAATCGGTTCACTAGTTAAAACTAGAGATTGGTGGAGTAATTTAAGGGATTATGTCTCCTCTTTATTGTCATCAACTTCCAGTTTATAAATAAGGACTCATGTTCATCCAAAATATGAAATCATTAAGTGCGAGTCGAATTCCTAAGAGGGTGAATCAATCCCACAAAATCAACATGCACATTTCTAGTTAACTGGCATAATTTCCTTAAATCAAGGAGCTAATTGAATGGCCAGTTTTCTCAAGTGACAAATATTCTCATGATATGCCACCACATGGAAGAAGAACTCAACATCATTCCAAGTCGAAATCATGGAGGACAAGTCGAATTTCTAAATAGGCAATCGATCCCACCAACTTGCATGCAGAGTTCTAGTTATCTGGGACAACTTCCACAAATCAAGGAGTTGATTGCATGGGCAGTTTTGAGTTATTTTTGAATAAATGCTAGTAAATTTGATAGCATGGAAAAAATATTCAATTATTATTCTTCTCTTTATCATTTCATTTTCTTCTCCCTTGCTGGTCAAGGCGAATTTGTAAGAGGCAGCTTGTTGCCCTATTTTAATGGCAGACTTTTATTGAATAAAAACTAGTTTCAGTTTATCTTTGAATTAGTTAGTTTGGCGAGGGTTCTAGAAACTCCCTTAGGTTGGGCCAACTCAAGAGGAGGAATGTGGAACCTTGCATACCTTTCCTTTCAGTCGTGCATTTCATTTTGTAATTTTTAAATTTAGATTATAATGACTGTAGAAATTCTACAGTTTCTGCAACAAACTATAGAAGTTCTACATTCGGTAGGCAGTTTTCTGTAGGACATTTTATTTCAATGTTTGCTTTCACACAGTTTTGATTTCTTTATGATTTTAGGAGTAAATTAGATTTCCTTTATGTTTTAGAATAGATTTATTTCATGTTTCTTAGATTAAATTACATTTATGTCATTTATTTCATACATATGATCTTGTCATCTAAGCTTGGTAAAGCACTGAAGTGCTAATTCTATTTTGTTACTTACTTGGAGTTTTGTGTAATTAGAATACTTGTACTTGGTGTGTGGATGGTAGGGTATATCAGGGGTTTTCCTCAAAAGGTTTTCCTAAAACTAGGCGAGGAAAGTTCTGAAACTTGTCCATGAAACCACTGATAAGGGGATAGATGCTTAGTCAAATGAAGGATCTATGTCCCTTGCAACCTATAGATCATAGATTAAATTTCCCTTTGCTTTTTACAAAACAATTCTTCTTTACCCATTTTGCTTGATTAGATTAGACTTCATTTCCAGTTTAGATTAGATTTACTTTCCTGTTAATTATATTAAATTTATTTTATGTTGTTAGAATATATTTCACTTTTACTACTAGACAAATTACTCCTTTGCAACTGCATATATAGTGCATAATACCTCTTAAGTCTGTACGAAGTCTCGAGTTAATAATTTAAGTAATGAGCCGAGGGATTCAATTTTATAGATGCAATTCATTGGGATGTCAGTTATTTTGTGGATTGTGTACTTATTTGCTCTAGTTATTCTTGTTTCAGTTCAACTTATTTAGCATTCAATAAAAATAAGCTAATAAAAAAAACTAAGTTGTATGATCTGTTGTGACAAATTGTTCCAGTGGAATATCAACAACAATTTATAGATTATATTGGTACTAGAGCAAGTTTTCTTTTCGGTCTTATGGGTAGTCATAGGATCCAATAGTTGGTGAAATAAAAGTCTACAAACCCTAGCCATTGCAGACAAGTTTGTTCAAGGAGTGATGGATAATTATGAGCAACGATTTACAAAACTAGAATTACGAGTCTTTGATATCTCATGCAACATGCCAATCCTCATGGCATCTCCCAAGATCAATTTTGGACCTTTTGAGGATTTTGTAGGATCTAACTCATATTTTGGATCAGAGGGAAAATCGGAAGATAAAAGCGATCTAGAAAAGGATTCGACGAAAGATCCTGAGAAAGAGCAGTTGAGTTCCTTTACCAATGTTCCTTCCCTGTCTCTCTTCAAGATGGAAGTGAAGGTCGACATCAAGTTGTATAAAGGTGAGATCAATGCTCTAAATTGAATCATTGGTTGCAATAGTTAAATCTTTATTTTAGTATCCATCAAGTAGTTGAGGATCAAAATATCTCATTTCCCGACTAAAGTTAGAGGGCCATGCATTAACTTGGTGGGAAATCCACACATAAGCACTTGGGATGCAGGGTGATCCGCTAGTAAATAAGTGGGAGGACTTTAAAACACTCATAAAGTCCCAGTCCTACTCTATCGGGTATGTAGAGGACCACTGTATATGTTGGAATTACTTCAAGCAAAGGTAGGGACAGAGTGTGCAAGAATACACCACTAAGTTCAGGAAGATGGCTATCATGCTGGGTATCTCACCCAACAATCCATATGTACTCCTCAGTTTGTATCTGGGGGGTTTACATAATCACGTACAGAGGCAGGCTATGCTCTTCAAGCCTAGGTCAATTAATGAAGCTTGTGTACAAGCACAATACCTGGAAAACATAGGCCAGAATAAAGGACAACCATGCAATTCAAAACAAAAAGAGAGTCAAGATGATACCAAGGAGGGGACGAAGTGGAAGGTAAAAGAGAAGAAGACTACAAATACGACACATTGGTGCAAGGATCCGAAAATCCACTGTAACCATTATAACATTAATGGTCACCCTGAAGGAAAGTGTTGGAAGATACATCCAGAGCTAAACCCCAAGAACCACAAGAAGGATGCCAAGAAGAAGAACCTTCTAGCCATGGAGTCAAGTATGGAGTTAGAAAGCAACTCAGATGTGGATGAGAAGATTATATGTACTGTAGTGTAGAAGGAGGTGATTCTTAGTATCCTTCACCCTAAGGAATAAAAATAGATTATTAAACTCTTCCACATTAAGATCTATGTCAAGAAGACCAAGATCAACACTCTATTTTATTCAGATTCACAGGAAAACATCATAGTAGAATATTTGGTACGGAAGCTTGGATTGGAAGTACATGATCATCCTAGTCCCTATCCACTGGGTTTTAATGTTATTGTAACTGCTGAAGATATTCACTTGTATTTTATATTGTATTTTATTTGTACCTCCGACGGAGATGTTTATTCCTTCGTTCGAAGAAGTCATTATTGTATTTGGGTCATGTAAAGTCATTGAGGTAAACCCTCCCATTTAAGTTGGGGCATTAGTTCCCCTAGGGTCATTTGTATTGGGGTTTTTAAGTCCCCTAAAGGAGTTAGGCCAGTCAAATTTAGTTGAGGCCAACTTGTCAAGTGGTAAAGGTAAAGTATAAATAGAGAGCTAGGTTCTCTATTTATTCATTTCACTCTCACACTCACTCAATTTGCATTAGTGAGAGAGAGGAAAAGTTCTCACAAGTGGAGAAGAGAGAAGCTACTGAAGACCATCTCTATTTTGGGTTTTACTTTTGTGACATTGTATTGGTGATCATTCTATCTCTGAGGAAGCTGCGGGGTTTTCTCCTTTATGGTTTCCCCAAGGAAAATCTTTGTGTCTCTTGTGTTTATGATGTGCTTTTATTCTCTCAGTAGGATCATAGATAAGTATTGATTAAATTGTGAAAAACTAACATGGTATCAGAGCTAACATAAGAAGAAGACACTGTGCAGCTGCGGAAGCTAGGGATTATTGATTTTTGGACTTCTCTCCACAGATAATCAACAAAAAGAGGCTAGTCTAACTCACCTAAGAAGGGCACATCTTTTTGTTGAAGCAGAAGTTGATTCTGAGCATTTTCACTTTTTGGCCCATCACTGCTGCCCAAAATTAGGGATTTTCACGGAAGTGGAATTTTGGAGTGCAATCAAAATAGGGAAGTACTCCTCCTCAAAATCGAAATTTAGAGACCAAGATCAAATTTTTTGAGTGGGTGAAACTCCGGGAAAGTCAAACTCTAGATTGACTTTGGACCAAAAAAACTAGAAAACCAAAAAGTAGAAAAAGCCAGAAACTACAGATCCAAAATTTACAAGTCAATTTTCAAGGGTGAATATTTGAAATATTCAGAAACCAAGTGTACCAGCATACTCACCCCATCTAGGTGCATCTTCCCGTGAAAACACAATTCAATTCCGAAAATTTTCATTTTTCGGCCCGTCACAATTGCCGGAGGAAAACTAGGGCATCATATATTTTGGGTTTCTGTTCACTGATTTAGGGAAGTGAGTACATTGGATAACTCATCTTGTGGAGGCGCATCTATCCATCCAGTCAGAAGTTTCAAATTCCAAGTTTGTAAATTTAGGGTTTTTCTAACAAACCCTAGGACCAACCAGCTCCAGAACCAGTTTCAACAAATCAAAGTGGTAAGACCTAAAAGATTTTCTATTTCCATTTGAAGTTCTCATTAAAGATGTCTCACCACACCAAGCTTGGGGATAAGCTTGAAGGGGCCGATAACTTTCGAGCATGGAATTATAGGATTACACTAATCCTTGAAGAGAATGAATTGGACACATATGTAAATGAAGAAGTTCCAGTTCCAGAGGGAGATGAGTCTAAATCCTTACACAAGAAGAACTTGGTTAAGGCCAAGACGATTATTGTTGATTCTATTAAGGATCACCTCATCCCACATGTGTCTTCCTTAAAGACACCTAAAGAGATGTTTGATTCCTTGACCAAGCTATTTGAAGGAAAGAATATAAATAGGAATATGACCTTGCGAAACCAGTTGAAGAATGTGAAGATAAAAAATGCAGAAACCATGCAGTCCTACTTTACAAGGGTCTCTCAAATCAAGGAGAAACTTGAAGCTGTGGGAGAAAATGGAGAAATTGTGATGACCACCTTGAATGGTCTCCCTAGATCATGGGACTCCTTCATTCAAGGGATTTGTGCTAGAAGAAAGTTAATCACATTTAGTAAGTTGTGGGAGGAATGCTCACAAGAAGAAGCTAGACTTTAACTCGAGAAGAGAAGATGGGAAATGAAGACTAGGCACTCACAACACACACCAAGAAGAATAAAAAAAATAGGGAGCATCCTCATCACAAGAAAGAAAGACACCACCACCAGAATCAAAGAGAGAAATTCTGAAATTCCAGGAGGGATCTATCTCACATTCGATGCTATACTTGTGATGAGAGGGGACACTACTCTAAAGATTGTCCCAAGAACAAAAGTAGCTCCCACAAGAAGAAGAACAATAAGAAAATACATCATGCTCACACCGCATAAGATGATGAACCTCCAAGAAAGAGAACCAGAGAAGAAAGTGAAGATTCTTCAAGTGATGAAGAATATGTATTGTAATGAAAGTAACCAGCTACAAGGGTTCATTCAAAAAGTTTCACCTCATAAGATAAAGCTAGAGATGGCTTTTTGTATTGCATGAAAGGAATAGGAGAAGATCCTACAAATTGGACTCCGGAAAATAAATAAA
The DNA here is from genome assembly GCA_027924585.1 of Larix kaempferi. Taxonomy (NCBI): domain Eukaryota; kingdom Viridiplantae; phylum Streptophyta; class Pinopsida; order Pinales; family Pinaceae; genus Larix; species Larix kaempferi. Next base: position 5,826,974 of record BSBM01000241.1, on the reverse strand, counting down.
GATCAATGCTCTATGGAAGAACCTCTCATCCATTTTCAGCATTGGTTAAGGAATCAAAGATCAAGAGGGAGCACACTCCAGTAGTTCCTGCAAGGAAGCAAAGATCAAGAGGGAGTCCACCCAACAACCAAACAGAGATAAGTATTTGAATTCTCATTTATTGTATATCTGATTACTTAAATGATATTGTTCAGTCATGTACATACTTATGTTCCTAGATTTAGGATGTATATTATGCATGTTAGAAAAGTTGCATTAATGAACAAGATACTACTAATATTCAAGTAACGGGTAAATGGCCTATGGTACTGTACAACATTCCATTGCTACTTATCTAGAATGAAACCTCTTTGCTGACATGTTGGGAGTAGTGCACACTCTTAACAATGTTCTGTTAGAGATGGAAGGCATCTAGGAAGTTACCGTATGAATATGGGATATGGATAAATGCTGTGTTGAATCATTGGCTAAGATAGTTGCATGATTGTGTGACCTAAGTCTTTATGCATAATAATTTGATTTGACAATTATGAAATGTTTCTAATCATACAACTGAATTTGACTTGTAGGAAAGATCGTGCACCATCACCTACAAGAGAATAATGACGAGACTTGTTATGTAAAACAAGTGAAGATGGTTTAGGAGTAGTTCCGGAAGACCATGAAGACCGTGAAATAGAAGAACCACAAGAATATGTAGATCCACCTCGTGAGAAGAACTCCCATAAGAGGAAGCCAGCATGGGTTCGAGAGGAAATACAAGATGCATAGAAGTATGGAGCTCCAGAGGGGATGCATGGAGAAATTAAGAGACCTAGGCCATACTCCAGCTATGTATCCCTGCTGTGCGACATCATTGACAAAGAACCTTCAAACTATGAGGAAGAAGCCGAGAGGAAATAATGGAAGGATGCCATGATCGAGGAGTACTAGTCGATTATGAAGAATGATGTCTGGGAGGTAGTTCCAATACCAGTAGGGAAGTCATTTGTGACTTCCAAGTGGATCTACAAGATCAAGCATGCTGCAGATGGAAGCATAGAGAAACACAAGGAAAGATTTGTGGCACGTGGCTTCTCCCAGAAGGAATGGATAGATTACGAGGAGATACTTGCACTTGTAGGCAAATACACTTCCATCAAATTAGTACTTGCTTTGGCTGCAATGATGAAATGGAAGGTACACCAGATGGATTTCAAGACAACGTTCTTGAATGGTGTAGTTGAGGAGGAAGTGTATGTGGAGAAGCCACTCAGATTTGAGACACATGACAGGGAGACTCATTTGTGCAAATTGAAGAATGCCTTGTACAGATTGAAATAGGAACCCATGACATGGTACAACAGGATGGATAGCTTCCTAACTAGTTTGGGCTTTACCAAGAGTAAAACTGATTCCAACCTTTACTACAAGGTTGAGGAAGGGAACCCAGTGATACTCCTACTCTATGTAGATGACCTGTTTATGATAGGTGAGGATGGGCTTATTGCAGATACGAAGAGGAATCTTTCCGCAAAGTTCGAGATGAAGGAACTGGGCATGATGCATTATTTTGTAGGTATGGAGGTGTGGTAGAGTGCAGATGGAATCTTCCTTGGACAAGGGAAGTATATAGTAGAGATCCTACAGAGGTTCGGGATGATAGACTGCAAGGCCATGGCCACACCTATGGCATCAAACCTGAAGCTATTGAGTGATGCTTCATTGAAGTCGGTTGATGCCACAATGTATCGTCAAATGATTGGATCTTTGATGTACTTGACGAATATGAGACTAGATATTTGCTTTGCTGTGAACACATTGAGCCAGTTCCTAACGGATCCAAAACATGTTCACTTGATTGCTACAAAGCACATTCTGAGGTACCTGAAGGGTACAGTTGATTATGGGCTCAAGTATGACGTGAATCAGAAGATTAACCTGTAGGGTTATGTTGATTCGGATAGGGAAGGAAGTGCCGCAGATAGCAATAGCACTTCGAGATGTTGCTTCAGTATGGGATCAGGTGTGATCTCTTGGTTTAGCAGGAAGCAGTCCTGCGTGGCACTGAGTACAGCCAAAGTAGAGTATGTTGCATCTTGTTTGGATAGTTGTGAGGCAGTATGGCTTAGGAAGCTACTGTCTGATTTGTTTGATCTCTAGTTAGAGGATACTTGTATCTTTTGTGACAACCATATTTGTGTGAAGTTGTTCGAGAACCCAGTGTTCCATGACAAGTCTAAGCATATTGAGATCAAGTATCACTATATCAGGTATATGGTGCAGAGAGGAGTAGTGAATCTTCGGTATGTTGTGACAGACGAGCAAATAGCCGATGTGTTGATCAAGCCGTTAGATAGAGTGAAGTTTGAGTACTTCAGAGATAAGATTGGTGTACTTCAGATTGAGGTTCCTTCCAAGGGGAAGTGATGAGTCCGGAAGACGCAGATGCACATGAGCTATTCTCACATGGTGGTAGGTGTGTCCTCCCATGGTGCAGATGTAAGGGCTGGAGCCATTCTCACATGGTGGTAAGTGTGTCCTCCTATGGTGCAGATGTAAGGGTTGGGGCCATTCCAACATGGTAGTAGGTTTGTATTCCCATGGTCATTGATATAATTGTCAGGGCCATTCCGACATGGTAGTAGGTTTGTCTTCCCATGGTCGTTGATGTAAGTGTTGAGCCATTCCAGCATGGTAGTAGGTTTGTCTTCCGATGTCCGTTGATGTAAGTGTTGTGCCATTCCAACATGGTGGTAGGTTGGTCCTCCCATGGTCATTGATGTAAGTGTTGTGTGATGTGCATCTGGGATGTGCTCCGTGTGACGATGAGATGATCTGAAGATGATGAGGCGACAGTAGGAGAAGCAGGTATTTGCAGAGGCAATGAAATGACTGGTCCTGGGATGTACCTACTTGATGGCTTGCTCATAGAGATGATGAAGAACTACATGGAGGCTAGGCCTATATCCATCATGAAAAAGGGTTGGCTCTGTAGAACTTCCTATGATGAGTAGAATCGAGATATATAACCAATCGATGGTCGACATGATGAGGATTGCAGCAGTAGTGACGATGATGATCCAGTGTTGATGATGATGTTCCAGCATTGTTGATCTAGCGACGAAGACTTGTTTCTAGATGTGTTGATGACCGTGTCAAGAGAATACCTTCCTAGTTAAGAGGGAGTGTTGATGTTATTGTAATTGCGGAATATATTCACTTGTATTTTATATTGTATTTATTATTGTATTTTATTTGTTTCTCCAACGAAGATGTTTATTCCTTAGGTCGGAGAAGTCATTGTTGTATTTGGGTCATGTAAATTCATTGAGGTAAACCCTCCCATGTAAGTCGGGGCATTAGTTTTCCTAGATTCATTTGTATTGGGGTTTTAAAGTCCCATAAAGGAGTCAGCCCAGTCAACTTTACTTGAGGCCGACTTGTCAAGTGGCAAAGGTAAAGTATAAATAGAGAGCTACGCTCTCTATTTATTCATTTCACTCTCACACTCACTCAATTCACATTAGTGAGAGAGAGGATAAGTTCGCACAAGTGGAGAAGAGAGAAGCTGTTGAAGACCATCTCTATTTTGGGTTTTACTTTTGTGACATTGTATTGGTGATCATTCTATCTCTGTGGAAGTTGTGGGGTTTTCTCCTTTATGGTTTCCTCGAGGAAAATCTTTGTGTCTCTTGTGTTTATATTGTGCTTTTTATTCTCTCAGTAGGATCCTAGATAAGTATTGATCAAATTGTGAAAAACTAACACTGGGATGGGTAAATAAGGATGAAGAACTTAGAGTCATGAAATAGTGCAAGATCAAGTTTTCCATAAGTGTAGATTATATTGACGAAGTGGAGGTAGAATCAGTACCCTTGGATGTTTGTTGTGTAGTGTTCAGAAGCACCTACATGTATATGATGGATGTGATCTTTATGAGGATCCAACCTATATCATTTGATCAAATATAATAAATACTTAATCATCAACGTGCAAAAAGGTAAATCAAATATCTCTTTGGTAAGTGCCAACCAAGTGAAAAAGATGATCAGTTCAATTAGTAAGTTTGTATTACTTTTCTTAAGACAAAATCAACAAGAAGGTGAATCGGTAAAAATGAAGGAAACCTTGGAGGGATGTACCAAAGAGTAGAAACATCAATTGGAGATATTTTTGATGGCATACAGAGAAGTGTTCCAGGATCCTAAGGGGATACCTCCTAAGAGGGAGGTGGAGCACAAGATACAACTATTTCCAAATTCTCCATTGTCAAACATTGGACTATATAGATAGTATGTAATGAAAGGATATGAAGTGAAGAAGCAGTTGTTGGAGAAGGGAATAATCCAGCCAAGTATCTCACCTTATGGGTCACCTTTCATCATAGTATCCAAAAAGGATGTGACTTGGAGGATGTGCATCAACTACAGAGCATTGAACAATATCACACTCAAGAATCGATACCCTTTGCCTAGGATTGATGATCTGTTGGACAAGTTGTATAATGTCAAGTACTTCACCAAGTTGGATCTCAAATCATGATACCACCAGGTGTAAGTGAAGTAAGAAGACACCTAGAAGAACGCCTTCAAGACTAGGCAAGGTTTATATGAATGGATGCTAATTCCATTTGGTTTATGCAATGCACCAGCTACATTTAAGTGTTTGATGAATGATGTATAATCCCATTTATTAAATCTATTTGTTATAGTATATCTAGATGACATACTAGTTTGTAGTGATATATGGGAATAAAATCTCTCGCATCTCAAGCAGGTGTTGGAGACCTTGAAAAAACATCAACTGCTTGCAAATCTTAAGAAATGTGAATTTTTTCAGTAGTTCTTGGTGTATTTGGGGTATGTGATTGGTGGATGAGAACTTAAGATTGATCCTACAAAGATGGAATACATCACTAAGTGGCCTACTCCTACAAATGTCACTGAAGTTGGGAGTTTTTTGGGGGAAACACAATACCTTCGGAAGTTGATAGCTTCATTTTTGGATGTGGTTGTACCTCTCCATGCCATAATAGCCAGTAGCAAGGGGTTCCAGTGGGAGAAGAATCAATAGAAAGACTTTGAAGAGATCAAGTGAAAGATGAGTAAATCACAAGTTCTCACATTGCCTAACTTGCAGAAGCCTTTTGAGTTGGATAAAGATGCAAGAGAGTATGTTATGGAAGCGGTTTTGATGTAAGGAGGGACACCAATATGCTACCATTTTGAAATGTTCCATGTTGGCGTTCTGAACTACCCTACATATGATAAGGAACTATATGCCTTGGTTCAAGTTTTTAAGAAGTGGAAGAACTATTTGATAGGAAATGAGACCATCATTCACCTTGATCACCATCTATTGTAGTATTTGCAGGCCCAGAGTAAGCTACAACAAACTAGACATTATAGGTGGATGAGATTCTTACAACAATTCCATCTAATCATCAAGTATAAGAAGGGAAGTACAAACAACTGACATACATGCTCTCAAGGCCACCTATATCCAAGATTATGACTTTGGGAACTCTTATGCACATGGAGCCTTTTACCCATAATGCATACAAGGAGGAATACACAGAAGATGAGGACTTCAAGGAGGTATTTCAGTAATTACATGGCTGATTCCATGTAGAAGAAGGTGATGTAAAGGTTGACTATCATCTCCAAGATGGGTTACTCTATAAGTTATACAAGTTGTATGTTCCTAAAAGTGGGAGATTGCAGATTATCGGAGAGGCACACACCTCCAAAGTTGTAGGGAAACTTGGTGTAGGGAATACAATTGCAAACTTGTAAAGGTATGTTTTCTAACCTATAATGCAAGAAGATGTAGCTCGATTTATTAGAGGATGCATACTTTATTGTACAAGCAAGTGTTGGCTATGGATCCTGATCTTCCCGATTCAGAGATGTTTCAGATGTGTTTGTACCCCATTTTTATATGTTGTGCAGGTGTACTATACACTCATCCCAGTAGGGAGGGGGGGTGCATCACCCCCCCATTGGGACCCTGGCAGGGGTTCAGGGGCGAAGCCCCCAAAAGAATTTTTTTGGGTTGTTTGTTGGCCAATAGTTTGCGGGCCCATGGTATTCGATAGCTCGTAGTATTTTTCCATGGTAATTCCCCTTTAAAAAGAAGACATTGTAATATAGCTGTGTAATGTATTGTAGCATTGTAAATATCTTTATGATTGTGTAAGAGACACTATGAGAGAGTGAAGAGGAAATTGCAGCAAATGTGCTGCGAGTTGTATCCCTTCATTTTGATGGATGGTATAATAATAAAAGGATTAGCAATTTCTCCGTGGATGTAGCCCAGATTGGGTGAACCACGTATATTGATGTCTCTCTTGTATTGTGTTTATGTGATTTATATTTTCATCTTGTTTATTATTATTGCTATGTGATCATGTTTTTTGTTTTTTCTAACAATTGGTATCGGATCCAAAGGTCTATTTGGCATATAAACTCGCAGGAAATAAGGGTTCTTGGTTTGAGTGGGAGCAACGACAGAAGAAAGAAAGTTGAAGGTCGAAAAATTTAATGTCCAGAACTATCATTTATGGAAGATGCAAATAGAGAACTATTTGTATTATAAGGATCTATTCCTACCATTGGGAGGAAAAACAAAAAATCCGGGGACTATGAAGGACGAAGAATGAGATGTTTTTGATAGAAAGGAACTGGGAACAATATGGTTGTGCCTGGCTTCACCAGTGGCTTTCAATATCTCAAAATAAAAGACAACGGAGGGTCTAATGAGCGCATTGGGTAAAATGTATGAAAAACCCTCAGCCTCCAACAAGGTATTTCTAATTAAGCATTTATTTAATATGAATATGTTAGAAGGTGGATCTGTTGCTGATAATTTAAATGAATTTAATACGATTACAAATCATCTAAGTTCTATAAATGTGAACTGTGATGGTGAGGTTAGGGGTATTCTAATATTGTGCTCATTATTAGAAAGCTAGAATGGCTTGGTCATGGATGTAAGTAACTCTATCTCTAGTTCAAACACTTTGAAATTTGATGATGTTGTTGGTGTTATTCTTAGCGAAGAAATGTGAAGGAAAAGCACATGTGACATATTAGGTAATGCGTTGACCATGGAGAGCAGGGGAAGACAAAGGGACAGAGGAAAGAGCCTAGGTAATCGCAGCAAGTCCAGGAAGGGAAGATCCAAGTCTGGAATGGGAAATATAGAGTGTTGGAATTGTGGAAAGAAAGGGCATCTGAAGAAAGACTGAATATCCCTAAAGAAGAAAGGAGATGGAAAGCATGAGACTACTCAGGAAGCAAATGTAGCAGGTGATGTGTTACAAGATGCTTTGATTCTTGCATTAGACAATACTAGTGATTATTGGGTATTGGATTCAAGGGCCTCATGTCATGCTACACCCCATAGGAAATTCTTTCATGATTATGTTCCAGGTGATTTTGGACATGTTTTCTTGAGTGATGATGAACCATGTAAAATTGCTGGAATGGGTAAGGTACGTATAAAGTTAAAGAATGGAGGTGAATGGTTGCTTAAAGATGTAAGGCATATTCCTACTATGAAAAGAAATGTGATCTCAATAGGGTAGCTGGGAGATGGTGGTTGTTTATCTATGTTTGGAGAAACATGGTGGAAGATCACTAAAGGATCGATGGTGATAGCAAAAGGAGACATGAAAGTGTTGATGTGTGAATTATGCACTTGCGTCAACTAGGAGGATTTACCCGCTACGAAGGTGTCAAGATTACCTTTAAGTCATTGAAATTGCCAACCCTGACGGGATTTACGGCTCCGTTAGCCGATTTATTCTATCATATTCTAAACTATTTAACAAAACTAATATAACTTAGTTAAAAATAAATAAATCTAACTAAGAAAAGATAAATACTAATCTAATGTTGATTAAATCAAATAATAAATATGTACAAAACTATTTATAAAATATACAAATTTACAATAATACTTCTTGGTAAAATCCCCAAAATGACCTAATATGTTGCAGCAGAAAACAACTACAAAATTTTAATGAAATGCAAAATATTTAACCACAACTGCAAATGATAATTCTGTCACGGAATTATAGAAATGCAAATGTAACTAGTTAAGTTAGTATGTTTTTCTAAAACTATCTCGCAGGAGCTAAGCAATAAAAATTAACCAATTTAGCTTGCATTTTTGTTTTCAATCATTAATAATATAAAAAAACCTTCCATACATTAAACATTACAAATTTTAACATATTTAAAGTTTGCGCAAAACCAGAGAAACAAAAGTGATCACGAATTGCAAACAAATTTTGTTTTTAAAAATTCTGCAAAACTAAATTGAGATACAGTGAATAGATTGAATTAAATTACCAACCAATATTCTTATCAGAACTCTAATAAAGAATATTGAATGGTTAAAGAATCTGAATAAGAGAAATATTGTTTATTCAAGCTCCTCTAAGAACAACGATGAAAGAAAATGAAAATATAATTCAATTACTACGACAGAAAAACTTCATACAAGGATTACAGTTTTTATATTCAACAAATCGATCCATTACACTGCTGGTGACGTTCTCCAGTCTCAGTCCCATCCAAAACAATTGTTGCAAACAGAAGGAAAATGACACAGAGAAAGAAATAATTTCATTCTCTCTTATACTCCCAACAATGTGGTAGTCTTAGCAACAGATATCTACAATCCCTGATATTCATTAATATATGTTGAACAACGGACTTCATGCTTTGTCTGGAAACAAAGATATGTGCTTGGCGTAATGAATGATGAATTGGTGTCTTGAAAAAATTTCGGCATTTTGTTATGAAATCGGACCGTTTTCATAACTGATCCTTCAAAAGTTTGACGTGATAGTATGTTCATATCTTATTGCTGCAAAACAGAACGTAACAAATAAACAATTCAAATTAGAAAGTTTAATCTCGAAGGAAAAACAAAGAAAAGAATCATAAAATGTGTTTTAAATAAAATAACATATATATGCAATTATTATTTACAAAAAGTAGAAGCAAAAATAAATTGTGGAAACTTAATATTCAATATTCTCTACTTGAAAAAGTTTCACAAAAGAGAAAATACTACGTTGGATTTTCACATTTAAACTTTCTTTTTTGTGTGTCACTTAATAAACTTGAAACATTGATAACAAAAAATAATAATACTCCAAAAACAACTTAATAATATTAATTAAGAGTATTGAATATAAAAATCATATTAAATTTATGTGAGTGAAATAATTCCTTTGTCTTTAAGACTCAACTAAAAAGCTTTGAGAGCCTATACATTCCACAAAATCCAATCCAAGGATCTTCTCCAATTTTCAACTTTGTTTTTACAAAAATATCAAAATATTGCCTTTCTAGACCTTAAATGGTTCTTTAAAAGACTATGTCTAATATACTGCTTTGTATAACAATCTTCCACATACTTTTCCTTCACCACTTTCCCGACGACTCCTTATTCAACAAAAGTTCCCTAAAAAAATCTTGATAGAGAACTATTAATCCAAAACCAACTTAATAATATTAATTAAGAGTATTGATATAAAAATCATGTTAAATTTATGTGAGTACACTCAATAAAGGTTTTTAATCCAACTTTTCCTATAAAATTAGAATATGTACAAGTTTGTGCTAATAATAGATCACTTTTTTTTTCAGCGAAAAAAAATGTACTATTGTTATTTATATATATAAATCAAATAGTATAACAATGAGTCATTACAACAGAATTTTGGAATATTACCAAATTCCTTTCGTACCAGTTCTAAATACAAAAATATAACCCAAAAAAACATATATCCTAGTACAGCATACTAATACTGTATACAAAGGTCTTCAATCATCCAGAAAGGGAGTAGAACCATTAGATTCCATCATGGAATCAATGAATTCCTCCCAAAACAAAATTTCTTCTTCAGTCTCCAAAGCCAACTTAGAGAGTTTATCCGCCAAAGAGTTGTTCTCTCTATAAATATGATGCAGAGAAATGGTTTGACATTGCTCAAATTCTTGCCGGATGCGATCACACCAATGAAGTAATGTAGTCACCTATAATTTATAGTCACCCATGTCCCATTTGATAGTGACACGAGAATCTCCAAATATTTTTACTCCAGCCAAGCCAAATATATTTGCCACCCTGATGATCATCCATAATGCCAATATTTCATCCTTCATATTGGACCCCCTGCCACATTTTAGTCTGAAAGTAAAATAGTGATCCTAATTAAGATAGATAACACCACTAGTTGCGCATTGACCCAAGGCTGCTGCCCCATCAAAAAATAGAACAGGTTTGTCAATCTGATAATTCAACACTCCAACCTTCCTTTGTTTGCATAAAACTTGCTTGCTTTGATAAATAGCAAAATCCTTTAAAAGTTCTAGAGGGTGGGGTATTAAAGATCTTTCTTCTTTCAGTGAGGCACTGAGACTTAAATCCTTCTGGAGAGGTTTGTTCAATAAGACACTTTGGTCTAAAGTCTTACATTTGAAATATATCAAAAAGGAAATTAGTCACTGGTTTAGAGGTTCTGATTAAAATACTAAAGGAGTTTCACCCATCTCGAATGGATTTTTAAAAGTTTATAAGTGGTTAGCTTTGGAACTATGCTGGCGAATGGGTGATGGAAAAGACATATCCATTGGTGTGGATCCCATTGTGGGTTTGTAGGATTCTTATAGATTATCTAATGATGTATTGATACATATCAGAAGATTTGGTTGTTGTACTCTGGATAGTATTATAAAAAACAATGCTGATGGTTATTGGTATAAAGCTCAAGATTTTGGTTTGAATGGAAATGCTGCTATAGAATGGGATAGATACATCAGGTCTCTAAATGAGGCTGGTTGCAAAGCTACAGGTGATAGGGACAAAATTTTATGGCTGGGGAATGAAAGTGCAGGTATTGTGATGGCAAAGGCTACTTACAAGTCTATCATTCAACAAAAATGTATTTTTCCTAAACATTGGTGGTATAAGACACTTTGGAATTGGATGATTCCCATCAAGATGAAATGTTTTATGTGGTTTGTGTTTATGAATATACTTAAGACTTGGGATAATCTCGTCCGGAATGGCTGTATTTGTCCTAATATATGTATTCTTTGTAAAGCAAATGCGGAGAATATCTCACACATATTCATGGAATGTGAGTTTTCTAGGTTGATGTGGGATAGAGTGTGCCAAACATTAAGGATTATTAATGATTGGGGTAATTCAGATTTCATATCCAGTATGTTCAGCTGGATTAATTCTCACAAAACCTATGATATTCTCTCGGTGGTTGTATGCTAGAGCATTTGGCATATGAGAAATATGGTACTGTTTGATAATCTATCCCCAAACTTATTAATGGCATGTAATAATAAATCACTTATATTGTAGACATGTAGGAAACCTAATACTATAATAAAAGTAATTCTATCTAAAGGAAACATAAATAAAAATATAAACTTTTTGTTATATATAAAAATTGAATTTTTAAAATGTTTTATTGTTTTTTATTTTTATTCATATTATTTACAATTATTTATAATCTGTTATGTTTTGCTTTGCAGGAAAAATAGAGAAAAAATCATTTCCAACAGGCTCAATAGAAATTATGTATTCAATCATGCATCAAAAAGAAATCGTCAAACCATCAAACAATTAATTCATCAAAACACAGTTGAAGAATCGATAAGAAACAAGGATCAAAGACATACGATAGTCAGAATGCCATCAAACAAAGCAACCAAATCAAACAAGGAAATCAAAATCAATTGAAAAAAACTATTTACATAATTTTGAATAGAGGCCCTTTTATTTATTGAAAATTTGAAGGAGGGTTGTTGGGGTGCCAACGTAAAGGTACGTTGTATTTATGTCCTCATAATATTGATTGTTCTATCTCCTTAGCTTCCATAAGAATATATACAACATTGTGGCATCATAGGCTTGACCACATGAGTGAGAAGTGGATGCAGATTCTCCACTCAAGGAAGTTGTTGCCAGATATGGTGCAGGTAAGCTTGGAATTCTATGAGAACTATGTTTATGGAAAACATAAGAGAGTTAGATTTCTCAGGGTTGGGAAACAAAAGAAGAGTGAAAATTTAAGGCTTGTGCATACATAAGTATGGGGACCAGCTCAGGTACAATCTCTTGGTGGATCTCATTATTATGTTACTTTTATTGATGATGCAACTAGATAAACTTGGGTTTATTGCATTAAACATAAATATGATGTGTTTGCTACTTTTAAGAAATGGAAAGCTTTGGTTGAGAATGAGACAGGAAAAAGGTTGGAGTGTCTCAGATTTGATAATGGAGGTGAGTACCGCGGAAAGGATTTTGATAGTTATTGTTCATACCATGGGATTTGTAGAGAAAATACAGTACGAGGAACACCACAAGAAAATGGTGTGTCAGAAATGATGAACATAACCATCATGGAACGTGCAAGGTGTATGAGATTGCATGTAGGGTTGCCCCTACAATTTTGGGCAGATAGTATAGATACTATTGCTTAATTAATAAACATAGGGCCTTCAAGTGCTTTGGATGGTGGTATTCCAGAGGAAGCATGGACATGTAAAAACGTAAACTACTCATTTCTAAGAAATTTTGGTTGTGAAGCATTTGTCCATATTGATAAATAAAATAGAACAAATCTTGAGGCTAAATCCAAGAAATGCACCTTTATGGGATAGGGGGTTGATGATTTTGGTTATCGCTTATGGGATGATGAAAATAAAAAAATAATTAGGAGTAGAGATGTGGTATTCAATGAAAATGGCATATATAAAGATCAGTTGCAGAGAAAGAAACGGGAAAAGGAAAACACAGAGTACACAATGCTTGATGAAATCAAGGAAAATGAAGTTCCAAAGGTGTTGGAAAATCAAGATTAGCAATAGGTACCTCAAACTCCTGCAAGTGTTAGAAGATCTACCAGTTTAAGTAGACCCCCTAAACGATACTCTCCTTCAATGTATTATTTATTGATGACTAACTCTGGTGATCCGGAATGTTATGAAGAAGCAATGTAGGTGGAAACTAAAAAGAAGTGGGAGCAAGGCATGAATGAGGAGATGGACTCATTGGTAAGTTACTAGAATTGGGATTTGGTTCAGTTTCCTGCAGGTAAAAGAGCATTGCAGAATAAATGGTTTTACAGGTTGAAGGAAGAATATAGAGGCAAGAAGTGGTACAAAGAAAGACTTGTTGTAAAGGGGTTTGCACAAAAGAAGGTATAGATTTTGATGAAATATTTTCTCCTGGTGTTAAAATGACTTCAATTAGAACTATTTTAAGTCTAGTGGCAGTATAATATTTGCATCTTGAACAATTAAATGTAAAAACAACCTTTCTCCATGGGGATTTGGAGGAATATATTTATATGCAGTAGCCACAAGGGTATGAGGTCAAAGGGAAGGATAATTTGGTATGCAATTTGAAGAAGAGTTTGTATGGCCTAAAGAAAGCTCCAAAGTAGTGGTATTTTAAATTTGATAGGTTTATGACAGAACAAGGTTATAGTATATGTCATTCTGACCACTGTGTTTATTTCAAGAGGCTAGATAATGGAAGATATATTATCTTGTTATTGTCTGTGAATAACATGCTTGTTGCAGGGTCTAACATGCAAGATATAAATGTGCTCAAAATGAAGTTAGTTAATTCATTTGTGATGAAGGATTTGGGTGCTGCAAAGCAAATCCTTAGTATGAGAATAACAAGAGACAGGAAAAATCGCAAACTGACATTGTCTCAGGGTGAGTACATAGAAAAGGTGTTGGAGAGGTTCAGAATGCAGAATGCAAAACTAGTTAGTACACCTTTGGCTAGCCATTTCAAAATAAGTAAGGAGATGTATCCCAAGACACTGGAAGAGGTAGACTACATGTCTAAGGTTCCTTATTCATCAACAATTGGCAACTTGATGTATGCCATGGTGTGCACAAGACTAGTGTTACACAGAAATCTTCCACCCTGTGAGCATCAGCATTCTTTGGCTTGTAGGATCCATTTTAGTGACTCAGATCCATTTTCATCCTTCAGTGATACCAGTTTACCCTATTTTTGTTCCTACCCGCATGTTGCATCACTATAGCATGTGTACCCACAAGTTTCATCCCTATAGCCCGCGGGTGTCAAGTAAAATGGTAAAAACCACTATTTTATTACTTTTTACTCCCAAAAAGCGGTCATTGGGTGACCTTTGGCTCTCCATCTGCCCAAGTAATGTCTCGATGAGTCCTTTCACCTACCTTTGAGAGGACTATATATTGAGCACATATGGCTTATGGACGGGAGAAAGAAGAGAAGAGTAAAGGCACTCTAGTGGATTTTTGCCCTATCTTGAGTCTGCACTCATTGATCCTTGTAGTTGTGAACGAGTTATGTTCACCTTCCAAACTCCTTGCTAGTTTGAGTTTTCCTTTCATGGAGGATTGAAGTGGTGGAGGCACAAGTGGATTGATCTAGAGCTTGGTTCATATTGGTTGCCGGCAAGAGGTCGTATCACTTTGTACTTCTTCTTGTTCATTAATAGAAATACTCATATTCTCATCCATTCATGGTGTGAATGTCATTTATTATACATTGGGTTACATTTGCTTATGATATTTTGGACCATTGTTATTGATAATGTTAATGTCATTTATATATCACATGTACTTGTTAGATATTGGTTGTCAAGACTAATTTGCAGATTACAAGTACTTGGATGTGCGCGGATTGAAAGCTTCAACGGGGATCTACATCAAACGTTGGATCAAGGTTGATTACATTTCTCCATTATTTTAACATTGTCATTTATAATAGCATTGTTTTGAGAATTGAGTAGATTTCTGGTAGTCATCTGTCTGTTGTGGTATTCCCAAGCCATAGTGAGTTTTCTCCAATACAGAAATGGCGACTCCGTTGGGGAAAAAATCCATGTTTGGGAAATTTTTTGAGCATTAGTCCATAATTAGAGTTGTTGTTTATCAAAGCTCTATGTCACTGATTGGCTGTTAAGATACACTGTAGAAAACTTGTTTTTTCTGAGCCTCTAGACTCTTTATTTGACCATTTTCTTTTCCTCACCCGCGGGCTGGCTTAGTTCTGCCCGCGTATACTCGCCTATGTTTACACTACTGCTCGCGGGTACTCGCAGGTATTCCTTCGACAGTAGCGTGTAACTCCGGTTTTTGTTGGTTTATGGCTATTGGTTGTTACTGGTTGAGTTTGGTTGGTTCCTGAGTCTTTGTTGGCCTCTTTCTTGACTGTTTCATGCCTTGGTTGTGACCAGATCTATTCGTTTCTCTTGGTTGAGCCTTCTTGGTTTTTTACCAATCTTTGGTTTTAGCCTCTTAGTTTCTTCGTTTTGAGCTCTTTCTTTTGGCTGAGTCTTGTTGTTTAGGATCTACTGGGTTGTCTTAGTGATCTTCTCGGTACTTCAGTGACTAAATAGTAGGATTTTGCTTGCATTTTTTCATTCCATATATATTGAAAAAATACAAAAATATTCATTTAGTTTTTTGCATTTTCTTTTCTGTTTATAAGAGAAAATACAAAAATATTTTATTTCCATGTACTGCATTTTGCATTGTGTGCTTGCTGCCTTCATTTTAGGTTCTGCTTGTGCATTGAAAAGATAAAAGTTTGCATATTTATTTCGGAATTATTGGTTGATTTTGCATATTAGTGACATTGTTTTATTGGACAGATGAGTCTAGGATTGGACAATGTTGCATACTATTGAGTCTACACATCACTAGTTTCACGACCATATCCCTTGAGTAATCACAACCACTAAAATTAACGCTTAATCATAAAATTGATTAGACTTATTTTATTTATAGGGTACACCAACTAGCATAGGTTTAGAGTCTTAGAATAGATCATTGTGAGTTAACAATCCAAGACTACTGAACGAAACATTAGGTGTCTAACCAAGAAGTGGAGGAATCCATGGTATAGATCAGTGTTCTCAGGAAAGCTTTACTCAATCCAAAGTTAAGCACGAGGTCACGGGAGGTTGGTTGAGGAGATATCCCTCTAATACCGGCTGAACATGGGAGATATATCCAGGATTTGTTCATATCTAAGGGTACCGGAGGTTCATCCTCTTGTGCTTCGGGCTTAGTTACCCTGCCCATACGACGGGTCCCACCTACGACTGTCCCCCTGAGCATTGATTATATTGCAGTAAACATAGTTGCCTTACTTAGGTACCACACAGGGTACTTACAGTGGTTATGCTGTTTGTGTCTTGAGTCAGATAGGAATTGGACAGCACCGTTGTGTTCGTGCAGTGGACTTGACCCTGTCGACATAGTGAAGCCTGGGTGTCTCTATAACTGATTCTGTTACCTCCGGCTATAGTTTGGGATTCTCAAGCCTCTCCTAGGAGAGACATACCGGCTCTAGTGTTGGGAGCTCATTTAGCCACTCTGTTTGTCTCCTGTTGGCTATAGTTTCTCTAGGTGTGTGCTTTTGATTTACTGTTTTTGATCGATAGTTGGCCTTTAGGAGACGCCGTGTCTCTCTCCGGAGAGAACGTGGCGCAGAGCCCTACTCTCCGTTGGTCTTGTCGTTTGGCTGGTTTAAAGCCACTCGAGGTTACACGTTGTATTGCTAGAGGACGTCGGAGAGCTCCCTTTGAGTCTTCAGATTCTTACGAGACTTACGTTGAGGACTACATGGATGCACATCCTGATATCGGGAAAGACCTTTCTACTCCTTCGGGTAGAGTTGAACATACTTATGATCCCTAGACTCCTCGTGAGGATTGGGGAGGTGATCCACTTGAGACTCAACCTGGTTGTATTTGGCCTAATCCACTTGACCGAGATCCGTTTGATCCTTCGAATCCAGATAATTATCTTTACGGGATACCCGAATTACCCGAGGTGTTAGTTTGGTTTTGCAACCAAGATTTGTGCAATGGGTACCTATCAACAATGTGATAGCAGTTTCAATATAGAAAGAAAAAACGATTATGAATTAAATCTAAATCTAAACTAACATGTGCATATAACAAATAAATCTAAAAACAATTCATAGAAAGAACAATAAATAAAAGAATGTTTTGTATTAAGATACCTAAAATGGTGAGGATATGATGTTGAGCAACTCCAAGGGTGAGTAGCTCCAAGCTCCAATGGTCTCTTCTCCAAGATGCTGAAAATGGCCAAAAGTCTTAGGACAGATTTTGGCAGCGTGAGGATAGGATGATGGATGGATGGAAAGTGAGGAGCCCCTACCACATTTTTATAGTTTTTGGTGGTGGGGAATACCATTATGGTTTTGAGAAAACCAATGGTATTGACCAACATGGTTTAGGTACCTTTTTCCCTCTTTTTTCTTTTTTTGAATATTTTTAATATTTTTATTCCCTTTTAATATTTTTGGGAATTTTGGACCCTTTTTGAGGGTTTTTTTTTTTGTTTTTTTGAAGAAAAAATATATTTTGAGGGGAAAAAGGGTGTATTATGGTCTTTTGGTGACCTTTTGATGGCCTTAGAGGCTTAAATGGTAGAAAAGTGGACAAATGGATCATGAGAATAAGGAAATGAGCTAGTGAGCACTTTTTGGGTGTTAACAGAATGCCCCCTGATGTGTGAAGGCAGGAGCTCATCGTATGGCTGATAGACATCATAGTTCTTTTGTCTTTTTCCTGGGGTTTGGGGAATAGAAGAGACTGATTGGAGATTGGATCAATGGCCCCTTGGAATCTACAAAAACAAAAAATATTACATGGCCTCAATATGAATGAGGAATAATCTCTGATAATGGACGAGGCGGGCATACCCATGCTCGTATCAAGACATAGACATAACAATTAGTCCCAAGAAGGGGGACCTAAATAATACATAAAAAATTTGTTGGTACATCATAATGGTCCAAAGGGGACACTATTTTGGGATGTACTCATGATCATAACATGACTGATCTCAATGATTGATACACTGGAATAAAGCAACAACCGTTCTGAACAAGGTCTCAGAAGGGTTGATGAACTGCTGAAACTAAAGGTGTCCAATGTCTGTAGGGACTCAATGACTGTGAGTCAACTCTGAGGAGTATATGCAACTGTATACTCGAGGGAGTATAAAACTGGGGTACATCTGAATACTGTCGCCATGCGCAACCCGGATATATATAGGAAAATGTAACTGGTTGTTTCCATAAGTAGACTCTCAAATGTGGAAGAGTCAGGTGGTATCCGGGGTCTTCAACAAAAAATTGAAAGGACCAATACCCTGTGCAAGTCTCAACGATGTGATCAAGGTGTTGAAGTCGAGCATGTGAGAAACAACCATTTGGAGAGGCAGTGATGACTCTTCTCAAAATGATTCGTAGGCACTTATCCTAAATGGTGATGAGTCCAAGACATAGGGACCTCTAGGTCTATCCTCTGGAATAAATTTGGTTGGTGTCGACGGAGGGAGACCAACAACTAACAAGGGAATGATGTTTCCTTGATAGGAGCGTGAGGTGTACAACTGAAATGTGGTAGTACTGATGGTAGGACTGACATACTGTGGAGATGGGAAATAACTGGGGTCGCAGAGTGGGTGGACTCAAACATCCTTTGTTCAGAGTATGATGACATGGTTGACCTGGCAGCGTAGGAAACTGACTTGTAGGTGCGGGGATCATAGCTTTAAGGGCTGAAAGGTATGTATTGTAGATTGGAGTGACTCTGGGGAGACAAGCTGATGGATGTTGTAGAGGGACTCTCAGGGTGACATACTGCAGAATACTCTGAACAAAGTTGACCAAAATGGGGAAGCTTTCATATGAGTAGACATGATCTGTTGTGGCGCCGAGAAGCACCATTGGGTCCTTCTTCATTGTTTTAATGAGCTTGAAGAAGGGATAAGAGTGTGCTCTGAAATGGTACTGTCCTGTGGATTTTGTGAGCCCAGGACTGTTCGTGCTCATGACTGCTTTCATTTTTAAGGAGTCTAAAAATGATAAGAAGACTCTGTAGTACTGGTGGAGTACCGTCCTGTGGATTTATACGAGCCCAAGATGGTGATTGCTCGTGGTCGCTTTCATGTTTAGAGAGTCTGAAAGCGGTAAGTGGACTCCATTCGTGTTCTTTTTCGTAAGTTAGTCTCCAAGGCCCGAAAAAGCATAAAATGATGCAAATAGAGAACTCTTCTAGACGATGTGACTAGAGTATTCCTTTTTCATAATTAGTCTACAAGGTCCGGAAAGGGGTAAACTTATACCAAGTAGACGCCCTTTCAGATACATTTAGCGAGCAAGAAAGGAAGCAAGGTTGCTCGGCGATCTTTTCATTGTTTTAGGAGTCAGAAAAGAGCTTAACATAAACTCCCTAAGTGCCTTTTTCGTAAAAGAATTGCTCAGCCCGAAAAAGGGATAAAATTATACCAAACAAAAAGGTTTTGATGATAGCGAGAAATGGTCTCACGCATCGTCATGAGTGTGGAAAACTGAATCCGGTGACATAAAGATTGTAAAAAACGGGCAACGGCCAATGTGGCATGCAAACCGAGGCAACAAGGGGCATGGGAACAAATTCCCAAAAAATCTGGAGGTGAGAGCGAGAAATGATCTCAAGCATCATCACGAGCATGAAAAACTAAATTCAGCAATATAAGACTCGTCCAAAATGGATGACGGCTGATGTGGCATGCAAAATGAGGTGACAAGGGGGCATGTAAAACATGCCCAAAAAATATGGGCGTGATAGCGAGAAATGATCTCAAGCATCATCATGAGCACGGAAAACTGAATCCAGGCGTTATAAGACTCGTAAAAAATGGATGACGGCCAATGTGGCACGCAAAACGAGGCAACGAGGGGGCATGTAAAACATGCTTGAAAAATCTAGGCATGAGAGCAAGAAATGATCTCAAGCATCATCACGAGCGCGGAAAACTGAATCCAGCGATATAAGACTTGTCAAAAATGGACGACGGTCGATGTGGGACATAAACCGAGGCGACGAGGGGGCATGTAAAAGATGCCCAAAAAATCTGGAGGTGAGAGCAAGAAATTATCTCAAGCATCAGCACAAGTTCAAAAAACTGAATCCGATGGTATAAAAATCGCCAATAAACTGACAACAACCGATGTGGCATGCAAATCGAGGTGGCATGGGGCATGGAAAGAATGCCCGAAATTTTTTTGTGAGAGCGAGAAATGATCTCAAGCATCATCACGGACACAAAAATATGAATCCAATGGTGCAAATGGTGCGAAAAACGGAGGTCATAAGGACTCCGGAATGGTTAAAGCAAATAACTACGTTAAAAAATGACTACAAATAAAGGTGAGCCCACCAAGCCAAGGATGCAGTGGTGGGGAGAAATGATGACCCACGGGGGGAGAATACTAGGTGTATCAAATCAAATCGAATATATAAGTGATATGTGACCTTAAAAAATGGTTGAGATCACGCATGTGCAAAAGTCGGCAGGGTTAATGACCTACCCCCATGCTATGTGCATGGAGTTTGTGATTGTGGATCACATATGTGTTGGTTTGAACAATGGGATCATTGGAATACTGAGATAGATGTGATGGGGAAGGTTCAAAATGATTGATCATGCCCCCTATCCCAAGGTCAAGGTAATCTATTATGCCCCCTAACTTAGAGGTATCAATGTTGTGTAGACGTTGTCTCAAAGAGGGATCAACAGGGCATTGAGCAACCGCTGGCGGGGGGGTATACCATGAGGCTGTAGGCCGTGGTGGCATACTGAAGTGATGATATGATGATGGGGGATTCCCCTTGTGGGGTGGATGCCCCCAGTATCTCCGACGAGAATCACAATGATGATGAGTAGGCAAGGTTTTGGGCCTGCCCCCATGTTGTGGACATGTGGTTTCCTCATCAATTTTAAAGGGTTGAACATGTGTGTAAAAGGGATCAATGGAAGGGGCCGACCAGATAGAGGGGTATCTAGTGGAAACTGTGTAAATGGTGTTAATTTCTTCTTAGGAGGAAGATGGTGGGGGATGAATTTCCTCAATGGTAGGAGCGGATGTTTCTAGATCGGCATTATTCAGTTCATATAGAGCTGCTCTATAATCTGGGAGATTAGGGCAGTGATGTGAGTAATGGCCGTAGATGCCGCATATCACACAGGGGTGGTTGGTGCGCAATGATTTATCGCGAGGCTGAGGGGATAGTTCTAGTTTGACAACTGGGATATTAGTGTTGTCATCCAACATATTCATGTGTTCTTGAAGTGCTGGTAGTTGTGGACATTGATGGGTGACATGGCCAATATCGTCACACAAGGAGCACTTAGGGATTACACGGGTTGGGGGATTCTTAGCTAATTTGGGCGTCACTGGGGGGGTGTGAGTTGTGGGTGCAGTGTTGTATGTTAAATTTTCAGAATTTACTTCAATCTGATCTAGGATCTTAACTGAGAGAACAACATGTATAGCAAATCTACAGCATATCAATCATGGACACAATAATGCAAGCACACAAGAGACACAGAGTTTACTTGGGAAAAACCATAAAGGTGAAAAACCCCAATAACTTCCTCAAAGATAGATAGAGCAATGATACAACCAGAATACAAGAGATAGTCTTCTCCTAGCAGCAAAGCCTCCTCCTCCACAAGTGTGCCACTCTCCTAAGTGTGAGTGAGAGAATAGAATGTGTAAAATGAGAGAGACACACTCTCTATTTATACACTAACTTGACTTGACCTTTAATCAACTAGGTTGGCCTCAACTTAACCACTTAACATAATACTGACTGGGCCAACCCCCACTAGGGTGGTCTAATAACCCTTTGACCCACATGGCTGACCCCCAATAGGGTGGTCTAATAACCCTTTGACCCACATGACTTATACAGGGCCGACCCCAACAAGGTGGTCTAATAACCCATCAAGTATAAGTTATGACACTTACAATATAAATGACGACACTTCCGTATAGAGGAATAATAACATCTCTATAGGAATACAATATACATATATGTGAAATACATTCTGAAGTTACATATACATCAACACTCCCTCTTAACTAGGAAGGTATTTCTCGACACAGGTCTTCTAGCACAAGTCTTCTTCTCTGGATCATCGTCACTGGATAATCGTCATCAATTCATCATCATCGTCACTGCTGCTGCTATCTCAATCAATCTCTAAATCTACTCATCATAGGAAGTTCTACAGAGCCAGTCCTTTTTCATACTGGATGTAGGCCCACCACTTGTAGGTATTCGTCATCACTAGCCATACTGTGGAATCCTCAGGACTTATTACGTGCGTCACAAAACCTTGAAAGAGCATCCCAGGCTGTTACGAGCACACGGATCTACCTATAGGATCTCCCAAGGCCATATTATATGTGACCTCACCACAAAACCTCGCAAGAGCATCCCAGGCTATACGAGCACACAACTCTACCTATAGTATCTCCCAGGGATAGATTATATGTGGTCACCACAAAACCTCGCAAGAGCATCCCAGGCTGTTATGAGCACACAGCTCTACCTATAGGATCTCCCAGGGACAGATTATATGTGGTCATGGAAAAACCTCGCAAGAGCATCCCAGGACTTATTACGGGCACACAACCCACCTATCGGATCTCCCAGGGACATATTATATGCCATAGGACAAAACCTCAAAAGAGCATCTACCAGATATCCCAGGGCCAGATTATAGCCATAGGCAAAACCTCGAAAGACTATCTGCAGATCTCCTAGGGCCAAATTATATCTCCTCCCAGAGCAAAACCTCGAAAGAGCATTTGCCAGATATCCCAAGGCCAGATTATATGCCATAGGCAAAACCTCAAAAGACTATCTTCAAATCTCCCAGGGCAAAATTATATGCTCATCTGCACAACCTGATCCACGGCCATAGAGTATCAACCTGATACTCACCATACATCATCCTGATGTATACATGATCATCCTGATCATCATCACTGCAACATCCTGTTGCAAGTCATCTGGAGCAACATCCTGAAGCTCGTCATCCACGATCATCCTGATCATATCATGCATCTACCTGATGCATACCAAGTATCTACCTAATACATATAGTCATACATGATCCACCTTATCATACAATGTATCCACCTGATAGAAATACAAATACATGATCCACCTGATCATACATGATACATATCAACATACATGATCGACTTGATCATACAATGTATCCACCTGATACATATACATATACATGGTCTAAGCATCCAACATGATGCATATACAAAATACATACAAATGATCCAACCGATCATATCTAGCATCCAACATGATGCGTACATACATATACATATAAATGATCCAACTGATCATATCCAGCATCCAACATGATGCATACATACATATACAGATAAATGATCCAACTGATCATATCCAGCATCCAAAATGATGCGTACATACATATAAATGATAAAACTGATCATATCCAGCATCCTCCTGATGCATATACAGAGCAGTAACTGCAGCATTGTCCTGATGCTCATCATCCAGCGCTTACATCCACAGCCATGTGAAGGATCCTCCTTCCAACATGCTTGGAATGGCTTCTACAAATGTGTCCATCACTTCTTCCTTGAAGTGTCATCAATCTGAAGAACACCAAGCCTCTCCCTGAAGTACTCGAACTTCACCCTAGCTAGTGGCTTTGTCAGCACATCTGCAATCTGCTTGTCCGTCGCAACGTACAGGAGCTTCATAGCTCCTCTCTGCACCATATCCCTGATATAGTGATATTTGATCTCTATGTGTTTCGACCTGTCATGAAACATTGGGTTCTCGGAAAGCTTCACACAACTCTGGTTATCACAAAAGATACCAGTAGCATCCAATGGGAGATCAAATAACTCAGACAGTAGCTTCCGTAGCCATACTGCCTCACAACTAGCTGAACAGGCTATAACATACTCTGCCTCAGCTGTACTCAATGCTATGCAGGACTGCTTCCTGCTAAACCAAGAGATCACACCTGATCCCATACTGAAGCAGCATCTAGATGTGCTCTTCCTATCTGCAGCACTGCCAACCCAATCAGAATCAACATAACCCTGCAGGTTAAAATTTTGATTCGCTTCATACTTGAGCCCATAATCCACTATACCCTTCAGGACCTCAGAACATGCTTTACAACAACCAGGTGAACACTCCTCGGAACCGTCAGGAACTGGCTCAATGTTTTCACCGCAAAGCAAATATCTAGTCTCATATTCGTCAGGTACATCAAGGACCCAATCATCTGACGATACATAGAGACATCAATCGGCTCAGATGAAGCATCACAAAGAAGCTTCAGATTCGATGCCATAGGTGTGGCCATGGCCTTGCAATCCATCATCCTGAACCTCTTCAGGATCTCTACTGCATACTTCCCTTGTCCAAGCAAGATTCCATCTGCACTCTCCCACACCTCCATGCCAAAAAAAATAGTGCATCATCCCCAAGTTCTTCATCTCGAACTCGGCAGCAAGCTTCCACTGCGTGTCAACAATCAATCTATCTTCACCTGTAACAAACAGGTTATCCGCATACAAAAGTAGTATCACTGGATTTCCTTCCTCAACCTTGTAGTAAAGGTTGGAATCCTCTTTACTCTTGGTAAAGCCCAAACTGGATAGAAAGTTGTCTATCCTACCAAGTTCTGCACACATATATGACTACACCATTCAAGAAGGCTGTCTTGAAATCCATCTAGTGTATCTTATATTTCATCACTTTTATATTTCTCTATGCTGCCATATTCAGCATGCTTGATCTGATAGTTTCATTTGGAAGTCACAACAGACTTCCCTTCAGCTCTTGGGACCGCATCCCAAACATCGTTCTTCATGATCGACGAATCATGGCATTCTTCCCGTATCCTAGGAACTTCAATATCTTCAATAGATAATTTTGTTGCTTAAACAAATGTTGTACTCCTTCTTTTGTAGGTGAAGGTATATGGTCTTTTCTACAAAACAAGTTAAATTGCATGATTAGAAACATCTCATAATTTTCAGACAAATTCTTACACATAAAGAAATATGTCATACAGTCATGCAATTATCTTAGCCAATACTTCAATACAACATTTATCCATGTTCCACAACTTTCTAGATGCCTTCCAGTCTCTACCAGAACATTGTTAATAGTTTGCACTACTCCCAACATGTTGGCAAAGAAGTTTCATTCTAGATAAGTAGCACTGGAATGTTGTACAGTGCCATAGGCCACTTACCCATCACATGCATATTAGTAGTATACTGTTCATTAATGCAATCATTTTAATATGCACAATACATATCCTAAGTCTAGGAACATGAGCATATACATCATTGAACAATTTTATTTAAACAAACAAATATGCAAGAAATGATAATTAAAAATACTTATCTTTGTTTGGTTGTTGGGTGGACTCCCTCTGAGTCTTTGCTTCCTTGCAGGAGCTGCTGAAGTAGCTTCTTTTACACCTTTCTGTTGTGGAATGTAGAAAGATGGTCAAATCCCTCTGAATATCTACATCCTTGCAGAAACTAACGAAGTGTGCTCCTTTGCTTTCTTGCAAAACAACTGGAGTGTGCTCCTTCTTGATCTTTGCTTCCTGGATTACCTGTCCTTGAACTTACATCCATCCTTAATCACTATGCATGCTTATTAGTATCATCATTGTGTTATCCTTGAGGTCTCATACATAATCACACATTTATTAGTATAATCTTAATACTATCAAAACACAATAATCTTAAACATGTATAGTCATGATCATTCACAGATAGTAAACATTAGTATTCAAGGTTTCAAGGAAGTCTTCTTTTACTCATGCATATTCTTATTTGATCATAGGACTCTTCTGATTAGTTAAATCATCAATGCATATACCCATGATTACTCAAACCTATACCTTCATGATTCTTCTGGTTAGTCATATCATCAATTATGGTAAGAAACATAATATGCATACAG
The DNA here is from genome assembly GCA_027924585.1 of Larix kaempferi. Lineage (NCBI taxonomy): Eukaryota > Viridiplantae > Streptophyta > Pinopsida > Pinales > Pinaceae > Larix > Larix kaempferi. The sequence goes on along the minus strand of BSBM01000241.1, from coordinate 5,801,071 downwards.
CCATGACTATTCAAACCTATGACTTCATGAATAATCATTATCAGCAACACAACAGTATAAGATCCTAACACAAGGTAGGATTCTAGCTTGATATAGGAAAAACATACCTGGATTAGCATGCTAGCTAGTTATGTATAACATACCCACATAATGTCTTCTAGTTCTCTTCGGTGACTTGTGCTAGTAACTTGCATGTCTCATAGGTTAACCATTGTAAGACCAAGTTATACATACCTCGAAAGTAGATCTTCTATGTGATCCATGACAATGGATGAATCTTTGTCTTCATGTCACCATGATCATATGTTCTTGAAGTAGAACATGATTTGTATTTCTTGGTGTACCTTTTATGTTAGCGAACAACATAAACCTCATACAACATCACAATGCATTAGTACATTCATAAGTGTCAAAACCTTAATCAATGAATATCTTCTATTAAGGTGATACGACAAGTCTAGTAATTAATCAAGATTGTACTGTAATGATATGAAGACAAACATATGATAAAATTAACCATGAAACATACCTGTAATCCATACCTGTCAAGATTGCTTGTAATCTTCTTATGGAAGGCCTTAGCCTCATCTCCCTCTGAGACAGGAACTTCTTCACTTATGCAGGTGACCATACCATCTTCTTCTAGGATTAACCCAATCCACTTGATTTGCAAGAACTAGACCTGGAGCTGGATTACGGTTTGTCAAGGAAACCCCAAAAATTCAAACTTTGAATTTCAAACTTCCGAAAGGATAGAAATATGCGCCTTGATGAGCTGATCAAGTTGGTATATTCAGAATTTGAAAACTACAAAGTTTCACCCCTCGAAATTGCCTTTTAGATTTCTGGATTCACTCGGGAGGACCCTGAATTAGGGTTTGAGTTTCCTGGAGCTTCACCCAACCAAAATATTTGATTCAAAGCTCTAAGCTTCGATTTTTCTAAGGAGCTTCCAGCCGTGGTCACAAATTTCCAAAATTCCAAGTTTTGCAGAAGCCCTAATTTTCCATCTTTCCGATCAAAGTCTCGAACTGGGGTTTGATCAAGACCGGCCTTCTGCCCAACCAAAAAATCTGATCTTGGTCTCTAAATTTCGATTTTGATGATTAGCATCCAGCTGTGGTCTCCGATTAAAAAAATTTCAACTTTCTCCGAAGCCCTAAATTCCGGAAGCCACGAATGAAGGTGCTAAAAAATAATTTTGTTTTGACATAAATATGTACCTGATTGTTTCTGGTGTAACTCTGAACTTTTCGATCCACAAGGTCTGAAACATTTTCTTGAAATAGTCCGACCTGTTGTTGTTCCATCTCGATAGGTCTGACCTCAATTGGATTCTCTGAGAGAGAGTTATGCCAAGTGTCGCAACGTGACCTATTTATGGGATAATACAGGAGAGCTAACTTGTACGGCGTGCCAAGTGTTACTGGTTCAACTTCGGCCTCTGAACAATTTTCCTACAATAGTACAGTCTGTGTACTACCTGTCACTTTTTACAAAATTTCATTTGGAGCTTCCTATCCCAGGTAATGACCTTTTTCCCAAGGTCACCTGATTTTGACTCAGATCTGGAAGAGGCATAAACCCTATATTGTATAGATCATAAATCACAAAGTACAACAAATTAGAGGTTTTCCTTTGGACACAAGGTACATGGGGATCTGATCTTCGACCGGTAAAAATTTTTGATCCGCAAACTTCGCCAAAATGGATTTATAGCTAAAGTGCTACGATGACTGGTTTTTGCTATATCAAGCCCTGGCATCGTAAGTGCAACAAGTGTCATACATGCCATATCATGCCTTCTTTCAGGCTAGTTCTGATACCATGTTAAATTTTCAGAATTTACTTCAATCTGATCTAGGATCTTAACTAAGAGAACAACATGTACAACAAATCTACAGCATATCAATCATGGACACAATAATGCAAGCACACAAGAGACACAGAGTTTACTTGGGAAAAACCATAAAGGTGAAAAACCCCAATAACTTCCTCAGAGATAGATAGAGAAATGATACAACTAGAATACAAGAGATAGTCTTATCCTAGCAGCAGAGCCTCCTCCTCCATAAGTGCGCCACTCTCCCAAGTGTGAGTGAGAGAATAGAGTGTGTAAAATGAGAGAGACACACTCTCTATTTATACACTAACTTGACTTGACCTTTACTCAACTAGGTCGGCCTCAACTTAACCACTTAACATAATGTTGACTAGGCCGACCCCCACTAGGGTGGTCTAATAATCCTTTGACCCACGTGACTTATATAGGGCTGACCCCAACAAGGTGGTCTAATAACCCATCAAGTATAAGTTACAACACTTACAATATAAATGACGACACTTCCGTATAGAGGAATAATAACATCTCTATAGGAATACAATATACATATATGTGAAATACATTCCGAAGTTACATATACATCAACATTGTAGGTTGGTGGACCTCTGCCCCCAATGTTGTGGGATTGAGAGGAGACATAACTAGATGTCGATGTAGTGTCCCCCATTGGAATTGATCGGTTTTGGGGGTTCGAACCACCAAGTGGTGGGCGATTTTGGTTGTTTGGTATGCCAGGTGGTGGATGGTTTGACATATTCATGGGTTGTACCAATTGTAGGACAACAGTCGGAGTTGGTGGGGGAGTTGGGGCAGGTAAGTACCATACCGGTAATCCTAATGTTAAACCTGGGAGGTTGAGTGTAGCCATTACTGGCGTGCTGATGGCACCTGAAGGGGGAAATAAAAATGGGATAGTATGAATTGGTGTGGCTCCTACCTGAGTTGGCACTGAGGGTGGTTGTGGGAGTAAAGGGGGCTGTTGGTTTGGTACCTATGTGTTATGCGAGAGGGTGCACAAATCAAATATCTCAGTTATATTCAAAGGGGGTGGGATGGATTGGAATGTGGAAGTCATAGGCGATTCCGAGTATAATCTGGGTCTAACTGTGGAGACAAACGATGTAGGTGCATTCTGAACTAGTTGTTCAATCATAGGGAGAACATTTTTAGGTGCAACGGGGGCGTATTGGTTTCGACACATTTGGAGATTCATGTCGGACAATGACATCATAAGGAGATGATGAGTACTTGAATCCATTGGTTGTTTTGTGTGTGCAGCGTATGTGATTTGCTGTTGTGGTGCTATGGTTCCTTGAGGAGGATCCAACGTACGAGTGTTCGCCACTTCTTGTGTGGGAAAAGGATTTTGCAGAACCATGGGTTGTGGTTGAGGAGGTGGCACTAGTTGTGCCGCGTGCCCTTGGCATTGGGCGTCATCAAACCATAGTTGGCGCGCTTGCTCCAAATGGGGGAAAGTGTGTGTGTGATGGTCGTATACCCCGCATATGGAACATGGGTGGTTTGTTTGTAAATTGGAGTTCTTACCCTATTTCGGTGGTCGATCAAGGTTTTAGTTGGCGGGGGCAGCGTTGTTGTTGTTTGGAGGATAAGTCTGAGTGATTGGAGGTTGTGGTGCAACAAGCACTGCCTATGGTGGGTAATAAGCCATTGGGGCTTGTGAGTGAACAGGAGCTTATGTGGCTTGCTGATGGTAATATGTAGGGGGTGCAACCAAAGGTGGATAGACTGAAGGTGCATGACCATAACACTGTGGTGGACATGAGGGTCCATGAGTGTGGTGGGGGTGGGCCATGGGAGCATACGAAGTTGTAGCTCTGGAGTGAGATGAAGCCCTAGAAAGGTCTGGGGCGTTGTTTGTACTCATCATGGTAAAAGGTTTGTTTTGCACCATAACCTGATCGATAATACCGTCGGAGGCATGGGATGCCCCTGGCTCGTCATGGCGGGATGGATCGTCGCACGGGGCATCCGGTAAAATGGTGTATAGATATCCAGACTAGGCATATATGAGGTCGAACTCCTAGGCTTTTAAGATAACTTCTTCTTTTGACTGGGGTCGTTCGGAAGCTACATCTTGGGCTATGAGGGGTAGGAGTGATTTGAGAAACTAGTCCAAAAATATACGGTCGTCCAGTTTTATCTTGCACAGGCTATGGCATTTGCGCCACTCATGGATATGGTCTGTGATGTGGGTAGCTATGTTTTGTCTACAAGACAATAGTATTTCAACTCCTACAGCATAACGTACAAGTAGCTGACAAAACTGAAGGAAAGTGGAGGCGAGGGACGTAAATGTATGGTGGGTCCCATGTGGTTGCTCAATGTACCACTTGGTTGCAGAGCCAGTGAACGTTCGTTGCAACAGTCTTAGTCTAATGGAGTCATCCACTATGGAGTTAGATGAACACCATAAGTGAAATGACATTATGTGGTTTTGGGGATCTTCCCTAGGTTTTCCTTCAAACTTGGGGATGTCTGAGGGAAGCTTTGTAGGCATGGGTGGCCATGTAGTGTTGTGCCTGATAGGATCGTTGGTTAACCTGGCTAGTTCTGGTAAGTTCAGACTAGCCATGTATGGTAAACTAGCAGATGGGTGTGGCGTAGTGACTGGGACATAACTGTTAATGGTGGCATTATGTAGTTGTCCAGTGGCCCCTAAGGGTATGTTAGGTATTGAAGGTATGTGTCCTCCACCTGATGTGGTGTGGGAAGGACCAGCACTCCCAAGTGCAACATGGGTTGCAGAGGGGTTAGGAATAGTGCCAGGAATTCATGGGATCTGGGTTGTGGTAATGAGAGGGGGTGTGATCCCTATGTTGGGCATACCCATAATAGGTGGTGGTCCTGTGTTGGGCATACCTAAAGGTGGAGTGGCCCCTATATTAGGCATGCCTAAAGGGGTTGTTGTTACCATGGGTGGCATAGTAGTAGTAGGGTTTGTCGATGTATCTCCAATAGCACTAGTGAAAAGGGGGTCGTATTGTGATCCAGCCATGGGGTTGGTTGGTGATGTTTCAGTAGGGTGTTTGGATTCAGCCTCAGAATCAGATGTGAAGTGAGGCACGTCAGAATCAGATGACTGTGTTCTATGCCGATGACATGTCGATTCAAGGGATAAGGCTCTACATCTATGGCGTGTAGAGTCAAGTGTACCGAACTGAGGGGGTTCACCCTGAAAACGATGGGATTGTCTTAAATTCTCAATGGTGAGAAATGTATAAAAATTTCAGTGGAAGGTGGTGATGTAAAAAAATTGAAACCCTAGTGCAACAATGAGTGCAAGAGGGGAGTGAAAAAATAATGGCTCTCAGGCCAACAACCAACCTCAAAAGCACTTATTATAATAGCTGTGCTATAATAAGTGGAGGGATCCAACACAAGTGGTCAGAATATCAAAAGTCAAACAGTTCCTAAAAAAAAAAGGTGGTGCTCACTAGACCAAAGGTGGGTATTGTATCATGCAAACACCTAACTAAAAGTATTGTGAGTCAACAAACGATATTCTCTGCAAGGTGATGAAATCCAAGTTAGACAATATAGAGTGTTGAATCAACGGCTAGATATCCCCCTACTGGGAGGGACATCGAGTAGACAATCCTAAAGAGTGGCAACTAGGATACCCCGTTCATGACACCTTCGGTTGGGTGAATCTGCAGTTTGGTTCTATCGCCGTTGTACCCTCGTACGGGTGTACACCGAGAACTTCGAAAGGTATCCTTCGGTTACTGAATGGATTGCGGTATTCCACTCAAGCTTCCGGAACCAATCTGGCTACTTCAACCCTCCTGAGGGAGAGGCCTTCCCGATAAATTGGTTGATAACCGTGTCAAAATTATAAGGGATTCTGGTACCGTATAGGAAAACCACTATGTCTAAAATGTAAATAATTGAGGGGTGTTATTGGAACACCTATCCCTTCAATTCTACCTAACTACAAGATTCTTTTAAGTGCTCCCCAAGTGGGGTTAAAAAAAATTTGAGTTAAGGTAAATTTTAAGGCTCAGTTTAAATAATGTGGTAGATTGGGTGCATGTGTTATTATTGAACTGAAATTGATTTGCCTCGCTTGGGCGATTGATTACAAATGAAAGAAAAGACGCTTCCAGTTTGCAAAGAATAAAGGTGTTTTTTTGAAATGTAAATGCTTGAAAAAACTATTCAAAAATAATGGATCTTTGAAATAATTTAAAGAGAAGCAAATAACATAAATGTTTCAAGAAATAAATGGATCTCTTAGAAAATTGCTTGGGCAAACTGTTGAGCAAATAAATAGTAAAACCTATGATCTAAATAGAATGCAGAAAATCTTTCTTTTAATTACTGAAAATTTTTAAAAAGACTTTTAATGGAGCATATATAAATAGAAAAAGATTTAGTATGGCTGTAAAAATGCAGAAAAAATAATGCTGTAAAATAGGCTAAATGGGCAAAAAATACAGCAAGAAATTTTCTAAAAAATTGGTCAAATTCAAAATAACAGCATCGTGGGTTTTGGGGAAATAGTCACGATGTGCAGCGCGGGTTTCGGCCACGCAGTTGCGATGTGCAGCGTGGAAAATGGTCGTGATGTGCAGCATGGGTTTCGGTCGCACAGTCGCGATGTGCAGCACGGAAAATGGCCACGAAGTCGCGATGTGTAGCGCGTAAAATGGCCACGAAGCCGCAACATGCCGCACGGAAAAAGGCCGCGAGGTCGCAATGAGCCGCACGACTATTGGGCGAAAAGCCGAAAAACGGACGCCGAAAATGAACCCGAAAATGGAAATTTCAGGCTGTTAATGGAAACAGAAAGGGCCAAGATCTAGAACAACAATGGATCTTTTGTCTAGGATGGCAGATCTGTGAATTAAAATGATTAAAACTAACAAAAACTAAGATCTAAAACAAAAAACCAAGATCTAAGAATTCGAAGCCAGCGGAGTCGCAAAAAATTGTTAGCTTGGTTTTGCAACCAAGCTTTGTGCAATGGGCATCTGTCAACAATGTGATAGCAGTTTCAATATAGAAAGCAAAAACGATTATGAATTAAATCTAAATCTAAACTAACATGTGCATATAACAAATAAATCTAAAAACAATTCATAGAAAGAACAAGAAATAAAAGAATGTTTTGTATTAAGATACCTCAAATGGTGAGGATATGATGTTGAGCAACTCCAAGGGTGAGTATCTCCAAGCTCCAATGGTCTCTTCTCCAAGATGCTGAAAATGGCCAAAAGTCTCAGGAGAGATTTTGACAACGTGAGGATAGGATGATGGATGGATAGAAAGTGAGGAGCCCCTACCACCTTTTTATAGTTTTTGGTGGTGGGGAATACCATTATGGTTTTGAGAAAACCAATGGTATTGACCAACATGGTTTAGGTACCTTTTTCCCTCTTTTTTCATTTTTTGAATACTTTTATTTCCTTTTAATATTTTTGGGAATTCTTGACCCTTTTTGAGAGTTTTTTATGTTTTTTTGAGGAAAAATATATCTTTTGAGGGGAAAAAGGGTGTATTATGGTCTTTTGGTGACCTTTTGATGGCTTTAGAGGCTCAAATGGTGGAAAAGTGGACAAATGGATCATATGAATAAGGAAATGAGTTAGTGAGCACTTTTTGGGTGTTAACACGAGGAGGAAGAACAGGACGAGCCTTTCGTTCCTTCGTTTCAATGCGATTTTAGATATAGGAGGCCTGAGACTCATGATGATTTCGGCCCTATGGTCAACCCCACCGCACTCTCTTTTGGTATGCCTAGTCACAATACTGTCGAACCTTCCACTATGGTTGGTACTCATGCTGGCACTAGTCAAAGTGTTAGCCATACTATACCCACTGGGGACACTACCCTAGTTGGGGGCACTACGTTGTCCACCCACTCACATAGTATGGGGACTAGTCAGATTCCTAACCATGCTAATGTTGGAATGCGACCACCTCCTAGGAATACCCAACCTAGTTGGAATGATGTTCGAAACACGACTCGCCATCCACCACCTAATACACATGTCACTACTCGTCAACCCAGGACTGCTTTTGCACGTGATACCGTTCCTCCCAACCACGGGGGTGGACACATACCGCATAATTTTGCGTCCACTGTCTCCGCTAGTAATAGTAATGTAGGGGGTGGGAATATTTCCTATCCACATGGAAATCACACCACCAACCCTACTACTGGTCACACCCATATTGGACCTGGGAATACTTCTCATGCTTATGGTCATCACACGACTGCTCAAGCTAATACTAATATTTGGGGTGGGAACATACCAGACCATTACGGTCAATACAACACGGTTCCCACTATGAATAGTACATACATGCCCCATACCCATGGTGGAAACCCTTACTACAACACAGTCGGTGCTAGCCACCAGTATCACCCACCACCCCAATATGGTGCTCATAATGCACATATACATGCTTACTCTCAAATGGGTCAGGCAGGGGGAGGTTATCCATCTTATGGCCATGGGCAAGCTTATGGGCCGTCAGGTCCTCATTATCAGTAGTTTAACCCTCATGGTCAAGCTTTTGGTCCATCTTACAACATAGTTCCATTTAACCAACCTTTTATGGGGGCTTATAATCAAGCTTTCTAGCCGCAGCTCCCGTTCCTTGCACACTTGAATCTCCCGAATATTTCGAAGCTCACGAATGATCCAGTGTGTCACGACCCTACTTGGCCCCCGGTCCCTACCAAGCTCCCTTCAGACATTCCAAAGTTTGAAGGGAAAAGCGGTGAGGACACGGGAGATCATGTCACGACATTTCACCTTTGGTGCTCCTCCAACTCTTTGAATCATGATTCCATTCGATTACGTCTATTTCAACGCACCCTCACGGGGGCAGCCACGAAGTGGTATGTGGAGTTGCTCGGAAACACCTATAGGGGATTCAACGAGATTGCTTTGGTTTTATTAGACCATTTCTAGTTGTCAATTCGTTATGATACTGGTACTGAGTTGTTGTCCACCTTCTGTCAGAATAAGGCCACACATTTTTCTAACCATGTTCAAGAGTGGCATCGACGGAAGAGATTAGTGAAATCCAACATTCCTCCAGAGTTCCTGTTGGAATGGTTCCTTAAGTCTTTACTCCCATACATTACTAACGATGTTTCGATGTCCGACATTGTGACTGAGGAACAAGCTATCTTAAAGTCCAGCAGTTAGATCTACTTTATTCTTAGTCTGGCATTTGTATGACATTATTCCTAACACACTGAGAACAAGACATGAGCCCACGTCAGTTCCTGGAACACATGCCGATGACATCGTGGGGTCCGCATGACCTCGCCCTGTAGACTTGGTAGCTAATCAAATGCAAAATTTTTCGCTAAACCAGTCTGCTCCCAGACAGGTTCACACCTTGTCCACTTCCACTCCGTCGTCTGATGTACACGATGTGCAATCAACAAAATCGTCGGGTAACTAGCAGCATGGTGGTAAGAAAAATGGGAGAAATAATCATAGGGGTGGAAACATTGGAAGTAACAACAATAGAAATCATAATACTCCTCATAAAGAGAATGCCAACCCTCCTTGGGAAGGTGGTAATGCTGGCGAGGATCGTAAACCTAGGTGTAAGGTGAAATTCCCTTGCAAGCTTTATGGGGAGGATCATCTTACTGACTTATGTCCTCGTATCGAAGAAGCATCGAAGCATTTGGCACAGAGCCCAGCTGTGCTGAAGGATCCCCTACCTCATCACCAGAACATGGCTTCGAATGCTCCCACCACTGGTTATCGTACTAATGAAATGACAACATTTTCTTCCAATACTAGTGGTTATGGATGTGTGAATATGGTTCAATCGGAGGTTTGTGTTGCTACTCGTCAACATGATTATGGTGCACCACAACTGAATTTGTGGAATGAGCCTCCCCCTCCTCCTGATAATTCCTTGCATATCGAGAAGCCTTCTATTATGCCGCGGATACCGAAAGGTGTTCTCAAGCGCTCCACGCATAATCCTAATGTTCGAGCCACCCAGAACTACTCCATTGTAGAAGATTTGGGCCAAAATCTGTGTGCCATGTCAGCTCTTGAATTTTTTCAAGCTTGTCCTTCTTAGAAGCATTCCCTTTTGAGTGCGTTAGGAGTTCAAGATGGAGGAAGTTCTAGTGTTATCAAGTTCGATACTACTGATGTCCAACCTCGCTTGCCTTACCACGTGGATTTTCAAATCCAGGTGGTTTGCCTTAAGAGCTTCATCAAACGTACTATGGTTGATGAAAGTTCTTCCACGTCAGTAATGTCGTTAACTTGTTGGAAAGCTCTTGGCTCTCCTCCTCTACTCATGTGTAGAACTACACTCACTGCATTCGATGGTAGATCTTTTACGCCGCATGGAATTATCCCTTCCCTCGTTGTCTCCTTGGGAGGTAAGTCCATGCCTATTGAAGTCGAAGTGGTTGATGCGCCCATCGACTACAACCTTTTACTGGGACGAAACTGGATGTACGCTATGAAGGCTGTCGCGTCTACTGTATTTCGAGTTATTTGCTTTCCCCATGAAGGCAAGATTGTGATGATTGATCAGCTGGATTATGTTGGCACTCCTTCCACAGCATCCATGGGATCAGTAGTCCCACAAGTTTATGATTCTCAATCGATAACTGGGAACATAGGTGTTGGAATGTACCCCTCGTTGATGGGAACCTTTAACCATTCTGCACCTGTGAATTTTATTGGAACCATTTCCAACAGTGCACCTCCTCCTTCGAATAGTATGCCATTCCAGACTTCCTATTGTGGTGATCCATGGATTTTTCCATCCACGGATTTTATGTCTGGATACATTGTCCACGTCGGGATGTCTATTCCTTTATTTGTAGCGGAGCTCACTTATGATCACATCCAACAAACCACTACAGATCCGGATCTCTCTTCTTCCCAGACAGTTGAATAAGATCCCATTACGCTGTCAGTTTGGGCAGCCAACTCATCTTGCTCTCACGATTGCCTCGATGATACTTTGCCATCAGATGAAGCTATCCTCGAAAGCCATGTGTGGTAGTGAGATGCCTTGGGAAGATATGCACCATCGATCTTATTTCCTTCCCAACCTTGAGCTCATTGAGCAGGAGGATTTTAGGATGACTCTAGCTGAGATGGTTGGTCACCCTGTGGCTCTTTTGCAGTCGCATGATGTTTTCTTGGAGGGTAATATGGCCAATATTTCCCCAACCACTTTGATCAACATCTCCCGCATTCCTGAAAAGATTGAGAATGTTTACGTTGGTGCCAATTGCACTCCTAATCAAATTGCTATTTATACTGATGTGTTTACCGAACTTCGGGAAGCTTTCGCCTGGTCGTATGAGGAGATGCTAGGAATAGACCCCCACATTGTTGAACACGAGATTAAAACGTATCCTGATGCTAAACCGGTTCGACAACGCTTACGTGCTGTGAACCCTAGGAAGGTAGCTGTTATTAAGGCAGAGGTGGAGAAACTGCTCAAAGCTGGTTTCATCTACCCCGTTCCCCTTACCGAATGGGTGTCAAACCCCATTCCTATGGATAAGAAGTAGGGAACGATCCGTGTATGCACTAATTTCAGAGATTTGAACCGTGCATGTCCGAAAGACAACTTCCCCACGCCATTCATTGATCAAATATTGGATGCTTGTGCGGGAAGTGATATTTTTTCATTCATGGACGAATTCTCGGGTTATAATCAGATTCAAATCAAACCCACGGACCAACATAAAACGGCATTTATTTGTCCATGGGGAACTTTTGCGTACCGAAAAATGCCCTTCGGCCTCAAGAGCGCCGGAGCCACTTTTCAGCAAGCCATGTCCTATGCCTTTCACGATCTTAAGAAGATTATGGAAGTTTTCTTGGATGATCTTGCTAGCCATTCTCGCAAGAGAGTGGACCACTCCAAGCACCTCCGTATGATTCTCGAACGATGTATCCACTACAAAATTTGATTGAATCCGAACAAATGCATATTTGTTGTTAGGACTGGTCGCCTTCTAGGATTCATAGTTTCGAAGGAGGGTATTAGAGTCAATCCTCTCAAAGTTGAGGCAATACTTCAGTTGCCTCCTCCGCGTAATTTGTTTCAACTTCAGAGCCTCCAAGGGAGAGCTACTTTTCTACGTCGATTTATAGCTAACTATGCCAGTATTACTAAAGGTTTCCCACGCCTATTGAAAAAAGACACACCTTTTATCTGGGATGAGTGAGCCCAGCAGTCTTTCGATGCCATTAAGAAAGCTTTGGTATCGGCCCCTGTGCTTAGTCCACCGTACTTTACACGAGATTTCATTCTTTATGTGGCCGCGTCTCAAGAGACTATTGGCATGGTCTTGGTTCAGATAGATGATGCGCTTGTCGAGCATGTTATCTATTATCTTAGTCGAAATTTAGTAGACGTTGAACTAAGGTACACCCACATAGAAAAGTTGGCACTTGCTACTATTCACGCAGTACAGCAGTTACGGCATTACATTTTGCTTCAAACAACCACTATTGTAGCTCATATCAATCCGTTTTAGTTCGTGCTATCACGATGCCTTATCGGGAGTAAGTATAATAAATGGATTGTGATCCTTCAGGAATTTGATATGGATTTTGCTTCTGCAAAATCAGTGAAATCATTGGTGTTCGCTGAGCTTATGTCGGACCTTCAACGGCTTGATGAGGATGTCATTCATGAAGATTCCTTTGTGGATGAACACTTATTTCTTATCTCGACCGAGGACCCTTGGTATGGGGATGTCATTATATATCTCCAAACTATGAAGTTTCCTCTGCATTATTCACGAGATGAGCGATGGCGTGTGAGACATCATGCTAAAGATTATACTATCGTCAGTGACACTTTGTATCACCGAGGAAAGGATTCCATTCTCCATCATTGCTTGACTCATGAAGAAGCGGAACGGGTACTTAATGATTTCCATGCGGGGGCGTGTGGCAGTCACTTATCCGGGCTTGCTACAGCCCAGCGTATTATGCGAGCGGGTTATTTTTGGCCTACTATCTTTAAAGATTGTATTAACGCTGTGAAGAGATGTCACCCTTGCCAGGTGTTTTCTCGGAACATACACTCACATCCAGCGCCCCTCCATCCGGTCGTCACTGTCGGTCCCTTCACTAAGTGGGGGGTAGATTTCATGGATTGCAAACCAGCTTCGGCTAGGGGGCATCATCATATTATTGTGGCCGTGGATTATTTTTCCAAATGGGCTGAGGCCATGCCTACCGTTAAAGACGATGGTGCTACTGTAGCCCATTTCGTGTTCAACCAGATTATCACTCGATTCGATATCCTGAAAGAGATTGTCATTGACCATGGCAATCACTTTCAAAATAAGATGATGGAGGATTTGTCTCTCAAGCTTGGGTTTCGTCAGGAACACTTGTCTTCCTACTATCCTCAAGCGAATGGTCAGGTTGAAGCAGTAAATAAGTCTTTGAAGACCATTCTCCAACATACCATCCAACAAAGCAAGACCAATTGGCATATCATGTTAGATCCTGCTTTGTGGGCATATCGAACCGTAGTTAAGACTGCCACCGGGTTCTCACCATTCCAGTTAGTTCATGGTGTGGAGTCACTTTTACCGATTGAATGCGAGATCCCTTCACTCAAGCTATCCATAGAGCTCCTCCCTGATATGATGAAGATTGAGCAATGTTTAGTACACCTCGAGCAACTTGACAAACACCGTCGAGATGCCGCTGTGGCCATTGATGTTAACAAGCGTCATGTCAAGGTTCAATATGATAGGTCTGTCCGTCCCCGACAATATGGTGAAGGTGACTTGGTACTCTTGTATGACCAAGCTAAAGAACCCCTGGGGGAAGGCAAGTTCAATCCCATGTGGCACGGTCCTTACATTGTGAGGCGTGTCCTTGAAAAAGGAGCTTATGAGTTAGAAGATTACGAGGGAGTTGTCTTGAAGGATCCTAGAAATGGGCTCTACCTCAAGTAGTATTACGCTTGAACCTTTCGTTCGGGCTGATACTTTTGTACTCTATTGAATAGTTTTTCTGTACATAGTCTAGGTTGCCTTTTTGGTTGTTGGGTCTGCTGATTAGCCTCTGTTTGATGGACAGATGTCAGCGGGATGTCCTACATTCTTAGGTTTTGCAGATGGTGCTAGCTGACATACGCAACAGCTTGCTTCTACTGCCTAGGTTATCTTTTCACCTGACCATCAAGTTGTGTCCTTAGGAGGTGCTTGTCTCGGTCCTACATATAACAATGTGGCTGAGTATAGTGCCATTGTTGAGCTACTTCGGGATGCCATTTCACATGGTATCCAGTCTTTAGAAATTCGCCTAGATTCACAACTAGTTGTGTCTCAACTAAATGGGCAGTACCGTATACGAGACCCTACATTACTACGGATATTCCTTAAGGTACGACTCTTGGAGAGACATTTTGTTTCTATTACATATATTCACATTCCGAGAAGTCATAATTATATATCTGATGCATATGCTAACTATGTATTAGATTAGCATTTGTCACATTCATCATGAAGCACATAAATACAAAGACATTCATACATTTGTACCAACACACATATAGTAGAACCGAGAACCAAAGTTGTATATATATATAAATATGTCCAAAATGGTAGTGTCATACAAGACTGGAGCCCGTAGCCCTAAAAAATATACATATCGATACAAAAAATGATGAGACCCTGGGATATCTATTCCCTCCGAGGAGGTCTAGTTGCCGCCTCGACGGTATGTGTCTCGTAGTAGTACTGTACTGCATTGGCCATCCACTGCAATAGCCGCACCCACTCACCAGGAACACCTACTACCTGGCGCTACATGGCGTCAGGTAGTCGAGCTACCTTTATTAGTGGTACTCGGGAAACCATCTGTGATATGTTGTGCCGCAACATCTGGAGTGTGCGCCCTGCTGTAGCATCTGCTGCCACCTCATCCCTACTCCGATGACCATGTCTCAGGAATCCCTCGAGTCTCACTGGGACTTTGTCTGCAAGAAAATAGTCACCCATTAGCACATGACATTACCACCAAAAAGATTTTTTGCATTTCAACTACAATAAAAAAATCCATAAAAATTTAAAAAACACAAAACCAAAAGAGTACTCACCGATGTCTCTGAAAGCTGCACCTGGTGGGAGCGGCATGTCATGGTCTTGTCTGAAGTCTATCCCCGTATAGGGATAGTCCTCTATAGCAATCACCTTCCGGTTCCACCAGTGGAAGAACTCCTCAGTATATGGTGACGCCAGACGGCCACCACCCTGTCGTGTCAGTATCTCAGCCCACCGGGTCAGGGCTGGATCTCGGAGACTGTGAGGAGAGACATCCACCCTCGGGCTAAGTCTCGGAACCCTCTCAAAGAAGAAACTGGAGAGGATGCTACCATACCCAAAATTTTTTTCCTTCCCCTCTTTGCTTTCCGTCAGTTGTGTCTTCATAGACACCAGCAGAGTAGTACACCAGTCAAATATAGTAGGCTGCAAGCATTGTGATGCATAGAACATCACCAGTCTGGATGCCTGATGTAGTGCTTTGGATCCTGTGATCTACACCAGAGTTGCACAATGATATTTGTACTCAGATCCGTTATGAGGTTGACTGGCACTTGACTTCCCACTGGTTGTGTGTTGGTGAGACAATACCGTACTATGTAGTCTTGCACAGTGATCCCACCACCCATGGTCCGTGATCAAAGACTAGCCACTTCCCCTCTACGGGACAAACTGGTAATGAAGTAGATATCCTCCACTTCCAGTGTCAGTATTTGCCCGTTGAGGCTGAAGTGTTGAGCATCCATATCCCAGTAGTTGATCAAATGACGGAGTAGTAGGTGTTGGGCCCTTAAGCCCCCGAGACTTCAGTATTTATATAAGCCACATGCTTGCAATGCTTGTTGTGCTTGCAAATCGTTGTGCACGGCCTCATCTTACTGGTCATGCTCTCTCTCCCTCCACTCTAGAACCATCCTGGAGTGCAAAGAAAGAAATTTTTAGTCAATATCATGTTTAAAAACTTCTTCACGACCGTACCTGCGGGCTAGATTGTAGACAGTTGCGGGTAGACGCGGGCAGTCAGTTTTTTGACTGCGCGTTTGATGCCCTACCCGTGACCCGCACACTTACAGCCCATGGGTAGCACCAAATCCATTTAGGGCTTGGCCAAACAAAAAATCGCACTGACCAAAATTGAAATAAAAGCACTTAAATGAAAGGTATGGCAGTGACCACTAACCTGCTCCGGACGGTTCGCTGAACGGTTGCTCATAGCTCCCACGATCGACACTTGAAGTTTCAAGTGCAAACTTACCACTTAACTCCAAAATGGTGAATAGTGCAAATGAATTGAAAATTATTAAATTTTATTACTATTTATAATTTTCTGGACCCACTTTTCTATAGTTTTTTCCATTTTGGGCCGTTATGAACTAATATTGTGTCATGGAGTAGTGTTTTTTCAATAGATTTCCTCGGCAAGAGTTCTGATCCATTTCACACCTACGACAGGTACGTTTCACACCTGGCATATAGGTTAGAGGCCATTTTCACATGCATTATGCATTTGACCTTTGACCACTTTTCATAAACCTTAGGTGCAACCCCGCTTCGTGACTGACACGGAACCTTCACACTATTATAGAAGTGTCGTCATGTGGCGGTAGGGCTTTCCCGAACATGGGTACCCTAGTTACAACCCCATTATGCTTTTGGTGCCCATGTCGTTGTTCGTTCTCAGGATTGGGAGTCCTTGGTAGTCGCGCCATGACGTTGCGATGAAGACTCATACTCTACTTTGTCTTATGCTGGCCATCTCCCTTAAGGACTCCCTCAGTTATATCATGTTGTGATTGCATTGCATCATCTTGCTTGCCACTTGAGCCTTGTGCCGGCTCTCGCTTACTCAATTGTTAGCCTGGTGCCTGAGCACTTTTCCTGTCGAGCCTTGCAAAGCTTACATATTTTTCCTTCATAATTTGATGACCCTTTGACCCTGAGGGAACACACCCCTGAGTGTCCACATCCTGCACGCACTTCCTTGCATTGAGCATAGGTATGTTCCACTACTTAGGACTAGTCTGCTAGCTATTTGACACTCGTTCCCTCACTTGTTGTACTATAAGCAATTTTATTCTTTTTCAAGCTTTTCCCATATATGAAAAAGACAAAAAAAAATCAAATATTCCAAAAAGCCGGATGGGATTATGGTCACTATTTCTTGTTGGTTGTTGTTGTGTCACCTTTGAATAGAGCATTCATTCCACTCCGTACATTATGAGTCGGGACTATAGTTGGGCCTTAGGAGTTGTACTTGTTTCTCAGTTTTCTCCACCGATTGGTTAAGCTTCCAGTCATTATGGAGCCCTCTGTAATGCCTCCTGCATTGCACAGTTTATGTCAAGTCTATGCTGCCTGAGTCTATCCATCTACTCATGCTCTTGTTCAAAGGAAGTCCTGAAACCAATGTCGGCCACTCCTCAGATAACTTGACTATTGCATGCCGGCCATCCTTATTGAGTCAGTTTGTTTCACCTAAGATCTTCCAAATCTTTCAGCATTGTTGGTACCTCGTGCTGGTTGATGGGGGATGCCTTAATGCCCTCCTTCCAGCGAGTCTCGTTCCATCGACTTCAACTCATTTATTCCAGGACTTGAGGCTTAGAGTTCGGTCGAGTACCTTGAGGCTTGCAGTCATTAGTGGCAGGTTCTCTCGCCATCGACAGTTTTGGGAATACATCAATGTCCCCTGATCGATGGATTCATCCTAGTGTTTGGCTTCAACCCATTTATTCACACTCTGATGATTGTGCTCTGTGCCTTAATGCCCATATTCATTATTGATGGGTCATCTCGCGTCTGTTAACGGTATACATCAATGACCGGTAATTAGACAATGTCTCATTAGGTTCAACCCCAACTCCTTTATTCACTTGGTGAGACTTGCACCATCAAAGACTTATGTAGAAGACCGTAGGCGATTGTGGCATTCAGAATGCTACATATGACTTTGACTTTACATCTAAGATATCACCTCTCAGATTTCAACAGTTTGTACATCCAGTTTTGCACTAGTTGTCTTCTTTTCAACAAAATACCATATCTTACTGTAGAGGGATCATGGCTATGATCACTTGTGACATATATTTACTTATGTACTGCCTATTCATGGCCATTGTATCAGATTGTTGTACTATACCGACATGTATTCAGAGATACTATTGTACTATGACGAGTGAGCTGTTCTTTCCATTTGTGTCTCAATCACTCCACTTCTGAGTTTTATAATGTATTTCGGCCATCGTAGCACATTTCAGTCTCTGACCTCACACATTAGGGGGCATCTGTTACATAGAAATCTTCCACCCTGTGAGCATCAGCATTCTTTGGCTTGTAGGATCCATTTTAGTGACTCAGATCCATTTTCATCCTTCAGTGATACCAGTTTACCATATTTTTGTTCCTACCTGCATGTTGCATCACTATAGCATGTGTACCCGCGAGTTGCATCCCTATAGCCTGCAGGTATCAAGTAAAATGGTAAAAACCACTATTTTATTACTTTTTACTCCCAAAAAGCGGTCATTGGGTGACCTTTGGCTCTCCATCTGCCCAAGTAACGTCTCGATGAGTCCTTTCACCTACCTTTGAGAGTACTATATATTGAACACATATGGCTTATGGACGGGGGGAAGAAGAGAAGAGTAAAGGCACTCTAGTGGATTTTTGCCCTATCTTGAGTCTGCACTCATTGATCCTTGTAGTTGTGAACGAGTTATGTTCACCTTCCAAACTCCTTGCTAGTTTGAGTTTTCCTTTCATGGAGGATTGAAGTGGTGGAGGCACAAGTGGATTGATCTAGATCTTGGTTCAGATTGGTTGCCGGCAAGAGGTCGTATCACTTTGTACTTCTTCTTCTTCATTAATAGAAATACTCATATTCTCATCCATTCATGGTGTGAATGTCATTTATTATACATTGGGTTACATTTGCTTATGATATTATGGACTATTGTTATTGATAATGTTAATGTCATTTATATATCACATGTACTTGTTAGATATTGGTTGTCAAGACTAATTTGCAAATTACAAGTACTTGAATGTGCGCGGATTGAAAGCTCCAACGGGGATCTACATCAAACATTGGATCGAGGTTGATTACATTTCTCCATTATTTTAACATTGTCATTTATAATAGCATTGTTTTGAGAATTGAGTAGATTTCTGGTAGTCATCTATCTGTTGTGGTATTCCCAAGCCATAGTGAGTTTTCTCAAATACAACTAGATATTGCACATGCAGTGGGATTTGTGAGCAGGTATATGAACAATCCAGGTAAAGAACATTGGAAGGTAGTACAGTGGATTCTCAGGTATTTGAGAGTTACTACTACCCATGCATTATGTTTTGGAGGTTCATAAATTGTTATACAAGGATTTTTTGATGTAGATATGCAAGGTGATAAAGATAGCAGGAGAAGCACCACAAGGTATGTCTTTACAGTAGGTGGAACAACAATAAGTTGGATTTCAAAACTGAAGAAGGTTGTTGCACTTTCAACAACAGAATCAGAGTATGTTGCTACTACAGAGGCTAGTAAAGAGATGATTTGGTTATAGAGGTTCATGGAGTAATTGGGTAAGAATCATGAGAATAACAGGTTGTATAGTGAAATCCAGACTTCCATTCATCTTGCAAAGAAATCAACCTTCCATTCTAAAACTAAACATATACAGCTCAAGTACCATTTTGTACGAACTGTTGTGGAAGATGAACTGTTGAAGTTGGAAAAGATACACACTAGCCATAATCTTGCAGACATGTTGACAAAGGTAGTAACCAGAGAGAAACTGAGTTCCTGATCGGTTTCAGTTGGACTTAAAGCATGAACGTGAAGATGAGAAATTTGCTAGGTACAAGTTTCAAAGAATATTCCAACAAGTGTAGCAGCGGTGGAGTTGTTGTGATCAATCTCTAAGTGGGAGATTGTTGGTTGTGGAGGTTGATCTTCCTAATTCAGAGATGTTGTTGTTTCAGCCATGTTTGTACCCTAGTTTTATATGTTGTGTAGGTGGACTGTACACTTATCTAAGTGGGGGGGTGTGGGGGGGAATTTACCCCCCACGAGGGTTTTGGGGGGGCCACCCCCCCAGCTGGGGGGCCCAGGGGAAAATCCCCCAAAAGAATTTTTTGGGGTTTTTTGTTGGCCAACAGTTTGCAGGCCCATGGTATTCAGTAGCCTGTAGTATTTTCCCATGGTAATTCCACTTTAAAAGGAAGACATTGTAATACTGTTGTTAGGGAAAATGTACCTATAGTAGGGGTGAGACTAGCAATATACAGGGGTACAAGATAAACATACAAGGTTTTGCAAGTAAAATTATTAAGCAAAGAGATTAGGGTTAGGAGGATATGTACCTTATTCAGAAGGTTGATCCAAGATTCTCCTCTTACTCTCCAATGCAATGACCTGTAAAAGCATCCCAAAAGACCTTCCTCAAACCAATTTGACTACAAATAAAAGATTGATATTTATAAAAGAATAAAACATCAAATTGTAATCAGATCTGAAACATACATGAACAATTATATTTGGAAAGGAAAGAATGTCCTATCTTTATTAATGAATGAAGCAAGCACATCAAATTTCCTTCCTTCAAGCATGGCACTTCACAAAACTAAGATTCAAGGTCTTTTGCTCCTCTTCTCCAAGGATCCCAACTTCTAATAAGATGTGCTAGGGTTTAGAAGAAACTAGGGCACAAGTGAGGGGGACGTGAGTCTCAATTCCTCCAACATAACATTATAATGGGCTTGGTCCCCTTCCATGGTCCCTCTTCCTCTCTTATATAGCAAGTGAAGAATATATGGTCGAATAGGAAGTAGTTACAACCAAAGAGGAGGTTCCAAAACCACCCAAACCGACCATTTTTTTCGCGATTTTATACATTGTTTAGTGTTTCTGAGGTATTCGTGACTTTGAACAGGGACAACTAGTGGGTACCGGTGACTTTTACCATATGAAACCTGTTTGTTTTTGTAAAACCCGTGGGTTATGAACCTTAAAACCTGTGTTTTTGTGGAAAAATGATCAAAAACAGTCTTTTCTAGGGGCTTTCTGGAGAAGATTTGGTCTCCAAAATTGTTCCTAAGGTTATTACCTATCAAATGGGCCATGAATTAGGTAATTCCATCTATCTGAATTCCCAAATATGGCTCTTCCATCAACAAAATTCCTTTTGTGTGACTCACAGTAATCTCATGAAGTTTCGGCATGTGACCAAAAGATGTAAGTGTCGTCACGGACGAAGAAGTGTCAATTTTGGCTATAACAAATACGGTTGTGTAATGTATTGCAGCAATGTAAAGATCTATATGATTGTGTAAAAGATATTGTGATAGAGTGAAGAGGAAATTGCAGCAGATGTGTTGCGGGTTGTATCCCTTCATTTTGTTAGATGGTATAATAATAAAAGGACTGGCAATTTCTCTGTGGATGTAGCCCATATTGGGTGAAACACATATATTGGTGTCTATCTTGTATTGTGTTTATGTGATTTATATTTGCATCTTGTTTATTGTTATTTCTCTACAATCATGTTTTTTCTAACTAGCAAGACCATTAATAGGAAGCAAGGTATATACCATCCCTTACTTGTTCCTACGAGACCATGGGAGAGCATCTCCATGGATTTTGTGGGTGGTCTTCCAACTACTAGGAAGGGACATGACTATTTATTTGTGGTAGTTGATAGATTCAACAAGATTTGCATTCTTATTCCCTGTAAAAATACCATCCAAGGATAAGAAGTAGCAAACATGTTCTTTAAACAGGTTTGGGTGCACTTTGGGATACCAAGGAGCATCATCTCATATAGAAATACTATATTTGTCAGTATATTTTGGAATACACTTTCAGAAAAAATGGACATTCCATCCACAAACAGATGGATAGACATAAGTAGTCAACAAGACTTTCATACAACGTTTGAGGGGTTACAATAAAAAACATCCAAATACTTGGGATGAAAATCTGATCCACATCCAAGACTCTTCTAACAGAGCAGTCCACACTTCCATTGGGAAGTCCCCTTTTTAAACTTGTTTTGGATACTTTCCACCTTCACCTCTAGATGTTGTTTATGGGAATCAAGGGAGAGTGAGGGAAGACACTATAGGTGAAGCATTAAGAGCTAAAAAGTTCATTAATAAGATTAGGCATATTCATTTGCAAGTACATGAAACATTGAAGAAGTCCCGAGAAAAATACAAGGTCAGGCATGACCAACATAGGATTGAAAAATCATTCAAATTGGGAGACAAAGTATGGTTACACCTCAACAAGGAAAGACTATAGGGTCCCTGTAAGAATATCAAGGCTCTAAGGTATGGCCATTTTGAGGTATTGGAGAAGGTGGGAGATAATTCCTACAGAATCAGTCTACCCCTATACATGCACATTTACTCTATAGTGAATGTGGAAAATTAGAAACTCTATGAACCTTCCATGTTGGATTAGGAACCTGACCAAGTCTCACCTTCTATATAGGAGTTAGCACCAAAGGCTCAAGCAGAGTTAGAAGAAGACATGGTATTGTAGAAGAAGTCCAAAACCACCAGAGGGGGATAGTATGAACTCTGGTAGGTGGGGTTGAAAGGATAACTTCCAGGAAAAGCTAAAGGGTACTCCAAGGAGAAGGTAGAGAAAACATTTCCTCACCTCATTCAATAAAATCTTTTGGGGACCAAAATCCTCCCAAAATGGGGTGGTGTGATATGAAATAGATTAATATATATTTTGTTACATATTTGGAGCTTTGGGCACATTTTATGGGCATGTCTCATTTTGCATATTTGGGGTTTGGAACCTTTCGGGGCCTATTTGAGGGTATAAATAATATTTTTTAGGTTGATAGTGCTCATTTATTTTCTATGGAGCTCCATGTTATTCTACACTCAGATACCTTTCTAACGGTCCAAAAATCGCCTCAAACAGAGTCTATATGAAAATGTTATGCCTCCCGCAATTTGACCTATCTAATTGACTACCATGGTACCGAGTGGATTCCATGTTAGATATCATTTCTCACACATGTGGATCTATTCACGTGTGTACCATACCCTTGTCGAGAGTTGGGGCATGCAAAAACCCTAAAATTAACCCTAAACTACTACTGGACTATGTTAAATACCATAGCGATAGGAGAAGAAGGGGTTCCATTATTTTAATGTTACTATATTGTTCCATATTAAGAAACATCACGTGAGTGGGTTCTAGAGTAGAACAAAGGAGATAGGAGATCCTATAGTAGTCATTCTGGTCTAGATTCATAGGTAACTCCATAGCGAGTATTGTTTCCTCTGTATTTGCATTTTGATATGAAGAGCAAGGCATAGTCCTCATTTGTGGCTAGGTTTTTCCCCATAGTGGGTTTTCCCATGGTATATCTTTTGTTATTGTGTGTATTGTGTATTTATTGGTTCTAGTTATTCTTGTTTCAATTCCACTTATTTAGCACTCAATAAAAATAAGCTAATAAAAAAAGAACAAAGTTGTAATATTTGTTGTGACAAATTGAATATCCACGATATCATGGATTTACATGAGGGATTTTTGAGATATCATGTGTGTGTCACATGATATATATATATCATGTGACACACACATGGTATCTCAAAAATCCCTCATGTAAATCTAGCTTCTTCATTATGAAATTCTTGAAAATAATCATTCGTCTCTTTTGAAGCACATGAGGGAATTTGGGGATGCAACCAAGTATAGAAAACTTATGGGGAGTATTATATACCTTACCACCACTAGACCAAATATTTCTTTTTTACCGTGGTCCTTTCCAAGTTCATGCAAAAACCTTGGGAAGGACATTGACGTGCCTCAAAGAGAGTTCTAAAATACTTGAAGGGGACTCAATACCTTGGAATCAAACATTCTAAGGTGGATGACTTTGAACTAAATGGATATTTTGATTCAAACTTTGATGGCAATAAAGGGAATGGAGTGTCTACTTCAAGATACCTCATGAGTCTTAGATCAATAATTGTCTCATGTAGGTCACACAAACAAGGCCTATTCCAACAAATTCCACAACAAAGATAGAATATGTGGTTGTAGTAGAAGAAACAAAGGATATTGTGTGGCTTAGGAAGATACTTGAATATTTGTAGGATAAATAGGTGAATTCTACTCCTCTTTTAGTTGAAAATAGTTTTGTAATCGAGTTGGCTAAGAATACTAGATTCCATGATTGAACTAAGCACATCAACACAAAATACCATCTGATTCGATATCATGTAGATGCCAATACTATTCATTTGATACATTGTTCACAAGTGAACAAATTGAAGACATCTTCACCAAAGCCCTTGGAAGAGAAAAGCTTGACAAATTCATAAATATGCTTAGATTCACAAACACCCCTTTGGATTAAGGGGGGAATGTTATATATGTAATCCTATGAGATTATGGCTTCTTGTACATAATAGTTAGATATTTTCAATTACATATGAAAATACAAAGACTCGTAGAGAATAGGAACATTCCTCCTAGATTTGGAAACCAAATTAGGTCACTCTTCATTGTATAAATATTTGATTCACATTAATA
Organism: Larix kaempferi; assembly: GCA_027924585.1. NCBI lineage: Eukaryota > Viridiplantae > Streptophyta > Pinopsida > Pinales > Pinaceae > Larix > Larix kaempferi. The sequence continues at coordinate 5,776,609 of BSBM01000241.1, read as the reverse complement.
CGCTCTCATTCTATCTTGGAGATAACTAAGGCATGCTAGAGATTAATTCAAAGCATCTTATTGTATCATCAAATTTAGATCAAAATCAACAACAAAATCACAGAGAATTGGAGGAAAGGTTAAAAAACTCGACTAAGGTCTTACTGCAAAAAAGATGAGAAATTTTTTCTCTAAAGAATATTAATTAGAGGTTGCTTGAACAAATCAAAAGGTTAAGATGAGAAGACAAAAAATCTAGTTCCTAAAAATAACCTTGTCAAGTCAAACAATAATGACAAACTTTTAGGTTTGAGGTATATAATCATAGCTTAATTACACAAAATAAGAAGCTAAAAAATGATGAGAAGTTTCTACACAACAAGTTATAAAAAAATTATCAAGAAAGAATCATTAATTAACAATAAAAAACAATGATTGATCTTGTTGAAAGAAAGAAGCCATCATATGTAAAAATAAATACATTGGGAAATGAACCAATATATATCCAATTGAAATTTTATTAACCAATAAATCACCATAAGTATCAAAATATGAAGGTTCCAAAATCATGTGAGAAAATGCAAGTATGTCTTATTGTCATTTTAATTACACAATTCATCAACAAACTAACCAAAGACAAAGTCAATGTGTGAAGCTAAATAAAGATCCTACTATTTTGAAGAGAATTTCAAGTGTAGAGTCCTATAATTTTTGAAAACGTAGAAATTGTTGGTGATAAGTTTATGGATTTCACTATGTTAGAGTTTATAACCCCCAATGTTTTAGGTGGACACTCCTCCCATCTTCAAGAGAACAAAAACAAGCTACAATGGGTTGAAGAGAGTAGAGGTTGGTTGATTAAATAGGTTAAAGGAAAATGGTCATTAGGGTATATAAATAATTAAATATTAATGAAAATAGAATTGAAATAATTATGATAATAATGAATCTAGAAAAGAGGATCCCTACGGTGGGTGATGTCCCACTTCTATCCATGTGGTGTGCTTATGATTGTGCCATCAAGCGAATCAAGTGGACGGCCACTAGGCGTGTGGACTGTTCACATACTTATTTTAAGCGAAGGTTTGTTGCTAGTTGCATCATGGCAGGGTGGGGATCATGTGCCTCGATTGTGGGATTATGTAAATTTCCTTCAAACATTCCCTCGCATGATTCAGTCAGTAAATCGTTTTTCATGGTGCATTCAATCCTATCCAATTTAGATACTCTCTTATATCGGGAGGAGAGATCACCTTTCCTTTAGCTGTTGCCGCATTTTCCACCTACCTTCCTCCCATATATCTAGTTTTGTTACTCCTAATATTTGCTTTCACGACCCCTGCCTTCCTTTAGCATGTTTTTGTCTTGCTTATGCCTTGGTCATGGCTCACATTAAGCACATAGAGTGGAGGACCAATGCTGGTCACCTCCAGTGCCATCTACCTGAGGTAATTTGTAATATGGAAAAATCCAAGGCCTATTTTGAGGACCGAGTTCATCCCACTGCTAGAGGCCACATTCACGATATGGAAACTCGGCTCTTTGAGTGTTGCAGGAATCCAACTCCAAGAAGACTGGTGAAATATTTTAGTCACATGGTGGATGATTTAAGCTCTAACTGAACCAGGGAAACATGGTATACTACAACAATGGGCCTTATGCGATATACCAAATCTTTTATAGGCCAATAAATCACGGACTATGTTGAGGGCCAGTCCTATACTGATTCTCAGGGTATGACCCTATATGTGAGGATGGATAGCTTTGAGAGGTGGCTCAAATGTCTCACTCACTCTAATGTAGACTACAATTACTGGATTAATTCCATGCTCAATTCTATTGGATGAAGATTGTTTCAGTTAGTCTATCTAGAGGGGATCTGTTGTTCTTAATAGACATCTAGCCTCTTTCTACAGCTAACTGATTTTCTTCTCTGCTACTTATGCTAGCTTTTTAATAGAATTTCCAATTTATAAAAAAAAAGCTAGAAAAAAGGAAATAAAATAGTCCAAGAAGAAGTATTAGTTTAAAAATGGTGGGTCCAAGCCATAGAGAGGAGCCATTCATAGGGATAAGATAAGAGATATGGCTAAAATAAACCATAGTTAGAAAGAGGATTAAATGGACGAAGGAGTAAAGGAGATGATATAATTAATTGAATAATAATGAAACTAGAGAAATTAAAACATGTATTATAAAAATGAGGATGGAAAAGGGGGTTTAATTTTTCTTGGAATGTGGAAGAAAAATTATCATAGAAGAAAGGGGGATAAGATAGGAAAGATATTAAATTAACAATTGTTAAAAAGAAGATGATCATATATAAGTATGAGTCAAGAATAAGCTAAATCCATAATAATTATTGAAAAAAAAAAATAGAAAACAAGAGAGAGAGTTAGGACATGAACAAAAGTTAGGACAAGAACAGAGGTAGGGAGAAATAATAATTGGAAAAGGGGAACCTAAGACTAAGGATAATTAATGAAAAGAGAGATCAAGGTGTGAACCTGTTAGTTATTTATGTAATTAAATAAATAAATAAGAGACCTCTAATGAAACTACAAAATTTGGAAATAATATTAGAGGAGGGAAGAGTTAGAAAGGGATCAAAATTGAAGATAGGATGAGAATGAGAAAAGAGGTTTGAAATAAAGATGAGAGGAAAAAATGAGGGATAGGGAGACATATCGAGTTAATGGATTATGTGATAGATAAGGGGTTTTTATGAGTGACTCAACTTATAACCATCTTCTCAATTAAAATTGTTAGGATTCTTTTCAATTTCCAAAGCTTCTCTTACAAAACATGAGGAATAATAAGAAAAACAAAAAGTTCACCCCGTATCCTTTATATTCTTTATATTCTTTCTCTCTTCTAATTAATTATCCCTAATATTAGGTTCCCCTTTTCCACTTATTATGTCTTCTTACCTTTGTTCTTGTCCTAACTTATGTTCATGTCCTAATGCTCTTGCTTTCTAACCACTTTTTATTTCAATAATTATTATGGTTTTACTAAGCTTATCCTCAACTCATTCTTATGTATGGTCATCTTCTTTTTAACTATTTTTAAAGTAATATATTTCCTATCTTATCCCCTTTCTTTTATGATAATAGTTCTTCCTCGCCAAAAAAAAAATGTAAACCCCCTTTTCTAGCTTCATTTTTTCATCAATATTTTAATTTCTCTAGTTTCATTATTATTTAATAATTAATTATATCATATCCTTTACTCCTTCGTCTATTTAATCCTCTTTCTAAATATTGTTTATTTTAACCATATATCTTATCTTATCCATATGACTGGCTCCTCTCCATGGCTTCGATCCACCATTTTTAAACTAATAATTCTTCTTGGCGTATTTTATTTCCTCTTTCTAGATTTATTATTGTCATAATTATTTTAATTAGGGTTTTTCTATTTTCATTAATATTTACTTATTTCTATATCCCAATGGCTCTTTTCATTTAACCTATTTAATCAACCAACCTTTACTGTCTCCAAACCATTGCAACTTCTTCTTGTTCCCCAATGATGGGTGGAGTGTCCACCTGAAACGTTGGGAGTTATAAACTCTAACATGGTGAAATCTAGAAACTCATCACCATGAACATCCACCATGAACACCTCCATGCTCACATAGAAATTGTTGCCATGTTATTTTGTAGAAAATTGAATTACGATGGTTTGACCCATTCACAGTAAGACAATTATGCTCAATGATTTATAATTAATATTGTCTTATACCATTGACCATCACAATGACAATATTAGAGAATCATGAGAAGGCATTATGAGCCGAAACAAACATAAAGTATTTTCCATAAATATGCTTTGAGGATAAAAAAATTCTATAGGAAATGTAATGAACATCAAACTATAATAAATATCAATAATTCTAATAATAATAATTAAAAAATAATTAATGAAGTGATATGACCTAACTAAAGGACATGATTATTCATCCATGTGACACACACACGCATATAATCACAGAGGACATTGTAAATCATTATATTCATCTATTCATTTATTATATATTTTTTATTGCATATCCTATATGGATTTTCGTTCTATGTTATTTTTTTGTTGGATACTTGTAAGTAAATGAGTTATAGGACTTGAGGGGTAGATTCATTGGATAAAGGGAGATGGAGTGGAAAAGGCCTGTGGCTAGGGTTTGTAGGCGAAGGTATTTTCTGTGGCTAGGGTTTTTGATGGTACTGAGGTTTTGACTTCCGTTGCGAGCTGATTTAGTCGCAAGAGGTGTCGTCTGGAGCTTCTTGGGGGAATCATTTCTCAGTCTACAGTTTTGTTAGGGTTATCTCTAACCTTTTCTTTTTTACCCCCACTCTTACCATGGGGGTTTTTACTTTGATTTAATTTGTTCCTTTCTGACAATGGAGTATGAGGATCTCATTGATTATTCTAGTGAACACCTAGAGGGGGGTGATATTTGGGTTTCGCCAGATGGCGAATGTCAGGATGAGGTGAGATATCTAGGTCCGGAAAGGAATTTGGGAATAACGCCCGAGTGCAACCTTCTACCCCCTCTCGTTTTGGGTTTTTCTCCTTCCGACTTTTTTAACCTCCCTTCTTCGTCGGTACTGGAACATGGGGTACCTTTCTTGTCATGTTATGATGAATGGTTTCTCTTAGATACGCTAGGGAGGCCATATTGGGGATTTCCAGGTCTTCAAAATCCTCCATCAACCTCTCAAGCTCTCCTGTCAGGCCCACATGCTCAACTTGATTTTCAAGAAGGTTTCAGTGCGGGTTTTTGCCTAGGTTCTGGCAGGCCATGGGGAGGTATTTTGGAGTCTCAAGGGAGTTCTATATTTGGATCAGTGCAACAGTTTGATTATGATTTTCTTGCAGAATTCATTGCGGCCCTAAAACACAGAGGCTTCCCTAGCCCGCTTTCAAGTAAGGATTCTAGTTTTGATTACAGAAGGGTCTCTAAGGAGGAAGGATTAGAAGGTAATTTAAGGAAAAGGAACAAGAGGATATGGTTGAAGTCTAGAGGAAAGGGATCCAACTATACCTTAGGTGAAGACATCGGCTTTCACTGGGTATTACAAATGACCAACCAAACCTTAGTTGGTCGAGCATATGGCGTTCTTTTGCCTCTCAGACAGTGGTTGGTTGGGAAGAGGAGAACTGGAAGGAGCAACTAGGTTATGTTCCAGAGGGGGTAGCCCTTTCAAGAAACTGGTATGCTTTCAATTTTATTCAGGACAAACATACTCTTTGGGTTTTGAGTAGGAATTGGAATTTGGATCATTCCTCAATTTTTCTCAAATCCTGGAACCCTCTCTTTGATGCGAGTAGGGAAAGGATGGAAATAATCCCTCTATGGGTTCGTCTCCCTAGCCTCCCTCTTCATTACTATTCTGGGGATCATTTTAAAAACATTGGTAACATTCTTGGTACCTTCCTAGAGGCAGACTTAACTTTCTTGGAATCCAAACAAAGGAAGGTGGAACGAATTTTGGTTAGCATCAATGTCAGGGAGGGTCTCGTAGAAGAGATTTTACTGTGTTGGGGTCCTTATGTTTACTCTCAGAATCTGGACTATGAGAACGTTCCTTTTTGCTACCGTAGGTTTCATGTGTACGGGCATCTTGTGGCAAAATGCAAGCTCCTGCCGAGGAATTTAAACGACATCCTCCCTCAAAAGGAGGGGGGATTTGAAAGAAATACACAGATTGTTTAGGAGATGTCATCTCAACCAGAGCCTTTCCAGGAACCAGTTAGTGACCTAGTGATAGAGACCGGCCAGGAAGAAGGCCTTTAATTTCTAGAGGAGGGATCTAGGAGTCAGACTTTTTAGAATCTTCAAGGGCCTTCATTTACGGGTATTTCTTCTCCCTCACTCACTCCTTCCATAAAAAATTTTCTAAATAATGTTTCACTTTCGGGTCTTGATTAGGTTGAGGGCCTCAAGAATATTTCCATTTATCCAGTCACCCTTTGGCTCCCCCTCCCCTGATTAGTCCTCCCTCAGCGAACTCGAAGGAGATTTCCATTTCCCCAGATCTCGATCCTCCTCTGTTAGAGGAAGTAATTCCATCCTCTTCACCTGATTCCTTAGTTTGGGGTATTTCCACCGTTCTACCTCCAAAAAGGCCTCTAGAGTACTTGGGAAAGGAAGGAACCAGCCTGCAAGAGGTAGATGTGGGAATTCCTTTATTTCAAAGGCGCACACCAAAGCAAGTAAGGACCTTCTGGAAGGAAAACAACATTCAATTGAAAGGGCGCTTAGAGCAGTGGATGCACAGAAGAAGGGTCACAAATGAAATTGATGTCTTTCAATTGTAGGGTCTAACTGGTCCCCCCAAAAGATCAGCACTCAAGAGGGTGGTCAGTCTTGAATTCCCTGATGTAATTTTACTTCAAGAAATGATGGGAGTTGGGGAAGAGGTTAAAGCTTGTTTGGAGAGCTAGTTTCTGGGATGGATTTTGAGGCTTTGGATGCTAGAGGTAGGTCTGGAGGCCTGGCTCTGGGTTGGAATGAAAGAAATGTGAAGGTTTCAAATCTATGGGGGATGGACTTAGTCCTTGGTATGAATTTTTTATCCCTAGATCTGGGAGAGGATCTAACCATTTTTAATGTATATGGGCCTTATCAAAACAGAATTCCCTTTTGGGAAGATTTGCTCAACAAATTTTTGTTACGAGGAGATTCGATGATTCTGGGTGGAGATCTTAATTTTTCATTGGGGAAGGCTGATTTCTGGGGGCCTCATGCCATAGTAGACAACTTAACCGAATTTTTCACCCAGAAATTAGCTGAAAGGAACTTGATAGATTTAGAACCCATCCGAATTAAGCCAACTTGGAAAAGAATAGAACAGGTGAAGACAGATTTTCAAAAAGGTTGGACAGGTTTCTGGTTGTATAACAGATGGTGGATATTTTTTTCATATCAGATAATGGATTGGTAGTGGGGGAATTTCAAACCATTTACCCATCTATCTGGAATTAAAGAAAGGTCTGGATAAGCCTCTTAACCCCCTAAAATTCAACAAGAATTGGCTAAAAGATGAGTCTTTTATCAATTTGATAAAAACTCTTTGGGTACCTTTCAATCAGGGGGTATCTACGCTCTACGGCCTTTCAATTTGCAGAAAACATCAAAACCTTGAAGGGTCCCATTAAATATTGGGCTCTGGAAAAAATACAAAGAGAGGACTAGGAGTTAAAGTAGATTGAGGAAGTCCTCTCCAAAATCTATGAGGAAGAAGGAGGGGGTCACTTGACTAGGGAATCTAAAGAAAACTTGGTCAGACTGGAAGGAAGAAGGAAATTCCTATTACTGGAAAAGGAAGATACTTGGATATTGAAGAGTAGGGATCTAGCTAGAAAGCGGTAATGATAACACAAAATTATTTCATGCCTACGGCAAAGGCAGGAAATCTTCGAATACAAATTGAAGTCTGGATAATTCTCAAGGGGAGACTCAAAATACTTTTAAAGGTATGGCTAGGGTAGGAGTAAATAATTTCCAGAATCTTTTCAAGGCTAACAATTTGGCTACTCTTGAAGAGTTCATCAGGCTGGCCCAACTTTTCCCACATTTTGTGGAAGAGGAAGACAACAAAACTTTGATGGAAGAAAGCACGGAAGAAGAGTTGAAATAAGCCCTATATAGTTTTGAGAAAGATAAAATCCTGGGTCCTGATGGATGGATGATTGAATTCTTCCAAGAACTCTACGATTTCCATGGAGCTGATATTTTGAAAGTGGTAGAAGAATCTAGGAAAACAGGTAGAATCCCAACAAGTTTCAATTCAACTTTTATAAATCTGATCCCAAAATAAGATTCTCCCTCTTCTCTGAATGATTTTTGGTTGATTTCCCTTTGTAATTGCATCTATAAGGTGGTTACTAAAATTATCGCCAGACAAATCAAGTTTATTCTATCAAACCATATATCAGGGGAACAATTTGGTTTTCTAGAGCGAAGACATATTCACGAAGCAATTGGTGTAGCTCAGGAAGGCATGCATAGTATAAAAACCAATAAGCTGAAGGGGGGCAATTTATAAAATTGATTTATCCAAGCCCTATGATAAAGTGAGCTGGTTGTACATTCGTTTATTGCTAACTCATTGGTTTTTGTATAGGCTTCATCTGGTGGATTATGAGTTGCATCACTACTATTTCTTTCTCGATGATAATTAATGGGTCAACTTAGCCTTTATTTCATTTTGAAAGAGGTCTTAGACAAGGTTTTCCTATGTCTCCCCTATTGTTTCTTTTGGTGGTAGAAGGTTTGAGTCATGCAATCAAAGAATCCAAAAGGAAGGGCTCTTTAAGGGGCATCTAGATTTCGCCAATGCTCCAAATAACTCATTTACTTTTCATAGATGATGTGCTTATCTTCTGCTCTAGTTCGGAAAGAGATGCAAACAAGATGCGGGAGATTCTTGAACTTTTCTCAAAGGCTACTGGGATGGAAATCAATGCTGGGAAGTCTACTCTCTCACCAAATCTTCTTAGTATGGAGGAGGTGCTAGCCCTGAACATAATTTTTCCTTTTAACCACATTCCTTTGCAAGAACGTCTAAAATACCTAGGTTTTACTCTAAAACCCAATGATTATAAAATACAGGTTTGGAAGTGGCTGCTAGAAAAGATGGAAAAAAAGACTGAAGATGTGGAGTAACAAATGTGTTTCCCAGCCAGGGCATTTGGTCTTGGTAAAGTCAGTGCTGGAATTTATTCCTGTGTATTGGATGTCTCTATCTTGGATCCCAAAAGGCATTCTGGAAGCAGCTAGGAGTATTTGCTTCCACTTTTTATGGAGTGGAAAAGAGGATGTTTTTGTTTCGGCATGGGTAAGGTGGGAAAGGTTAGCCATACCCAAATCTTTGGGAGGTTGGGGGTTGAAGAATATCTTTCTTTTCTCAAAATCCCTAGCAGCAAAAGGTGGCTGGAGATTGCTAAAAACTGATAGTATATGGACTCAGGTTCTTACACAAAAATGCATTGCTCTGGATTCGATTGAAGACTGGGTTAGAAATCCTGGGAAGTCTCACTCAGGTGGTTATGTGATCTGGAAAGCAGTTGTTTCATCCTTCCAAGTAATTAAAAATAATATGGTCTGGAACATTGGTAATGGCAGGAAGGTAAGAATTGGAGAAGATCCTTGGGTAGGGTGCATACATCAACACTTTCTGCCAAATTGAACGATGGACGCCCTAAGGAAAAGGGGTTATGTATTTTTAAATTATCTTGTTGATACCTTAGAAAGAATTTCGTGGACTCAAGCTTGGAGGCTGGAAAGCACCTTGGGGTTGAATGAAGATGATGAAATTGAACTCAACAAATATTTTGTGTATATCAACAGAGCTCAAATCCGTCTTAGTGATAGGGAAGATGATCTTATTTGGGATGCAAACCCACAGGGAATTTACACTCCAAAAGCTGGTTATCTTTGTCTCATTGAAGATTTCCTTCAAAGAGACTCGGTTTGGTGGTGGATAAAACTATGGAAAATCAAAATCCATAAGATGCGTCTTTTTATGTGGAATGTTTGGAAAACAAAGTACCTACTTGGGAAAACATGCAAAAAAGAAACAAACAAGGTCCTGGATGGTGTGCTCTTTGCAAATCTGAAGGAGAGTCAGTCCTTCATATTTTTCTCAAATGCAATTATATCAAAGAGGTTTGGGTAGAATGCTCCAGAGCTCTTGGTCACCGGCGTAGATGGGACGGAAACACAATTGAACAAGCTTGGCTGTCATGGTGCTCTGATCAAAATTTCAAAAAATTAAAAGCTCTGCCATTACTGGTTCTCTAGGGGGTCTGGTTGGCGAGAAACAACCTCATTTTAAAAGAAAAAGCTAGTATCCAAAAAATTACTCCAGCTCTAAGATGTGGTTTTCTTCCTTCTTTCCAACAAAATACCAGACCCTTTAGTCAGAGCAATGTGCAGATAGTGGAAATTGGCAGATCAAATCCATGGGGCATTTTTTATGGTGCTTCACAAAATAACCTTTGCGGGGGGGGCTCTTATTTTCCTCTTTGACTCTCATTAATTCGAGATGTCCCTGGGATTTGGGGAAGGAAGCAACAACTTTGCAGAATTAATGAGTCTAAAATACCTTCTTATTTTTGCTGCTAAAAAATATTGTAAAACCATTTCTGTTTTTGGAGACTCTTTAAATGTTATTAATTGGACAAGGGGCATACAACAATGCTAAAATATTAGACTTGCAAACATTCTGACAAGCATCAGAGAAGTTTAGAATACCTTTGATACTTTTTCCTTCCATCATATCTTCAGGGAAAATAGCCAAGAAGCGAACAAGGTCTCAAAGGAAGGGTTGCAGCTGGCTATGGGCTTATGGAATATAAAATAATTTAAAAATGGTGATTCCCAGGAATTTTACCACAGAATTTTCATAGAATGATCAGAGGCTCTACATCAACTACATGAACTATTCTCTTTTTTGTCCTTTTGTTTCTTCTCAGTGGTTTGTATCACTTATATCGGCATTATTTCCAGTCCACAAAGTCCTTCTTAGAGGACAATTTTGACAAAATGTTAATGTATACAAGCAAATAGTGTATAAGGATTAGAAACAGATGTGTAAAAAGATTTTTTTGGTAGAAGCATAAAAGTAGACCTTGGTCTATCAAAAAGACAAGAATTATCAACAATACACTTCTCACAAAGTGTATCTACATAATGTAATTTTGTTCTCATCAGATGAAATAAAATTACACTTTTTTTCCCAGGGAAAAAAAGTAAATGAGTTATCATTCATTTTAGAAGAATACTTAAGGGAAGGTACTCATCTATAGATGTAATATCCTTAAACCTAAAAATCCAAAGAAAATATAGAAAAACACAACAGAGATAGATCAAATATATAGCTATTTTTTCTTGCCTCTTCAAGGGGGAAATATCCAAGAGAAAATCTCCAAATACAATTACTATTCTTGGTTGATATTACATATCTTACTACTCTATATATAGTGCTTCAATATCCAAAATCCTAACTACTTGTGGTCTCTCTATTAATGAGGGTCAACCACCTAGGGGCCTTTGTTCAATAAGGAAGGACCTTTTACATTAAGACACTACCCATTAAATAACTAATGGGCCTTATGGCCTTATACATTGATAAAGTAGGGGGATGGGGTACGACTCTAACATAACCTCCTCTTCAAAAGAAACCTTGTCCTTGTTGGTTCTAATACTGGTTACAACAAGTTTGCAAATTGATTCATAGATTTAAACAAAATTAAACAAAAACAATGGCACACAAAAACATCAACACATTACACTGAAATTACCCTGGAAACCTCTCTCCTAGAGGAAAACTAGCAAACCAGTGAGCTTTCATCTCATCTATTAACCAAACACTCAAACAGGTGTTTACAACCGTGACTTTCTAGACCACAAATCACACTTCATTACATGATCATGCTACACACTACTACCATAAACCATGCAAACCCATTGCACCTTATTTATAAATGTAATACAACCAATTTCTCATTAATGACAATCCATAACTTCCTAACCACTTTCGGTTTTTATGTTACAGTCGATTTGACTAAGTCAACTTTGGTCGATTTCCTGTTGAGATTCTGGTCTTTCTGTCGACTTCATATCAACTAGTCATTTGATTCTAACCAAACAACTATTCCGGTCAGTCAGTCGACAAGAATTCCACTGTTTGTCACCTTCGAATCAAATCAACTTATACTAGTCAACTATTGGCTTTGTTAGTCGATTTACATGCAAAGAATATAAAATTCCCAACATTATTCCACTTGTTCTATTCTTTTCATAAATAGGATATTCAAAACTTTAGTTCATAGGGATAACAAGCCCATCATTTCCCTACACCAGGAAAACCTTTTTGTGCTCTCTGACTTGGTCGATGAATATACAAAATTATTCACTATGTCTACCTTTTCCAGTAACACCTTCTAGTTCTCCACCATCTCTCTCACAAAATGGTATTGAACATCAATGTATTTTTTCTTTGAATGATATGTTGGGTTCTTTCCAAGAAGATTTCACTTTGACTGTCACAATCCAACCTAACATCGCGTTTTCCAAACCCAACATCTAAACACAATCTCTGCAACCAAATTGCTTCCTTACATGCATGATTAGCTGCCATGCATTCATCCTTAGCAGTCGACAATGCAGCAATTGGCTACCTTCTACTCATCCAACTGACTTCTCTGTCAAATAGTTTGAACATGTATCCACTAGTCGACCATTACACTCAATGTATCCAACCCAGTTGGAATAAAAAAAACCATGTACATTGATTTTCTTGTTGTTGTCACGTTCTCCTCCATAATATATTGCATAATCCGTTGTGCCACGTAAATACCTGAATACTCTCTTAACTGCGGTCACTCTTTTCTAGGTGTTGACATATACCTACTCAATACTCCCATTACATGGACAATATTGGGTCGAGTACAGACCATAGCATGCATCATACTACCTACAACACTAGCATAGGGAACACGTAACATGTACTATATTTCTTCTTATGGCTTTGGACATTGTTCGAAAGATAGCTTGACTCCTATAGGAATAGGGACCTTGACTAGTCTACTCTCCTACATGTTAAAATGTAAAATGTTTCATAACTGTCTCAACATATTTACTTTGGCTTAAATAGAGCCTTCTACCTGGATGATCCCTTGTAATTTCCATTCCAAGAATGAAATTTGCTGCTTTGAGATCTTGTTGGGGAAATCAATTGCTTATGAAAACAATCAATTCTAAACATAATTATCGTTCCAGGCTACTTCTTGTTGTTTCAATTTTATCATGCAAAATATCATCTGCTAGCACTGGTTTATCTATTGTGAAGTTGCAGTTCAATGATATTACTTACAAACATTGGTATGAACAATTATAGAGTCTTGGTAAGGAATTATGCAACTAAACAACTACTGAAACTAAATTGCAAGTAAATCACACAACATGAAAGTAAACTCACACCATGCTAGAAAGTAAATGCTAAAACTAAATTCACAATTTGCTTAAAGCTAAAGGCTAAAACTAATTCACATTCTATTGGAAAGTAAATGCTATGGCTAAACTCACACTACGTGGGAAAGTAAATATTAAAACTAATTCACACTGTACGGGAAAGTAAATACTAAAACTAATTTCACGCCACTCTTGACAAAAAGTTAAATTGCAAAAATGAAATCTACAAGCTATCCTTGCCAAATACCAGTTATCGTTCGTATCCCAAGGTAGTAAATAGGATTATTGCATTAAGCATATTCATTGAATTCATGGATTGTAAAATAAGATTCTACAGCTTGAAACTATATTGCAGAAATAAACTTCACATATGATAAGAAATGAATCTAACACACTTGCATAAATAAAGAACTTGGATTAAAAATTCATTTATAAAAATAAATAGATAAAAATAAAATACATCCTATGCCAAGCAATAAAAAAATAGTCTAATTACAAATTAGAGTAATTAAATAGCTAAAATCTACATTAACAAAAGAGATGAAAAGAAATATAATTCTATTCCATCATAACTTGGACTTATAGCTCTAAGAGTCCTCCTTTTAGAATGAAGAGGAAACTCTTATTTATACATGAATTCTCCATAACAAATAATAAATGAAGATCCAAAATATCCTTAACAAATTTCTAATAATTTGGATCTCAAAACCAACTCAAAGCTAATCCGAATATATTTGCTAACTTCCATGCTATTTAGGATGCCTTTGAAGTCAAATTCGAGTTTAGGGATGTGAGTCATCATAACATGCCCAAAACTCATCCCAAGTGACTCCTAAAAGCATTTGATTTGTTGGGTCCATCATATATTACATGGAGGTCTTCAAATATTTGTAAATAAACCAAATATTAACTCTCATCCACCACCAACTTGTTCCTTTTATCTTCAAATAATTTAACATCATAATTTGAGACATATAAGAAGGATAAAATAATGGATTTATAAAAATCCATCACCCCTAATGAATATGTTTCTCCGAGGTGGATTCATGGAGTAACATCAACAATAACAATAGGAGCAACGACGGTAGTAACAACTTAATAATGCCTCATATAAAAAATATCAAGTATCCACTTTTGTTGATCTTCAACCATACACGTTGCAGCAAATGTCCTAAAGTAACAACAACTGCCCTAGAACTAGTTTTGCAAAAATCATCAAACTCGTCCATGTTTCAAAGATAAATGAAAAATATGTTATTTTCCAATGTTTAATCATAATTCATATGAAATACTAAGGAAATTTAATGGAAACATGGTTGGGTCTAAATCTCGCATGTAAGCATTAAGATGGGCTAATGAAAGGTAATGGGTAAGCAATAAGGGATTAAAAATAGGGAAAGGAAGTAGTAAAATGATGACATTTCCATGTCCCAATAGATCCTTTATGTCGAACTTGGAGGGTAACTGCAGTTTTACCTCTTATATCAGATCCATGTTATTCCCAACCAACAATATGTCATCGACATATAAAATTACATATATGAAATGACCACTGACTTTCTTCCCATAAACATAGTGATAATCATGAATTCTCACAGACCCCAGTTGTAGGATATACATGTCAAACTTCTAATACCACAACCTGGGGTATTGTTTTATACTGTAGAGAGAATTCTTGAGAATACAAACGAGTTATTTTTATCCTTCCACTATAAAAATTTTAGGCTTCTTGATATAAATATCTTCTTCAAGATCACCATGAAGAAATGTTGTCTTTAAATCCATCTTCTCTATATCAATATAAAGTACTTCAACTAAAGACATTAGTACCCTTATAAAAGTTAACTTAACAATAGGAGAGAAAATATCACCAAAGTCGAATCCCTCAACTTTGGAATATCCTTTTGCTACCAGTCAATCCTTGTACTTCTCGACTTGACCTACTGCATTCATTTTTTTCTTGAACACCCACTTGCTGCCAATTATTTTCCTTCCATTTGGTAACAGGACTAGAACCCATGTTTCATTCTTATTCAAGGACTCAATTTCTTCTTCCATGTCCCTTTTCCATAGTTTATCCTATGTCGAGTCGATTGCTTCCTTTACTAACCTAGGATCATTTTCTATGATAGATAATTCACAAAAACAGATTGAAATTCAGGTGGACTATGTTGGGCCCTGGAAATGCCCCTTTTTGGCCATACTTATTACATCATTTTGCCCTGATTATATTCCATTTTCACAAGCCATATATATGCCTTTCTTCCAGATCAATCAATTATCTTGACAGGTATAACTCATTATTGCTTTATTCATTTTATGCCTAAGATTGTTAAAGTTATGAATTATGGCCTTTGATTTATGCTAACTTGTGTGATTTCATTAAGTAAAGATCAAAGCACAGGTGTATCAGTCGCCTGTTAGTATATTCCTATACTCCATCCTAGTCCTACCAGCATTTTCATTATTTGCATTTTCAGTCTTGCATGCATTTCTGCATGCAGCATGCATGCATCCCAGTCATCAGTCCCAGCACCTAGCCTCAGTTAGCCAGCCCCTGGGAGCTTCTCTCAGATCAGTTTTATCCCTCCTAGAGCTTAGCACGCCCTTCCTCATTGATTTAAGGAAGCCACTCGTCCTCTCTCCCCTACCACCCAGTTTCACTTCAGTTAATTGAGTTATCATCAATTATTTCCTTGATTTAAGGCTAGACTGACTCTCAACTGACTGTATCACTCTGATGGACCTCCAGTGAGACTAGACTTCCCATTCTGACTCTAGTTAGCTCCTCATGTGCACTCCACTAAGCCTCCTTCATTCAGTTAGTGCCAATTACACTCAGTTACACCTACCACACTCAGTTAGACTCAGTTTGATTGATGGTTGACAGTTACTTGAGCATTGATGACTCCATTAATGATGATGAAGACTTCTAGTTGTGCTCCAATGGCACTCCAGTGATCTTTTGATCACTCCATGAAGGCTAATTCGAATTGCCACCTTGGCATTCGAATCCTCATGCATTGTACTACTTATTTGTCCATATTGTGATTAATGAATTAGTGTGTGTGAAGTTATTTTGCTTCTATCCGAGTTCTACTATATTATTATTATGTTGCTCATTTTACTGCATTGACCATTCTTAATCTTATTCCTAAATTCTTTCATTGTGAGGTATACATCAGCTCTTAGATGTGCTGTGAGGATTTTCACATGGTATCAGAGCATGTTGAGAGTATTGTTTATCTCCATTCCTAAGAGTTTTTTGCAGGTTATTATCAAGATTTCGAGTGCAGCAGTTTCTGCATTTTTTGCAGCAGTAGCAGTTGCAAATATTTTCTATTGTTTTTGCAGGTCTTCAAACAGCTTCCATGTATTCAAAAGAAATCCCTCCTCTTTCTCCATTCAACTATGATGAATGGAAACCAAAGATGATAGCACATTTGAAGAGAAATGGTCTCTTTGATTATTGTTTTGAAAGAGAGTTCGAATCCTCTGAAGAAGAGTATGACTGGTTAAATGAAGGTGAAAGTGTCAGTGCAGCCATGTTGTTTGCTATGTCTTGATGCATGGTAATCCAGTTCCTTGATTTTGATGATTATGAATCTCCAAAAGAGATATGGGCCCATTTGGATGAAATATTAGGCAAACAGGATGAAGGGATTGGTCCAAACCCTTTCGAGAGCAAGCAAAGTGTTGCATTCGCCCTTCTTAATGATCTCATTGATCATGAATCAGTATCAAACATATCTCATATTGAAGTTGTCCACAAAGAAGAAGAACTTGCAAATTCTACACTCATGCTCCAAATTTCTTCTATTTCGAATTATGTGCCAGCTCACAGTCTAGAAATTGCAGAAGGTCCTAAATCCTCTCTTGCACCGGAGTCTGTTGGTTTGCAACATGATCTATTGAATGTTTCGGAGGTCAAATCAGCCATTGGAGGTAATGCATTCGCTCTCCTTGATCACTCACCTCTTATGTACTACAATATGATCATTATTTCATGTCATAAGGTTATTGAAGATGATGGCCATTGCCATTTGCTTGGGATAATTTCTCATGCATTTACTAGTTTTGATCTCACCTCTAATGGTTCAAAGGAGATCTCAAGAAACCATGATTCAAGTCTTGGATCTAATTTGGATTCTAAGCAATCACTACTTGGGATAATTTCTCATGCATATGATGGTTTTGATCTCACCCCTGCTAGTTCAAAGGAGATCTCAAAAAACTATTCTTCAAGTCTTGGATCTGATTTGGATTCAAAGCATTTACTATCATGTCATGGTTCTTTTGGGCATAATCTCACCTATGATGGTTCGAAGGAGAAGAAAAAATACTATCTACACATTCATATATTTGATCCTACCTCAGTTGATTCGAATCACAAGTTCAAGGATCATCCTCATACTTTTGGATTTGTTCTCATCACATTTGATCTAAAGAGCAAGTGCAAGCACATGCCTTTTTAGCATGAACCACTTCTTCCCAAGAAGAAGATACCTCCAGACATATGACCAAGCATCACAACTGCTTGAGTTTGGAGCATTTATTTTTGTGTGTCTTACAGTCTATTTTGAGTGGGGGTATTTTTCCCATGAGGTTTTCCCCATTTCCTCGATTTATTGACTATTATTATTCATTGTATTGGGTGACATTTGGTCTTAGTTACCAGGTCCCGGGATGGATTAAGGGGGGGTGTTAGGATATTCCTATACTCCATCCTAGTCCTACCAGCATTTTCATTATTTGCATTTTCAGTCTTGCATGCATTTCTGCATGCATCATGCATTATGCATTCATTTATGCATGCATCATGCATTCTGCATGCATGCATGTAATTGCATGCATCCCAGTCACAAGTCCCAGCACCTAGCCTCAGTTAGCCAACCCCCGGGAGCTTCTCTCAGATTAGTTTTATCCCTCCTAGAGCTTAGTGCGCCCTTCCTCCTTAATTCAAGGAAGCCACTCGTCCTCTCTCACCTACCACTCAGTTTCACTTCAGTTAATTGAGTTATCATCAGTTCTTTCCTTGATTTAAGGCTAGACTGACTCTCAACTGACTCTATCACTCTGATGGACCTCCAGTGAGACTAGATTGCCCATTCTGACTCCAGTTAGCTCCTCATGCACCCTCCACTGAGCCTCCTTCATTCAGTTAGTGCCAGTTACACTCAATTACACCTACCACACTCAGTTAGACTTATTTTGACTGATGGTTGACAGTTACTTGAGCATTGATGACTCCACTAATGATGATGAAAACTTCTAGTTGTGCTCCAATGACACTCCAGTGATCTTTTGATCACTCCATGAAGGCTAATTCAAATTTCCACCTTGGCATTCAAATCCTCATTCATTGTACTACTTATTTGTCCATATTGTGATTAATGAATTAGTGTGTGTGAAGTTATTTTGCTTCTATCCGAGTTCTATTGTATTATTATTCTGTTGTTCATTTTACTGCATTGACCACTCTTAATCTTATTCCTAAATTATTTCATTGTGAGGTATACATCAGCTCTTAGATCTGTTGTGAGGATTTTCACATCGCCATGCCTTGGGGAAAGAATCATATGAGGGCCAGTTGTTACAATTCTAACACCATTCCTCATATTTTCAAGGGACGGCACATCTGTCCATGTGAGTTGTAACAGGTCGTTGAAATACAGCATAGCTGCAACAGACAGGACGCCTCCCAATTGGTTGAACCGTTGATCCATTGACTGCCAGTGTAACAGCATCCTTCATGACTAATGGCCTCATTCATTATGGTTGTAACAGCTAGTTGTAACTCTGCAGCATGAAGATCGTAGATCTTCATTGCTGCATGAAATTAGTGGATCACGAACTATATTCCTCATGTATAAATTTAGGATGGTTTTCCAAGTCTGGGGTTGGATAATTATTATTTTGTACGGGCTGTAACAGAGAACTGAGACTATGAATTAACATCTTTAATGAAGAGCAAAGTTACTTCCATTTATGTGTCTTAATTCGTGATAGTTCACGGCGTCTCTGTTAGAAGGCCAGGGCTCGCCTTCTCATAGAGATTGCCGAGTTAAGTAGGTAGTTAGATTTATTCATTCCCTATTGTGTGTTGTGGGATTGCATTAGGTATATTTCTGATAGCTACAACCGAGAGTTTATGATTGCATTCTTTATTGGTAGCTTATTTCCTGCATATGAATAGTTGTAACTGCGTGGTGTGACAGTTGACTGTGTAGGTTAGTTTGATTAATGCATGTGTGTTCAATAGTTGTTATAGCCAAGCTCAACTCCATTCCTTTCAGTCATTTTTGCTTTCTAGGATTTCTAAAGGTTATCAATTTATAGTTCAAGTTTATTTCTTAATTCTGGTTGTTGTTGTATCTTTCATTGAGTTCATAGATTAGGTAGATCATGGTTGGGTTACAGTAGTTATTGGATGGATCATTTTGGTAAAGACTGAGTACTGTAGTTTGATAATTATAGGATTTAAATTCTTGCAAAAGTAATCTAGTTCAATTTCATTCTTAGATCAAGAACTGCTAGGTTGATTTTTGTAGGAAGGTAGTTGCACTTTGAATTCCTAGATGTATGAGTTAGATTAGTTTTCTTTCTGGAATGAGTTTGGCTGAGCAGATAGGTAGGATTATCATCTTTATTTATTCAATCAACTGCTAGAGATGTTTATGCATAGATTGTGCTTATTGCCATTGAAATAAAAGACCTCCCTGGGTTTGACAATTTATATTGACCATCCTGTGTGTTAGTTTTAATTAATTGACATACAAGGTGACCAACATTTTGGCGTCGTTGTCGGGGATGGTAATAGATAGACACAGTTAGTAGTTGGTTTTTGATTTCATTTTGGTTTAATAATTTATAGCATGCATGAATACAAGAAAATCAAATCGAGAACCCCCTTTGAATACTAACACTGCAAGTGGAAGAGGTCGAGGTCGTAATGCAAGTTAGGGAAGACACACATACATTGATGAAATAATTGCTAGAGCTGATTCTTCCACTAGACCACCGACATCTACGGGAAGAGGAAATTTTGTTCCTCCTCATCTTAAGAATTCAACATCAACAAAGGAGAATACAACGGGACCTTCAACTCCTGTTGCAGAAAATAAACCTCCTGAAGATAAGGGAAGCACTGTGGGTGTATCAGATAGAGAGGATATTTATTATATCAACGGAACCAGAGTTACTAAGGAAGTGTGGATGGAGACTCACCGAATAGCAGAGGAAGAGAAGAGGCGAGAAGAATAGAGGAGAAGAGAAGAAGAAGCAAAAGCAGAGAAAGAACGTATAAAGGAAGCCATCGAATTTTGGACTAAATCCATGGCTGATAGAGAACAGGAAGGAGAGAATGAACATAGGGAGAACCGGGAAGAAGAAGTGGAAGATAATTAGCCTCGTAATACTGTGACTACATTAGAATTACCTATCCTCCAGACACCTGGAGCAGCTCCCATGAAAAACATCTCACCATCAGTTCTCCCGAATTTCCATGGTAAATCTTCTGAGGATCCTGATGAATTTCTTTTTGAGTTTGATATCCTCTGTCGCAACTATGATTACACCTCTAGTGCTTGTTGATGTATATGTAACTTCGGAATGTATTTCATCTATGTATTTCATATATATTTATTGTACCCTTATTAGAGATGTGTTATTCCTCTATAAGGAAGTGTCGTCATGTGGATTGACAAGTGTCGCAAGTGTGTGTACTTGCCGATGGGTTATTAGACCACTATGTGTGGGGTCGGCCCTGAAATATATATTATATTGTGGATGTACCTAGCTAGACAAGTCGGCCCCATAAGGTCACTGGGAAAACAGGTTAGTATAAATAGAGATGAGGAGATCTCTATTTAGATCATTCAGAAAGTCATCTCTCTCTCACTCAGAAAGTGGCGCACTAGTGAGGAGGAGGATCATCTGCTACTAGGAGATTATCTCAATGTATTTTGGTTGTAATTTGGTTGAGCCATTGCTCTCTCTATCTATGAGGAAGTTGTGGGGTTTTTCACCTTAGGGTTTTCCCCAATGAAACTCTGTGTCTCTTGTCTCTCATGCTTTTGATTCTTGTGATGCTTGTCATGCTTATTGTGATTGTTATGCATTGATATACTGTATATGTTATTCTCTCAGAGAAGATCCTAGAGTATTGTGAATAAATGCTCAAAATTTAACAGTGCTCAGAAGCTGAAACTGTTCCCAGCCACCTTGAAAGGGAATGCTCTGCACTAGTTCATGAGTCTAGGTCGTGAGACCATTACTACTTGGGACCAAATGAAAAAAACCTTCCTCTCTAAATATCAAGAATATTGTAGAACCAAGGATAGAAAGGAAGAGTTGTTTAAAATGGTTTAGAAGGAAGAAGAGAGCTTGGAAGACTTTGTGGAAAGATTGTTGTACAATTTACAAAGGTCTGGACACACTGAGATTGGAAAAGATGTGCTTAAGATTATTTTGCTATGAGGAATTAGGGAAGATTGCCTTGATATGTTGAATCTGTTGGGGAAAGGAGATATCTCAAAGAACCTTTCGAGAAAATCGTTGAATTATGCCGAAGGTACTCAAGGGGATCCTCTAGAACTAACAAACAAGACAAGGATCGAGATTAGGATGTCTTCACAAGGACACAGAATTCAGCTAGTGGAGGAGCCACTCGAGCAGAATAGGCAACTTGTTGGAGAATTTTAAAACTGAAATGATGAGCTCCATTTCCTCAAAGTTAGATGTCTTGAGAGCAAAATAGAGGCAAGTGGTAGAAGATCTTACACTTGGTGTATTCTGTCCCAAATGTAGGAAAAAGCACCCACTGAAAGAATGCCCACTGGACAAAGCAGAAATGTGTAGAATATGTGAGTTGGAGCATGACACCAAGGAATGTCCCTCACTACCTAAGTTCAAGGCAGTTTTGCAGGCATCCACTTCAGATGTGGAACAAGCTTACTTCATTGCATAGAAGAAACCATGGCAGCCTCGCAATCAAGGTATGAATCAAGACACGTCATTTTTTCTAAATAATATTAATGGTATGAAAAATATGAATAATATGAATACACAATTCCCTTCACATTATTCTGGTAACCATTGGCATCTATCTCAGAATCCGATGCAAAATCCTAATTCTTGGACACCATGGTCACAGCAGTCAAACAATCAAGCCCCTTGGAATTCCAACTGGATAAATTCTTACCAAGGAAATAACTTTCCCCATTACCAGACTCAGTATCAATAGTATTCTCCTCAACAGTATCTGCACCAACAATAACAACAGCCACAACTGCAATTCCAAAACAATTCCACACCTGTGAATGCACCACTTCAACCACAACTACCTGCACAACCTAACCCAAACCTGAACACTAAAGCAGTCCATCAGTTTGAGACTGACAACATGCCTGCATAATCCATTTCCCAAGTTCCCTACAATGATATACGATTACGATCAGGGAGGGTAGTGGAACCCATCATCTCTAAGGATGCTCCATCCCCAGTGACTGAAACTGGAGTGAGTCAACACTATGAGAATATTGTTCATTCAGCAATCCCCATTATTGAGGATGCTAACATTCCTCCTGAAATAGTGACTGAAACTTAGGAACTAACACACGACGAAGCATAGCCTACACATTTGATGAGAGAACTGCCATACCCTGAACGATTGGCTCTGCAGAGAATAGTGGAACAACCTCGATTCAATCTCTTAGGCGAGTTGGAAAATTTGTATGTCAAAATTCCACTGTTACAAGCCCTCCATGACGTGCCCATTTATGCTAAGTCTATCATGGATTTGTGTATCAAGAAACCAAGAAGAAAGCCTAGGGATCCTCCCACTGTCCACGTATTGGGAAAGCTTTCTGAATTGATAATGGGGAAGACTTCTATGGAAAAATACGATGACCCTGGAAATCCAATTGTGACATTTCACATAGGAAACACACAAATCCCCAACGTCTTGGTAGAATTAGGCGTGGCTATTAACGTTATGACCATAGAAACTGTGAAGAAACTTGGATTCACTAACCTTCGGCCGACCCCTACTATTTTGGAACTCGCTGACAGATCAACAATCAAGCCTGAGAGGATCCTAGATATCCTCGTAATCTCAGGTTACTCATGGGAATACCTTGCGGATTTCTTGGTGTTACAGCCGAAATATCAGTTGGGGGGACACCCACTGATCTTGGGAAGACCGTGGTTGGCCACAGCAGATGCCTGTATCAGCTGTCAGTCAGGATCTATGTCCATTTCAAACAGGACTGAGATCAAGAGCCTAACCTTGTACCCTCCAGCTCGACCAAGCACAGAAGCTGAAACTCCACTTTGGGAATATTTGGAGGAGGAAGAAGGTGTTCAGTCGTTATTAACAATAGGAAGAGCCTTAACATTTAAAGATGAAACAGAGGACAATTCCATTAACAGTTTCATCAATGAGCCCACGTCTGTCAACAAGCATGTTTACCAGATTCTTAATAGTACGTTAGATGAAGCAGAACAGGAAAATCTTACAGAAGAAACTCTAGCAAGTGATGCCAGTATAATTCCAGTACTTCAGAATTCAAAAAGTGTACCAGTGGAAATTGAGCCAGGGAAAACATTGAACGTCAATTCAAACCTTGTGCCCAGTGAGCTAGAACAGCTAGTCACCTTGCTGAAACAAGGTAGAGGAGATTTTGCTTGGGAGTATACAGACATGAAAGGGATTCCTTCTAATATGTGTACCCATCATATTTATATTAAGAACGACTCCAGGCATGTGTGTCAACCACAACGAAGGATGAACCCGAACCTAAGAGACATTGTGAAAGAAGAGATCCAAAAACTTTTGGAAGTAGGATTTATGTACCCAATTTTAGATAATGAGTGGGTTTCTCCACTCGTGATTGTGCTAAAGAAGAATGGGAAATGGAGGGTTTGTGTGGATTACAGAGAATTGAACAAGGAAATGCAGAAGGACCACTTCCCCTTACCTTTTATCGATCAGGTCCTTGATACCTTGTCTAGGAAGAAGTATTTTTCCTTTCTGGATGGTTTTAGTGGCTACAACCAAATCCAGATTGCTCCAGAAGACCAGGACAAAACCACTTTCACCTTTCCCTGGGGGACTTTTGCATACCGGGTACTTCCTTTTGGGTTGTGCAACGCACCAGTCACATTTCAGAGAGCAATGATTGGAATCTTTTCAGAGATGGTAAATGATTGCATGGAGATTTTTATGGATGACTTTACTCCATATGGTGATAGTTATGAAGAAGCATTGAAAAATTTAGAAAAGGTCTTGAAACGCTGTGAACAAAGCTAGCTCTCTTTAAGCACTGAAAAGTGCCATATGATGATGAGTGAGGGCATAGTGTTGGGGAACTTCATCTCTTCTGATGGTATCCAGGTAGATCCATCCAAAATCAAGGTAACTGAAAACATACCAACTCCTAGAACACGGAAAGATGTACGTAGCTTCTTGGGGCATGCTGGCTATTACAGAAGGTTCATAGAAAATTTTTCCAAACTAGCTTCTCCCTTGTTCACTTTGTTGATGAAGGATGAACAGTTTGTCTGGAATGATGCATGCCAAACAGCGTTTACTGAGATAAAGAAAAGGCTATCTACAACACCTATCTTACGAGGGCCCAACTGGGCTCTACCTTTTCATATTTCTTCAAATGCTTCAGACACTACCATTGGAGCAGTTTTGGGACAGCAGGAAGATAATGCTCCTTATGCAATTTACTACATTAGTAAGAACTTATCTCCTGTTGAACTAAACTATACTGTCACAGAAAAGGAATTCCTTTCCATTGTTTATGCCATCAACAAATTTAGACATTATATTACTGGATATTCCACTTTTGTGCACACTTATCATTCTGCTATCAAATATTTAATGAATAAACCAATCATGAATGCTAGAGTTACCAGATGGATGTTATTGTTATAGGAATTTGATATCACAATTATTGATAGACCAAGGAAGGAAAATCTTGTTGCATATTTTTTATCTCGACTTACTAACAATGATGACAATTTACCAGTCGAAGATTCATTCCCTGAAGAACATTTGTTTGCAGTATCATCTCATTCCCCATGGTATGCAGATATTGCTAACTTTTTCGCTACAGGTAAGCTCCCAGCACATCTGTCGAAGAGAGAAAAAAGAAAGATCATACAACAGAGTGCTAGGTATTGTTGGATTGATGGCCATCTTTTCTACACAGGGCTTGATTTAGAGATTAGAAGATGTGTTAGAGAAGATGAGATCTTTAGTATTCTTAAAGCTTTCCATGATGAGCCCTGTGGGGGACATTTTGTTAACAAAAGGACAGGTCATAAGGTCTTGAGAATGGGTTATTTCTGGCCCACATTGTTCAAGGACGCAAAGAAGTATGTTCAGGCATGTGATAGCTGCCAAAGGATGGGCCAACCCAACAGATTAGATGAAATTCCTTTGCAGCCACAACTCGTGGTTGAAACATTTGACAGATGGGCTCTAGATTTTGTAGGGCCTATCAACCCTGCCTCAAAACAGAAAGTTCACATCTTGGTTTTCACATATTACATGACCAAATGGGTAAAAGTTGTAGCCTTGGTTAAGGCTAATGATCAGGCTATGATTGATTTCCTGTATGAAGAAATTTTTACTCGGTTTGGAGTACCCAAGGAAATCGTCACAGATGGTGGACCGCAGTTTGTGTCTCACAAGATGGGAGCGCTGTTACTGAAATTTCATATTCAGCACAGAATAACCTCGCCATATCATCCACATGCCAATGGCCAAGTGGAGAGTTCAAACAAGGTTATTGAGGCTATTTTGACAAAGACAGTGAAGAGCCATCGTAAAGATTGGGCTGAGAGACTTCCAGAGGCACTATGGGCTTATCGCACTACATGGCGTAACAACAATGGTTTTTCCCCATATGAGTTAGTGTATGGTAAGAATGTTGTTTTTCAAATTGAATTTGAAATCGGGACTTTGAAAACAGCTGTAGAAGCAAATCTGGACTTATCAGAAGCACAGAGGAACTGACTGAATCAACTTAATGAATTGGATGAAAAGTGCACAGCAACAGTAAATCATACAACTTTAACCCAACAACGGCACTCTAAATGGCATGACAGATTCATAAAGAAGAAAGTATTCTAGGAAGGAGACTGGGCTGTGTTATATGATTCACGGTTTAAGAGGGATTTCAAAGGCAAGCTATGCACTCATTGGTTGGGAACTTATCAAATAGATCGTGTATTTGAAAATGGAGCAGTTCAGTTGATCACCATTGATGAAAACAAGACACCATTATTTGCAAATGGTCATCGGCTGCAACTGTATCACAAACCGATCTCAAGGGATGCTTTCGTTTCACAAGTTGCAGTAGATCCAAATTATCAGTTAATGCCAAGACAGGGAGTTTTCTCAACCCCTGTGTATTTTTAAGAACTGCAACATCGACATCATTTGTACATAAACAATTTATTTTTCATTCTGTATTTTATCTATTTTTCAATTTGCACTTGATCGATTTGTTTTGAAGATTTGTATGCAGGGATTAATCGGAGGAACAACAGTCGTGACTAGGCCAGACAATTGCAGGCACCTTACATTGTTTCCTAATTTAATAAAGCTCTTTGAAGAAGATGGATGATTCGTTAGTTTTTCAACAACCAGCTGAAAGTCCACCTGTTACTCATTTTTGCACAGCTACGACTCCTTACCTTGCTCATTCTTCCTATTTCCACAGTTGTAACTCTGTCATTTTTCCATTCACTTCATTTTTTCCAGTAGCTGCGACTCCACCATTCTTGCCTATTCTGCTAGTCTAGCAGTTGCGAATCCGCTATTTCCATTTCATTTTCACTTTTTTCCAGCAACTGCGACTCCGCTATTCTTGCTTCTTCTGCTAAGTCTAGCAGCTATGACTCCGCTATCCTCACTTCATTTTTTCCTTTTGCCAAGCAGCTGCAACTCCGCTACTTTTTCCTATTCTGCCAAATCTAGCAGCTTCTATTCCGCTATTTTTGCCTTTTCTCTAAATTTTTGCAACTGCAACTCTGCCATGTTTCGCCGAACTCTGCTCAAATTAATATAAGTCTGCAATTGTGACTCCGCTAGAATTTTCTTATGCCCAGCTACGACTCCACTAAGTTGTCTTTTTTTTTCCAAATTAATGTTGCTTATAATAACTCAATCTGGCGTCAATTTGAATGTTTGCTCCATAAGATCCAATCGCAGTCCGCCAACAAGACAGCATTAGGTATCTTGGGCATCTGTCAACCGGGTGACGGTGGCCAAATCACTTCAGCACATGCACATTTATGCTCGTTTCATTGGGAGGCGGGCTATAATGGTAACTCATGGTTGAATGCATAACATAAAGGTACGGATTTGGACTTTTTCATAATTAAGCGTGAAATTGAATATGGTAATAATGATTATGCACTGTCTTTTAGTCCCTGTCAGCAAAGCCATACCATTTAAACACCAGGGAAGATGTCAGAGTCACACTCGTATCTATTGCATTCCCGTCACCGTACCCGATTCATATCGAAATACCCCAATTATTCCAACTTTCCATAAATGTCTCATTCCATCAAAATTTCACACCTGTGTCGACTTTCCTAAAATACCTGATTTTAAATTCCAACGATTCTTTGCATGTTCATAAGCTGCAACTCCCACGTCTGGATTGTTACTTGCAGTATTTGTCACCTAAAGTTTGAAGGAAGATTGCTATGGGGAACCCAGTTCAGCATGAACCCGTGAATACGGAAGCCTTGCGCGCCAATGTAGACGTTCATAACATCTTCATAGCAGCAGGTTGGATGGAATATTTTGAATGGTTAACCGGTTACCACATAGAAACCACATTGCAATTCGCCCTTAACCTGGCTGATACTCACTCTGAGGTCAGGGAACTACGCGTGGATGTTACAGAAGAAATTATAGCGGAAGTTACTGGCTTACACCGGGTTGGAAAGAAGTCATTTGGACGGAAATCACATAATGCAATGGTTGTAAGATAATTTCTCGTGGTTGGGGAGAATGTTGGTCCAAAACGTTGTGGGTTAGAATTGGCATCATTACCACGACCCTGGAATCAAGTGGCAGTATTCATGAAGAAATATATCTCTTGTGAAGGTAGGTACCAAACTATTTCCTTCTCTGAAATTCCCTTATTATCTCACTTACACCATGGAATTTTAGTAAATATGCCATTCTATCTTTTTAAAGCCTTGCAAACCATGGCTGGTTATGCAAAAACAACCCAACACCCAGTTTCCTCCCTTACCAATCATGGCCTAATTAAATTGTTAGTCTTAAGGGCCCTTGGAAATCACAATTTAACATGGGATCAATTTCTTGCTGGGGACGGGCCAATTAGGGAACCTATATTAGAAATGGGGGATGTTGGTGAAGGTAATGAGGACCGGAGCTCCTCCAATCCAGTTGTGGGGGAGGTTGGAGCATCAGGAAACCAGGCTGAGGAGGTAAATATGGGAGAAGTAGCACCAGCAGAAAACCCTGTTGTTGAAGAAATAGTGACGGAAGCCAGGGCACAGGAGGCAATGACAGTAGAAGCTACAACTGCAGAAGCAGAAACTCAGGAAGAAGAAGCTGAAACTAGAGCAGTTGTTAATGCTGCGACAGTAGAAGCTGCAACTACAGAAGCAAAAATTTAGAAGGAAGAGTATTAGGCAAAAGCAGCAGGGGAAGGAAATGTGGAGGTTTTGGATGTTGTGTCCTCTCCTGAGATAAGGGGGACCATTATTGAGGAGGAGAAGACTGAAGAAAAGACCCCTGTGTCAAAGAAACAAAGAAAAACGCCAAGGAACAAGGGTCAGACATCCACCACAACAAAGAAAAGAAAAACCAGAGTTATCACAACATTAGTAGCAGCATGCAGTGGAGACCAGCCAGTGGAAATGGTGAAGAAAAGGAGGACTCGATCTATGGCAGCAGCAGATACAGCAGGTGAAATCGGGGTAAATAGTGAAGCACCCTCAGCAGAGGTAGCAGGAGCAACAAGGACAAATATTGAGTCACCTATGCCAGAAATAACACCTGTAACAGGGGTAGATATAGAAATTCCCATTCTAAACCCAAGTCACCTGCTGTTACATAGGAACCTTTCATAAAAGAACCTCAAATTGAAAACCTCCTATTTGAAAATGAATTATTAAAGGAGGAGGTGCAGACATTGCAAAATGAGTTGGAAATATTGAAGGAAGCAGTTGGGAAACAAGCAAAGAAGAGTTTGAACACATTGTTAGATGCTGCAAATTTATTAGAAAATTCATCTTCTACATTAGAAAATGAGAAGCAAGGAGAGATTGTTTTCCTATAATGTGGAGACATATTCTTTGTGTTGGCACTTTGATTCAGTTGTCATTGATGGTTGGAAAGCAGACAAGCTGTGACTCAAACAGATGCAACTCAAACGGCTGCGAATCAGACGGTTGTGACTCAGATAGCTACGACTCAGACAAGCTGTGACTTAGACGGATGCGACTTAGATGGCAGCGAATCAGACGACTGTGATTCAAACGGCTGAGACTCAGACGACCGTGACTCAAACAGCCGTGACTCAGACAAGCTGTGACTCATACGACTGCAACTCAAACGGCTGCAACTCAGATGGCCGTGACTCAAATGGCTGAGACTCAGATGGCCGTGACTCAAATAGCCGTGACTTAGACGGATGAGACTCATATGGTCGTGACTCAAATAGCCGTGACTCAGACAAGCTGCGAGTCACAAACATTTATTTATTTCTTAATTAGTCAATTACAGCGTGTAAATTCTGGAATTCAAAGAGACAGTTCAAATGTCAGTTACAGCGTGTAAATTATGGAAGTTAAAGAGACAATTTCAGTTTTAGAATTGGTATATCTGGAAGTTAAAGAGACCGAGGCATATAACTTCAGCATCTATAAAAAACAATTGATGAGAAAAAAATTAGTGTGAGAATTGAGAGGATGAAGAGGAGTGGTTGTTGATGAAGCTGTGATTTGAAGAAAACATTTCAGAATAGAAATGTATGGCTCGATTTAATGAAGAACAAAATGCCCAGAAACTCAAGCTGTAGCAACACGGAACAAAAATGAAAAGGGTATGTACTGATATATCTGAATCAGTGTGATATAATTGACTGAGAAATTCTTAACAATTCAAAAGAAAAATGTGTGGCTCGATTTAATGAAAAATAGAATGCCCAGAAACCCAAGTTGTAGCAGCACAGAACAAAAAATGAAAAGAGTATGTATTGATTTATCTAAACCAGTGTGATATAATCGACTGAACAATTCTTTTTAGGGTGGAAGGGAGGTGCTAGGGAGGATTGTTGTCCTCATATTTCAGTGGGTGCTGAAGAAGAAGAGTTGGTGCTCTTTTACAAGTGGGTGCTTGTAATTCAAATGTTGTAGCCTCATTTGAGTAGAAGCTCAAAGATAAAAATGATGTACAGAAGTTGAAGCTTTCCTGACATCCTAAGAAGAAGAGGTTTTTTCCCTTTATGGGTTTCCTCATGAAAAATTTGTTTATGTGTATATTTGTGTGATTGAATGATTATACTGTGCCTATATATTAAATCTACTGCAATGAACTTTCTATTGTTAAAAGAATGAATGTAAAGGTTCTGATAACACCCTGACTGCTATACGATATCAAGGAAAAGATTTTTAAAAATTGTTTAAGCTTATTAATTAACTGATTCACCCCCCCCCCTCTCAGTTAATTGATACTTTCAACAATTGGTATCAGAGCCAGACCCTTTAGTCTAAGGAAGATATGATAAACTTAAACATGGCAAGTCATGATGGTTCAACCAATAAAGCTCCTCTGTTTGATGGAACAAATTTTGCCTTTTGGAAGGTTAGAATGAGAACATACCTAATGTATTTAGGTGCTGATGTTTGGGAAGTGGTAGAAATTGGATATACAAAACCTATTGTACTAGCTTCCAAAGATGACAAGCTAGAGTTTAGTTTTAATGCAAAGGAAATGAATGCCATTCTGAGTGGTCTTTCTGAATTTGAATTTGTAAAGGTTATGCATCTTGAATCTGCCAAAGAAATGTGGGATAAACTCATTAGTAGCTATGAAGGAAATGAAAAAAGTAAAAGATTCCAAACTTCAAACTTACAGACTGAAATTTGAACAGCTAAAGATGAATGAGGATGAGTCTGTTAGTAAATATTTTTTGAGAGTTGAAGAGCTTGTGAATGCCATGAAAGGTCTTGGTGAGAAGTTTGGAGAAGCTCCTCTAGTTCAAAATATTTTGAGATCTCTACCTGATAAGTTCAATCCAAAAGTCTCTGCAATAGAAGAAATGAGTGATCTGGAAAATTTATCTATTGATCAACTTCTAGGAACTTTAACTGCGTATGAAATGAGAATCAGTAAAGATAAAGCTACCATTAGAGAAGCATCTTTTAAAACAGACAAACAGATAGAATCTGAAATGGAAGAGATTGAGGCAAAATTTGTAAGAAGACTGAAAACTGGATCAGGAAAATATAAAGGGAAGTTTCCTTTTAAATGTTTCAATTGTGGTTAGGTAGGTCACTTTGCATCTAAATGTCCTTATAAAGAAAAAGGTTAGAATTCTATTGATGAAGAGAAACATACATTTAAAATATACAATAAAAATAATAACTACAAAAAGAAAATTTTATGTGCAAATGATGTTGACCTCTCAGAAGTTTCAAACAGTGAGTCATCTTGTGAAGATAAAATGAATGATTTTGTGCTTATGGCCATAGAAGATGTTGAGGATGATTGAAGCGATATGAATGATGAAGATGCTATTGTTGATATGGAAGGTGAGTTGATTAGTGCTTTGGAAGAAATTGACAGACTCAGATTAAAGAAGAGGAAACAAAAAGAGTTGTTAGTGCAGTATGAAAAGAGTGTTAAAGAACCGAGTACAGACTGTAGCTTGTTAAAGATAGAACTAGAAGAAACAAAGAAAATAAATGATGTTCTAAAAGAACAGTTATCACAAAAAAAGATGAGATATGAAGCATTAGAGGAAGAAGTTGTAGGACAACATTATACATGAAACATGGTTCTTGGTGAAAAACCTCTCCAAGAAACCTAGGAGTAACTAGGATGAGAGCATAGAGAATGGGCGTCAGTGGCTTGGGAAACTAGGGTTTCTGAACCCTGGAGGTTCGGGGATTCAGTACTACGGTGACTCGGCTGGCCTAGCTGATATTGGGTTGATTCCTGAAGCTGGGTGGCGTTATTGACAGGGTTTGCTGGTGGGAACTTGAACCCTTGTAGTGGTCGCGTGACGAGCTATTCGGGGTAGCTTGGGGTTTTCTGAGAATTGTGTGGTGACGATAGCAGTTTCCTTGAACGGTGGATAGGGGACCGAGTACTTTCTGGGGTTTCTATCCTGTCAGCATTGCTGATTGTTTGGTTGGGGTTTCTATCCTGTCAGCATTGCTGATTGTTTGGTTGGGGTCCGGCGAGTTGGCTGTTTTGAGCAGGAGGTGGACCATCTTGGGTGGTATGGCGAGCGGCTATGAGCAGGAGGTGGACTACACCTCGGATGGTGACTGTGACAGAGGGATTTTCGATATTGGAGCTGTCAATGCTGCGGGATATGGGTCGGGGGCATTTCCTGGACCACTCTTGACAGGCGAGGGGACAGGGGTTTTTTCTGGGCCCGTGGATGCGATGGACTTGGACGGACACCTTATTACTCTACCAACATCTACCAGGGTCACTTCGCCTGTCATCTCTCTGGGGTTGGAGGGTTTAGAGGCAGAATTGGAGACCTTTCGGTCATCTGCTAGAAATACTGATAGGCCCGACTTGGCTAGCCTTTTGGGGCGGACTCTACAACCCCAACTGGGGTCATACTCAAACTTCCCCATTAGCTCGGATGCCTTGCATGTGGAGAGGCTCGAAACTCTGGCTGGGAGTGGCAGACAGCGGACGGACCAGGGTGGCGGATTGGCTTCCTTTTCCGTTGGAAATTTGGTAAGGTTGGTGGAATTTCGTGATTCTGATGACCGGGGACAGGGTAGCGGTGGACCGGATTACTCTTCCAGTGGACATGTAGCGGCGGCTCCTAGCGGTGGAGACATTCTACCTGAAGATGAATCCCTGCTAGTTCCACGAGCAGGGTTTTCTGCGAAGGCTGATTCACACAAAAATATTGCTAAAAAGGTTAAGGAACGGAAGAGGAAGGATAAGCTTGTGCTGGGAGTGGATGTCACGATGGAGGAGGCGGAGGATTTCTCACACATTGCATTGGTTGGACATGTCCATGGTAAGAGACTTGGTCGCGGTTTCCTCCAGCGATGGGTGGCCGAGCAGTGGATAGATTTAGTGTCTACTGCACCTAAAGTTCGGGTATTAACAAAAGGATGGTTCTCCTTCATCCTGTCGAACATTGGGGAGGTTGAAGCTGTTTTATGCCGCCATTGGTCGATGTTGGGCGTCCCAATTGTTCTGAAACGATGGTCACCTTTCTTCGACTCTAAAATGGAGAAAATTGACAAAGAACCACTATGGGTGAAGCTGCCTGGGTTCCCCATGCATCTGTGGAATGAAACACGGTTTGCCGTGATTGGGAATTTCCTTGGCGACTATGTGTGTTCTGATTACTCCCATAATGAGACAGGCATTTATACGGTGGCAAAGATTTTGGTTAAAATCGATCTTCGACTGGGGCTATCGGCTAAGATCAATGTTCAAACGAAGGATGGGGCATTCGTACAAATCCTGGACTATGTGGGTGTGCCGTTTAGGTGCCACCGCTGCCACGCTTATGGACACCTAGTAGCCTGTTGCCCGTTACCGTTTAGGAGTAGCAGACCGATGGCCGTGGATGAAGCTGATGATTGCACTGATCCAACGATGACGGTGAACCCATAGGCAGTGGGGGATGAAGGTATTGCGCCTGCTATTGTCAACAGGGCGGACCATGATTCGATGGTACCAGACACACAGTGTGGGATGCAGGGATCCGAGACACATTTGGCATCTTTGGTGAACACGGGTTTGGAAATCCTTGGGAGCAAGGATTTGGTTGATGTGAGGGCTACAATGGGTACCACGACACCTTTGACGCGGGCAGCCTCCAGGAAGCTACAGGAGCAGTCCTTTATTCGTCGGGGCTCATCCTTGAATCCCTCGGGTATGTCTCACCACATTTCTTCTGATGTTTCATTATTTACTGTCTCTAATGAATTGGGGGAGGGTTGTCTTGGGTCTCATCCTCCAGTCTGTACATCTTTACAATGCCCTGTAGCTCCTTGTATGTTACCTGATGCGGATAGTGTATACACACCGTCCATTGTATCCACTAAACACTCTCCCAGTACTGTGGGACGTAGTATCCGATATGCTCTTAGAAATAGGGTGATCACTGCTGATGGATCAGGGGGAAAGGGACTTCCTAAATTGGCTTATAGTGTTGGGGGGAAAGGGCGGGGTCGAAAATCTCTTTTGTCAAAATCTCAAGAGTGGGCTAAAGTTGATTTAGTAATGGGTACACAATCCTCTATTGATTGGGCACTTAGAGCAGCGAAAGCCCTGGAAGAGGGTTTCATATGAAATTATTGTCATTCAACTGTCGTGGGTTGGCGAGTCCCATTAAAAAATCGTCACTTCGGAGGTTGGTGGATTTAAATCAACCGGATGTTTTACTGTTGCAAGAAACATTGGGTGGCAGTGAGGAGGTTGTTCGGGCATTGGAAAATTTGCTACCTGGTTGGAAGTTTGTAGGAGTGGATGCTCGTGGACGCTCTGGAGGGCTGGCCACGGGGTGGAAGGTGAAGAGTTGTAGATACGATAGTTCTTGGGGCATTTCTTCTGGTATCGGGTTGGAAGTTTGGGATGCAGCAATCGGTAGGATGATCACAGTTCTCAATATATATGGGCCCTATTTAAATAGGGTTGGATTCTGGGACTCCTTGTTAAGTATGGATCTCTTTGCTGGAAGGGATGTGATATTGGGTGGGGATTTCAACCTTTCTCTGGGATCTTCTGAAGTTTGGGGGCCTCGGGCTGCTCCGGATCCTCTAGCTAATTATTTTATTCAAGCCTTCGCCAGGAAGGACCTTCTTGACATACTACCAACCAGGTTAACCCCTACTTGGAGGAATAAGAGAACAGGGGAACAAAGGGTGGCTAAAAGGCTGGATAGGTTTCTGGTGGCTGATGTGTTGGCTCTGGGGGTTGATGTTGTCAAGCAATGGGTAGGGTCAGGGGGGGTATCTGACCACTGCCCCATCCTCCTGGAATTAAGAGGTAGTAGAGATAAACCCCCTAGTCCTTTCAAATTCAATCCTAGCTGGTTGAAGGAGGAGGATTTTCTTAAATTGGTACAGGCTCAGTGGGTTCATCGACCTCCGGAGTCTCAGGAGCATGCGGGTGCACACTTTCATCTCAATCTCAAGCATATAAAAGAGGCCACTATTCTCTGGGCTACTGAAAAAAGAGTGAAAGATGATCAGAATCTGAGGGCTGCTGAGCTGAATATTGATAGACTTCTACATTGCCAGGGTATGGGTTATCTGGATGAATTACAGAAAGGAGAGCTGTTGGAGTGGGAAAGATGCAGGAATGTGATTCTGTGTGAGAGAGAAGAGATGTGGAGAATGAAAAGTAGGGCGATATGGCTACAGTGTGGGGATGAGAACACAAAAAAATTTCAAGCATATGCAAAGGGGAGAAAATTCACTAACTCTATTTGGGAACTATCTTCTACTGAAGGGGAACTGGTCTCCAATTTTGATGGTTTGGCAGAGTTGGGTGTACGACACTTCGGAGACTTATTCACCGCTCAACCTGGGGCCTCTATAGCTGAGGTTATTAGGATGGCTCAGCTCTTCCCTCGTTTTGTGGGGGAGGAGGAAAACAAAATGTTGATGGCGGAGGTGTTGCCGATTGAGCTCTCGCAGGTTATGCACTCCTTCCAGAAAGATAAAAGTCCAGGGCCCGATGGCTGGCCTATTGAATTTTTCTTGGGTTTCTTTGATTTCTTCGGGGAGGGACTATTGAATGTGGTGGAAGAGTCAAGAAATGCTGGGTTTGTACATGGTCCCTTCAACACGACCTTTATAGCTCTCATTCCTAAATCGGACAAGCCTGAAAGCTTTGATGAATTCAGACCTATATCTCTCCACAATTGCATCTATAAGATCATCTCTAAGGTTATGGCGAGGCGACTCAAGAATATTCTGTCTCAGCATATTTCTTGTGAACAATTTGGGTTCTTGGAAGGCCGTCAAATTCATGAGGCCATTGGAGTTGCACAGGAAGGAATACACACTATGAAGGTGCAGAAGCAGAAGGGTGCAGTGATTAAGATTGATCTCTCTAAAGCATTTGATAGGGTTAGTTGGCTCTATATCCGAATGCTTCTAACACACCTGGGCTTCTGCTATGAATTTATACGATGGATTATGGCCTGCATCACCACAGTGAGCTTTGTTGTACTGATAAATGGTTCTGCTAGTCCATTCTTTCACGCTGGCAGGGGTCTACGACAAGGTTGCCCACTTTCACCGCTGCTGTTTCTCCTTGTTGCTGAAGGCCTCAGTCGATTTATTCTAAAAGCAAAAGCTGATGGTTCCTTTCGTGGTATATCCATTTCTCAGGTATTGTATATTACACATCTCCTTTTCGTTGATGACATTCTGATATTTTGTGATGGCTCGAGACAGGATATTGATAAGGTGGTTGAAGGTCTCAATTTGCTGCAAGATGCAGCGGGTATGTTAGTGAATATTGATAAATCATCAATCATATGCTCGCATTTAATCGAGCAGGAGATTCACAGATTGGCTATTAGACTACCTTACAGGACTTTGGATATTGATGATGGATTAAAGTACCTCAGCTTTCACTTGAAACCCAATGCATATTTGAAAGCAGATTGGCACTGGTTAATTGCTAAATTAGAACAGCGACTTCATGGATGGAGTCATAAATGGCTCTCGCGGGCAGAGAGGCTGGTATTGGTTAAATCAGTTTTGGAAGCTATTCCGGTGTATTGGATGTCACTCGCTTGGATTCCCAAAGGAGTCTTGGAGCAGATCCGTCGATTGTGTTTTGCCTTTCTTTGGAAGGGTAAGGGTGATAATCGAGCTTTGGTGTGGGTTAGATGGGAAATGATTGCGGCCCCCAAATCACTGGGAGGATGGGGCTTAAAGAATATTTTTCTTTTTGCTAAAGCCTTGGGGGCCAAGGTGGCATGGCGAATTATCCATACACAGAGTCTCTGGACTAGAGTGGTATATCATAAATACATTGCTCCATTAACTCTACTCGATTGGATTAGGCAGGGCAATAAGTCGAGGGCAAATTGCTCTGTGGTTTGGAAAGCGGTGGTGCAGCATTTTCATCTGGTTGGATCTGGATTAGTGTGGAGAATCGGAAATGGGTGATTTATACGTATTGGAATGGATCCTTGGGTTGGATGTAGGGGTGGAAATGTCCTTCCTATGGCCTTAAGGACTTTTTTGGCAGCTAGAGGATGTCATTTTTTGGCTGATATTGAGCAACCGGGATCATCCACTCTATGGCATCAGGGGTGGACCTCTGCACAGCGTCTTGAGATTCCTGATGACATGCTTGGAGATTGGGAGGATTATATTCGGAACTTAAGATACACGAATATTCGCCTGACAAATAGGATTGATGAACTTATCTGGGATCACCATCCCTCTGGAATATACACCCCAAAACATGGATATATCCAGCTGAATGTGGAAGTACATAACAGGGAATTGGTGTGGTGGTGGAAATATCTGTGGAAGTTTAAGTGCCCGGGTAAAGCTAAATTACTCTTCTGGGCTATATTGGAAAATAAGGCACCAACCTGGGACATTCTGAAGAAACAATTCATCCAGGGCCCGGGGTTCTGTCCACTTTGTAGGGATGCGGAAGAGACCATTTCTCATCTATTTGTTCACTGTCGGTTTTCTCAAGCTGTTTGGGCTGATATCTGCAAATATTTGGATCTCAATGTGAGGTGGTGGGGAGAGAGTGTTCATGACGCGTTTCAACTGTGGTGGTCATATCATAAGAACTCTTCCTTTCAGGTTGTCCCATGTATCTTCGCCTGGGGCATTTGGATCACCCGAAATAAGATCATATTTCAGGACTGTAGGGTCCCGATGGAGCATGTAGTGGCACAAGCTGTGGCTGTTATACTACACTACAAGGCAACTATCAAAGCGAATAGAATACGACCTGTGATTGCGGAATTAATAGATAAATCCATGCCGTGGGCATATTTCGATGGTGCATCACTTGACCATCAATTGGTGTGTGGTGGGGGGGGGCGTTCTTCACAAATCTGAGTCCCATTATTTTCATATTGTGGCTAGTTTGGGGAGTGGTTCAAATAACTATGCTGAACTTATGTCACTTAGGCTACTGATGCTTTTTGCACTTGAACAAGGTTGTCTATCTCTACAAATATTTGGAGACTCACTGATAGTTATTGATTGGGCCAAGGAGCTTACACAATGTAATGTGATGGTACTCTTACCTATCCTCGAGGAGGTATTACGATTAAAGTAGACATTTAATCTTATTACATTTACACATGTCTACAGGGAGAGAAATGGGATGGCCGATCTGCTTTCCAAAGAAGCGACGCAGCAACATTTGACTTTCAGCACATGGAGGATCACTATACATTCCACTGAAGGCATCTACAGTTATTACCACAGGCCTTTCCATGAGGACTTTGAGGACCGGATGGAGCATTAGATCAGCTTCTGTTGACCTGAATCTACATTACTTCTGTTCAGTTTTTGGTTTTATATACACGGGCTGTATGGACAGAATATATTTTCTGTTGATTGGATCACTTTCTTCATTTTTGAGACAGTATTTGATATATGAGGGTTGTTTGGACAGCCATTTTCATTGTTTTGATTTTGTATGGGACACTAGACATGTCAGTCATATGGGACAGTATATATGTGACAATGTAGGGATCTCTGTGATTCTATTACATGTGCAGAATGTAATTTTGTTCAACTCTTTGAAATAAAATTACGACTTTTTCCAAGGAAAAAAAAAAGAGGAAGAAGTTGTAAAATTCAGAAAGAAAAAAATAAAATAAATTAATTAATTAAAAAAATTTTAAAAAAAATAAAAAAATTAAAAATTAAAAAAAAATTAAAAAAAATTAAAAAAATAAAAAAATAAAATAAAATTGGAAAAATTTCAATCTCTCTATCATCAAAACTTGCCAAGTATTAAAGCAGCAGAAGAACTAAATAGCATTCTGAATAAACAAAGATATCCTTTGATCAAGACGGGTTTAGGTTATGAAGAGTAGAGTAGCAGTTTGTTAGAAAACAAAGAAACAACTAAGGTAATTAACTTTCAGAACAACAATCAGTCAGAATATACAAAGTCAGCAAGTTTAATCAAAACTGAAGAAAATAAAGACAAAAGTAAAGTTAATCTAATGAGTGGAAAAGATGATATAGCTACTGGTCTGCAGTCAAGAAGACATGAAAAAGAATTAAAGAATAGAATGACATGGCCATCTATTCCAAGAAGACAGTCAAGATTCAGGTATCAAAATTTTTTCAATGGATACTGTTATTGTTGTTCTGATTTTGGTCATAAAGCTAAAAATTGTGTTTTTCACTTTAGAAACATACAAGGAAGAATGTTTAACAGTAATCAAGTGCTGCAACATAAAGAGAAACAGTCAATGAGAAAACAAGAGTATCATACTACACCTTTTCCAGCAAGAAGAAGAGATTATGCTATAAATATAAATTCTTTTGAGTTTTGTACAATCAACCAGAATGTTATATTTGTCATAATTTTGGACACAAGGCCATAGATTGTCGTTTAAAGAATTAAAAATCAGATTCAAGAATAGATTTTTCTGTTAAAAAGGCTAAAGTGTGGAAGAAGAAAGAAAACAACCAGTGTGGATTAGTGCTTTCTGCTCAAAGACAAAATGACCCCTGGTATATTGATAGTGGTTGTTCCAAGCACATGACTGGAGATAAAGGTAAATTTCTATCTCTGAGTGAACACAAATCAGGAGATGTAACTTTTGGAAATGATGCTCCAGGGAAAATCAAAGGTAAAGGATTGGTACATCTAACTAGTAAAGGAAAAGCTGAAGATGTATAATTTGTGGATGGATTGAAGCATAATCTTCTTAGTGTCAATCAGGTATGTGATAGAGGATGTGAAGTTGTATTCAATTCTAAAGAATGCAAAATAAAATATGTACCTTCAGGACAATTGGTTGCCAAAGGTATAAGAACATAAAATAATGTCTATGTTTTGAAAGAAGATAAGGAAGAGTGTCATCTAAGCAAGTATGATGAGAGTTGGTTATGGCATAGAAGACTTTGACATTTGAGTTTTGATCATTTAATCAAACTTAGGAACCATGAAGCTGTAAAAGATTTTCCTAAGATTTCAAAACCATATGATGTTGTATGTAAACCTTGTCAAATGGGAAAATTGACTTGAACTCAATTTAAATCTAAGAGCTTCACATCAACAGATAAACCTCTTCAATTAGTACATATGGATTTATGTGGACCATCAAGAAAGGAAGGAACAGGTAAAGAAAACTATTTTATGTTGGTTATTGATGATTACTCTAGACTAACATGGGTTTCTTTCTTGAAAGAAAAATCTGAAGCATTTGAAAAATTCAAAGTATTTAAATCTTTGATTGAGAATCAAACAGGAAAAATATTAAAAGCAGTAAGATCTGATAGAGGAGGATATTTTTGTTCAAGGGACTTCAAAGAATTCCGTGATGAACAAGGAATCAAAAGAGAATATACAATTGCAGGCACTCTATGGCAAAATGGAGTAGTTGAGAGACATAATAGATCAGTTCAGTAGATGGCAAGGTCAATGATGAATGAAAGAAATATTTCTCAGACATTCTGGGTAGAAGTAATTCACACAGCTGTTCATGTTCTTAATAAAGCTCACTTAAGGCCTAACAGTGATAAAACTCCTTATGAATTGTGGTTTGGGATCCCTGCTTCAATCAAGCATTTTAGAGTTTTTGGAAGTAAATGTTATATCAAAAACAATGATGAACATCTTGGCAAATATGATGATAGGGCTGATGAAGGTATCTTTCTGGGTATGCTACAAATAGTAAAGGATACAAATGTTACAATAAGAGGTCACGTAAAATGGTTGACAGCATTGACATTAAGATTGATGAAGGTATGCCTGTAAAAGATATTCAGATAAATAATGTTGATACAGAAGATGCAGCTGAAGACGAAGAAGAACAGGTTCAAGAATCATAAAAGGAAGACTCTGAGTTAGAAAATGAAAGTATAGGTACACAGCAACAACCAGTAAATCCTTCTTCAAGAATTATTCAAAAGAATCATCCTGAAAGTCAAATTATTGGCAACAAGAATGAAGGTGTTCAAATTTATGGTGTTGGGACTTGTATCACAAAAGCATGCACAGATAGAGAAGGAGGAAGAGAAAGCACCAGAAATAGAATTAATGGGGGGAAATGAGCCAAAAATTGAAGTGATCCCTGATTTGAATATAGCAGATGAAACAGTGCAGCCCCAGCCATCAGGGGATACCGAACTTCTTCAGGACTAGTCTCATCAGTCAGAGGAATTTGAGATAACCCAGGAACAATCTCAGTAGCTTGAGGAAACTGAAAGGCAGGGGGTTGTTACACAAGAACCAGCACCCTTGGATATATATAGTGAGGCTGCAACCCAGACAACAATATCTGACATCAAGAATCAAGAAGAAAACACTGTTAGACAAGAACCAATGTTTTCAAAAACATTTGTTGAAGTTGCAACACAAACTGTAATACCCCCAATTCGACCCTTAGGATGTAATGTGTACTTGGGATGTATGTTTTCCTAGCGTGGAGCTCAAGGCCAAGGCCCCGCTAGTGAAAGCCGAATTTTATTTAAAAGGCAAGTATTTGATATTTTGATACCATGTGCTCTTAAGCCATGGAAATTGTAATAGGATGTAAATAAACATCAGGCAATATAAAATGTCCAAAGCTGGCTACGGAGGCAACAAATGAGAAGGGGCCACGTGTATCCACTAGGGAGTGGTGAGGGGACTATGGGAGTGACCCATAGGTTGCCATTTGTCATTATGTGAACCCATTGACTTCCTTAGGTGACATTTATTCCTGTTGTAAGAGAGTGGTTGAGATTTCAGCCCAAGACTTTGATGGAGTATGGGCAGCCCTGAAATTCGTATGGGAAGGTATGGGCTCTTTTGACTTGTCCCACAAGTCACTCTACATCTTGGGGGTTGCTCCATCCTTATCCCCATTCCATTGTGGAAGTATGGGACATCTTTCTCCACCCAAAAACGAGCTCCCAACAGTGAGAAAACCGAAAATCGCGACTGTGAGAGAACCCCTGTTTTGGGAAGCCAAAAACGTCCCGATTTGGTATTGGACAGAAAAATCCAATGGGGGATCCATTGGTAGGAACCTTGGGGCGAATTTGGGAGCAATAGCTACCCCAAAAGCCATGGAAAAACCCAGTTTTTGCAGCTCAGAAAACGAGTGACGGATTTGGGTTATTTGCTGAACGAAGCTGTGAGAAATCCGATTGTGGATGTGTGAATAGAGGATGGGATTGCTGAGTCTAGTTTGAAGGGTATGTGGCTCTGGGTTGAGCTTAGTGGACTAGCATCCTCCTCCATCTCCTATTACATGCTTGAGAAACCCAATCGTGTGTTGGCTTAGCATGGCTGTTTGAGTGAAACCCTGACTGTGAGTGAGCCATCTAGTTCCTCCTTAGTGGATACACAGCCCAGCTCGGGGGTGATCTCTCAGCTGAAAGAATACAGGCTGGACAGAGATCTATGGTTGGGTGGAACGTTGCTCTCACGTAGCCAGTTGTTTGGGCCATTATAATTCGAGATAAGTATTCTTGATGTTAATTCTATGCCCTGCAAGCATTTTAAATAATGATTGTTGTTTATATGTTGAATGCATGATAAAACTGTGTGCATATGTATTGTTAATTCCGCTGTGTTTATATTGAATTGAATCTGTATAGAGAAGTTTTAAAATGTTAGTTATTTATGTGCAAAAATTATTGGGGCTAAATTTACAAAAGCCCGGTTTGTTGTTAATGTCTCCTTCCCTGTTGTTCTAAGGAGAAGGGGACGTTACACAAACCGAGGTGGTTGAGGTTGGTACTCAGGTAGAGGGTACTATTACACAAGAACCAGTACTCTCGAAATTGTCCCTTGATCTGGAAAAACAACCTGAAGCTAAGGAAGTTGAAGTACAAAAAGAAGATGCTTATATACAAGAACCAACATCCTCAAAATCAAGTGTTGAGACTACATTACAGGAACAGGCCACCGCAACACCAATGGAGGATGAAACTATTACACTGCCAGAGAAAAATAAGGAGTTTAGTACATTGGAGGATAAGGTAGAAATACAATCTTCTCAGGAAATTGTTTATCTGGACTCTGATGATGAAAAGGACGTGGAGAATAGGAGAATTCAACGGTTAGAGAAAAATATTCTCTTGCTAAATCTTGAGTTGGATAAATGGCATAAATATATTGATCAGTGTAGAACAGGGATGATTTCTCTCCATGAGCATAGAAGTACTATCAGGGAGTTGAGGGAAAAGTGGGCTGAGGAGTTATTCTTCCAGAAAATA
This sequence comes from Larix kaempferi, assembly GCA_027924585.1. NCBI lineage: Eukaryota > Viridiplantae > Streptophyta > Pinopsida > Pinales > Pinaceae > Larix > Larix kaempferi. The sequence continues at coordinate 5,732,985 of BSBM01000241.1, read as the reverse complement.
CGTTGGGAAAAATTTCAAAAGAAAAGGTTGGAAGAATTGGAGAAACTTAAGACCCTGCAACAAGAAAAAGACCAAATGTATACTCTTTCCCTAGAATTACTAAGTTGCAGGGCTCCATCCCCCTCTTACCCTATCTCTCTTCATGAGCAAACAACTTTATTCAAATTGAGGGCCCTGAAGGAAGGAAGATCATTTGATCTAGAAACAACTGCCCAATTTTTAGAAACTTTTCTAGGAAGTGACTTTGAGGATAAGCATCTGTTATGTGAATTATATTTACATGATAGGGCTTGTTACATTGACTCTCCTTCTAACCCTGTGCCTTATTTGGGGGATGTTCAGTTGAGGGAATTTGCCTCTTTTGTCATCAACCATGTGAAATGGCGCATTGCTTTCCAAACCATCACAAAGAATGAAGAGAATTCTACTCTTTGGATTAGGGATGAACCTCAGGATTGAAAAGAACTCATAGCAAATCACGTTGGATCTCTCAAGGTGCCTGCAATTACCCAATAATTTGAAATCTTGCAAGATAAAATACTCACTACATGTGTCCCAATGATTTTGAATATGTAGCAGAGTGCTATGGAGGGTAGTGAATATAGATGGCTATATTCTTCTTCATCTCTGAGGGAAGGGGATCCATACTGCTTTGAAAATTTTAAGCAAGCCCTGACAAGGATTCCTGGGTATGTGCAGTACATGAAAACATGTGGACCTTGGTGGATTGGATTGAGATCCAAATTTCCCCTCATATGGCTGCCTGTGACTCCTTACATGAACAGTTATGTTTTTACTAAGGAAGAAGAGAAGCTGTGTTGGGAGAGATGGACAACTTGCTATGGTTTTGTGGCTTATGGGGAATCATCAGAACTTGCCTATAGTCTCACTAGACTTCACAAATATAGCTTGGACTCAGATTTGGACTAGTGGGGGTTGTTGCATGAGGACATGCAATTGGATAATTGGGGGGGATATGTTGGGCCCTGGAAATGCCCCTTTTTGGCCATACTTATTACATCATTTTGCCCTGATTATATCCCATTTTCACAAGCCATATATATGCCTTTCTTCCAGATCAATCAATTATCTTGACATCTATAACTCATTATTGCTTTATTCATTTTATGCCTAAGATTGTTAAAGTGTTAGGAACCCATGTCAACCCTTCTATTTACTTTGTTAGTATATTGTTGTTGGAAGCATATGCTTTGTAAGTCGTCCCGTAGTATTTGTTGATCCATAGTTTGTATTATTGTTGTTGGACGCATATGCTTTGTAATTCGTCCCGTAGTAATTGTTGATCCATATTTTGTATTGGCCCATGGTTTGTATTGACACATGGTATTGACCCATGGTATTGGCGCCTAGACTTAGTATATAAGTTTGTGTTGAGACTAATGAAAATACTATGAAGTTATTTGTATTGAGCTTGCTCAAAGGAGGTTTCCCCCTCGCAGTGGCTTGCGATCAATATAAAAGTGATTATGAGTTCTGTTATTTCTGCTATCTCGTGTGTTTTCATTAATTAATTATTGCAGGTTCTTCACATCTGGTATCAGAGCACTTTCTTGGGCTCGTTGGGTGAAATTTCTGCCAAAAAAAAATTTCGCATCTGTTGCAGCTTCGGATCTGGGAATAATCCCTATCCACTTAACTGTGGGAATTACTTGGGCATAATCCCTAAAACTAATTGTGAGGAGTACCACAGGAACCCCAAATTAGCTGGCCCATTGAGAGGACCTTCTAGCAAAAAGGGCAATGACCCCTACCTGATTGACTAGTTCCCACCCGTGAGGTAAACTAAGAGCTGTCGTTTGTGGCAAAGCGGTTATCAGTTTTACTTGAGCCATGGAGTGAGGGGTACTGCCCCAATACGCAAGCCTTCAGACAGCATTGGTGACTGAGTGAAACCCCTGAAGTGTTAGGAAGCCGCACATACCTAGGGTCCATGTCTATTTTCAGCTGAACTGTTGTCGATCACTGCCGCGTTGTTTCAGATCCATTCTGAAAGCTGTTCCAAATCCAGCCATTTCAGATCTATTTCAGATCCAGCCGTTTTCGATCCAGTTCGTGCCGTTTGAGATCCCTCTGTTTCCTATCACTTCCGCACCATTGCATATCTATCTGTTTCAGATCCCTTCCGCACCGTTGCAAATCCATTCCTGGAAGAAGAAAAAAAATTCCCTTGTTTTCACTCTGTTTCCCTTGTAACTTCCCTGACACCCCGGTAATCCCATTCTGCATATTTCTTTCCTGAGGACCCTATCCCAAATTCCACTTCCCAAATCCCGAAATCCCACATTTGTCTATTTTTAGGGTTTGCCATAACTTTTTCGGATTTCACCCAATCGCCTTCAAATTTTACCAATGAGTTCCTTTCCTAATTCTACTTCTTTGTCCCTCTCTGCCAAATTTTCTCATTCTTTCACCCCTCTTCTGAAATCTCCATTTTTTGCTTCCCTGTCCATCAAAAAATGTCCAAAACCTAGTCAAACCCCAATTACCCCTTCGAGTTTTTTCCAAATCCAAATTTCCCTTTACTAAATAAGCTTTTGTTTGTGTTTTTCTATCTACCAAAAAAAAAAAAAAAAAAACTCCTGGTTATGGTTGTCACCCGCATAGGAGCAACAACCATGGAGGAAGCACTTGCAGCCATCCAAACCCAACTGCAAGATCTAGATGAAAAATTTCTCATCCTCCATCTTCAGCATTCAGCCATGAACAATAACCGACAGCACAAATCTTTGGCGGCCAATGGGTTCTCTTCTTCCATCAATTTCCGTGGTTCGAAGCTTGAATTTCCTTGCTTTAATGGTACTGATCCAAGTGGATGGATCTATCGTGCAGAACAATATTTCAAGTTGCATAATACTTTTGATGTCCAAAAAGTTCCACTTGCATCCTTTCATTTGGAACATGAATCCCTTCAATAGTACCGTTGGTACATCAAGGCTCATGACGAGCCAAAATGGACAGATTTTTGCCAAACTCCTTTTGCAACGATTTGGTCCTAGCGCTTTTGATGAATTCACCGGAGCACTCACTAAAATTCGTCAAAGTGGCAATGTGAGAGAGTATCAGACTAAATTTGAGAAACTAGCCAATCACATAGAAGGATTGTTTGATGAATTCTATAGGAATTGTTTTATCAGTGGTCTTAAGGATGAAATCCGGTCAGAGGTTAAAATGTTCTGTCCCAACACAATGATGGAAGTCCTAGGGTTGGCTAAGTTGGAAGAAGACAAGATTGCAGCCCAATAGTGCTCCAAACCCACTTTTGTTCCCTTCCGAAATATGGGTTCTCGACGACCTCCCATCCTTCCAGCTCCTTGACCAACTCCTATCAAGCATTTGTCTGAAACAGAGATGCAGGCACGCAGAGAAAAAGGGCTTTTTTATAATTGTGATGAGAAATTCACTCGGGGACATAGATGTGTTCAAGAAAAGCTCTATCTCTTGGATATGGATTCTCTGCTTGCCTCTACAATTGGTCAAAAAACTCCAGATACAATGGATGATCAGGTTGACATTCAGGAGCTGCCTATTGACCCCCCATCTCAAGATGAACAACCAGAGATATCTCTCCATGCTTTATCTAGCATCACCACCCCCCAAACAATGCGGGTCAGTGGTTACTTCAAGAAGCTTCCTCTTACAATACTCATTGATTTTGGTAGCACTCATAACTTCATTGACCCTTGAATTGCCAAATATGCTGATTGTTTTGTCCAGCCTTGCTCCAATTTTGAAGTCATGGTTTCCAATGGGGGCACCTTACCTTGTAAGGGGAAGTGTCACCATGTGCGTATCTCTCTGGAAGATTATAACTTGTGCTCTAACATGTTTTCCTTGTCCCTAGGTGGATGTGATGTGGTTTTGGGCGTTCAATGGTTACGCACACTTGGCCCCATCTTATGAGATTTTGTTGAACTTTGGATGCAGTTTTCAGTCAATGGGAAACAACACAAATTTAAGGGCATAAAACAAGGGTCTCTCCGCATCATCAGTTCACATCGCCTGGAAAATATCCTTAAGAAGAATGCACATGGTTTCATCACTCAACTCCATTCCATTCAGATGCACCCATCAACAGTCTCCCCTACTTCCTTGGATAGATATGCAGGTGTCCTTGCTGAACCAGTGGGCTTGTCACCCTCATGAGACCTTTCCGGTACAAATTTAGACACATCTACATCTCAGCAGGAAATGATGGCTATTTTGCATGTAGTACAGAAGTGGCAGCCATACCTATTAGAGAATTATTTCTGCATCAAGACTAATCTCCAGAGTCTGGAAAATTTCCTGGAACAATGGGTCTCCTCCCTAACACACCTAAAATGGGTTATCCAACTCATGGGTTATTCCTATGTGATCACTTACAGGAAGGGTAAGGACAATATGGTGGCGGATGCCCCTTCTCGCACATTTGATGACCCAGTTTCTCTTACATTTATTTCTCTGCTTCTTCCAAATTGGTTGCAATTTGTTCAACAGGGCTATCTCTTCTATGAACTCCATGCTTCTTCATCAGCAGGGCACTCTGCGTTCCTCAAAATGTATGACCGGGAACAATGTAACTTATTTTGGCAGGGACTGAAGATGACAATTCAATAGATGGTGTTGACTGTGATACTTGCCAAGTCAACAAGGGTGAAACGACACTCCTTTCGGGACTGCTCGAACCCTTTCCCATCCCTACACAAATGTGGACAGCTATTTCTATGGATTTCCTAGAAGCGCTCCAGTGGTACAATACCACATCTAAAAGGACACCATATGAAGCAGTTTTTGGACAGGCACCGCCATTTCTTCTTCCATACACGCTCAGTAGCTCCCCAGTTCAGGAAATTGACTCGGTTCTTCGAAACCGCGATCATATTCTTCTCATTCTGTAGGACAATCTTCACATGGCAAGAATTCGACTGAAACAACAAGCCAATCAACACCGTTCTGAGCGCACTTTTCACGCAGCTGATATGGTCCTTCTTTGTCTATATCCTTCCAAGCAATCCTCCCTGAAACTCAAAAGGCGTCAGTGGGCCGGAATGCAACTCGAGGATGCTACATGGGAACCACTCCTTCAGATTCTGCATCAATTTCCACATCTAAAACTTTGAGGACAAAGCTTTTTCTAAGGGAGAGGGGATGTTAGGAACCCATGTCAACCCTTCTATTTACTTTGTTAGTATATTGTTCTTGGACGCATCTGCTTTGTAATTCGTCCTGTAGTATTTGTTGATCCATAGTTTGTATTATTATTGTTTGACACATATGCTTTGTAAGTCGTCCCGTAGTAATTGTTGATCCATATTTTGTATTGGCCCATGGTTTGTATTGACACATGGTATTGACCCACGGTATTGGCACCTAAACTTAGTATATAAGTTTGTGTTGAGACCAATGAAGGTACCGTGAAGTTAATTGTATTGAGCTTGCTCAAAGGAGTCCCCTTGAAGTGGCCTGCGATCAATATAAAAGTGATTTTGAGTTATGTTATTTTTGCTATCTCGTGTGTTTTCATTAATTAATTATTGCAGGTTCTTCACATAAAGTTATGAATTATGGCCTTTGATTTATGCTAACTTGTGTGATTTCATTAAGTAAAGATCAAAGCACAGGTGTATCAATCACCATTCCTTGGGGAAAGAATCATACGTGGACCAGCTGTTACTCTTCTAACTCCATTCCTCATATTTTCAAGGGACGGTGCATCTCTCCACGTGAGCTGTAACAAGTCACTGAAATAGAGCATAGCTGCAACAAACAGGATGCCTCCCAATTGGTTGAACCGTTGATCCATTGACTGCCAGTGTAACAACATCCTTCATGACTAACGGTCTCATTCATTATGGCTGTAACAGTTAGCTGTAACTCTGCAACATGAAGATCTATGGATCTTAGATCTTCATTGCTGCATGAAATTAGTGGATCACGAACTATATTCCTCGTGTATAAATTCGGGATGGTTTTCCAAGTCTGGGGTTGGATAATTATTATGTTGTACGGGTTGTAACAGAGAACTGAGACTGTGAATTACCATCTTTAATGAAGAGCAGAGTTACTTCCATTTATGTGTCTTAATTCGTGGTAGTTCACGGCGTCTCTGTTAGAAGGCCAGGGCCCGCCTTCTCACAGAGATTGCCGAGTTAAGTAGGTAGTTAGATTTATTCATTCCCTGTTGTGTGTTGTGGGATTGCATTAGGTATATTTCTGATAGCTGCAACAGAGAGTTTATGATTGCATTCTTTATTGTTATCTTATTTCCTGCATATGAATAGTTGTAACTGCGTGGTGTGATAGTCGACTATGTAGGTTAGTTTGATTAATGCATGTGTGTTCAATAGTTGTTACAACCAAGCTCATCTCCATTCCTTTCAATCATTTATGCTTTCTAGGATTTCTAATGGTTATCAATTTTAGTTCAAGTTTATTTCTTAATTATGGTTGTTGTTGTACCTTTCATTGAGTTCATAGATTAGGCGGATCATGGTTGAGTTACATTTGTTACTGGATGGATCATTTTGGTAAAGACTGAGTACTGTAGTTTGATAACTATAGGATTTAACTTCTTGCAAAAGTAATCTAATTCAATTTCATTCTTAGATCAAGAACTGCTAGGTTGATTTCTTTAGGAAGGTAGTTGCACTTTGAATTCCTAGATGTATGAGTTAGATTAGTTTTCTTTCTGGAATGAGTTTGGCTGAGTAGATAGGTAGGATTATCATCTTTATTTATTCAATCAACTACTATAGATGTTTATGCATAGATTGTGCTTATTGCCATTGAAATAAAAGACCTCCCTGGGTTTGACAATTTATATTGACCATCCTGTGTGTTAGTTTTAATTAATTGACATATAGGGTGACCAACAGACTATACCTTTTTGGTTGTTTCCTTGCTCAACCAGGACTCCTAACATCTAGAGTATGTTGTTTCACTTCTTTGTCAGATTCAATTGACTCACCTAAATACATACTTTCAACATTCATTTCAAACTCTTTCTTTTCTTGTTTTTCTCTTTTAACATGTTGATCCTTGGAATTTCCTCTTACTTCTCTGAAGACCACACCTTGACTATAAACTTCCTTCCTCGTCACTGGGTTCCACATCTCATGCCCTTTCATTCCATCCTTGTACCCGATGAAGATGCATTTCTCTAACTTGTTTGAGTTTGGTTCTTTTCTCCTTTGGGATATGCATAAAGGATCCACACCCAAACACTCTAAGATGTATAAGGGAGGGGTTCTTACTATCCCATTCCTCATATGGATCCTTTGTGCATGGGATAGTAAGAATCTCTCTCTTACACATATGCGACTCCTACGCCATTGAGCATGCTCCTCCCTTTCTCCATCAACATTATGTTCATTCTTTCATCAACTTCGTTCTGTTGAGGCATGTATGGAGTTGTGTTTTGTCAAGCTATAATGATGTCTACAGAACTAGTCAAATCCCTTTCCACAAAATTCTCCTCATTCATTAGTTCTTAGAACCTTGATCTTTTTATCAGATTGATTCTCCACAAGAGATTTAAACTCTTGAAAATGCTCAAAAACCTCATATTTCTTAGAAATTACAATCATGTCATTATGGATAAATCATTTTTGAAAGAAACATAATACTGAGATCCTCCTAGTGAAGGGATTGAAATAGGTCCAAACACATCACAATGTATTAATTCCAGTAGTTCCTTATCCCTATTAGCACCAGATGAGAACCTTACACGACTTTATTTACCATAAATACAATGTTCAAAGAATTCAACTTCTTTATAGCAGTCAAGGAGACCTTCGACCATACCTTTAATGTGCATTGCAAAAAGACCTTTCTCACCTATATGTTCCATTCGTTGATACCACAACATGGTTGAGTCGACTAAACAAGAAGATATGTTGTCAAACTTTGGATAGACCACATTAGTACATTCGTCGATGCCTGTTCTTCCCAATATCTTATGCAAGGTTCCAATCTAAACTCTTCTCATCAATACCATCGCTCATCGCACCATTTTGTGTTATCTTTCTCAAATATAGACTAAACACTTGCATTCCCCATATTACTTATTGAGATAAGGTTTCGAGCAAAAAATAGGATACACATCACTTCTGGGAGTCTTCCTATTCTTCCATCTTTTAGTTTTAGTCAAAATTTATCTCATTTGTCTATCCTGGTCAGTGAGTCATCTCCAAGTAGGACATCACCGCCATCAATATTATCATACTCATAGAACCACTCTCTACAAGGTGTCATATGATATGAAGCATCGGAGTCAATCAACTAAGAGTCACAATCCAACTGTGTAATTGAGGAGGCCAAATACACATCACCTTTCTCTTCTTGTGAATAATTACCATAATTCAACTAACCTTCTTCAAACCCTTTTCCTTTCTCGACTTCTGTTGACTTACAGTTTCATCTATAATGCCCAACTTTACTGCATCGTGACCATGTTTTCGTCTCTAGACTAGGGGATCTCGTCTTATATATACCCCTCTAATTCATTCTTCTATAAGAATATTTTCCCTTTCCTTTGTCTATCAGCCGACCTCGTATCATTAATGCATCATGGTCATACCTTCCGTTCTTACTTTCAAACCGTGATCACTGGGGCTGAAAATGGGCTAGTGTTCGGACAACTAACTCCCACCTCCAGTAGCTCATGTGTGATCCTTCCAATTTCATTATTTTGTGTAAATGGATGACTATATAGGTTTATATTTGGTGGTTGTATTCCCAGAATAAAGGGTATATCATGATCATGCTCACCTCTATATGGGGTTAAACCCTTTGTTGTCTTAAAGGCTTGTTGATGTTTATCCAAAAACTTTTGTAAGTCAAGATGGATTATTGGTGTGGTGTTTTATGAATCTCATCTGGCATGGAAGTGAGCAATAATTCTATAGTGGCCTTTTTTTAGCAATTTTTCCATCCAATGAGAACTTAGGATCCCAGGGGTGCTTGCAGCTTGGATCCCTTTGAGGGTGTGAGTATGATAGTCCTAGGTAAAGCTTGAGCATAATTCCTTGAAGTCCATGGTAACTAGCCTCAATGTGTGTATCCATTCTTCTCCCAAAATTATATCATAACCACCCATATCTATGGCCAACATATGAGTTTTGATATGATAATTACCCAATTGGAGCCTCACATTTTAATAACACCCCCCCACATTGATCATCCTACCATCATCTATCATAATTTGAAATTTGGGCACTAGGTGGACATAACAGTGGATTAACTTAGCCATGTGTCGGGTGCTGCAACTATCAACCAAGAATGCCACTTTGTGGTGCTTTATGTAACTTGGAAGTTTCAAGGTTAGTGGGGATGGAATACTATACAAAGCACGAAGAGTGATGAGTGGTTCTTAATAAAATTTAATTTCCACTTCTTCTCGCACGAGATAAGTTTGGTTAGCAGTCTCCAACTTAGGGGTCTCCAACTTAGGGGTATCTTCCATTATGATGTCTTTGTAATGGATAGGAGTAGTCACATCATTTTTAAATATTTTTTTCTCTTTGCATTTATGACCTAGAGCATACTTTTCATGACAATTATAGAAAATTCCTCGTCTTTGTCAGTATTCCATTTTTGTTGGAGACAAATTTTCTCCCTTAAAGGGAGGAGAAGGAATGATTCTTGAGGAATTGACCTATATAGGGTGTGAATGGGGAATGAAAAATGGTTTGTTGGTTTGTGCATTGATCATTGTATTTACTTTTAGAGACCTCTAAGATGCCTCCTACCAGGTAGTAGGATGCTGCATTCTGACTTGTGCTTGAATTGCCTCCTTGATTCCACTAATGAAATATTCTTTATAGAAAGAATATACTATGTTCTATGTATGGGTGGTTGATTGATCAAAGGCGGAGATAAAGTATACAATTGATCCTATTTGATGTAACTTGGTAATCCTCCCCAAATAGTGAGGATCCTGCTTGTAACGCTCATGGATATATTTAACAAATGGGCTCTAAGCAACATAGCACCCATGTAATTTTTTATGCCAGTCCCACCCTTGTAATCGTTTTGGATCCAAATACAATACCCCCACCTTAAGTTTCATCATGTCATTAATAATACCACGAGGGGTGAAGTAATGTTCCATTTGAGTGACCCATCCCGATGGGTTAGAACCATCAAAATTGTCTAGGACTGCTTTAGGAAAACAGTTCTAAATATTATTATGATGGAGTGTGGTTTATCACTAGAGGACCCAAAGGGGGTTGTCAATGGCTAGATAATCCTAAATGAGAATTTTATTTCTAGTGTAGCTCGCTATGTTGTGCATTCCTATGATCTTTTTATTGTATGCCATTAACTATCAAATGTGTAAACTTGTCATCCAATATCTTCTCCAAGCAGTCTATTTTTATCTCCAACTTCTTATCCCTTTCCTAGTCCCGATTGTTGAAGGTTTGTTGAAGGTGTTGAAACTAACCAATAATATTTGTGTATTGAGCTTCCAAGTTGTCCAACCTACTAGTAATAGAGAGGGTGGACATATTGTTTGGGGTGTTGGTGTGAGGTGGTTTATAGGGATCCTCCATGGGTGGGATACATTAGGTCCTAAGGATAAGGGAGAGTCAGGTGCTATATTTCTCTAATATACATGTAGGGACCAACAATAGTACTCAGCCCAATATATCAAGGCACTAACTAAGTAGGCCCAATAGTTCCCTTAGTTATATTACTTGGCTTCACACGTACTAGAGAGTGCTCTCCCCAAGTTTTGTTATCGGCATAGTATAGCAACAAGATGGCCAATCAATTTATCTACACTGGTTCCAAGTATACCTAGGGGATTTTAAATATACCCAAGGATATGTGGATGTGAAATTGCATATACAGGTGCTATATGATGCAGTGCTACATGAAGGGGTACTAAAAAAGGTTACAATGGGATCACAACAGTGTGACTTAAGTACCACTTGTAATTTTGTGTGTATGCTTCCCTAACTGCAAGTTTACCTACCAAACGACAAATATATGTTTTATGTAAAGACACCGAAACACATCTCTAACAAAAAATTGTGCTCACTAACCCATAAAGATCTCTACAATGAATGGAAAATAACTTACATTTCAAGGTAGGATTTAAGGCCAAAATTTAAAATAAGCACAACTCCTTGTTAAACTCTTATTTGGAGATGTTCCTATAAGCTCACCTTGAATCTTTGGTAACTCTAGAATTTCTACACCTTTGAGCATGAAATTTTGTCACATAGTATCCTGATATGTCTACTCTACAATGACATAGTTTTTATTGAATTTTGATGTGCCAAGAAAAAATTTTGGTTAAATTTCCAAAACTTGTTGATTTTGGTTTTCTCGGAAGAGTGGACCAATATGATCTTCCATGTGCCCAATTTTTTAGATCTAAATATGAAAATTTGACCAAAAATACTTTGGTTCGTCTTCTTTCCAATAAAACTAGTGGCACTCATTTTGGATTTTCAAAACTTTAGATATAGCAATTTTACACAGAAAACCTATTTAGGGAATGTTTTTGGGCTAGTCACAAACCCTAACTTAGGGCTTATCAACACGCTTATAGTGAACCAGGAACTAAAATGTTGGCCTAAGATACTTCCTTATATCCTCTATGTACCATGAACATTTTAGAACCTAAAACTTCACTAAAAAAAAATTGGAGCGAAAATGCCAAGGTGACCCGTTTGAAGAAGCCAAACCTTCTGGATTAGTAAAAAAACCCTAACTTATAAAGAGACTATCTTCGAAATAGCGAACCAAAGGATGAAATTTCAACACAATTTACTTCCATATGTCCTTTATGTACCCTAAAAAATTTAGAGCCTGAAATATCGTAGAAAAAAATTTGGAGAGAAAATTTAAAGATGACTCATTTGAAAGAGCCAAACACTAGTATTGAAAATTATTCCTTATCGACCCAAGAAAGAGTTATGATACCACTTTCAATATACTTAAACCTAGAAATTTAGAGAAAAATAGAAAAACACAAGAGAGAATAGATAAAATAGATAGTTATTTGCACTTGCCTCTTTAAAGGGGAAACATTCAAGAGAAAAGTTCCACATACAATGACAAATCTTGACTCACATTACATAACTTACTACTCTATATATAGTGATTCAATATCCAAAGGCGTAACTACTTGTGGTCCCATTGTTAAGGAGGGTCAACCTTCTAGGGGCCTTTATTCAATAAGGAAGGCCCATTTACGTTGAGAAACTACCCATTAACTAACTAATGGGCCTTATGACCTTATACATTGATAAAGTAAGGGGGTTAGGGTAGGACCCTAACAATGGAGGTGTATATAACCTACCCCTTCTAGTTTCAAACTTGTGATCTCCAAGGAACAAACACATGTTCTTAATATTTAATTCCACTTAGGTTGTCCATCAATCCCATGCAATGCCAAAATGCCAATGCGAATACTCAATATAGAGAGGATGAGTGGCAAGTGATGTAGTGAATCAATATACCAACAAAACCCAATGCCACTTTGGCCTCATGATTACCAAAGGTTACAATCAGAGACCTCCAATTTCTATTATTCCAAACATTCAATAACCACCATGATAATGTGTCACAGACTCACATGCTTAACAAATTCCTAAGGGAAACAATACCTAGTAACAAAACCATAAACATGTACCATGAACCAAATTTCATATGCCATCTATGACCAAGTTGCTCGAGTCCAGTGATGTGTCACCATCACATAATAAACATTGATGCAATTTTTCAATTGATGTACAAAGATATGGTTAGCCACCATTCATGACCAGTCAAATATATTTTTTCCAATTTTCTAAAAATATTGAATTCATGCTCAATTTCTAGTGTTGTTGCATACTCAAGTTGCCTAGTCAAAACAATGTGGTGCCTTCCATGATGACAAATCAAACCAGTCATAACATTATCCACTTATCCAATCAATGTCCCATTAGAATAAAATCAAATGAAATGATAACACATGATAGACATGATAAGAAAGAGTATTCCATCACAATGCAATCAACACATAGGAAACTAGTATGATATTAGTACACATAGGACACTAAATATCCTATGTGTTTGATGTTTCTTCTTTTTATTTATTTCACTAACTTTGTTAATTGTGCAAGTGCTAGCATGTTCTACGGTATTAGAAAACCAATAAAACAACAATTCCAACCATCATATCTGATGGGCCTTGGATTTAGCATATTTTTACCACCATTTCACCCTATTTATAATTCCTTTTGCCTATCCATATTCATGCATTAATCATTTCTTACGCTCATATCTGGGTTTTTATGCTCAAGTAATTTTTCCATTACATGTCTTAGTATTTCATTTGATTTTTAACTAACATTGAGGGAATTGGTGTACTATGTATTTGCTTTGAATATTGAATCCATTGTTGGAAGCAGCTACAACATATTTGAGGGAGTTCTGTAGTAGTGCAGAACATTTGTTGCAGCATTACGAAAACTCCACAGGTATCTGCAGCATTACGGAAACTCTATCTGCAGCATTACAAAAATTATATCTGCTACATTATGGAAACTCTATCTGCAGCATTGCGGAAACTATCTGCAACATTACAGAAAGTCAATAATTCAAATTTTACCTTCAACCACCAACTTTGGAGAAAGATATTCATTAGGGGTAATGGATTTTTATAAATCCATTATTTCTATTACTCTTATATGTCTGAAATCATGATGTTAAATTAAGGTTGGTAAATGGCGGTGGATATGAATGCATATTTGGCTTATTCATAAAGATTTGAAGATCTCTATCAAATATATGATGGACCTAAGAAGTCAAAAGTTGTTAAGAGACATTTGGGATGAGTTTTGACTATTTTATTATAGCCTCTATCCCTAAATTCGAATTTGACTTCAAAAGTACTCTAAATAGCATGTAGTTAATAAGGATCTTGGATTAGTTTTGAGATCCGAACTTTTAGGAATTCGTTGAGGATATTTTGGATCCTCATTTATTATTTGTTATGGAGAAATCATGTATAAATAAGAGTTCTTTCTCCATTCTATGGGAGGACTCTTAGAGCAATAGTCCAATTGATGATGGAATAAAGCTATACTCTCATTTTGATTCAATTAGATCTTAGTTTCATAATTTCTTTTGCAATATGATTTTATTTATTTTATGTTGATGTAGTTGTACTTCATTGCTTAGTTGTGATTTCTTATGAAGTGTGAATTTTATTTCTGCAATTCAATTTCAATGCATAGATAGAGATTTAATGTTTTATTTTACAATCATTGAGCTTAATACAATAATGTTATTTACTCCATTGGATCATAAACAGTAACTTGTATTTTCCAATGATAGCTTTTAGATTTTATTTCTGCAATTTACCTTTCTGTCAAGTGTGTTGTGAACTTAGATTTAGAATTTACTTTCTTGCATAGTGTGAACGTAGTATTAGAATTTACCTTTCCTGCAAAGTGTGACATAGTTCTAGAATTTACTTTTCCTACATAGTGTGAATTAGCTTTAATATTTACTTTCCAGCAGCATTTGATTTAGTTTAGCATTTACTTTCAAGTGTGAATTTAATTTTATCATTTATTTTCATGTCATGTGATTTACTTTCATTGCAATTTAGCTTCAATAGTTGTTTTGATGGCTAGTTCCTTGCCAAGACATTGTAACTGCTTATACCATTGTTTGTAAGTAAGATTATTGAACTACAACTTCAAGTAGATAAACTAATGTAAGAGGAGATTATGGTTTACACATACAATGCACGGTAACTCGCAAGTTCTCAAAGAACCCCGGGTTGACAATTAATGTACACTTCTTAGTTGTTTTCTAAGTAATTGGAAGGCAATTAAAAAGCCTGTCATTTTGGCATCATTGCCGAGGAGTTACCACAACCACTGTCTTTTTTGCTTGAGCAAATTTTCTTTTGGTAGTGAGCTATTTGGTTTTTTTCATTATACATGCATATGTTTTTGTTTGAAGGATGGAGGTGCGGAGACAACTAAGACGCAAAGATGACCTCACTGTAGCATTGCTATAGTGTAATAGCCTGCCGTAAGTCTCTGCAAATCTGAACCATATTAATCATTTATGCAATAGCAGTAGATTTGGTTATGCCTTCTATTTTCATGAATAAAATCAAAGATTCAAGATGATGATTATGTGGTGCAGTAAGAGCCACACATATTACTAATTTGTCTTTTGCAGAAAGCTTGGAAAGAGGAATGAGGCTTGGCGAATGAAGATTTTATTGAAGGATTAAAGAGGATTCGAGAGGAAGTCATTGAAGAAAGAATACACAAGACTCAAAAATTTCAAAAGGGGTATGTAATATGTTATTCAATTCGTAAAAATACATCATTTAGTACTAAAATACAATTTTTGAAGTTTGAATATAATCATTTATTCATATCTTGTAATTTTTTCAATTTTTGAGGATCCGTAGCTCAACTACAGAACCTTCAAAAAGCATATGGATTGTTGATTTTATTTGTTATTTGATGTATTAAATTGAAATTATATCCATCAAAACATTCACTTCCATCTAAATCGTCATTTTAGTGAAACATTGGCTAGTTGGGCATTTTGGCTTGTTGGGCTTACTGAAAACCCAGTCAGGACAGTCAAGTTTTGAGAGACCATATGGACACATTTTTAAAACCTGTTTCTATACAAAGTAGCCCTTGGAATCTAGTTTCTAACTCAATTTAAATTTTTCAATTTGGATATCAAACAAAAAAGTTATGGTCAAAATGCTAACTGGGTGTAGGGTAGACAGCTCAAGAACACGGTTGGGACAGTCAATTTTTGGGTGCCCAAATGGATGAATTTTTTAAACTTGTTTCTAAGGAATATTCTCCTTTGAATATAGTTTACAACTCAATTTGAATCACTCAAATCTGATATCATACGAGGAATTTGTACCCAAAATACTAACTGCCTATCCTAAATCAGCACTCCCGGAACTCTGCCTCATCGGCTGTACTTTGGGATATTCGACCCATCAATTCTTATTGAAATAAAAACTTGTTCCTATTGGAGGTACATATGGGAATCTACTTTAACCTCCAAGCGGAATCGAGTCAATCCGTAAATAAATGAAAAAGTTATGCTCAAATCACTAACTGTTGGTCTAGGCTGGAAATTGCAACCTGTCTATCTTACATGATGTTCTTTAGCATATTTGGAGTACCATATTAATGCATTTTCAAACCCTATTTCTACTGGAGTTATCCCTATGAATCCACTTTCATTTGGCTTTGGAATCACTCAAATCGGTTGTGAAACGAAGAAGTTATTAGCAAAATACCATTGGGTTGTCTAAGGTGGGCACCACTCTCCAACAAGTAAAAAGTGAATTTTTGTCCTATCTTCCTTGGATTTGTTTTGTAAAAATTTGTTGTATTTATCTTGCATATATTTTGGATTAAGAGAGACTGATCAATTCTCTTCTTCCATGAGCTCACATTTTATTGCAGGTAAGTGTCAATTTTTTTGCAGGTCCTTGGAAGATTAAAGAACGTTAATCTATGCATGAAGTGATTTGTGAAGACCAAATTTAATGCTGATGGGAATTCTCTCCAGAAATCCAAAAATGAATATTCATTAGCATGATATGTGCTACTTTTGAAGCTCAAGTTCCTAGAAACCTGATCCAGCAGTATCTCACCGAAAGACAACAACCAGAAGACTTTTTATCAAAAATGACAGATGGATCCAGAATGAGGCATATGAAGAATTGATATGAAGAAGCTGAATACCAATGTTCTAGAGGTCAAGTGCCATTCCCACATTCCCATTGCCACATTCCTGATTTCTATGAATAATCCTTTCAGAAGACCTAAGATTCATCATGCTCATTCACTAGCACCATGGTATGCTTATGTATTTCATTTTCCCATTTTGATATGCATGCCTGCTGAAGTTAATAAATATTTCATTTCCTTATGTGATTGATAAGCTTTTCTCATGAAAATCATCTATATCACCACTATCATCAGATTGACTTCATCCCCCACCATTCCATTTCTCCCATAACTTTCTACTCCATCCATCCCTGACCCACACAATAAAGCAGCTTGGCTCACTTACAATGTCAAGCTCCCTCACCTCCCTACCCCCTTTCCAAATAAAATTTGATGGTGAAAACCTGTTTTAGGCGCCATCAGACCTTGGAATGCTTGAAAACCAGCTTGCTGGTGGGCATCCCTCAGAAATAAAAAAAGTTTCTAATTGTGAAAACCCTCTGGGTGCAATCAGACAGATCTTGTCTGAAAACCAGCTTGCTAGCGGATAAGGTTTGCAAATAAGAGAGAAATAAAGTATTCCATCATGCTCTTTAAATAAAGTTCCAAGATTTGCTACTACATCAGAAGATCATTTTTCATCTCCAAATCCAAGCTCCAAATTCTGCATTGCTCTTTCTTGTCAGTTTCTACACCATTGTGGACCACATCAGATCTCATGCTTCTCAGGATGCTGCTGCACATTTCACGATATTCATAGGTAGGTACAGGTATGCTTATTTTCTTTATTGTTAGTCAAGTTCATTGAATACTATAGATTTGTATTTGGAAAATTGCTTGAGCCTTTTTCACTACTTCCTCCTATATTTCTAAGGGTAGTAAAATATTTCAGTTTAGGGGAAGAGGCACACCATTACCTACCATGACTACACCATTACCTATCGTGACCACACCATTACAAATCATAATCCTTACATTACTCGTCATCATTCTTTTCCATCCTCTACCATCCTTTCTCAACCCAAACCTTCATCCTTCCATTTAAGCATTACTTCATCTTTACTTCCCTAGCTGAGCCCAACCTAACATATCCTAAACACCCAAGCATGAAAAGTATGTTGCTACATAATCCCTATAGTTGTCACACAAGAACCAACAATAGGAAGCCCTACTACTGCCACACAAGAACCAGTAGTAAGGAGAGATGGACAACCAATGCACATGGACAAGCCAAAGAATTTCTTGGAAGAAGAAGTCTTACTATTGTCACACAAGAACCAACAAAAAGAAAAAGGGATGCAGCTCATCTACAAGCCAAGGATACTACAGAAAGAAAGGAATAGGCTGGACACAAGAACCTACAGCAGAATAAGCTGTTGTAGAATCCATTCATACATAAAACTCCACTGTCATACAAGAGGGTGGAAAACATCAAGGGTTTACCACAGGATAGTCACATTGAGAACCTTGAGATAGAGCCACTCCTGCCAACAAAGGATCATTGGAACATATTGCTGCATATTGTTCAAAACTTGAAGATGAGTCCAAGAGACCACAACCCATGGGAAGAAGTAAGGTCAGTTGTGCTTTTATCGACACTCGTTTTGTTTATGGGAAATGAATATTGTTAGTGTTATGAAGTCTGCCATTTATAGAGAATACCATGCCTTCAGTTCATGGCATAATTTTGAAGAGTAATGGGGATTGTTTTATGAGCATAGCAGGTATCATGGAATGTATGGTTGCTAAGTGATTAGAATCTTTGAAAAGGATACAAAACCATAAGTAAATCTTCCCTAAAGATTAGTACAGTCCTGTAGCAGCTTGTAAGTCAGCCTTATGATATTTTTGGATAGCATTGTGACTGTCACACTTAACATGGAATTTGACAAAATCCCCAGTATGATTGTGACATTGCTGCATGCAATAAATCTTTGTTCTGTCAATGCTGAAGGAAATCTTTGAAGGAGATCCCTAAAAATGATATAAACTGAAGGAGATACCCATGATCGTTCTTTTCTTTTCAATATTTGGAGATATGTTGGATAAAAAAATTTGTAGGGAACACAAACTGCTAAGGGAACGTGTTTTGATCTCTGTACTCAGTGTTTTAGCAGCAATTGTTTATATATTGACTATGCCTATGTTTGCCATTCCTTTCTTCTTTTCCCTAAGGACAGGGAAACTGTTCAGTTTGGGGGAAAAGATGGTTATTCCAAGTTAATGGTAGCATTATAAAACCTACACATTGCAGCCTCTTAAATTTGAAGCATGGCTCTCCTTACTATCAATATGCTCTATTGCGATAACCTTGTTGGCTGCTCTACACTCTAGTAAAGAATTCACGGACAATAGGAATGGTGCAAGTTCTCTATGTTGGTTGAAGTATTGCAAGTTTTTTCCAGCAACTCAATTGAAATAGTCTGTTGTTCTTGTTGGTAATGCTGGTTGGCATGAAAATTATGGCATTATGGTAATGCTGGTGGATTGCTGTTGTTGTCAAGCCATTTTTTGCTTATACATGCACATTGGCTGTTATTCCACTATAATGCCAATGACAGTGGTCAAAAAATAAAAGGAAAATGATGGATCATCAAAAGGCAGAGAAGAAGTGAAGTTATCTCCACAATATTGTTGTTAATGCTACACAGGTTATGGTGCAGCAGTTGAAGGTTTTCTACAACACATTGCCAACAAGATTGCAAATGCAGGAACAACATGAGAAATTAGGGACTGTTTTTTTCAAATTTTACTTTTTTTTGCACAGTAATTGGGCATGATATGGTCATAATGAAACAAATTATGTATAATACCATGGAAATATGGCTTTGCACCTCTTCATCCATCACTTATTACAGTGTTGTCATATAGATAAATGGACCAAATGTTTAACACAGAGAAATTTGTGATGGATAAACCATGTTTTTACTCAGTCATATTTTTGGAAAAGTGCAAAAATTGACTTGCAAATATCTTACAAACGATGAATTGGCTTTTCCCGAAACTTGGTGGAGATAAGCATCAGGGTAAGAAGAATAAATACACTAAGTTTCTGCTCAATCCGATGCACGGTTTTCGAGAAATCAAGAATAGTCACCTATAGCCATTTTTTCATTTTCTCGAAAACCGTGATGTGGGTTTCTCTCATTTTTGGCTAGGAGAAGCATAATGGCATTCCTTACACCCCTGCAAAGTTTGGTGAAAACCCAGTTGATATTTTTCGAGAAATCAAACATAGTCACCTACAACCATTTTCTCATTTTCTCGAAAACCATGATGTGGGTTTCTCCAATTTTTTGTTGGGAGAAGCATAATGACATTCCTAACACCCCTGCAAAGTTTGGTAAGAACCCAGTTCATATTTTTGGAAAAATGACATTTTTTGTGAAAGCTGCAAATTGCCAGTCCATTGGCTACAAAATATATTTTTCTTGCATTTTTGCATTGAAAATGTTAAGTTGGCATGGAGGATTGTACAGGATGAAATTTCATACCTCTTGATAATCAGATACATTGGTGGTGGCTTGTTGACAATGAATTTTGAGGCCTGCATTAAAAATGAACATCATTCAGCTTGGTTGACATAGGGTTGCAGGAGGACATGCAACATTTTCAGTTTGGGGGAGATGACGGGCCTTGGATTTAGCATATTTTTACCACCATTTCACCCTATTTATAATTCCTTTTGCCTATCCATATTCATGCATTAATCATTTCTTACGCTCATATCTGGGTTTTTATGCTCAAGTAATTTTTCCATTACATGTCTTAGCATTTCATTTGATTTTTGACTAACATTGAGGGAATTAGTGTACTATGTATTTGCTTTGAATATTGAATTCATTGTTGGAAGCAGCTACAACATATTTGAGGGAGTTCTGTAGCAGTGCAGAACATTTGTTGTGGCATTACGGAAACTCCACAAATATCTGCAGCATTATGGAAACTCTATCTACATCATTACAGAAACTCTATCTGCAGCATTACGAAAACTCTATTTGCAGCATTACAGAAACTCTATCTGCAACATTATGGAAACTCTATCTGCAACATTACAGAAACTATCTGCAACATTACGGAAACTCTATCTGCAGCATTACAAAAAGTTAATAATTCAAATTTTACCTTCAACCACCAACTTTGGAGAAAGATATTCATTAGGAGTAATGGATTTTTATAAATCCATTATTTCTATTATTCTTATATGTCTCAAATGATGATGTTAAATTAAAGTTGGTAAATGGAGGTGGATATGAGTGCATATTTGGCTTATTTACAAAGATTTGAAGATCTCTATCAAATATATGATGGATCTAAGAAGTCAAAAGTTGTTAAGAGACATTTGGGATGAGTTTTGACTATTTTATTATAGCATCTATGCCTAAATTCGAATTTGACTTGAAAGATATTCTAAATAGCATGTAGTTAGTAAAGATCTTGGATTAGTTTTGAGATCCAAACTTTTAGGAATTTGTTGAGGATATTTTGGATTCTCATTTATTATTTGTTATGGAGAAATCATGTATAAATAAGAGTTCTTTTTCCATTCTATGGGAGGACTCTTAGAGCAATAGTCCAATTGATGATGGAATAAAGCTATACTCTCATTTTGATTCAATTAGATTTTAGTTTCATAATTTCTTTTGCAATATGATTTTATTTATTTTATGTTGATGTAGTTGTACTTCATTGCTTAGTTGTGATTTCTTATGAAGTGTGAATTTTATTTCTGCAATTCGATTTGAATGCATAGATAGAGATTTAATGTTTTATTTTGCAATCATTGAGCTTAATGCAATAATGTTATTTACTCCTTTGGATCATAAACAGTAACTTGTATTTGGCAAGGATAGCTTTTAGATTTTATTTCTGCAATTTACCTTTCTGCCAAGTGTGTTGTGAACTTAGATTTAGAATTTACTTTCTTGCGTAGTGTGAACGTAGTATTAGAATTTACCTTTCCTGCAAAGTGTGACGTAGTTCTAGAATTTACTTTTCCTGCATAGTGTGAATTAGCTTTAATATTTACTTTCCAGTAGCATTTGATTTAGTTTAGCATTTACTTTCAAGTGTGAATTTAATTTTATCATTTACTTTCATGTCGTGTGTTTTACTTTCATGTCATGTGATTTATTTTCATTGCAATTTAGCTTCAATAGTTGTTTAGATGGCTAGTTCCTTGCCAAGACATTGTAACTGCTTATACCATTGTTTGTAAGTAAGGTTATTGAACTACAACTTCAAGTAGATAAACTAATGTAAGAGGAGATTGTGGTTTACACATACAGTGCACGGTAACTCGTAAGTTCTCAACGAACCCCGGGTTGACAATTAATGTACACTTCTTAGTTGTTTTCTAAGTAATTGGAAGGCAATTAAAAATCATGTCAATATCCATAACTATCATCATAATATGCAACTACAATCACAATGAAAAAAGAGTTGTCATCCACCATAATGATATGTGGTGTAAAAAAATGAATGCAATGCATTTCCCATGATTTAGATATCACTATCATGCATATGTATAGTTCAAATCAAATGACATATGTGACATTGTAGCATCACGACTAAAATCATGGTCACGATCATAACCTTGAAATCACGTATAGCACCATGCCCTCAATCATACCAACCTTATGTCTTTAGTGAAATCCAAGGAGAAATCAAAATTGGGAGTTGTGAGGTAAAATGCGTAGGTATCTTGAGGGTGAGTACTAGAAGACTTAGTGTAGTCATGACTAGAGTCTTAGCTACACCTAGTGTAGGAAAGAAAAATGGGATATGTGTAATGGGATCCCCTCTGTGGAGAGAGGGGGCTGGTCATGCCTAATGGATGATGGATGTGATAGGTGATGGAGGCATACTTGACATAGGTGATGAGGTTGAATGTGCCTCATTTGATACTAAGATGTTATATACATTTAAAGAATTTGTGGGTGATGGTTGGGGTGGGTCACCAAGGAATTCCCTTAGCAATGAGAAATATTTGTAAACACCAAGACATGTCTATGTAATATTTTATTTATTCATTGGTGTCAAGGGTGGACAAGATGATGACAAGATCATGGTTGGAAATAGCTCGGAGTATGTAAGTTGATCAATCTTCTTATGACTCTTGATGATCTTCTTATAAAAATGTAACTAGGCCTTCCAAAAGTCCCAAGGATAGTGGATGAAGTCCCCTGAAGTTGACAAATGAAGGTATGTTAGAGTGATTTATAGTGAAGGGAACTGGGGGAATATCCCAACAACCAACAACTATCCACCATAGGTACAATTGTAACCCACGAAAGTCACCTTGGTGATAATCTAAGGTTTTAGTTACTAAGATACTTTCCTCAAGTGTGGATAGCAGATTCAACCTTGAGTGATCACATGTCATAGGTAAACAAGATATGGGTGGCTCAAGAAACCTTAGAGAAACACCAGACCTCGGATTTATCATCTTGGGGTACCGCTCCATTCTTATATTTTTTTTTCACACTTGGTATACAAGGATTTCAAGCTCCCTAGCAAAAAAACCATGTTTTGAATGAGGCATGATTGAGTGGCATTATTTAGATGCCTAGAACAATAATCATAACTTAAACTATGATTTGTATGGTGACCTCACTAATGATGAATTAATTTGGTTAGTTATGGTGCTTGGATTAAGGTTTGAATTTGATTTATTGGATTTTTTTTTTTACAAGAACGAGTGACAATATTTTATATTGAAAAAAGAAGCATAGTTACAAAATAAAGTCTCGGAGACTGTTCCCAAAATTGGAGAGCTGTCATAGCAGGCTCATCCGATTCTAGTCTTTGCAATTCTAACACACACTTGATTCTACACTTCATTCTATTACAGTAGTAGATCCTAACAAACTTTCCTAATAGTAAGTAGACAGCAAAAGAAATACATATCGAGCAAATAGACAGATAACTAGCTTTTGAGAGCCAATACAAAAAGGCTTCTAGAAAAACCATGATAAGTCAAACAAAGCATTGATGGTCGTCGGTCTCCTTGTTTCCATTCCCAATTCCAGCGTTCTCCTCGTTGTTTCCATGGTAGATTGTGGGATTAATTCTAGAATTCGACCTCATTCCATCTAGCTTTGCTTCAACCACTTTTAGACTATTGTGTGGAGAATTAATCTGAGTAATGATATCCCTTGAGCAAGGACAACCGTTGTCCATTTTTCCAACAAGCACATCAAAGTACTCCTTCATTTTGCTGTAGAGATTGTGGATTTCATAATTTGAGATCTGAATGAAGGTGGCTAAGTGAGAAAGAGATTTTTTCTGATCGGTATATTCACTCATGAGCCTTTGAACCTGAATTTCAAGCTCCAGCATGTGAGCAAGGAATTCTGAAGAAGAGCTGTCCTGCCCACGTGGAGACTCCAATTTGATAAATCCATTATCCAACCCATTCTAAGAATCCCAATTCTTGTTGTTTCCAGGATCACTAGAGAGTCTGCGAGCAAAGTGCAACATTGCCCCGCCCAGGTTCTGGCTAGTGCTTGATTCCAGAGGGGTCCAACCCTTTCCATTTTCGAACTCGTTGAGGATTCCATGAGCAGTTGGCTGCAAAACACCACCATTTCTTTGTCTGGAGCCCAACTCAAAAGGAACCCAATTTATTCCATTGACAGGATCATCAACCCTAGAGAGACCATGAAGGAAATTTTGAGCTGAACCACCACGCGCTTGACTAGCACCACCATTCCCCTATACCACGTCGAATGCTGACAGGTAACGCTTCAGTCCAACCACTCCTGCATTTTCCTGAATATTCTTCCTACATCGGCGGCACTGTAGTGAAGAAAGGTTCGATCCCTTCTCCTCTATATCTAACTAGAGAAGACTCAAATTACTGACCCAAATACCTACGTAAGGCTCCTGAAGAATCCAAGTCTCAGCAAAACGGATTTGCAGAATGTCAAGCATGATGTCCCGAGGCATGTTATAAGGCATGGAAGAAGGTGGTGATAATAAATTCATGCATGCGAGATAGGTGGGCTGCGACCGTTGAGGGCGCCAAGTGTTCCAGGGGTACAAGGGAGAAGATCGATGCAGAGTAGGATATCCCAAGGCAATCTTGCCTTTAATCCAAACAAAAATTTAAAATTTGTATAGTTTGGGTGGTGGGAATTTAGGACCCAACCCAAGAATGAGGTCATGACGAGCAAGGGTTTCATAAGCTTACTAGAGATGGGGCTAAGGTACCCAATTGATGACAATGCTAAGACCATTAATGATTGCCAAACCACAATCCAATCCAGCACCGATGTTTGCCATGCTATCTGCTTCCTTATTGTTGTTTCTCAGGACGTGGAGAAAGGAGATGGAGTCAAATTCCTTAGCCACGTAGGTGAAGATATGTTGAAGTTTAGAGACCGATTTTTTTTCGATTTTGGCCAGAGATATGGCTTCCCTGATTACCAGCATGGAATCCCTAAAGGCCACTAGATTCCTGACATCGTTGTTCTTGAAAATTTTCATTCCTTTGATCAAGGCGAGCCATTCCACCTCATTATTAGTCCTCCTGCCAATTCCCCAGGCATAGTCTTTCTTTTTGTTTCCATCGGAGTCAAAGAGGACTCCTCCCACACCTGCCAACCTAGTACTTTGATTTATTGGATTGCTCAATGGTTTTGAGTAAATTTTTAAAGGAATCGACATGAATAATTATAAAATAGATGTACATTTTAATTGTTAAATAGAAAGTGAAAGAATTATATAATAGATGTCAATTTTAATGGGTAAATATAAACCTAAAGAATTATAATAAATAGGTGCATTTTAATGATTAAATAGAAACATAAATAATTATCAATATTTTTCGTCAAAAGGATGCCCTGAAGACTCTCCAATTATATGAACTTAAGGTTGAGAAATGGGATTACCTACAACTTGTTTTTGTTCTCTCAATTATGCTCATCACTGGTTGTTAATAAGATTTCCTACTGCACTTTTTAATATTTCTCATCTAAATTGTTGATTAATTTATTCATTCAAGTATCTTTTTCCAATGTTGATTGTTGATTTCTTCATGTTTTTTTTATATGTTTTAATCAACAAATAGTATGAATTGTGAGATATATGAAGTTGTTTTTGGGTTTGTTGGAGCTCAATCGAACTATAGAGAACAATTGAGATCCACAATTCCAAGAATTGATAGATATATGAACTGTCTTCATGCTTCCAAGAGATTGACTAAGCACCATAACTCGATCTATATATTCTTTAAACCAAGTAAACCCTTGATTGAGGGTTCAATTAACCTTAATATAGCCATTTAAAATTCATTGTATAGTGATCAATCGATGAATCCTATCCCTCTTGCTATAGTTTTCTCTACAACTGCAACTTCCATAGGGTGAAACCCCTTCATCTCATTCATCTTAGGTTGCAAAGTTAAGTCTAATGGAATCCTTAATGAATCTTCTATCTAATGGCATATCATTTTCAAACTTTCAATTTAATATTATATTTTTTATTTAATTTATTTTAAAACTTATACTGATTTTTTTCCATAGTTTT
This sequence comes from Larix kaempferi, assembly GCA_027924585.1. NCBI lineage: Eukaryota > Viridiplantae > Streptophyta > Pinopsida > Pinales > Pinaceae > Larix > Larix kaempferi. Next base: position 5,706,721 of record BSBM01000241.1, on the reverse strand, counting down.
AAAGGCATCCAAAGAAAAATCAATAGCGCAAAAATTACACAACCACACAAATAATAAAAAATAGGTGGGATCCATGTGGATATTAATAGTTGGAAAAAGGTTGAGGAGAACTCAAAGGCGTTGGGATCGATTTAATACTAAGAGGTGGGTGAATCAGTGTTAGTATAGTTTTCAATAGTTTTTACCTTCTTTAACAGATTAGTCTTAACTTAATCTTGATGATTAATTATGCATCATCAAGCATCGATATATACACAAATACAAAGAACACAAAACATAGGAATTTTGACATGGAAACCAAATCAGGGGAAAACCACAGAATGCTTCTTTTACAGTGGAAAAAGAATACATTCAAGGAAGCACCAACTTCTTGTATTTACCAGAACCAACTGGAAAGAGGCTCCGACCTGAAGGAAGCACTGTCTCCCTGTGTTTCTCCGGCACCAACTAGAAGGAGGCTACAACCCCCTTTCTCCCTGCCCTATCCTGTCGCTTAGATATCCAAAATGTGATAATGACTTATTGAACTTCCGACTTGCGCACACTTCCGATCTTATGATATTAGTTATGTTTTGCACTATCTTCGTATGGAAACGATTCACTATCACTAGGATGCATACATCACTTGAATTCTCATTCCTCTCAATTTTGAACTTCTACTGATGTCTTACTTCATGTAATGTGTGCTTGTTGATTCTATAGTTTATGCCAATATATGCTCTATCAATCTGCTACTGCGCAACCACACTCATCAATTGATATTGTGCCTTCAATTGATATTTTTCTACTCTTAGATACTCCACCAGTAATAGATGGAACTGCACACTTACTAATGGGTATGTTCTATATGAGTGCCACAGTCTTTCTAGACAATCTGTAAGATGTTGTGCATCAATAGATTCATCCTTTTGGTTTAATGCACTTGTCTCAGATCATCCTCATCATGACGCGCTTACTAGATCCTATTGCTTCTCTATCGTCACACATAAGATGAACTACTCAACTTTGCACACTTCAATTCAATCTGCATGCATCATTCAAACATCTATGCAACACTTGATAAACTTCAGTTCTGTTTTTGCGCTTCTATCTTACAACATATGTGACTATCTACGTGTTGTCTGCAATCCCGTCATTCAATCTTCACGGAGTTTCACATGCTTTTGTGTTTCTACCTTTCAATGTTTGTGCAAGTGTCATAGATCTACAACATCATTCTACACACCATCAGTTGTATCATTCCTCTTCCTGTGCGCACTCAGCTCCTCACTAGAACATGTTGTTCTTTCCTTGAGCCCTTGATGCCCTGAATATAAGTCTATAACAAACACTTGAACCTCTTCTACCTCACCATTGATATTACTTCAAATCTCCAAATTGCATCTCTATTTATACATGTCCTGCACAGATTGTATGTCCACAAGTGAGTTGTGGCATCCATTTTTTCATACTTCATGGATTGTGCTTTTGCCACATGTCATCATATGCATTGTTGATGTGTCATCCTTTGTGGGTCTTGTGAATTCATGGTTCATGATTTAGTGGGACTTAAACCTTAGTGGTGTACTTCTTGCGCTCTTGATGTACCATTGCTTTGAGGTATGTGCACATCCTCTCTCTTCAACTTGATGAGTATTTGGAATTTGCTAAACCATTCCTTGTTGGTCATGCACACTTGATGTACGAATGCTTTGCAGAATCTGCGCATAAACTAACTTCTCCTTAGTGGGACTTTTACCCTTGCAGTATCATCCCTTCTGGGTATTATGCACTTGATGTATCATCTGCTTGTGGGATTTTCACATAGATATACTTCAACTGTTTCATCCTTCTTGTAACTTGTGCACCTTTTACGAACTGAAAGCATCTTCTAATTTGGAAAGACTTGAGTGCTTTCAGGACTGTTCGGCCATAAGTTGTTTCTTACAGCTTGCACACTCTTGATCCTTTATCAAGCAATGCTTGCACATTCCAAGGTCTCCTTTCAACATGCTTGCACAATTGTATATTTTATTAACCAACTCCTTGGTTGCTTGTGTACATGTACCTTTGTCCAACCAATTCTTTTGCTACTACTTTGAGTACCACTTGGTGGACTTGTCTTCTGTGCCAGTACCACATGTAGTACGATACATTGCTTATGTGCTTCTTTAAATTGGATCTGTATGATGTATCCTTGCTTATGTTCTTCTTCATGAATGTATCCTTATACACACACCTCAGAATGGATGCAACTTCTAGATATACTTCTTCACACTGGCATCCATGTCCTTCACTATCTTGCACATATACTTCTTTAAAGTCGCTTCCATATACTTCTTGAGTTGGCATGGGAATGTTGTATCCACTTTGACTTTAGTTGACATCGGTGACTCAAACTAAATCAGTTGACATCCTCTTTGACATTAGTTGACATCAATGACAACCAAAGTTCAACAATCTCCCCCTTTGGCATTGATGTCAACACTTTATGAAGCTGTGTATGATGTTCTCTGAACTGTATGCTTCATATGTACTTTGTTGCAGTGCTCCCCCTATGTATGTGCTCCCCTTGAGTTCTTTGGGATTTTGGCCAATGCGCATCCTACTGTCAATACTTTTGCGTATACCATGATTCTTTCTATTACTTATGGGAAGACCACATACTAGATGATCTAATTCACGATCTTTCATGTCCGTTGTCTACTTCACAATATGCTATCTACTTCATGCTCTTTCACATCTGCTAGAGATTCATGTTGTATCTGCTTCACACTTTTTCACGTCTAGTGCATCTCTATGCTATTTCTTCAATGATCTTTATGTTGACTCTTCTTTGTTGCATTCATGCATTTCTCCCACTTGTTCCTACTTCATGCATTTATTCTAGTTGTTCTTGCTATCTTGTCAACTTCATGCATTTTCATGCCTCAACTTCATTCACCTCTCCCCCTTTGACATCAATGGAAAAGAGGTGCCACTACTTACGCAATATATGTTTATTTGTTTGTTTTGCGGTGGCCTCTACCTTAACTGTTTTCAGGGATGACTCCCCCTGTCTTCATGCTTCATTTCCTAGCTGCAATTATGCACTGATATTCTTTCATAATTATCTTTGATTTCCTTCTTGATATGGATGCTATATTGTTCCTTCATCTTGATCTCTTGTTCCTGTCACAACACTTCATCATTCTTTGTGCAAGTATCCATTAAAAAATTCTTTCATGCCGCCTACGCAATGCCAATTCTTGCGTGTTTATGCCTCTTTATTTGAGTTCTCATTATGTCGAGGCTTGAGAACCACGCCCAGTTTTTCCCTGAGATATTCAAATGTACTTCATGGAAGAATTTTTGTAAACATATCCGCTATTTTTTCCTTAGTATCAACATATTCTAGTTTGACAACATTATCATCTACTTGCTCTCTTACAAAATGATATTTGATGGGAATGTGTTTAGTTTTGCAGTGCATAACATGATTCTTGGAGATGCTGACTGCGCTAGTGTTGTCACACAGTATTTGTATCGGTTGATCTATATTTACTTGCATACCTTGTGAAGTGTATTTCATCCATAATACTTGTGAGCAACAAGTAGCGGTTGCAATATATTCAACTTATACTGTGGATAATGCAACTGATGGTTGTTTTTTGCTAATCCAAGACACAAGAAAATTTCCTAAGAAAAAAACAACACCACTAGTACTTCTCATGTCATCAATACTTCCTTCCCATTCCGCATTAGTGTACACTACTAAATCTAGGTTTTTTCTTCATGGATACCATAGGCCAAGATACATGGTCCCTTTCAAATACCTGAAAATTCTCTTGACTGCTTGAACATGTATTTCCTTGGGTGTTGTTTGAAATTTTGTGAAAAGTCCAACAACTTGCATGATATATGGTCTTGAAGTAGTTAAATATAGTAGACTGTCGATCATAGATATGTAAAGCCTTTGATCAACTTCCTTAGCCTCATATTCATTACTCAATTTGCACCCTGTAATCATAGGATTACAAGTTGGCTTGCAATCTTCCATGTTGAATTTATTTAACATCTCCTTCACATACTTAGATTGAGAGATGAAAATACCATCATTTAATTGATATATCTGTAATCCAAGGAAAAAGGACAATTCCCCAAGCATGGACATTTCAAATTCTTTTTGCATATCTTTGGCAAATTGCTGACTCATTATGTCATCATTGCTTCCAAAAATGATGTCATTGACGTATATTTCCACAACTATCATCTTTCCATGCTCGATCTTTATGTATAGATTGTTGTCCATACTACCCCTTATGAAACCTTGTTGTTGCAAATACTTGTCCAACCTTGCATACCAGTACCTTGGAGCTTGTTTAAGTCCATATAGATATTTCTTTAGCTTTCAAACATAATCTTTGTTTTCTAAAAGTGAAAATCCTTCTGGTTGTTCAATGTATACCTCTTCTTCAAGATCTCCATTCAGAAATGATGATTTTACATCCATCTGATATACTTTGACATCCTCTACATAGGCATAGGCCAGGAATAGCCTAATTGCTTCCATTTGCACCATGTTACCAGACAATCTACCGAAAGCGGACTTAAGGCGTGATCTCCCTAGATCAATGTAATTCTAGAACAACTGAGACAGAATATGAAACTGCTTTCCTAGATCTAGTTAAAGATTGAGTGATTAGATGTCTTACCTCTAGCTTGTAGATCTTTCTCCTTGATGTTGTTCCAAGCTCCATAGTCGTCAGATCTCAACTACAAGACCCGTCAAGACATATATAAGAATACAAGCAAGTAAAATGCATCTAAACTGTAACAGATCTAAGTAAACGGTTAAGCAAGTAAACTACACAAAACATCATTAACACAACAATAGTTGGTGGAAAGAGTTTATATTACTGTATTAAAAGATGGAAGTACAAAAGAGTGATGATTACAACCAAAGCTTAACGTCGCAATCCTCCTCCAACAAGCTAATTCCAAAGTCTCCAAAGGAAGTATAGGTCTCCCAAGAGATGAGTAGAGATATCCTAAGCTAATTTCACCAGCATGCAAGTGCTATAGACTTACTCCCTTTGGAATGGGAATGAGCTTCATATATATAGGACTAAGAGGATAGGGTAGGTTGAGATATAGTGGGAGAGGGTTAAGGGATCCTCCCAAAGGGATAGGGAACCGAATGCCATCTCCCCTATAGGTTAGGGATAGAGATCCACATCACACACCTTAGAGAATGGGCTCGAAGATGCTCTTTTATCCATTTAACTAACATCGTCGCAGGCTGCAGTAAGACAACCTGCGATGACCTCACTAAACCCAATAGAAATAGGTCAGTATCTCTTCCAAGTTGATAAATTAGTCAATAACTTAGGGATGTTTACACTGAGTATTATGATGAGAATATTTAGGTGTAATAGAATGCCCCTCAAAGCATGAAGTTGTTAGAACTTGATAGGTGAAATGCTTTGGAAGAAGGAATGTCAAGGACTTGTCAGACGGAGGATGCCGCTGTAGTACAACTGACTCTGAGAACACAGTCTCATATGATTCACAACATGGATGCCGACCAGTACATTGCAGATCCATGGTAGTAATGACTGACTGAACATAATCATGGATACTAGACACAAGCGTAGATCCACGATGAGATGATAAAACAGCCACAACCAATATACAAGTGGATCCGTGTAACATGACTCAAAACAATATCCATCGCAACCTAGGTAAAACATGACTCCCAGGGTCTTCAAGTCGAACCCGCAATGATATGAATCTATCCATGTGATTACAAATGTCTTAACATCGAACATGGTAGAAACCACTTGATTACCGGTCATTGATGTATACTGTTAACAAGCGCGAGGGAAATCACCATTAATGTCAATGATCCCCAAGGTATCATAGTACATATAATCAAGCATGAATAAATGAGTTGAAGTCGAACACTTAACGAAATATTTCAATCAAGAGTCAATGATGTAAACTCATGTTGAAAGCGAGGTAACCTGTCATTGAGGCATGCAGGCTCAAGGTACTCGATTGGTTTCTAAGCTCAATCCTCGGATGATGATTTGAAGTCGACAAAGATGAACCCATCGAAGGAGGGCCATGATGAATCCCCCATCATCGACACGAAACTTGATAAAAGATGTTTGGAGTAGATCTGATGGTACAAAAACATGCAAGACGAACTCAGAGTAGACCGACATGGTGGAAGGTGTACTCACTACAAATTATGAGCAATGAATGTATTCTTGAACATGTGCATGGCATGACTTGGTAGTATTGACATGGCTAGTATGACACCAACTCCTAATACAACTGATGGTTGAAGTATTCTTCAGATGACCCAAAGGAGTAACAAGACTCGGGAAGTAGGAAAAACTTGAGGACAAATGGATGATCCAAGTACTGTATGCAAATGCAAATGAATGCCATGTTCAAGAACGACTAAGTACTGCCACTGGTAAAGGTGTAACACAAAAAATTTCCTTGTTCCCGATGAGTGCCTCATGTGTTTTTGACGAGCTTGACGAGGGTAACCAGATGCTCGGTATAGCTCATCTCATAGATGAGTCCAATCCCAAATGTTTTCTGAACTTAGGAAAGGAGGGGTTCGTCCCATGAAGGGTCCTTCAATGTTGAATTTTAAGGAGTCCATAGAAGGTAAACTCGGCATCATTTAATGTTTAGAGAGTCTGAAAAGAACTAAAGAAGACTCCAAAGGTCCTTTTTCGTAAGGTTAGACTCTTCGCACGGAAAAGGGTGAAACAACGTGAGAGAGGACTCTTTGTAACATCCCAAAATTTTCATAAAAATTTAAAATTTTTGTTAATGGCAATAATAACTTAATTTACGATAATTTAGAATTGCAGAAAATAATAATTGTTGAATGTAACAATGTTAACTAAACACAAGTAAATTTCTGATATAACTAATGCGGCAATGACAACTTAATTACATTCGTAACAACTATCATTAAGATAGTTAAATGCATGATTAGATTAGACTTTTGATCTGACACTCTTTACTGCCTTTACTACCATGATAAGTATGATTGATGTAATAAATGAAATGTCAAGTTAGAAGTGCGATATGATACTTTTTCTTTGTGATGATACTGACATTTTGCTTCTTTGTTGTCCAAGGTAGTCCTATGAGGGACCCCGAAGCTTACTTAGCTGTATGCTAAAACATTGGACCTGTTCTATGTGCAGACGATAGGTAAGAAGTTTCATGATTGCAATAATTTCCATTGTGTGTGAGTTCAAATCCATCGTTTGAAAATAAAAATAGAATAATTAAAGACTATTGCATTTATAAAAGCATACAGGTACGATTCACATGCTTACACTTTACTTTCCATGATTTGTCTTGCATCTGAGTAAAATCAACCCAATTTAATTGTTGAAACAAACGTCTAGTTAACAGCCTCGTCACTGTAGTCGTCTTTGTATTAGCTGGATTCTGTCATCGTCATTGTACTAACCGGTTCTGCCATCACCATCATACTAGCTGTCTTGTTGTCACCATTTAACTGGTAGTACCAAGATGGTACAGTACCGTTGTATCGCATGAATGAAGTAGATAGGAGATTTGAGAACTTATTGTTTCAGATTGCCAAACTTTATATGGTAGCATATATATATATATATATATATATATATATATATATATATATATACTTGTGAGTTTATACAACACTATTGATTAAGTAAATACATTTCATGATTCACAAATCATATTTATCACCATATTTATTCTAGGTCTTATATAAGCAAATATGGCCTTTCCTAGAGATTAGACATTTGTAATGATTGGAAACTAATAAATACAAACATACGTTACTATGTTGCAAAAATGAGACTGGGACTATTCAACTATCATTCTATATCATGATATATTCAAGGTCTTGTGATTAAAGTGTGTGTCTATATCGATTCTTGCCTTATTATCCACATTATGTATAAAACAATACTCGTTGCAATAAAATGCAAACATTTGACTTATAATTAAACTATATGAATAGTTTATGATTCATTACCAACATTGTATTATGTTGAAATGAGAACAATATAGTGTAAACATTATAATGGAACTTTGCATAACTGTTAATATTACCATGGCGAATGTTAAAACGTTATAATAACATGAAAAAGAAAGGATTATTGTCACTTCGAAAAACACTGACAGGTATTAAATTTGATAACTTGAAAGGTTACGGTCTCAATAAATGGCGCCGGTCTTCGAGCTGTGGTAGAGATCACGTATCCAATCCTGCATTTAAAGTTTAGTACCAAAACTTGCCAAGTGAGATGTCCAACCATCCACGTTGAGGTTGACACTACTGAGTTCATCATTGTGTAAGGTTAGAACGCTTCGGAATTAGTTGTGCTTGCTTCTCTAATTATCAAGGTGGAACTGTCAAACTATACAGTAGGATAGACAATAAATGTTGATGTCGTTGATACCAATGTTGACATATCTGGCAATGTTGTAACCATCGATGATCATGAATCTACACCGTCGGATGGTAACCCTAACATCTACCGTGTGTTTGATTTTATGAACTTGGAGAAGGTTGTTTCAATGTGTTATTGTTTTCGTTGGAGGTGGATAACAGGCTGCCGAAATTTTTGTCAAATGCCTTGGGAGAGGTTCGACCTCGAGACCTTCTATACGAGTTGAAGTTGCAGGGTTTCTTACTATGTTGATAATGTAGTTTTTAATGGAATAAACTTATGGTTCGAGGGATTGTAGTTCTGGTTTAGGTTTTGAGAGAAGAGTGGAAGGAATACAAAACTATCAAATGATACAACTTCTTGGTGTCATCGTGGCAACGTTCTCATCAAGTTATGGAGGTAAGCATCCTTATGAGTAAAGGGTTTTTCTTTTGCTGCACTTTCATTTTCGATTAAAAAGGTAACAGGTATCTAACTTTAAAACTATCGCTTGTTAGTTGCAGGGTTTTAAGGAAACAAAAGAGTAACGTTTTGGCAAAGGTGTTAGCGTGCCTCAACACCGGTAAGCCTCGGGTCTTCCATAACCCTCATAGTTCTCTTGGATGGTGGTTGAAGTGGTTCTTAAGAATGAGTAATAGGATCTGTTAAGACTTCGTCGTTTTCTCTGTCGATGTTGATAGTTGAAGAACTTCCAAAGCATGCTTGTGATTCAGTGAAGCGACTATTGTTTCGTTTAAATGGTTCTTGGTTTCTATAACTTGTAATTTTGTTTGGCCGACTGGAGCTGGGACTCGTCGATGTTCTAGGAATTTGGGTTTCTTTGAAATCGTTGTAATCTTGGGATAAACCCTATTTTTAATTCGTTTACAAACAGTGTTGTAAATCGTAGTTCTAAAAAACCACGACTTCAATGGTTAAGTTTTGAGAAGAGCCGTGAGCTCATTCACTATGTAAATGATACTTCTCTCTTCGTAAAATAAATTTGCATGCTAAAATCTTGTGTAAATGTTTGTGTACATTCGACTTTATGCTAGAGATTGCTAAAATGTTTTCGAGCTATATTAGGGTTTGAAGATTTTGTCGATGAAAAGGGTTCTATGTAAAAAAAAATAAACTTCATCCTGTAGATGGAAATGTATGCTAAACTTTTCGTACATAAGTCTGTGTGGTTTGTCTTCATACTGTAGGTTGATAATGTGTTTCTTATTCATCGATGTTAAGATCCAAGTAGAGTAATAGGTTGAACTGAAATTTCAATAATGTTTTGCAAAGGAAACGAATAGGGTCAAACCTTAATTCGTGTTTTGTTGAGGATGATAACCTAAACAATACTCAAGCTATTGGATCAGTTTCGATCCCAGGTTTGAATAGAGTGTAAATTTTTGTTATAAAACAATAAAAGAGAAAGTATGAATCTACCTAGGGTTTTCTTTTGATACGAGACTCAGATTTACAACAATCACAAACAGTGTTAGCAGATCTAAAAAAGAGAAATAAACGCATGGTAATAATAGTAGTGTTTAGTAAATTATTATCATTTAAATTTATAGATAATACAACATTACTATAGAAAGTGAAAGCAATGTGAATGTAAAGTGTAGAAATCGTGAAGACTGTGTAAATTACAAATCTGTCTATAATTTAATTTCTATCCATATAGTGTTGATGAAGTAATTTCAATGAAACTGTGTGTGAGTGAAATGTATGAATATGAAATCTGTGTGAAAACTATTGTTTCCATCTTATTATAAAGAATGTTTTTATTCAAATTCAGCAGTCTTAAAACAATATGCAGTATTAATTTATCTACTTCCTATGGACATAATTTATATATAATGCAGGATGATTGTACAGAAATTATATATTGACTGTTTATCATATAACTGAAGAAACATTATATATACTAACTATGATACAGGACATACACCCCCCTTAAGTCTCAACATCGTCCTCGATGTTGGCTAGTCACTCCTTGAGTGTTCCTGAAATAGAGTTGGGTATGCTTCCCGCATACTACTCTCCAACTCCCAGGTTGCCTCTTCTAAGATAGGGTGCTTCCATTGCACCTTCACTTGCCCAAAGCAGTGATTCTGGAGAATAATTTCCCTCCTTCCAAGGATACAATCCGGTTCCACTGGAAAATATCTATCTTGTCCCACCTGTACATCATTCCAGTTTACAACATGAGTAGTATCGTGCACATATTTCTTTAAAAACGATATATGAAAAACATTATGTATTTTCAGGTTAGGTGGCAAAGCCAGTTGGTATGCCACTACTCCAACCTTAGATAATATTTCAAAAGGACCGAAATACCTGGGTTCCAACTTGGCACAGCTCCCCAATTTCAGTGAACTCTTTTTCGGTCTTACCTTGAGAAACACATGTTCACCCACCTGGAACTCTTTATGAGTTCTTTTTGAATCTGCTTGACTTTTCTGCCTATCTTGGGCAGCTTTTAAATGTCCTTGCACCTGTTTCACAATTAGTTCTAAATCTTGCAATAATTCAGGTCCTAAAACAACTTTATTGATTGGATCATTCCACGAAACAGGTGTATTACATTTCCTACCATAAAGAATTTCAAAAGGACTAAGTCTGGCTGAAGCATGATAATGATTATTATAAGCAAATTATGCTAAGTGCAGATAATCTTCCCACTTACCAGGTTGATCCTTAACATACATTCTTAATAAATCGTCTAACACTTGATTTACCCTTTCTGTCTGTCCATCCGTCTGTGGATGAAATGTTGTACTGAAATTTACAGTTGTATTCAATCATTTAAACAGTGACCTCCAGAAATTTCCTGTAAACTTCGAGTCATGATCTGAAATTATTACCTTTGGTATTCCATGCAGTCTAAAAATCTGTTTCATAAAAATCTCTGCAATATCTGGTGCTTTATGTGTGGTCTTCACTGGTATGAAATGTGCTGCCTTGCTGAGTTTGTCCACCACCACCATGATAGAATCATGTTGTTTCTGATTTTTAGGTAATCCAGTAATGAAATATATGCTGATCACTTCCCATTTCCAGCTTAGTATTGGTAATGGTTGCAACAATCTAGCTAGATGTTGGTGTTCAACCTTCACCTTTTGACAGTCCAAGCATTTTGTGATGTATTCTGCTACTTCATCTTTCATTCTGGGCCAATAGTATTATTTTCTCATCATAGTGATGGTCTTTTGATATCCTGGATGACCAGAATAGTGACTTTTATGCATCTCATTTAATATCAGAAATTGTATTTCTGGTATATCTGGTACATACAATCTGTTTTTATACAGTAACAGACCATTTTCCTTAATTTTGTAATCTGCCATACAATTTTCAGAACTGTTATTGGCTGTCTTTTCCTTCATTTTTCTGTATTCTTCATCTGTTTCACCTTTTTCCAGAATCTGATTTTCCAAATCAGTTGAATAATTACTGATTGCTGAAATGAAATTTAGTTTTGCCTTGCAACTCAAGGCATCTGCAACTTTGTTCTCCTTCCCTTTAATATGCTGAATTTCAAAATCATACTCACTTAAGAATGTCAACCATCTAGCTTGTCTAGCGTTCAGGTTTGTCTGATCCAATAAATATTTAAGACCCATGTTATTTGTTAATAATGTAAACTTTCTACCAATAAGGTGATGACGCCACATTTTTAAGGCATGAATAACTGCTAATAACTCTAAATAATATGTAGAGTAATTATTTTCATGTACTTTCAGCTTTCTAGATTCATATGCTATCGCATGCCCTTCCTGTGTTAAGACTCCACCGAGTCCACCATTGCATGCGTCTGTACAAACTACAAAATCCTTGTTGGGGTCATCTATCTTCAAGATAGGTGCTGTCGTCAATAGTTCCTTTAATTTCTTAAAACTCTCAGCATATTTCTGATCCCAAACAAATTTCTTCCCTTTCTTCTGCAAGGAAGTTATGGGGTTGGCAATTTTTGAGAAATTCTCTATAAACTTTCAGTAATACCCCGTAATTCCCATAAATGATCTTACATCCGACACATCTTTGGGAACCGGCCAGTCATTAATGGCCCTTATCTTGTCGGGGTCAACCGAGATTCCTTCTGCTGAAATTATGTGTCCTAGATACTGAATTTTGTCTTTGTGGAAGTCACACTTATTAAATTTGGCATACAATTGATGATCTCTTAATACTTGTAAGATAATCCGTAAATGTTCATCATGCTCTTCTTTGCTTTTTGAGTACACTAAAATATCGTCTATAAACACAACAGAAAACTTGTCTAAGTACTTATGCAAAATATTATTCATCGAACACATAAATATAGCCGGGGCATTAGTCAAGCCAAACAGCATGACTACGAACTCGTAATGTCCATACCGAGTTCGAAAAGCTGTCTTGAAAATATCTTTGTCCTTAACCCTTACTTGATGATATCCTGATCTTAGATCAATCTTCGAAAATACTGTTGCTCCATGCAGTTGATTAAATAGATCATCTATGCGGGGCAACGGGTATTTATTCTTAATCGTCATCTTATTAAGCTGGTGATAATCTATGCACAGTCTTAATGTTCCATCTTTATTCTTAATGAAGATGACAGGTGCTCCCCAAGGAGACACACTGGGTCTAATATACTTCTTGTCAATAAGTTCCTTCAACTGCTATTTTAATTCGTTTAACTCCAGTATATTCATTCTGTACATAGCTTTTGAATTTGGTACTGCTCCTGGTATTAACTCTATGGTAAAATCTAAATCTCTTTTAGGTGGTAATCCTGGAATCTCCTCAGGAAATACATCTTTAAAATCTTTTAGGACAGGTACGTCTTCTAATTTCAATTTGTCCTCTTTATCCATAATCTCATCATTTACCACGTTTACTGCAAACATTTGGCATCCCTTCCTAACTGCCCTCTTAACTTGCATGGCTGAAATTTGTCTAAGGGTTACCTTCCTTGGAATGCCTTTTATTTCTACAGTTTTTCCTTCATCATTTAAGCATGTAAAACTTTTTCCATAACAGTCTAGGATGACATGATGGGCTTCTAACCAGTCCATCCCAACTATAATATCATACGATCCTAAAGGTAAAATATTCATCTTGATTTGTGTTTGTAAATGATTCAAGGATAAAACACAGTTCTCTATAAAATCTGAAACTTTCCTCTTTGTTCCAGTTGCTAGTCTAACTAGCCATGATTTACTAAACTTTTCAGTTTTCAATTTAAGACTTTCTACAACATCTGGTGATATATAACTTAAACTAGCACCTGGGTCAATTAAAACAGTAACAGGATGGTCATGTATCATACCTTCAATCTCTACCATAGAGATTTGATGATCTGCTTGCCTGTTGTCAAGTGCTGCATTAATTCTTGGCATCTCCCTTGCTACGTCTCCAATAGTAGGTTCAGTCTGAATAGAGTTGATGTTGTTTTCCTTCCTCTTCTGATGCGTAATGAGGGCCTTGACATTCAAAACATTTCATATGTGTCTTTGGCTCATTGGTCTTGGCAGTATTAGATGCATTTTTCAGTGCTGTAGAATTCTGCTGTGAATTATTTCTAGAATTATTCCCTTGGGAATTTCGATTCTGAAAATTCTTCCTTTGGAATCCAGAATTCCCACTGAATTTGAAATTTTTCTTCTTCTGTTCAAAATTGTTGGGATTATGATTTTTCCAATTAGACATACCCTCTCTCTTCCGATTTGTATCATAACAGAAAACTGCCTTCCTCGTAGCCTCCTTTAATGTTTTAGGACTGTCATACTCAATTCTGTCTTTAATGCTGAAAGGTAAACAGCTTAAGTACCTTTGAATTTTTGGTTTTTCTTCTATGAAGTATGGTACATATCTCAATAAGTTTAGAAACTTACTATTCAGTTCCTTCATGTTCATACCTCCCAACTTCAAATCGTAGAACTCTTTAGATTTTTCTTCGTAGTACTGTTTAGATAGATACTTCTTTTTGAAATATCATTTGAAAGCACTCCAGCTTACATCTTTATCCTTGATGCCCTTTACCCTTTTGACATCCTGCCACCAGCTATCCGCTTTTCCGGTTAAGTTGTATATGGCCATTTTTGCTTTTAAGAACTCTAAATAGTTGTAGATATGGAAGTATTTCTTCATCCCTGACAGCCAAGCTTCAGCTGTCTCGCCTTTCTCAATTTCTCCATTGAAAGTTGGAGGTCTTATCTTCTTGAATTCTCCAGAAATCTGCTCATATTCTTTATGATTTTTCCTTCTTGGTTTGGAATCTTCTTCACTGCTGTCACTAGTATAATTACGTTTCTTTTTGCATTCTGCAATTGCATCTTCGAATGAGGTTGAGCTATCTTTTACTTCACTGATTTTGATGTTTTGATTTTTATCAGCGTGGGGCATATCCTCAACCTTGGAAACATCTTCATGGTTTCTTTCTTGTTCCTCTGTTTGGTTATGTTCAAACAACACTTGATTGAGTTGTTCTTGAGCTTGCAGAATCTTTTCATTATCTAGTTTCACAGATTTGATTTCTGCCTTTAATTCTTGAAAGGCATGTAACAGTTCCATCGAACTATTATTTATTTCCCCGTGACCTTCCTCTACATAGTGTTGTCCCGAACTGTGACTGTTTGGCTGAAATCTATCACTTAAATGTTCAGCTGAGTTCTCCATACCTGTAACTGAAAATAATTTATGAAGATAACATAATGATAAAATTTTCAAGTTAGTATAATTTGCTGCTGTATATAAAAATTTCTACTGCGTGTTTTGGACCTCATTCAGGCCTAGAGTTTGAATTTGTGCTCTGATACCACATGTAACATCCCAAAATTTTCCTAAAAAATTAAAATTTTTGTTAATGGCAATAATAGCTTAATTTACGATAATTTAGAATTGCGGAAAATAATAATTGTTGAATGTAACAATGTTAACTAAACACATGTAAATTTCTAATATAACTAATGCGGCAATGACAACTTAATTACATTCGTAACAACTATCATTAAGATAGTTAAATGCATGATTAGATCAGACTTTTGATGCGACACTCTTTACTGCCTTTACTGCCATGATAAGTATGATTGATGTAATAAATGAAATGCCAGGTTAGAAGTGTGATATGATACTTTTTCTTTGTGATGATACTGACATTTTGCTTCTTTGTTGTCCAAGGGAGTCCTATGAGGGACCCCGAAGCTTACTTAGCTGTATGCTAAAACATTGGACCTGTTCTATGTGCAGACAACAGGTAAGAAGTTTCATGATTGCAATAATTTCCAGTGCGTGTGAGTTCAAATTCATCGTTTGAAAATAAAAATAGAATAATTAAAGACTATTGCATTTATAAAAGCATACAGGTACGATTCACATGCTTACACTTTACTTTCCATGATTTGTCTTACATCTGAGTAAAATCAACCCAATTTAATTGTTGAAACAAACGTCTAGTTAACAGATTCGTCACTGTAGTCGTCTTTGTATTAGCTGGATTCTATCATCATCATTGTACTAACTGGTTCTGCCGTCACCATCGTACTAGCTGTCTTGTTGTCACCATTTAACTGGTAGTACCAAGATGGTACAGTACCGTTGTATCGCATGAATGAAGTAGATAGGAGATTTGAGAACTTATTGTTTCAGATTGCCAAACTTTATATGGTAGCATATATATATACTTGTGAGTTTATACAACACTGTTGATTAAGTAAATACATTTCATGATTCACAAATCATATTTATCACCATATTTATTCTAGGTCTTATATAAGCAAATATGGCCTTTCCTAGAGATTAGACATTTGTAATGATTGGAAAATAATAAATACAAACGTAAGTTACTATGTTGCAAAAATGAGACTAGGACTATTCAACTATCATTCTATATCATGATATATTCAAGGTCTTGTGATTAAAGTGTGTGTCTATATTGATTCTTGCCTTATTATCCACATTATGTATAAAACAATACTCGTTGCAATAAAATGCAAACATTTGACTTATAATTAAACTATATGAATAGTTTATGATTCGTTACCAACATTGTATTCTGTTGAAATGAGAACAATATAGTGTAAACATTATAATGGAACTTTGCATAACTATTGATATTACCATGGCAAATGTTAAACGTTATAATAACATGAAAAAGAAAGGATTATTGTCACTTCGAAAAACACTGACAGGCATTAAACTTGATAACTTGACATGTTACAGTCTCAATAAATGGCACCGGTCTTCGAGCTGTGGTAGAGATCACGTATCCAATCCTGCATTTAAAGTTTAGTACCAAAACTTTCCAAGTGAGATGTCCAACCATCCACGTTGAGGTTGACACTATTGAGTTCGTTGTTGTGTAAGGTTAGAACGCTTCGGAATTAGTTGTGCTTGCTTCTCTAATTATCAAGGTAGCACTGTCAAACTGTACAGTAGGATAGACAATAAATGTTGATGTCGTTGATACCAATGTTGACTTGACATATCTGGCAATGTTGTAACCGTTGATGATCATGAATCTACACCGTCGGATGGTAACCCTAACATCTACCGTGTGTTTAAGTTTATGAACTTGGAGAAGGTTGTTTCAATGTGTTATTGTTTTCGTTGGAGGTGGCCGACAGGCTGCCGAAATTTTTGTCAAATTCCTTGGGAGAGGTTCCACCTCGAGACCTTCTATACGAGTTGAAGTTGCAGGGTTTCTTACTGTGTTGATAACATAGTTTTTAAGGGAATAAACTTCTGGTTCGAGGGATTGTAGTTCTGGTTTAGGTTTTGAGAGAAGAGTGGAAGAAATACAGAACTATCAAATGATACAACTTCCTGGTGTCGTCGTGGCAACGTTCTCGTCAAGTTATGGAGGTAAGCATCCTTATGAGTAAAGGGTTTTTCTTTTGCTGCACTTTCATTTTCGATTAAAAAGGTAACATGTATCTAACTTTAAAACTATCGCTTGTCAATTGCAGGGTTTTAAGGAAACCAAAGAGTAACGTTTTGGAAAAGGTGTTAGCGTGCCTCAACACCGGAAAGCCTTGGGTCTTCCATAACCCTCATAGTTCTCTTGGATGGTGGTTGAAGTGGTTCTTAATAATGAGTAACAGGATCTGTTAAGACTTCGTCATTTTCTCTGTCGATGCTGATAGTTGAAGAACTTCCAAAACATGCTTTTGATTCAGTGACAAGACTATCGTTTCATTTAAATGGTTCTTGGTTTCTATAACTTGTAATTTTGTGAGGCCGAATGGAGCTGGGACTCGTCGATGTTCTAGGAATTTGGGTTTCTTTGAAATCGTTGTAATCTTGGGATAAACCCTATTTTTAATTCGTTTACAAACAGTGTTGTAAATCATAGTTCTGAAAAACCACGACTTCAATGGTTAATTTTTTAGAAGAGCCGTGAGCTCATTCACTATGTAAATGATACTTCTCTCTTCGTAAAATAAATTTGCATGCTAAAATCTTGTGTAAATGTTTGTGTACATTCGACTTTATGCTAGAGATTACTAAAATGTTTTTCAAGCTAGATTAGGGTTTGAAGATTTTGTCGATGAAAAGGGTTCTGTGTAAAAAAAAATAAACTTTATCTTGTAGATGGAAATGTATGCTAAACTTTCCGTACATAAGTCTGTGTGGTTTGTCTTCATACTGTAGGTTGATAATGTGTTTCTTATTCATCGATGTTAAGATCCAAGTAGAGTAATAGGTTGAACTGAAATTTCAATAATGTTTTGCAAAGGAAACGAATAGGGTCAAACCTTAATTCGTGTTTTGTTGAGGATGATAACCTAAACAATACTCAAGATATTGGATTGGTTTCGATCCCAGGTTTGAATAGAGTGTAAAGTTTTGTTATAAAACAATAAAAGAGAAAGTATGAATCTACCTAGGGTTTTCTTTTTGATACGAGACTCAGATTTACAACAATCACAAACAATGTTAACAGATCTATAAAAGAGAAATAAACGCATGGTAATAATAGTAGTGTTTAGTAAATTCTTATCATTTAAATTTATAGATAATACAACATTACTATAGAAAGTGAAAGCAATGTGAATGTATAGTGTAGAAATCATGAAGACTATGTAAATTACAAATCTGTCTATAATTTAATTTCTATGCATATAATGCTGATGAAGTAATTTCAATGAAACTGTGTGTGAGTGAAATGTATGAATATGAAACCTGTGTGAAAACTATTGTTTCCAGCTTATTATACAGAATGTTTTTATTCAAATTCAGCAGTCTTAAAACAATATGCAGTATTAATCTATCTACTTCCTATGGACATAATTTATATATAATGTAGGATGATTGTACATAAATTGTATATTGACAATTTATCATATAACTGAAGAAACATTATATATACTAACTATGATACAGGACCTTCTACAATTAATTAATCTTAGGAACAGAAAACTAATACATATATGATTACTATCTATCTATCGAATTCAATGGAAAAATTTTCCTATCTTCTAATCTACTTTAATTTGCATATCTCTACTAGAGTACGATGCTTCCAAACAACATGTGGAAAAATGGGGATATTGATTTATCAATTTAACATTAAACTTAAACATTTCTAGAATTCTATTCTTTTCGAAAGCAAATAAACAGAAAATACTAGATAAACATAACATAATTATTTACTAGGAATAAGTTAGGAAATCTTTAAGAACCTAAGAAATTCTGTAGGGCAACAAACAACCCAGGAAGACTATTCCACCCAACCATATTCCTGAAAACAGTCAAGTACTGTCTTAGGACCCCCGAACCTATTCACTGAACCACCAAGAGGAAGAAACTTCAGAAATTAGGACTTCTTCTTGCTGTAGTAGTAATCTTCTAAATCTTCAATAGGTAGCAGTCCAAAAGACTTGCTCCTACAACTTTGTTTCTCCTCAATAATATGCAAAACTCAGTTTTCAATCACCACTAACCTCCCTTATTCGAATCTCTCTTGAAATCACCTGATTCACAAGAGGAAAATATTCTGCAGAAATATTGATTAAGAGCTGCCTGCCCAATTCTAATTTGCCTTTATAGGCTGCCTAGGCATTTTTAGATGTTTACTGGGTCATTAAATGAGCTTCCTGCTCACTCCCTCCACCTGTGGGATAATGCCCTATTTTTAGGGGTTGTTGTCCCATAACCAACAATTAGTTGTGTGATGCAATTGCTGCCATGTGTCCCATACCTTCCAACATCTTCCATTCCTCCTAGTGGGTCAGTGAACACTCATTCAACAGTCCTCTTGGGTGTTTTTCTTCTAACTAATTTATTTAAATAATAATATTCAGTAATTACATTCATCCATGATAAAAAATAGTCATAATTACAAAACTTGTAATTTAAATTTAACATAAAGTATTTTTTCAGATAAATAATAATGCTCAAAAATTTGGGTAGGTGACACTCTTCCAGTCATGATTAGCTAGAGTATTCCTTTTTCATAAGTAGTGCCCCCTGGTTTGGAAAAGGGGTGAACTATCACTAGGAAGACAACCATCCAAATACTTTAACAAGTGTGAACGCGACAAGTTCGTTTGTCGATCTTTTCGTATTTAGAGAGCCTAAAAAGAGCTTAAAGAGAGATTCCGAGGGGTTCCTTTTTCATAGGATTTTAACGAGGCCGAAAAAGTGATAAACTATAACTCGGTGACTTATTCTCATCGTTTAACGAGCAAGATAAAGAACAAAGAGTAAGCTCGATCGTCATTAATAATTGAATTTAATGATCGAAATAATGACAAAAAGACTCTCAAAGAATTTGTTCATACCTGATGATACTTACGAGATGATCATCACGGTGAAAAATGGCATCAATTAGGCACTTAAATTGTCCTACAACTCAAAGACTAGGTCAAAAACAGTTTACCAAGCATTTAAAAGCAGTAAATGATTCAAACTATAGCAAAAAACCCACTAAAGCATCAATTTATAAAAGGAATATTCCATTTTTTGTTATAAAAAGGATGAAATAGTGAAAAGAAATTACAATTGTTTTTTACCAAGCTTGGGGAGGGTGAAGTGCCATTTGGAGCCAAACTTCAATTGCCGATTTCGGGAGTTACGGTCCACCATTTCACGAGCCGTTAGGAGCAGGTAGGCCTAAACTCATATTTGCAACTTTTCAATGCTTTGGTTTCATGTTTTTTGCTTATTTTGTAAGGTTTTGAGTTGTTTTACTTGGGGGAAATGTGCCCACGGGTCGATGCAGGCCACCCTTACAGGAACTATGATGACCCAGGTTCGTCGTAAATCCCGTAAGGTTCATTTACGATGATGTCGTACTGTTTGCAAGGACATCCTGTGATGGCGAAAACGTCCAAGTTCAACTCATTACCCAACCCAAAAGAAAAATCTTTGATGCATGGGGTGAGTTCTAATGTTGCTCATTTGTGCTTCTCAACAGGTTCACGGTGATAATCATGGTCTTAGAGTGGCGAGAACGAGAACATGAGTTGGATGATGCTCAGTTTGAAAATGACCCTCAATGCGTTGCTGCATTGAGGAATTGTGGACTTCTCAAATACTTTCGAGTGCTGGGCATGAGGGCCCAAGTTCAGCTACTGACACATATGATCCGATGTTGGGATCCGGTGCAGGAGCACTTCGAGATTGGGGTGCATACATTGAGTATAGATGTTGAGGAAATCTATTTTCTAACAAGATTATCCTGGAGGGGAGAACCTGTATCTCTTATTGGGTCACAAGGAGGTGACCGGACCGTAGATGACCTAATTACTCAGTACTACACTAGAGATACTGTGGCTAGTAGTGGGAAGATTCCCATTAAGGGGATTCGATATCGTCCATTACGTGTTGTGCTCTTCACCCTGGTGAGGGTGGTGGAGAGTCAGTCTGCTCACCTTGCGAGCAAGACACAGTTGATGTACGCAGAGGAGTGCATGGCTCCCAGGGTATTCAACTAGTGCAAGGGACTCCTTACCAACCTCCGGGGTCAGCTTACCAAATGTCGGTGTGGGGCGCTGAAACAGTTTGGATATGGGTCCATGGTGATATATTTCTTACTGGAGCGGGTACCTCATCTGCATTCACAGGTGGACTTGGATGACCAGGATGTCAAGGATCCACGTATGACTCGATGGGCAGAGGTGATGACCTGCCATGGCAGAGGGGGGCCCATCATACCCTTACAGCGGGACAGACATAGGTAAGAACAACAACTTTTGTGTTTTATATTTTATATATTTTATAATTTTTTTTTTAGTAGTGTTGATAATCCGACGTTGTGTGCAGACGTGGATCCATCGCGACTAGTTGGATTTTCTCTCATCGCAGGGAGAGGAGAGGTGTTGGTCGTGGGTGTCGCGGCGCGAGATGCTACCGAGGAGGTAGAGAAGGTTTATGAGAACCTCCAGAGGCTGACCCTGGATATCCCAGAGCCGAGTGTTCATGATCTACCTCGGAGCTACCAGAAGTATGATGTCAAGGTGTCTGACCGTTTTGGCACATTGATGGCCAAAGTGGCGAGGGTCGTGGTCTGCTTTCATGGGAAGCATCCAAGAGCTTCAGGATCTAGGGTTAGGTGACCTAGGCCTTAGGCTCATGTCCTACTTGTGTATGTACTGAAAGCTTATGAGCTTTAGATTTTGTAGAGACCTACTGAAAGCTATCATGCTTCAGATTTTGTATCAGCACCATCATTTTGTATGGATTTATATATATATACAGACATTTTCAGTGGCTTTATACATTATGTGTTCTATGGATGATTTATGTGATCTTGTTTATATGTTTGCTTATACAATGGATGATTTACATGTTATGTATGCTTTTATATTTTTATACAAATGTTATGTGTGTGCATTATACCAATCTAGAATGAAGTTGGCCATCGAGTCAGCAATTGTGTTCATATCTCGTGGAATGTGTAGGTACTGAATAGATTCAAAGTACCTTTCCACGAGACAAAATCGTCTGTAGAGACGGAGTAGAGTGGGGTCACGGATAGCATAAATTCGGTTAAGATGAGATACCACTAGTTGCGAATCCAAATAGATAACAACATGGTCCATACCCAAGGAAAGAGCGTCGGTTAGGGTTCTAATGACTGCCTAATATTCTGCAGCATTGTTGGTTGCAAAACCTAGATAAATTCCTCCTGATTTGATGAGCTCACCGATGGGAGAATAGAGTACCTAGGTTGTCGAAGCAAGGTTACAAGTATGCCGGCTGGCATCGTCCGCGAATCCGTAGCAATTTTCCATCTGCACATGCAAACAAAACATGGTATAAGAAACAAAACAAGACCTAGACACACTAAAACAAAAGCATCACACCACACAAAACACACACGCCATGTACAGTATATACAAGATGTATATGTGTGAAAGACTCAAGCATAGTACCTCTTCAAGTAGAGTCCATTGCAGGGCTCACCCAAAGATATCCCATCGTAGTCTTCTAGTTCATAGGATCCTTTCTCCAAAACACGTTTCACTATATATGGTCTATGCCACATGGACTCGAACTTACCTGCCCCGATCTTATCGTGCCTTTGGTCATATGTGAGGACCAAATAACCTTCATTAAAGATGTAGAGTTGGACTAACCTATCGTTATGTTCCTTGATGCGCTTCTTATGTGCCTCGTTGGCAAGAGCAGCATCGCGGCAGGTCTCGTCAAGCTTTGAGAGGTAAAGGAAACATTCTTCCTCAGTAGTGGTGTTCGAAAGAAGTTCGACTGCACTCTATTGGTAGGACTACCTCCAATCCATAAAATAACTGGAATGGTGTAAATCCAGTGGCAATCTTAACGGAAGTCCAGTATGCCCATAGCGCAGAAAAGAGCATGTTGTGCCAGTTGGACTTATGCATACCCACCATGCATTGAATCATGGTTTTCAAGACCTTGTTAATGGCCTCTACTTGTCCGTTGGAATGCGGGTAGTAAGGAGTTAATTTTTCATGACGAAAACCCAATCTGGCGCTGATCTCATCGACCATATGGTTCTGAAAGTGAGATCCATGGTCGGTGACTATGGCTTGCGGGACTCAGAACCATGAGATAACATGATTGAACATGAAGAGTGCGGCATTTTTGCCGTCGTCCGTGTATGTAAGCATAGCCTCACCCCACTTCGTGAATTAATCCATGGCTACTATGACGTAACCATGCCCCCCAAGCGAGGTAGGCTTACAGTGCATGAATTCAATGCTCCATTTTGCGAAGGGGCCAACGACAATAACTGGGTGTAACGGGGTTGGATGGGTGCGCTTTTTCATTTGAAAATGATGGCATGGGAGACATTTTTTAACGGCCTCAATACAATCTTTGAAGATAGATGGCCAATGATATCCCGCGCGCAGTATCTTCTGGGTTGTATCCATCCTAGAGAGATGACCGCCATAAGCCCTAGAGTGGCAGTCATTCAAGACGTGTTCATCCTCCTCATGACTGAGACAACATCGAAGAATAGAATCAATGCTGGGACGGTAGAATGTATCACTGGTGATCAGGTAATACTTTGTGTGGTAGCGTATTCGACGATGATCGTTAGGAGAAAATTGGGGTTTGAAACGTTGGGTTTGAAGATATAAGGTAACATCTCCAAACCATGGGTCAAACATGCTAATGAGGAACAATGATTCGTCCAGAAGAGAATCATTGGGCTCAAATTCTACATCGGCATGGGGAAGATCACAGATGAGCTCGACAAACACCGATGACTTCTTAGATTTGGCCGTCTCGAAGAGGAGATCGAACTCTTGAAGTATCATGATACAGCGTGAATACTTGCCCCCAAGTACTTGACGTGTCAAGACATGGTACATGGGGTTCGAGTCGGTGATGATGGTGGTGGTGCGGAGCAAGATGTAGTGATGGAACTTTTGGACGGCAATGACTATTGCGAGAGAGCTTCTTGACATGCGAATAACGAGTTTCAGAGTCCATAAGACCCTTACTTAGGTAGTAGATCACATGCTCCTGGGCGTTATTGTCCTCCTGTACCAAGACCATGGCGATCATGGTGGCAGAAGCAGCGAGATAAAGGATATAATCCTTGTAGTAATTAGGCGGTTGGAGCACAGGGGCATACGTAATGGCATGTTTGAGACTGTTAAAGGATTGTTGCGCTTGATCGTCCCAAATGAATGGGACGTCCTTCTTGAGTAGTCTCATATAACCCTGCATCTTTTGCATGAAATTACAGACAAAACACCGTAACTAAGTTGCCTTCCCTTGCAAACTTTGAAGTTTCGTAATGTCCATGGGAGGTGGGAGAGCGACAATGGCTTCCACCTTTAAGGGATCAATGCAGATCCCATCTTTCGAGATGATAAAACCAAGGAGGTGTCCAGACTCGATGCAGAAGATACACTTGTGAGGGTTCAGGCGGATGTTATACCACCTGCATCTGAGGAAAACGGACATCAGATGATCAATGTGGTACTCACGTTGCTGTGAATGAGCAGGGAGATCGTCGAGATAAGGTTCCACAAAGTCCTTCACGTCATGAAAAGCGTACAACATGGCCCACTGGAATGTGGAACCAACATTTTTAAGGCCAAAAGGGAGTTTGCGATAAGCAACCGTGCCCTAAGGACAGATGAAAGTTGCCTTAAGTTTATCAGCCGGGTGGATCTAAATTTGGTTGTAACCGGAAAAGCCATCCATGAACAAGAAGATGACACTTCCGACACAATTTTCTATGATCTGGTCGATAAAGGGAGTGGGGTAGTTGTCCTTGGGACAAGCTTTGTTCAGATCCCGATAATCAACACAAACATGAATGGTGCCCTGCTTCTTAGCTATAGGGACGGCATTTGAGACCCATTATGTTAATGGAACATGGTAAATGAAACCAACCTTCAAGAGCTTCTCAATTTTTGCCTTAATCATCGTAGTTTTCCTAAGGTGTACTGGTCGTAGCTTTTGCCGGAGTGGTTTAGCATCAGGATAGGTTTGAATCTTGTGCGAAACAATAGCTGGGTCTATCCCAAGCATTTCCTCGTAGGTCCAAGCAAATACACCTTGAAATTACTTGAACAAGGCCGTGAATGTTGTAATCTCTTCAAGGGAACACTTCTGGCCTAAACAAATGTGTTCCACTACACCAAGAGTGACCGATATGTCTACTGAAATGGTAGGTTCAATGTTGGCCAAGTTGCCTTTAGTGTCGGTTTGACATGTAAGTATCAGGAACTGAGGGAAAGGGTAGACATCCAGTGTAAAGATGGTGGTGATGCTATTCTCCATAGTATCCGATGGGGGAAGGAAAGATGATCAATGGTGGACGTCTTCCATGGGGGGTCATCCGAACTCATGATATCCATGATGGACTCGTTAGACGGAAAATTATGGAGTAGAGGGTCGGGTAAGGAGGACGTCTGCTGTAGAGAATAGGATGTGGAGGCCACGGCTAAGTGGTCCTCAGGTGCGGACTGGATAGCCTCATAAGTGAGTTCAGCGGGTGAAAAAGGCATGGTGTCTCCAATCAGGTGCATAGTGGCTTCATTAGGTACAAGCCATTGATTGGTAGAGTTGGGGACAGATGAAATCCTAGAGGAGATCATGTTCACCATGGCAACATGATTAGGTGGATCCGAGGTTGGAAAGATGCCCATAAGAGATGAATCTTTTATGAGTCCAACCCCCACGCTCTCATATAGCTGCGAAGATTGTCCAAGTAATGGAACATTATTGCCCGGATGAGTAGCGGTGTTAGGTGTACAAAAATCCAGTTGGTCGACAGTGACAATTCGGCCTTGGTGGGGGAATTGTACTATGCGGAAGATTTATTATTGGACCGCAGTCATGGCATAAAACCAATTACGACCAAGTAATAGATTATAATTTGAAGGGGCTACGACTACTTCCACGTTAATGGTTGCGGTCTTACCCCCCAACTCGACTGCTAAGGCTTGTAATAGCCCAATGGCTCTCCAACACGAAATCAACATGACCGAGGTAGAGGCACCTTCATCCAAGACGGTACGATGGATTGTTTTCCCAACAATGTTTGTGTCAACTTGAAATGCCAACTGATGGGAAGGCCTCAACTTAAAGTATTCAAGTCGGAACATGATGGTATTAGAAGGATCCGGATCAACTGCGCCAATGGCAGCAAGGAGAGTCTTGCGCTGGTTAGGGAAGTTCTGCAAGACCTCTAGTGTCGACATAGAACAAGCAGCTTGTGCTAAGTCCTCTACAATATCGTAGTTTTGAGCTTCCCGAGCATTAGGATTGAAAACGGCTCTTTGAATCGTGCTCTTGGGCCGACGCAACACTGACTCTAAAGAAGGATTCTCAATGGTGAGAGAAGTGTGTGGTACAGTGGCGTCGAGGATAGAAGTGGAAGTTTTTTCAGTATTACTTCCGACTGGTTCCTTCTGAGGGACTGAGTCATATGAACGAGAATGTGTGTTCAAGTTAACGGTCTCACCACGCATCATGAGAACATGCGCGGTGGAGGATGCCTCTCCTTGGGAAGGAGAGGTGTGTGTGATCAGTTGATGGTTCTAAGCGGGGAAGGGATCATTGAGAACTGCGGGGGTAGAGTTTCCCTTGAGAAACTTCTGCACTTCGTCTTGGTGGGGACATTCCTTTGAGAAATGGTCTCCATCGCACAGTAAACAAGGATACTTCAACTTCCTCTTCTGTTTGGTGTCTTCGGGGGTGGGCTTGGGCTCCTGTTGGTTATAAGGTTTCTTAGGTTTCCCTGTGTTTTTCTTCTTACCACCGGATTTCTGAGATGAAGCTGATTGAATAGAATTCACGCTGATTGAACAGAATTCACCTCTTCGGTTTAGGTAGGAGTGGGCAACTTGGTGATGTTGTTTCTAGCCTACGTTGGGGATGGGGAAGAACCTGGAGGGTTCGACGATCTAACAGTTTGAGTAGGAGGCTGGGTGGTAAGGGAACTAATGATGCCATCGGCTTGAGGTCCCTTAGGTGGTTGTGCAAGGTCATACATAGGGCGGGGTGCGTCATGAACAATTTCGTATAACATGTCAGATTGAGCATAGACTAAGTCTAAGTAATGGGCACGGGAAATAGCCTATTTCTCGATAACAGCCCCTCCCATGGAAACGTCTCGAGCTACGACAGGTAAAAGTGACTTTGTGAACCAATCAACTAAGAGTTGGTTAGGAATATGAGACTTAATAAGACATCATCTTTGCTGCCACTCATGGATATGATCCGAGATGTGGGTTGCGGTATTCTAGCGAAGAGAGGTCAATAAGTCGGTACCAGTCTCATAGCGAATGGGAAACTGGAAGTGGGTAAAAAATGACATAGCAAGAGAACCGGAATATGGAAAGGATTTTGGTGGTAGTTCAATATACCACTTAGCAGCTGGGACGGTGAGAGTCCGTTGAAATAACCTAAGACGGATCGAGTCGTCCATCAAGGAGTTGGATGAACACCATAAATGGTATGTCATCACATGCTTTTTTGGGTCTTCACTAGGCTTGCCATCAAATTTGGGGATATCTGATGGTAACTTAATCGGAATGGGAGGCCAGTTATGCCCGTGGAAGATGGGATCATTCGTTAGACGAGACAGGTTGGGTAGGTCCAAAGTAGCCAAAAATGGAAACTGTTGGTTCAGCTGGGGGTATTGATAGTACTAGTAGGGCATGTATGGACCGGTAGGACCTTGAATCGATTGGTTGTAAGGTGTTCCCTGGGGAAACTGACCGTAAGCGGGTATGCCGCCTATTTATATGTGGGTCCACCACCATAATAAGGTGGTCCATATCCATAGGGTGGGGGTCCACCGCCACCGCTAGGGGGGGTGAAGGTCCACTGCTACCGCCGGGAGGGGGTGGGGGTCCGCCACCACTGACATAATAAGGTGGTCCTCCACCGCCTCTGCCAGGAGGGGGGGTGGGAGACTTCCTCCGCCGGAGGGATAGGGGCCTCCGCCACTGCCACCACTAGAAGGGTATGGTCCTCTGCCACCACCTCCACTATAATAAGGTGGTCCTCCACCACCTCCGTCGGGAGGGGGTGGTCCTCCACCATAAGGTGGGGTTTCACTGCCATTAAGGGGTGGTGGTCCTCTGCCTCCGCCAGAAGGGGGAGGGCCTCCGCCTCCACTACCAGGAGGGGGTGGGCCATTGTGGCTAGAAGGGGGTGGTCCTCCACCAGAAGGTAGAGGTCCACCTCCTCCGGGATTATATGGGGGCCCTCCGCCTCCGGTGGGAGGGGTAGGGGGACCAAGCGAGGGTGGTGATACTTGAGGGATAGTTGGTGGGGGTCCATGTTGTAAAACATTTTGATGCCCCCATAGAGTTTATGGATTTCCGGGATATGGTATCCCGTAGGGTGCGTTTTCGGGATTGAATTATCCCGACACAGGGTCAAGATAACCTAGATACACTTGACTCCATGGTGGTTGAGTTACATTGGATGGTCCCCCAACATGAGATAATCCCATGGTGGATGGGTCAGCGGGGAGGGAAGTTCCAACGGAAGGACCAATGGGAAATCCTTCTCCTGTGTTAGGGTTAGGAGACGGGGATTTCCCCCCAACAACCACATTCTAACCACTAATCAATGGTGGACCCAACGTAGGTTGTTGATTACCTACTACGGTAGGAACATTACCTATAAGGAAGGTAGGGGGTAAAGAGTATCCTCCCCGAGAGTTTTGGGGTGGGGAGGAGTGGGTAATGTAATCATGGTGGTAACAAGTGTGTTGGACTGTTGTCCTTCAATAGGTTGAGTCACTGGAGGTATAGAACTGGTCTCCTGTCTAAGGGGTGTACTCGCAGGAAGTGAGGGTTGACCAAATTCATGATTGGTCATGTGGTGGGTGGGTGATTCTGGTGAATCAAAAGATAAATAACGACTCAGGAGTGGCTGATATGGAGGTAACGTCGGGTCTTCAACCCTTCGTAAAATACTTTGTCTTCGAAACTCCTCACCCATAGCACGTAATCGAGTCATACGATCACAATAAGGTGCTAGAGAGTCTTCAGGAGTAGCCCAACTAGGTGGGGATGCAATGGAAAAATGAGCCACTTGGTGGCCTAGAGATGATGTCCAAAAGGCTGTAGTTGGACCAACAGCTGATACAGAGTTGTCCTGGGGAGGATTTATCCATTCCAACGATCCAGGCTCTCCCGTTAAAATAGGAGGTAAGTTTTGTGAAGTGGAAATTTCTACTTCTTCACCCCCTGGGGGGTGGGAAATGGGTGAATTTGGAGGAAACATGTGTGCTATAATATTCAAAGTAGGGTTTTCTACTTTAGGTGACACGACTGTGACGTGTGGGTCCATTCTTACCTTCGAAACTACCTCCTAGTTAAAGGGATATTCGGCTGGTAAGTTCAAAATTATGTGGGACCTTCTCCAAGGAAAGTCAGCCAGAGTGACTGAAACATATTTTCTCCTAAGGTAATCTAAACAAAAGAAAAGCAGTCCAGAAAAACCTACACAAACTAAGGCCACAAGCAAACTTATGTGATAGGTGTGGATTCAAAAGTCTGGAACCTCACAGGATTATCAAGGCTTTGCAACTCATTATATACCGCAGGTTCCAACAATAAAACACAACAAGGAGGATTAGGACCGTACCCTTGCCTGAATACTCGACTACCTGGACGACACGTGCATAGTAATATCCTCGAGTGTTATTCTCGGTGTATTGCTCTGCCGAGATGGCTAAATGGATAGCTCAATTGGTTTCAGGAATCCTGATGGTGTCTCCCAATATACTCAAGGTACGTAGGAGCTCAAATCCGTAGTGGTGTTGTCTAATGCACAACCGTACGGCACGAGACCTTCCTATATACTATCGAGTACGTGAAACACCTTTCTATATATGCCAAGTACATGAAGTGCCTTTCGATATACCCTAAGGTATGTGAAAAATCCTTCAATATACCTGGTTGGTACGTGAAAGAGCTCCGATATACCGGTTGGTCCGTGGAAGACTACAATACCCCCGGAATACAGTGCTAGCAAGTAACGACAGTTGCCACGTTTTACGACACCGGAACACGTCTCTAACTTAACACACAAGTTACTAAAAATTTTACCCTAGTTCTACCGTTAATTTTATTTGGACAGTTAGGTGCATGCATGAGGTGAGTACATAAATGTAAACAGAATGCAAGCCCTAACTACATTAAAAAATGTACTTTTCTTTTGATGAAATCTATATACGGGAAGGATAAATATTTTTCCAAGTGGTTTTTCCAAAACAACAAAATGCAACACAATCCCAAATCTACCAAATTTGACAATAAAAGTACTCTTTTCGTTTTCCCCAAGCAAAACACAAAAAATCCACAAGCATCAAAAACCAAATCTAAGCATTTTCTTTTTTCTTTTCGAATAAAAAATGAAGCTAAGTGATGAAATGAGAGAAGTTCTATCTAGAGCACACTAACTTTTCCAATTTCACTATGATAGCTTAGAAACATAAAAAACCAAAGACGCATATAATTTTTCAAGCATGGAATCACTTTCACAAAAAATTGATCTCACTTGAATTTTTCAAGAAAATGAATGGCTCATAATTCCCGAAAAGCACAAATGATTAACTTTCCTCTCAAACTTTTCCGAAACACTAATCAATGATAAATTCCAACACATGAACCAATTTCCACAATAATTTTCAAATGCACTTGAAAACGGTAAAAATGATGCACTTTGAATTTTTCCAATGATATGCCAAGATTATAACTTGATAACAATAATGTTTTTAAGCGTGAATGGCTGAAAAGAGAGATTATTTGCAGCACTCCAAATACTCAGAAATTCTCAAGAAAATGACAAGCACTCATATAAACTAGAACACTCAAGACACTCAACAAGCAACCGAATGCAATCAAAGCTAAGTAACATGTGCAAAAGAGGTCTGGGATCGGATCCAATACGAAGATAAGATCAGGTGAGGAGAGGAGGGAAAGCAACGTCAAGTGGATGAAGGTGGGGGAGACCAAAGTGTCCACCACTACCAAAACTCAAACTTGTCCAAAATGGAACCCAAAACCACTCTGAATCAAACCAAATGAAACCAAACACTAACAATGCAACATCAAAAAGGTCTCTAACTGGAAGATATAGTGCAGAGGAGGTCTGTAAGGAAAACCAAAATCAAAAGTTGATGAGGAGAGAAACCAAGCACAAAACTAGACTGCTCATCGCAGTCTCTGGTCAGACTCAAAGCGACCGTCGTAGGATGTCAAACTGTGGTGTGCAGTAGCGTCGCAGGTTGCAGAGCAACAGACTGTTCCTAACAGGGGAATGTCGCTCTGGATATATCACCCAATTGTGATGGGCGAGATCCCTATGCAAGGATGAAAAGATCTCCAAATATGATCAACCAAAAGGCTTGACAATCAAACATACAGACTTTAAGGAAGTCAACAGACTCTTCAAGAAGAAGACCTAGTGGTGAAATGGTTAAGGAGGCAAATGAAATAGCTGATAAAGAAATCAGAGAAAAATACTTTCAAACTGAAAGCTTAAAACAACAATGCATGTAATCGCTCCCCAGTATGGTCGCCAAACTTGTTACCGGACAATCTACCGAAAGTGAACTTAAGGCGTGATCTCCCTAGCTCAACATAAATCTAGAACAAGTGAGATAGAATATGAAACTGCTTTCCTATATCTAGTTAAAGATTGAGTGATTAGATGTCTTACCTCTAGCTTGTAGATCTTTCTCCTTGATGTTGTTCCAAGTTCCACGATCGTCAGATCCTAGCCGCAAGACCCGTCAAGACATACAAAACAATACAAGCAAGTAAAATACATCTAAACAGTAACAGATCTAAGTAAACGGTTAAGCAAGTACAATACACAAAACATCATTAACACAACAATATTTGGTGGAAAGAGTTTATATTACTGTATTAAAAGAGGGAAGTACAAAAGAGTGATGATTACAACCAAAGCTTAACGTCGCAATCCTCCTCCAACAAGCCAATGCCAAAGCCTCCAAAGGAAGTATAGGTCTCCCAAGAGATGAGTAGATATCTCCTCAGCTAATTTCACCAGCATGCAAGTGCTATAGACTTGCTCCCTTTTGTTAGTAATTACACGAGCATACATATTTTACCCTTCGAGAGAAATAAACACAAACAAGCAATCACATAATAGAGACACATAATTTACCCTGGAAACCCCATGCGGGGAAAACCAGCACCCAATGAATATCTTCATTACCCTTGACCTAAACCGTCCAAGCCGGGCCAAGTGAGCTCACTCGCTCACCTCCAGGCCACTTTAGAATGGAGCCTTCTCAAGCCTTATAAAGGCTTCCTTACATGCAATACCATGGGGCAATACCATGGGCTACAACAAACCATGTGCCCAAAAACATGTGCTAGACCTAACCAACTTTGATTCAATCCTGAGTCAAGGTTAACCCTAACAATCCCCCCTTTAAACTTGACTTGGAGTAATCACCAACCCCCCTCAAATTTTTAACCGAGGAATCTCACATACACCCCCTATCACCTAGGTCTTTCTCCTGACTTTACCGGTGAGTTACCAGGGGTATGCATGCCTTACTAGGTCTTACAGCCATATGCCCTTTTACATGCAAGCTGCTCCATTATTATTATTTTTTTTCATGTGTCTTCATGGTGACTACATGATCACCATCTATTGCTTCATTCTCTCACTTTTCCATGCTCGATTTCTCGCTCGTCCTGCCTTGCATTCTTGCCATGCTTGTTTTCTTTGCCTTTCCATTTCTCATATGCAAAATTTTCATATCACCACTTTACACCTATGTGCTTGCCATAATTATCATATTCCATGTCCCACATTCTTGACCATGATGCATAAAACCATGCTCCATCATTTCATAAACCCATGCTCATAAATAAAAAGCTTTGAAAACATTTTATGACATAGACAAATCCCTTTTATGTCCCTTTTAACATATGACATGAGCCTTTTAAGAAAGAAAAAGCTATTTTAATAATTGATTTTACCTTTCCATATTCATGGTTTGACTACTCTTCGTGGATCTCTTCAACGGATTCACATGAGATCGATTCCATGAGACTTGCATGCTCACGCTTTTCGAACAGAAGCAAGTTGGTCTTGTCACACGAATACTTTTGGACCGCTTTAACACACTAAATTCTTAGCGATTGGGGCAATTTTTATTTTTATTTATTTATTTTATTTTTTTCAGCAGCGATCTTTAACATTCATGGCTCCTCTCGTCCTCTAACCCGAATCTGCAACCAATTCTGACCAGATCCGCATATTCTCTTTCAACGTGACCAGGAAACCCTCAGACTTTTCCTCCACGCAGCGTTTCAAGCTAGGATTTCTTCTCTACGCAGATCCAGTCACATAAAAATGGATCTCAGAAGTAGCCACACACAGGACACCAATGTGTCTTTTTTGGCCTTCCACCATCACGTGTAGCCTTCAATCAGCCACTGCAAACAGGTTTTCACGCAGAAGCATAGAAGCTTCTCTTTTCACCAAGAATCCTTATTTTTCTAGTGTGGGTTCTGCAATCCCACGACCTTCTTTCTATCAACAGAGATCTGGATTTACAACAGATCTCATGCAGCCCGCTCAACTCTTTACTTCATGGATTTGACGGCATGTCATTTCCAACATTTTCTCCATGGTATATTATCCACTATTCATTGGATCTTCTCTTCATCGTTGGTCCACAAGTGCACGGACCCAACACAACTATCCACATCTACAACCACACCGTGTCTGCACTATTTAAGATTACAATTTAACAATGCGGCCAGCACCAGATTGCTGCAAAACTTTGATGCCACCTTCCTCAATGCATTTCAAAGGCTTCTTCTCCACATCGAACGGTTTATTTGACATGAGATCTCATCTTTTCTGGCTACAGCAGTGGGTGTCTTCTTCCGATCTACATGCGGATTTTATCACACGTAGTTGGTCAACAGATCAATGGCTCATTTAATGATAGTAGCAGCTTCTCACTTGGACGCGACTCCTTTGCTCAGATCTGCCTTAACCAAAAAAATGTAGGGCAACTCCTTCCTTTCTCATGTGGTCTACAAATTCCCGAGTGGCTCTCTTGATAGTGCCAGATCTGATCTTCTTACATTGGCGACTCCATCATGCTTGCCGACGCCTCTCTTTGACCACTAGGATGAGATCTCGACACAACAAATAGTTTGTCATCCACAAGATCACGACCTTCTTTACACCTTTCACGGCGTGCCCCTCATAGATCGACACTCAACCTACAAACCCGCAATCTGTACATACAATCTCTACCATAGCACATGCACATAGCAACACCAACAAGCACAACCAATCCAAACCATGGCTCTGATACCACTTGTTAATAATTACACGAGCATACATATTTTACCCTTCAAGAGAAATAAACACAAATAAGCAATCACATAATAGGGACACATAATTTACCCTGGAAACCCCATACGGGGAAAACCAACATCCAATGAAGATCTTCATTACATGGCCAAAACCGGCCATCCGGGCCAAGTGAGCTCACCCGCTCCCTCCAGGCCACTTTACAATGGAGCCTCCTCAAGCCTTATAAAGGCTTCCTTACATGAAATATCATGGGGCAATACCATGGGCTACAACAAACCATGTGCCCAAAAACATGCGCTAGACCTAACCAACTTTGACTCAATCCCGAGTCAAGGTTAACCCTAACACCTTTGGAATGAGAATGAGCTTCATATATATAGGACTAAGAGGATAGGGTAGGTTGAGATATAGTGGGAGAGGGTTACAGGATCCTCCCAAAGGGCTAGGGAACCGAATGCCAGCTCCCCTATAGGTTATGGATAGAGATCCACATCACACACCTTCGAGAATGGGCTTGAAGATGCTCTTTTATCCATTTAACTGACATCGTCGCAGGCTGCAGTAAGACAACCTGCAACGTCGCAGGTTGCACAAAGGTGACCTGCGACAACCTCACTAAACCCAATAGAAATAGGTCAGTATCTCTTCCAAGTTGATAACTTAGTCAATAACTTAGGGATGTTTACACTAAGTATTATGATGGGAATATTTAGGTGTAACATACCACAGGGGAAAATTTTTCTTGAAATTATATTCCCTTGATCTATGTGTATCCTTTGCATACCAATATTGCCTTATTTCTGACAACTTGTCCTTATTCGTTTTGTTTGTTTCTAAATACCCACTTTGTTCCAATAACATTCTTGTTCTTTGGTCTTGGAACAAGTTCCTAGGTTTTGTTCTTTTTTATTTGATCTAGTTTCTCATTCATGGCCTTCATCCAACCTCCATCAAATTTGGATTCTTCAATTTCTTCTGTTTCTATTTGAGATAGTAGTAAGAAATGCACTTTTTCAAATGGATTTCTCAGACTCCTTCTTATTCTTACACCAACATATTTTTCTCTGATAATCAAATCTTCTGAATGATTCTTTTGGACATATCTAGAAGGTCCCTTTGTGTCCGGTCTTCCATCCTCTAATCCATGCTGATATATTTCCTCCTGTGGAACTTTTGTTTCTTGATTTTCTTCATACGATTGTTCTAGTAAGGGTAAATCATCATCTTTTTCAATTCTTCTATGAGTCAATACTTCATCAAATTTGACTTAATGATTTTCAACTATCTTTATGAGTCACAAATTATATCACTCGTAGGATTCTCTCCTAGAGGAATAACCAAGGAAAATCCCTTCATCTGATCTGGAATCAAATTTTCCAAGAGTATCATCATTTCTTTTGATGTAGCATTTGCTTCCAAATATTCTGAAATACTTAACTGTAGTTGGTCTTCCTTTCCATAGTTCATATGGTGTTGAACAACTGTTTGTTTTGATCAAACATATGTTTAGAATGTGGGCAACTATATGAATTGCATGTGTCAAAAACATATCTACTAGATTTGATTAGTTTAGCATTGTCCTGACCATCTCTTGAACAGTTCTGTTTTTTCTTTCTGCCACCCCATTTTGTTGTGGTGTTTTGGCTGCTAAAAACTATCTTCTAATAACATGTTTGTCACAATAGTTATCAAACTTGTTTGATCTATATTCTCCTCAATTATTATACCTCAAGCACTTTATTCTTAAGTTGGTTTTGTTCTCAACAACTTCTTTAAAAGTTTTGAAACATTCGAATGTTTCTGATTTTTCGTTAAGAAAGAACAACCACATCATTCGAGTGAAATCATCAATGAACAATTAGAAGTATGCTTCACCATTCATTCCTCTGGTTCACTTTTGACCACATAGATCTGAATGAAACAATTCTAAATTTTTTGAGGTAGTGTACTCTTTTGTTGGGTAATTAATTCTTGTTTGTTTCCCATGTGTCTCAGTGTTTACAAAATGAGTTTGATGGCTTAGTAATTCTTGGAATGTCCCTTACTTCTTGTTTCCTACTAATCCTGGCCATATTGTTAAAATTGATGTGTCCCAATCTCCTATACCAAAGCCAACTTTCATCAATTTGTCCCATGCAACATTTTTCTTCTCTTTCCTCATCCAGAATGTAAACATTGTTAGGAGTTCTGGAGGTTGTTTCCACAATTCTTCCTGTATCCTTGTTTTTGAATTTGTATTTTTCTGAATCAAAAGTGAGAGTGTTTCCTTGATCGCACATATGAATAACACTTAAAAGATTGCATATCATGTTCTCGACTAATAAAACATTTTCTTCCTTGGTGCTTTTGTTTCTTAGGCTTGCGAGGCCCTTGCCTAGAATTTTGGCTTAGCCATTATCCCCAAAATAGACATTGCCTCCCTTGTCTTCTCTAAAATTCAGAAAGGTGTTTTATCTCCTATCATATGCTTGGAACATCCACTGTCTATATATCATTTCCCCCTTCTACTCTGTGCATGTAAGGTTAGGATGCATGCTTCCTCGTGAACTTGATCCTTCTGGTCTTCATCTGTCTTAGTGGATTGTCTAGGTTGTTGTTGTCTTTTGTAGTTTTGAGTATCATGTTCTAACGTTTCACAACATTCGTCTTTTGAACTTAAAATACTGAAGGGATTGGGGTCTCCATTCAAAAATTTAGGTGGTTTTCTAAGGATGCTCTATTTAGGATTCATCTGACTGCACAAACCGTTCTTCCTGACGTATGCTAATGCATGAGATCTACAATTTATTTCTTTATGACCAAAATTGTGACAGTAATAGTAAGTTCCCAAGAAATTTTTCTGGTACCTGATAGGATAAAATCCCTGAAGCTTTCCAGGCTTGTTTTCTGAATTATTTGGCCTTTTATGTTCTTTCTCAAATTTTTGAGCCGTTCTTGACAGTGGAGTCTTGAGAGCATGTGCATAACTTTTGATGAAGTATGATTTTTCATCAATGATGTTTCTATATATTTGCTTATTCGCTAGCTGAAAACTTAATTTTTGGATTCCATTTCTCAGAGAGACAATTTTGGCATCTAGACTTTCACACTTGTCATCCTTCAATTTCAACTACCTAGTGGTGTCTGCCTCCAATATAAGAAGAGATTCCTGCAGGAGCTTGCTTTTCTTCCTTGACTTCTTTACTTCGTCCAGAGCACTGACTAGTTCCCCTTCAAAATATACTTCAACCATCTATTCATATTTTGAATCCATTTTTGTTGGGATCTGCGCAAGGATCTTCCTTCCAGATGTTAATCTGTTACTGAAGAAACCCGCTTTGATACCAATTGTTGGAATTGATTTAATACTGAGAGGGGGGTGAATCAATATTAGCACAGTTATCAATTGTTTTTACCTTCTTTAATAGATCAGTCATAAATTAATATTTATGATTAATTATGCATCCAATATAAAAAAAATCATTCATCCATATATGCACCAAGACAAAGAACACAGAACATAAGAATTTTGACGTGGAAACCCAATCAAGAGAAAACCAAAAAATGATTCTTTTACAGTGGAAAAAGAATACATTCAAGGAAGCACCAAATTCCTATATTTACCAGCACCAACTGGAAGGAGGCACCAACTCCCTGTTTTTACAGGCTCCGACCTGAAGGAAGCATTGAATCCCTATGTTTCTCCAACACCAACTGGAAGGAGGCTACAACCCCCTTTCTCCTTTCCCCATCCTTCCTCCCATATATCGAAAATGTGATTCTGACTTACTCAAATTCTGACTCGTGCACACTTCTGATCTTTTGATATTAGTTATGTTGTGGGTTATCTTCGTATGCAGACGATTTACTGTCACTGTGTTGCATACATCACTTGAATTCTCATTCCTCTCAATTCTGCACTTCTTCTGATGTCTTACTTCATGTATTCTTTGATTTTTGATTCTGTATTCTGCGCCAAGATATGCTCTTTCGATCTGCTACTATGCAACCGCACTCACCAACTGATAATGTGCCTTCAATTGATAGTTTTTTGCTCCGAGATACTGCACTAGTAACATATGGAACTGCACACTTACTGATGGGTCCATTCTGTATAAGTGCCACAGTATTTTTAGACAATCTATGACATGCCATGCATAAATAGATTCGTCCTTTCAGTTTAACACACTTGTCTCAAATCATCCTCATCATGACGCGCTTACTGGATCCTGATGTTTCTCTATCACCGCACATCAGATGAACTGCTCAACTTCGCACACTTCTCTTCAATATTCATGCATTATTCAAACATATGCGCATCACCTGATAAACTTCAGTTCTGTTTTTGTGTTTTTGTCTTCCAACATCTTTGACTATCTACGTGTTGTGTGCAATAATGTCATTCAATCTTCACGAAGTTGCGCATGCTTCTGTGTTTCTTCCTTTCAGTGTTTGTGCAAGCGTCACAGATCTACAACATCATTCTGTGCACCATCAGCTGTATCATTCCTCTGTCTATCTGCACTCGGCTCCTCGCTAGCTCATGATTTTCTGTCCTCGAGCCCTTGATGCCCCTAATATAAGTCTGTAACAAACACTTGAAGCTCTTCTATCTCGCCATTGAGCTTACTTCAAATATCCAACTTGCATCTCTATTTATACATGTCCTATACGGATTGTATGTCAATAAGTTGGTTGTGGCATCCCTTTTTCCATACTTCACAGATTGTGCTTTTGCCACATGTCATCATATCTGTTGTTGATGTGTCATCCTTTGTGGGTATTGCGCATTCACTGTCCACGACTTAGTGGGACTTACACCTTAGTGGTGTACTTCTTGTGCTCTTAATGTACCATTTATTTGAGGTATGTGCGCATGCTTTCTCTTCAACTTGATAAGTCTTTGGAATTTGTTGAACCATTCCTTGTGGGTAATGCACACTTGATGTTCGAATGCTTTGCAAAATCTACGCATAAACTGAATTCTCCCTGGTGGGACTTTGACCCTTTCAGTATCATCCCTTGTGGATATTGTGCACTTGATGTATCATCTGCTTGTGGAATTTTCACATAGATATACTTCAACTACTGCATCCTTCTTGGAACTTGTGCACCTTTTACCAACTGAAAGTATATTTTGATTTGGCAAGACTTGCGCACTTTCAAGACTGTCTGACCATAGGCTATTTCTTACAGCTTGCGCACTCCCTCCTTGACCAAGCAATGCTTGTGCGTTCCAGAGTCTTCTTTCAACATTCTTTCACACTTGTATCTTTGCTTAACCAACTCCTTGGCTGCTTGTGCACATGTACCTTTTTCAAACCAATTATTTTATTGCTACCTTGAGTGAGTATGACTTGGTGGACTTGTCTTCTGCGTTGGTACCACATGTAGTAGGATACATTGCTTATGTGCTTCTTTGAATTGGATTTGTATTGTATGATGTATCCTTGCTTATGTGCTTCTTCATGAATGTATCCTTAGACACACACCTTCAGACTGGATGCAACTTCTAGATATACTTCTTCACATTGGCATCCATGTCCTTCACCATCTTGTGCATATACTTCTTCAAAGTGGCTTCCATATACTTCTTGAGCTTGCATGGGAATGTTGTATCCACTTTGAATTCAATTGACATTAATGAATCAAACTGAATCAATAGAAATCCTCTTTGACATTAGTTGACATCAATGACAACCAAAGTTCAACAAAAAGTGAAGAAAATGCAATCCAAATATTAATGGATCAACTTCAAAAACTAGTAAACAACATAATTTTCAAAACAAAACAAAAAAACTAGGATCTAATATTTTATGTATAGATCAACCCAATATATTTTGGTTTTGAAAATGGTATATTGAACATTGTATTAGTTGAAGGGAACAAAAATTACTTGTTAACTTTTCCATAAATTTTCAAGGAGAAATATTTAATTAATTGAAATTTGGCACGTTAAATGATGCTAATATTTTTTGAAATGAAAATACTACTAGAAAGACAACACAATTCCCTATAAGTTTCTTTTTTCCTACACATCAAAATTTTTAAGGCTTATATGAATTTTGGGGTTTTAAATATTAAAAAAATGTAAAATACCCAATTTTCATTACCACATTTCATTGAAAAGTGTTAACCATTTTCATGGATCCTTTCAAAAATCATTGCTAATAAGTGGTTTCTTTGTGGCGAAGAGAACAAGTTCAATGCATACTTTGAAAATCATCTAGATTTTAAAATGTCTATAAATAATTTATATTGTAAATATCTTGCAATATGAATTTACTATTATAATTTGAATATATCTTGCAATTAGCAATAGGTTCATTAAGGTCTTTTTTTCTACATGTGGAGAATGCTTTCCCTTCATATGTAGAATATTTATTGAATGGTTTCGTTCATGTACTCATTTGTCTTTCTTCTTTGGGCCTTGTCATCACTTCTATCATTGTTTGATGGTTCTTGCATGATTTATTTTTCCCTTCATTTGAGGTTAATGTGAAAATCCTCACAGCAGATCTAAGAGATGATGTATAACTCACAAGAGTAATTATGATTAAGCAAGAAAATAGAAGAAGAGTGGTCAATACAGTATAATGAGCAACAGAATAATATGGTACAGTAGAACTCGGATAGAAGCAATAATACTTCACACACACTAACTAATTAATCACAATATGGACAAATAAGTAGTACAAGCATGAGGATTCAAATTCCTAAGGTGGCAATTCAAATTAGACTTCATGGAGTGATCAAAGGATCACTAGAGTGTCATCGGAGCACAACTAGGTGTCCTCATGATCATCAGTGGAGTCATCAATGCACAAGTAACTGTCAACTGTTAGTCAAACTGAGTCTAACTGAGTGTAGTAGGTGTAACTGAATGTAACTAGCACATGGAGACACTAACTGGATGAAGGAGGCTCAGTGGAGGATGCAGTAGGAGATTACTAGAGTCAGAACAGGTAGTTTAGTCTCACTGGAGGTCCATCGGAGTGATAAGGTCAGTAAAGAGTCAGTTAATCCTTAAATCAAGGAAGTAACTGAAGATAACTGAATATAACTGGACTGGTAGGTGAAGAAGGTGCCTTTGTCATGCAGTGGAGCAAAGGAGGTTGCATTAGTCACTAGGAGGGATGAAACTGCAAGGAAAGAAGCTCTCGGGTCTAGCTCATTGAGGGCTAGGTGCTGGTGCTGATGACTGGAATGCATGCAAAATGCATGCAAACCCTAATATTTGCATGCATGACTAAAAATGCAAACAATGGAAATGCTGCTAGGACTAGGATGGAGTACAGGAATATCCTAACAGTTAATTCCCTAAATATTATATATAGCATTACTTCACCCCTTTTCTCACTCAAAAATAACATTAGTCACAATCTTCCATGCACATGATATTATGATGTACTTTTTCGCACCATTCAAACAATACTCTCATCATGGGATGGATTAGTAAGTTCATGAAACTCACATTCTTGTCTTTGACACTCGAGGATATTGGCTTCATACTCAAAACTTCTCAATCTTATATTACTCTCTATTACATTGTTGATAGCATTTTGGAGGGCATACAACTTGACTAGACTGACATACGATAAACCCAATCCATCCCATGGTCGTCTTATCTTACTCTCTATTACATTGTCAATATCATTTTGGAGGGCATACAACTCGACTGGATTGATCATATGATAAACCTGATCCATTTGATAGTTGTTTTATCTTACTCTCTTTTTTTTCCTCGAAAAAAAATTGCAATTCATTATATTATAATAAATCACATTGTTAAGAGGCATATAAATGTCTTAGCTTACAAACATAACATAGTGACAGTATGCAACAAAACTGTATTGCAATCATTTAAGACCAGATAACTACATCCCACATTTTCTCCCAATGACTATGATTTGAGTTGTAACTGATTCCACATTAGAAAACTTAAAAAAAAGAGATAGTTCAAATTTTCAAATTCATGTTCCTTCTACTTATCAAAGGGCCTCGCTCTAAAAGTCCCTTTGATAATTTTTTGTCGACCAACCATTACATCTCGAAAGGCCTGCTCATGCGCCGAGGCCATAACAAATCTCCTACCCCGTAGTCTTTGGGATAATGCAGGAGAAACCTAAAGAATACCCCACCTCATTCATGAACCTCTTTTACATGACAGGTTTCGAGGTTTGAAGAAATACCTAGAACCTCTTGACGTAGAAATATTTTGATTAACAGAGGAGG
Source organism: Larix kaempferi (assembly GCA_027924585.1). Classification (NCBI taxonomy): domain Eukaryota; kingdom Viridiplantae; phylum Streptophyta; class Pinopsida; order Pinales; family Pinaceae; genus Larix; species Larix kaempferi. The sequence goes on along the minus strand of BSBM01000241.1, from coordinate 5,663,813 downwards.
AATCAGGGAAAATAGACCGAGTCTTTAAAACAACTGAACTATCAATACTGTCTAAATCACTTGGAGAGAGTGAGTGCAAGACCGAACTATGGAGATTCATAAGAAAATTTCCAGAGCACCGCTTCCCACCAACAATAGCACCTGGTGAGAGATTGAATCCTTAAAAGATGGATTAATATCCTTTCGGGGAGAAAGGAAGGACCCATCATCCTCACAAATTTCGGAATTAAAAATCAATCCTTGTCCACTCTCCCCAAAAACTGAGTCTTAACCTTAGACCCTTCTTCAGGTTGCATCATAATTTGCAAAAAAAATCCTCCAAAAGGTTAGAAGAAAGAGAACCACCACTATTGGAGCTCATATGCTTTTCCTTGATACCCATAACATGTGGTTTATCCCTCTCCAAATATTCCAACTAAATCCTCTTTTCTTCAATAAACAAAATCAAATCTAGATATAAATCAATTGCCCTATTGTCCATAGGGACATCCTTACAAACCCCTCTAGCATGACTAACCTTGGAGGGAAATGAAGGGGATGGAGTCCCGAATCAGATGTAAGAGGGTGGAAAGACCGAATTATTTGCAAAATCACTAAAATTCATCCCCAAAGACGAATACAAAGGAAAGCGCGAGGGAAAAGTATTTTTGAAGAGGGAACAACACGACCTCTCTACCCCAGCACCCATTGGAAAACCATAACCTTTACAGGCACTTGCAAAAATCAATAGGGGAAGATCCCCCCCCCCCATAATTGGACCATCCTGGAAAACTGAGGTCGATACAGCCGGAAGAACAGTCAAGGGGGCCACCCTAGCCAACAAACATGAACTAGAAGATAATAAACCTCCTACTCTCTGTTACATTGTTGATATCATTTTGGAGGGCATACAACTCAGCTAGATCAACATATGATAAACCCAATCCATCCCATTATTGTGATTGTGAATGATTGTGGGATTTATTTTTATTAAAAGTTTATATTTTATAAGTTAAATTTATTTTTAAAATAAGCTATTGAGATTGCCAAATAATCTAATACCATCATTGTATATTTTAAGCCCAATACACCCACATAACTTGATTTTGCCAAGCTGTGTTGACTTACTATTTTCCACAATAGCGTTAGCCTAATCATATTCTATGTTTGGGCTCAACTTGGGTTGAAATTTGATGGAAACATAACCGTCATTTACCATTTTACATTTCAAAATACTGCTACTTCATAAAATTAAATGAAGTGTGAATTTTAATTTCACCCGTCATTTTGAAGTGTATTTTTATTTTTACACTTCGTTAATATCTATACCTCAATCCATATATATATGTGTGTGTGTGTGTGTGTGTGTGTTAGAGAGACAACTACATTTATAGTTCATGGTTTTTTGAGCCCATGGTATTTGTTGGCCCATGGTAATGGTCCATTGTATTGCTTGTGAAGAAACATATTTAAAGGTTTCTAGGATAAACCTTCTTTGTCATTATGTGTGTGCTATGCGCTTCAAATTATAACACCCCCTGTACTCAAGCTCATGTAAGAATTTCTAAATATCTAATGATCTAAATATCTTATGATGCTTAATGCATGAAGACAAATTCATTAAAATATAGTTAAGAGGATGTTTTGTTTCAATAATAAAAATCAAGTTTGAAAGTCTTACTTGTGTTAGATATAAAATTCTATTATCATATATTGAACTATATTTTTGTAATCTATTTCTTTAAAGCAATGTTGTGTTGCACAAGTCTTACTTGTGTTAAGATACAAAATTATATTATGATATGTTGAACTATATTTTTGTATTATATGAGGCAAGATATGCGAATTCAATGTTTCATATAGTTATTATAAATGTTATTTCAAAAATAAAATCAACTAGTATTATGATGAGTAAAATTAAGATTTAAACGTCAAATGAAAAATAATAATAAAATTAAAACGTCATATAAAAATTTATCGATGTATAAAGTAAGACATCAAATTTCAACCCGATATTTATAAATTTAACTTTAAAATTTGATAGCACCTCATTTATAACTTATAGAAATTTGCAATTTGACAATCCCTAATTTGTAACCTTGATATTATTTCATGTTCGATTTTTTTTTTAATTATTTTGCAGATAAACTTGCTATATATATTTTACAAATAAACATACAACTTCATTTTATTTTATAGAAAAGGTAATAATAACAATTGTTTAAAAACATAAAATTCACAATGACAAAATACATAAAATTCACAATGCCAAAATGGTTACTCTTTGAGCAAAGATTAGTTTAGTTTTCATAAATTAATTTTGGAGATTTTTTTCGTTTTGATAGTATAACTTTTGAGTCCATATTGGTGACATTTTATTGTATTAATAAGCTTAGATGTGCACAAATGTAGGTAGAATGAGATTCATGTATCTAGAATTTTTTTCAATTATCCACAATCAAAGGTTTGATATATGTTGATCCGCCATGTCATCTATTTTGATTTATTTCTTAATTGAATGTTTTCGTTTCATTAATATATAATAAAAGTTGCACTCATTTCATTTTAAAAAGGTTTTGTAATGAGAACACCCACGGACAAAAACTTAAAATATTTCAAAATAGATGTTGTGCAAGACTTAAAAGTAAGTAAATGTTCATCATAAAAGCAAAAGGAAATCTACACGTCTACTCCTTTTGTTTGGTGTCATGTCAAGTAGTTTTTTTTATACACTATCCACGTTGGAAGGATGGCCATTAGTTTTGGGGTTGGCCTTATCCTCTTCTTTAGTTTTGGGGTTGGCCTTATCCTCTTCTTGAGAGGTTAGGATAATTTAAAATTGGTTTTTATTCCACATTATTTTATTTGGGTTTGGTAAAGTGTTAGTTTAGAGATGGCCAAAGACATGGTAGGAAAGTTAATATGGGGAAGAGGTCATCAGCTTCTCTTAGGATTCACAAACAACACAACTTATTATATGAAAGCCAATTATAAAATTTAAATAATGCATTGATTCTTTTTATATGAAAGCCAATTATAAAAATTAACTAATGCATTAATTGGTTGAACAAATGTTTAAGAGGGTATCTTGTTTATGGTGTAAGGCATTTTAGTTTAGAACTTTGGCAATCAACAACATAGGTGTTCCATTTCCATTTGGAAGTGTATATATGTTCTTTAATTTGGAAGTGTACAGGGACAAAAATAAGGAGTTGTGATTCTCACTTAAATAAATGTAATGTTGTGCTTTTTTAAACATATGTCAGTTATTTTTTTTATTGACTTTTATATGCTATGTTAAGTGAAACTCAATGGCCCATGAGAATATGTGTTGTAGTAGTACTAATTTCGAGGAAATGGGAGAAAGAAAAAACTTTTATAAAATCTTGAGACCAAATTTTATACAAATTTGGTGAAGCTATAAAACCAAAAGATAACATTATTTTTTTTTAACCATGGGAACAGCAACCTCCCAAGGGTATATCCAACAGCCCGCAAGCCAGATATACCAGAAACTTGTGACTCAGCAGGGGCCGAGATGTCCCGAGACCCTTTACCCCAGGGGAGAGCCGCTATCCCAGGGATCGCCTACCCTTCGAACCTTGTCACAATGGGCCAATGAGCAACCCTACCCCTCGCCGGCTTTGAACATTCTTGATTGTTTCTTTTATTCGAATATTGAGAATCAAGATGCTATTGCATGTGGCCAACCCTAAATAATTCAATTGCTATCCAATTCCTAAGTCCTATATACCAATGACCATGTAAAGATTTTTTTTTTCAACTCCAAAGAGGTTCCAAGTATTTTTGCTACTACCCAATTATTAAACCTCATTGTACCAAAGAGCATGTAATTTTTTTTTTAAGGTTGTATACATTATATTAATTAAAAAAAAAACCATACAACTATCCTAAAAACATTCTAGATGTCACCTAGTTGGCCTTCCCAATGGGAAACCATGACAACCATCCAAACCAAGTCTCAGAGTTCCAAATATCAGACCTAGATTAACCAATATAAGATTAGATCCCAAGCGTGTAGGCAATCGAAACATAAAACTATCAACCTATAGCTATACTAGACCTGTTAGACTTAAAAACCAAAAAGAATAGAAAGACCCTATACTGCTAGACTTCATCTGAAATGGTGACTACATGAACCTTGTTCGCAGGTTGTTGGTCACTAGGTTGGCCATCCAACATTCGCGGCTTGAAAACTTTCCTAGTCGTGAGCTTTGCTAGGGTGTTAATTCGAGAAATGAGTTCCTTAATAACATTGGCAATTAGGTTTAAATTGGTGTTGATCTTTAGGATTTGTTCTCGATTCCATTCTACAATTGCCTCCTATTGTTTGTTGGATGCCAAGCTATGGTGTTGGGTCACCATCAGAGAACACCCCACCAATATTCATGAGCCCACATCTTCTACCTAGGTCAGCCACTCGATCTACTCTTCTGGGGCGTCCTGTGACTCCTGCTCAACTTGAATTTCTTATTTAGCTTAGTTAAAAAACCTCTTTGTCTCATCCGAAACCACTGTGTGATACATTTTCTTAGCCTTTGCAACCTCTTGTTGCACACGGGGGCATATGAGTACCCCTTGGAGCTCTCCCCTGACCCCTCGTAGATCTGGGCTTGGCTGAGCTGCCAAGAACCCACCTGACCAAACCTCCATATTCCTAGACCCACAACACTAACCATTTCAACTTCATCGTTGTAACACCTCTTGTTGGTAGAAATCTTGAAGAGCAATTGCACCAAAAGAGACCAACATGACAATAAATAACCAAGTGAGGCCAAATTATGACTTTCATTGTGACATGATAATCCGCGCGAGGGAACGATCCTCTCATCATTCCCCTTCGTCCTCATCCTTATTTCCGCCAAGACTACCATTGCCATAAACACTACTGCATGCAACCACCCTGTTATGCTATTATCACAAGTCTCAACAATCCTCCCCTCACATCGACTGCATGTAGGGTACATCGTCTGATCAAGTCTTGGACCACGTCATCTCTCCCACCTTAAACCTTCATCCATATTCATGTGTGCAGGACAAATTTTGTTATATCTCCACCAGCCGACATGACAGTGGACTAGGTGTCCCATCGCTTCCATTACCCATGTCCGGTTAATCGTACACCCGCATCTGAGTGCAAAACAAACCTTCTTAAACTCAAAGAAATTTTACTTGGAACTTTTTCATATATTTTCCTACTATCTTACTATCTTGTTTATTCTGTCTTATCAAATCAAGTTATCAACATTCCTATCAATTTTGGAAAAAAAGGAAATACTTTTTTATTCATATCTTTTCTAGCGTGTGATAACTGGCACTCAAATCGCCCCTTGTCGATGATAGAAATTTTTTGGAATTTCGACAATCTGGGTCGTCTTAAAATGGCCCAAAACCCCTAGGGGCACAGTTCCACAATAAATGAGGTGAAACTATGATTCCATCAATTTTTATAACCAGATCTAAGGAACAAATCGCTGAAAAAGCAAGGCGATTTGAGTGTCATTTATCCCACGCCATCTTTTCTTACTATCTTGTTTATTCTTTGTCTTATCAAATCAATTTATCAACATTCCTATCAATTTTGGAAAAAAAGGAAATACTTTTTGGTTCAAAATCATCTATACCCGGCCGATGGCCAAGCCAACACTAATACCAAGTCCAACCACCACATTGCGGAAGTGATAAGAATGAACTATGAATACGTAGCAAATTGATATTGTGTCCCAAAAGGGAGACCATGGTCTTAGCAAATATAGGAAAGAGAGGCAACTGTCGTTCTCAAATTGGGTGCCCCGAGAACTTATACTCACGCCACGCCAGGGTCACCATGTGAAAACCTAACAAAACAAAATGCCTTTATAAGTATGTAGTTTATCAGATTTTGATTGCAGTGCAGCTTTAGTAAAACTCCAAGATTTTTGCAGACAGATAGCCATGGCGTTACCTCCTCAGTTCCAGAAGACTCAGCCAGGGTTAGAGTATTTGATGGAGCCGAGGCCCATATCCGTGGCTCCGGATTACAAACCTGCAGACAAATTGAAGGTAATCTAACCTAATCAAGAACTGAACTCTGAACTTCAGAACTTCTTCTTCTTATTATTGAGATTGGAATGGAGTGGAGAGGATGATTGGTCTGTAAATGTCAAGAACATGGAGGGGATTGGATTGTTGATATTGTGTTGTGTTTTTCAGGGAAAAGTGGCGCTGGTGACGGGCGGGGATTCGGGCATTGGGAGAGCTGTGTGTTAACATTTTGCTTTGGAGGGCGCCACGGTTGCCTTCGTCTACCTTTCACCTGCCGAAGAAGTAGACGCAGAAGAAACTCTGCAGAGACTCAGAGAATACAAGACAGCCGATGCCAGAGACCCATTGAAAATCCCAGTTGTGGATTTGGGATACGATGACGCTTGCAAGAAGGTGGGGTTTCATAATTTCTCTCTCACGATTCTGTGCTTGGTATTTTTATAGAAATAGAATGTGTTTCTTGTACAATGCAACTGTATGTTCTGATAGTTGTTATTGATTGCTGTATTCAATGCAATATATTATCAGTTTTATACAAATATAGAACATATTTGGTCCTGTAGTCTGCTGTTCCAGGAGAGTTCTAAACTAAAAATGTCCCTGCAAATGTAAAACTCAAGGTTTGAATAACGAACCACTATTAGTTTATCGAAGTAGACTACTTATTTGGATGCTTCCCAAAGTCTTTCTGATCTAAAGTACCTTCTTCTACTCAAGGGCATTAGAATTATGAAGAGCACATTTAGCATTTAATCCCTGGTTGCACAGAAAGCTATTCAAATTGCTTGTTCAGTCTTCAGCATATGTAATTTCTGTCTGTGTTGTAGATGCAAATGCTAGGCAAGAAATTTGTATAGAATAGGAGATAACAATTCATACTTCTAGCTTGAACAGCCAAGAGTGCTTCTAGGAAAGGGATGTTAAATGGGGTCTTTTTGATTTGTGGTTCCCTCTGTACTTTACTCTTCAACCTTGTAGAGAAATATTGTACTCTTCCTCACCCTTGTACTAAAATGTTAGACAACTACTTTCCTCCTCATCCTTGTAATGAAATGTTGTAATCCTCGTCCTTGTAGTGAGATGGTATACAACAACTTTCCTCCTCATCCTTGTAGTGAATTGTTGTGTTCCTCCTCATCCTTGTAGTGTAAATTACTATCTTGTAAGACATAGGGGATCTCGTTTTTGGAAGATTAAATGAAGGATAAACATTGCTTATTGCAGAATGATGGAAACAGTAAACTAAACACTTGGTTGTCTAAGCAAGGCATATACATTCTAGTGTCTATAAATATGGGCAAGTGAGAGAACTCTAGATAAGTTGGACCTCTCTAAATTCTCTATCGGATCTGCAACTTGCAGTGCAAACTTTATGAAATATGCTTAAAGGGGAAGCTCCTCTCAAATAGTCAGAAGGGGATTCTAGGCCTTAGGAGAAAATGAGAAGTTCAATGTCAAATTAGGTTATGAGGTGTAGCTCTTCCACCTTGAACTTCTCCCTCCTCCTTAGATATTACATAAAATCTTGGAGGAGATGGCATACCAAAAGTTAACGTCTTTGCTAGTTGATGGTGTAGAACAAACTTCTTACCTCTAAGAATCTAAGGGAAAGAGGAATACAAGTGCCATTAATGTATATTCTACAAATTCGGAGAGGAATCATCCCATCACTTATTCTTACACTACAAGGTCATGAGACATGTCTTGAGTTTTTTCACCCAATATTTACAAGTAAGGGTTCCTCACCCTTGTGACTAGAAACATATTATGATAGTTTAGGGGAGGAGTTATTGGAGAAAATTGACCAAAGGAACACTACTAAAAGAGCTCGGTCTATTTTAGAGAAGTACTTGTCATGTAAAATATGGCTATCTTAGAAACATTACATATTTCAAAATGAGTCATCCAATCTAGCGCAGACTATTAGGAAATCAAGAAACTCAACGGAAAAGGTGATAATTTGAAGAGATAAAGGCAATGACCAACTTACCAATGACTCATTGCATGAAAGACACTGATTGCAATCATTGTTAAGTAAAGCCCCTACCTTTGGATTTTGGGTGAATCCATCATTGGGGGTTCACTCATTAAACTTGTTACATAGCACGATCATTCACAATATATTAAAGAATATCCATAATTTCACTAAATATTGGAAAATGCCTCCAAATTTTTTATTGTTGAATCGCCCTCCCCATATACCTTTTGATTTAAGAAAACCCTTAGTTTCACTAGATATTGTAGCTATCCATTTTTAATGCCCTCTGTATATCGTATTATCAAGTTGTAACAAACAAGAGCCCTAACACATCTTAGTATAAGCAAACATCATTCTAAATAAAATAATAGTATAATGTTAAAAATGATCCCATGGAGATTGCAGGGGCTACTGATCAATTTGTAGCGTTGGATAGTGGAAGACGCAACAAAATAGTAATGGGGAAGGAAAAATGCGTAAAAGGAAACCCAGTCAAGAGATCAATGGATCAATGTAACAAAGAAGGTAAAAGATTGATTGTCCAATAGTCAGTGCAATGATTAGAAAAGATGAAAATTGCAGATATTTCACACCACAACTTGCCAATCTACCAATTTTATATCATGTAAATACAAGTATAGCCATAGAGAGCTCATGTTTTCAATAAGCTTAATAAATTAAACTCCATAAAAAATGCAAAATTGGAACCCTTTTGTGGATGGACTTCCCTACCTTCCTATCAAAACAAACATCATTGATGTTTGAACCCAAATGAACATAGAAAATTTCCTCTTACTTTCCAATAACACCATATGATAATGTGCATAGCTTGGATTTGGGTCATTCACAAGATGCAATGAATTGCTTCCACTTCCTCTACATTTATTCTTGCAATCAAGATAATTAACAACATTTAGATACATTTTCTTGGAGCACTAGCATATAGCACTAGTATCAACCATCCTACATCCTGATTGAGTATCCATTTTCCATCAAACTCAATACCTCATGCCCTTGTCTCATGATATTTCCCTCTACCTCTCCTCCACCGCTTCTACACAATGTAATAAAATATACCATAAATATTTGTATTTCCATATAACATAATTAAGGCCCCTTGGCCCCTTAATACATGGAAATATATTTTCTCATTTATGTATCATAGTTAATCCTCGTCCTTGTAGTGAGATGGTATACAACAACTTTCCTCTTCATCCTTGTAGTGAATTGTTGTGTTCCTCCTCATCCTTGTAGTGTAAATTACTATCTTGTAATACATAGGGGATCTCGTTTTTGGAAGATTAAATGAAGGATAACATTGCTTATTGCAGAATGATGGAAACAGTAAACTAAACACTTGGTTGTCTAAGCAAGGCATATACATTCTAGTGTCTATAAATATGGGCAAGTGAGAGAACTCTAGATAAGTTGGACCTCTCTAAATTCCCTATCGGATCTGCAACTTGCAGTGCAAACTTTATGAAATATGCTTAAAGGGGAAGCTCCTCTCAAATAGTCAGAAGGGGATTCTAGGCCTTAGGAGAAAATGAGAAGTTCAATGTCAAATTAGGTTATGAGGTGTAGCTCTTCCACCTTGAACTTCTCCCTCCTCCTTAGATATTACATAAAATCTTGGAGGAGATGGCATACCAAAAGTTAATGTCTTTGCTATTTGATGGTGTAGAACAAACTTCTTACCTCTAGGAATCTAAGGGAAAGAGGAATACAAGTGCCATCAATGTATATTCTACAAATTCGGAGAGGAATCATCCCATCACTTATTCTTACACTACAAGGTCATGAGACATGTCTTGAGTTTTTTCACCCAATATTTACAAGTAAGGGTTCCTCACCCTTGTGACTAGAAACATATTATGATAGTTTAGGGGAGGAGTTATTGGAGAAAATTGACCAAAGGAACACTACTAAAAAGAGCTCGGTCTATTTTAGAGAAGTACTTGTCATGTAAAATATGGCTATCTTAGAAACATTACATATCTCAAAATGAGTCATCCAATCTAGCGCGGACTATTAGGAAATCAAGAAACTCAACGGAAAAGGTGATAATTTGAAGAGATAAAGGCAATGACCAACTTACCAATGACTCATTGCATGAAAGACACCGATTGCAATCATTGTTAAGTAAAGCCCCTACCTTTGGATTTTGGGTGAATCCATCACTGGGGGTTCACTCATTAAACTTGTTACATAGCACGATCGTTCACAATATATTAAAGAATATCCATAATTTCACTAAATATTGGAAAATGCCTCCAAATTTTTTATTGTTGAACCCCCCTCCCCATATATCTTTTGAATTAAGAAAACCCCTAGTTTCACTAGATATTGTAGCTATCCATTTTTAATGCCCTCTGTATATCGTATTATCAAGTTGTAACAAACAAGAGCCTTAACACATCTTAGTATAAGCAAACATCATGCTAAATAAAATAATAGTATAATGTTAAAATGATCCCACGGAGATTGCACGGGCTACTGATCAATTCGTAGCGTTGGATAGTGGAAGACGCAACAAAATAGTAATGGGGAAGGAAAAATGCGTAAAAGGAAACCCAGTCAAGAGATCAATGTAACAAAGAAGGTAAAAGATTGATTGTCCAATAGTCAGTGCAATGCTTAGAAAAGATGAGAATTGCAGATGTTTCACACCACAACTTGCCAATCTACCAATTTTATATCATGTAAATACAAGTATAGCCATAGAGAGCTCATGTTTTCAATAAGCTTAATAAATTAGACTCCATAAACAATGCAAAATTGGAACCCTTTCTTGGATGGACTTCCCTACCTTCCTATCAAAACAAACATCATTGATGTTTGAACCCAAATGAACATAGAAAATTTCCTCTTACTTTCCAATAACACCATATGATCATGTGCATAGCTTGGATTTGGGTCATTCACAAGATGCAATGAATTGCTTCTACTTCCTCTACATTTATTCTTGCAATCAAGAGAATTAACAACATTTAGATACCTTTTCTTGGAGCACTAGCATATAGCACTAGCATCAACCATCCTACATCCTGATTGAGTATCCATTTTCCATCAAACTCAATACCTCGTGCCCTTGTCTCATGATATTACCCTCTACCTCTCCTCCACCGCTTCTACACGATGTAATAAAATATACCATAAATATTTGTATTTCCATATAACATAATTAAGGCCCCTTGGCCCCTTAATACATGGAAATATATTTTCTCATTTATGTATCATAGTTAATTTCCCAATATGAATGGACATGATAGGATATTGCCTACCAAATGACCCCCCCCCCCCGTGGAATCCATGAAGATGGATAATACGTTTTGGCCAAAAGTGATGGTGAAAATTCGATATTTTACTCATTTATTAAATCGAAGCTCTCAAAACTCATATATGCCTTGTGAATTTTGACATGGAACAAAAAACAAATTGTAGGGAATTATGTTGTTTTTCCAATTATATATATATATATATATATATATATATATATATATAATATTTAATGTGTCAAAATTGCATTTAATGGAGGGTTTGTTCTTGTAAATTTTATGAAAAGTCAACAAGTGGCTTGTATGCATGTAAAATAATTTAATGATCTAAATGTATAATTTTTGAAAAAAAATATATGAACATAATCTACATAGAATGCATAGGAGCGCATACATTTTGTTTTTAAATTTTGTTTGAAAAATTATATTTTTTATTAATTTTCGAAACCAACCATTGAAAATTTTAATTGCATTTTGTACAGTGCACGCAAACTTTTTTTTATTGCTTATAAAAATTGAAAAACCAAAAATACCCTTTTGAAAAGGATGTGCCGATGTGGGGCGTATATATATATATATATATATATATATATATATATATATATTCGTTGTGTACTTTTATGTTGTTGATTTTTCTTTGAGTTGCTTTGAAGTTATGGACATGGTTTTTAAGTGTAAATTAAAAAAAAAAAAAAAAATATCATACGAACTCAAAAACATGTAAATGATATGCTAGTGGATAGACAATTTGTTGACGAATCCAACTGCATGAAGTCCGCCACATAAGATGCATCCCACGATAGGGTTTATAACTGACAAAGAGGCCAGTAAAACTAAATCCATGGAAAAGGGGGCTAAAGGCCTGTTTTTAAAGCCCTCGATCGTGGTCTTAAAAATCCTCAATCAGGTCTTAAAAACTATCAATTGAGATTTGAAGTGCTTTTTAAATACATTGATTGAGGGTTTAACCACCATTAAGATAAAAGCTCGATCAAACTACTTTTTACTTTCTATAGTCTGCCCGCAGACTTTTATTTATTTTTTAATAATGACAATAGCTTGATCGAGTTTTTCTAAAAACCTCGATCAAGGGTTTAGATAACCCTCAATTGATCTCCAAAGCTTGATCGAGAGTTATCTGAACCCTCGATTGAGGTTTTGAAAAATCATGATCGAGTGCTTGGTTAAGCCCTTGATCAAGCTTTCAAAAGCTCGATTGAGGGCTTAACCAAGGCTCAATCGACCTTTTTTTTTGTGGAATTCACGCCCACCTCTTGCCAAAAAGTGTTACCCATCTTCATGGGAACATCCTTCTACATTTACTTTTGGTTGTTAAACCATGAATGTTGAATGCTATGTATGGGGGAAAGAGAGTTTGAGAATGGATTTCAAAGTGAAGTTATTATATACTATTCTTTGAAGGGGCCTTGAAAGGGAACTAAGGAGAGCTAGGTGTGTGTAAGGAAAAATTTAAGCATCATTTGCATGGGGGATAATTATGCCATGAATAATGAGGTTAAAGCTATAATATCTTATTAAGGATTAAAGTTATTGAGCTCTAGAAAAAACTTTAAGGCGGTCATTATATGAGATTCAACAATAAGCATTCATGCCATGAAGTAAGGCTAATATACCTCTTCTCCAAGGGTAGCAATAACTATACAATGAATCGAGCACCATCAACTATGTCTCCAATAAATATCTTTCTACCAAGTGAAGCACATCATAAACCACCAAGAAGATACCATGGAAAACCTAAGACCTGAAGGTCCTAGTGCAAATTATCGCTCAAACAAGGGGGATAGTAAAGGATTGTCACTATGGCTCAAACAAGGGGGATAGTAGAGGATTGTTCAAAGTCTCATCGTATTATTATGGCTCAAACAAGGGGGATAGTAGAGGATTGTCACTATGGCTCAAACAAGGAGGATAGTAGAGGATTGTTCAAAGTCTCATCGTATTAGTTTAATGTATATAAAGGATAGAAATGGGTTATACATCCATACTCCCTACCAATATCTTAGAATATTCATGGAAATAAGAGTCAATGCTCCTCCCCATCATCAGCTTCATACATGACATCAAAACAAATTCCCATTATAGTTAATTCTAAGAATTTCCTTACTTCCCAAGTGTGGGAGGGTTATATTAGTTAATTTAAGAGGTTTAGATTCTTTAATATGTCATGTAAGCCAAGCAATATGTATGCTAAATTAGCTAATAGAGAGGTTTAGAGCCTTGGTCCATTTTATGTTTTTCAATCTACATTAAGAAGATTCACAAATATTTTCAAATTACAATTTTCGGTATTAGTGGCCATGCTGACATTATATAGATATATAGATAGAGAGCTTTGTTCTAATTTGAAAGGTATAATATTATGTTTAGTCTAAAATGTTATGTTTGATTGCACTGAAAGATGTGGATTGCTTTTACGATTTAAGGTAGGAGATATATTTGAGTACAAATGTTGTAGCATTATAAAAAATTAATATTAGCCAATAGCTAATTTATAAACAAAAAAATTATTAAAAAAAAAACGTGCATAAATTTATTTCAGTTTCGAATCTTTTAAGTGACAAGTTTGTTTTTTCACTATAATTAATAGAACTAAAATTAAGATAAATTTAGAGTAATTGTCAATTGGGTACAGTCCGAGTGGTTGTGAGAAGGAGCATTATCCTCCCCATCTAGGTTCAATTCTTGCAAGTGACATGTTGAGCTCTTAATGAGTATATTATTGTAACGATAATGAGCCCCTGTTGAAAGACCCTCAAGCTTTTGCAGGATTCAATTTACCCTAGGTACCATCCTTGGAATGAGGGGATGTGTATTCCACGTAAAATGTATGGAATAATTTATAATAATAAAATTCAACCTAAAGAAATATATTTTTATAAGTGACAATAGAGTATCTATAACTTTTATCTCTAAACAAAGATTGTAATACTCATAATTTAGTACAATGTCACTTATTAAATATAATTTGTGTTGTTAACGTTATTGTTGATGGCAGGTTGTAGATGAAGTTGTTGTTGCATATGGAGGTATAGATATATTGGTTAATTGTGCAGCAGAGAATCATGTAGTTGAGAATATTGAAGATTTGAAACCAGAGCAATTGGAACGCACATTTAGGACCAATGTATTTTCCCAATTCTTTATGGTTAGGTATTGTTTTTATTGTCATTTACTTGTTTATTATTTAATTAATATTCATATGAATCATGTCAAATTTCACTAGTTTAGTTTATATGTAGGGGCTATATGCCCATTGATTTTTGAATTTAGGTGATTAGCATGGTGACATCCTATCTCAACTACTAAACCACACCTTGATTCTAAAGGTTATGTGCTTGTGTGTCATATGTGACTCATATTATTATTTAGTTATGTGGTTGTAACAGTCACGCCGTGAAATATATGGGGGAAGGTAGCAACATTATCAATACCCTTTCAAGGCAAGCATATCTTGGAGCACCAAGTACCCTTGACTATGCATCAACGAAGGGTGCTATTCTCACTTTCACTAGAGGCTTAGCTAGGCAGCTTGTGAAACGTGGAATAAGAGTTAATGGTGCGCCTATTTCTCCATGAACTAACTTATCTAATTATATTACAAAAATCAAATAATCTTTCTTTTTTATTTTTATGAAAATTTGTAACAATATGGGAATATTTTTGTATAGGGGTTGCTCCTGGACCAATATGGACTCCAATTAATGTTGCATCTCTAAATCCCAATGAGCTTTCCCATTTAGGAGAAGACACACCAATGGGTCGAGCTGGGCAACCATGTGAAGTAGCTCCTTCTTATGTTTTCCTTGCTTCTCAAGATGCATCTTATATGATTGGCCAAGTTCTCCATTCTAATGGTAATTTACTATTCATTATATCTATGCATTCTCTAAAGTAGAAAACATGTTAGCATTATCTTTAAGTCCCATAACTTAATCAATATATTTTCCTTGTGCAGGTGGACATGCAATGTATTCTTAGAAATTGGATGATTCATTAACTAATTGGCATATACCAAGTCGCAATATCGAAATTCTTTCTTTCTTTGGGATTTGATTATAATTTGGAATTTATTTTTAAATTTTGTTACCACTTTTAAACACGTATTTTGTAAAGTCATGAAATGTCTCTTGCCTTTTGCTATGTTTATGTGTTGCATCAACTTTGTTAAATTTTTTTTTATAATAAAACTTTCATGTGATAACAAATACCTAAAAAAATATGTTTGGATATAATATTTTTAAACACAAGAAGAGTGATTTTAATGCTTATTTACATGTTTATTTCTCAACTATAAATTAGAAAAGATTCTACATTATATTCATATAAGAATACACTATTGATAGGGAAAAAAAATCATATTCCTAAAACAATGTACAGACATAAAAACCAATATTGCAAAAGAACCAAAGTTAGAATAAAGAGGGTTCTTATACTATATATGTAATTTATTAATATTTTCTTCTATACTAAAATAGTGCATGTTTGCTAGTAATATTGTTTTTACTGTATGTTTTTTTATTGTTCTTTCGATTTTGTTTATTGAAAGTAATTAAAATGTTTTGGAGTAGTTTCAAATATTTTGGAATTGAAATTTGGTAATGCTACTTTAATAAGAATTAATGGAAAATCAAAATATACAAATGTTTTTTTTTTCAAATGGATTTGATGTTTTGAACTATATAATATTGAAATTTGGTAATGCTACTTTAATAAGAATTAATGGAAAATCGAAATATACAAATGTTTTTTTGGCAAATAGATTTGATGTTTTGAACTATATAATTCTTGAAGAATAATAATTCAAAGATGATGCTTGAGATAGAAATATTATAGATGTGAAGTGAAATCCTAACAATTGAAATTCCATTAATTAGAAAAAAAATAAATAATGGAATTGGATGATTAAATTTAGAGGTTCAAATCGAAAAGATGCAAACCAAACTTGATACTTGTGATGCAAAAGTAATGACAATACAAAATGAGCCTTATTATGTAGGAATGGGCTAAAAACCTTAAAAACATGAGCCTTATTATGTAGGAATGGGCTAAAAACCTTAAAAACACGATATTATGTAGGAATGGGCTAAAAACCTCAAAAACATGATATTATGTTTGGTTCTAATAATGTTATTGCTACTTTGAGAATAAAATGGTTATATTAGAAGTATTTTTAATGTTATGAATGTTGATTTGTTTGGTTCATTTGAAAAGTATACCAAACAAAAATGGGTTATTAAGAAGGCAGATTTGATTTTTTTTTTGCGAGACATGATTACTCATGCTACATTCAAAATGTTAATACATTATATATGATTATAGGTTATAAAACATGCATTGATGACGATTGTCATATATATATCATACTGTTGACATTTCTAATCATAAAGTTATATTTATTTCTTTAGATTCTAATCATAAGTTACATTTATTCCTTTAGATTCTAATCCTAGTATTGCATATACAAGTTCTCATCCTATAAATCCTAATTATGGTGATGCATATCTTAATGTGATGGCAATCATCCTAATGATGTAGATATAAGTTTCCATCCAAGAAAAGCTTAGAACAAATTTGTGTAGGGATACAATACGAATATGTAAATTCAAAATTTAGATGCCAAATTATATATCCAAGAAAATATTTACAATACTAAAAAATTGTAGGAATAAAATTTACTTGTAAATAAAAATAATATAAGAATACCAATTAATGTTGTCAATGGGTTTCAACATAAATTTTACTTTTGTGGTCTACTTCCCAACTCAACTTTTCACTTATAATATTAACATTGATATTTTATAGGAGAAGGATTTATTTTCTTAATGTGCCTACTATATGGTCACAAGATATTAATACTCACCCATGGATGATAATAGTTGACAATACTCAATTATAGGATGTTGGTTGATAAAGAAACATCTGTACATACTTAGACAATGAAATTTATTCTCGATTAAAAATCAAAACTAAAAATAAGTATGGGCATAAGAAGGCATATTCTCGGTACTATTATATCACTAGTACTATCAAGAAGTTCTTGTAACATCACACAATGCTATGGATATTGGATTGATATCCGTTTACAAATTCTAACTAAAAGGAAAGCATAATATTTAACATATGCATATTAAGGTGATATCATTCAAACATTAGTATACTACTTAATATCATTATTATATTTTCATATTTCTTTCTCATATAGTAATGATCTAGGTGTCTATCTAGGGCCATCTAAAAAATGTTCATGATAATAGTAGTTTTTAAGGGATGATTTTTCAAATAATTTTTTGAGGACCACCCATGCATTTATGAGGAAGTTATGTGAAAAGCTCATAAAATTGACCCAGTTTGGTAATCTTCTTTCCCTTGAGTTAAAAAAGACCTAGCACCAATCAAACGATAGGATACCCATAAGGCTCTCTCTCCCTCTCTCTCTAGACAATTTAGATTCATGCAACTCAATGTTCTCGTTATGGGCTAATCAAGTTGTGGATGGGATTCATGCATTTTGGTTTCTTTATTTTTTTTTGGCATCATGTACAATTTAGTTTTAGCTTCCTATAATGGGATATTTTCAAATGAGCATAGTTGTCATGTTGCTTCTCAAGGAAAATCTATCAATATTACAACCTTTTTGTATTGCTATGTGCATTGTCGTGTTCTCCACCAATTGTTTCATTAGCAAAAATTGTTTATCACTGCAATACTATTATTTACTGTATTCTTTCATTTTGTTGTCAATACAATATAGATTACTAGTATCACAATATTTTTCTCTTTGTTTTTTTTTCATGCATGTCTCCAATGAAGTTAGGGTTCAGTGAGTTGGGTCTCAAGCTAATTGAGATTTGTGAATATTTTCCTCATAGAACTAGGTGGCCTTACTCTTGGAATCCATTGAGAGAAAAAGGAACAAATGAAGGTTAATTTCACCTAGATCCCTTGATGATTCCCAGTAGTGATGGAGGCACCTTTGAAATAAGTCATTTCAAAGGAATGACGCCTTTCATTGTAGAAGTTAATTTTGATATCTCTATGTTTAAAGGGAAGATAGACACATCAGCTCTGGAGAGATGGTTAAATCTACTAGAGGGTTATTTCTCTCTTCACAACATTTCCAACAACACGAAGATTTCCTTTAAGGTCCTTACCCATGTCAGATATTAGTGGGATGCATATTGTGTCCAATGTTCTGGAAATTATTGTGATATGTACATCACATAACCCATTTTAGGGGATTTGATTGATTCATTCAAGGAGTATTTCATGTATGAAATTATGAAGTCCATTGCACAAGCACGACAACTTTACACCAAGGTAAATGTTAAAATTCCAAACCTGATGTGATTGTTGTCCTTATGTTCTCAACGAAACAAGAGTGTTATTTAATTGTATAAATATAACTTCTTCATAGAAAAACAGTCACAAAAATAGTTGGAAAGTAAATAGAAAATGCGTAAAACCATTAGACAAATACATAAGAAATTTTCCTTCAAATCGACTTATCATTAACTTAATCGAAGCTTAAAAGGAAACCTTCATAGTTTATAAAAAAACAACATTTGCATGGTAAATAAAGACACCCCAAACCTGAGGTTTATAATCCCCTAAAGAGAATTTAAGCATGCACAAAAATTGGGAACTATTGTACGTATGTATAGTCCCGTTGGTCCCTGTCCATATCACTGTACAGAATATGCCATGTGGATGTATGATCCATACGAACATGTTATTGTTATATGTGCAGTGCTCAACTTTCAAATATGTTGATTGATCCTCTTCTTATGGATGTTTTCTCTCTTTCATTTTGTCCCTATCTAACAAAACTTGTGTCTAAACTCTCTATTTTTACTTGCCTTTATACTTGAGCTGAAATCCTAATATCTCAGTGAGATATATGGTTGAGATTATTCTAAATCACTAATGTATAAAAATACACTTTATTAGACTCAACAACTAAATATAAAACTTTCACTTTATTCATAAATTGAATTACAAAATTGAATTAATTTGAACTACTAATGACACATTCACACTAAACCTATGTACAAGTTCCTATCTGAGCTACATTCTTTAACACTCCCTCCTATCAAGGGGGGGATTCTACACCAATCCAAGTTTTTCCATGAATGCTTAAAACTTCCCTTTTGCTAAGGGCTTGGTTAGAATATCAACAACCTGCTAATTTGTGGGTACATACTAGAGATTTATCACTCCCTTACAGATCTTGTCTCGAATGAAGTGATATATGATCTCTATGTTTTTGGAGTTGTCATGAAACACTCAATTCGTAGAGATTTTAAAACAACTTTGATTATCATCGTAAATCACTATGGGATCCAAATCCTAATCAAATAATCCTACAAGCAACTTGTGAGACCAGTCGGCCTTACAAATAGTAATATTGGCTACCATATACTATACCTCTATTGAGTTGAGTGGCACAAAATTATGCTTCTTGTTGAACCAAGATATTATCATTGATCCCAAGCTAAAGCAACACCATAAGGTGCCCTTCTTATATGATGCACTACCTACCCACTCTAATTCTATATACCCCTGCAACTTCACCTCACCATCTCTAAGATATCTTAGGCCATAATCCATTGTGCCCCTCAAGTATCTGATCATATGTTTTGATGCAACCCAATGCTCTTTCCTTGACTCCACCATGAATAGACTCAAGGTGTTCATTTTAAAACATATATTTGGCCTAGTGTTGTCTAGATACATCAAGGAACTTATTAGATGCTTGTACAACATGGGACCCACCATATCTAAATATGAAGTTTTAACCTTCTTCATATTAGTGATCATAGGAGTGGTCATAGGTTTGCAGTCCTCCACTCAAAATCTCTTCAGGATATCAACTACATGCTTACCCTACCCAGGAAAATATCCATTACTATTTTCCAAATATACAACCCCAATAAGTAATGAATCATGCCAATTTTCTTAACCTCAAAATTAGTTTCCATATCTTCCTTGCACCTTGTCATTTGATTCTCAAAATCTGTAAAAAACAAGTCATCTACATACATCACCAAAACAAGCAGGTCAACCCCAACAAATATAAAATATAAGTTAGGAATCGCTTCACTTTTGGTGAAGAACATACTTAACAAATACCCTTATATCCTAGAATACCATGCTTGTAGTTCCTACTTAAGTAGACACAATGCCTTTTTCATCCTACAAACATGGGACTCCCCACTGATATCAAAACCTTGAGGATACTTTATGTACACTTTTTTCTCAATTATTCTTGGAAAATTGTCTTTACATCCATATGATGTATCCTCCATCCCATAACAAAAACTAAATACATCACTACTATAATGCAAGTGTACCTATCGAATGGAGAAACATTCTTCTCGTAGTCCACTCCCTTTTTCTAGGAGAAACCTCTCACCACAAACCTCAAATTGTACTGCTTTATGCTACCATATACCACATACTTGTTGTTGTAAAGTCACTTGGATCTCATTACTAATTTCCCCTCTAGTCTTGGAACTATGTCCCATTCATCATTATTCATGACAGAGGTGTACTCCTCCACCATGGCATCCCTCGAAACCCACTAGTATATTTCCTCCTGAAAATTAGAAGGCTTGGAATCTATGATGTTGCTCACCATTTTTGTGTAGTTCAAAAACTTATTTGAAGATATTGTCTTCCCAAATGTGCTCCTAGGAGCCTCAACATGCTCTTGAGCATTCCTCAGTTCCTGAGTGAACCATTGAGGTCACCTAACAGAACTGGTAGGATCCGACTCCTCCTCCTCTGTGCTTGAAGGTTGCTTCCCTAAATTGGATGTCATTGGTGACCTTGGATTAACCTTCCGTGGTTATTCCTCCTAATATTATATCACTATAATGGGATCATGAGACTTCCTGGATGTAAAGTATTCGTCAAATTTTACATCCCTTCTTACAAATGTATTTCTATGCTATGGAATAAAGACCTTGTAGGCCCTTGAAGCCTCACTATAACCAACAAACAAACCCTTTATGTTGGAGGGATCCACCTTGGTCCTCTTCTTTATTCGTATATGGATATAAATTGGACAACCAAATATTTATAAATGATTCACCTTTGGCTTCAAACAAGTGAATTCCTCCTCTGGTATCCTATCCTCCAAGGTATTGTAAGGACACTTGTTATGGATGTAGACTCTTGTGTTTCATTCTTCTTCCGATAGAAACAATGATAAATCTTGGTCATAAATCATGGCCTTAGAAAACTGTATGATGGATTGGTTGTCTTGCTCTACAACCCCATTTTGTTGTGAAGATGTACAAAATAGTCAACTCCCTCTTGATTCTTGCATCATCGCAACAACCCTTGAATGAGCAATGGTTGGTTGTAGCCACCAAGAAGATAAGGAGATGACAAAGTTGTCCAGTGTCAAAATCCACATGAGACAAAGTACAATGTATTGCTTGTTTGATCTAGGATCTCAATCCAACTTGATCACTACACAGTTGGTTGAGAAGGCTTAGAGGCCCAAGACCATCCACGGCCATACCCCTTGGGTTGGACGAGACAAGAAGTGGAGTTGAAGGTAAAAAATCAATGCAAGTTCAAAGTTACCATCAACCGAAACTTTGTGGATGAAGTAGTTGCAGATGTGGTCCCTTTGGATGTTTGCGGGGTTATTTTGGGTCCCATACTTCAATGTGAGAGATTCCATCTCCAGAAAAAGATAAAACTAGTATAGGCTTGTTAAGGATGGGAAAACATATGCCATCAATGCACACAAGGAAACAACCAAACTTTCTGTAATCAATGCCCATAAGGCTAGGAGGATTATAGGTAGAACAAAGAAATTTGTGTTGTTGTTCTTGAGAGAAGGGAGTAAGCAAGGAGAAGGAAAATAAGTGGAGATGGAGGCATGTTTGAAAGGATGTAACGGTAAGCAACATCAACGGATACAATAATTGATTGAATCCTACAAGGAGGTGTTTCAAGAGTCAAAGGTACTTCCACCCAAACAAGATGTGGAGCATGAAATCTAGTTGTTGTCAGAATCACCATTGCCTAATATTGAATTGTATAGGCAATCCATCATTGAAGAAAATTAAGTGAAGAAGAAACCGCAAAAGTTGTTTGAGAAAGGAGTACTCAAACCTATTACCTCAACATGTGGATCACCCATCATTATAGTGCCAAACAAGGACGTGAGCTAGAGAATGTATATTGACTATTGAGCCTTGAACAAGATTACCATCAAGAATACCTATCCTTTTCAGCATATTGATGAATTGTTGGATCAATGGCAATAGTCTAGGTTCTTCACCAAGTTGGACCTCAATTCACAATATCATCAAGTGAGGATCAAATTCGAAGATGTGTGGAAGATAACATTAAAGGCAAGGCAAGGTTTGTATGAATGGTTAGTGATGCCTTTGGTTTATGCAATGCACCTGCAACTTTTATGAGATTAATGAATGATGTGCTATGCGCCTTTATTGATTCATTTGTGATAATATATATAGATGACATACTAATATTTAGCAACACTTGGAAGTAACACCTCTCACATGTGACAAAGTTGTTGAAGTCTTTAAGGAAGAACCAATTGATTTCAAACCTCAAGAAATAAGAGTTTGGGAAGAAGTTATTGGTTTATTTGGGACATATGATTGGTGGAGGGGAGCTGAGAGTAGACCCAAATAATATTGCAACCATCAATCAATGGTTTACACCAACCAACTTGATTGAGGTCAGAAGCTTCATGGGAACATCCCAGTACTTAAAGAAATTAATTGTCAATTTCTCCACAATTGCAACACCTTTACACTCCATGACTTCCAAAGGGGATATCTTCCATTGGGGACGTCCACAACCGAAGGAATTTGAAGACCTAAAGAGAAAGATAAGTAACGCTCCAGTGTTGACTATGCCCAACTTACAACCACCATTAAAGTTGGAGACCGATGGCGGCGGTTATGCCTTGGGAGCAATTCTTATGCAAGGGGAAGACCAATATTATACTATTATGAGTTGTTCCATGGAGCATTACTAGATCACCCCACCTATGATAAATAACTCTTCACAATTTTACAAGCAGTAAAGAAATGGAAGTACTACCTCGTAGTAAAGGAGGCCATAATCCACATCGATCACCAGCTGTTACTGTACCTAAAATGCCAAAGAAAGTTGCAATAAGTGAGGCATTACAAATGGTTAGTGTAATGACCCATATTTTGACTAGATGTGTATATTAGTCAGACTCAAACATATTGCACTTTATTTGCTTATTATCTGTTGGACTCAACTAGATTAGGTAAACTATATTTTTGGCATGTTAGACCTGATTATATGTTGCTACTATGTTTATGATGTTACTATGCTTATGCTGATACTATGATTATGATGTTATCATTCTCATGATGTTATTATGTTTATGCGGTTACTATGTTGTAGTTATCATAAGATTCCTTTCTTTCATACCGACAATGTATGTTTAATTGTCGTCCTTGATGAAATGTGATATATATGATGTGGTACGTGGATACCAACCCATGATGTGGTCGATTTAATGATTTTATGTGATGAAAGGAAATGATGTTGATAATATGGACCAGCTGATGATCGAATGGAGATATTGTTATAAATGTATGTTTGCAAAGTACTAATCCGCAGGACACAGGGGCTATGTAATAGTTGGATACTAATTGATATGAAGTATGGTGCAGTACATATTTTGCGAAGAGACTTATTTACCAAATTGATGATACGATGACACATTCCAATAATCTCGATAGCAATAGAGTATGATTTGATAGGGTATAGAACCAGTATGTTGAGAAGGATGGATGTATTTCCCACCCTATGTTACAATGTTACCCGGGGTCATGGGAGGGCCGTGCTGAGACACACTCCCCAAGTTGTTGTGATGACGATGGTCGGATGCCTTCTAGGAGAGGCTAGGTTCGCTAGTTAGCTGGCACTACCACTCTAAGGTTCTATGTGGTTAGGTCAGTATAGATGGCATCCACTTTTGTACTAGCAGAGGAAGGATAGAGAGGATGCAAACATAGGTTAGGATGGGGGTATATGTTAGTTAGTACTGTTGAGGGTTGTGTATTCCTTGATACCGAATTAGTGGTAGTAGGTACCCATCTCGTAATTGGCTGGTTAAGTTAATAAGAGAACAACGATAACGATATGAAATCATGAAAATGATTACTTATTAAATAACTAAGGATGTAAGAGTATATATATATGTGTGTGTATGTGTGTGTGTGTGTGTGTGCTTGTTTTGCATGCTTGGTGGAATTTCTATTATTAGTTAGTAGGTATCCATATGTGGGAAGCTGGTTGTTTATAGTACATATCCGATATGTGCATACATTGGACACGCATGCACATTTTGTACATGTACGATAGTATCAGTTTACAATGTACTTATTATGATTGAATAGTGGTATGAGCCATAGTAGATAACTCCATTAAGAATATATTAATCAAATTTAGCAATGAATGCTTAAGTTCTATTGTAGTTGCAACCTGATCCCCAATTTTTTTATAAAAAAGTAGGGCCCCTCCTTTTATTTTTGGATTTCACTCGGATTTATTTTCATCCTCAATATACTTACCCTTGACACTTAGATTTTTATTGAAAAAACCAAAGAAAAGCATCCCCGCATGTTAAATTACGGGTTGTGGAAGTGTGGATTGCCTTTCTAACTATTTGAAATTATTTCCATAATCTCGCAATTACGCATGTCCACAATTCCACAGTCCCGCATCTAGCACTTCCGCATTTCACAGTTCTGCATCCTGCATTGCCGAAATACCGCATTCCCAATGGCGGATTGCAGATTGCGGGTTACATTTATGACTTTCTAAAAATTTCTCCTGCAATCCCGCTAGCCCAATTTTCCGCCTTCTCGTGTTTCCAAATGTGGATTGCGGATTTCAGATTGCATTTCCGGCTTCCTAAAACTAATCACACAATCCCGCAATTCCACATCTCGCATTCCTGCTTTTCCACATCCCGCATCTCCACGTTCCCACATTTCCGGTTGCGGAAGTGCGGATTGCAGATTGATTTTCCCATTTTTTTGAATTGGTCTCCCGCATTCCGCATGTACGCATCCCTCTTTTATGCATTCCATAGTTTCGCAATCCCGCAGTTCCAATTGTGGATTGCGGATGGATTTTTTTTACTTGCTGAAATTGTAATCCACAATTCCGCACTTCCGCAATACTGCATGTAGAAGGATGATTTTGGTCATTTTCGAAGGCCTTTTCCGACCTTCCACCTCTGCTTTAGTTATCATTTTCATGCTGAAACAAGATCGTGGAAGGATGAATCTTCTATTTTGTGAATTGTATTGATAAATCATACCTCTGAAATTTGTATTATGTTCATTATTACTTTGTTTAACAATGAATTGTTATTATGCATTAATTGTGAATTATTCTTATGCATTGATCTTGTTGTTTCCCCAGGACGTAGAGGAAGCTGAAAGGATGTGAGTAGAAGGAGTGGCAGGAACAAAAGACAAAGTGGGAAATCCAAAGGACACAGAGGACGCTGAAGTGATCATTCATAATGCGGAGGGAGTCGAAAGACTATGCACAGAAGAAACGGTAGACACAAGTGCCAAATTTGGCAAGCCAAAGGACGCAGAGGGAGATGAAATGATCAGTCATTCAAGACAAATTCTCTTGTAATATAAATATGGGGAAAGGATATTAGACAAAGGGAATTGGACTAGTGAAATAGAGACTGGATACATTGTGTAATAGAACTAATTTTCTGCTAATGAGGAAGGGTCTATTTGCTAGGAAAAGCTTGCACGAATGTTTTCCTGATATGTGTGACTGATAGATCATAACTATTTTTTTTGTTCATGTTCATGCTGTGAGATATTTCTAACTTTATTGAACTAATTCAATCGTGATGAATGAGTTCCTTATCTATGCAAATATCTATGTGTTAACAGAGTAATAAATTGTTTTAATTATAATCAAAGCTATCTTTTGTAATTTTTCTGTTGTGAATGTGCATACTTTATCTAAATAGCTATCTGTTGGATTTGTATGAGCATTTTCGGATTATTACTCTTATTTAAACTCGCTCCTTGCAAGGATAGATTAGTTAGTGTAGAGTAGGGTTAGATAATTGATAAGGTAGAATGGATAAGATGGGAGGTAAGAACCTGCGCATCACTTGTGAGGCTTATGGCTGTCAATTCCAGGTTAAATGCATTAGTAGATTAGAAGAAATTGCATATTCCTACCCTTAAACATAAAATATAAACGGTGGGTCGGGAGGCAATCGGTAAAAAAGGTTAAATAAACATACCTACGGTAGTCGGATCGTTAACCAGATGGATTCCCCATACCAAACAGTGAGTGATCTAATTGGGATTATTCATTGGGGAGAATCCCTACTGTCGATGCTAGGATTTTTCGGGCATCAACAGTTTTGGCGCTAGAAGAAGGGTCGCCAGTGCATGGTTAGAAGAGGAAATCCGTTTTCAAGAGGAAATTTCTCTGGGTCTCCATTGGAAACAAACCAACCGGAAGAATTAATTTCTAAAATTGATTATCAAGAAAAGTTGGATTCTGAAACTGATCATACCGAGGTATAAGAACAATTAACAGTCAATGCATAAGAACAATTCATTGTTAAACAAAGTAATAATGAACAATGAATGAATGCATTGCTTTGTTTAACAATGAATTGTTCTTATGCATTGATTGTGAATTGTTCTTATACCTCAGTATGATCAGTTTCAGAATCCAACTTTTCTTGATAATCAATTTCATAAATTAATTCTTCTAGTTGGTTTGTTTCCAATGGAGACCCAGAGAAATTTCCTCTTGAAAACGGATTTCCTCTCCTAGCCATGCATTGGCAACCCTTCTTCTAGCACCAAAACTGTTGATGCCTGGAAAATCCCAGCATCGACACTAGGGATTCTCCCCAGTGAATATTCCCAATTAGATCACTCACTGCAGGGTATGGGGAATCCATCTGGTTAATGGTCCGACTACCGTAGGTATGTTTATTTAACTTTTTTACTGGTTATGGCCCAACCCACCGTTTATATCTTATGTTTAAGGGTATGAATATGCAATTTCTTCTAATCTACTAATGCATTTAACCTAGAATTGACAGGCAGAATCCTCACAAGTGATGTGCAGGTTCTTACATCTTGTCTTATCACTTCTACCTTATCAATTATCTAACCCTACTCTACACTAACTAATCTATCATTGCAAGGAGCGAGTTTAAAAAAGAGTAATAATCCGAAAATGCTCATACAAATCCAACAGATAGCTATTTAGATAAAGTATGCACATTCACAACAGAAAAATTACCAAAGATAGCTTTGATTATAATTAAAACAATTTATTACTCTGTTAACACATATATAGTTGCATATATAAGGAAATCATTCATCACCATTGAAGTAGTTCAATAAAGTTAGAAATATCTCACATGTGTTGTTAAGGATTATACCCTATAGCAGTGGATGGATGTTATCAACGTAAATGGGGCTGATAGATAGATATATTACGGTTTCACACTAATTACTATAAATAAATGACATTAGGGTTTGAGAAAGAGTACCTTATTTATGGCAGATGGTCCTAGCTTTCTCCTGATCTCAACAGCAATATGCCTGTAAAACCAACAGACCTTCCTCAAAACGATTAGACTATAAACATATAATGATATTGACAAGACAATATAACAATGATTATAATCAAACATCCATTAAAATTGACATTTAATTGGTACGGGAAGAATATCTTGATCTTTATTTTCAAAGAAATGCAATAAAATACAATTGATATACCTGATCTTGTTCCAAGCACTTATGCAACCAAGTTCTAGGCTCCTGCTCCTCTCTTGACTGGAAATTCCTTGAGCATAATAGTAGATTTCTCCTTAGATTGGCCTCTTCCTCATGGCTTCCATTTGTATTTATGGCCAAGGCAGGAAGTTAGATTCGTGAGGTAGTTGGATTGGGAGGTTGGGGGAGTTATAATACCAAACTCAACTAATCCCAATTCGTATTCTTAATATATTTTTCCATTTCATCTTAACATACCCGCAAGTATGGCACTAGGGAACTAGCGCATGGTGCGCAGCTAGTGCTCTTAGCAACTCGGGCATACTTCTTTCAAGTGATTTGTGCGGGTTGTCCATATTGGAACCCGCACATGATGTGCTAGAGTCCAGCTATAAGAATCACGACTTTCCAATAAAATATGCAGAAAAAATATAGTTTTCAGCTGAATATGTGGGATCTCAACATCAAATCATCTAAGGTTAATCAAGCTCTTCTATCCATAGTGTCCTTTTTTGTGATCAACAGGGCAATGTGATCACGGACAGAGAAGTGTTGATTTAACCTATAACAGAGGAGGAGGTAGCAAACCATAGGACAAAGTCACAAAAGTACCCGAAAACAACAATCAAGGTCAGCGGGCAATTACAATCTTGACATCAAGTAGATGTTCAGTATGATAGAACATAATCTCGAATACATAACTAGGAGATGTATATAGCATGGCCACTGAAATACAAACATGGATCCATGTCAAAATAGGAGATCATATCCATAACAACAAGCTGGATCTATGTCTCATTAAGAGCCAAAAAATGAGTGTGGCTCAGTCTTCCGCAACTTGGGTAATAACATAAATGTAGTGATGCTATTGTAGTCCCAAGGTCTTCATCCAAAACATCCCAAGGTACAAACCCTAAACATGCGAATATATGAGCTGACGTCGAACATGGAGGGTACTATTTGATTACCGGCCATTAATGTATACCGTTAACAAACACGAGGAAGTCCATCAGTAATGTAAATGGAACCCAAGGTACCTAGTACATTCTAGCAAGTGGGAATAAGTGGTTGTGAAGTCGAACACTTGACGAATCCATCGAATGTGAGACATTGATGTATTCCCACTATCCAATAGAGAGGGTAATTTCCACTAATGACTGCAATCCCCAAGGTACTATCCGAAACTCTAAACTTCATTCCTAGAGCATAATGAGCTGAGCTCGATGGAAATAAGTCTGTTGGAAGGGAGGCCTTAATGCATCCTCCATCATCCAACACGAGGAACAATCACAATATTGAGTTGATTTGGAGTAGAACTGATACGAGATGAAACAAACTGACACCAGGGATGGCCAATAGATGGAGTCAAGGTAACTGCAGAATGGTCGACACATGCTGTATCCTTGAACAATGAACACGACACAAGAGTGACTTAGGTAGCTTTTAACATGACGGGAACGTGATATAAACCTGCAATGTAGGAGACATTAGTAGATTCTCCATATGATTGGAAGAGTAACCAACCGAAGGAGTAGAAACTCTAAGATCAAGTTCATCCTAAGGTCAAAAACTGAAACCCAATTGAATGATAGACTCGACAGGTGCTTTATTCAAGGATATGACTGACATGCTGCCTTTGAACTGAAAATATGTTTGATATCCTTCCCTTCCCTTTTCTCTTCTTATCAAAGAATATCCTTCTTGTTGGTTTTAATGAGTCCAAGAAAGAAAACTCAATAGTCTCTCTTCAATTTTGAAGCAAGCTCGAAGAAAAAGGGAGAAGATTGCTTGATATAAGTCCAACCATGTGTAAATTTAATGAGCCCATGGGAGGAAGACTCAGGACCTTCTTCATTTTTTACAGAGTTTGAAGAAGAGATAGACGAATACTCTATAACACTGATCCATGGATTTTAATATTGAGCATGGATCAGTTTATGCTCGTCGGTGTTTTCTTTTTCGAGGAGTCTGAAAAACTTAAACAATAACTCCATACACCTACTCGTAGATTTTAGTATCGAGCCCAAGTTGGTATATGCTCACTGGTGTTTTCTTGTTTGAAGAGCTTGAAAAACTTAAAAAATAACTCTATATACCCTCTCATGGATTTCACATCGAGCTCGAGTAGGTGAGTGCTCGTTGGTGTTTTCATATTTCGAGAGTCTGAAAACCCTAAAGAAGAATCCTAAAGGTCCTTTTTCGTACAGTTAGTCTCCTCACCTGAAAAAGTATAAAGCAATGAGAGAACAACTCTTCTAGCCATGTATGACTAGAGTATACCTTTTTCGTAAATGATCCACAAAGGTCCGGAAAAGGGGTAAACTTACACCTAAGTGGATGTCGCTTCAAATCCTTTAACGAGTCTGAAAAGACAACTATACTCGTCGCGCTTGTTTATTTTGAAAAAGTCTAACAAGGGCTTAAAAAGATTTTATACGCTTCATGGACACAAGTTCCATGACCTATCAAGTAATAAGACTTTCGGCAACCAGATTAGTGATATAGCACCTGATCAAGAAAAAATTCGTAAATGACATAAAATATAGCTAATTTGACATGTCAACAAGGAAAACAAACCTTGATAGATCGACTTTATGAAATATAGTGAAATTCTGACATTCGTAGTTCACCTAATTGACCAAAAACTCAAAAGTGTATTAGTGAATTAAATAAAATATTAAAATAATTTTGAAACTATATTAAAAAATGAAAAGTGGGTAAAGATTTAAATTGACTTTTCTATAAATAGTTTCAAAACAAATCAAAACTCACCATTTGCAATTTGTGAGGCAAATATTGGAGAACCAACCTCTACTTCCATTGCTTAGTATGATCATTCTGGGCTACCAAATCATCTTCCGTCTCCACCAAGTAAGTAATATCCTTCCCCTCTTCCATTTCAATGCAAATTTTAGGTTTTTTAATGGTTAATTTAATTTTTTATTGAGCTTTTAATTTTGACTCTGCATATGCGTGGGTTCCTTTGAGGAAGAATAAATCATATGAGAAAAATGTGCTACTTTGTCTCAAAGAGACTCGCAGGTGTGCACCACTGTCTAATAGGGACAGTCGCACACATCACAATGCAAAATGGAAAAAATAAGAACTAACCAATGAAATGGTTTACCAATTGTAGGATGGTTTTAGTTTGGAGAGAAAGAGAGCATGAAGACATGGACAAGCAGGCCATGGGGGATCCATTGACCCTTCATGCGTTGAGAAGATGCGGGCTATTGAAATTCTACCAAACCGTTAATATGTGGGCACAAACACAATTGCTCGAAAATATGGTGCAATACTGGGATGTCAATCAGGAGTCTTTAATCTCCAAGGGGAGGTCCTTGAGATCAATCTCGACGACATATATTTTATCACCGGCCTCTCCTGAAGAGGGGAGATGGTGAACCTCAAAGGCACATTTCGAGGTGTGGGTGCCCTCTCCGTGCAAGATTATATCAATGCCTATTGTCTTCCGAGTACTGAGAAGAGAGACAGTCAAATCTCCATAGCAACTATTGCGAGTTTCTCATTGAAAGTAATCCTAAGTGTTCTCAACCAGATAGGGGAAGTGCAACACAACACCTTTCATCATGGAACTATATGCAAGTGGGCATAGATTGCTTGCGTGGGATTGTCTATGACTGGTGTTCTAGCTTGTTGGTGAACATGAAACTTCAACTTATCGAGTGCAAAACCGGTAGGAAGAATAACTTTGGTTACGGTAGTGTTCTCTACACCTTCTTCTTTGAGAGGGTTCCTGCTTTGAGTCTGGGGATGGCCTTGTCCCACTCAAACCTCGCGAGCCACTCATGACTCGTTGGGGAGAGATATTGAAATGCCAAGGTGGGTGTGAGAGCAATCTCTCCTATGGTGACGAGGAATATTGGGCGTGGTGGGGTCGGCAAGTGTCGATATTGGAGCAGTTTCCTTATGCGGGAGTGGACTTCCGTAATGAACCTGAGCTGGCTCTTCCTCCAGGATCTGCCTGGGGAGAGATGGGTAAGAAAAGTTCTTTTGAAAAATTATTTCATTTTTAATTTCATATGTATATCATTTTTTAATGAGTTGGAGTATTAAACAGTTTGTCTTGTGCAGATGTGGGACTTGTGCACCCTGATGGACACCCTTGTACCTTTGTGCGACCAGTCAAATTAGGGGCAGCCGATTCCATGTTGGTGAGCATAGAGGGAAATATGAGTCGGTTGACTCATGACATCCCCACTTACAAGATCGAGCGGATTCCGCTTGCCATGCCGAAGGACGTTGTGGGTGTGCCCCCAACGTGGATTTGGCTACTTAGGAAAGTAGCTAGACTAGTCATATGTTACAGAGAGGCTGTAGCAGAGATGGAAGAGGCCCCTCCTTCTCCATAGAGGAGAAAATATGTATATTTTTTAGGCCGTTGAGCCCATTTTGTATATTGATATGACATTCTGACAGACTTGTTGACCTATACTCATATTTTTTTTTATATGGCTTATATATAGTATCAGGATTATTATTTACATGTGTGTCTTGTCTTTATGTGTGAATGGTTTATTTTGATTGTGTTTGATGTAGATGCCAGTCTAAAACATAATTTTCATATGAATCAGTTAATTCATTTAAGTTCCTTGGAATGTGTTGATAAATAATACAATCGAAATGTCTCTCAAGCATCTTAACTCGCAAGAACTGACGCAGCAAAACATGATATCTAACTTGATATTCACCCATGAACTGAAACACAACCAGCTGCGAGTTGAGTCTTACCTACAGATGTGAAATGGCGTGATGAAGGGAATCTCAGAGTAACTCAATGACCAAAATATATTCAACTACATTATTCATTGTGGGACCCAAGCAAGCCCCTCCCGAAGATACAAGTTGGCCAGCCGATGAGTAAATAACCCAAGCTGCCGCAGCCAACTAATGGGTGTGGCGACTAGCGCCATCAACAAATCCTATAAAGTATTCAGTCGACATCTGAAAACACAAACCAATAGACACATAAGAAGTGACAATAACCACAAGCAAAGCTAACTCTACAAAAATGTACAACTATAATACATGAAAAAGCATAAAGGCCTAAGCATAATAATTTTTCAAGTAGAGCCCATTTCTGGGCTCCGAAAACTTATTAACCTCATAATCCATCATCTCGTAAGCACCTTTCTTCAGAACCTTAGAAACTATGTAAGGACCGAGCCACATAGACTTGAATTTTCCTGCCCCCAAGGGTTCCTTATACTGGTCATGAAGCAGGACAAGGTCTCCTTTGAGAAAAACCCTAGGTTTAATAGACCTATTGTACCGACTCTTGACTCGATTCTTATGAAATTCGTTTGCTGTGAGCGCATCGTGGCACTGCTCATCAAGATGTTCTAGGTGTAGCAAACGTTCTTCTAGAACTGAAGTATCTGGGAGTAGTTGGATGGCCAACTTTAATGAAGGAATTTCACATTCAGGTTCAATAAGGGGGCTGATAGTAATGCCTTTTTCAAGGCCTCAAATGAAGTTTGAGCAGCCTCATCCCAAAGAAAATAGGTATCTTGTTTGAGCAGTCTCATGCAACCTTTTGTGATTTTGGCATAGTTAATGATAAAATGTCATAAGAAGTTGGACATACCTTGCAGAATCTGAAGTTGTCGTAGGGTTCGAGGAGGAGGCATATTTACAATAGCCTCAACTTTGAGTGGATCGACCATAATGCCCTAACTGGATACAATGAAACCCAATAAACGTCCAGATTCAACGCAGAACACACACTTATTAGGATTCAGACAAATCTTATATTATCAGCATCGTTCAAACACGAGTCTCAAGTGATCAAGATGATCCTGTCTCTTGCGAGATCACGCTGGGAGATCATCAAGATAAGGTTCAACCACATGTTTGGTATCATGAAAAGCGAAGTTCATTGTGCGCTAGAACATATCCCCAATGTTCTTTAGGATGACTGGCATCTTCCGGTAAGAGAAGGTCCCCCAAGGACAAATAAAAGTTGTTTTATTTTGGTCTTCAGGTTTTATCTGAATCTGGTTTATCCTGAAAAACCATCCATGAAAGAAAACATTTCATGGCCCACACACGCATCAATAATCTAGTCTATGAACGGTGTGGGGTAGTTTTCCTTAGGACAAGCTTTATTTAAGTCCTAGAAATCTGTGCAGAATCGAATGGTTCCTTTCTTTTTATCGACCAGAACAGGGTTGGAAACCCATTTCATCATATAAATCGAATAGATGAATCCAACTCTAAGCAGTTTCTTAACTTCGCCTTGATGGTATCTGCTTTTCTAGGATTAACTAGATGAAGCTTCTATCTCACAGGTTTAGCATTTGGATAAGTTGTGATGACATACTCCACAATGGTGGGGTCAATGCCTGGCATCTCCTCATAAGACCAGGAAAACACGTTGCGGAATTCCTTAAACAGATTGGTGTACAGAATGATCTCCTCAGGAGAACAGTCTGCTCCAATGAAAAGGTTTTCTACAACGCCAGGTTTGATAGAGATTTCAATCGGAATGGTTATAGATATGTTTTCCATATTCCCCTCAGCATAAATCTTTTGTATATAAGGGGTAGTGGACAAATCGACATCACCACGAAGTCTCACCGAAAACTCTCCTCTCTCAATCCGGCCCAGATTAGGAAGAAAATAGGACCTATGATGCATATGTTCCCATGGGTGGTCCAGGCCTACCATGGCTTCCAAAATGGCCTCATCAAAGGGAAAAATAGTATCCAGACAGTTGAAAGAGTGGGTAGAGTTAACAGACCATGCAGGAGCATAGTCCATATCTGATTCAACGGAGACAAACGGAGTCAAGATATATTCTATTGCAGCATTATGTGATGCTTGATAAGCCACTTCTGTAATAGACAAGGGCGCTACTGGTTCTGACTGAGTAGGGAGAATCCATGGATCAGTTATTTGAGTGACCGTGGAAATCTCCGAAGATGAGCCACTCTAAAAGAAACTCTGGAGGGATTTCAGCCTTAATGAGCCTCTTTCGCCTCCGCCACTCCTGAATATGGTCAGATAAGTGAGTGGCCTTGTTCTTTTTGAAAGTTGACAGAAGGTCTGTTCCGACATCATACTGGATAGGAAGCTAAAAGTGGTTCAAGAAGACTGTTTCGAAATCCCAAAAATTATCATACGCTGTGGCTAGTGGTTCGATGTGCCACTTAGTCGCGGCACTAGTCAAGGTCCTCTGAAAGAGCCTCAACCTAATGGAATTGTCATTCAGAGAATTAGAAGAACACCAGAGATGGAAAGTAGTGACATGATCACCAAGATCTTCCCCAGTCTTTCCTTCAAACTTTGGAATGTCGGAAGGAAACTTAGTTGGAAATGGTGGCCATGCCATATTATGGCGCATTAGATCATTCGTTAGTTTCGAAAGATCTAGAAAATTAAGAGTTTCCAGAAAAGGAAAACAAGTTCTTACCGATGGCATTTGATAAGCAGGATTTAGGTAGGGGGAACCACCCAAAACCTAGCTCGTATACTGCTGGTTGGTGTTTCCCCCAGCCATCGGTTGTGAAATAAAAGCATTACTGAAAGTGCTCCAACCATAAGACAAAGGATTACTTCCTTGGGTATTCGTCCATTGCGGCTGGGTGTTAGCCCCTCCAAAATGTGGGTTAAATGTGTTACCACCCCCTCCACCAAACAGTGAAAAGAGGATACTCCCTACAGGTATATGAGACGTTTGCAAATTCGATGAATGTATATTAGGACCTGTAGAGGGGTTAAACCTAGGCATAGATTTAATGGACGACATAGGCATTGAGCCTGCAAAAGGTGTACATGAAGTGGGCATCGAGCCTATAAACGGTGTAGAAGGAGCTATGTGTCCTCCATACTAAGGGAAACCATGATTAAAAGGAGCAGATTGTGGAATGCCCTGGGATTGTTGCATGAAAGGAGACAACGTAAACGGTATTGAAGGTATCCCTGTAAAATGGATATTTGAAGATCCACTAGTGGAACCAAAAGGAGTAGGTGATGTCGAAACTTGAGAGCCAGACATACCTATGGAACCAGTGTTGAAAATGAAAAAAGGGCTCGAAGTAGAGGTATCCTGCAACGAGCTAGGTACCGATGTGCTTGCAAAAGAATCAAAGAGATCTCTCGAAACCATAGCAGCAGTAGGAGTTTGGGGAACTCCTGTCTCATCTCTGGAACTAGCCATGAAATAACTAGGGGTAAACCGGTACGCACTAAACTCTGTTTGACCTAGAGAGTCTATAGTTACAAGTAATGGATCGTGAGGTCCAGTCAAAGGAGGGTTGTAAGGTGTGCTAAAATCTTGAGAAGTCAAATCCCCAACCTCAAGAGTATCAAAGACCTGTTGGTCCTGAATTCTAATCCGTGGTTTTCCAGGTGGTTTCGTTACGCCCGTAAGTTCGTATGAACCACAGGAATCAGTCCTCCGATGTTGAGGTGGCAGTGGAGGCTCCATAGTGTGTGGTGGAAGTTTTTTCAACCTTCGTGACCTACAGAGAGGTTGGTCCTCCATAGTTATATCAAAAACAAACTAAGTGTGAAAAACTAGCGGCCACTAATCAACTAGAGAGCAAACATCATACCACTAAAAAAATGTCGTAAAGTGATCAAAACCAAGCAAACAAAGCTAATATTCTCAGAATTCAGTCTGGGATGATGAGGGCCCATAACAAACCAATAGAATATCGAAGGTCAGTTACACGATGTCCAATGCAGGTCCTCTGTGTGCAAGCATTTGAAGCACCAAACTGCCCTCCCGAGATTACTGTAAAGGGTTACCTTTTGTGTCTGTCCTAGGTGCAGTGGAAATAGCCTTCCACTATACCTATGAAGATCCCTAATGTTAAGATACTAAGGATACCACAAATAAGAAAATACCTGGGGGTACAATCGTCAGTCTAGTTAAGATGCATGAGCAGGGTAGAAAAGCCTGAAATCCAAGAGTACTTGAAGTAATAATGGACCCCCATACCCGAATAAGCTCTGGTGTATGCTCGAAAGGAAAGTGAGGGGGTATCCTCAACAGTTCCAGTCTCACACGACCTCGTGCTTAACTCTGGTTTAAGTGGAGCATTCCCAAGATACTTTGATATAAGTGGGTTTTCCTAAAAGATTGTCTCACTACGATTGTTGAGCAATAAAATGATTTCGGGCAGTTTAAAGTGATCTACCCTAAAATCCTCGCCTATGCTAGTTGGTGTAGTGTCAAACCTAAAAAGAAAAGTTAATAATTGATTTTATTAGATATTCTTTTTAGAGGTTGTTTCTTACTCAATAGGTAGTGATGTGTGTGGTGTGGTTATGACGAAAGTAAAGTGTGTATTATGATGCATAAAACTTCATGAAATTCTTCTTCGTTTAAGCTTTCAAAACAAAACTAGGCATTCCTAAGCATAAAACATTTTTTCTTCTTCAATTTTTAATTTTCAAAGTTAATAGTAAAGAAAACTATCCTACCTCAAAAACAATGACAAGTCTTGTATACAAGTTCTTAGTTTTTCAATTTTGACCTTTTTCTCTAACTATGAGAAGAGAATAAACATGAAAATGAACAAGCAAGAATTATTAAGAATGTCAGTAAAGATAAAGAGCCCAAGGATTATAAAAAACCAATCCGAAGACTGACAAAGACTTTAACCTACAGAGTTGTTTCAATGAAAAAACCCGGAATTTGGAACAAGACGCAAAAGAAAAAGGGATAGATTGATGTGTAAAGCGGAAAGACAGAAGACTAAGCTGCTCCTGAACATCAGAAAACCTAAGAAAAGCATCCACCAAACAGAAAGGGTAGGAAAGCAAACTAGGGAAACTCTACCACCACGAAGACTCAAGAAGAAAAGCTATCAAAGAGACTTCAAACAAACTCAAACTGACCTGAACAAATGATCAGGAGGTATCCAGACAATCCAAGACCTTCAAAACCACAAATAAGACCTTGTTGACATCAAACCCTAAATTAAAAGGCAAAACTCAGGAAATGTGCGCGGGTACTATACCAGACAACTCACGGTTGATGTGTGGGTTTGTAAGCAGACAACTCGCGTCTAGGAAAAAACATGCGCTACTGTAACTAGTAGGGAGTCGCGCACAGGTTTCAAAAGACCTAAAAAAAAGAAGAAAGGACACCAAAATAGTGGCTGAATCAAATGAAGAAAACACAAGGGACCTCCAAGAGATGATGAAAAGATTCAGAAAGACACAGGGATGTCTTATCAAGAGACAAAAGAACAAAGCAAAAAAACCAAACGTAGACCCAACAACCAAAGACCAAAACCTATTGTTAAAGGTTCAACCTACAGGAATGTCTGCGGCTGTATAGTCTAACAGCCTGCGTATGCAACTTAAAATACACAGGTTGTACCGAGAACAACTCGCGCACAAGTCAAAAAATGCGCGCCTGTATGTACATGAGACACGCGCACGGGGACTAAAAGGAAAAGAAAATTTTTGCAAACTTCAACACTGGATTGAATCAAAGGAAAGGAAAGC
Source organism: Larix kaempferi (assembly GCA_027924585.1). Taxonomy (NCBI): domain Eukaryota; kingdom Viridiplantae; phylum Streptophyta; class Pinopsida; order Pinales; family Pinaceae; genus Larix; species Larix kaempferi. The sequence goes on along the minus strand of BSBM01000241.1, from coordinate 5,625,204 downwards.
AACAAAGCAACCTTTGAAAACCTCACAGAAATCCAGAAAGCTGTAAAGACTGAAGAAAAACTAAAAAAGACCCCAAGAGCAGAAACTAAAAGGTGCTCCCCAGTGTAGTTGCCAGTTTTGTTGTTAAGGATTATACCCTATAGCAGGGGATGGATGCTATCAACGTACATGGGGCTGGCAGATAGATATATTAGGGTTTCACACTAATTATTGTAAACAAATGAGATTAGGGTTTGAGAAAGAGTACCTTATTTATGGCGGTTGGTCCTAGCTTTCTCCTGATCTCGAAAGCAATATACCTGCAAAACCAACAGACCTTCCTCTAAACGATTTGACTACAAACATATAATGATATTGAAAAGACAATATAGCATTGATTATAATCAAACATCCATTAAAATTAACATTTAATTGGGACAGGAAGAATATCTCGATCTTTATTGTCAAAGAAATGCAACAAAATACAACTGATATACCTGATCTTGTTCCAAGCACTTCTGCGACGAAGTTCTAGGATCCTGCTCCTCTCTTGACTAGAAATTCCTTCAGCATAACAATAGCTTTCTCCTTAGATTGGCCTCTTCCTCATGGCTTCCATTTGTATTTATGGCCAAGGTAGGAAGTTATATTCGTGAGGTAGTTGAATTGGGAGGTTGGGGGATTTATAATACCAAACTCAATTTATCCCAATTCGTATTCTTAATATATTTTTCCATTTCATCTTAACATACCCGTGAGTATGGCACTAGGGAACTAGCGCATGGTGCGCAGCTAGTGCTCTTAGCAACTCGCGCATACTCCTTTTATGTGATGTGTGCGGGTTTCCCATATTGGGATCCATGCATGATGCGCTAGAGTCCAACTATAAGAGTCGCGACTTTTGAATAAAATGTGTAGAAAAAATATAGTTTTCAGCTGAAGATGTGGGATCTCAACATCAAATCATCTAAGGTTAATCAAGCTCTTCCATCCATAGTGTCATTTTTTTTTATTGATGGGGCAATGTGATCACGGACAGAGAAGCGCCGATTTAACCTATAACAGCATGAACATGAATAGAAAATAAATAGTTATGATCTATCAGTCACACATCTCAGGAAAACATTCGTGCAAGCTTTTCCCAGCAAATAGACCCTTCCTCATTAGCAAAAAATTAGTTATGTTATACAATGTACCCAATCTCTCTTTCACTAGTCCAATTCCCTTTGTATAATACCCTTTCCCAATATTTATATTACAAGAGAATTTTTCTTGAATGACTGGTCATTTTGGCTCCCTCTACGTCCTTTGGCTTGCCAAATTTGGCAAGTGTGTTTACCATTTCTTCTGTGCGTGGTCTTTCAGCTCCCTCTACATTATGAATGATCACTTTGGCTTCCTCTACGTCCTGGGGAAACAACAAGATCAGTGCGTAAGAATAATTCACAATCAATGCATAAGAACAATTCATTGTTAAACATAGTAATAATGAACATAATACAAATTTCAGAGGTATGATTTATCAATATCATTCACAAAACATAAGATTCATCCTTCCACGATCTTGTTTCAGCGTGAAAATGATAACTAACGTAGAGGTGGAAGGTTGGAAAAGGCCTTCGAAAATGACCAAAATCATCCTTCTGCATGCAGGATTGCAGAAGTGCGGAATTGTGGATTACAATTTCAGCAAGTCAAAAAAATCCATCTACAATCCGCAATCGGAACTACAGGATTGAGAAACTGTGGAATGTGGAAAAGCGGGATGCAGACATGCAGAATATAGGAGACCAATTCAAAAAAACCAAAAAATCAATCCACAATCCACACTTCTGCAACCGAAAATGTGGGAACGCGAAGATGCGGTATGTAGAAAAGTAGGAATGTGGGATGTGGAATTGTGGGATTAGTTTTAGGAAGTCGGAAAGGCAATCCGCAATCCGCATTTGGAAACATGGGAAGGCGGAAAGTTGGGCTAGCGGGAGAAATTTTTAGAAAGTCAGAAATGTAATCTGCAATCTGCAATCCACCATTGGGAATGCAGGAGTTCAACAATGTGGGATGCGGAACTGCAAAATGCGGAAGTGCTAGATGCGGGACTGTAGGATTGCAAACATGCGTAATTACAGGATTGCAGAAACAATTTCATACATTCAGAAAGGAAATCCACACTTCCACAACCCGCAATTTAACATGTGTTGGCTTAAATACTGATCTAGAGGTTTCCAATGTAGACCCAGGTTCTTCGCGGTTTTAAGGAACCAAAAAAATCCCTTCTCACCGGCGCTTTCGGAAATATCCTATGAACAGGATGAGGTCTCACTCGAGGTGTAGCTATGGGGGCGCTGCGGAATCAGGTTTCCATAACAATGTGATGAGTTGTTCAAATGGAACTACTACGTAGCGCGGTGCGGGGCTCGCGCTACGGAATGAAGACTGCGCGATAATAGACTGCGTCGCAGTCCTTGCTTCTACAAACCAAGATGCTTGCGCAACCAGCGCATCCAAGCACTGCGCGATTCAAACAAGATGCAAATAATAGGACATCACAATTGATTTACACGCTTCCTCTGTGGGCTTAACAGATACTGATGACTTTACTTAGTGTTTATCCATTCATCTACTGCTTTAGACGATTAACCTTATAACCAATGTAAATAGACAGGAAACACAATACTGCGCACTTTCGGCACTGCGCGTCAAAGAGCTATGTAACTCAAAACTCTACATACACAAGTGATTATTTAACGAGTTGATACTTTCATGGACTTAGAATACTGCGTATTCATGATTCACCCATACATGCAATACTTAACATATTATTCCCATCTTTCTCCTATGGCGAATACATATAAAAGCATTTAACATAACAATTGATCAATGAGAATACAAGTATTCATTTGTAAGCAAAAGGATAAGTGCAAACATAAACAATCACACTGCACAGGATTTAATGTGGTTCACCCCCAGGATGGGAGCTACGTCCACAAGAACTGTTGTTGTATTATTCTTTGGGAAGGGTACAACAGTTCTTTGTCTACGCACTCAGCTGCAGACTCTCTTCTCTCTCAATAGGCCTCTGCGCACACAGCTTGCAGAGCCTTTTCAATATGTCTCTCAATAGAGATATATTTAATCAACAATGAGAACAAAAAAAATGAAGAGCAACCCTTTCCCATACAAAATATGCCTTATTTATAGATCATGACCGTAGGTCATGTCGTTACAATTCGTAGGCAAAAACCCTTAGGTTTTACAAAACTGTCACAGTTTTCAGCTTAACCGGACTTGCTAGCTTCTAGTAGCGAATATTCCATTGTGGTTGCCTTCAGCACATGCCTCACGTCGCTATCGACCTTCCTGTCGCACGCATGCAAACAGATCGATTTCACCAAGCCGTTCTTCCTCTAATGGTCTCATGCGATTGGTGTGTGTAGTGGTTCTTTCGCATGTGAGACCAATCACTTTTTTTCCGCTTTGCTCCTACCCGCCGCTTGGTACTCCTGGAGCATCTTTACCAAAAATAGACCACTGGTGGTCTAACTGGAATATATGTCATCTTCCGTCCAACACTCTGCTTTGCCAGATCCCTGTAGACTGGACACATCGCAGTCCTGTTTCCTCGCAGCACTGAACTTCGCAGCTCTTCTGACGCTGCTTTGTGCGCAACTTCGCAGCAGCCAAAATAGACTTGTCCTAAAAGCCTTCATCCAAACTACGCTTAGCTCCATAGTTCCAAAATCTGATTTACCCAAAAATGCCCCACTTGGGCTAGGCCCAATAGGCCCCTAACACTTACATGTGGCTCGTTCCTGAGCCACCTTCAACTTCAACTTCCCCTAGTTGCTTCTCCGGCTGCGGAGCGAGCTTTGCAGCGAACTCGTTGTATGTGACAATCAGCTTTTCGACTGCTTCCTTCGTGTCTTGCTCAACTTGTTTCACTGTTTCCAAAATCTCAAGTCTTATTTCATCACCTACTTGTCCTTCCACTTGTTCTTGTCCCTCGCGCAATTCTTGTAACTTCTCCTCAATCTCCTGCGAGACCACGTGGGAGGCCTCCAACAAGGGTTGCAATTTATTTCCCATTTCTATCTCTTTTTCTCTTAAGGCATGAACTTCCTTTTTTAACGCGGTGACTTCCCAATATCTGTGGAATCTTTCTCTTGGTAGCAGGGCTTTAACTTCTGCATCCAACTGTTCTAATGTTGATTGCTTGTATTTCACAACGTTCTTTACTTCGAGCAACCCTGGATCCTCTTCAAGGGCAGTGAATGCCTTTGACACCTCATCTAACAGACTTTGGCACTTAGCCACCTCGGTGGCTATATTCTCTGCTGCGACCTTCACTTCTTTCACTCTTACCTATTGTTGATCAGGTGGAGTATGCGGATGAATCTGTACCTCCAAGGCAGCAACCTTAGCTTTGTGGATGATCTCCATATCTCATATCTCCTCCTTAAGATCGTTAACAAGTTCATCGATCTTCAGGACAGTATCTATGGGGTCTTTTCCGACGATCATGCTCATCCTGCAGTTCCATATCTCTCCTCGAGCTAGATTCCTCCAACTGTTTATTAGCTGCTTGTAGCTTAGCCTATCATTTCAGCTCGTCGGTAGTTCTTTCATACATTTATTCAACAATCTGCAGATGCAAATAGTGTAGACCAGGAAGTGGTATCTTCGCAATATCGAGCTCCACACGCTCCACATCCTTCGTGTCCAACACTAGTTGTTTTGGCAATGGCAGAGTTATTGTTAAGGGCTCCAGATGGATAATGCGGGACTTCACATGCACGGTCATGGTTAGCTGCGGTGTCTTCTACTACGAAGTTCCTCCTAACTTTCCTTCAAGTTCCGAGTCCTGCGGCAAGGGTAATCTTTTGTGTATTTCTTCAAATTTTTTTTTTTTTTTTTTTTTTTTTTTTTTTTTTTTTTTTTTTTTTTTTTTTTTTTTTTTTTTTTTTTTTTTTTTTTTTTTTTTTTTTTTTTTTTTTTTTTTTTTTTTTTTTTTTTTTTTTCTGTCTGTAATCCCCTACAGTCTGGCTAGATTCTTCTGCAACCTTTCCTGAATCGCTTTTTCCTTTTTCTCCTTCTCAGTCATCATATCTCCCATTTGCTCTGTGACCCTTTCCGCGATCATTTCATAATCATCATCATGGAGAACTGTGTCTGATACGTCTTTAACAGCTCTCTGCTTCTCCGCACCCCCTTGTTCGGTACTGGGATCTCAACTTCCTTCCTTTTTGTTGTTTCTTTTTCTTCGATAATGGGACATGGAATGGGGTTGTCCTCGCCGGAGTCGCTTTGGACATCTACAATTTTGACTCGAAACTCGACAGGCCATTCCTTCATGATGTTATCAAAATATTCTTCATACATGTGGTACCTTCCTGGGTACCATTCAGTGTTCTTCTTCTGTGCTTTGGCTGAAATGTAAATGCAACGCATGTCAACATAAAAATCAATAGTGCGAATATACCTACACATTACCTGCTTTGTTATCCGCGGTGTGAGCATGATTGTTGTGCGCAGCTGGTCATAACAGGCGTAGAATACCTCAGCTATCGCGTGCTATCTTTGTGAATTCAAATTTTCCCAATGGTTTGAATAACGGGCTCCTCTGCAGTCATTGTTGTCGATCATTACACCAACGTAATCCTTCGGCTCCTTCCATCCTACGAAGGCGATCAGCACGATTAACCAGGTAAAATGGAAATTTCCACCATTGACCTATGTGTCATTTAGTTCCTCCAGGAACTCATTCAATAGGTACTGACACCAGTTGAATTATTCGCCCTCCACGGCTGCAGCGCCAAGCAGTACTGTGCCCGCCAGAACCTCCAAAGGCCTGCATTTTCTGAGAATCTTACCGGCTAACAGTTGCGTGAAAAACCTTGTTGCTTTATCATCTATGTCGTCCATCTGAAATCCTCTCTCTCCTTTGATGACAGTTTACGTTTTCTTCATCTTCATGGCTACTTCTTTATCTTTGCTTTTCCCTTTGAAAAACTGCTTTGGATCTTTACCTCTTTTGCTCAACCCAGTGATCTGGTGGATAATGTCAATATTCAGGTTGACATTGCGGTCGAGCCACAAATATCCTTGGTGAATGCGCGCCATCAGAGTTTGTACCACCACATTCAGCTCTGGTGATCTGTCAAAATGTCGGAGTCTGAGTAGATTGAGCAGTCTCGACTAGACTACTCCGGATAACTAGCTTTCCACGACCAAGGTGAGGTCGCCCTTCACATATTTCTTCCAGCACATGTACTGGTCGAGCTGGAACTATGGGAACCTACGTTCATTGGGCTCCCTTTGCATTTGAAGCAGATCATAATCTTTCCACTTACACTCTGGAATCTTACCCAACAAATTTTTGTCCACCTCGACATGCTTTGATATTGGTGACAGCAGGATGTCGTATTTGGAATTCTTCATTAGCTTGTAGACCGATGCGTCTAGTGCATGTGGTGAGATATAGTTCGGGGTCATTTTCAATGGTATCTCCTTATCAGCTATCAGCGGCTTCGGCATTGTCGAACTCATCTTTGGTTGCTTCATTCTCAGCCCCACTAGGTCTTTTCCTTTGTCTTGCATTGTTGGACCGTGTCTTGGTGATCTTTGAGAAGCTTGACCCTGTTCTATGACGACCTTCTTGGATGGGGTTCTCATTAACCCTTCGATCGCTCTGTATTTGAACACCTTCATAGTCTCCTGGACCGTGAACTCTTCTTCAATGGTAGACCTCTCAGACATTCACTGGACAAATTTCTACAAGCTTTCAGATAGCTTGCTAAAATCAACTCACCAAGTAGTGCTCATAGGAGAATTCTAAGTGTTCGGTAACGCCCGTGAGTCTAAATGCAGCATTATTTATAGGCGCAGTTGACCACCTCCGCGCCACTCAACGGCTAGAAAAGAATTAAATGCGGTATTCGTTGGCCAAATCCGATGGATTTTTCAGTCCTTTCCTTCATAAACTCGTTAATAACAACTATCTATGCTTTAAATGCCCAAGCAGTCGCTGGCAAAGTACTGTATAACGACTATATTTTCGACCAACATTATAACAACTATTTTTTCTGGAGTGTTGTGTCTAACTACGTGACAGGTCATCATTACTCCTGCGCAATGACTTTGGGGTGCCTGACTTCTTGCTTCTGCACTTAGCCCCGTTCTTCATTCAACTTGATCTTCGCAATTTCCTTTTGGACTTCGCAACTGCGCGGTTCCTCTTTTCTTTTCTTTTTTTTTTTCATTTTTTTTGGCGCAGCGGCACATCTTAACAGTGCTGCACAGTATATACATGTTCCTCATCATACATTGCATATAAAATCTTTCCCATTTCCAGTGCCCACTTTCAACTATACCTGGCACTTAGAAATTTCCTTCTTTCTAATCAGCAAGGGTTTTGCGAAGCAGGACTATCCCGATAGGGTTTTACTCTTCTCCCGTTGACTAGGCCGAGCAAGTAATCTCCTGCTAATGTGGCTAACTGAGTTGTGCCACCATTAGTAACATGTACAATAGTATATGGACCAAGCCAATGCATTTTAAACTTTCCAGGAAAATTCATAAACTTGCTATCATACAGGAGGACTAGATCACCTACCTGGAAAGACTTAATATTGATGTGGCGATCATGCCATGCTTTTTCTCTTTCTTTCAGCACTTGTTGGTGAAATCCTGCGATGAAACGATCCTCCTCCAGACCAACCAAATGTAGAATCCTTTCTTCTAGTGTGTCGCAATCTACCATGCCTGTAAAAGTAGCTATCCTCAAGCTGGGATCAATGTATTCCATTGGCATTATTGCTTCCTGTCCATAGGCCAGCCTAAAAGGTGTGTGGCTAGTCAACTTCTTGCATGTGGTCCTGTATGCCCATAACAAAACGGGAATGCGCAGGTCCCAGTCATCCCTATTTATGTTGCATACCTTAGTTAGTGCATTCTCCAGTACCTTATTGAATGCTTCAATAGTTCCATTCGCTTGCGGATGATAAGGCGTACTTCGCTGATGGTGGATGCAGAACTCTTCTGCCAGTGCCTAAATAGTTCTGTTTAGAAAGTGAGTGCCTTGATCACTCATCAAAATCTTTGGGCATCCAAACCTTGTAAGGATGTCTTCGAATATGAACTGCGCGGCAGTACCTGCGCTACAGTCCTTCACTGGCTTTGCTTCTTCCCATCTGGTCAGGTAATCAGTTGCATTAATAATGTACCTCGCACCAATTATTTTTTCCCGGTGGGTTTATAGGTCCCACAAAATCAATTACTCGTTTCTCAAATGCCTGTAATGTCAATTGTGGATTCAATGGCATTTCATCTCTTCGCGATGGTCTTCCTGTCCTCTGACAGACATCGCAGCTCTGGTGAATCGTAAGCCACCATAGCCCTTCCTGCAATATCTTCTGCGCAGTGGCTCTTCCTGTGTAGTGACCTCCTGCTGCTCCTGAATGTGCATCAGCTAGTATAAATGGTTTCTCGTGCTCTAACAAACACCTGCGCAGTACTTCATTCGACCCCAATTTGTATAGCTCGCCCGTGATAATGGTGAAGTCTATTGCTCGCACTACCAACTACTTCTTTTGTTGCGTAGTGAACTCTATGGGTGCCAAACCAGTAGTCAAAAAATCTATAATGTCTTTATAATATTCATCATCTATCTGGATAGAAAACAACTACGCATCAGGCAGATTGTCTTCAAGGTTCGTTGGCTCTTCTCCTGATTCGGTCCTTGACAGATGATCAAGTCCTAAGTTCAGTCTTCCTGGCTTAACTACTATTTCGAAGTCATACTCCTGAAAGAGTAATAACCATTTGCAGATTCGCCCCCCTAACACTAGCTTGTTGACCATGTATTTCAAAGCAGAGTGGTCAGTGAACATAGAGAAGTGTGCACCGAGCAAGTAGTGCTTGAAATTCTGCAGTGTGTAGACCATAGCTAGGCCTTCTCTCTTAGTGGTGGTATAATTCTTCTTTGTAGATGAGAGCTTCCTTCTCAAAAATGCGATGGGATGGTCAATACCTCCCTCTCCTGGTTGTGCTAAGACAACTCCCAATGCTATACGTGAAGCATTGACATGGACGTGAAATGGCTTCTCCCATTCTGGAAAAACTAGGATCGACGCAGTGACCATTTTCTCTTCTAGTGTATCAAATCCTTGTTCGCATTCTGCGTTCCAAATGAATGGCGCATCTTTCTTCATCAACTTCTCCATTGTTGTAGTTATCTGTGCATAACCCTTTATAAATTTCCTGTAGTAACCCATATTCCCCAATGTAGTGCGCAGTTGCTTTACTAAATTTGGTGCGGGCAAGTTTACAATGGATGCGATCTTCGCAGGGTCAACCATCAAGCCCTATTTGCACACAATATGTCCCAACAGAATCCCATATGGTACACAAAAAATACACTTCTTCAGGTTGAGCGACATTTGATGCTGTCTACACTTCTCTAGCATCAGTCTCATATTTGTGCAATGGTCCTTCAGCAACCCGAATACTGTCCAATCATTGAAATAAGCTTCTAAAAACTCATGCATGAAATATTTGAATGCTGCGACCACAACTCTGGAAAAGATGGCAGGCACGTTCTTCAAACCAAACGGCATTACTGTGTACTAGAACGACCCCCATTCTGTGAAAAAAGTGGTCTCATGTCTATCCGCGGGATCAATTCTTATCTGATGATATCCCGAAAAACCATCATTAAAGGAATAGGCCTCATTTCCTCCAACATTATCGAGTACCTCGTCAGTGAAAGGAGTAGGAAATGGGTCGTGCGTTGAAGCATCGTTCAAATTTCTGAGATCCACACAAATCCTGATCTCGCCTTATGTTTTCTTATCTTGGACAACCATAGGGCTTATCCACTCAGAATATTCGACTGGCTCGATGATCCCTGCGTCGAGCATTTTATCAAGTTCTTCCCTGACTCGTTCTTTGTATCGCGGATTCAGTCTATAGTTGTTGCTTGGGTTTTCACCCAAGCATGTGCTGATGAGCACCTACTAACTTGTAGTAGCAGTTTAGATTAAACAATGAAAGTAAATAGAAGTAAAAAGTAAATCTTGATATAACAAGTGCACTAAATAATTATAGATGAAAAACAGTAAACAAAATTAATTCATGAGATAAATAAATAAAAACTTGAATTTTTTCTATTACCTCAAAAGGTGAGGATGGTTGATCTTGAGCAGCTACAATGGTTAGGTGCTCCAAAGCCCCAATGATCTCTTCTTCTCCAAGATGCTAATGGGGATCTTTAAACTCAAAAGGGAGGCAAGGGCTGTCAAGAAAGAATTTGGAAGCATAAGGATAGGATGAATGTGGATAAATAGTGAGGAGCCCCCATCACCTTTTTATAGTTTTTTGGTGATGGGGAATACCATTGTGGTTTAAGGAAACCAATGGTATTGATACAAATGGTTTAGGTTTATTTTCCTTTTTTTTTCTTTTTTAGGGATATAGAGATGCCCCGTGCTCTAGGTCAGGCCTTGGGGCCAGATGGTACGTATTTGTTTTTGTTTCTCTATCATATCATGTTTATATGTTTTGTTATGATGATATCTAGAGGTGTTTTCATGATGTTGATGTCGCCTATTGTTGGTTTGTTTGTAGATATGGGTCCGCGGCCTCCATCGGATCATCAGGATCACAGGGGTCGTGTGGTGGTGGTGGTACCTCCACCAGTAGTGGCACCCCCACCTCGTGCACAAGGAATTGTGCATCACCGAGATGATGATGCAAAGGGTATACATGAGACCATCGACGAGCTGTTGGATGGTGTGCCTAATGAGGGTTGGAGATATTTGGACCAGCATGTGTTAGACCGGTGTTACGATGCTCCGCATGAGTGGAGATCTATTTTGCAACAGATTGTTGAATATTGTAACTTCTAAGAATATTATATTTGTACATTATTATTCCGGAGATGTTTCATCCCTCCGAGGTAACCCTATTATGTATCCGGAGATGATTATTCTTCCGATGGGTTGTGGTAACTAGGGTTATTAGACCCACCATGTGGGGGTCGGACCTGATCTTATATTTTAGGGGTTATTAGACTTCTCCAGGAGAGGTCGGCCCCATTAGGGTTTTTAGTCAGTCGGGATCTAATATAAATAGAGGATGTGAGCTCCTCATTAGACACACTTGTACAACTCAGAAAAGTAGTGCACTTGTCTGGGAGGTCTACTAAGGAGGTAGAGAAGGAGGGAGCACATCTTGTATTTTGGTTGATCATCTTATTGAGGAAAGCTTTACTGGGTTTTCTACCCCATGAGGGTTTCCCAGGGTAAATTCTGTGTCTATCTTGTGATTATGTTTCTTTCAGTGATCTTGCTAGTCTATTTGGTTTAAACTTAACATGGTATCAGAGCTAGCCTGAATAGGACATCTTTCACAAGGTAAGAATATCTCTCTCTCTCTCTCTCTAGTGAAAACTAGGGTTTCAGCAAAAAGTTGGTATTGTTAAATTTTGATTACATGGCTGGATATCCCTTCTCAAAACCAATCTTTTGAGCCCTAGATCGAACTTTTTGGTTGGGTAGAACTCCCAGAAAGTCAAACCCTAGTTTTACCAAAAGTGCGATAAACCAGAAATTGGTTTCAGTAAAAAGTTGGTATTGTTAAATTCTAATTACATGGCTGGATAGCCCTTCTCAAAACCAATCTTTTGAGCCCTAGATCGAACTTTTTGGTTGGGTAGAACTACAGGAAAGTCAAACCCTAGTTTTACCAAAAGTGCGATAAACCAGAAATTCTGTCCCAGGATCCAGAAAAGTAAAAAGGTAATATTTTCAGGTAAGCACTACTCTGTCTCTTATCTCTTGGACTCCCCCAAGAGAAGATGGCTCCAAACACTAAGCTTGAAGACAAGCTAGAAGGTATAGAGAATTTTCGAGCATGGAAATACAGAATTGGTCTCATTCTTGAAGAGAATAATCTTGCTCATTATGTCAAGGATGAAGTTGCAGAACCGGAAGGAGATGAAGCCAAAGAGAAGCATAGGAAGGATTTTATTAGGGCAAAGAAAATCATAGCTGATTCTATTAAAGACCACTTGATTCCCCAAGTGGCCTCCAAGAAGACTCCAAAGGAAATGTATGATGCCCTAGGAAGAATGTATGAAGGAAAGAACATCAATAGGAAGATGAACCTAAGGACTCAGTTGAAAAGTACCAAGATGCACAAAGGAGAATCCATTCAAGACTACTTCTCAAGGGTCTCCCAAATCAAGGAGAAACTAGATGCCATTGGTGATACTCTTGATGAAGATGAACTTGTGATGACTGCCCTAAATGGTCTCACTAGACCTTGGGAATCATTCATACAAACTATGTGTGCCAGAAAAGAAAGCATGAAGTTTGATGTAGTATGGGAGGATTGTGTTCAAGAAGAGGCTAGGGTAGCCAACAGAGAAGCTCTTCTCAAAGAGGATGACCAAGCTTTGGCCACCCACACTAAAAGAGGAAAGAGAGGCCACTTCAAGAAAGTGAAATACAAAAGGTCTCAACCCTCTCATAAATTCAAAAGGAAAGGAGGTTCAAACTCAGAAAGAGACCTCTCCACGGTCCAATGTTATAATTGTCTTAAACTAGGACACTATGCTAAAGACTGTTCTTCTCCAAAGAAGAAGAAGAAGTTTGTTCACAAAAGACATCATGCACATATGGCAGAAGATGATAGTGAAGAAGAAGTAGGGGAAGAAGAAGAAGAAGAAGAGGAAAAGCCTCAAAGGAAAAGATATAAAGTAAAGAGAGGATCCAGAAGAATATATCCTATTTTCTGCACTCTCTGGATCTGTGTCTCCTGGTGAAGATACATGGCTCATTGATAGTGGTGCTTCAAAGCACATGACAGGTCAAAAGAAATCTCTCTCAATACTTGAAGAAAAGTCTTCACCTCAAAAGGTATCTCTAGGAGATGATTATCAATATCCCATCAAGGGAATTGGTGAAGCAAGCTACAAGCTTGATTCTGGAACACCCTTGAAAATGAAAGAAGTTTTATATGTTTCAGGTTTAAAGAAGAACCTACTCTCTATCTCATCACTAGATAATAAAGGTTTTAGAGTGGCTTTCATAGATGGACAAGTACTCATGTGGTCCAAAGGAAAATCAATTAAAGATGCAGTTATCATTGGTGAAGAAGGAGGTCTCTATAAGCTCAAGGGTCATCTAGAAGTTTCCCTTGCTCATGAAACCTCTAGCCCCAGTGAGCTATGGCATAGAAGACTAGTTCACATTAACTACAAATCCTTACCCTATGTAAGCAAGGTGGTCATAGGATTACCAGATCTGAAGGGTGATCATAATGGCTCATGTAAAGGTTGTAAGAAAGGGAAGAATGTCAAGAACCCTTTTTCCAAAGAGTGAAACAAAGACTAAGGACATTCTGGAGCTAATACACTCAGATGTATGTGGACCAATGCCCACTACTTCCCTAAGTGGATTTGAGTATTATCTCTCATTCATTGATGACTATTCAAGGAAGACTTGGATATACTTTCTAAAAGGTAAGAATGAAGTCTTTGGAAAATTCAAAGAATTCAAGGCCCTAACAAAAAATCTCTCAGAAAAGAAAATCAAGATTCTCATAACAGATAATGGCGGAGAATATACTTCAAATGACTTTGAAGACTTTTGTAAAGAAGCAGGAATTAAGAGGGAACTAACCACTCCCTACAATCCCCAACAAAATGGGGTTGCTGAGAGGAAAAATAGAACCATCATGGAAGCTGTAAAGACTATGATACATGATCAAGATCTACCCATGTATCTATGGGCTGAAGCAGCTAGGACAGCAGTCTATGTGCAAAATAGACTATCCCATAGTGCTCTTGAATTCAAAACTCCAGAAGAAGTGTTTACAGGAAAGAAGCCTGAGGTAAGTCATCTCAAAATATTTGGGTGTCCTGTGTACATCCACATTCCAAAAGAAAAGAGAACCAAGTTGAATCCTTCTAGTAAGAAGGGAATATTTGTCGGATATTGTGAATCATCCAAAGCCTTCAGAATCTACATTCCAGGTTTTCATCATATAGAAATAAGTAGAGATGTAACATTTGATGAAGAAGTAGCTCTCAAGAAATCCAGGAAGTGTCAACTTGAAAAAATCTATGAAGAAGATACACCTCCTAGAATCACAGAGGCTGTGCACATCCCTGGAGATGATTCACCAGAAGATCATGACATGTTGGAACCACAAGAACCTTCTATCACAGATTCATCTAAGAAAAGAAGGCCAGCATGGGCTAGAGATATTATTCAAGGAGCTGAAAGATATGGAGCTCCTGAAGGCTCCACTAGAGAAAGAAAGAAACCTAAGATAGTGTCCAACTATATGGCCTTGATGTGTGATCTTGTAGATCAACAACCTACTAGCTATGAAGAAGCATCCCAGAAGAAAGAATGGGTAGAAGCAATGACAGAAGAATATCAGTCAATAATGAAAAATGATGTTTGGGATGTAGTTCCCAAACCAAAAGATAAAAGTGTGGTTTCTTCCAAATGGATTTTCAAGATAAAACATGCTGCAGATGGTAGCATTGAAAAATACAAGGAAAGATTTGTAGCCAGAGGATTCTCTCAGAAGGAGGGAATTGACTATGAAGAAACATTTGCACCAGTTGCTAGGTATACTTCAATTAGAACTATCATGGCACTTGCATCTATGATGAAGTGGAAATTACACCAAATGGATGTTAAGACAACTTTTCTGAATGGTGTAACTGAAGAAGAAATATACATAGAGCAACCACAAGGGTTTGAGGTTAAAGACGGGAGGACTCATGTATGCAAACTGAAAAAGGCATTATATGGTTTGAAGCAAGCTCCCAGGGCTTGGTACGGAAGGATTGACAATTTCTTAACAAACATGGGCTTTACCAAGAGTAAAGCTGATCCCAATCTTTATCTTAAAGTGATGGATGATGAACCAGTTATATTGTTGTTATATGTAGATGATCTATTTCTAACCGGAAATGAGAAACTGATTATTGAAAGCAAGAAGAAGCTTTCTTCAGAATTCGAGATGAAAGATCTCGGATTAATGCGCTACTTCTTGGGTCTAGAAGTATGGCAAGAACCAAAAGGAATCTTTCTAAATCAAGGTAAGTATACTGTGGAGATTCTAAAAAGATTTGAGATGTTGGAGTGTAAAGCCATGGCCACTCCCATGGACTCCAACTTGAAGTTATTAGTTAATGACTCATCGGAATTAGTAGACCTAACTCTATATAGACAAATCATTGGGTCATTGATGTATTTAACAAATACTAGGCCAGATATATGCTTTGCTGTAAATACCCTGAGTCAGTATTTAGTAGAGCCTAAAAAGGTTCACTTAATAGCTGCAAAGCATGTGATGAGGTACCTAAAAGGTACATTAGATTTTGGTCTATATTATCTTGGAGGTCATGAACTCCGATTACATGGTTACTCATATTTTGATTGGGCAGGTAGAGTCTCAGACAGAAAGAGTACTTTAGGTGGATGTTATGGTCTCGGATCTGCCATGATCTCATGGTTCAGCAAGAAACAATCTAGTGTGGCCCTCAGTACTGCTGAAGCAGAATATATAGCTACTTGCTCTGCCAGCTGTGAAGCAGTGTGGCTTCGGAAGTTATTATCTGGAGTGTTTGGCTTAGAAATGGATCCCACTGTGATTATGTGTGATAATCAAAGCTGCATTAAGATGACAAAAAATCCTGTATTCCACGATAAGTCAAAACACATAGAGATCCGATACTTTTATATACGAGATATGGTGCAGAGAGGAGCTATCAAGCTCGAGTATGTGAACACTGAGGATCAAATTGCTGATATCTTGACCAAACCTCTGTCTCGAGTGAAATTTGAATACTTCCGAGACAAGCTTGGTGTAGTTCAAATGGACCCTCCTCGAAAGGGGGAGTAGTATAGTCACTGATGATGAGATTGTCTCATCGAACAACAAGGTCGATGATAAGGTTACCTGTTCACTACACCTAGATACTTAGAAATTTTTAGATTTAGGACTCTTATGCTTAGAATACTTAGTTTTTACTTATACATGCTTTTGGTGATAGATACATGCTTTTGATGTTAGATGTATTAGTGAGAATACATGCTTTTGATGTTAGATGTATTGGTGAGAATACATGCTTTTGATGTTAGATGTATTGGTGAGAATACATGCTTTTGATGATAGATGTATTGGTGAGAATACATGCTTTTGATGATAGGTGTATTAGTAAGAATACATGCTTTTAACAGTGTATTAGTAAGAATACATGCTTTTGATGATAAATGTATTGTTGAGAATACATGCTTTTGATGATAAATGTATTGGTGAGAATACATGCTTTTGATGATAGATGTATTGATGAGAATACATGTGAGGATTGGACTCAAGTTCTAAAGTGAGCCGTAGACAGGTGTCTCCGAGAAAGAAAGAGGATTGGATCATCCCTGGACTTCAGTCCTAAAGAGAGCCGTAGACATGATGTCTCCGAGAATTGAAGATAGGACTGCATCGTCCATGAACTAGGTTCAAAATGTATGTGATGGGATTGCATAGTCCCTAGACATGAGACTTGTCTTAAAGTGATAAGGACTGATCATCCTAGAACTTGATTGGGATTGCATCGTCCCTAGACATGAGACTTGTCTTAAAGTGATAAGGACTGATCATCCTGGAACTTGATCGGGATTGCATCATCCCTAGACATGAGACTTGTCTTAAAGGTACGTGTGAGGACTGCATCGTCCATGAACTGGGTTCAAAATGTACATGATGGGATTGCATCGTCCCTAGACATGAGACTTGTATTAAAGTGATAAGGACTGATCATCCTGGAACTTGATCTGGATTGTATCATCCATGACCTATGTCCTAAAGAGAGCAGGATTGATCACCCTGTACAATGATCGTGTGATGACGATGCTGATGATCGTGTGATGATGATGCTAATGATCGTGTGATGACGATGCTGATGATCGTGTGATGACGATGCTGATGACATTGATGTTCCAGTAACTGGTTAAGTTACTAAAGATGATGAATTGAGGAAAGTTTCCGATGATTTATAGATGTATCATGTATGATGTAGTCGATGACTCCTTGCTCCTGCAGACGTTGTTATAATATCCTTCTCGTTAAGGGGGAGTGTTGAATATTGTAACTTCTAAGAATATTATATTTGTACATTATTATTCCGGAGATGTTTCATCCCTCCAAGGTAACCCTATTATGTATCCGGAGATGATTATTCTTCCGATGGGTTGTGATAACTAGGGTTATTAGACCCACCATGTGGGGGTTGGCCCTGATCTTATATTTTAGGGGTTATTAGACTTCTCCAGGAGAGGTCGGCCCCATTAGGGTTTTTAGTCAGTCGGGATCTAATATAAATAGAGGAGGTGAGCTCCTCATTAGACACACTTGTACAACTCAGAAAAGTAGTGCACTTGTCTGGGAGGTCTGCTAAGGAGGTAGAGAAGGAGGGAGCACATCTTGTATTTTGGTTGATCATCTTATTGAGGAAAGCTTTGCTGGGTTTTCTACCCCATGAGGGTTTCCCAGGGTAAATTCTGTGTCTATCTTGTGATTATGTTTCTTCCAGTGATCTTGCTAGTCTATTTGGTTTAAACTTAACACGGATAGCTGTGTTAGCCGCGAAGAGGAGGGCCAGGGACCAGTATGATCCGGAGGAGGAGCCAGAGGAGGCAGCGGGTCATGATGACGAGGATTAGGCTGTCTTTTACTTTCCCCCAAATGCTGATGAGCATATGGGGACATTTTTTATATGTATTATGTACAACTGGTGTACTTTTTGTATATTCGGGTGTTGAGTGCACTCTTGAATTTATGACTATATGATGATATATATATATATATATATATATATATGCACATGGATGCGTTTTTTGATTATATAGTCGTGGATGCACATTTGTTGTTGCTTTTATATGTTGTTGCACGTGGATGCAATTGTTTGTGTTTTGTATGCCCATGGAGGCACATTCTATGCACATGGGTGCAATTACTATGATGGTTTATTTTGTTGTTTTATTTGGTTTTTTGATGCCTATGTGATGCATGTTTTTGATGTCCTACATGGTTTGGGTGATGTGCCAATCTAGAATGTTGTTGGCCATTTGGTCTGCTACACTATTGAGATTTCTTGGTACATGAGTGAATGAAATGAATTCAAAGTGTCGAATCATTTGCTTAGTGCGCAAGTATTTTCTAAAGAGACAGGGATCACGTGCCTGGTAACAATTTTTGAGTTGGGAAACAAGAAGCTGAGAGTCGAGGAAGACGTGAAGGTTACTTATGCCCATCTGGAGGGCAGCGGTTAGGAGACCAGTCACAGAATCATACTCGGCCTAATTATTGGTAGCCATGCCTATACACACTCCGTCAAGGTGGATCAACTCGTGTGAGGGGGAATAGAGTACCCAAGCTATAAAGGCGAGATTTGGAGACCAGCGACTTGCACCGTAAGCGAAGCCAACATAGTAAAGTGGAACATGATCCATCTATGGTCATGCGGGAAAAAATGAAAATGTAAGGTTTTGAAAGTTTACAGAGAAAGTGAATTAAAACTGTACAATATGGACTGTGGTGTCCATAAAAAAAATTTTTAACGTAAAACCCATTACGAGGGTTGTGCATGGGGTTTCCTTTTGAGTCGGTCAAAATGTATGCCCCATGTCCAAGGCAAGTCTGTATGAGGTACGGGCCTTGCCACATGGATTCAAATTTTTCTTTGCCCTTTTTTTCATGGGCTTGATCGTAAATGAGGACAAGGTCTCCTTCACCAAATGCTCGTGGGTGAACATGTTTGTCATAACGGACTTTGGATCGGTTCTTTGCAGCTTCAATTGTTTGGAGGGTTGCGCGGCAATATTCGTCGGCTTGCTCTAAAAGAAGTAAGTGTTGTTCTATTGGTGAAGTATCCGGGAGGAGCTCGATCGCAATATGCAATGTCAGGATCTGACACTCAATTGGGAGAACAGATTCTACACCGTGAACCAAATGGAAAGGGGTGAAACCAGTGGCAGTTTTAGTGGATGTGTGGCAAGCCCACAGTGTGGGGAAGAGCATGTGATGCCAATTGGACTTGTGTCGGTCGACAGTGCGCTGGAGGATGGTCTTCAAAATTTTGTTAATAGCTTCAACTTGGCCGTTCCCTTGGGGGTAGTAGGAGGAAGAGAAATGATGTTCAAACTTAAGGAGGGTTGACAATTCTCGCCAAACAAAGTCTTCAAAATGAGAACCATGGTCTGAGATGATTTGCTTTGGTACTCCGAAATGATTAATAACATGGTTGAAGAAGAAGCGGGCCGCAGTGCCAGCTTTGCAATTAAAAGTAGGAATGGATTCTTCCCATTTGGTAAAGTAATCAACGGCCACAATAATGTATTTATGGCCGCCAGCTGATGCAGGATTACACTCCATGAAGTCGATGTCCCATTTGCAAAAGGGGCCAACGGTGACGACTGGATGAAGGGGGCAGGGGGGGTTCTTTCCTTGGGGTAAAAGAGCTGGCAATTTTGGCAATGTTTGACTACTGTGATGCAATCGGTAAATAGTGAGGGCCAAAAATAACCTGCGTGGATCACCTTTTGGGAAGTGGCCATTCCAGAGAAATGGTCGCCGCAGGCACCGCTATGACAGTCATTAAGGACTTGTTCTGCTTCTTCCCAAGAAAGGCAACGTCGTAGGATGGTGTCGACACCGCGTCAATAGAGGAAATCGCCTAAGAGGAGATAACGGGTGGCATGGTGGCGGATGCGATGGCGTCCATCACGGTCAACATTGGGTCGAAACTTCTGTGTATGGAGGTAAACCAAAATGTCGTCATACCAAGTGTCGTCTGACGAGATGATGAATAAATGGTCGTCAATTAGATTAGTATGGATAGCTGGTGATGACGATGAGGATGGCAGGTCTGTAATGAGTTGAGAGAGTGCTAAGAATTTGGTGCTCTTCGATGTTTTGAAATTCGGGTCATATTCTTGTAGGATAATCACCCATTTAGCTACGCGGCCTTGCAAAAGGCGACGATTCAAGAGATAGACCATTGGGTTGGAATTTGCGGAAACTATGGTATGGCTGATAAGGATGTAATGTCGCAACTTCTGTACTGAAAAGATGACAGCGAGGGCTAGTTTCTCTTCATATGGGTACCGTAGCGGTGGGCTAGATAAGGTTTGTCTCACATAATAAATGACGTGTTATTGATGAGCAGTGTCTTCTTGAACGAGGACTCCTGAAATGACATAGTCGGATGCCGAGATGTAAAGAATGATTTTTTTAGAGAAATACAGGGGGGAGATCAAGGCGGAGTTGGTGAGATCTTTCTTCAGGTCATCAAAGGCTCCTTGCGCTTGATCGTCCCACACAAAAGGGATGTGGGTACGAAGCAAACGAAGGAAACCGTGGACCGTTGTGGCATAATCAAGTACAAAGAGGTGAAGGAAATTTGATTTGCCTTGAAGGCTCTGTAATTGCTGAAGTGTACAAGGTGATGGAAGTTCTAAGATGGCTTGGACCTTTCATGGATCAACTGCGATACCTTTTTGTGAAATAATGAAACCTAACAATTGGCCTGCTGGAACGCAAAATACACACTTGAGGAGTTTCAAGCGGATTTTGTATTTACGGCAACGTATGAAGACTTGTCGGAGGTCTTTAAGATGATCGGATCGTTTTTTAGATTGAGTCGTGGGGTCATCGAGGTATACAAGGATAATGTGGATTAAGTCATGGAAGCAATATGTAATGGCTCGCTGAAAAGTGGCACCAGCATTTTTAATACCAAAGGGCATAACCCAGTAAGAAAAAGTGCCCCATGGGGTGGTGAAGGCAGTTTTGTAATGGTCTTCCTTGTGAATGTGAATTTGGTTATACCCGGAGAAACCATCCATGAAAGACAGTATCTCATGCCCCGCACATGCATCGATAAGTTGGTCGATAAATGGTGTTGGAAAGTTATCTTTGGGGCAAGCGAGGTTTAGGTCACGAAATTCAGTATAGACACGGATGGTGCCCTGCTTCTTATTAACTAGTACTGGGTTCGAAACCCATGTGGTGTAGGCTATAGGGTAAATGAACCCTGTTGTTCAAAGTTTCTCAATCTCCATTTTGACAGCAGGAAGCTTGGATGGATGGATGGGCTATTGCTTTTGGCGAGCAAGTGGTATGTTGGGCCAAGTGTCAATATGGTGTTTACAATAGCAGGATCAAGACCCGGCATCTCGGTGTAGGACCACACAAATACATCTTGAAACTCTTGGAAGAGTTTCTTGTAATTTTGTACCTCATTCTTCGTACATGATGCGCCCAAGGAAATAAGTTCGGGTATTTTGGGCTTAATAGAGATGTCAATTTTAATAACGGGTGAAATGTTTGCCATGTTGCCTTCTTCAAAGGCGTCAGGGGATGGGATTGGATCCTTGAACCAGTCGACTTTAGTAGGAAGGAAGTCTTTGGTTTCAATGGAGAAATGATTCGCTGTGGAAGAGGTAGATGATTCAGGGATGAAGTATGATCTATGGTGCATATCATCCTAGGGGTAGTCTGGTGCAGTAAGTGCTTCAAGGATTTCTTCGTCATTACGGAAGCATTGTGTTGTCAAATCGATTGACTGGGGTGTGCTGGTTGATGAGATGATATAAATGGTATTGATCTCTTCCGATGAGGAGGATTTTGGTGGATAGATTTCCTCGATGAGGGGAGGGGATATCCCTAGGTCGACATTATTCAATTCATAGAGAGATGCTCTATAATCTGGGATATCAGGGCAGTGATGTGAGCAATGACCGTAAATGCCGCATAACGCACAAGGGTGGTTGGTATGCAATGATTTATCGCAAGGCTGAGGGGGCAGTTCTAGTTTGACAACTGGAATGTTAGTGTCATCATCCAACATTTGCATGTGTTCTTGAAGTGTCGGTAATTGTGGACATTGATGGGTAGCATGGCATATATCATCGCACAAAGAGCACTTAGGGGGAACACAGATTGTTGGGGTATTTTTCACCAACTTGGGAGTTGGTGGCGCGGTGCGGGTTGTAGGTTCGGTGGTGTAGGTTTGTGGGCCTCTGCCCCCATAGCGGAGTTGAGGGGGAGCATTACTAGATGTTGATGCAGTGCACCCTATTAGAGGTGGTTGGTTTGGTATATTTGCTACACCAGGGGGTGGACGGTTAGAAGTATTGATGGGTTGCACCGGTTGTAAAATGAAATTTGGTGTCGGGGGAGGGGCCGAGGCAGGTAAGTACCACACAGGTAGTCCTAACGTTAACCCTGGAAGATTTAGCGTTGCCATTACTGGCGTGCTAATTACTCTTGAAGGAGAAAATAAGAATGGGATAGTGTGAATCAGTGTTGCTCCGATATGACTAGGCACTGCGGGTGGTTGTGGCAGTAATGGTGGCTATTGAGTATGTGGCTGTGTGTTGTGCGAAAGGGTGCACAAATCAAATATTTCTGTTATCTGCAGGGGGTGGGATAGATTGGAACGTGGAGGTCATGGGAGTATCTGAATATATCCAGGGTCCGACTAAAGAGACGAACGATGTGGGTGCACTCTGAACGGGTTGTTCAATCATAGGTAGAACGTTTTCAGGTGCGGATGGGGTATTAGGATCGTAGTATGTTATCTGGTCGATTTTTACTACACGTCCTTCGTGGGGAAACATCATGAGGCAGAAAACGGAAGAAGCAACGGCTTTCATTTTATACATGTAACTTCGTCCTAATAAGAGGTTGTAATCAAGCTGGGCATTGATGACCTCTATGTCTATGAGAACCGTTTTGCCACCTAATTGCATAGGTACGTTAACTAACAGGCCCTGCGGTTGAGCTGAACGACCATTGTAATCTCGTAATGCGGTAGTGGATGGCTGTAGTGTGGGGGATCCAAGTTTCTGCCAGAAAAACGTCGACATTACACAGGTGGAGGCACCTTCATTGATGATGTATCGATGAACGACAAGGTTTCGAATGGATACAGAAACCTGAAAATCTAGTGACGATGACAAATGTGGTTCGACTTGGTCTAAGTCGAATGCCATCATATGGGAGTGGACATGAGGGTGCATGAGTTATGCACCACCTACAAATTATAAGCTGAGGGTGCTTTCCCATAACACTGTGCTGGACATGAGGGTCCATGAGTGTGGTGGGTGTGCGTCATTGGAGCATACGAAGTTGTAGCTCCAAAATGAGATGTAGGCTTTGAAAGGTATGGAGCGTTGTTGGTACTCATGATGGTGAAGGGTTTGTTTTGTGAAATAAATTGGACAATGATACTTTCGGCAGCATGGGATGCCCTCGACGTGTTGTTGCGGGATGGATCGCCACGCGGGGGTGTTAGGTAATATGGTGTATAAATAGCCAGATTGGGCGTAGATTAAGTCAAATTGTTGGGCTTTTAAAATGGCTTCTTCTTCCGACTGGGGTCGTTCAGAAGCTACATCCTTTGCTATGAGTGGAAGGAGATATTTCAGGAACCAATCCACGAAAATACGGTCATCTAACTTGATCTTGCATAGACTAATGTGCTTACTCCACTCATGGATATGATCTGTGATATGGGTGGCCATATTCTATCTACGAGACAGTAGGATTTCTACTCCTGCATCATAGCAGATGGGTAGTTGAAAAAACTATAGGAATGTTGAGGCAAAGGATGTAAAGGTAGGTTGTGTCCCATGGGGCTGCTCAATATACCATTTGGCTGCTGAGCCAGTGAAATTTCTTTGTAACAGTCGGAGGCAAATATAATCATCGACTATGGATTTTGAGGAACACCATAGGTGAAAAGACATAACATGATTTTGTGGGTCTTCACCAGCCTTCCCTTCAAACTTTGGGATGTCTGACGAGATTTTTGTGGGCATGGGGGGCCAAGTAGGGCATGTCTAATGGGGTCATTTGTTAACCTTGCCAGGTCTGGTAGGTTAAGACTAGCCATAAATGGCAGATTGGCAGAGGGGTGTGACATGGTTAATGGGGAATAAGTGCTAGTGGTAGCATTATGGATCGAGACACTGTCCGCAAAGGGAATATTAGTTGTAAAAGGGATGTTCCCTCCACCTAAAGATGTGTGAGAGGGGCTAGCACCCCCAAGTGCAACATGAGTTACAGATGGGTTTCGGATGGTTCCAATAGTTGCTGGGATCTTAGTAGTGGCGGTGATGATAGGAGTAGGTCCCATATTGGGCATACCTAAGGTAGGTGTGGGTCCCATATTGGGAATACCTAAGATAGGTGTGGGTCCCATTTTGGGAATACCTAAGGTAGCTGTTGTTGTAGTTGTGGCTACCGTGGTGGCCATTGTGGTGGCAGGGGTGGTTGATGTTCCACTAATGGTCCCTGTGAAGAAAGGGTCAAAATTCATACCAGCCATGGGGCTAGTGGGTGCAGTGTAGATGGGATTTTTGGATTCTGCCTCAAAGTCAGATGTGAAATGAGGTGTGTCAGAATTAGATGACGGGGCTCTATGTCGATGACGTGTGGAGTCAAGTGACAATGCTCTTCGTCTATGATGAGTGGTGTCAAGTGAACCGTATTGCAGGGGTTCACCCTAGAAACGCCGAGAACGTCTCGGGGACTCAATGGTGACAACCGTTCATTAAAACTAATGGGTGGTGGTGAGTGGAAATCTTGAAAACCCTAATGAAACCGTGTGTGCAAGAGGGGAGCACAAAAAACAATGGTACTCAAGCCAACAACCAAACTCAAAACACTTACTATAATAGTTGTTCTATAGTAAGTGGAGTAATAAAAAAATGTGGTCAAAATACCAACATGCAAATGACTCATAAGAATAAAAAATGGTGGACTCACTAACCAAGGGGAGGTAATAGAGCATGCAACCACCTAACTAAAAAATTATTATGATTCAACAAGACGTATCCTCTACAAGGTGAATAAATCCAAGTCAGCCAATATGAATTATAGAACCAAAGGCTAGATACCCCCCTACTAGGAGGGACACCAGGTAGACAATCCTAGAAGATAGGCCACTAAGATACCTCGTCCATGACACGTACACAAAGGTGAATCTGCAGCTCTTGTTCTACCACCGTTGTACTCCCACAAGGGTGGTACAACGAGAACAGCGAGTAGGTGTCCTTCAGTGACTGAATGGATTGCAGTAGTCCACTCATGCCTCCAGAACCAGTCTGGCTACTTCAACCCTCCTAAGGGAGAGGCCTTTCCGACAAATGGGTTTGAAACCGTGCCAATAAGTACTAGGAGATTTTGGTACCCTAAATGTCAACCAATATGTCTCAAAATGAAAGTGAGTGAGGGGTGTTATTTGGATACTTATCCCCTCAGTCCTACCTAACTACAATATTATTTTGGTGTTCCCCAAGTGGGGTTAGAATGTTGGTTGAGTTAAATATATTTTAAGGCTCACTTTGATTTATTGTGACAGATTGTGTGATGGTGTGGTTATGTACTAAAATAAAGATGCCTCGCTTGGGAAAAAACTCACAAATTAAAATAATGATTTCAACTTGCAAATATGAAAACAATTTAAATTTAAATACTGAAAATAATTTTAAATGTAAATGCTTTGACAACCTTTCAAAAAATAAGTGAAGTTCTTTAAAATGTTAAGGTAAAGCAAATAGCATAAAAAATGAGTTTGCTTGGGCGAAATAAAAGCAAATTAAAATTCTGGTTTCAACTTGCAAAATATGAAATGTCTAACTAAAAAATGCTTTTATAACTTTTTCTTTCAATAAACTGATTTTTTTTTTAAATGATGTAGTAAAGCAAGTAGTAGAAAAGGAAAATGGGTCTCAAAGGGTGCAAGTAAGGAAATGGGCTGTAAAATTGCAAGAAACATGGCTGAAAAAAGTGGGCCGAAAGGGGTGACGAAACATCAAACGGAAAATAACAGAGTTAAGGACGAAATCGTGGTTGTCTGTGGCCAATTCCGCGATGTGGATCGCGACTATCTGGGCGAAAGGCGTGATGTGAATCGCGTCTCGGGGGGGGCGAAAGGCATGATGTGAATCGTGGCTATAGGGATGAAACCTGCGATGTGAATTGCGGCTGACAGGCAGAAAACCTGCGATGTGAATCGTGGCTGACAGGCAGAAAACACACAATGTGAATCGCGGCTAACAGGCAGAAAACCCACTATGTGAATCGCGGCTATGGGGGCTAAAAACTATGATTTACGGACAGAAAAAAGTCACAAAAAACGAACCCAAAAATTGAAATTTTGGGTTGTTCAGGCTGCAGAAAAGGCCAATGGATAGGGCAGTAATCTATGGGCTTAGTAACAAGACAGATCTACACTATTAAAGGTAAATAACAACTAAAAAATGAAGAAATATAGATCTAAATCAAAGATTTGAAACGAAGCGGAGTCGCCAAAAACTGTTGCTTGGGTTTTCACCGAAGCATGTGTTGATGAGCACCTACTAACTTGTAGTACCAGTTTAGATTAAACAATGAAAGTGAATAGAAGTAAAAATTAAATCTTGATCTAACAAGTGCAACTAAATAATTCTAGATTAAAAACAGTAAACAAAATTGATTCATGAGATTAATAAATAAAAACTTGAATTTTTTCTATTACCTCAAAGGGTGAGGATGGTTGAGCTTGAGCAGCTACAATGGTGAAGTGCTCCAAAGCTCCAATGATCTATTCTTCTCCAAGATGCTAATGGGGATCTTCAAACTCAAAAGGGAGGCAAGGGCTCTCAAGAAAGAATTTGGCAGCATAAGGATAGGATGAATGTGGATGAATAGTGAGGAGCCCCTATCACCTTTATATAGTTTTTTGGTGATGGGGAATACCATTGTGGTTTAGGAAAACCAATGGTATTGATACAAATGGTTTAGGTTTATTTTTCGTCTTTTGAATATATTTTATATTTTTATTCCATTTTAATTTATTTTGGGGAATTTTGGACCCTTTTTGAGGGTTTTTTGTATTTTTTGAGGGAAATTACATATTTTGAAGGGAAAAAGATGGATTTTGGTCTTTTTGGTGACCTTTTGAAGGTTTTAAAGGCTCAAATGGTGGAAAAAGGGGAAAAATTGGTCGTGCGAATTGGGAAATGAGCTAATGAGCACTTTTTGGATGTTAACAATAGGGCCTTTGCTTAACAGGATTCGCACTTGGCTTAAGAGGTATCTTCATAACCCCTAAGTCTCCCAAGATGCCCTTCATCTCTATAAATTTTGTGGGGAATAACTCATGATATTCATGTAGTATATCTGCGATCTTCGTAACAATCTGTTCATCCTAGTAGTCTCCAATACTTGCGAAATTTGGCTCTTCGTTGGTGCCAATGTTCACTTTTCGCGTTTTCACTGGTCCGCTCATGTCTAGGATTTCCAGCAGAGATCTCTCTACGTCGTGCACTCCTTCTGACTCAAGAATTTTTATGTTACGCAGGTCCTCCTCATCACTTCCCTCTTTTTATGCATCCTTTTCAGCTAGGTTATAACATTCCATGGCATGTTCTACCTATGCCTTCCATTATGCCTATAAACTTGCAGGTACGCTGTCAGCTCCAAAGAATTCTTCTAATGTCATGTTCTTGTGTGGGCATTCTGGTTTGAATATTCTTTTCTTAATAATCTACAACAGATCATTTATGGTAGGACTCTCATCTTGAAAACTGAAACTCTTCTGGAAGTTTGCAGTCAGGGTACGCCAGTCTGTAGTTTCCTTATGCAACTCCATATCTAAGTACCATTTATTTGAAATTTCTTCCTCCAATGTGTGCACAAACAGGTGCACTCATTCTGTCTGTGGTCTCTCCTCCCATGCTTGTGAACAGACCTCAATATGATGTGTTGGATCTGTCTGTCCATTATATTTTTCAAATGGTAGTGTAACCTTGTCAGCAAACCTGATCTGCATCTTGATTCTGCATTGATCCCATGTGGTCAATGTTTTCTTATGCGCAGCCCACCATCTGGCAGGTGTCTCGCACAGTGCCATATCTAGTGCTGGTAAGTGATGCTCATCTGCAATCGCTGCAGTATATTCTTTGATAAAGGAATAAACATTAAATATATCATCATAAGTGGGGATTGGGCTTACCTCCTTTCTAATCCAATGCAGTGATTTTGTAACCTGCGCGCATCTCCTTGCTGATACTTCATGCATAAGACTTTGCTAGTTTTCCAATCCTGCGTCAGAGTCTGAGATGCAAGAGTTGTCGCATCTCCAGTTGAGTGTTCCATCAACAATAGTTTTAATGTAATCTTCCTGGTTTGTAGTCATCTTGTAAAGTCGGTCCTGATCCTGCGCTCTGGATTCTTCCTGAATCGGCTCGCTGTATCTGTCTCCATCTGAAGGGTCCAATGGTGCAATGACCCTGAGATGCTATCCTTTGAATATCATCTTTTTTGTCTTCAATTTTATGATAGCGAGGTTATCCATAGCCCAGTCGATCCCCAACAATGCAGGAAAAGGATGACTATCATCGACAATCTCTATAACCTCAAAATTTGTGTGACTTTGCACTCCATCAATGTCAACAACAACATTGGTGAGTCTTCCAAACTGTATGACTTTCTCCTGATTGGCCATTCTCAACTGGATAGGTGACCATAACAGCTTTGGTCTCCCCATCTACTGCCATGTCTGTTTGGTTAAGACATTTACTTCTGATCCTAGATCAAGAATGATCTCATCCATTTCATAATCTCCTATCTGTGCACTGAGTTTCATTTCTCTCCTTGTTCTCTTGTGTTTCTTGATGTGGTGAACTGCGCTATCGGTAGTTTCACTTTCGCTGCACGGTTCATACTGATCTAACAGCTTTTGCAATTCTGCTATAGCATTTGGACTCTTCAACAATTTCATGCAACTCCTGAGGAACTGCGCAATAGAGGTGCCTGTCTCTATTGCGACGCTCGTTCTATCATAAGCAGCCGACATATCTTCCATATGCAGTATTTCACTGCGCAACAAGATTCTTGGCGACTCGGGTGTTGATTCTTTGAAGATATCCTACGCTTCTTCAAAGACTTCTCTGTTTTTCTCCAAGTTGAAAGCAGGTGCTTTCCTAGTAGCTTTTCTTATCCATATCATTTCAAGAGGGGCCAGCTTTGTGTTAAAGCCCCTTGAAGTCGAAGCTTCTACTCCTCCATCTCTCCCTGTCGTAGTGCCACTTCACGTCATTATGTTGATACTTGGATCTGCAGGTCTCCTCTCTGCTACGATCAACTGAATGTTTGGGTTCGATGCCTCTGGCCGTTTTCTTTTCTGCATTTCTACCTCCAACACTGGACAATATTCAATAACATGATCAAATGATTTTCAATAACTACATGTAGTGCATGGGTTGGTACAATCTCTAGATACATGGCCTGCTTGACCACAGTTATAACAGATTACTTGACCTCGGCCTCGTCCTTGCGCTGGTTCGTTATTCCTTCCTCTCCCGTGTTATCCTTCGCAGCCTCTGTATGCTCCCTGATCATGCTGTGCATTATTTTGTTTCTGCGGAGTCTCTTCTTAGACTATGTGCATTCATCCATACATATGCTCAATATCTTTCTTTCTTTCTAGCATGAGCTCATATGCGTGGCAATTGGACTCATGATGCCCTACTGATTACAGAAATTACAATATAGGTTTTTAGGTGTTCTTACGTATTTTTGTATCATGTAACAGTCTTCTGGCCGGTGTCCTCTTGTTCTACAAATTTCACACCATGGCCCTGGGTTCGGATTTAATGGGTTTGGTCCACCCATGTTAAGGAAATATTGGAATAAAGGACAGTGATCCTTAGTGTGTCCTTCTCCCTTACATTCTGTACACCAGACTTCTTGTCTCTCTTGATATCTTGTAGTTGTAGTGTTAGGGTAGCCAACTGGTTCTGAATCTGAGACATCCCATTGCTACTTTCTCCAATCAGTGAAGCTTCTAACTTCATCACGATCTCCAAGGCTTCTGCTTGTGAAGCCACTTTCTACTACATTAAAGGATGTCTAATATGGGGCAACAACGCGGTTATAAACCATTCCTTGTGTTGTTGTGGTGCTATAACGAAGCTTACTTGGTCCAATAGAGTCTTAAATTTCTGACCAAACTCCCAAACTATTTCATTAGGTTTCTGCTTGATCTCTTTCAATTCGGTTATACACTGCGACTCTGATTTCGGCTTCTTAAATTCTGCTAAGAGTGCAGCCTTGATTTCTATCAGTGTTCTATTATGTCCCTGCGAATATCTCATGAACCAATGCAAGGCTCTATCTCTGAAAGTGGTAACGAGTTGCACTTGCTTCACAACGTCATCCTGTACTTGCTTTACACTCCACACGGCTTCACATAGAAACAATTGTTGATCAGGATCTTCTAGACCCGTTCCTTTGAATATCGACAGTTTGATATCATCAACCATCCTCCTTCTAGGTAGCACAGTTCTCTGAGTAGTGCTAGGGATAATACTCTAACGAATGATCTGAGATTGAACGGTCTGAAGTGGACAGCCTGAGATGGGGTAGGCTGAGTTGGAATAGACTAGGCACCCGCTCCTATAGTGTTATCAGTACTGATGTTCTGCGGTGTGGGTTGCGCGGTGCTCGCAACCGGTGGGTTCTACACTGATGGATTCTGAGACAAGGGAGACGTGGCTTCTGCAACCGACGGGTTCTGTGGCGTAATAGGATGATACATGGCTGACAGAGGTGTGGTTTTATTATCAAGTTCACATGGTATCTAGGTGTCTGTGCGAAGGCCATGTGGTCCAAGGTTTTTCTCAGCAATGAACTTGTATCTCTTCCCACTTCTCAGGTTATGGGTTTCTTCATAAGACCCACTATATGTACTATCTACCATGACAGATTTAAACAAAACTTCACTGCATTCTAAAGACACCTTTCTCTGCCAAAAGCATTTTAATGTATAAACTGAGGTTGTTCAAGTACTTACCTCTGAATCCCTCGAAAAACTCTCTTTCAGTTGCGCTATAGGACATTAGCATGTCCACAGGGAACTGCGTCACAAAAATCGGTAGTGTGTTGTCAACCCAGAAGTCAACTGCTCTCATGAATGGGTTGTCTACTGCTTTGAGCCTTTCAATAAGCTCTGGTGTCCACTCGGTCAGTACGTCTCGCGGTGTACAGTTTCTTTGTTCTACGAGCCTTGACAACCACTTGTGTAGCTTGTTTCCAAAAGACGCCCAGAAAACTTTGTGAACGTCTTTCCACAGGTTTTTGTTCAACCACTGTATGTCAGAGAGATGCGGGTGTCTATTCTCCTTTCTTGCAAAGTCTCTCTCTGTCTTGTCACACCAAGCCCATATTTATTTCTTGTCTGGATACCAAAAGTCGACACCTAGCTCAACTTCTTCTACTTCACACATACCGACTTCAACTCATCACAGATTCTTAGCGCGGCAACAGAACCATTTGTTGGCTTAAATACTGATCTAGAGGTTTCCAATGTAGACCCAGGTTCTTTGTGGTTTCAAGGAACCAACAATACCCCTTCTCACCGGCCCTTTTAGCAACAGCCTGTGAACAGACTGATGTCTCACCCGAGGGTTAGCTATGGGGGCACTGCGGAATCAAGTTTCCACAGCAATGTGATGAGTTGTTCGGATGGAACTACTGCGCAGCACGGTGCAGGGATCGCACTGCGGACTGAAGACTGCATGACGATAGACTGCGTCGCGGTCCTTGCTTCTACAAACCAAGATGCTTTCGCAACCAACACATCCAAGGAATGCGCGGTTTGTACAGGATGCAAATAATAGGACAATTCAACTGACTTATACGCTTCCTCTACAGGCTTAACAGATATTGATGACTTTACTTAGTGTTTATCCATTCATCTACTGCTTTAGACGATTAACCTTATAACCAATGTAAATAGACGGGAAACACAATATTGCGCACCTCCGGCGCTGTGCGTCAAAGAGCTATGTAACCCCAAACTCTACATACACAAGTGATTATTCAATGAACTGATACTTTCACAGACTTAGAATACTGCGTGTTCATCATTCACCCATACATGCAATACTTAACATATTATTCCCATCTTTCTCCTATGGTGAATAGATATAAAAGCATTTAACATAACAACTGATCAATGAGAATACAAGCATTCATTTGTAAGCAAATAGATAAGTGCAAACATAAACACTCACACTGCATAGGATTTAACGTGGTTCACCCCCAGGATGGGAGCTACATCCACAAGAACTATTGTTGTATTATTCTTTGGGAAGGGTACAATAGTTCTTTGTCTACGCATTCAACTGCAGACTCTCTTCTCTCTCAATAGGCCTCTGCACACACAGCTTGCAGAGCCTTTTCAATATGTCTCTCAATAGAGATCTATTCAATCAACAATGAGAACACACAAAATTAAGAGTAACCCTTCCCCATACAAAATATGCCTTATTTATAGATCATGACTGTAGGTCATGTCTTTACAATTCATAGGAAAAAACCCTTAGGTTTTACAAAACTGTCACGGTTTTCAACTTAACCGGACTTGCTCGCTTCTGGTAGAAAATATTCCATCGTGGCCGCCTTCAATGCATGCCTCACATCACTATCGGCCTTCATGTCGCATGCATGCCAACAGATCGCTTTCACCGATCCGTTCTTCCTCTAACAGTATCGTGCGATTAGAGTGTGTAGTGTTTCTTTCGCATGTGTGACCAGTCGCTTTCTTTCCACTTTGCTCCTACCCGCCGCTTGGTACTCCTGGAGCATCTTTACCAAAAATAGACCACCGATGGTCTAACTGGAATACGTTCCATCTTCCATCCAACACTCTGCTTTGTTGGATCCTTGTAGACTAGACACATATCAGTTTTGTTTCCTCGCAGCACTGAACTTCACAGCTCTTCCGACGCTGCGCTGTGCGCAACTTCGCAACATCCAAAATAGACTTTTCCAAAAAGCCTTCAGCCGAACTGCGCTTAGCTCCATAGTTACAAAATCTGATTTACCCAAAAATGCCCCACTTGGGCTAGGCCCAACAACATGCAAGAATTCTTTTCTTTGGTTTTTTCAATAAAAATCTAAATGTCAAGGGTAAGTATATCGAGGATGAAAATAAAGTCTAAGTGAAATCCAAAAAGAAAAGGAGGGGCCCTACATTTTTATAAAAAAAATTCGGATTAGGTTGTAGCTACAACATAACTTAAGAATTCATTACTAAATTTGATTAATATATTCTTAATGGAGTTATCTACTATGGTTCATACCACTATCCAATCATAATAAGTACATTTTTAGCTTATACTATTGTACATGTACAAAATGTGCATGCGTGTCCAATGTATGCACATATCAGATATGTACTATAAACAACCAACTTCCCACATATGCATACCTACTAACTAATAATAGTAATTCCACCAAGCATGCAAAAAAAGCACACACACACACACACATATATATACTCTTACATCCTTAGTTATTTAACAATAAATCCTTTTCATGATTTCATATCCTTATCGTTGTTCTCTTATTAACTTAACCAACCAATTACAAGATGGGTACCTACTACCACTAACTTGGTATCAAGGAATACAAAACCCTCAACAGTACCAACTAACATATACCCCCATCCTAACCTACGTCTGCATCCTCCCTATCGTTCCTCGGCTAGTACAAAAGTGGATGCCATCTATACTGACCTAACCACATAGAACCTTAGAGTGGTAGTGTCAGCTAACTAGCGTACCTAGCCTCTCCTAGCAGGCATCCGACCATCGTCATCACAACAACTTGGGGAGTGTGTCTCAGCACGACCCTCCCATGACCCCGGGTAACATAGTAACACAGGGTGGGAAATACATCCATCCCTCTCAACGTACTGATTCTATACCCTATCAAATCATACTTTGTTGCTATCGAGATTATTGGAATATGCCATCATATCATCAATTTGGTAAATAAGTCTCTGCAAAATATGTACTACACCACACTTCATATCAATTAGTATCCAACTATTACATAGCCCCTATGTCC
Organism: Larix kaempferi; assembly: GCA_027924585.1. Taxonomy (NCBI): domain Eukaryota; kingdom Viridiplantae; phylum Streptophyta; class Pinopsida; order Pinales; family Pinaceae; genus Larix; species Larix kaempferi. The sequence goes on along the minus strand of BSBM01000241.1, from coordinate 5,591,238 downwards.
TGTGGATTAGTACTTTGCAAACATACATTTATAACAATATCTCCATTCGATCATCAGCTAGTCCATATTATCAACATCATTTCCTTTTATCACATAAAATCATTAAATCGACCACATCATGGGTTGGTATCCACATACCACATCATATATATCACATTTCATCAAGGACGACAATTAAACATACACTGTCGTTATGAAAGAAAGGAATCTTATGATAACTACAACATAGTAACCGCATAAACATAATAACATCATGAGAATGATAACATCATAACATCATAATCATAGTATTATCATAAGCATAGTAACATCATAAACATAGTAGCAACATATAATCAGGTCGAACATGCCGAAAATATAGTTTACCTAATCTAGTTGAGTTGAACAGATAATAAGCAAATAAAGTGCAACATGTCTGACTAATATACACGTCTAGTCAAAATATGGAGCATTACACTAACCATTTGTAATGCCTCACTTATTGCAACTTTCTTTGTCCTTTTAGGTACAGTAACAGCTGGTGATCGATGTGGATTATGGCCTCCTTTACTAGGAGGTAGTACTTCCATTTCTTTACTGCTTGTAAAATTGTGAAGAGTTATTTATCATATGTGGGGTGATCTAGTAATGCTCCATGGAACAACTCATAATAGTATAATACTGGTCTTCCCCTTGCATAAGAATTGCTCCCAAGGCATAACCGCTAGCATCAGTCTCCAACTTTAATGCACGCTAATTAGTTTAACATTGATTTATACCATGATGTTTCCAAATTTTTAATTTCCTGACAAAATATTTCCATGTACAATTTAGTGAAAGAAAAAGGACGGGTTTAGAGTTTTGTATAATTTTTTTAACAAATTATAAAAAATTTAAAACAAAAAAAACTTAAAAAAATACACATTGCTTGCAAATTACGTAAAAATCCAAGCCAATGGTGTTGAAGACTGAAGCAGGGGGTGCCAAATCCTTGTCTCCACACTCTATTTCTCTACATTGAATGCACAACGTGGTCTATGCAAAATAGGTCGCCCGTTGCATTTTATAAACAATAATTAACAAGAGCGCGCACACGCTTTTAACGCGTGTACATTGCCAGTGTGCACATGCTTTTAAGTGACATGGAATCCCCACTGGAGGTTTGGGAGTTGTTGGCTGCTTTTTAGACAGACCCGGGTTTTCAGGATGCGTAGCAACAAACACCCCTTGGCGCACTGGCCCTTTCGGCAATGGGCTGCGCAGCAACCCGAAGTCTCACCTGAAGTGGCTATCGGGGGGTTAAGGAATCAGGTTTCCTTAACCTAGGTGGTGTGGAGACTACATTCTTCTCCCTTCCCGTCTTGCAGGTAACCCTGGAGCAAAGCGTCCTACTCTTCCACGGGTCTCGCAGCGCTACAGCGCAGGGACTCTCTCTTCCAGCCTAGCTGCGTGGTAGCTTCTCGCCTGCGCACGAGGCGTCTACCCGCTACGTCCGATACACTATGTATCGACTCTACCCTTGCGCCACGGCGCAGCAATGCACACCTTAAGCGTTGCGATGACAGTGTTCTCACAGACTCCTTCGACAATGCACAAGTATGCTTCTAAGGGAGCTTCGAGGATTTACTCTACATACTCATTCATAAAGATAGCGAAACATTCATGGAAACATAGACAGTAAAGCAAAGAAATGCAATCACATAAAGCATCACCACAACAACCAGAATTATGTAGTTCACCTCCAGGAGAGAATCCACGTCCACATGACTTTTTTATATTATCTTTAGATGGGGCTAACACAATTCTGTTGCGCACACAACTGCAGCCTTAGATATTTCTGGGAAACTCCATGCACACAGCTGGGAGCCCTTCTCTTAGATCTATTCTCTTCTTCTACGGGTATTACAATGACAAAGACATACGATTACATTCCCCTCAGTCCTCTTGCGACTGATCGATACATACAATGGCCTTTACGCCAAGTGGTCTCCTGTGAGATCGCGGCCTTCTTACATGCACAAAATGCTCATGAACAGTTTTATAAAATACAACAATACAAAAGACTCAGACATCAGCTTAGACTGTCTGTGTAACCTTCTAACCTTCTAACCTTCTAACCTTCCCAATTACACATATATATAGGTGGCCCTGAGGGTCGCACCTTTACAAAACTGTGGGCCTTTCCCAACAGTGATCCCCAAAAACCCTAACCACTGACATGGCTACGTGTACTGTAGGTGCCTCTTTCAGTCACGTTGCAGCTTCCTGCAGACTCCGTGATTTCTGGCACAGATCGCAGGTATGGGCGCCGCTTCATCATTCTTTGCTCCTTGTCCTTCGCCTTCAATGCTTCGGCCCGTTGCTCTTCCTTGGTCCGAGCAACCATAACTCCTGTACTTTACTTTAATGAGGGTAGCTGAGCCCTCTTCCGCCGCTTCATTTATTGTGGTGGTTGAGCTTTCTACTCGGCCACTTTATTTATTCTTTCCCTTGACGTGCACGCAAGCTTCGCGATTTCCGGCCCACAATCTGCGGTGAGCTCGTCCATCTAGCGTCGTACCGCGCACTGTTCATTTCTGCCCAAAAATGGTGCTTTTCCTCAAAATTAGAACTTTTCCTTCAAGACTTAGTGCTTTTTCCCCAAAATTTGGCAGCTTTGCCATAGCTGCGGCCTATGCTCCAACAGGCCCCTAACACTTACTTGTGGCTCACCCTCGAGCCACCCGCACTAGCTTGCGGTCATTTTAGTTGTTCATCTGACTTGGCTTGGGTCACAGCGAAGGCTTGCTTCCACTGCGCAATAGCAGTGTCCATGTCTTCTACGCACTTCGTGATTGTCTGCACCAGGTCTGCAGTAGCTTCTTCTCCTTCTACGCCATCGACCAATTCTTGAGACTCAGCAAATGCTTTGACCTTGGCCTCTGCTTGGGCAGCAAGTTCAACATACTCATCCATAAACGGCTGAATGATGTTGGCAAGAGTAGCATCTTTGTTTCTGAGCCTGTGCAGTTCTTGCTGGACTTTGCGGACTTCGCTCATCTTTCTCATTTTGGCTAAGCCTTCCAAGGGCTTAGCTTCTTCACTCAGAACAGTTAGGGACTGTTCTGCTGCTTCCACCTGTTCCAAAAGGGCAACTTTAGAAGGGAGCTTCTCGAGCTCAGCCCAAGCCTGCATAGCTTGCGTCATTAACTATTGGGCTTCATCTGTTCTGTGCTGCATTTGGATAGAAGCTATGCGCAGTGCTTCAAGTCGTTCTTGCGTCTCATCTACGGGAGGCACTACGGCACGAGCTTCCAACTCAGCGAGCTGCTTTCTATGGTCCTCAGCCATAGTAACTATTTGTTGTTCTAGGGCTTGCTCCCTTCTATCGATGCGTTGCACTTTCTCAACTAAAGGAAGGTCTGGTTGAATCTGACAGGCTGGCAGCTCCTGGGCAATTTCATCAACGACATTCCTTAGCTCGGTGTCTTGCGCTTCGTGAAGTTCAAGCTGCGCAGAGATCTCCTTATAGCCTACCCTTAACTCTACTTCCTGTGTCTGCAGTCTTTGATTGGCATGAAATGTGGAGAGCTCCCTAGCTCTCAGCTCAGTAGAGACTTGCTCCTGAACCAACTGTAGAGTTTCCAATGGAATTAGTGACAAATTTATTTCAACAGGGCCAACCGCGCTTACCTGCAGTGCAGCCAGAGGATCCGGGAGTGTCATGCTTGCAGGCGGGATGTGGACGACAGTGTGCCTGTCTGTGGGTACTTCAACCCGCTCGGTGCTTGTAGATGCTTGCGGCGCCTGCGAGCCGGATGTTGGTGCATGGGTCTGCGCAACTCGTCCTGCGAGACCTTTCAACTCCACAAGCTGCAAGTCCAGAGGACTTCTGATATTGGCCTGAGAGGCACGCAGCTTGTGAAATTGCTCCTTCAAGTACTGATTGAGCCCCACGGCAGGGATCTCATAGGGATCTCCAGTCGCTTCTGCGAGGTGCGACAACTTCTGCTTCTTTGGAGACGGTCCTGACGGACCTTCATCATTCTTTTGTGTGACTTTTTCCTTTCCTTTATCTTTCTCTGGCGCCGCAGGGGGTGGCATCGTGGCAGCGATTTCAGCGGCCTGCTTCCATTCATCTGGCCAGGACTTCACAGTGTCCTCCACGTCTTGGGTAGTCATTCGGTAGAGCCCTACGGCCCATTCTTTCGACTGAATTCCGCAAGGGCGGAAATAGATTTCATGCAAGTTGGTAGAAAAGACCAACTTCGCTCCATAGATTTCTGTCGTCTCCTCAGTAAGCCTCGGCATCTGCAAGATGGTATCCCTGAGGAGATGGTAGTACTCGAAGAACACGGCACGGTTCATCTTGCGCTTCATGGGATTATTAGAATCCCAGAGGTTGACATAGCGCATCCCTGTAACCTCTCCTGAACGGCGCGGAAGAAACTGAGTGTTGGGCAATTCCTTCCACCCGACAAAGGCACACAAGATCAGGAGCCAAGAAAAATGGAACAGCTGATTGGCGGTGTCCTGAACGTTCCGACTGTCGTCCAAGAATGTATTCAGGAGGAAGAGACACCAATTATACTGCTCACCCTCCGCAGCTGCAACTGCGAGCTCTACAACAACTCCAGGGACTTCTTTCGGTCGGCAATTCGTTAAAAGTCTGCCTACGAGCAGACTGCTGGTGAATCTGAGTGCTTCATTTTCAACTACAGTGAGGTCATAAGCCCGACCTCCTCTCGACAATTTGTATTTCTGCACCACCTGTGTAGTAAGCTTTCGGTCTTTGTCTTTACCAACGAAGTGGACGTTGGGGTCCTTACCAACCTTAGATAGGCTGGTAATTCGGTGAATCAGGTCCACATTCAGATCAATTGGCCTCCCGAGCCAAAGAAAACCACCTTGAACGCAGGATAACAGGACCTTGACAACCACATTAACTTCATTGCTACGCCCGAAGTGTGGTAGCTTCAACAGGTTCAACAGTCCAGGCCTCTCTAGATTTACTGCAAATTCCTGTGGGACGAATTCGTCAATCTTCTTAACAGGATTATGGACCACTGTCAAATAGTGATTTGGCGCGAACTGAGGATACGTTCTATAATCTCCCAAGTTGAAGTCAGAAAAATTAACCAGCGGAAGATGTTCAAGTAGGGATCCTTCTTCTTGCACGACTTCCGCCATTGGTGGCAACGGAATCAAATACTTAACATTCTTGGGAATACGCACCTCGGGTGCATCATCTGGGCACGGAGGAATGTAGTTAACCAGAGTGGCCAAGGGCTCTGGAACGGGTTCCTCCGTCTGCTGCTGCTATTGCTGAGACGCCCTTGTGCCCGGGGACTGTCTGGGATCAGGAAAATTTGGAAGCTCGACGATCTTGATCGGGGTACCCATACCGAAATCTAACCCTCTGCATCTGAATTGACGGACGAATTCTTCAGTTGACAGTTTCTCCGTCATGAACTTGCATACACGACAAACACTGAACCGATGAGGCGGAACATCGTAGGATGTGAACTCTGGAAACGGGAAAACAGTCTGCACGACACGGCTCTAAAAATAATGACTTGGACTCTCAAACAGGACAACTATACAATGCAATAGCAAGGAAAAGTAACCCAAGCATATACGAATGAGGGGTATTTATAGTTGAAGGTAGTAGTAAATGCGGACAAGTGGGGCTAATAACCGTTGGCGCCTAAGCGGATGAGTTGACAACCCCCCTACCCCTGCGCCTCTGTGGTGCATTAAATGCGAGGGATGGGCTCTGACAGCCTTCGGGACATGAGCTAAGGCCTTTGCCTCCTTAATTAAATGCGGATCTTAGGGAAATCAAGCCGAATCTGTCAGAGCAATTACAATTAAATGGCGGTCTCGTCCTTCTTTAAGACTTAGACACGGCTACAGAACTACCGCAATTCAAATTTTCGGCGGGTAACTTCAGCATGGGTAACTGTGCACATGGAGGGCTCCACGGCGAGGAGAACTCTGCAAGAGCGATAAATAGACAACCGGGAACTCCGCAAGAGCGAGAGTTCTACAAACCGGGGGACTTCATAAGAGCGAAAATAGACTCGCTCAGAACAGGCTTCATTGACTGCGCAGATGCTTCGAGGAACTGCGCGAGAAGCCAGAGACTGAAACATGTCTCGCGACTTCCTTGTAGACTGATAAGTGCGATGCCTCTTTCAACTACACCGGACATCTACACGACTTTAGAAACTGATTAGGTTGACAGGGTGGAGTGGTCGTCGCGATAAAGCTTGAGCCGACTCCCGTTGATCATTGTGGGCAGCAACTCTCCATTAAGCTTCGTAAGCTGAACTGCTCCACCTTCGGTTATCTTCATCACTTGAAAAGGGCCTAACCAATGTACACGAAACTTGCCTGGAAACTTGATGAATTTACTATCATAGAGTAGTACCAAGTCTCCTTCCTGAAAGACTTTATTCTTAATATGCATGTCATGCCAAGCCTTCTGTCTCGCCTTCTGCACTCGTTGATGGAATCCAGCTAAAATCCTGTCTTCTTATAAGGCAACCAATTGTGACAGCCTTTCACTCATAGTATCAATATCTGCCATTTCTGTAATTTGAGCAATTCTGAGACTGGGAACAATGTATTCCATGGGCATGACTGCTTCTTGTCCATACACCAAACTGAAAGGTGTGTGACCTGTTAATTTCTTGCATGTGGTTATGTAAGCCCATAACACAGCTGTGACTCTAAGGTCCCAATCATCTCTTTGTTGATTACAGATCTTGGTCAGGGCATTCTCCAGAATCTTATTGAATGCCTCCACCGTACCATTAGCTTGAGGGTGGTAAGGTGTACTCTTATGGTGACTAATGTGGAATTCTTTAGTAAGGGCCTCTATAGTCTCGTTCAGGAAATGTGTGCCCTGATCACTCATTAGAATGAGTGGACATACAAATCTAGTGACAATATTCTCAAAAATGAACTGCGCAGCAGTAACAACGTCACAATTCTTAATTGGCTTCGCCTCAGCCCATCTGGTGAGGTATTCAATAGCTGTGATGATGTATCTTGCGCCGGTTCTCTTTCCTGGTGGGTTGATAGGTCCCACAAAATCAATGGCCCACTTATCAAAAGCACGCACTGTTATCTGGGGTCTTAGCAGCATTTCGTCTCTTCTTGAAGGTTTTCCTGTTCCCTGGCACACATCGCAACACTTGCAGAATTCCTTAGTATCCTTGTGCAATGTTGGCCACCAAAGACCTGCGGCTAAGATCTTCTGCGCAGTCGGCTTTCCTGCGAAATGGCCTCCTGCAGTTCCTGAGTGCGCTTCTGCGATTATGGAGTTCTTCTCATGCGGTAAAATGCATCTGCGCAAGACTTCATTAGGGCCCAACTTATAGAGCTGTCTTGCTATCAAAGTGAAGTCTACGGCTTTGACAACAAGTTGTTTGTTCTGCTGTATTGTGAACTCAAGTGGCGCTTTCCCTGTAGCGAGAAACTCAAGAATAACGGAATAATATTCGTCTGCTGCTTGAACAAAAAATAGCTGCGCATCAGGCAAATTGTCCTCCAAATTTGTAGGTTCCTCCCCTGACTCTATCCTAGATAAATGGTCAGGTTCTGCATTCAATCTACCTGGCTTCACAATAATCTCAAAATCATACTCCTGGAAGAGGAGTAGCCATCTGCAAATTCTTCCCCCTAACATTAGCTTATTGACCAAGTACTTCAAGGCAGAATGGTCACTATACATTTTAAAATGAGCACCCAATAGATAGTGTCTGAACTTCTGTAAGGCATACACCATAGCTAGTCCTTCTCTTTCTGTAGTGGTGTAGTTCTTCTCAGCTGTAGACAGCTTTCTGCTAGAGTAAGCAATGGGGTGGTCAATACCTCCTTCTCCCGGTTGTGTCAGTACAAACCCCAATGCTATGGAAGAAGCATCTACATGAACATGAAAGGGTTTTCTCCAATCTGGGAAAACTAGAATAGGCGCTGTGACCATCTTTCCTTTAAGTGTGTCCAAGCTCTGTTGGCATTCTTCTGTCCATTGGAATTTTGAATCCTTTGCAGCAGTCTTTCCATAGGCGCAATGATCTTTGCATAACCCTTAATAAATTTCCTGTAGTATCCTATATGTCCCAATGTAGTGCGCAATTGTTTGACTGAGTTGGGCGCATGCAAGTTAGCAATGATGGCAACCTTCGCAGGATCCATCATGAGTCCTTGTCTGCATACAATGTGACCCAACAAAATACCAAAAGGAGCATAGAAGATACATTTTTTCAAGTTAAGGGAGATATGATACTGTCTACATTTTTCTAACATCATCCTTAGATTCCCTATATGGTTCTTTAGTAAACCAAACACAGTCCAGTCATCAAAATAGACTTCTAAAAACTTATGAATGAATTCTTTGAAAACAGCAACAACGACTCTCGAGAAAATAGCAGAAGCGTTTTTAAGACCAAAGGGCATTACTGTATACTGGAATGAGCCCCATTCAGTTGCAAAAGTGGTCTTATGGCGATCCTCTGGATGTATTCTGATCTGATGGTATCCTGAAAAGCCATCAGTGAAGGAGTAAGCCTCCTGTCCTCCCACATTGTCAAGCACTTCGTCTATAAAGGGCGTAGGAAATGGATCATGCGCTGATGCGTCGTTGAGCTTGCGCAGGTCCACGCATATTCTTATTTCACCTTTTGTCTTTTTCTCTTGTACCACCATAGGACTAATCCAATCACTTTCCTCTACTGGCTCAATGATACCAGCTGCGAGCATCTTATCAATTTCTTCTCTGACCTTTTCTTTATATCGCGGGTTCAACCTATACGGGCGTTGTTTTACTGGCTTAGCATCCACTTTTAGAGGTATGCACATAACTCCTAAATCTCCTAGGATGCCTTTCATTTCTGTAAACTTGGTAGGAAATATATCCTGGTACTCATGTAGTAAATATGCAATATGGCCAACAGTTTCATCATCCCAATAATCTCCTATAGAGGAAACCTCGAGTTCGGCCTCTGTACCAATGTTAATCTTTTTGAGCTTGATGTGTTCTGTAATGGCAGGGATATCAAGCTGAGGGCCTTTGACTTTGCGCGTCCCTTCTGACTCTGGAATATTGATGTTGCGAGGATCATCATCCTCTTCTCCAGCGGTGAAATTATAGCATTCCAGGGCATGTTCCATCTGGACAGCCCAATCTGGTTGAGAGTACTCTGGTAAAGGACATTGTCCAAATACCTTCTTTCTAATACACTTTAAATCCTGATCGATGCTTGGATGTTCTGACTCAAAGCTGAAAGTGAGTTGAAAACTTTCAATCATGAGAGGCCAAGTGATAGTGCCTCTGCGCAATTCTGTTTCAGTGTACCAGTTCCTTGGAACTATATCCAATGTGTGGATGAATAGGTGAACCCACTCATCCTCTGTAATATCTGACCATTGCTAAATACATGCTTCAACGTGTGACCTGGGGTCACTCTGTCCATCGTATTTGCGCAAAAATCCTACTGTAGTCTCTTGAAATCTGCACAGTATCAACCTGCGACAGTCTTGCCATGTGTCGATATTTTCTTTATGCGCACCCCACCATCTTGCGGGTGTAGTGCGCAGTGCTACATCCAATGCTTGTATGCGTTGCTCATCTGGGATTTCTTGTTCATATGCATGTATGAATTCACTTACTCCGGTTAAACCATCGAAGATTGGAGTGTTATTCAATTCTGTGCCAATCCATCGAGTGGATTTAGTCATCATGGCGCAACACCTTGCAGAAACCTCATGTAAGCAATTCTGCCAGTTTTCCATTCCTGCTTCCGAATCTGATGTACACGAGCTATCACATCACCAGCTGATATGGCCGTCTGCTGTGGGATTGACATAATCATTATGACTAGCAGTCATCTGATATAAAATTTCCATGTGGCGCACTTCTTCTTCTGCTCGAATGGGTTCAATATACCTTGGTCCTTGAAGGGGATCAAGTGGTGCAATGACCCTAATCTAGTCATCCTCAAAGGTCATTTGTCTTTTCTTCAAATTAATTATAGCCAGATTATCAAATGCCCAGTCTATGCCTAAAAGAGCTGGATAAGGTCTACTGTCATCTAGAATTTTGATTACTTCAAAGTCTGCAGAACTTCTTACTCCCTCAATATCTATGGGTACATTGGGTAATCTGCCCAATGGAGAAACTCGTTGCTGATTCGCTAGTCTTAGATGGATAGGAGATCTGATAAGCTGAGGGCTACCCATCTGTTCCCATGTCTGCATGGTGAGAACATTAACTTCTGAGCCTAAATCCAGAATGACTTCATCCATTTCAAATGCTCCAATATGCGCTGTGAGTCTCATCTCTCTTCTAGTTCTAGCATGACTCCTGATTTGATGAATAGCACGCTGCGGTGTATTCATCGAAGCAGATTGTTGACACTGATCCAACAGGTGTTGGAGTTCCATAGTTGCTTTTTCACTGTGCAACAACTTTAAGTATCTTCTTAGGAAAGCATGAACACTTCCTAGTGTATCCTCCTCATTAGGCCTTCCAGTTGTAGTGGCCTGCTCTCGTGCCAGGTTCTCTTGTCATGGCACATGCGGTTTGATGTCATTGTGCGGTAATGCGACAGAACTTGAAGCTCGCGGATCTGAGAAATACTCTTGGACTTACTTGAAGGCTTCTTTTTGCTTCTGTAGGTCAATCGGGGATGGTTTAATATTAGCGCGGCGCACCCATTGTGTCGCTGGCTTTCCAGTTCCCGACTTTGGCGCACCAGTGATTGTACCACTACGCGTCACTATATTAACTGTGGGATCTGGTTCTCTTTTTTCTGCTGCAATCAACTGAATATTCTGGTTAACTTGTGGCTTCTTTTCTTGCATCTTGGCCATCAACTGAGGGCATTCTTCAATGACATGATCATAAGATTTACAGTATCTACAGGTGGTTGTAGGGTTCTGGCAATCCCTTGCATAGTGGCCTTGAGCTCCGCAGTTATAGCAAGTGATCTGTCCTCTTTCACGACCAAAACCTGTTGTGCGTCCTCGGCCCTTGTAATTTCCTCCCCGTCCTTCGCGAGCTGGGTCATACTGCGGACCTACTGTGGGTCCTTGTGGTTCTGACTGTACTCTATAAACATCGTGTTTTCTTTCTATCATAAGCTCATATGCTCTGCAATTGTTCTCATCATGGCCTATTGATTTACAAAAATTGCAATATAGATTCTTTGGAGTTTGTACATATTTCTGTAACAAGTGACACTCTTGTGGTCTGTGGCCTCTAGTTCTACAGATTTCACACCAAGGCCCCTGAGCCTGTGGTAAAGGGTTAGGTGCTCCAGTTGCAATATAATCTATGAAAACAAGACAATGGTCCTTTGAATGTCCTTGTGCTCTACACTTTGTACACCAAATTTCTTCTTTGACATCCTTTCCTTTCTTAATATCATGCACTTGCAAGGTTAGGCTTGCTATTTGGTTCTACAACTGCGCAACATCGTTGCTTGTTCCAATGATTGGAGAAGCTTCTAATTTCATAGCCATCTCTAGAGCTTGTTCTTGAGTAGTGAGATTCTGTTGCATAAGAGGAATTCTAATATGAGGAAGCAGCGCAGCAATGAACCATTCCTTATGCTGCTGCGGTGCAAACTCAAAGCTTACTTGATCTATCAAGGTTTTGAACTTCTGGTCAAAGTCCCATACTGATTCTGTACGTAACTGTTTTATGTCTTTGAGTTCTGTTATGCACTGTGATTCTGATTTAGGTTTCTTGAATTCCTTAATCATAGCACTTCTTACATCAGCAAGTGTCCTATTCTGTGTTGCTAAGTATTTCATAAACCAGGTTAAGGATCTCTCTCTTAGTGTGGTTGCTAACTGAACCAGCTTAACATCATCATCATTAATTTGCTTAATCGTCCAAATGGCTTCACATAGGAACCAATGCTGTTCAGGGTCTTCTAGCCCTGTTCCTCTAAAGGTTGGTAGTTTCATGTCATCACCCATCCTTCTTGCGCTAGGTTGATGTGGAGGTGTTGTGGCACTGCCTCTGGGATGGTTAAACAAAGGTGGGGCTGAGGTACTAGAAGTATCGTGCGGGCTACTAAAGGGTGTTATTGCGGGGTTATGCTGAGCCCCGTCTGTCTTTTGCGGTGTAAAAGGGTGATAAGGGATATGAGCACTCCCTTGTCTCTCTATATGGCTCGCTCTACGAGCTCAACTATCTTCTGGGCTAGACTCAAAAGAATGCTGGTCGAGGCCTACTTTATACCGTTTTCTGCTACGAGTGCAACCAATAACTTCAAGATCACTATCAGAATCTGCAGACATTACTTGTCTATGCTATTCATCGGAAGCTATGCCTAGTTTTCCTTTTTCATATAAGAGCATTTTAATCCACAAGTTCAGAGAATTTAAGAACTTACCCCTGTATGCTTTGAAGAAGCTCCTCTCAGCCTCGCTGAATCTCTTTCTCGTACCTACTGCAAACTCGGTGATGAAACCTTCCAGTAGACTGTTCAACCAAAAGTCTACTGCACGGGACACAGGATTATCTACCCGCTTCACAGTGCTAACCAGCTCAGGCGTCCAAACGATAGGTCGATCAACATGCACAGTGGGTCCAATATGTGCTAGCTTGGATACCCACTCATGCAACTCAATTGCAAATGTTACAAAGAATATTTCGTGAAGGTCAGTATAAATATGCTTCTGCAACCAGTCCTCTGTCTGAAGCCTAGGGCTTCTATTTTCACGTTCAGCGAACTCTCTAGCCTTTGAATCAAACCAGTCTTGAATTTCTTTAGCTATAGGATTCCAGCACCACATTGCCTTCAAAATAATAGGGTTAAAGCCGGAAATGGAATCATTTGTTGGCTCCCTTTTTCTCTAGGTTTCGCATCAATCTCGTACATCGCTAGCATAACAAGTCTCAAGGCAACAGAACCATTTGTTGGCTGCTTTTTAGACAGACCCGGGTTTTCAGGATGCGCAGCAACAAACACCCCTTGGCGCACTGGCCCTTTCGGCAATGGGCTGCGCAGCAGCCCGAAGTCTCACCCGAAGTGGCTATGGGGGGGCTAAGGAATCAGGTTTCCTTAACCTAGGTGGTGTGGAGACTACAGTCTTCTCCCTTCCCGTCTTGCAGGTAACCCCGGAGCAAAGCGTCCTACTCTTCCACGGGTCTCGCAGTGCTACAGCGCGGGGACTCTCTCTTCCAGCCTAGCTGCGCGGTAGCTCCTCGCTTGTGCACGAGGCGTCTACCCGCTACGTCTGATACACTATGTATCGACTCTGCCATTGAACCACGGCGCAGCAACGCACACCTTAAGCGCTGCGACGACAGTGTTCTCACAGACTCCTTCGACAATGCACAAGTACGCTTCTAAGGGAGCTTCGAGGATTTACTCTACATACTCATTCATAAAGATAGCGAAACATTCATGGAAACATAGACAGTAAAGCAAAGAAATGCAATCACATAAAGCATCACCACAACAACCAGAATTATGTAGTTCACCTCCAGGAGAGAATCCACGTCCACAGGACTATTTTATATTATCTTTAGATGGGGCTAACACAGTTCTGCTGCGCACACAGCTGCAGCCTTAGATCTTTCTGGGAAACTCCACGCACACAGCTGGAAGCCCTTCTCTTAGATCTATTCTCTTCTTCTACAGGTATTACAATGACAAAGACATACGATTACATTCCCCTCAGTCCTCTTGCGACTGATCGATACATACAATGGCCTTTACGCCAAGCGGTCTCCTGCAAGATCACGGCCTTCTTACATGCACAAAATGCTCATTAACAGCTTTATAAAATACAACAATACAAAAGACTCAGACATCAGCTTAGACTGTCTGTGTAACCTTCTAACCTTATAACCTTCTAACCTTCTAACCTTCCCAATTACACATATATATAGGTGGCCCTGAGGGTCGCACCTTTACAAAACTGTGGGCCTTTCCCAACAGTGATCCCCAAAAACCCTAACCACTGACACGGCTAGGTGTACTGTAGGCACCTCTTGCAGTCACGTTGCAGCTTCCTACAGACTCCGCGATTTTCAACGCAGATCGCGGGTATGGGCACCGCTTCATCGTTCTTTACTCCTTGTCCTTTGCCTTCAATGCTTCGGCTCGTTGCTCTTCCTTGGTCCAGCAACCATAACTCCTGTACTTTGCCTTAATGAGGGTAGCTGAGCCCTTTTCCGCCGCTTCATTTATTGTGGTGGTTGAGCTTTCTACTCGGCCACCTTATTTACTCTTTCCCTTGACGTGCACGTGAGCTCCACGATTTCTGGCCTGCAATCTGCGGTGAGCTCGTCCATCTGGCGTCGTACCACACACTGTTCATTTCTGCCCAAAAATGGTGCTTTTCCTCAAAATTAGCACTTTTCCTTCAAGACTTAGTGCTTTTTCCCCAAAATTTGGCAGCTTTGCCATAGCTGTGGCCTATGCTCCAACAAGAGTGCCCGGAGAAACAATGTTTGCGCACTCGTATTAGCGTGAGCGTGGTCCTGCGAGTGCACTTTTGTTTTACCCCATTGCCACTTTCAGGGTCACCAACTTCACACACCCACCCAATTGGATTTTATACAAAATATTATGGTCTCTTAAACATTCATTCATCTTCCAACAATAAAAATCTTCACTCATTTATTATATTCAAATCCACATAATACATATTACATTTAACCAATGTCATTTTTTAGGGCATCCCCTAAGCAGAAGCACAAGCAAAAAATTGTGTAATAATAAGAATATATCTGGATAGATTAATAAACTATGCTTTTAATAGACAATTAATGATTACATTAAAGAAATAATTAATATGTTATCTCAAATAAAGACCAAACTAAATATTCTTCATTAATCTTGAAGTTAGTAAATTAGTGCAAGTATTTTGGTTGGAATCATATATGTATGTCACCATATCCTTATATGTATAGAATTATATTGTGTGTATACAATTTTAGTGAGAGTACAACATAAAGAGATATGAAATAAATCTCAGTGTAAGTTCAAAGCAAGTAGAGAGTACATAGATAGTGATAATGTATAGCGGAGGAAAGTTACTAAGAGAACTTGGTATCAATAGATTGTTTCAAATTTGAGAAACATGAGTATTCTCCCCTTTTTAAATCTTGTCTACCAAGTAGAGATTATTATTTTTAATACTTTCCTTTTAGTGAAAAATCCAGTGTTTGTTCACATTGTGTCTCACTAAATGAAATATAGTAAAATATCTAAAACACAGACGTCATTGATACCCTCGGTAGGCGATGTGTGGTTGTTTATGGCATCACCCTTATCTCTAAATAACTATAAACTGTGTTCATGGTTTAATGTTTAAGTTCTCCCTCGACCATGTTGATGGTTGTAAGATCCATACCTAGTGCTCACAGCCTTTAATGCAATCAAGATCCCAACTTAGAGACCAGGGATACCCTTTAGAGGTTACATGTGGTGTTTTGTGGATGTAGATGCATATAAATTTTATTTATAGCCTAAGGTCCATGTTTCCTCCCCCAATCATGTCTAGAGATTTAAGATCCATACCTAGTGCTCAAATTTTTGTTAGTGTACATATTCCAACTCAAAGCTAAACACAGACTCAAGAGATCATACATGTTATGCTTATATGTATTGTTCTTTGACATGGATGCCTAGAAGCTTTCTTTGAGGCCGAAGGCCCAAGTTTCCTTTAGTATCCATGTATAGAGCCCTGACAATACCTAGATATGTCCTTGATATCCCACTTATACACCAAGGATAAGTTCCAACAATAATGTGTGGTGATTTTAAGTGTTGTGCCAAGTCCTAGATGCCTAAAATCTTCTTTTAGGTGATGAGACTTGGGTGTCCTCCTTGGACCATGTTAAGACCTAAGACTCATACCTAATACTTAAAACCTCCTAAAAGAGTTGGCATCCATCCTTTCTTGAAGGTCGAGGATAACCTTGAGAGGCCATGTGTGGTGCTTTGATGCATTGTTCATGGTACTATATGCCTCAAAGTTTCCATTAGATCCTAAGGAATGAGATTTCTCTGTTATTATTCAAAACCACCTAGTAACATTAAATCCCCCGTTGTAGGTTAAGGATACCCTTGAGGGACCATGTGTAGTTGTTTAAGACATCCTTCTTGGCCTTGGATATCTAGGAGCTTTCTTTAGGGCATAACACCTATGTTTCCTCACTTGACCATGTATAGGGCCATCAAGGTGAATACCTAGTGTTCAAAAAATGCTAATAACATTCATATCCACATGGAAAGATTAAATATATCTAAATTAAAAACAAAACTTTCATTTATACATGCCTAATCTAGAGTAGATCAACAACATTTAATTTATATGACTTCTTTAACTTCATGAGAAAAATCTTACATTGTACTCATGATTTATCAAAATTTTAGATGTTGATTTATTATTATTATGATATTTAATTTTTAAAATATAATTTTATAATTTTTGAAACTAATTAAAGTTTTTTTAAATATATTATATTTATTTTAATATAAATTAAAAAAACAAATTTAAATAATTTTATGATTTAATTAATATTTTATGTTATATTTTTCTTCCACTAATCCTACATCATTATTATTTTTAAATAAAAAAATTATAATGTACGAATCTTATGACATTGAATGTACGAGTCAAGAAATGTACGATGCCCTACAAATTTGTCGCCGGTTAGGAGTTTGCCAAAAAGGTTTTATTGTCTTTGTTATTTTGCGTGGCTTGGCTTTCTTTTCTAATAGTTTAACATCTATTTTTTCTTTAGTAGTTGGATATTTATTTTGCATAGTTGGATAGTAGTTAGATATTTATTGGATAGTAGGTGGATATTTATTTAATATTGGGTAAAAATGAAATGGATGTTGAATGTTTAATTTAGTTTGTTATTAATTTTGGTTTTGGTTTACTATGGTTGATTATTAGAAAGGATTTTAATGTTGCTTGGATGTTTAATTTACTCTTTTAGTTGTTTAAAGTTAGTATTTTTGTTTTTATAATGATTTGATATATAAAAGTTTTTTGTTTTATAATTATTTGATATTTAATTTTCGGTTATGAAAAAGGATTACAATATTCAGTAAAACTTAATGCATGTTGAAGGTTTAAATTACTCTGTTTTGTTATTTGTTTAAATTTAAAGTTGAAGTGGTTTTGTTTTCAAATAGTTGGATATTGAGAAGTTTAGAAGGGGTGGCAATTATATGGTTTTTCTTTGGATTGGATTAAAAAAGTTATGTATGGGATTTGGAATAGCAACAAATAATTAAGTTGAGATAAATGGCTTGTTTCTTGGAATGTGGTTTTGATTTTGGGAGACTCTCATTTCATAATCAATCAAGTAAGGAAGAAGAAACTTAATGAAGGAATTGCACTCTGAAGAATGTTCCAAAGAATCTATGGCCTTCTTGCCTCCTTGGATTGTGTTAGCATTTTACATATATGAAGAGTAGACAATTCTATGGCGGATCACATGGCCAATGAAGCAATTTACTTGGACAAGGGGGTCCTCGTAAAAAATGGGGCACTCCCTAAGATGTATTGGATACTTTAACGTTCTCATAGTTCCATATATTATTGACAACTTTCCCAAATATATGATCCACCCCTCTCTCTCCTGCAAGGTGGCAAAGGAAGGGCATTCCACAAGTGTCAAAGGCTCAATGAGTGGTTTGCATGCCATATTGGGAGATATAAACCACATATAACCCTCCCCATGCTGGTTGTTCCTTCGCACATTTGATATCAAGTTGCCACATGTTTCAATTTAGGATGGAGTTAAGGAAGTTGCGATGCGAATGTGAAATTATTTTGATGGAGTTCAGTTCTAATGGTTTGATTTTGGATGAATTTTGTAGTGGAGTTCAGGTTCTAGGTCCTCTGGTGGATTCTTGTCGACAACTTGTGCTTTTGATGGAGTTGATTATATTGCATTCTCAATTTATTAGCGGTATCTAACTCACCTTCCTATCCCTCTTGGCCTATATCTCACTTTGTTCAAAATTTCAAGCACTCAACCATTCTTCAAGAAGAATTTGGGTTAAGTTTGGTTTTTTGCTTCTAATTTTCTTGTCTTAGAAGAGATTCAAAAGTTTGTGTCAACAGGCGTTTTGTCAATCTGCTTGGCAAACCTTACTTTTTCAAGCTCCCGATGCAAGTTTTCCAGGGGTATATTTTGAGGTCCACTAGCGGGAGGTGGATTCCTATCACCCTCGCGGTCCAATTGGTTCATCAATGCTTCAGAAATCCGTTGGAAGTTTCTCATCATTACCACAACTCCACTAATGGGAATGTTAACATTTTCCTCATCTCTTAGTGGCATGACTATTGGAGTTGGTGGAGGTGGTGGATGAAGTCCCCGTCCTCGTCCTCGTACATCCCTCCCTCTTCATCCTCTTCGATCCATGGTAATATCTGTCAGGGCATCTAGAAGGAATTAGAGAGGTCATTGAATACTTGAGTATCCAAGTGGAAAAACAAGAAGAATTGGAAGCCAAGTTCTGGGAACAAAGTTTGAAATATGATAAGTTAAGTTGTTCATGATCACGTAGTGAATGATGAAGATGGATGGAGAGGAAACTGTGTTAGCTAGTATTTCTTCTCGACGTTTAGCTGGTATATGTTAGCCAATGATTAAGAAACTACTTACAACATGCATAAGATTTCACTCATTTCCAGCGAGTTTGTCCAGCCAAAATTTTGAAGAAATTATTGAAATTCATAATAACAATGTTTAAATTCTCAGAATATGGGTGCCCTAGGGTTTTTAAGGATGTTGAATCTATTTATACATTCAGAATCACAAATTGAACATAGTAAATCATCGGATTTCAACCAAAAACCCATTGGAAATCAAAATAGTCAAGCATTTAAACTTCTTCCTTACAACATCATCCCAAGATTTGCATACAACTCATAATATAACAGTAGATTCCCAAATGTCTCCACTGGTTCTATGAAAGATCAAGCTATTGAAGAAGACACTTATTGCTACTTCTATCCTCTGCAACTAATTGTCTCTTCCTTTCTTGGACAACTGTACAAAGACAACTTTTGTTCAATAGAATCTAAAGTTCGTAGAGATATCTACGTGGATGAATTTATAGTCACCACTAACAGTTTCGAAGTTAGATTTGAATTACTCACCCTGCTTCATTGCTAATGTCAGATGACGCTCAATACGGCTTCTGAAATCTGCGTAGCCATGGATTGCCTGTCACTGCCCGAGTAAAAGGCTGCAGTAGTCAGATGCCCTTACAGCCGTTTCCCAAATAAAAAGCTGCAGCAGTGGACATTCTGTTGCCCTTACTATCATTGCACATGTGATCTATAAGTTTCTCAGACTTCTTCAGAAGTAGACGACGCAGTGT
Organism: Larix kaempferi; assembly: GCA_027924585.1. NCBI lineage: Eukaryota > Viridiplantae > Streptophyta > Pinopsida > Pinales > Pinaceae > Larix > Larix kaempferi. Next base: position 5,571,895 of record BSBM01000241.1, on the reverse strand, counting down.
AAGTGATTCCAAGTTCCAATTTAACTACGAAACTGGACACTCTAAACTCATGTACATAGGGTTGTGGGGGCATTCTCAAAGTAGCCATGATGTGTGGATTGGGTTTTTTCAAGATTTATGGAGATTCTTTGTTCATTATAAAATGGGGAAAGGGGTATTAAAAATGAACGCTATATATCTTAAGCATTGGAGTGATAGAGTTAAATTCATAATGAATTGGTTTTATGATTTCTCAATAGATCACATCTACAAGGAATTAAACAATGTGGCAGATTCATTATCTAAACTTGCTCTAGATGGAGATGCTGGAACACTCTTTTGGGAAGAATGGGTTGAAGGTATACATACACAAAATGGATCGGTATTCTTCTTGGATGATGCAGATTAGACCTTTCTAGTTGATCAACTGCAATGCACTTCTTTTTTGTTAATGTCTCGTTAATGATGGGTTATCATATACTGTGTTTCTGTTACTTGGCTATGGGCCCTTTTTTGAGCTATTCGATATAGATATGCTACCTGGACTGAATGTACTTTTTGATTTATTATATAAATAACAAAAGTGCCGTATTTTTTTCCTCTGAAAAAAAGAACTCATGTACATAGACATGAAGAAGTCTAAAAGCCCGCAGATTTTGGCCATTTTTTGGTTTAAATCTGGTGCTATTTTTTTTATAAATTTGTTTAAATTGTGTTTCTGAATACATAAATAAATTTAGCGCCCTCAAAACCCCTTAAACACTTAAATTTTGAGAATTTAAATACTGTTATTTAGAATTTTAAGAATTCCCATCCGAGCATAATCTAAATGTTTATGGTTTTTTATAAAGTGCTTATTGGTGCACTGAAATATTTACAGAGTTAGCATTCCTTTGTATTTAATGTAAAAGTAAATTTGGTTACTTGATTTTTAGAAGAAGCAAAAATACTTTAATAAAGTCAATTGAGTGTAGATCGGGTGGTTGGGAGGAATGTTGTTATCCTCCCCACCCGAGTTCAAATCTAGCTTTGTGACACTTGCTCCTTGGGAACCGACTTTGATTATGTAATGGGAATCTATCAAGAACCCCTACCCTATTCTCCTTCTAGAAGTGGGTATTTTCCCCAGTATGACTAGGTACCTGATGTACAAGTACATGATAAATAACATGGGAGAGCATAGACTTCCTAAAATTGCTTTAAAATCTAATCAAAACCAACTTTGGTATAAAGAAGCCATGGCTTGGTTAAACCATTGCAGGATTGACGAAAATGCTACTTTGCAAGATATCAATAACATTAAAAATATTAAATTTAAAGAGAAAATGTGGGCTAGAAAGATTTAGAGGTTAAAAGAAAATTAAGATACCATCAACCCTAATATGTAAGATCAAAATTATTAATATAGCTAAGATAAAAACCTACTCTCATGAGCTTCAAAGTGAAACATAAGGATTGACAATTCCTAAAACTCAGTGGGTGGAAAGGATTTGCCATTTTTGTGAGAGACTATGAACGTTGAGGATGAAAACCACTTTCTCTTATAATGTGGTCGCAATTCCACAATCTTTGTTACAATACAAATCTCCTCAACCTTCTAACTTGTCAAAACTATGACCACCTAGAAATGTTTTCTCTAAAGCTTTTGAACACACAAATAAAATTTTACAACAATCCAAGTAATCCTTTTACAATAAAATTTTAATTCATTCCAAATAAAAATTTTGATTTATTTTGCATAGTTGGATAGTAGTTAGATATTTATTGGATAGTAGGTGGATATTTAGTTAGTATTGGGTAAAAATGAAATGGATGTTGAATGTTTAATTTAGTTTGTTATCAATTTTGGTTTTGGTTTACAATGGTTGATTATTAGAAAGGATTTTAATGTCGCTTGGATGTTCAATTTACTCTTTTAGTTGTTTAAAGTTAGTGTTTTTGTTTTTATAATTATTTGATATATACAAGTTTTTTGTTTTATAATTGTTTGATATTTAATTTTCGGTTATGAAAAAGGATTACAATATTCCGTAAAACTTAATGCATGTTGAAGGTTTAAATTACTCTGCTTTGTTATTTGTTTAAATTTAAAGTTGAAGTGGTTTTGTTTTCAAATAGTTGGATATTGAGAAGTTTGGAAGGGGTGGCAATTACATGGTTTTTCTTTGGATTGGATTAAAAAAGTTATGTATGGGATTTGGAATAGCAACAAATAATTAAGTTGAGATAAATGGCTTGTTTCTTGGAATGTGGTTTTGATTTTGGGAGACTCTCATTTCATAATCAATCAAGTAAGGAAGAAGAAACTTAATGAAGGAATTGCACTCTGAAGAATGTTCCAAAGAATCTATGGCCTTCTTGCCTCCTTGAATTGTGTTAGCATTTTACATATATGAAGAGTAGACAATTCTATGGCGGATCGCATGGCCAATGAAGCAATTTACTTGGACAAGGGGGTCCTCGTAAAAAATGGGGCACTCCCTAAGATGTATTGGATACTTTAACGTTCTCATAGTTCCATATATTATTGACAACTTTCCCAAATATATGATCCACCCCTCTCTCTCCTGCAAGGTGGCAAAGGAAGGGCATTCCACAAGTGTCAAAGGCTCAATGAGTGGTTTGCATGCCATATTGGGAGATATAAACCACGTATAACCCTCCCCATGTTGGTTGTTCCTTCGCCCATTTGATATCAAGTTGCCACGTGTTTCAATTTAGGATGGAGTTAATGAAGTTGCGATGCGAATGTGAAATTATTTTGATGGAGTTTGACTCTAGTGGTTTGATTTTGGATGAATTTTGTAGTGGAGTTCAGGTTCTAGGTCCTTTGGTGGCTTCTTGTCGACAACTTGTGCTTTTGATGGAGTTGATTATATTGCATTCTCAATTTATTAGCAGTATCTAACTCACCTTCCTATCCCTCTTGGCCTATATCTCACTTTGTTCAAAATTTCAAGCACTCAACCATTCTTCAAGAAGAATTTGGGTTAAGTTTGGGTTTTTTGCTTTTAATTTTCTTGTCTTAGAAGAGATTCAAAAGCTTGTGTCAACAGGCATTTTGTCAATCTGCTTGGCAAACCTTACTTTTTCAAGTTCCCGATGCAAGTTTTCCAGTGGTATATTTTGAGGTCCACTAGCGGGAGGTGGATTCCTATCACCCTCGCAGTCCAATTGGTTCATCAATGCTTCATAAATCCATTGGAAGTTTCTCATCATTACCACAACTCCACTAATGGGAATGTTAACATTTTCCTCATCTCTTAGTGGCATGACTATTGGAGTTGGTGGAGGTGGTGGATGAAGTCCCCGTCCTTGTCCTCGTACATCCCTTCCTCTTCGTCCTCTTCGATCCATGGTAATATCTGTCAAGGCATCTAGAAGGAATTAGAGAGGTCATTGAATACTTGAGTATCCAAGTGGAAAAACAAGAAGAATTGGAAGCCAAGTTCTGGGAACAAAGTTTGAAATATGATAAGTTAAGTTGTTCATGATCACGTAGTGAATGATGAAGATGGATGGAGAGGAAACTGTGTTAGCTGGTATTTCTTCTTGACGTTTAGCTGGTATATGTTATCCAGTGATTAAGAAATTACTTACAACATGCTTAAGATTTCACTCATTTCCAGCAAGTTTGTCCAGCCAAAATTTTGAAGAAATTATTGAAATTCGTAATAACAGTGTTTAAATTCTCAGAATATGGGTGCCCTAGAGTTTTTAAGGATATTGAATCTATTTATACCTTTAGAATCACAAATTGAACATAGTAAATCATTGGATTTCAACCAAAAACTCATTGAAAATCAAAATAGTCAAGCATTTAAACTTCTTCCTTACAACATCATCCCAAGATTTGCATACAACTCATAATCTAACAGTAGATTCCCAAATGTCTCCACTGGTTCTATGAAAGATCAAGCTATTGAAGAAGACACTTATTGCTACTTCTATCCTCTACAACTAATTGTCTCTTCCTTTCTTGGACAACTGTACAAAGATCAAGCTATTGAAGAAGACACTTATTGCTACTTCTATCCTCTGCAACTAATTGTCTCTTCCTTTCTTGGACAACTGTACAAAGACAACTTTTGTTCAATAGAATCTAAAGCTCGTAGAGATATCTACGTGGATGAATTTATAGTCACCACTACCAGTTTCGAAGTTAGATGTGAATTACTCACCCTGCTTCGTTGCCAATGTCAGACGACGCTCAATACGGCTTCTGAAATCTGCGTAGCCATGGATCGCCTGTCACTGCCCGAGTAAAAGGCTGCAGCGGTCAGATGCCCTTACAGTCATTTCCCAAATAAAAAGCTGCAGCGGTGGACATTCTGTTGCCCTTACTGTCATTGACATGTGATCTATGAGTTTCGCAGACTTCTTCAGAAGCAGACGACGCAGTGTGAGTGATTCCAAGTTCCAATTTAACTACGAAACTGGACACTCTAAACTCATGTACATAGGGTTGTGGCATTCTCAAAGTAGCCATGATGTGTGAATTGGGTTTTTTCAAGATTTATGGAGATTCTTTGTTCATTATAAAATGGGGAAAGGAGTATTAAAAATGAACGTTATATATCTTAAGCATTGGAGTGATAGAGTTAAATCCATAACTAATTGGTTTTATGATTTCTCAATAGATCACATCTACACGGAAGTAAACGATGTGGCAGATTCATTATCTAAACTTGCTTTGGATGGGGATGCTGGAACACTCTTTTGGGAAGAACGGGTTGAAGGTATAAATACACAAAATGGATTGGTATTCTTCTTGGATGATGCAGATTAGAACTTTCTAGTTGATCAACTGTGATGCACTTCTTTTTTGTTAATGTCTCGTTAATGATGGGTTATCATGTACTGTGTTTCTGTTACTTGGCTATGGGCCCTTTTTTGAGCTATTCGATTATATAAATAACAAAAGTGCCGTATTTTTTTCCTCTAAAAAAAACTCATGTACATAGACATGAAGAAGTCTAAAAGCCGCCATTTTTTGGTTTGAATCTCGGTGATTTTTTTTTTATAAATTTGTTTAAATTGTGTTTCTGAATACATAAATAAATTTAGCGCCCTCAAAACCCCTTAAACACTTAAATTCTGAGAATTTAAATACTGTTATTTAGAATTTTAAGAATTCCCGTCCAAGCATAATCTAAATGTTCGTGGTTTTTTACAAAGTGCTTATTGGTGTACTGAAATATTTACAGAGTTAGCATTCCTTTGTATTTAATGTAAAAGTAAATTTGGTTACTTGATTTTTAGAAGAAGCAAAAATACTTTAATAAAATAATAAAATATAAATAAACATCTTTTTAATGTTGGCCTAAATTAAAATAATAACTTAACTTAGGGCAGTCTAATTCATGGGTACATCTACAAGCTTCAAGTGGAAGATTATCGATGACAATATCTACCGGCTACAGCATAGATTCATCTTAGATTGGAATCTATCAAAAACCAAGAGAGGGGGCTACTCTGGGTGCATTAATTTTTTTATAGGGCATAGATATTACCTTATAATAACACATTTGGTCTATATTGAATAATACTTTAACTTATTTTTAAATAAAACTATAAAAGATTCTAGTCACATAACATAAACAAATTAGTTGTATTTCGGAATTGATATACACCACAAGCTCAAATGGACCTATAGTATTGAGAAAAATATTAATGGAGGGTGTAAAGCTTTATTTGGTCTTGAAAACAATTGTAAATCAACAAACTTTGTGAGGTGGAATAAAAAGAAGTTTCTTTTTGAAACTCTCATAATATTCTCTTGGAAAAAAATTGAACAAATCTAGAAGCATTTGATAACATGTACCTGATCATCACTATGACACTATGACCAGGTACCTGATGCACAAGTACATGATAAATAACATGGGAGAGCATAGACTTCCTAAAATACCTTTAAAATCTAATCAAAACCAACTTTGGTATAAAGAAGCCATGGTTTAGTTAAACCATTGGAGGATTGACAAAAATGCTACTTTGCAAGATATCAATAACATTAAAAATATTAAGTTTAAAGAGAAAATGTGGGCTAGAAAAATTTAGAGGTTAAAAGAAAATTAAGATACCATCAACCCTAATATGGAAGATCAAAATTATTAATATAGCTAAGATAAAAACCTACTCTCATGAGCTTCAAAGTGAAACATAACCATTGACAATTCCTAAAACTCAGTGGGTGGAAAGGATTTGCCATTTTTGTGAGAGACTATGAACGTTGAGGATGAAAGCCACTTTCTCTTAGAATGTGGTCGCAATTCCACAATCTTTGTTACAATACAAATCTCCTCAACTTTCTAACTTGTCAAAACTATGACCACTTAGAAATGTTTTCTCTAAAGCTTTTGAACACACAAATAAAATTTTACAACAATCCAAGTAATCTTTTTAAATACCATCATCATCATCAAATAAAACAAAAAAAAACTTGAAAACGTGCTTATGAAAACCAAGATTTTGGTTCCAAATTCTTACCAAAGTGTGAACCATTTTTTTACATTTTTTAATGTACACGGATAACCATTTTTGTAGTGTACACGGATAACAGATAGAGTACAGATAGCAAACTGATATTGTGGTCCAACATGGAGACAATGGTCGATCTTATCCTGACGGAATACAGTGCACAGAGCTCAGCAGCAGAGAGGTAGCTAGTTGGAAGAAACTGAGAAAGTAATAATTTCTACCGATTGGCATCCAATGGGAAAGGGACCCATCTTTCGTTTTCATATATTGTGCCCCGAGGACTTCTGCCCATGCCAACGTAAAAACCTAACGCAACAAAAGGCCTATATAAGTATGTGGCTTATCAGATTCTAATTGCACTGCCGCTTTAGTGAAGCTGCAAGATTTTAGCAGAAATAGTAATGGCGTTCCCTCCTCAGAAGCAGATCCAGCCAGGGTTGGAGTACTTGATGCAGCCGAGGCCCATATCAGTGGCTCCGGATTACAAGCCTGCAGGCAAATTGAAGGTAACGTGACCTAAACAATAACTGAACTCTGAGCTTATTATTATTGTTACTGAGATTGGAATAGAGTGGAGGGGAGAGCATGATTGATTAAGAACATGGTGAGGAATGGAGATTGAGTAAAGATGGTAAATCCTTTCTGCTCAAGGTGTTTTAAGAATTGTTGAGCTGCTTATCATTGTTATTGAGATTGGAATGGAGTGGAGAGCATAATTGATCTGTTAATGTTAAGAACATATTAAGGAATTAGAGATTGAGTAAAATGACAAATCCTTTCTACTCACGATGTTTAGAAATTGTTGATACTGTGTATTTAGAAACCAATAACTAAACTCTGAATAACTTCTTCTTCTTATTGAGATTCTTGATATTGAAATTGAGTAGAAAGCATGACTGGTCTGTTATTGTTAAGAACATGGAAGGGATTGGAGGGTTGATATTGTGTTGTGTATTTCAGGGAAACCAATAGCTGAACTCTGAACTTATTATTATTATTGAGATTGGAATGCAGTGGAGAGAATGATTGGCCTGTTAATGTTAAGAACATGGAGGGGATTGGATTGTTGATATTGTGTTGTGTATTTCAGGGAAACCAATAGCTGAACTCTGAACTTATTATTATTATTGAGATTGGAATGCAGTGGAGAGAATGATTGGCCTGTTAATGTTAAGAACATGGAGGGGATTGGATTGTTGATATTGTGTTGTGTATTTCAGGGAAACCAATAGCTGAACTCTGAACTTATTATTATTATTGAGATTGGAATGCAGTGGAGAGAATGATTGGCCTGTTAATGTTGAGAACATGGAGGGGATTGGATTGTTGATATTGTGTTGTGTATTTCAGGGAAACCAATAGCTGAACTCTGAACTTATTATTATTATTGAGATTGGAATGCAGTGGAGAGAATGATTGGCCTGTTAATGTTGAGAACATGGAGGGGATTGGATTGTTGATATTGTGTTGTGTATTTCAGGGAAACCAATAGCTGAACTCTGAACTTATTATTATTATTGAGATTGGAATGCAGTGGAGAGAATGATTGGCCTGTTAATGTTAAGAACATGGAGGGGATTGGATTGTTGATATTGTGTTGTGTATTTCAGGGAAACCAATAGCTGAACTCTGAACTTATTTTTAGTATTGAGATTGGAATGCAGTGGAGAGAATGATTGGCCTGTTAATGTTAAGAACATTGAGGGGATTGGATTGTTGATATTGTGTTGTGTATTTCAGGGAAACCAATAGCTGAACTCTGAACTTATTATTATTATTGAGATTGGAATGCAGTGGAGAGAAAGATTGGCCTGTTAATGTTAAGAACATGGAGGGGATTGGATTGTTGATATTGTGTTGTGTATTTCATGGAATCCAATAGCTGAACTCTGAACTTATTATTATTATTGAGATTGGAATGCAATGGAGAGAATGATTGGCCTGTTAATGTTAAGAACATGGAGGGGATTGGATTGTTGATATTGTGTTGTGTATTTCAGGGAATCCAATAGCTGAACTCTGAACTTATTATTATTATTGAGATTGGAATGTAGTGGAGAGAATGATTGGCCTGTTAATGTTAACATGGAGGGGATTGGATTGTTGATAATATGATATTGTGTTGTGTATTTCAGGGAAAAGTGGCGGTGGTGACGGGCGGGGATTCGGGCATTGGGAGAGCTGTGTGTTACCATTTTGCTTTGGAGGGCGCCACAGTTGCCTTTGTCTACCTTTCACCCGCCGAAGAAGTAGACGCAGAAGAAACTCTGCAGAAACTCAGAGAATACAAGACGGCCGATGCCAAAGAACCCATGAAAATCCCAGTTGCGGATTTGGGATACGATGACGCTTGCAGGAAGGTGGGTATCCATAATCTCTGTCTCCGGATTCTGAGCTTTGGTATTTTATAGATATTATCCCAAAATAGAATGAGTTAATTTCCATTTGATTGCTGTATTGCAGTAGTCAATACTGAAATTTGTTTCTTTTGACAATGTACTGATCTGTAGTAAATACTGAAATTTGAGATTTGAAGGTTAAGTATTTTTTTTTTTAATTTAACATGTGAACATAGTGAAAATTTTAACAATTTTTTTATATCATAATTCTTTTTTTGTTAATATTTATTTAATTTAAAAATTAAGATATATATATATATAAGTTGTAAATTAATTAAATAATATATAGTTTAATGTTTTCTCTATTTAGATTTTTTGGAAGTTGATGAGGAAAAAGTAGTAAGCATTTTACCATATATATATATAACCATTGGTTTATAGAAATTTTTATAGGGAAAAATTATAAAATATAAATGATAAGTAGAGAATATTTTGATTATGAAGTTGATGAGGAAAAAGTGTACATTTTACGAGGGAAAAAATACAAAATATAAAAGATGAGTATAGAGTATTTTGATCTTAAAATTTAGGTATTAATAATTTTATTTGAGGTCAATAATGATAGTTTCCTCTTTATAATCCATATATAAACAATTGATTATTTAAAAATAATTGTTTATTAATTTTTATATTTACAAATTAAATTTAGTTTGAAATGGCTAAGAATCCATAGTGAGAATTACTGGCATCTTCTGGAGAGTCAACCGTAGGTAAATTAAATTTAGTTATGCAATGTGTTCATGGAAAATTCTAAATTTTAAAAAATAATTATAAATATAAAACTCAACTCACTATTAATTCATTGAAGTGGACTATAACATAACGTTGGATTGAAGCCCTTTCTTTGTATAGAAAACTATGCAATATTGGAAAGAGAAACTTTAGTGAGGTGTTTTTTATTTATGGTTTTTTAATAGTGTATGCATTGTAACAAGGTGTTTTATAGCTTAATATGAGGGCGATGTTGTAACATCATGTGGGTAATACTCACATGACAACTATAATCCACATCACAAAAGAATAACATGTTGACTCATCAAATAAAAAAATTATTGTACCGAGAGCGAGGTGCTTTACACTCCAATTTGAGGGAGATGTTTTCATGTAAAGTGAGTAACCCTCACATGGAAACTATAACCCACATCACAAAAGACTCATCAAATAAAAAAAACTAAAATTAGCATAGATTCATCTTAAATTGAAATCTACCAAGCACCGAGAATTGTGTTTGAAAGATTCGGGTTTAAGATGGATCTATGGTAATAGTTAGTTTTATAATTACAATCTTTTTTTGTAAGTAAGATTTATAAAGCCTTCTATTAAACATCGGAGTCAAAAAGTACAATAGTTCTTAAAAATATAATCTTCTACCTGCCTCTAAGTGAGATCAGGTTGTAGAAGATGGTCTAAGAGATATGAATGTATGTATAGACCTTGAATTGATACCAAAAATTTGGACTAAATGCATATCTATGAAGTTCATTTTTCCTTTGCCTAGAGTGTATGTGTTTAGAGAACTAACTATAGTTATTACAAAAATTCAATGATGGCATGATAACAAAAAAACCTAGTAGATAAACTAAAGGAATCTATGCTACATGGATGGTTGAACCAGATCATCTTATATAACAATAGTAGCGTCACAAGAACTCCTTACTATGGTGGAATTCAGAGCTAGCTTTGCATCCAAGCGCTTCCTAATTATGTACATCTTGCCTACCATGATCTTGTTCATTTAGAGAAGCCAACTTATGCTTAAGGTGATGACCTTTATGTTGTGCTCCATCAACACCCGACTCACCATAGTTTTTGTTACCCAATGAAGAACAACTTAACACTCATAAAGCATTACTCTTCCCCTGGTGTCCCCAGGATTATGGATCCATTCAACCATCAGATTTGGGGGTGCATTTGCATGGAAGACTGGGTGGCTTTGCATAAGGTCCAAAGTTTCTTAGTTCTCATCCTTCTCTTATTGGTCATCTTCACTGAAAGAAATGGTAGGAGTGGGGGGTTAGGAGATAAATTTGACTCATAGGCATCGATCAAGCTAATTTAGGTTGGAAATCATAGCTGATTCAGGTTGGAATCCATAAATTTAGTGTTAATATCCAATTCACCAGGAGTCCCTAATTCCTCTATTAGAAAATACAACTCTTTCTTTTGGTACGCCAACATGTAACCTAGAACCACCTTCTCTATCCAAAAGGTGATGCATGAATGCTCATAGATGGATTGCTTATCCCGGGAATCCCTTGGGTATTCTATCCAATTAGCCAAAGCCCGAAATTCGTCGATTTATTGGAAGGTGATGGTTTCCATCTAGATTTTCTTTTCTAGCCTTTCAATTTTGACATTGTGAATCGGAGGGATTGAATCCTTGTAAAAAATTGTTGCTATTTCTTCCCATAGCTGGTTAGTGGTGGGTTTATGAGTGCTTGCTCCCAACTGATTTGTTTCCTTTCATTTCACCATGATCTATGTCTTGATTGTGCTTTGTTGCTAGTCATTGATATCTTTGTCTTTGGGCACATTTAGAAAGATGAGATAAATGTCCAAATTGCCCCTAAGAATAATGGCCTTGATAATCCTCATGATTACCCCTTCCTTCATTGTACAGGTGAAATTAGAGGTCTCCATGCTGGTGTATTGGTAATCGTTTCACCTCACATTTCCCGATCTGTTCTGATGTCTCTGCACAATCTTAAGCATGTTGGGGTGGTAGAACATTAATAACGGTAGATTGGGTCCATGTGCTCTACATGGTTTGAATATTCCTCGTGTCTCATCCTCGACAAGTGGCTCGTTGTTGCATCATCAGTGGCAACCTTCCTTGAGGTTTCCACGTCCTATGCTAGAGTGGTCTGGGTGGACCCCGTATTGACTACTCTCAACCTACTTGGGCGATTTATAATAACAATGTTTATATTATTGTTATTTGTATTTGTGTTGGGTGTGACGTGAATGGTTTTATATGTTTAACAATTGTAAGACCAACATAGACTCATCTTAACTTAGAATCTATCAAACCTTGAGAGGGATTAAATAACTTGAGTTGAAAACCTTTCCTAAATTTTTTCACTCTAAACATGGTTTGCACCTCTTGGACATGAGATGGTTCTATGTTAGTTTATTTTATATAACGATTCCTTTTAAAGTCTTTTTTGTTTTGATTTTGAGGGAAGTCATTTTTTCATGGCACATGGTGTGTATGCATCTAATTATTCTCTCCAATGCCTGCACCTATTTAATTCATAAACAATAAAGAGAAATAACAAAGAAAAGTATCAATGAGATTATAGCATTATTATTACTACTTTAATTTTTATTTTGTAAAATATTGTATTGGGCCAACATATGGGGATGGATGTTACAATCTATTCAATCTTGGATTGTAAAATTTAATATGAATCTATTTAGTAATTGTATTTATGTTTGTCCATTCTAATATATATCCTTTTTTTTTAATTGTGAGCAATAAAAGTGGTTCATAAAACATCTTTCACACCAAAAACAAATGGCAGGGCTTGTGGATTTCTTTGACTTGTATTTGTTTTCTTGTGTTGTTTATAATAATTATAGAGCTCTTATTGATGCTTTACTCTTCAACCTTGTAGTTAAATGTTGTACTACTCATGATGAAATGGTGTACAACTACTTTCCTCCTCATACTAGTAGTGACATGTTGTACTCCTCCTCATCGTTGTAGTGAAATGGTATACAACTACTTTCCTTCTCATCCTTGTAGGTGTATTATTATCTCACAAGACATAAGAAATTTATAAGGGAATTATTTGTATCACGATGTCATGCTTGCTGCAAGGCATTTCTTATTGGCATGCCTTATACATAAAGGGACAAGGCATTTCTTACCAGTCCATACCTCTTGAGGAGTATTGTCAACCAATGTTGATGTGGATGATCTATTTACCAAGTAACATTCTGTCTCCACTACCTCTGCCTGGAATTCTTGTCCTATCTCAACACTGCTTAGCATGTTCCTTGCATTTTCCATCAACGTCCTATTCATCCTTTCAGAAACTCCATTCTATTGAGGTGTGTATGGAGTAGTCTTATGCCTTGCTATACTGCACTTCTTACAGAACTCCTCGAATTCATTCCCACATAACTCTCCACCATTATCTGTCCTCAACACCTTTATTTTCTTTTCTGTCTGGTTCTCTACAAGAGCCTTAAATTCTTTAAACTTAGAAAATACTTCAGATTTATTTCGAAGGAAATAGATCCATGTGTTCCTTGAGAAATCATCTATAAATGAAACATAATATACAGATCTACCTAGTGATGGAACATGCATAGGTCCAAACACATCATTGTGTATTAACTCTAAAATTCCCTTTGATCTTGTAGCACCAGATGCAAATCTTACTCGGTTCTGTTTTCCATATATGCAATGTTCACATAAATCAAAATCTAGAGTGCAATCAGTCATACCTTCAACCATACATTTACCTTTTAATGGTCGAAAGCTTTTTTCTCCGATATGCCCCAATCTTTGATGCCATAGCATTGTCTTTCCTCCTAATGCAGTCAGGTTTCTTTCTTATGTATCTCCCCCCTCAGGCACAACATAACTGTTACATTAATTGATTATAGTTCTTCCCATTATTTTGTACAGAGTTCCATACCAAACTTGTAATGTCCCCACCCATCATACCAATGCGATGGAGAGAACGTTAGACTGAAGCCAGGCATCTAGCCCCATGAACTTTTAAATAAGCATTCACATAATATAAAAAAACACATGGAATGTATAATTATAAGAAAACACAGCGGAAGTATTTTCAATAACACATCCATCATACATTCAAGATATTCATCAAATAAATAATTGCAAAGTTAACACAAGAGAGTACTTATCTTATAACAAAGTAGCCCCGAGCAACTAGCTATGCAAGTGCAACGTTCCACCCAACCATATGCCAGTTGTGATCATCAATATCTCAACACACTGCCACCCCCGAGCTGGGCATGATCTCTACAAGGAATCAGGGAACAACAGACTCACACATAGCCCAAAGATACACCAAATCAGCCAAGCCAAGCTATAGTTGGGTTTATCATGCTGTTAGGCAATGGAAGGAAGAATTGCTAAGCTAGTGGAATCATCCATAGAGATATGGGCACCCTCTGCAAGGTCTATCTAGCTTGGTCCCCACAATACCTACACACCTGGCACAAGGAATTATTCCCTTCACTAATACACAGTCTCTCAGGCCATACCTTCCATTCTAGTGTTCTTCAAGGTGTGCATAGAAGAGCAACCAGCCATTTTTATACTCTTCAGAGGTTACCTCCTCACTAGGTTTATCAAGCCAATTCTGGTCCACTTCCACTCCTAATTCTTGCTCATAATTTCAAACCAACACAGGGATGCACCCTACAACAAAACACAAGTGCTGAAAAACGTGGGCAACCAAAACGAACTGGTAGATGGGGAATAAACCCTGGGAGAGCAAATTCATTTCCAGAAAACGTTTTTCTGCATTTCAGGGGCAAAAACGACCTCTATAAACCCCCAAAACATGACTCCCTTTCTCCCAGCCACTGTGTAACACAAATGAGCTCCCAGCTATGGAAAAATGTAGGAAATTTGTAAAAAACGTGATGGGGGAAGCCCAGCTAGCTCAGACTGCATGAGAGAGGAAAGACTCTGGGTTCAGAATGACTTTGGGCACCATTTCATGGGTGTTTTCTTGCCCCAGAAGCAAAAGTACGTTTTTCCAAGTTGATGGCTTGCCCATGCACGAAATTGGCTGCCATGCCTCTTCATTCCCAAGGCATTAACTTCCTCAACCAATTTATGGAAGAATTAAATGGTTGGGTGCATAAGTCAGAATGGGTAGTTGAGGGTTTATTCATTGACATCTGGCTTATCACCATTGGCTCAAGGGTTTGAATAATTTCCCCCCCTTATTCCTTGTAGAATCATGCCCCCATCTCTTTGTTGCATTGCATAGCTAGTTGTGGATATTTCATTAAAATTCGTATTTACATGATGTCTTAATTTACATTGTGCATGTCCAGCACAAGAACCATAGGCATCTATTTTTTTAATTGTCGATACATATAACACTAAATCAATGGTGGGGACTTGGCCTTGAGCTCCTCACCATGATTAAATAGCAATATTTACATCATTTACGATTTAATGCAAAGGGGGTCAAAATGGGGACATTACATTCCCCTCCCCTTACGTTAGCACTGTCCTCAGTGCTCATCAAAATTGAACAAAAATGGATATGCCACCCTCATGGCATCCTCCAGCTCCCATGTAGCCTCATCGGGACCGTAGTGCTTCCATTGCACCTTTACCTGTCCGATGGCTCGGTTCCGAAGCAATGTTACCTTCTTGTCTAGGATGCACAACGGATCGGTTTGGAATTCTCCCTTGGGTTCCACCTGGATCACATCCCAATTAATCACATGGTTAGGATCATGCACATATTTCTTAAGCAAAGAGACATGAAAAACATTATGAGCTTTAGTTCTAGCAGGCAATGCAAGTCTATATGCAACTGGCCTTATTCTTTCAAGCACTTCAAATGGCCCACAATATCTAGGTGATAGCTTGGCACAACTCCCAATCTTCAAGGAACTCTTCCTTGATCTCACTCTAAGATACACATGATCCCCAACATTGAATTCCCTATGCACTCTATGTTTATTTGCATAGCTTTTCTGTCTATCCTGGGCTGTTTTTAAATTCTGTCTGATCTTCCAACTTCTTGCTCCATTTCCTTAAGCAATTCTGGCCCAAGTACAATTCTATTCACTGGATTGTCCCAAGTCACTGATGTCCTACACCTTCTGTTGTACAAAGCCTCATAAGGACTCATTCCCAATGATGCTTGTTTCCCATTGTTATATGCAAATTCTATCAAGTGTAGATAATCCTCCCACTTGGATGGTTTGTCCATTACATACATGCGGAGCATGTCTTCAAGCACCCGATTTACTCTTTCTGTTTGCCCATCTGTTTGAGGATGGTATGCGGTACTAAAGCTTAGCTATGTACCCAAATCTGCAAAGAGACATTTCCAAAAATTGGAAGTGAACTTGGTATCCCTATCAGAAATTATTGCCTTAGGCAACCCATGTAATCTGAAAATTTCCTTCATGAAAATATTTGCAATGGCATCGGCTTTATGTGTGGACTTAACCGGTATAAAATGTGCTTCCTTTGTTAACTTGTCCACCACAACCATGATGGAATCATGTTGTCTCACAGTCATTGGCAATCCTGTAATAAAGTCCATGGATATTACTTCCCATTTCCATTCTAGAATTGGCACTGGGAGCAATAAACCTGCTGGATGTTGGTGTTCACTCTTCACCTGCTGACATTCCATGCACTTAGAAATGTATTCAGCGACGTCCTTCTTCATGCCTGGCCAGAAATAATATTTTCTTGCTGTAGCAATTGTTTTTTGATATCCTGGGTGACCAGAGTATGGAGCTTTATGGATTTCATCCATAACAATCCTCCTCAAATCTGTCGCATTTGGAATATAGACTCTATTCTTATAAGTAAGAAGTCCGTCTTCTTCCAAATGATAGCCTTCATACTTCTTTTCAAGGTTTTGATGTTGCAATTTGTCTTTTATCTGCACATACGCTTCATCCTTAGCAATATGGTTAACAATCTGCTGCCCCAAGTCTGGTTGGCAAGTACTAAGTGCTGCCACATGCATTTCATGTACCTTCCTGCTGAGTGCATCAACCACTTTGTTTTCTTTCCCTTTTATGTGTTTGATTTCAAAATCAAATTCACACAAAAATTCCAACCATCTAGCTTGCCTAGCATTTAAAGTTGGCTAATCAAACAAGTATTTCAACCCACAATGGTCTGTCCTCAGCTCAAATTTCCTTCCCATTAAGTAATGCCTCCACATATTTAAAGCATGTACTATGGCTGCAAGTTCTATATCATGAGTAGCATAGTTCTTCTCATGCTCCTTCAACTTCCTTGACTCATAGCACACCACGTGGTTGTCTTGCATAAGAACTCCTCCAAGTCCTTGATTGCATGCATCGGTACATACCACAAAGTCTTTTTCTGGGTCTGCAATTTTCAAAATTGGTGCACTTGTAAGAAGATTCTTCAACCGTTGAAAACTTTCCTCACATCTTGGTGACCATTCAAACTTTATCCCCTTCTTTTGCAAAGAAGTGATTGGGTTTGCAACCTTGGAGAATCCTTTGATAAACCTCCTGTAGTAGCCAGCAAGGCCCATAAAACATCTCACATCTGTCACATTTTTTGGAGTTGGCCATTTCATGATGGCTTCAATCTTCTCAAGGTCTACAGATATTCCTTTGTCGGAGATGATGTGACCCAAATAATGAATTCTATCTTTATAAAAGTCACATTTGCTCAACTTTGCATACAACTTATGCTCCCTTAGCAATTGCAATGTCATTCTCAAATGTTCTTCATGCTCTTCTTCATTCTTAGAATAGATAAGAATGTCGTCTAGAAAAACAAGAACAAACTTGTCCAAATACTCGTTGAAAACACTATTCATGAGACACATGAATGTAGTTGGTGCATTTGTGAGACCGAATGGTACCACTACAAACTCAGAGTGTCCATACCTCGTTCTAAAGGTTGTCTTATGAATATCTTCTTCTTTGATTCTTACCTAATGGTAACAAGACCTCAAGTCAATCTTTGAAAATACCTTTGCTCCTCTCATTTGATAAAAAAGGTCATCAATTCGGGGCAATGGGTATTTGTTCTTCACAGTGACTTTGTTCAACTACCTGTAGTCAATACATAACCTGAGTGTTCCATCTTTCTTTTTCACAAATAGAACAGGTGCTCCCCACGGGGACACACTTGGCCTAATACATTTATTCTCCAACAACTCTTGTAATTGCATTTTCAATTCTAGCAATTCCAGTGTACTCATCCTGTAGGGTGTCTTAGATACTGGTGCCGCTCCTGGCACAAGTTCAATTGTAAAATCAATGTCTCTCTTTGGAGGGAGTCCTGGAATCTCATCAGGAAAAACATCCCTAAATTCTTGTAATACATGATAGTCCTCCAATTTAAGAGTTTCATTCTCTGCTGCCTCTAAAACGTGGGCTGCATACAATTGAAATCCCTTCCTACAAAACTTCTTCAGTTGCATGGCTGAAACCTGCCTGATAGAAGTCACCTTTGGAATGCCCTTTACAACCCTCGGGTTTCCTTCTTCGTCCATGCATTCAAATGTCTTATTGTAGCAGTCAAGTTTAACCCTGTGTGCCTCTAACCAATCCATCCCAATGAGAATATCATAGGAACCAAGTGGCAAAATATTTAGATCTGCATAAGTGAATAGCCCATCCATCTCTAATGGACATTTCTCTACTATTTCACTAACTTTTCTCTTGGTTCCAGTGGCTAGTTGAACTAACCATGATTTACTATGCTTTAATTTCTTGAAAGCACAAATCTCAACAATTCTAGGAGTGACATAACTGTGAGTAGATCTAGGATCAATCAAAATAGAAACAGATTGCTTAGCAATCTTACCTTCAACTTCAACCACAGTTGACTGATGATCTGCTTGGCAGTCGTTTAGTGCTGCATAGATTCTAGGGATTGTCCTCGCCACTTGACCCACAGTTTCAGCTCCCTGGATGTTGTGGACTTGATTTGCATTCCCATTCCGATGTGGATAGTTCCTAAGCATGTGGTCTCCTCCACAACCCCAACATTGAAGTAGTTCTCTTGGCTCCTTTGGGTCTCTTGGCTTGTCTCCCATCATCCTAGTTGGCTTAGTCACAACCTGTGATGGTTGCCTTTGCTAATTCCTAAATTGAGGAGGCTTGAACCCCTTCTTCCTTTGATCAAACTTTTCATTTTTCTTATTCTTCCATGCCTTATGGAATTCTGGTTTGCTTTTGTTTTGATCAAAGCAATACTTGGCCTTTCTTATGGCCTCCTCTGGAGTTCGAGGTTCATCGAACTCAATTCTGTCTTTATATGTCTGGGGCAGTCCACTTAGGAAATGATGAATTTTCACTTTATCATCTTGAATGTACCTGACATATCTTAGCAGCTCCAAGAATTTGTTTGCATATTCTTCCATGGTCAATTGTCCCAATTTCAGCTCATGGAACTCTTTGATCTTATCATCATAGTACCTGTCAGAGAGGTACTTCTGCTTGAAGTATTTCTTGAACTGCTTCCACACAATCTTCTTTTCATTGATCTTCCTCACTTGCCTGATGTGTTCCCACCATATAGATGCTCTTCCATTCAAGTTGAATATGGAAACCCTTGCCTTCATATTCCCAGAGTAGTCTTGGACTTGGAAATACTTTCTCATCCCAAGAAGCCAAGCTTCAGCTTCTTGACCAGATTTTACCTCTCCGTCAAATGTAGGGGGTTTCGCCTTCTTAAATTCCCCATGCGAATTGTTCTTGTAGTGCCTCTTCCTCTTGCTTCTGCGAGATGAAGAGCTCGAACCCTCAATGGATTCTTCAAAGTCATATGATTCATTAGAAGAGATTTCTGGAGTATAAGTTCGGTCTGTAGAAACTCTTCTTGAGCTACTAGCCCTCTTACGGGAATTCCTTCTAGAACTACTCCCACCCCTTTCTGGATTTGATGTCTGATGCCCAGAGTTTATTTACCTTTGGATGTCTGTCAAACTCTGCAGCATGGCTGCATTCAACTGATTTTGTTCTTCCTGAGCTTTAATCATCCTTTCATTATCTTCTCTGCAACTTTGCAACTCCACCCTTAGGCTTCTCATGGTGGCTGCAATACCTGGAGGAGTCTCTTGATTTCTTCTCCCATTAGATTCTGTTTCAGCATTTTCAACATGTATGTTCTCCCCCATGGCATCTATCTCAGGCTCATAGGGATCCTGTGCATCATCCATGATGTTCATTTTCCTAGCCCAACCAAGACCCAAAACTTCCAACTGCACTATCTAGAAGGCTGTCTGGATGTAATTGTGATTCTGCAAAATGTGTTCATCAACACAATCGTTAGCTACATTATATTCTCATAAATTCATAAATTACTTTCATGCACGTGGGAAAATATTATATTGACAATTTGTCAAATCATATGATTTTCTCACAATCAACGACATATGAGGGGGATGACGGGGGTCAAGGGGGTTTGCCCCCTTGTGGTGCATAAGTTCCATATGTAAATCTTTCCATTTCGTGCAATCTGGCGCATAAGTTCCATGGCAATTTTTTCCATTTTCAGCACCTGAAAAACAACTAAAATTTCCTTTCTCGGAGCAACTCATCCAGTTCTTCCACCCTATTGTGGAGCAACTCGCTGAGTTCTTTCGACCTGTTGTGGATCAACTCACTGAGTTCTTCCGCCGAAAACACTTAGAAAATTTTGAGATTTTTCAAACCAACTCGCTGAGTCCTTCCACCGTTGCGGGCCAACTTGCTGAGTTCTTCCGCAATTTCGGGCCAGCTCATGGAGTTCTTCCAAAATTTCCCTTTGACGCTGAACACTTAGAAAAAATTTCGTTGTTTTGGGGCAACTCGGCGAGTTCTTCCGCCGTTGCAGACCAACTCGCGAAGTTCTTCCAAAAATTTCCTTTCAACGCCAAACACTTAGAAAATTTTCGCCGTTTCGGGCCAACTCGGCGAGTTCTTCCGCTGTTGCGGACCAACTCGCTGAGTCCTTCCGAAACTTTCCCTTCGACACCAAAAAACACTTAGAAAATTTTCGCCGTTTCGGGCCAACTCGGTGAGTTCTTCCGCTGTTGCGGACCAACTCGCTGAGTCCTTCCGAAACTTTCCCTTCAACGCCGAAAAACACTTTGAAAATTTTCGTCGTTTCGGGCCAGCTCGGCAAGTTCTTTCGCTGTTGCGGACCAACTCGCTGAGTCCTTCCAAAACTTTCCCTTCGACGCTGAAAAACACTTAGACAAAATTTTCAAAAACTCTTTAGGAAAATTTGAAATCTTTCATTCTTTCTGTGATGACTGCTGCTCTGCAGGAGGTGATCTTATCTCTGTAATTTTATTCAACTTAGCCAATTTAGGCTCGATGCTAATACCTGTGGTGATTAGGAAGGGACCTTCCCATGTGACTGTAATCGGATTTGGCCCATAGAGGTCCAATGCTACAACCAACAGCTCTGATACCAAAATGTAATGTCCCCACCCATCATACCAGTGCGATGGAGAGAACGTTAGACTAAAGCCAGGCATCTAGCCCCATGAACTTTTAAATAAGCATTCACATAATATAAAAAGACATATGGAAAGTATAATTATAAGAAAACACAGCGGAAGTAATTTCAATAATACATCCATCATACATTCAAGATATTCATCAAATAAATAATTGTAAAGTTAACACAAGAGAGTACTTATCTTATAACAAAGTAGCCCCGAGCAACTGGCTATGCAACTGCAACGTTCCACCCAACCATAGGCCAGTTGTGATCATCAATATCTAAACACAGTGCCACCCCCGAGCTGGGCATGATCTCTACAAGGAATCAGCGAACAATAGACTCACACATAGCCCAAAGATACACCAAATCAGCCAAGCCAAGCTACAGTTGGGTTTATCAGGATGTTAAGCAATGGAAGGAAGAATTGCTAAGCTAGTGGAATCATCCATAGAGATATGGGCACCCTCTGCAAGGTCTATCTAGCTTGGTCCCCACAATACCTACACACCTGGCACAAGGAAGTATTCCCTTCACTAATACATAGTCCCTTAGGCCATACCTTCCATTCTAGTGTTATTCAAGGTGTGCATAGAAGAGCAACCAGCCATTTTGATACTCTTGAGAGGTTACCTCCTCACTAGGTTTATCAAGCCAATTCTGGTCCACTTCCACTTCTAATTCTTGCTCATAATTTCAAACCAACACAGGGATGCACCCTACAACAAAACACAAGTGCTGAAAAATGTGGGCAACCAAAACGAACTGGTAGATGGGGAATAAACCTGGGAAAGCAAATTCGTTTCCAGAAAACGTTTTTCTACATTTCAGGGGCAAAAACGACCTCTATAAACCCCCAAAACGTGACTCCCTTTCTCCCAGCCACTGTGCAACACAAAAATGAGCTCCCAGCTATGGAAAAATGTAGGAAATTCATAAAAAATGTGATGGGGAAAGCCCATCTAGCTCAGACTGCGTGAGAGAGGAAAGACTCTGGGTTCATAATGGCTTTGGGCACCATTTCGTGGGTGTTTTCTTGCCCCAAAAGCAAAAGTACATTTTTCCAAGTTGATGGCTTTCCCATGCACGAAATTGACTGCCATGCCTCTTCATTCCCAAGGCATTAACTGCCTCAACCAATTTATGGAAGAATTAAATGGTTGGGTGCATAAGTCAGAATGGGTAGTTGAGGGTTTATTCATTGACATCTGACTTATCACCATTGGCTCAAGGGTTTGAATAATTTCCCCCCCTTATTCCTTGTAGAATCATGCCCCCATCTCTTTGTTGCATTGCATAGCTAGTTGTGGGTATTTCATTAAAATTCGTATTTACATGATGTCTTAATTTACATTGTGCATGTCCAGCACAAGAACCATAGGCATCTATTTTTTTAATTGCCGATACATAAAACACTAAATCAATGGTGGGGCCTTGGCCTTGAGCTCCTCACCATGATTAAATAGCAATATTTACATCATTTACGATTTAATGCAAAGGGGTTCAAAATGGGGACATTACAAAACTCCCCTCATAAATACCATTGATCCTCAAACCATTTTGCACCCACCATCTCCACACACAGTCTTTACACCTGCAATATCCATCTTTCCAATAGATATCAAGTTTTTCACTAGATTTGGAACGTGTAGTACTCCAAGGAGAGTTCTAATCCTTCCATCCCTGAGTTTCAACTTGACTCTACCACGCCCAATGATACTGGATCGTGAATAACCTCCCAAGAACACATCACCTCCATTGTAATTTTCATATTCATAAAACCACTCCTTACGAGGGGTCATAGGACATGACACACCTAATCTAAAGGAATATCTGCTACATGGATGGTTGAACCACGTCATCTTCTATAACAATAGCAGTGTCACAGGAACTCCTTTCTATGGTGGAATTCAGAGCTAGCTTTGCATCCAAGCGCTTCCTAATTATGTACATCTTGCCTGCCATGATCTTGTTCATTCATAGAATCCAACTTCTGCTTAAGGTTGATGACCTTTATGTTGTTCTCCATCAACGCCCGACTCATCATAGTTTTTGTTACCCAATGAAGAACAACTGAATGCTCAAAAATCGTTACTCTTCCCCTGGTATCCCAAGGATTATGGATCCATTCATCCATCAGATTTGGGGGTGATTTTGCATGGAAGACTGGGTGGCTTTGCATCATGTCCAAAGTTTCTTAGTTATCATCCTTCTCTTATTGGTCATCTTCACTGAAAGAAATGGTAGGAGTGGGGGGTTAGGGGATAAATTTGACTCCCAAGCGTCGATCAAGCTGATTTAGGTTGGAATTCAAAGCTGATTTAGGTTGGAATTCATAACTTTAGTGTTAATATCCAATTCACCGGGAGTCCTTAATTCCTCCGTTAGAAAATATGACTCTTTATTTTGGTCCACCAACATGTGACCTAGAACCACCTTCTCTATCCAAAAGGTGATGCATGAATTCTCATAGAGGGATTGCTTAGCCCAGGAATCCCTTGGGTCTTCTATACAATTAGCCAGAGCCCGAAATTCATCAATTTCTTGGAAGGTGATGGTTTCCATCTAGATTTTCTTTTCTAGCCTTTCAATTTTGACATAGTGAACCAGAGTGATTGAATCCTTGTAAAATTTTGTTGCTATTTCTTCCTATAGTTGGTTGGTGGTGGGTTTATGAGTTCTTTCTCCTAACTGATTTGTTCCTTTTCCTCACACCATGATCTCTGTCTTGATTGTGCTTTGTTGCTGGTCATTGATATCTTTGTCTTTGGGCACATTTAGAAAGATGAGATAAATGTCCAAATTTCCCCTAAGAATAATGGCCTTGATAATCCTCATGATTACCGCTTCCTTCATTGTACAGGTGAACTTAGAGGTATCCATGCTGGTGTATTGGTAATCGTTTCACCTCACATTGCCCAATATTTCCTGATGTCTCTGCACAAGCTTAAGCATGTTGGGGTGGCAAAACATTAATAACAGTAGATTGGGTCCATGTTCTCTACATGGTTTGAATATTCCTCGTGTCTCATCCTTGTGAGATGATGCGTTGTTGCATCATCAGTGGCACATTTCCTTGAGGTTTCCACATACTATGCTAGTGTGGTCTAGGTGGACCTTGTATTGACTACTCTCAACCTACTTGGGCGATTTATAATAACAATGTTTATATTATTGTGATTTTTATTTGTGTTGGGTGTGACGTGAATGGTTTTATATGTTTAACAATTGTAAGACCAACATAGAATCATCTTAACTTAGAATCTATCAAACCTTGAGAGGGATTAAATACCTTGAGGTGAAAACCTTTCTTAATTTTTTTCACTCTCAACATGGTTTGCACCTCTTGGACATGAGATGGTTCTATGTAGGTTTATTTTATATAATGATTCCATTTTAAAGTCTTTTTTGTTTTTCATTTTGAGGGAAGTAGATTTTTCATGACACATGGTGTATATGCATCTAATTATTCTCTCCAATGCCTACACCTAATTAATTCATAAACAATAAATAGAAACGACAAAGAAAAGTACCAGTGAGATTGGATCATTATTATTACTACTTTATTTTTTATTTTGTAAAATATTGTATTGAGCCAACATATGGGGATGGATGTTATAATCTATTCAATATTGGATTGTAAAATTTAATATGAATCTATTTAGTAATTGTATTTATGTTTGTCCATTTCTAATATGTATAATTTTTTTTAAAATTTTAATGGTGATCAAGAAAACTGGTTCATAAAACATATTTCACACCAAAAACAAATGGCAGGGCTTGTGGATTTATTTGACATGTAGTTGTTTTCTTGTGTTGTGTATAATAATTATAGAGCTCTTATTGCTACTTTACTCTTCAACCTTGTAGTTAAATGTTGTACTACTCATGATGAAATGGTGTACAACTACTTTCCTCCTCATACTAGTAGTGACATGTTGTACTCCTCCTCATCGTTGTAGTGAAATGACATACAACTACTTTCCTTATCATCCTTGTAGGTGTATTATTATCTCATAAGACATACAAAATTTATAAGGGAATTATTTGTATCACAATGTCATGCTTGATGCAAGGAATTTCTTATTAGATGCCTTATACATATAGGGACAAGGCATTTCTTACCAGTACATACCTCTTGAGGATTTTTTTCAACCAACGTTGATGTGGGTGATTTATTTACCAAGTAACATGTTGTCTCCACTGGCTTTGCCTAGAATTCTTGTCCTATCCCGACACTGCTTAGCATGCTCCTTGCATTTTCCATCAACATCCTATTCATCCTTTCAACAACTCCATTCTATTGAGGTGTGTATGGATTAGTCTTATTCCTTTCTATACCACACTTCTTATAGAATTCCTCGAATTCATTCCCGCATAACTCTCCACCATTATATGTACTCAACACCTTTATTTTCTTTTCTATCTGATTCTCTACAAGAGCCTTAAATTCTTTAAACTTAGCAAATACTTCATATTTATTTCGAAGTAAATAGATCCATGTGTTCCTTGAGAAATAATCTATAAATGAAACATAATACACAAGTCTACCTAGTGATGGAACATGCACAGGTCCAAACACATCATTGTGTATTAACTCTAAAATTCCCTTTGCTCTTGTAGCATCATATGCAAATCTTATTCGATTTTTTTTCCATATATGCAATGTTCACAGAAATAAAAATCTAGAGTGCAATCAGTCATACCTTCAACCATACCTTTACCTTGTAATGCTCGAAGACCATTTTCTCTGATATGCCCCAATATTTGATGCCATAGCATTATCTTTCCTCTCGATGCAATCAGGGTTCTGTCTTTTGTATCTCCCCCCTCAGGCACAACATAATTGTTACATCCACCGATTATGGTTCTTCCCAATATTTTGTAAAGAGTTCCATATCGAACTCCCCTCATCAATACCATTGATCCTTGAACCATTTTGAACCCACCATCTTCACACACAGTCTTTACACCTACAATATCCATCTTTCCAATAGATATCAAGTTTCTCACTCGATTTGGAATGTGTAGTACTCCAGGGAGAGTTCTAATCCTTCCATCCCTGAGTTTCAACTTGAATCTACCACACCCAATGATACTGGCTGGTGAATCATCTCCCAATAACACATCACCTCCATTGTACTTTTCATATTCATAGAACCACTCCTTATGAGGGGTCATATGACATGACGCACCTAAGTCAATCAACCATATATCATGTTCTAAATGATTACTAGTGGAATCTAGGTACACATCCCCTCCTTCTTTTGAGGAAGTTTTCGCCTCTGTGGTAGAGGTATAATCACATCCCTTTCCTTTCTCAACATTCTTAGATCTACAATCATTTTTATAGTGCCCAAATTTACCGCATTTCCAACACTTATAAATTTTCCAGGGGATTTAGATCTACCCTTAGATTTAGATCTCCCCCCCAATCCCTTATTTTTGTTTCTCTTCTGCAGGAGACCTCTCACAAACAAGGCATCCATGCTATGAGTATCCATGGTTTCTGCAGCATCTCTTCTAATAGCAGGGATGATATTATTTCATCAAATTTTAAAGTCGATTGATTAACACTCCCTAGTGCTACAATTAGGTTGTCCTAGGAATCTGGCAAAGAACACAATAATGTAATACATTTATCTTCTTCAACCATTTTAATGCCAAGAATTATTGTAGATATTCAGATGCTCTGTCACTGTGTCATTATAATCCATTCTGAGGTGATATCGTTTCTTTTGCAGAAACAACTTGTTTACAAGGGATTTTGATTGATACAAACTCCCTAGTTTCACCCAAAGCTTTACCGCAGTATCTTCTCCAGATACATTCAACAACATAGAGTCTGATAATATCCCACTGAAACCAGGTTTATCACAGACCCAAGATCTATCAACCGTGTCGAACCCTCAGCAACAAAGGCACCCCCCTGAAACCAAATAATCGAGCTCTGATACCACATGTAAAAGAAAAGCATGCATATTCCTTTAAGCAAAACAAAGATTACACCACAACATTCACACATAATACACATAAATTTACTCTTGAAACCCTTAATTGGCAAAACCAACAAAACTTAGAGTCGCACCTCTTATTTTCTCATCATCATTATGAATCACTCACAATACAGTATAGGTATTCCGCAGCATCCAATACCCTAATTCGTTAACCCGTATTAGAAAATAGACCCCAATCCCTTAACCGGGATTAAATTACATATTTTTAGAAAATTCCCAAAAGTAGTTGAAAACAACCCAAGAATAGAATGAAGGTGCCAGAGGGCTCAATCGTCAGGCGTGCCACTGATAGGCCCAACCCCCCCCCCACAATACCCTAATTCGTTAACCCATATTAGAAAATAGACCCCAATCCCTTAACCGGGATTAAATTACATATTTTTAGAAAATTCCCAAAAGTAGTTGAAAACAACCTAAGAATAGAATGAAGGTGCCAGAGGGCTCAATCGTCAGGCGTGCCACTGACAGGCCCAACCACCCCCCCCCCCCCCGCCCCCCACACACACACACATGGAAAGAATATAACACAAACCCAAAATTAGTGTCATTCTTTGACAACCCTCTATGTTATTTCCATAATAATTCTCCTAATTCTTGTCCCCTCAAACATAGGTGATTTATAATGCATTTCTCATTGCCTTTCTTTAGGTCCTCTATGTGATGTAATAATTCCTCATTCTTGTCTTGTGAGATAGAGGTGGTTTATAGGGTAGCTTGGTGTTATGCTTTGTGGACTCTCTATGTGATGCCCATAATAAATCCTCCTTTTATCAAAAAATCCCATTATCTTCTTGACATGTGAGCCAATGATAATTTATCAGGTTTATAAGGAATTTCCTTCTTACAAGACAAACATGGTTTACAAGATAAATTTCTCACTATCATTCTCTGTGGGTCCCATAAGTAATGTCCTTAATAATTCCACCTTGTGATTGAACAGTTCAGAGATTTTGTTGCTCTAACATGTCAACTCAACACCATTAAGTATTAAATACTTTACTATAGAAAATTAAAATTTGTCATTGGGTTATAATACATATGTTTATAAGGCATAATTTCCCATCTTACAAGATAGAGATGGTTTATAATTTTAAGGTTGGGGATGTCATAATGTGTGATATTTTCTAGTGTAATCATTAAGAGTAGATGCTAACCATATAACCCATTACAACCATAATTTTAAACATTACAAGAAATTTTATTTTGTGTTGGTAGCTTGAGTTTTGGGTGACATGGTTTGAGAGAATGATATGGCAATAGCTAGAGGAGAGAAACTCCAACTCTCCCTTCTACTCATCATCTCATTTTGCAACAATAAAAAATAGAAACAACAAAAGTAACCTTGATTGGTCAAGAAACTAGATCAAACCCACGACACGAATGTCCCTCACAAGGATCTTCAAAAGAAGGATAATATTTTTTCGAAGATGAGTTTATTAGACAATTTATAGGGCTATTGTTGTCATCCCAATCAATGAATACCCCACTAGAAAATAAGTAGCTAGGACTAATAAAGTTTTAGATGTAGACATTCTTATGTTGTAGTATTTTTTATACATTCCTCTTCGAATTAAAAGAAGATTGGGATTTAATCCTTTGGAATGGACCCTACTCTTTGGCATTTACCATAATAAATGGATGTTGCAATTCAATCTCACAGAAGATGTATCAACAATAGTTCTATTTTGGGTCAATTGTCACACCTTTCCCTTATCTTTTGCAACGAGAATACATTATAATCCTCAATTGGGATCTCCTTTGGAAGATTCTTTGATAAAGGAAATCCTAAGCTAGACTAGTTTTCTTGTGTAAGGATCTATGTAGGTTTTGGATTAGGAGTAAATCCCATTCAAGTGTAATAGTTTTCGGACATATGATCACTCTGCAAAGTATTCCAAAAATATTCCCAGCTAAAGGAGAAATAAACATGGATAGTATAAAATTGTCCCATGCCTCCCCAGCTGAAGAAAGATCCAAGGAATAAGTAATCTCCTCATGCACAAGTAAATCAATAACCTAGTTCAAGGAATTAGTTTGAAATGTTGAACACTACTATTCAAGAGGTCGAAGTAGAGGTGTAACAATATCCAACCCCATAAGAGAAACCTATAAGTTTTAAACCAGTGAAGTGAAACAATGAATACAGATTCTTAAGAAAAATAAAGATTAAACAATGGGAAACACATAGTAGATAGATATTTACCATGGAAACCCTTAATCAAGAAAATCGACAAAACTTGGAGTTGCCCCTTTTATAGCTTTCTCATAGTGTTTTTCTTAACCATTCACAATACAATATTTATGTATTTAATAGCATTGAAAAACCTAATCCATTAACCCATATTAGATTAAGACTGCAATCCCTTAACTAGTATTAATTACATATTTTTTGGAAAATAGCTCAATTTCATTTGGGGTACTGTAACCTTGAACCTTGCAGTTAGAGGCTAATGCCCCTCACCGAAATCTACTCTGTGGAGCATGTTTTTTGGGGGGGAGGGTCCACCCCCACAAGTGACCCCCCTCAAGCCTACACCATGCACATTCCTGAAACATACAATGGAACACATGATGGGGAAGGATCATAGGGTTATGGAACCCACATGCAAAGAATATAACACATACCCAATATTCTCTCACTTATTTTATTTGCAGAAAAGTGGGCCACATACTGATTGGGTCACAAGTTCAAGGAAAAAATTCTCATAGATTCTCTACACCAAAATAACTTCTCATTACTAACAGAATTTTCAATGAGTCTGCAACATTCTTCAAGGATTCAACCTTTTTCAACAACACCTCCTTTTCCTCAATAATATCTCTCACAAAGTGGTACTCCACATCAATATGCTTCACTTTGAATGATGCGTAGGGTTGTTTTCCAAGAAGATTGCTCTTTGACTATCGTTATCTAGCCTTAGTATAGTTCCCTGTACAAACCCAATACCTGAGCACAATCTTTGCAACTATACAATTTATTTATCTGAATGGGTGGTTGTCATGTGTTCAACTTCCTTAGTTGAGAGTGAAACTACAACCCATCTCTTGCCCATCCAACTAATAGCTCCTCCAAATTGGTTAAACACATAACCACTTGTAGATCTTATGTGATCAATATCTCCATCTCAATATAAATCAATAAATACCTATGAATATATTACTATGTCCACTCAATGTCCTCCTTGGTAGCATATTGCATAATATTTGGCTCCACACAAATACCTAAAGACCCTCTTTACAACTGTCTAGTGCTCCTTCCTTGGTTTTGACATATATCTGCTCAAAACTCCCATTACATGGGAAATGTCTAGTCTAGTACATACCATTGCATACATCAAACTATCAACATCCCTAGAACGAGGAACTTGTGGTCCATGTCTTCTTCCTATTCCTATGTCTTGGGACACTGATCTACATATAACTTTACATCTACAAGAATAGGGACTTTGACCGGTTTACTTTCCTGCATGAATCTCAACATATTTTCTCTAATTCAACTAAAGTTTCATGTTTGCACAATCTATTTTAATCTCCATGCCTATTAAGAAGTTAGAAGCATTGAAATCCTTCATGTAAAATTTGGAGGATAGTTGCGATTTCAACTCCTTTATGTCATTCATGTTGTTTTAGCAACATGTCATCAACATATGATACTATATTAATGAAATGATCACCGATCAACATTGCATCTCACAAACCCCAATCCAAGGAGATTGCTTTAGACCATAAATGGACTTCTTTAGCTTATAGACCAACACTTTCCTTCCCTTTACTGTAAACCTTATGATTTTTTCATGTATATTTGTTCTTTAAGATCCCCATGTAGGAATGTTTCTTTCACATCCATCTTCTCTACTTCAAGATCAAAAGAAACAGTAGTAGAAAGAATGAATTTGATCGAAATTGATTTAGCAACTAGAGAAAAAATTTCATCAAAATCAATTCCCTCTACCTCATAATATCCCTTTACTACTAAGCATGATTTGTACTTCTCCACTTTATTTTATGCATTCAAATTCTTCTTAAACAACCATTTGCTAACAATTTTTTATCTTCCAACTAGTAACTGAACTAGATCCCAAGATTCATTTTATCTGAGGCATCCATTTCTTCAATCATGACCTTCTTCCATAGTTCAATATCCTTTGAATCAATTGCTTCCTTCACATTTCTAAGATAATCACCGGTAATAGATAAAGAAAATCAAGATGGAAAATCAGGAGCGAAGTACCTTTATGGTTTCCTTCTTTCTCAAGATGTTCTTTTCAAGACTGGGGTATGAGGTTATTCCTTTTTTTGTTCAACTTCTTCTATTGAGTCAGATTGTTCATCCTCCAACTCAAACTCTATTTTCTCTCATTCCTTTTCGATTAGAATGAATTACCTTCATCCTCCAACTCAAACTCTAAGATTCTATACAATCCTATTTACCCTAGGCACCATCCTTAGATTGAGGCGAAGTACTCGATGAGTTTCCATGGGAAATGTGTTACATAGAAGTAAAGCATTTATGTGGAAAATCTTATCAAGGAGTAAATTTATTTAGTTCTAGAAAAAAAATATAGGGCAATCATTATAGGATATTTAAGAACAAGCATTCATGCCATGAAGAAAGGTTAATATCCTTAGTAAAGGTAACAAGAACTATACAATGAATGGGTCCTTATGAACTGTGTTTCCAAGAAATATCTTTCTACCAAGTGAAGTACATCATAAACCACTAAGAAGAATATTGGAAAGACTAGGATCCTAAATATCCTAGTTGGAATTATGGCTTAGAAAAGGGGAAGAAGAGAGGATTTTTTTGAGTGTCATCCTATTATTTTAATGCATATATAGGATATAAATGGGTTCTATTGCCATATATCCTGTCAATATCTTAGAATATTCCTACCAAGGAGATTTAATGCTCCTCTCCATCATCAACTTCATACTTTCCATCAATCAAATCCCCATCACAGTTAATTCTAAGAATCCTTGGTACAGATTCTTGGTAAGGAGAGTTAATGCTCCTCTCCATCATCAACTTCATACTTTCCATCAATCAAGTCCCCATTGGAGTGAATTCCAAGAATCCTAGGAACCCATTGGAGTCAATTCCAAGAATCCTTGGTACAAATTCCTTGACATGTCAAATATGGGAGGGATCTATTTTTGAGCTAGTTGGGATGGTATATTCAATGCAATATCATAGTGTGTTGGAATACCATCAAGGAGCGAGAGAAGCATATCCTCTTTCATTCATTCCTTTTTCTCTCACAAGTTGCAAATATCCTCTTCACGGTACATTTTTTCTTGTACAGATGATAACCCTACCCCACATTTTTACACCATGGCACATTGTTGTTGTTGCTATAGATTTTATGTGTTATTCAAGGAGGTGAAGGAAATCAATAAGGAATTGAGGAAATCGAATAAACAATTGGTGGAGCTCCACCAAAATGTGACTCGAGAGGCATTGATTATACAAAAATGAAAGTCAATGTTCATGAACCAAACATAGGAGGCCAATAGTGTGAGGGATACATTTAATATGGAATATATTAGGCATATCCTGGAGCTATGCAATTAGGATACTGAGTATTGGGAAAATATAACTATTCTTTACATGATGATCTAGAGGTTGACACCTTGAATTTTAGATTACATGGCTTGTCCATGAGGGTAACCAGCTTCATTAACATGCCTATGCAAACCATCCTTATAAAAATCCATGTCACCAAAGAATACTCTAGAATTCACAATATTGTCTCACCCAAAATACTAGAGTGGAAGCCATTGAAGTGAAGTTTTCATCTAAGGTATTAATTTCCTAAAACTGTATGTTGCTTAAATGTTTATTTCTATAAAGGAAATACTTAAAGCTCTATACCTACATATTTTGTACCAAGGTAAGTAGTTCATCAGTCTCACAAGTTCCTACTCACCAATCTATTCGGTGTCATGTCACTGATCACCAATCTCATCTCCTACTTCACCACCTATCTTGATTGCTTTACAATCTTCACCATCTATCTTGATTTCTTTCTACAATCTTCACTCTTCACAAATCTTCACTTTTCACAAGACCAAAATGAGCAGTATAGCTACACACAACTTTACTCAATTTAAAACAGATTTAAACATAACTTTACTCAATTTTAAAATGGATTTAAACTCTTCAAAATTGTTTCATAAATATTCAGTGTTTAGAGCATAATTCCAAACTCGGTGAACTAGGATGCATTGGAGTGAACCATAGGTGGATTAGATTCTATTGAGGACATTCGAAATTAAGTAAAAATTCAACACTTCAACTTGGTCCCTAGCTAGCTATGGTGGCTTCACTCATAGCTACAAATAACACTTTCTAGAAGAATATTTTTATAGTACATAGATCGAACACATGACCTGAAAATGATTTTCCACACAACGATAGGTAAATAATAATTATTTTGAGATTTTGATGATTGTAATATTGTATAGTATGAAAAATTGAAGTTATATCTCCCAATATTGAATACAAAAATGGCATGATTAAGAATAAATTTATTATGATTTTTATCATTAAAAACAACAAATGGCATGTTTAAGAATAAATTTATTATGATTTTTATCATTAAAAACAACAAATTTATTCGGTGTGTTACGCTTGATTCTATATGATTACATCTCATTAGAGATCAATTTTTTAAGTTGCCATTTTATTTTTGGAAGAGTGTAATTTTTTTTAAGTGTTAACTTTAAATAATTAAATAAATTTGAGTTTATATATATATATATATATAATGTTTTGGAAAAGTAAAATTTTCATAAATTATATATATATATATATATTAATTTTTTTTATTTTTCCTTTTTTCTATTGGATTACATTATTTGTATAGGACCCTAGTCTTAGTGATGTATTAGGTGAACCTTTATTATTGTATGAGGCACTAATATATTTTAACACATACTACTTATTATATTTGGTTTTTAAGTTTTTAGGATTATTTAACTTAAATTTTGTATTTGTGATTGAATGATTTTTTATTTATTTTTATTTAAAAAATCAATAAATAAGATTATAGGTAAATAAGAACCACAAAATGACAATTTCTATTATTATTATTGAAATTTCAAATAACATTGACAAAAATTAATAATTCTAAATAATTTTACTACAAGTAATAGATATTAAAAAAACAATTTATTTATAACAAAATGTTGAGATGTTAAATAACATGAAATTTTTACTTATAATAAAAATATTTAAAAGCATTATATATATATATAATATGATATAAGTGTTCAATTATAATGGAGTGAAAAATCTATTTAAAATAAATAAACAATTATTGTTGAGATTAAAGTGGGAGGGGTAGGGTATGTACATCTCCTAGACTTTAGTAGTCAAATCTTGGGTCTATTATCTCACAAAGAAGTGGTCTCATAGGAGTCTCATGCACCAAAATGATGTGTGGCTTAGCTTAGCTTTAACCTTTAAAATATGTTACTATTATTATTATTGGCCAGTCATAGGAAAGCTTGAAAGGTAGACGTTCCCCTTGAGTGGGATTAAAATTATTCTCCATACGTCTCGCCCCTAAGCTGGAATATGAGTTATATCTAGGGAGGTTCCTTAGTTCCCAATGTTTAAAACAAATTCTTATAAAACTCACCATTTCAAATAACATATTTGGATATTAAATCTACACTTTGTTGATGACCTAATTTACATATAACAAGAATAATTCCGTACAAGAGCAGATTGGAATTGGAATGGAAAGCTTGCCTATCGCGATTCGAAAGGTGACAGATGAATGATGTGAGTAGTTGACCAATCCACCCACGACTCCACAAACGCATGAGGGCAATGATGCCACCTGTCTAACTTCCAAAACAATGAATACTCTCAGATCCAAGGCAATAGGCACTACCTCAATTTTTCTAGGGAGTCCATTTATTTATTCATCTCATACTCCAAAATTTGCATTGCTTTAAACGGTTTGTTTTAAATAATTTTAAGCTACAATGACATTATTGTTAAGTTTTAAATAAGGGCATGAATAAATTAAATATGAAGTTACGAATTTGTGTGTATATATACATGAAATATTCTCATATATAATTTTTATATATTATGTTATAGGTTATGGTAGTAATGGATGTTACTTATGTTTTTGTAAATTTTTTGTTTGGTGTTGGTTGTGGTAGATAAGTCGAAACAAGTGTCTCTATACCTTTTGCATCTAGTGATACTGATTGTGGTAAATAAGTCTAAAAAAACATGAATGCTTTAAACATTGATATTAATTAAACCAAAACTATTAATATGACTAACCTAATGCTTTTTCATTACTAAGTTTCTTCTAAAATTATCTCTCGTAATGCTTTAATAGGACACCCTATTAAGCAAGTAAATTAAAGTGTGTGTATTGCTTTTTCCTATATGTGTATGGCTTTTGCCTAAGAACTTAAATACCCATCTGCATCTTGTTACATTTCACTAAATGAAAAACACTGAAAAAATCACCTTCGTATAGTGCTAAAGCAAAATCTCATTTCAATTTAACTTTACAAAATAAGTAAATTAAATAAAACTTTAAGTGCGTAAACACTAGTAATTAAGTTCTTAAAACATTAATACATATTAAAATATTACATTAAATATTAAACATGGATTAGCCAAGCCACTTTGTGGCATATTCTTTGTTTACTCTAACAACATGACCAACATTAATACATATTAAAATATTACATTAAATATTAAACATGGATTAGCCAAGCCACTTTGTGGCATATTCTTTGTTTACTCTAACAACATGACATTTAGAAAAGCCAATGAGTATTGAGACTTATTAGAAAAATGTAAGGTGTTAGTACAACGCAACATGACATAATAATATATTAATATTTTAAAGAAGTCTAAAAATTCGATAATTTTTTTCGTACTTGAATTCAACAATCTTTTCTAATAAATTTGAATTATTTGTTGTTCAAATCGTGCTTTTAAATGTATAAATGGATTCAATGCACTCAAATACCCAAGGCACCTAGATGATGTAAGTTTAAACATTGTTTGAAATTTTAGGAATTTATTCAAACTTTTCACCTGTCAAAATTGTGTTAGAAAATGATTTTGGAAAAGAGCGAAATTGTCAATCATTTAGACTACGCATTAATATATTTGAAAGGTGTCCAAAACATTTAAAAGTAAATTTATTTCAAAAAAAATGTTTTATAATTTTTATTCAATCATTGTGTGGTTCCATTATTGCATGGTTCCAATAGTAAATGAGTTTAATATGTCAATTAAGTTGAGTATGTGCAAGATTATATAAGATTATTTTTAGTTTAAAATGTTATGTTTGATTGTAATGATTATGTGGATTGTTTTGGGAGATATTTTTTGTGTATATGTTGTAGTATGATAAAAATAATATTTTTTTAATATATAAAAAGAAAAAATAAGTTATTAAAATAAAAAATTATTGTAATTTTCATTTTTTTATATAATGAGTTTGTATTTTTATATAATTAATAAAATTAAAATATATTTAGAATAATTTATAATAATAAAATTTAATTTATAATTTTTTAAATTAAATGATAATAAATGATTTATTATCTTTAAGTGTTGTTAAGTTTTTTTTTTGGGCATGTTGTGAATGATGTTGTTGCATATGGAAGCTTTAAGCGTTGTTAAGCCTTTTTTTTTGTAGGTTGTGAATGATGTTGTTGTTGCATATGGAAGCATAGATATATTGGTTAATTGTGCGGCAGAAAATCATGTGGTTGACAATATTGAAGATTTGAAAGCAGAGCTATTGGAGAGCACATTTAGGACCAATGTATTTTCCCAATTCTTTATGGTTAGGTATAGTTGTTATCCTCACTCATTTATTTATCATTGAATCAATATTCATAGGAATTATGTCAATTTCACTAGTTTATATAGAGGGGCTATATGCTTATCAATGTTTGAATTTGGGTGATTTGCAAGACAACATCCTATCTCAACTAGTAAACCTCACATTGATAGATTTCTTTATTGTTTTATAAAATATGTAGGAATGTTTCTAAGATTAATGTGTATATGTGATTTGTATTATTACTTAGTTATATGGTTGTAACAGTCATGCTGTGAAATTTATGGGGGAGGGGAGCAACATTATCAATACCCTTTCAAGGCAAGCATATATTGCTCCACCAACTACAATCGAGTATGCATCAACGAAGGGTGCTATTCTCACTTTCACTAGAGGCTTAGCAAGACAACTTGTGAAACGTGGAATAAGAGTTAATGGTGTGCTTGTTACTCCTTGAACTAACTTATGTAATTTTAATCATTTTTCTTTTTAATTTCTATGCAAAATCATAACAATATGAGAATATTTTTGTATAGGGGTTGCTCCTGGACCAATATGGACTCCAATGAATGTCGCTGCTCTAAGTAACAATGAAATGACACATTTAGGAGAAGAAACACCAATGGGTCGAGCCGGGCAACCATGTGAAGTAGCTCCTTCTTATGTTTTCCTTGCTTCTCAAGATGCATCTTATATGACTGGCCAAGTTCTTCATTCTAATGGTAACTTACTATTCATTATATCTATGCATTCTTTAAGGTAGAAATCATATTAGCATTATCTCTATGTTCTATAACTTAATTAATGTATTTTCCTTGTGCAGGTGGACATGCAATGTATTCTTAGGAATTTGATGGTTCATTTACTAATTGGTGTATAACAAACTGCAAGACTGAAATTCTTTATTTATTTGGGATTAGATTAGAATTTTAAATTTATATTTTATGACCACTTTTTTAAACGAACAAGACATGTTTTATGAAGTCATAACATGTCTCTTGATTCCTTTTATATTTATTAGTTGCATTATCTTTTTTAGAATTTATAGTAAATTTTTTATGAATAAAAGATACCTCGAAAATATATAAATATAAAAAAATTAAACACAAGAAAATAATAATTTTTATATTTATAAAACTCTACATTATATCCCTATAATAGATTAAAAAAATTAAATTGTATTTTTAAACAATATATAAACATTAAAAACCACTCTTGAAAAAATATATATTTAGAATAAAGAGAACTCATATATATATATATATAATAGTATTTTCTTTTATAATGTAATATGTATTATTTATTAGTAATTTTTTATAATATAATATAAATATTTTCTTTTATAATATAATATTGTATGTTTGATAGTGATATTGGTTTTTTCATTAATTTTATTATTTTTCAATTTTATTTATTAAAATTAATTAAATCACTTTAAATTATGTCAAAATTAATTAAACCACTTTAAAATAATTTCAAATTTTTTAAAATTAAAAATAGTTAATATTCCTTTAACCAGTATTAATAAAAAATTAAAAAATACAAATACTTCTTTGAGAGATGAAGTTGATGCCTTGAATTATATTGGTACTTGATGAATTGAGACATTATAATGTTTAAAAATGCAATAATAACTCAAAGTAATATTTAAAATAGAAACATTGTAGATGTGAAATGAAACCATAGCAACTAAAAGTCCATTAGTGAGAAAAACAAATAAAGCATTGAATTGAATATAAATAATTACAAGTTCAAGGAGATGCATATGAATCTTGATACGTGTGATGCCAAAAGAATTATAATACAAAATGGGCCTTATTAGGGAGGAATGGGTTAAAACCCCTAAAACCATGATGTTATGTTTGGTTCAAATGATGTTAATTTGAGAATACACTGGTTATTATTAGAAGTTTTTTTTTTATATTTCGAATGTTGATTTTCTTGGTTTATTTGAAAATCGAGTACATTGTTTCTAACTTAATACATTGTTTCATTCAAAATATGTGATCATAATATATAGTTATAGGTTATAAAAAATATTTTACTATTAAATTATTCATAAAATTATCTTTATTCTTTTATGTTTTAATTTTAGTATATACAAGTTTTCATCTTATATATTATAGATATGATGATTTATATTTTGTCGTGATGATTATCATTTTTATACTAATATAAGTTTTCATTTCATATATATATATTTTGAAGGCATTTAACATAAAATTTTCGTTTTATTTTTTAACTTGAATTTTTACTTTTAACATTCACAAATTAACAATTTTCAAGAAATAAGGAGTAGATTAATTTTCTCATTCTTCTCTTCACATCACTCTTAACTTTTCACTTATAATTTTTACAAATTAATAATTTTCAAAAAATGAGGAGTTGGATTTATTTTCTCATTATGCATACTTAAGAGAATAAAGTTACATAATATTAATTCTCATTGTGTACTCATTATACTTAATAGAGAAGTATAATGTTACATATCCTCCCCAAATGATAAATGAAAATACTCAAATTGAAATTTTTCTTTATGAAAAATCAAAATTAAAGAATAAATATGAGCACAAGAAGGTATATGTTTTTTTGTTTTTGTTTTTGTTTTTTTTCTTCTCTTTTCTTCTTTCAAAGAGAAAAAAATGCAACTTATTATTTTCAGAAGAAAATCAAAGTTACAATCAGCTTTTATGTTTAACAATAAAGCTTTCTCAACATAAAACAGTATAAGAACCCGACATCTTCTTACATGTAATATCTGGTAGGAAAACAAGTTTCAGATCTTGTTCACTTGCTACACAAAAAAAAAATATAACTTTTGCTCCCATTCTTTCTAAAGTCTACAAAAACTATATCTAGAAAGCATTGTAAAAAACCAAAACTTCATAAAGTCCTCATAGTACCCTGATCAACCAGGTCGCTCTCCAAAAACTCAGCAAAGTGTAGGAACCCATCCATAGGACCAATGGCTTCCTTAGAAAGATGATCAACCTCCAAATTTGCCTCTCGATACACATGATGGCAAGTTCAGAGAGTAAAGGAAGAAGTCAAATGTTTCACCTCCCTTAGCCACGGTTCCAATAATAGAACTTCAATATTTGACTTCTGGTTTAACCAATTTATAATTACCACAGAATCTCCAAATATTTTCAGTGAGAAGATACCTCTGACAGTTGCAAACCACAGAAGACAACGTACAGCTAGTAGTTCTGCTTTGGTGTTGCTCCCCTTACCAATACCCATCTTTAACTGAATAAAATTGTTCTTCTTTAAGTAAATGACCGCTCCTGATCCACACATACCCAGCTGTGTTGCCCCGTCAAAAAAACCACAGATAGTGCCAGCACCAATAGTAGGATAATTGATTGTTCTGTATTTGGTCTTTTTCAAAACCGATGAATAACCACAAACCGCTCCAATGATCTGTTTACATGTACCATACACCGATGGAAAGGTGTTCTCGAACAAACGTTTATTCTTGGAGTTCCAGATGGTACTCATTATAAAGAAGGGTAAGGGAAAGAGCTCAACCCTCAGCTGGCACCAACCATTGACAATAGTGCTTAAACAATCGCCATTCCATTTCTCCCGAATATTCAATCAGTAAGTTAATGTATTCCAAACATGGCAGGTGAAAATACAATGAATAAAAATATGATGGATATCCTCAGCCATATTATAACACAGTGACCAAACACTAAGCCCAAAAAATCCTCTTTTCTGCAAATTAACCCATGTTAAAATATCACTAGTACTAACAAGAAATTCTTATAACCTTAAACAATGTTACATATCTTACTATTGGATAATGGGTTATGTATTTACTGGGAAAGTATAATATATAATACATGAATAATAAGGTGATAGTATTCATATTTAATAGATTTTGATATCTTTTTCTCTTGGATTAATGATCTAGGTGGTTATCTAAGGTCATCTAAAAATCATCACGATAGTAGTAGTTTTAAGTGGATGGTTTTCATGTCATATTTTGGGCTTTCCAATGTATTTCTAAGGAATCTATGCATAAATATCACAAAACTGGCCTATTATGGTAATCTTTATTCTAGTGAGATAAAGAAGACTCAAGATAGAGCATTGAGCAAAAAGTTAGGATCTCAACAAGCTTTTTTCCCCATAAAATTTAGATTCGTATAACTCAATGTTCTCATTATAACCTAATTAA
Source organism: Larix kaempferi (assembly GCA_027924585.1). Taxonomy (NCBI): domain Eukaryota; kingdom Viridiplantae; phylum Streptophyta; class Pinopsida; order Pinales; family Pinaceae; genus Larix; species Larix kaempferi. Next base: position 5,530,829 of record BSBM01000241.1, on the reverse strand, counting down.
GATAAGCATAAGATTCATGCATTCTATGTTTGTTTCTTCTTATTTATTTTTGTGCACCATTATAAAGCTTAGTTAGCTTCCTGTTATGGGATATTTGCAAATAAGCGTAGCCATCGCGTTTCTTCTCAGAGATACACTATCTTTTTTATTTTTTGCTCGAAACTCTCTTACTTGGCTGGAATGGTCTTTGGTCTGAGAAACCATGATCCATGGGTATTTATTTTATCAAAATACCTGGGGATCACACCTGTTCTGGACCACACTAGCCATCAAATTGAATGGATTTTGGGGTGTCTCCTCCCAACTAGTTCACCCCTAAGGGGAATTGAACCAGAGTCTCATTGCTGACCATACCCACACCTTAACTGAATGAGCTAGAGTGAATTGACTCTCATAGATACACTATCAACATTATATAAATTTTGTATTGTTATGCACATTGTCATATTTTCGACAATTGATTCATTTACAAAATTGTTTGTTACTCTAATACTTTTATTTATTATATTCTTTAATGTTGTTGTCAATCCAATCTAGATTAGTGGCACCATAAATTGTTTATCTCTATTGTTTTATTAAATGCATGTCCCTAATGAGGTCAGGGTATGGAGAGTTGGGCTAACTGAGCTTGGTGAATATTTTACTTATAGAAGAAGGTGTCCTCACATGATGGATGAAGTGAATTTGAAATATGGCAGGCATGAGATCATATAAACATATTTCTCTTCGAATCCCTTGAGAATAAAAAGTAATGAGATGATGGATCATTTCACTTAGATCCTTCGATGATTCCCAATGGTGATGGAGGCACCTTTTATAGAATTTACTTTGAAGGAATGAAACTCTTCATGGTACAAGTTAATTTTGATATCCCTCTATTTGAAGGAAATATGAACACATAATATTTGAAGAGATGGTTAAATCTATTGGAATGTTATTTCCCTCTTTACAACTTCTCCAATAGTAAGAAGATTTTTTTTTCACTTCTACATGCCCTTACCCATGTTAAATTTCAGTGGGATGCATACTCTTTACAACATGTTAGAATGATTATGCTATGTAAATCACATAACCCATTTTAGGGGATTTGAATGATACTCAAGGAGGAGTATTTCCTGTTGGAAATTATGAAGACCACTACACAAGCTAAACAACCTTGCACCAATGTAAAGACCATTATGCATGGAAGTACAAAATTTCACACCCCGCATGGAGAATTAACTATAGGAGATCGCACTAGGAATTCCGTCAAAATACCTGGGGATCACACTCGTCTTGAACCATACTAGTCGTCAACTTGAATGGATTTTGGGGTGTCACCTCCCAACTAGTCCACCCCTAAGGGGAATTGAACCCGAGTCTCCTTGCTGATGAGACCCACACCTTAACCGAATGAGCTAGTGGGAATTGACTCTCAGAGATAAGCTATCAACATTATAGAAATTGTGAAATGTTATGCAAACTGTCGTCTTTTTCACCAATTGATTCATTTACAAAATTTTCTTGTTACTCTAATACGTTTCTTTATTATATTCTTTAATGTTGGTGTCAATCCAATCTAGATTAATGGTATCAGAGAAAATTGATCTATATTTTTTTATTAAATGCATGTTCATAATGAGGTTGGGGTATGGAGAGTTGGGCTAACTAAGCTTCGTGAATATTTTACTTATAGAAGAAGGTGGCCTCACATGATGGATAAAGTGAATTTTAAATATGGCAAGCATGAGATCATATTAACATTAGAGGAACTTTCAACTTAAAATTGGCCTCCTAAGGACAATGCCACATGGAAGCCATGTATGCCACATCACACTACCATGTAAGCTAAGACAACCTTAAATTATGCAATAAAAATTAAAGATAAAAATTATTTTATGATACTATATAATATATTATATTATATATTTTTATTTTTATTATAATTATATTGTATACTTTTATATATATTTTATGGGTTAGTTTATTATATGGTAATATATAATATATTTTTATTATTTAATTATATTATATTATATTGTATATTTTTACTTTTTAATTATATTATATTATATATTTTTACTTTTTAGTTATAGTTGGTTAGGCTAGTTTATTATATGGTACTATATAATATATTATATTATATATTTTTATTTTTAATTATAATTTGGTAGGATTAAGTTATATTATATTATATATTTTTACTTTTTAGTTATAACTAGTTAGAATTTAGTTATATATTGTTAGGATCTATTATTCTAATATCCCCAAATCATATTTCAAGGATATTAACTCAATCATGAGATTTAAATTAGAATTTATCAGAGACTTCAAAACTAGTTATAAAAACTAGCCTTGAGGAAACTAGTATTGAACACAACTAAACCCACCCAAACTTCACAATTGGACCTTCTTGGATATGATCAGAGTGGGGAAAAGACTGCAACAAAAAATAATAGGGATAAGCTTGCTTAAGAATCCTCTGCACAATGTACTGGGACCTTTTATGTTACGAAATCAGATGCCACTGAAGTCTACTCCAAGGCTTCCTGGGTACACCAGCATATGCATACTAGATCCTTTACACGGGATTTGGGGTGCAATAAGAAGGTGTATTGTTATTATATATCCTCTAATATACTGACACACAAAGGATACTAGTGTTTTGGAGTTGTTTGACTGAGTTTGGGAGACTTGGAGGAGGTTTGACAATTTAGGACTGCTGAGATACCCAATCTTCTGGCTTACCAAAACACACTACAAGCTGCATTAAATTCATATATGAGGATTGGAAATGGTTTAGGGATGTCTTATCGACCTATTACACTTTACGGAATGAAAAATAGATTCATAGAACACCTCCTATGATAAATTCAATGAAACTAGCTAGATTTCTATGCAAAAAGAACATGACTTGAAACATTGAAGTAAGCTCCAACTTGACAATTAGCTCATAATATGTAAGATCTAAGTTCATAGAAGAAGGGACCTATGATGGAAGAATGAGAGAAGGGTTGAAAACATTGGATCAAGCCTGGGAATAGATAATGGACATATAATAACTCATAGAAGGTGCACCAAACATTTGAAGCTTCTTATAGGAGCGCAATCTCTCCAACTATTCTCCCTCTTTGAGTAAATCTCATCAAAACCACATCAAATCTGCTTGGATCTCTGCATCAACTCTGAAGGATATATATCTTCAAGAAATGGGCTGGATTAGACCTTAAAATCAGTCATCAATGGCTGCAATAATCATATGCAGAAGACTGGGACAATAACTATGGGGCATGTCTCCCATAGGTGGCTAAGGGTGCATCACCAAAGCCAATAGAAGCTTAAAGCTTACTCATTCACAAAGATAAACTATCAAAATATGTGAATAGGAGCGCACCACATTATTTTATAGGATGAATGAGCCTTCAAGATACATTGGATGTAGTCATCCAACTTACTAATTCTCCCTCCCTGACTACTTTTGGCATTTTCATCTTTTTCCTTTCTTTCTTTCTTGCTTTATTGCCTTCCCTCTTTAGATTGATTCTCTCCTTTGGAAACCTCTTGATTTCTTGGATTTTTCTCTGCATTCCTACTTTTCTTGAGTTTTTTCATGCTTTTCCTTCCTCTTTCTTTTTTTATGCACTTTCCTTCTTCTCTGCACACTTTCTACTTTTCGGAGTTGCCTACTTTTGAGTTGTCTTCCATCTTTTTAGTGATTTTGTGGATTTTTCTTATTTTCTTCTAATTGCCATTTTAGATGGAAAATATTAGTCCCAAAAGACCACTAGTGTGTCCACCTTGGCCACCTATGCACGTCACTCAACATAGGATTAAATAATAATACAAAAATAACCATGGCGATTTTATCCTAAGTGTTAAAATTAAATATTTTAACAATTAATGCCTCAAAACTTAACCCCTCCTTATTTAATTTTTGATGCCAATATCTATGGGGTTGAGATGTAGCCGAATGTTCATAGAGCCTTAGGGATGGGACATTACAGTCCTCCCCACCCAAAATTGCTTGTCCTCAAGCAATTGCAATTCAATTCCAAATAGATCCACCATGCTTTTGTTGCGCTACTATGATTATTACCCCTTCTCAAGGGATAACTCTGTCTACTATGCAACTGTATGTTCAACCCAGCTGAAGGAGTTGAATTCAAGGGTGAACTCCAGGTCCCAAATAAGCATGCAAATCTACAAGGTGGTTAATACACCCTCTTTTTCCAGCTGCAATCTACAAAACTTCCTCGTCCAAGTGAAATTGATGGCAATGATCAAGGTGGAGCAATCTTGGGGAGGTACTTAACCTTATGAACCTCATCCCTCGTAAGGGATGTCTCTGTCCCACATACTACTACATGAATCTTCCAGATAAATTATTTGATACCAAGAATGATTCCTGGATCCCAAATGATCCTCATAAATGTAAGGTGTAAGGTACCATTGGTAGGACACCATGCATGAAAACCATGTAGGAAACTGAAACCCAATGCAACATATATGAACTCATGAGAGAGAAGGTTGGCTTGATCCCTCAAGCCAACATGCCAACATCTGCTCCAAAGAAAAACAATGCCAAGGTCCCATTGCTTGCATTGCACTCTGAAGGATAGGAATGCTCTCTGGAAGAAGTCATCAGGCGAAAGTATGCATTTATCCCACTACCTCTGCTGCAAATCTCCAAGTGGCAGTGTCATGTGTGAGATATTGACATCCTAAGGAATTCCGGGATCACATTGTCTAGGATGCACCCTCCCAAACATCATCAACACCATGAAAGAGCTAGCACCACAAAGGATGACAGGAAGGATGACATAGTCATCATGAGGAATGACAAGATCATGCAAGTACACTAAGAATGTGTTATCCTCAATGTTAGGCCAAATCCGATCAAGTTTATCCATCCATGCAAGTAATTCCTCATGTTCCCAATGCACACAAGTACCAACAGTCAAAACATTGTTGTTCAAATGACAAGGGTGGAATTCCCATGTCCAATCGCAAAAAGGGTAGGCATCATCAAAATTCCATGGATGCCCATGATACTCACGGGAAGTGTAAAGTGTGTCAAATAAGTCTCCATAGATGCAAGCAGGAATATCAATCATGTGTCTTTTATCCAAACAGGGAAAGAAGAGACACTCCAACCCAATGATCCAAATGGAAAGCAAAGTGCTTCTCCATGTGAATACTCCCAATGGCTCAACTCACTGCCACTGGTTAAAGGGTGCATGCAAGCATCATGTGTCCCACTCAATGAAGTCAAGTGGAAACCATATGCACTCTTATGTGTGGAGGCATCAAAGGTAGGCATGGGATGCCTCTACAATTGCTGGGAAGGGAATGGTGCTATCATTGAATCAACTGGAGCAAATGACGTGGAATACTCCTCCTCCTCAGGCACCATCAAGAAAAAACTCTTGACCCAAACTTCCTCCTCAAATGTCATGGAATAATTAGAATGAAATGATGAAGGATCATGGACCAAAATATCATCACTGCAAACCTCAATGGAGGAATGAATCACTCGAGGAAGAAGTTCAATTTTGCTATGGGAGACAATATGTGCTTTTTCATCATCATTCTCATATACACACTCCTCGAGCATATGCAAATCAACATATTCCTCATGATCCACCATCTTATGATGTTCCTCCATAGAGTTACAAGTACAATCAACCATAAGAGAGTGGTTGAATGGAATGAGTGATCTTTACAACCTTTGGTGAAGTTTCTCTATCTCCATCTTGGATTCTTGGAGGGGACTTTGGGTGCTTCTCAAAGAATCCTGGGTGGCCATCAAATCATCATTGAGCTTGCAAATCTCATCCTTATCCCTCAAGGAGGCTCCATGAAATATCTCAAAAAACTCAAGTAAATCATCTCTATCAGAAAGCAATTGCAAGAAGTTACCTTGGATTGTATACAATCAATTCTGAGTCTTCTCCATGGATTCAAGTGAGAGTGGCTCCTCCAATGAAGCAGTTCTCCAACAAGACCATGACATTGAAAAATGTGTGTCATGGAGAATGTGTAAGGCCTTCTTGATCTTTCTTTCACTCATCTTGAGTGGCCTTTCAAAATGAGAAGGTTGATAACAAACCTCCTACCCATCTATCAGTGGATCAACCACATGAAGTTCTTGTGATGATAGTGATATCGAACCTGGGACCTCTTCCTCGACTAAAAGGACTTCATCTTCTTCAGGCTCAGCGGAACTTGTAATTGCAATAGTCTTATCAAGTGGAATCTCTATGTCACATAGAGAGATGGACATCCATAAATAAATGTCTCCTCAAAAATTAGGAACCCATCAGTAGGTACCTCATCATAGAATCCATCAGTAGATGCTTTTATAATACTTGAGAAACCATCAGTAGTTTCTCTCTAATCCAAGTTCTCAATGAGAGATGCCTCTGGATGATCCTCAGTAGAACAGATGATGGCTTCATTATGCCAACAACCCTTAGCAGTAAAGATTGTGGTCTTCTCTACTTCTCCTTCATTCCCATTCTCCTCTAGTAAAATTGAGACTTCTCCATCTTGATTGGTGCTCAAATCAAAACCTTTGGAGACTTTGATTGAAGAAAACCCAAACAATATCATAATGCTTGAAGATGCAAATGGATTTGACGAATCTTCACCTTTGGTTCCTTCTTCTTCTTCTTTACTCAAAGAGGCAGAACAAATTGGTTCCTCTATGGATGGTTTGTTGCTATCAAAAGAATACTCATCAACATTCTGAGGCCAAAATCCATACTTGAAAATATAATAATATTTGAAGGATATAGATGTGCATATCTTCTCACCCAACGCCCGATACTCCTGATAATGGTGAAGCATGTTTTTAATTGTTGCCATCCTCCTGGATAATATATATTCTAGGATATCCATCGATGGCTCAGCCCCACTATATTCACAGTACAGTTTTTCACAAAATTAACCATCCTCATCTCGGTGTAGGCCACCATCAATATCGATGATCTCTTCTTCCTCATCCCAATAGGAATCTTCTTCACCGAACAAAGACATGGCTGCAAATTCTTCAAATTGAGAGCTTAATTTCCATAGGAGTAGAGGAAAGTGATCTGATACCACTGTAATATCCCAAAATCAGATTTCAAGGATATTAACTCAATCACAAGATTTAAATCATAAATTTTCAAAGAGTGAAACTAGTTATAAAAACTAGTCTTGAGGAAACTAGTACCGAACACAACTAAACCCACCCGAACTTCACAATTGGACCTTCTCGGATCTTATAAGAGTGGGGAAAAGGGTGCAGCAATATAAAATAGGGATAATATTTCTTAAGAATCCCCCGCACAATGTACTGGGACCTTTTATGTTTCGAAATCAGTTGCCGCTGAAGTCTACTCCAAGGCTTCCCGGGTACACCAGCATGTGCAGACTAAATCCTTTACACAGGATTTGGGGTGCAATCAAAAGGTGTCTGGTTCTGATATATCCTCTAATATACTATCACACAAAGGATACTAGTGTTTTGGATCTGTTTGACTGATTTTGGCAGACTTGGAGGAGGTTCAACAATTTAGGACTACTGAGATACCCAATCTTCTGGATGACCCAAACATAGTATGGAATACACTAATTTAGATATGAGACTTGGGAATGGTTCAGGAATATCTTATGGACCTGATACACTTTACAAAATAAAAAATAGATTCATATAACTCCTCCTATGCTAATTTCAGTGAAACTAGCTAGATTTCTATGCAAAAAGAGCATGACTTGAAACATTGAAGTAAAAGTGACTATGTCAGCTCACGAATTCATTCTCAGAATATATATAAAATGCCATAAACATGTGTTTAGCAGAAGCAAACATCCATTTGTATTTGTATATCAACAATTGAAGTATATAAGCTCCAACTTAACCATTAGCTCACAATGTGTAAGATCTAAGTTCATAGAAGCGAGAATTTATGATGGAAGAATGAGAGAAGGGTTGAAACCACCGGATCAGGCCCAAGAAAAGATAATGGACATATAATAACTCATAGAAGGTGCGCCAAAAATCTGGATCTTCTTATAGGAACACAATCTCTCCAACTATTCTCCCTCTCTGAGTAAATCTCATAGAAACCACATCAAATCTGCTAGGATCTTTGCATCAACTCTGAAGGATCGATGTCTTCTTGAAATGGGATGGACTAAACATGCAAATCAGTCATCAATGGTTGCACTAATAATATGAATAATATTGGAACAATAACTATGGGACACATCTCCCACAGGTGGCTAAGGGTGCATCACCAAAGCTAAGAGAAGCTTAGAGCTTACTCATTCACAAAGATAAATTGTCCAAACATGTGAATATGAGTGCACCAAATTATTTTATAGGATGAATGAGCCTTCAAGATACATTGGATGTAGTCACCCAACTTACTAATGCACCCTCCTTGACTGCTTTTTGCATTTTCATCTTTTCCCTTTCCTTCTTTCCTGCTTTATTGTCTTTTCTCTTTAAACTGATTCTCTGCTTTGGAAACATCTTGTTTTCTTGGATTTTTCTCTGCATTCCTGCTTTTCTTGAGATTTTTCCTACTTTTCCTAACTCTTGATGCTTTTATGCACTTTCCTTCTTTTCTGCACACTTTCTACTTTTCAGAGTTGCCTACTTTTGAGTTGTCTTCCATCTTTTTAGTGATTTTGTGGATTTTTCTGATTTTCTTCTAATTTCCATTTTAGATGGAAACTCTCAGGAACACAAGACCACTAGTGTGCCCACCTTGGACACCTATGCACATCACTCAACATAGGATTAAATAATAATGCAAAAATAACCATGGCAATTTTATCCTAAGTGTTAAAAATAAATATTTTAACAAGTAATGCCTCAAAACTTAACCCCTCCTTATTTAATTTTGATGCCAATATCTATGGGGTTGAGATGTAGCCGAATGTTCATAGAGCCTTAGGGATGGGACATTACAATATATATATATATTTTTATTAAGAATTATTATATATTCAAATAAAATAATTAAAAATATCCAAGGTGCTTACTCATACTCAAGTTAAATGATTAAAAATTGCCATGTAATATTAAAGTGCTTAGTCATACTTGCACCTGTTTTGAATTTTAAAGGATTTTGATTGGCTTACACATTATGACATTGACAAGGATTTTCTTGAGGCCCATTTTAAGTTGAAATTTCCTCTAATGCATATTTATCTTGGAATTTCTTGAGAAGAAAAATGAATGAGATGATGGATCATTTCAATTAGATCCTTCGAAGATTCCCAATGGTGATGGAGGCACCTTTGATAGAATTTATTTTGAAGGGATGAAATTCTTCATGGTACAAGTTAATTTTGATATCCCTATATTTGAAGGAAAGATGAACACATTATATTTGAAGAGATAGTTAAATCTATTGGAAGGTTATTTCCCTATTTACAACCTCGAAACTACAAGAATAAATTGGAAGGTTATTCCTTTGGACGTGTTTTCCGGACACATATCAGTGATAACTACAAGAATAAATTGGATGCAAAGAGTCATTCTGGAATCATGATGGGTTATTTTGATGAATCAAAAGCCTATCAACTATTTGACCTAGTCAAACAACATATCACTTTAAGAAAAAAGGTGATCTTTGATGAGAAGATTTCAGGTACTGAGTTATTAGACTCCTCTTCTAGTCTATTGCATAGTGATCTGTTTGATATTTCTGAATAATTTGGATCGAATGTACCCTTCTTTGAATCATTGACCAAATAGTCAAATTTTACTCCTAAGTTGACTCGTAGTTAGTCTACATTGATTGAAAACGTCAACATACCTTCTCCTTTGACTAACAATCACAGACCTATATCATCGTTGACTTGTCTACCTTGGTGGGATGCTAAAACCATTGAAGCTATTGCACCTAATGCTGGAGATGCTAGTATTGGTCGACAGATCCGTAGTCAAAAACAACATGGCATTGTTACATTGATGGCATTTGTTCTTGAAACCTCTGAGCTTGACACTTATGTTGATGCTTAGGGAGTTCCTAAATGGGAAAATGATATGGTTGTTGAAATTGAGTCTTTGAAGAAGATTCACACTTTGGAAATGATTCCCCAACTACAAGGAAAGAATGTTGTGAAGTGTAGATGAATGTACAAGACCAAGTTTACTTCTGATGGTGTAGTTGAATGTCACAAGGCTCAACTAGTATCCAAGGGATTCTTTCAACAAGAGGCATCAACTACACAAAAACCTTTCTCTTGTCGCAAAGATGAACTCAGTTAGATTGATTATTTGCCTTGCTATTCGTTTTGGATGGGAATTTCATCAAATGGATGTGAAAAGTTCCTTTCTTCATGGAGACTTGTCTAAAGAAATATATCTGGAACAACCTCCTGGTTTTGTGATAAATTCTAGTCTTGTTTGTTCACTGAAGAATTCATTCTATGGTTTGAAACAAGCACCATGTGCTTGGTATGAGAAGATTGACTGTTTCTTTATCAACCTTGGCTTCAAACGTTGTGAATATGATCATAGTATTTGTGTATTACATGTTCATGGTAATACTTTGGTTGTGGAATTATATGTTGACGATTTAGTCATAACAAGAGATAATGTCAATCTGATTTCGAGTTTGAAGCAACAACTTGCATATGCCTTTGAAATGAGTGATCTTGGTCTGTTGCATTTCTTTTTGGTCTTTCAAATTTTGCAAATGGATGATGGTTTCTTCCGTTCTCAGCCAAAATATGCTTTGGATATTTTGAAACAATTCAAGATGGATGACTATAAGTCTTGTGCTAGACCTTATCATTCGGGCGTTAAATTATCTAAGGACTACGACTCTCTTTGATTCGATGCCAGCCGTTATCGATAATTGGCTAATATCCTAATTTACTTAACTCATAATCGAACTAATATCTCCTTTGTTGTTAGTGTGGTTTCTTGGTTCATGTAGGATCCTCAAGAAAACCACTGGAAAGTTGGAAAGATAATTGCTCACTATATTCAGGGAACTTATCAGTATGGTATTAAATATTGTCACGGTTTAGAACCATTGGTCGGGTTCACTAATTCCAACTAGGGCGGTAACATTGATGAAAGAAAGTCCACTTCTGGCTATGTGTTTTGACTTAGTTATGGACCCTTGGTATGGTCATGTAAAATACAAAAGGTAGTCTCTCTTTCTAGTACATAAGAAGAATACCATGGCACTGTCAATGCAAGAACAGAGGTAGTTTGGATATGTTATCTTCTAGAAGAGTTTGGTTTTCCTTTTCAAGCCTCGAATGTTATCCATTGTGACAATCAGAGTACAATACAGGTTGCTGATAATCCTATTTCTCACAACAAAATGAAGCATGTTGAACTTCATGTTCACTACTTCAGACAGTTGGTATAGGGAAATGTTGTAACTCTTTTTTATTGCAGGACAGATGATCAGATTGTTGATATCTTCACGAAGCCTCTACAAGAATCTAAGTTTTTGAAGCTATGGGACATGCTTGGGCTTCAGGAAACTGCAATTATTGGGGGGGGGGTGTTCATAGAACTGCAATTATATGCATTTTACCACCTGGATATAAGCATTCCTAGATGAATGCCATCTTTGAGTACTTTTCTACAAAACCCTCACTAGCCCCAACCCTCACTAATTGAAAGAACAATAAGTCACTAAAGGAAAGACAAAATTATATGCAATGAAGAAGCAAGAATAAATATGTAAAGGAAATAAAACTCACACCATTTATAAACATGCAAGTAAACCCACAACAATTACCCATATCATAGGTCAAATTTTCTTCAATTACTAGTAGTTACCGATATCAAAGGTCAATTTTCTTCAACATTCAAATTGTTTTTATGACAAGAATTTTTATTTGCTCCATGACCTTTGTAATTGTTGGTATTATTAAGGAAATGGCATTGAAAAATGAAAACACTTCAAGGCAATGGATGTTGAGTACATTCCAAAGGTTGGATATTTCCTGTGAATACAACATTAAGGCATCTTATAGAGCTTGAAGGAAGACAACATCATATTCAAAGGAGAATTATGAATTGATGATGATAATAGCACAATGATAATGGCCAATATATATGGACGTCGATATAGGGACATGTCTTTTAATTAAAAGACATGTCGCATAATATTAATTAATAAATTAATTAACCTATTACTAATAAATAAATAATTTTTTTCATAATATACAATTAGGTAAATTTTACAAGTCATCCTGCCTTGAAAAGATTCGTCCATGAATCTCGGATTCTGCTTACTTAACTACAACATCAAAGAATCTTTCAAACTTGATGGAAAACAACCCTTCTTAAGTGATTTGTTTCAGATAACAGTACCATGATTAAGTAGTTCTTGAAACAGTCGGTCACATTTCCATTCAAATCTCTTCATGCATATGATTCTATAGATTAAAACATAATGATTATAGGGGGTATTCTTTTGAGTTTCCAATATGATGTTTTCATGAAGAACATGCGTCTTCATACTGATCTCCGATATTTTTGCACGCTTTGGTATGAAACTAATTTCTAGCTGACAACCGGTTTCTTTAGTGTTGTTAAGTGGGTCTTCAAACATGGTTGGATGTTCAGTTACATTTAGTATGGTCTTCTTATATGTAGCGGCAACTACTAACAACTTACTTGATTCAATTTGATTGGTTAAGGTGTCTTCCTTTGCAGTTTCGTTATATGATTTTAAGGTTGAAAAGCCCTTTAATGTTTTTGTTTCATTAATTTGGGTTTGATTAGGATTTTTCAAATGATTTATTTGCTTGCCTTTAACAGGCGATCTTAACTCCAATTGTTCCTTGAGAACATTTTGATCTTGAGATTCTCGAACATTTTGAATTGCGACAACATGCAGAACGTTTATCTCTTCGTGTGTCGAAGATCTTATGGGTTTTCTTCTTCTACATTATTTCCATCATTGTATCCTTCTACAACTTCAATTCTTTCATAATTGTCATTAACACCAACTTCATATTCATCAATATTTGGTGCCACATTATTGCAATCTATGAGATCGACACTTCCTTTACAATTGATATTGACATCATGATAGTCAATATCTGATGCATCTATCTCTTTGTCATTGTTTTTCTCAACTGATTTTTCTTTAGGTACTTCTTGATCTTCTATATTCTGGACTTTATCATTGTCCTCTACATCTTATGTTTCATCGTCCTTGTTACTGTCTTCCTTATCATGTCCTTGGTTTTGGTTTGGGTTATGAACAAGGCTTTCGATCTGAGTTTGTTCTCGATTTTCACGAGCCATTTTCATTGATTTTATAGTTGTGTAGACTGGACAATTTGTGCAACTCATTTATGTTCCTTGTATGAAACTACAATGAATTTATGGCACTTGTGTATATTTACAACATGGCATCATATTTTGAGTCTTGTAATTGGAACGACGGTTCTTATCCCTCCTTGTGTCTGGTGGTTTGGACCTTTTGTGAGGAGGGATATAAGGAGGTGGTTGAGATGGTTTTTCTTCTTTTCTAGGTGTAGTAGTGATGTTAAGCTCTTCCTTACTTGAAAATTCAGGGGTCGTAACCGATTCTTCACTTGAAAATTTCGGGGTCGTAATTGCTTTTTTTGTCGTAGGTGCAGTAGCAGTTTCATGCTCTTCTTCACTTGAGAATTTGGGGGTCGTAACCGCTTCTATTGTCATAGGTGCAGTAACAATTTCCTGCTCTTCTTCACTTGAGAATTCAGGGATCGTAACCGATTCTTCTATCGTAGGTGCAATAGCAGTTTCCTACTCTTCTTTACTTGAGACTTCGGAAACCATAACCCATTCTTCTTATTCTTTCCTCTTAGATATTTCTTCTTTTATTTGTAATAGCACAGTTTTCAGTTCTGCATATATTTCATTTTCTTCAAGCTGGCTTCTTTCTATTTCTTCAATTCTAAATTCTTCAATCCTTCTTGGTTTTTGGCAAGGGCCATTAATGATCTCTCTGAATGAATGAAACATATGAGTCCGGCTTAAAAATCTTCCAAAAGGAATTTGAAGTTTTCTTTTCTTTTTTTTCAAGAATTTTAAATGATAAAATTAATTATTATTAAATAATATTATTTTTATTTTTATGCATAAAAACTAATGGTTTTTAATATTTTTTTAATTATAATAATACTAATTGTTTTTAATAATATTATTATTATAAAAAATGGAAGAGTTTTAACCCTAAAAAGTGGATTTGAATTAGGGTTTAAACCCTAGGTGTTGGCATGGAAGTTGCGTGGTGCGAGTCGAGTCAAGGAGGGAGTGCCGTAGAAAAGGATCGGGGAGCGCGCAGGTGGGAAAATGGAGGAAGGAGTATGAGGTAGTGTGGGAATGGCGTGAAGGTAGTGTGAGGGAGGAGCTTGTGTAGTGAGCAGAATGGAGAAGCGATGGTTGTGAGGGATGGGGTATAAGGTGACGGAGATTTGGGAAGATTGCAGCGCAGGGCAAAGGTTTGGAGTGGTCACGTAGGAATGAAGATGTGCAGTGAGGGACGCAAATGGAGATTAGGAATGGGTCATGGGAACGTGAATGGAAGCAAAGGCGTGGGTGTAGCGTTGGTGCCACGACGAAGGGCGTGAGAGAGATGGACGGTGGAGCAGTGTCTAGGAGAATGAGGAGAGGGATGTGGGAGCGTGCCAGGATGGGATCAAGAGTGTTGAGGCTCATGGGAATATTTTTTTGAACGTGTGTGTGGAGAGGGAAGGCACAATAGAAATGGTTGAAATGGGAGTGAAGCACAGGGAGTGCAGTGGGGAAGAATGCGGGTATGGAAGGAAGAGAGTGCGCGGCAGTGGAATTGGGCTCATGAAGGTTGGATTGGTAGAGGAGAGGCACGGGACAGAGGAAGGAATTGTAAGGAAGTGTGAGGGAACTGTGTAGAGCAGCTTGGGTGAGGGCGTAAGAGTGTTGGCATGGGGGATCAAGAGGGGAGATGTGTGTGGAATATGTAGGATGGAGAGAGAAGCATAGAGTGCGTGATTGGTGAGAAATGGAGAAGGAGAGGAGGGAAAGCTGGAATGGCGGTTGCAGAATGGAGGAGCCGAGGATAAGGGAAACGTTGGACCGAGGGGAGAGTTAGGGCATGTAGGAGGAATGAGTGTAGAGTGGAGTGAGAGTGATGTGAGGGTATGCTGGGGAAAATGGGGGTTAAGGTAAGGCACTGGTGTGGAGAATATGGGTGTGGAGCGTGGGGTTGAAGTGGGAGATGGGTGAAGTGGAAAGAGTTTTGTGGGAGAGATGGAAGATGTGGGTCGAGGAAGGAGTGATGGGCCGAGAGGAGATGAGGAAATGGATAGAACACAGGAACTTGAAGCTCTAATACCAGTTGCAATAAAATTATTGACATAAGTATTTGAATAATGTATTTTATATAAATTGATGATGATAATAGTACACTGATAATGGCCAATATATATGGCCATCGATATAGGGACATGTATTTTTGTGGCATAATGTTAATTAATAAATTAATTAACCTATTATTAATAAATAAATAAATTTATTTGTAATATACAATTAGGTATATTACAAAACCCACAACAATTACCAATATCAAAGGTCAACTTTCTTCAATTACCAAGAATTTTTTTTCCTTGGAAAAAAGCATAATTTTATTAAAGAAGTTTTAAGAAAATTACATCTGCATAATGCAACTGTCATGTGCATTTCAAAAACAGAAACCCTAGAGCTGCTGATATGGTCTATGGAGATCTTTATAAACCAGCATAGATCCATCTAAAAGGGGATCTACCAAGCGCCCAGAGGGATCAAATCTCTCATAGGTGTAAACCCCTTTTTAGACTGGAAATGTTAAGGAAATGTGTAATACAATGTTTATGGTTTTAGTTTATCTAATTTGTGTAGTTTAAGATATATATATATATATATATGTTGTTCTAAATATTTTAAATCTAATTTGAGTCGACATCTTATTTTTTATAATATTTTATTATTTTTTATAAAGGACATGTGTCAACTATAGGATGATCACGGAAGGAGTTACACATCTCCCCCCTACTGGGTTGTAGAATGCACCTCTTCGGCGCAAAAATATTGTGTGTTCAGAGAAAACTATCTTTGTAAATGTCATATATAAGATCTTTGTAGTAAATCTATGTGATAATGATGACTAAATCCGCATGATGCTAATAGTCAAAGTACCAGAAAAAATTGTGGATCGATGGTCCTATTGTTGTTGAGGAGGTAGAGCCAATCCGTCAATGAAGGGACGATCAAAATATTCAAAAAAATCCTCATTTTGTAATTCAACAATATTCCATTGTCCATGTGCATTTACAGACCCTCCTTTGAAAGTTGGTCTGTTAGTTTGTTCCTTTCCCTGTATACATGACGACATGTATAAGAAGTAAAATTTCCCAACAGCTGATGTGCATCATCAATCAAAGTATTTAAAAGGATATTTTGGCAAGTCCGTGCCGTGTTTATCCAATTAATGACATTCAAGGAGTATCCAAATATTTGTAAACTAGTGCATCCCTTTTCAATATCAAAGCAGAGTAAAATATTTAAGGCCAATAGTTCCACATAATTGTTTATGTCGGTTCCCAATCCCATTGTGATTAAAAAAAAAACCGTCTCAGAGAGATAAAGAACAGCACCGCCACCAAAAGTTTGGTTCTAACATGCACCATCAAAAAAATCCCAGGGGAGATTTTTGTTTATGAGTTCCTCTTGTACAATTCAGATGGTTGGAGAGTCCTTATGTTGTGGGAAATGGGATAGAATGTCAAGGGTGCGGGAGAAGATAAGCTCAAGTATCGTTGGTTTTTCATTAAAAATCTTCTGGTTTCTAGCAATCCAAATCCCCCATATGAATATAAGTGGGAGGGCTCTAATGCTTTTTGTGACCTGATGAGTAGACCAATTTTTCCAATCCTCCAGAACATCATCACCACCCCAATCCAACCCCAGATTTAACCTTCTTTTTGCGTCCATCCAAGTTTGTTTTGAAAAATGGAAATGTAGGAAGAGATGAGAGATTGTTTCAGTATCATTTCTGCAAAGACGGCACCATCCAGGCCCTTCAATGGATCTTTTGACCATCATGTCCCAAGTAGGAACTTTATTAGCCAGCGTACAACACATGAAAATTTTACCTTTCTAGGGGCATTTTGCTTTCCAAATACTCTTCCATCACCATTATGGAGCCTCTACTAATTGAGGAGTGAGTAGAGCCTGATAACCAAGTTTGGCGTATAAAAGCCACCAGTGGCTTTATTCCAGACCAGTTCATCATCCATGTCTGTGAGTTTGATATGTGAGGAGCACAGTGCATTTAGGTATAAAAGCCAGGCATCCCAATGATCATCTGGTAGGTTTAGACTGTCAACCTCTTGCAAACCTTGTCCCCAAATATTTGTGGCTGCTGGATCTGCAATTTGATTTAAATGGAAAATTCCTTGTTGGTGGATTAGCTAGAGTACCTGTGGGGGAAGGATATGATTGAGCTAGAAGCTTGCCGAAGGATTTGCACCTATTCTTACTTTGGTACCTCAACCAATATTCCATGCAATACCTTCTTCGATTAGAGGGAAGGATTTTAGTGTGGCTCTCCAGATGGTCAAGATTGAAGTTCTACTCTTCACTTGGTTCCTGACCCAGTCAATCAGAGAGACCGGGGAAATATACTTTTGTTTTATAACCTCAATCCAAAGGTTTTTTTTGTAAGAAGCCTCCAACCGGATTTTGCAGCCAGTGCTTTGGAGAACAGCTGGAGTTTTGTTAATCCCTATCCTCCCAATCCTTTTGGTTTATCTATTCGATCCCATTTTACCCATGGGATAACTGTAGATTCTTTTTTTGCCCGTCCAAAGGAATCTTGAGCACATTTTTTTAGCCTTTGTAAGAATACTCTTGGGAATCCAAGAAAGTGTCATCAAATAGATCAGAATTGCTTCTAAAAATGATTTAATCATAACCAAATGACCTGCTCTTGAAATCCATCAAACTCCAGTCGTTAAGCCTTTTTTCCAGCTTTTCTATTAGCCAATACCAATCAACCTTTTTGTAACAAATTGGTTTCAGCGAAAATCCCAAATACTTTAAACCTTCATCTAGCAGCTTTACTTCATAGGGAAAGAGGAAGGCATACCTTTGGAGAGCCGGACCTTCCATATTTGTGCAGGTAAGAGTAGATTTCTGGGAGTTTATCTGCATTCCAATGGCTTTCTAAAAAAGGGACAATATTTCCTTTAATTTTACCGCATCCGATTCCAGTTTACAAAAAACAAGGATGTCGTCAACAAAGAGCAGATGAGTTCGATGGATAAGATCTGAGATAGCAATTCCCTGGAAATTTCCCCTTGACCTAGCATCCAACATAGCTTGACTGAGACCCTCATCAAATAGAAGAAAAAGTAGCGGAGAGAGTGGGCACCCTTTTCAAAGACCCCTTTCGGAGGGGATAACGGGGGAAGCAAATCCATTGATGAGAAAAGAGAAGGAGACTGTGGTGATACACCTCATGAACCATTTAATAAAGGAGTAATCAAATCCCATATGTGTCATGAGTAGTATGAGAAACAAACTACTTACCCAATCAAAAACCTTTGATAAGTCAATTTTTAGCACTACTCCACTCAGCTTCCCAACGTTTAAGTTGTGGAGACCTTCTTATGCAACCCTGATAGCTTCATGGATTTTCCTGCCTTCTAAGAACCCGAACTGATCACTGGACATAACCTTGGACAATACCTTTTTCAGTCTTCTCGAAATAATCTTTGCCACTACTTTATATGTGATATTGCAAAGGGAAATGGGTCTAAATTCATCCAGGGAGCTTGGATGATCCGTTTTTGGAATAAGTGCAATGAAGGTCGCATTTAGGGGAGGGTGCATAAATCCATTTGAAGGGGATTCCTCGACAAGTCTAAGTAGGTCCAACCCAATGAGATCAAAAAAATCCAGGAAGAACTCAATCGGCCAGCCATCTGGTCCCGGACTTTTACTTTTTTTAAAACTCTGCAAAATCTCTTTTAGCTCATGCTCTGAAACTTCCTCCATCGGATCTATGTTGTCCTACTGAGTGATGAAACTTGGGTAAAACTAAGATAGTTGAATGGATTCAGAAATAGTCACCCTTTCATTAGCTTTGAATAGGTTTTTGAAGTGTGCACTTCCAATAGTAGCCATTCCATCAAAAGAAGAGATGTAGCTGTTGTTCTGATTCCTGAGCCCCCAGATTGTGTTCTGTAATTTGCTGCTTTTTGCAAATGCTTGAAAAAAAATTGTATTTTCATCCCCACTTTCCAGCCAGATGGCCCTATTTTTTAATCTCCAGACCTCTTCCTTCTCCTTCAAAAGGGACCGTCATTTTGCTTCGAGTTGACCAAGATGTTCTTTGGTTTCCAAAGAAAAAAAACCACCACCATCTACCTCAAGAAGAGTCTGAATGTCCAATTCCACCTGTTTCAACTCTTGTTCTTCTCTGGATCTCTTAATTACAACCCATTCCCGAACCCTTTTCTTTATGGTGGAAAGGTTTTGTGCAAAATGCATAGCAGCATGTCCTCCTTCCTCTGGATTATATGGACTCCAAGTACCTTTTATCATATTTTTGAAGTCTTCATTTTCTAACCAAACCGCACAGAATTTGAAGGGACTTGGTGGATTTCTGTGTGCCCTTGAGATTTCCAGAAAAAATATGACAATGGTCAGATTCGCCTCTCGATCCGACCCATTAATGAAGCAGATAATCATCCTCCAAAATCTGTTCATCAATCAGAAAGCGGTCCATCCTTTTTGCGATTCTGGAGTCCCTTGTTCTTTTGTTTGTCCAAGTTGGTAGCAATTTAACTAGAACAATATCCAATAACCTTCCTTATCTGAATTTTTGTTTGAAAAAAGAAGCAAGAGGATTTGTCCTTGCACGAGGCCCCCGAAGTGAAATTGATATCCCCTCCAATTATCAAATTGTTTTGTTTTAACAAATATTTATGGCATAACGAGTTCCATAAACTAGCCTGATATTCATAAGGGCCATAGATATTCAGAATAGTGAAGGATTTGTCTAAGTTTAAGATGAAGAATTCCAATCCCAGACCAGAGGCAAAACCCCAAGTGTTATGTGGTTTTATTACCCTTGGATCCCAACCCAGAGCTAAACCCCCTGAATGCCCAGAAGCATCAAGAGCAATGAAGTCCAAATCCTTTAGGATCCCTTTTAACATCCTAACAATGTCATCTCCAAACCCCAAAGTTTCTTGGAGCAGGATAACTTCAGGTTGGTTAGTAAGGACCAACCTTTTTAACGCAATTTTTTCAATGGAACTTTCCAAACCCCTCCAATTAAAGGAAAGAATCTTCATTTGGAAACACCCATAGGGGCGTTCGTTGCTCTAAGAGCCCCAAGGATTGATTTTTTCTTCCCGTCTAACTAAACCTGTCTTGCTTTGTTTTGGGCGGAGGAGAGGAAAGTAGGTCTTCCACGAATTCTTCCTTTTGTGCCCCCAGAGGGATTTCTACCAAGGCCTGATGGGATTTGTATCAAACCTGAGATATCAGGGACTTCTCTATTTCTGATATGAAAATGGATGGGGAAGGAGTCTGAGGTTTGGGAGAAGGACGATGGGTTGGAGAGGGTTGGATTGAGTAGTGGAAGGGGAAGAGGGGGAGCCTGAACCTGGGGAGACCTAGGAAGAGAGGAGGGGGGGAGAGGGTCATCATAATTTTTTAGTTTTTTGAAAGAAGTAGTAAAAGAAATAATGTGACTTTTAGGGATTGTCGACTTTCCTAGACCGAAGGTTGATGTCCCCTCCACCAAAATCAGAGCACCAGCTTGGTCAGACTGGTTCCTCTGATTCTCCAGCTCCCTACTGGGTACAACTAGGCTAGCAATAATCTCCAATACTTGAGCTTGCATGAAGCCTTCCACACCATCATCCCCTATTTGAATAACATCTTCGGATTTGGGATCCTTTGAAGAAGTTTCCCTTAGATATATGTTCTCCCCAATAGAAGCCGGATGTCCATATAAGTGACAACGACGACATCGGAAAGGGATTCCCTCATATTCCAACATTTTTCTATGACTTTCCGTCCCCCAAACAAATTCCAATTCCTCTCTAAGTCTTGTTTGAATATTCAAGGAGACTAGAATACGGGAAACAATTATTCTCTTTGTTTGAAGAAAAGACATATTCGTGTCTATGAAAGCACCCAAAGCATTGCCTAGTTCGCAGAAGGATTCCATATTCCAGAACTCCCAAGGCGGTCTTGGCAACCTCTCCCATACAGGGATTAAATCAAAATTTTCCTTATCCGCATAAAAGACTGGTGTCCACTTTTTAAGAAGGATAGGAGTAGCTGTTGGAATATTTTATATTCCTTGAGAGGTAATAATGTCTTTGTATTATGTCGGAAGATATCCACAATCTTATGTAAAAGAGTATTACATTATATCCCATATTCATTATGGTAAAGTGTACTCTTGATATTCATTATTATATAAAGATATGTTATTATGGAGAATTATATTATCCCACATGTAATATGTGAGAGTAATTCCTCCTCATCTCTTAGTATATAATAGAGTCAAGGGAGTCACATCACTAATCATGATATTTACTTATTCAAGTATTGCTATATTGTATTGGGGTTATTGGCATTGCTCTCTTAAGCTTAAGGGAGATATTCTGGAGATAATAGAAGACTACCTTCTCGTGGACATAGGCCAATTGGGTGAACCACGTATATCTGGTGTAGTATTTTCTCTTGTTTTCTTTTTTGTACTTATTGTTGATATATTATTGTTTTGCATAAATAGGTAAGCTAGTTTAGCTAGATCCATATCTCTGACATGGTATCAGAGCTTGTTGCTATGATCTAGCACCTTATATTTCTTTCAAAACAATATTTTATCATTTGGGCATTGTTTATTTTGTAGATATGCTTTCTATCTGGCAGCCATTAGGCTTCTCTTCAAATCTGGGCATGTTTATGCAGTTTTTACTTCTAACCCTAACCTTGTTGTGTAGATTTTTGCATAAATTTTCAAGGGTTTCTTGATTTTTTTTTTGTAGATCTATATGATTTTTTTAATCTCCTCAAGGATATCTATCTTCCGGTTGTCAAAACGGTAGTTTTCGTCCAAGTTTGGTAGACTTTGTGCAGGTTTCCGTCTTCAGCAGATTCAACACTATTTTCGGCCTTAAATTGGACATTCGTGACCCTTGCTTCGCAGAACCCGCGGTTAACCACGACTGTTCCTACTGCAAACTTGTGAGTATACTGCAAACCCACGACTTCTAGTGAGCAAACCCGCGTATGCTACGACATACTCGCAACTGTTCTCACTGCTAACTCGTGTTTACTTCAATCTACTCGCTACCCTCTTGTGCAGAGACATGCGAGTGCTTCGGCATAGTCGCGACTTTACTGCACAGACACCCGCGAACACCCCAATCAAAACCGTGATATTCTCCTTTACAGGCCCGCGAACCCGCGACTGACTCTACTATAAACCCGTGACTAACTGCGACTTTTTTCATGCAGAACCCGCGAGTATCAGTGTTTATTCGCTAGTTTCCTGTTGGCAGACCCGCGAGTGAATTTTCTTGGCACTTTTCAAAAGGGATGTAAGTAAACGTTTCTTTTTCCTTTACTGTTTTTCTAACTATGTTTCTGCAGATTTAGATCAGTACGGTGAAGTATTTTAGTTTTCTATTATTCACCTTTTTTCTCTTGTCATTTCTAGCATTTGGGTTTTATTTTTTCTACCATTATGACTTCAGAAGTAGCTTATGTTCCTGAACTTGTTGGTCCTAACTATCTTGTATGGAAGAGAAAAATGATTGATGTTCTCGGGAGTAAGAATCTATGGAGGATTGTTAATGGTGAACACAAGAAACCTGTTGATGCTCAAGCTTTGGCTATATGGGAAGATAAATGTGATAAACCAAGAGGGCTCATTGGTCAAACAGTTTCAGATAGTCTTCAGGTAAGTATAGAGGCAGAAGACAGCCCCATTGAGGTATGGAAAATTCTTGCTTTTTTATTTGATAAATTTGATTATGTTTCTGCTTATTACATTGAAAAGAAGATTTTTGAGCTAGATCCTACTAACTTTGAAAGAGTAGAATTATATTTTGCTGAAGTGAAAACTTTAAATGAAAAATTAAATAATTGTGGTAAAGATTACAAGAAAACAGACACTGCTCTTATAATTCTTGTATAACAAAAATTGCCATCTTGTTTTGATATGTTCATTCAAACTAGGAATAGAGCTCTTGAATTGTCTTCAAATACCACGAAACCTAATTTTGATGATTTTTGTAAAGGATTGATAAATGAGCACGAAAGGTTAATTGTTTGAAGACAAGTCTCACCTAACATGGCTCTTATGGCACATAAACCTAAAAAATTTAATAATGCTAAAGGTTCTAATTCACACACTTCAAATCATACTAATAAATACCATCATGAAAATAGTAAGAAGAAGAAAGTGTATGATCCTTGTAAGCATTGTGGTAAAACTAATCGTCCTTAAAAGAATTGCTTTAAATTGAAAGATTGCAGCATAGGGAAGAGGTTTGGAGTGGGCACGGAGGAATGAAGATGTGCAGTGAGGGACGCAAATGGACATTAGGAATGGGCTATGGTGTAGCGTTGGTGTCACGGCGAAGGGCGTGAGGGAGATGGCTGGTGGAGCGGCGGCTAGGTGAATGAGGAGAGGGCTGTGGGAGCGTGGCATTATGGGAGCAGGAGTGTTGAGGCTCATGGGAAGGTTTGTTTCGTCGTGTGTGTGTGTGGAGAGGGAAGGAGCAAAAGAAATGGGAGTGAAGCGCAAGGAGTGCAGTGGGGAAGAACGCGGGTATGTAGGGAAGAGAGTGTGCACCAATGGAATTAGTCTCGTGAAGGTTGGAGTTGGTATAGGAGAGGCGCAGGACAGAGGAAGGGATTGTAAGGAAGTATGAGGGCACTGTGTAGAGCAGCTTGGGTGAGGCGCCTAAGAGTGTTGGCATGGGGGTCAAGAGGGGAGATGTGTGGAAAATGTAGGATGGAGAGAGAAGCGTGGAGTGCAGGGTTGGTGAGAAATGGAGAAGGAGAGGAGGGGAAGCTGGAATGGCGGGTGCAGAATGGAGGAGCCGGGGATAAGGGAAACGTTGGACCTGGGGGAGAGTTAGGGGGCGTAGGAGGAATGAGTGTGGAGTGGAGTGAGAGTGGTGTGAGGTAGGCTAGGGAAATGGGGGTTAAGGTAAGGCACTGGTGTGGAGAAGATGGGTGTGGAGCGTGGGGTTGAAGTGGGAGATGGGTGAAGTGGAAAGAGTGTTGTGAGAGAGATGGTGCTCGTGAGATGGAAGATGTGGGTCGAGGAAGGATTGATGGGCCCAGAGAAAAGTAAGAATGGCCATTATATATGGTTATCGATAAAAGACATGTCGCCCCTATGGAATTGATGGGCCCAGAGAAAAGTAAGAATGGCCATTATATATGGTTATCGAGAAAAGTAAAAATGGAATTAAATTTTCATTCTCAAGTGTCGTTTGTCAAATATATGAAAATAGATTTTAAGAAAATCTTTAAAAATATATTATTATTAAAAACATTCTATCAATTTGAATATTTTTGTTTATGTAATCTCTAACCAAATTTAAATTTTAAATTGATAAAATTAAATCATCTTAATAAAAAAAATCAATACTCTCTAATACTACTATTACCAACATTTTATGTTTATAATTTCATTGGAACAATGAGCCTAAAATTAATTTGGACCACATATCGTAGTCAAAGACGAAACTTGGGCGCCCTACCGTTCCAGTCAACGACGAAACTTGTTCTTAGCCTAAAATCTGGTTTGGGCGCCCTACCGTTCCAGTCAATGACGAAACTTCTTCTATGTCGCCTACTGATCAACTCGAGAAACAGCTGAGTCTACCTACTGTTCAACTCAAGCCACAGCTTAGTCTACCACAACAGGTATTCAATGCATCGAGTCTCTGCACAGACAGAATTAAAAACAAATTATATTTGACATAAGAAGCATCGTCTTTGTAATCCACGCTAATCAATAGTATTTTCTAAGCTGAAAATCTGTGTTTTCTACTGTTACAAATTCGATAACGAAATATGAAAGAGTATTGGTGAGTTTCCGTGCATCGTTTCCACATGGAAAAAAATTCAATAACGAAAGCCCTTTTAAGCCCGTGCTAAGAATTGCATTGTGCTAAGAATTGCATTTGACTGCAAACTCTAAGGCGGCGGCTCATATATGTATATATTTATAGCACATACGGAGAGAATATGAGAAACGACAGAAGTCTGAGAAAACCAGCATAATGGCTCAGTTGGTATATGCACTGCTCTTTCTCTTTCACGTGCTGTCTGCAACCATTGGCTGCCATGGGCTCGCCAAAGATGGTAAGATCTGTTGCAATTATATAGTCTAAAATGAACGCTATTTAGCCTTTTGTTTATTTTACATTCTCTGGGGCATTTGTGGTTGCAGGAAAACTAGAGCTCCAAATGAATATGGGTCATATGGATCGATGGCGTTTGCAGGGAAGAAAGATAACAGAAGAAAGCCAAATGAAGGACGCAGATAGCCGAAGAAGGCAGCCGCTTAGCCCACCTGCACCATCAGGAAACCCACCTGTCAGCTACAAACCCCCTCCGGCGCCTGTGCCATATGCCCGCTAAATCCTTTGGAAGTTCATCAAACATTTATATATACTTATGACAATATAAGTGATTTAATCTTTCGACCGTAATTTTGAAATTCATCAGAGTTTTCAGGTTTTTTTTTTCGACCAGGAATTCCCACCCACGTCTTTAGGATGGGTATATAACCTCAGTCTAGGCCAGTCTTACTGTTTCTTCCGTATATAAGATGGATATATAACCTCGGTTTAGGCTAGCCTTACTGCTTCTTCCGTCTTTTAGATGGATATATAACCTCGGTCTAGGCCAGCCTTACTGCTTACTGCTGACAGGAAGAAGGATCTGCATACCATAAAAATACTCAAACCAACAAATATCCAGGTTATACAACATTAATATATGAAAATAATTTGGCTTTGTTCATAAAAATGTACTCCCCTTTTTATGTGTTTCAATGCTAGTTAACTCAATTTTGGTTTTGTTTAAATCACAGTTATGAATGCATAAATGAATTCAGCCCCCTTTAATATCCAACACATTAGGCATGTTTAAACACTATCTTTGAGATCTGAATTTTTAATCCCTTTCTAAGCAGAAACTATATGTTCCACTTCTTTTCATTAATCACTATCATTTAATTTTAATTTGTGATTTAAATGTATTTAAAAAATAAAACTTTTACATATTTGTTAACTTGTTATTAGTTAAAATTACTTAAAATGACTAATTTTACTATTGCTTGCTATTAAAAAAATTATGAAAATAAAAATAAAAAAACACACTTGGTAAGTTGCCATCTTGATATTTCTGACTGTACTAAATAATTGGAGTGCATACCTATGTATTGTGATGTGTGCCATTTATTTGTGGCGAGTAGCACTTTCTCATAACCTGGGCAACAAGTAAAGAATAACACTTTCCATGTGGATTAGGTACACTGCAGAAATGTTATGGCCTTGATCAAGCAGCCCGCAGTACTCATTGTTGAGTGTCTAGCAAGTAATGGATTTGCAAATCCATTCCTCACCAGATGGCAAAGGCACACATGCTAACCATTAATCTCTGGGACAATGAAGCGGCAACCTCCTTAAAATTGATCTGGAATTGATCGTAGATGTTGAAGCTATGGAGATGTGGTTCAACCCGCTGCTCTCCCTTCATCCTAAGAAGGTGGTGACAATCACCACTATTGATTTTCTTTCCACTGAGACTCTTAACCATTTCCCCACGGACGACGAGATGCAATTAAAGACATAATTGTTGTTGAGGGAGAACATATGGAGGAAGTCACGTGAGCATTCATGCAACAGTCTCACTAAAAACAGTTGGAAAGAACAATTTTGGGGAAAGACTGTGGTAGGAGGCGAGAAGAGGCTGCAGTCAGAAGGATGCAACGCAGGCTGGAAGAAGTATGCTATTACAGCGAAATGAAAACCCAAAAGAACATGTAATTCTAGTTGTCGGTATAAGGCCCAAAGAACTGTCTGTGAATTAGTTTATCTTCATTAATGCATCTGCCATAGTTTTTCTACACTAAGGGATTTCTCCAATTATTGATCACTATGTTAATTGAGGGTGTGAATTTTTTTTTTTCTTCCGTTACATTCACACATAGTGTTTTTTTTCAATCTGTAGCAGTTTTTAATGGCACAGATAAATCTCACAGCATTTTTTTCAATCTGTAGCAGTTTTTAATGGCACAGATAAATCTCACAGCATTTTCCAAGAAACACACTCTTACTCTTGCATTTTTTCTGTTTAATATACATGGAAATAGAATTCAGTTCGGGCAATGTCTCAATTTATAAATATATGTTAGAACCATTTGAAAAAATAGAATTCTCCTCACCGAATTCCTCAATTAGAAGAGCTTTCGCAGGTATATTGAGTTTTGATCGTTTGTCTTTATATACTTCATTTAGATTTTGGTATGGATTGAGGCTTCTGCCACTGTATATAACGAATTTGGCATGGGTTTTGGGCAAAAGTTTTGCAGCATTATACTGGATGGCGAATAAGACCTGTTTCCGGGATGTTGCACCCACATCAATTTTTTAATGGACTTGCTTTCAAAACATTCCACTCAACACAGTATATTCGTCACCTTAGCATCCAATGTACACTCCTGAACCTGACATTTGCCACGAGATACTTGGTCATGTGCTGATGCTAGTGCACCCTGAGTTTGCTGATCTTGCTCAGATTATTGGCTTAGCATCACTGGGAGCATCAGATAAAGAAATCTGGCATCTTACAAAACTATATTGGTATATAGTTGAGTTTGGTACAATAGAAGAAAATAACGAAGTAAAGGCATTTGGAGTTGGCTTATTGTCAAGCTTTGGTGAGCTTCAACACATGAAGTCTGGCAAACCAACATTTCAGAACCTTGATCCATTTGCTCAGCTACCCAAGATGAGTTACAAAGATGGATTTCAAAATATGTACTTCTTATGTCAAAGCTTTTCAGGCACTGCAGAAAAACTTCGCTCCTATGCAAGAACTATTCACTCTGATAATTAACAAAGTCTCTATAAAACTCTGAACAAACATGCCTGTATGAATAACTTTCAAATTCTATTGGATTTGCCTCACCTTATGCACAAACTAGCATTTGCACCTGGATAGGATGTCACTAGGGGTGCTGAAACAACAAAGGTAGGGGATATTGCCACAATCTATCATGTATAGGTGTTAAACCCATTCACCCTAAAAATTAAGGATGCACACATCTGTATGGTGGCTCGTAATTTCAAGTGGACTGGCCTAATAGAACAGTTGTGTATGCAAATTTGCAAAATTCATTCAGAATGCCTATGTACAAGTTGTGTAAAGGACAAGGGGAAAGACATATGTATGAATAAATTGTAGATTCAAATGGACTTGTTTTGTTGTGAAAATATGATAAACCTAGCTGTTTAGAGTATTTTGCAATTCCAGTTGTACATATATTGTTTGGGAGTTGTATATGTTAATGGAATACTACATAGTTTTCATTATACCATTTTGCATGTCAATGGAATGAGCGTGGCAGTCCCTAGATGGCCATTTTATATGGACTGAATTTGTTCTTCTTATGTATATTTCATGTTAAGGAGTGGTTTCTAGTCCTCTGTTGGGTGTAGCTTCGATTTTTGTTTCTTGGTAACTATTTTAAATTTAAAATCATGGTAAGCATACCTGCACTCCTATACAAATCCTAGGTAACAGATAAATTCAACTAAAAAAACTATCAAAACAGCGGATGAAGCAACACTAGATCTATAAACACAACACTCTGAAAATTATGACAGCAAGTACAAATATGAACTCTCGATCACATCTGTCTCCTATAAACTCAGAAAGAAGGAATACACTCCAATAGCTCAAATCTGAATGAATTAACACCCCAACCCTACCTTTTTTTTATAGACTAAGATAGGCTATTGATTTACAAACATAGCCCATCCCTATGGTGCACCAAGATTTAGAAGTGACTGTGAAACCCTAACTCTAAATCTGCCATGTGCCCTCCCTGCTTGAGAGAATGCCCGGGATAAAGCTCCAGTCCTCCTAGAATAGAGTGCCCATGGTTTAAATATGGAAACCACCTCAATGTAGTGCCTACTCTAAATCCAAATCGGGATGTCTTTAGGCTCCATATTTCATGATCTTTGAGAATCTCAAACGTTGCACAACAGTTACAAGGGGATGCCTCCAGGCTCCAAAAGTAATAATATGGCAAGGCGACCTTTTCACCTTTTTTAATGCCATTGAGAATATCAAATATAGAAACAACTATGTCATTGGATGAGTATTGTGTATTAATGAACAAGGATACATTCATGGTTTTGCTCGAGCAACTACAGTTCTCTTTTGCAGTCTAAATAGTCACCTCATGCATGTTCCAGTCAATGATATTTCTTAGTAATTATTCCTTATCAGAGAGTTGAATATGAAGGTTGTAGCTTAGACATTCTAACTACACAAATAAAGTAGGATATTTAACTAGTCCTAAGTTTGGGTGTGGAACCATAATTGTTATGAAAAACTGCCAGGCATGTATTTGCATATCAATATCGATAGGTAACAAAGAAGAGATATCTGTCACCTACCCAAATTTCTGAAATTATTATTTTATTAGTAAAATACTTTATGTTAAATTTAATTACAAAGTTTTGTAATTATGATCAATTTTGATAAAGGATGAATGTAATTACTGATTATTATTATTTAAATAAATTAATTAGGAGACAAACATCCAAGGGGACTGTTAAATGAGTGTTCACTGACCCACTAGGAGGAATGGAAGCTGTTGGAAGGTATGGGACAGATGGCAGCAATTGCACAACACCACTAGCTATTGGTTATGGAACAACTACCCCTAAAATTGTGGCATTATCCCCCAGGTGGTGGGAGTGGGCAGGCAACTCATTTAATGACCCAATAACAATTGAAAAGGCCTAGGTAGCCTACATAAGGCAAATTCGAATTGAGCAGGCAGCTCTTACACAATATTTTCTGCAGAAATATTTTCTCATGTGCATCAGGTGATCACTGAGATGTTCGAATAGGGAGGTTGGTTGTGAGTGCAATCATAAGTCTGCAAACTATTTGATAAGGAGAACCAGAGGTGCTGGAGCAGGTCCCTTGGACTGCTAGCTCTTGAAGATTAGACAGTTATTTGCTGCTGCAAGAAGAGATCCTAAATTCCTAAGTTTCTTCCTCCTGGTGGTTCAGTGAACAGGCTCGGGGGTCCTAAGGCAAGTGCTTGATTGTCTTCAGGAATTGGTTGGGTGGAACAGTCTTCTTGGTTTGTTTGTTCCCTACAGATTTTATCCAGGTTTTACAGTTTTCTACTTTATCTCAGTTTTAAAATAGTTCTATTTAGTAAAATTAGTAATCTTTGTTTTTCTGTTTGGAAGAAGAATTTATTTCTAAGTTTGTTTAAAGTCTGAATGTTAAGTTAAAATGATGATCTGAAATTGATAAACCAATCTCTACATTTTTCCACATGTTGTTTTGTGCATCGTACTCTAGTGTAGAGAAGTAAATTAAGTATAGATGAAAGATAGGCAAACTGCCATTGATTCAATAAATAAAGTATAGTGATTGAGTTGTGTTTCATTTTATGCCCTATTGTTAATAACATAATAATTACAGTATAGTATTTAATATATTATAGAATACCCTATTGTCTCATGTAAAACAAATATTGTTAATTTCATGTTTAGCTACATTGTATTTTCTTATCTCTACTATGTACATAGGAAATAAATGGAATACAAAATTTCATACATCCTATCATGTCTGCAATATAAATACTAGTGTTGTAAATAAATAGAATTGCTAACGATGGATCTAGCTGCAAATCACAGTCATTTTTCACAGTCTTCACATTTTCACATACACATTGTGTTCAATACTTGTTATAACAATTTCATAAATTATTTCATTTTATCGGAGCACGAAAATAAATGTAAACCCTACTTTGATTTTCATTCATCTTACATACATTTATATTACATTCTTTATGTATTGCTTGGAAACTGGTTTTTGTATCAACCCTAAATAGAATTTATTTTTCATTATCATCGTTTTGCAAAAATGAACAAATACGATTTATACAAGCTACGTATCAAAACCCAGTTTCGGCTCGAAAATCTTTTCTAGAAGTTATATTTAAACATTTGTTTATATTCGAAGACAAGACTCGAACTAGGGTATGGCCCTGTTCTTTTCCAATTACAAACGAAAAGAAAAACCATTTTGTTTTTACATATTACAGAGTTATTATCCACGACAAAGTATATAGATCCTGGTATAGCTCGATAGTCATGTTATCTACCTACAGTACTCAAACTTATAACACAGACGAATAGCACAGAAATAAATAGCATATTTTCATTACCAAGAAGAAAATCATTGTATCCACAGTAGACGAGCCTCGGCTCTACTTCTCACTTCTCATAACATAAACCAACAGGTCGTGGCTCAAAGTTTTAAACCAATACAAGTTCCAACTCAAGGAGAAAAATCAATGTTCTAGAAAACAAAAATTACAACATGTTTCCCAACGAAAATCGCACAGGGTTTATTTCCCAAGTCCAAACATTTTAAAGCATTGACGAGTATTATAACTCCCAGTTCGATGAGCTAGGCATCAAAATTTAAGACCAAGTATCATACAACTAAACGAGAGTCATCCCTGTAAAGTTTTCACTTCAACTATAAAATCTTCATAGACGCTCAACTGACAAACAAACGTCGAAGCATGGAAGTACTGGCTACTCATTTGTTGAAAGACCACATCAACCAAGATCGAAAAGAGCACCTACAAGGGTTTGAAGACCCGGAGCTTACCAAGTATGGAGAATTGCCATTCATTTTTCCAAACCCTCGCGTTTTCCTTCTCGAAAACTGTTACCTGCCATTTAAACATTCAATGGTTAAACATTGTACATTTCCAACTGTAAAAACGAACGTTGCAACATTACTTAGTTAAGAAATCACTTACCCTTTTTTGTCCGGCAACCCAGCTCTGTCAATACACATTTAAAAACAACGAGTTCCTTGCTTTGGACGAGACCAGGGTAAATCTTTTGCAGGAAGATGTATTTCCTTTCAAACTCAGAAACGAGACAGTTAAACTTTCATCGATGACAGCACACAAACTACGTACAACACATTTTATTTTCACACGCCATTACAGTGAGGAAGAACCTGCAACTTCAACCCTAACCTACAGGTCTCAAGGTCGAAACCTCTTACAAATGCCTTCTAACCCTAGAATTCAGCATCCTGTCGGCCACACAAACCGAAACAATAGAACAATGAACAATAATCAATCTCATTAACCCAAACGACGTCAAAAAGTTAGGGTTACGTCCAACGACCCAAATTCATCACGATCGACGATCGTAAGAGTGCCAACGCAATTTCATCAGGACAAACAACCTCTACAATTAATGTTTATTCATTAGCACCAGCATGGCAATGCCACTTTTTGCACAAGGAGGATCGATCCATAGCCAGCTCGAAGGAGTTCAGTATAGAAACCCTTACACAGTAGTTGTCGTAGTTAACACTACATTGAATTCCCACTACGTGGATTGTTAACAATCCCTGTCAGCTGGAATTTTGGTTCAAATTTTTTAATGCAGGATCGAGACAATATCTCCACGACGGCTCAGGGCTCATGCCTTTTTAATAACCATCAACTCGTCCACCCTGTCAATATAAATGCATGTCAGTGCCATAAAATCAAACGATTTGATTTCTAAATAGATATTTACAACTCAAAAACTTTATTGTATAATCATATAGTGGTTAATAGTTCTAAGTCTGTAATCACAATTTCGATTTAAGTGATATAATATTTGGATATTAATGTTTACATAGCCACGTATTAAGTTCCAAATTCTTGTACGTTTAATATTTTGAGCTTTGATATATATAGTGAATAGTTCATATTTGTCAAACATTTGCATAGGATAGTAACCTATAAGAATTATATGGTTAAAATGATAGTCATAGTTTTCATTGTTTGCAACTATTAAAAAGATAAGAGTTTTGCATTGTTTGGAATCTCAACAAAACCAATAAATAAATGTTAGTATGAAAACCATGCTAGTACTATGTACTTCATACCTAACTCTTAATGCCATGCATTTGATGGTTAGCGTTACAACTACAACTTTAGCATTTCACAAGTATTAATTACTTTAAGACATCGACTAAAGCCAAACCATGGCAACGTCTTTTGTTTACAACATCAAACTTAAATAGCATGTAGACTTTCTAGACGTTATTGTCGTCAACTTATGCTGAGTTGTAAGACAACATTTGAAACCAGAAATTATAACCATGTGATTCATACATGTATTACTTTTATGAGTCGCAATAGTGTTCTAATATTCTATTTAATTACGACGTTGAACTTGAACTATACACGTACTTGAATTTACGCAATCATGGAACTTCTTACCTGCCGTCTGCACATAGAACATTCAAATGCTTTAGCGTCGCAGCTAAGTAAACTCCAAGGTACCTCGTAGGACACCCTTATTCATCAAAAGTCAAACTTTCAGTATCATTGCAAAAGAAAGAGTGTCGCATCATATTTCTGACCTGTTAGTTCATTTGTTACCATAATCATGTTTGCTAATTATGTGTTAAAGTTGTCACTGTCACATTGCTGCTAAACAGAACTTAAATTATGTATAGTACTAACAACTTTTAATTAATGCTGTTGTAATCAACAATTATTATTCCGCAATTATAATTTTTGTATTTAATGACGTTTTCAAAAGTTTTAAATTTTTATGAAAATATGGGATGTTACAATATCACATTACATAACTAGCATACCCCCAAATCGGGGGAAATGAAATGCCGAAAAGAACTTCAGTATGTCTAGGATGAGAGGAAGTTGTGTGTATGTAGAAAATGTAAGTGCAAATATTAATACACAATAAATAGGAACCCATGAAATAAATGGAAATCAATGTAATTGATGGTAAGTAGAATGAAACGTGAAGAGACAAAGTATACATATGCAATATAATTAGAGTTATTAAGTTTAACTCTAATTATATTGGAAAGGAACATTGGTATTTTCATTTAGTATGGGTAGTATAGGGAATGAGGGACGCATTTTGAAGCAGGGAAAGAGAATGAAGGCGTGACTCTTCCTTTTTGCGAAGTGTGACGTATGAAGTGTCTTTCATCTTTGCATAACGTTCGAAGGAGAACGATGGTGCAATTCGCATTCCTTCTAATGTTGTAGTGCGTGACATTGCAGTGAAGGTCATGCCTTGACATTCAGTGTTACCAATGTCAATGGTTGACCTTGTCAATGTCAATCCTTGGGATTTATGGATAGTCAATTCCCAAGCCATCTTGAGGGGGATTTGTTTCTTGTTACTGCGATTTATGGGTGGAATTGGTATGTGATTTGGTTGAGACTGGTCCCATGGAGGGACAATATATTTATCAAATTCTAGAACAACATAGGCTGGCAAGTTAAGAGGGCTAGATCTAGGTGTGTATACAATTTGCATGACCACTCCAAGTGCGCCATTAACTAGTCCTGATTGGACCCATAAATTGCAAGATAACATTACTCGTTGCCCCACACTTAGCAATATTTCTTTTTCTAGTTGATGGTCATCATCTTGCTATGTATCTAAACCATTGGTGAAAAATACGACAGATTGTGCAATAGGCATAGCCAATGCTTGGAGCATGGACTTGTTATGATTGTTTGCAAGATTGTTCATTGCAAAGAGATGGATTGCTTTGTCAAAGGTTTAATGCTCCTCTGGTGACAAGAATCTATTAGTCCTAGATTGGAGGAGGCTCCAGTCTTCTAAGGTTGGTGTAGCATTGTGGATGTTTGTCAATAACTGACGAAAACAAATTTGTGTGGCATCAGTGCCCCATTGAGGGAATGTTGTTTCTAAAATGATGACAGTTGTAAAGTCCGTCCACAAACACTTCCCCACACTTGCTCCTGCATATAGAGGTTTGTCCATCACAGGTGGGAGTTGTCCCAAATCACCGACAGGAATTATTGATCGGTTATCGAATGAGCAATTGTTCTGTTCTGGAAAGCACTCACGCAAGCGACTCTCAATCCGCACAAACATTGTAGACCCTATGAAGCTCATGTCATCAATGAGAATGTATTGAATATGTTTCATTTCTTCTTGGAATACCAATAGGGCCTAGCCCTGCAAAGGCTTCATGTCCTTTATAGGAATCTGGAGCCTTGCATGTATAGTGCTTGCATGTATGTTAAAAGCTGCAACTCCAGTAGGGGCGAGGAGAAGTAGTGGGCTATGGCCAGAGTGTGCTTGAGAAGATAGTGTTTGTTTTATGGTGTTTATAAGGTAGGATTTATCTGTGCATGTTGTTCCTTGGATGATCATACTCAATGGCTCTTTACTTCCCTGTACCTGTGAATGATGTATGATTATGTCAAATGCAAGTTGTTGACTTTGAGATAATGTATTTGTGGAAGCAAGTTGGGGGATGTTATCTTGTATTACCTCCCCACTCCTTCGTTTGTAGTCAATGTAGTTTGGTGCAGTCTCCAATGTATATGCTGATACTTCTGGATCATTCCATGTATGGTTGGTGTCAAAATATCGGAGGCCAAGCATGTCAAGCTCATTGATGTGGACATTACCTGTTGGGGCTAACCTTGAGAAAAATTGCCATTCATTCATGTCCATCTCGGGATGCATGTTTTGATTGGTATCCTCATCTACAGATGTTGGATCAGCGGGAATGGGTGCAGGGGTTCGATTAACATGCCATGCACGATAGGTATTTCGTATGAGTTCCCAGTTTGTCAGAATGTCAGGTTCTGTAAGGCCGATGTCTTTAGTGAAGGAACGGAAGGGCTTATATAAGAGAAGCTCGCTCCAGCAGAAATCAAGAAAGGCATTGGAATATTTGGCTGGGATTGAAGTAAATCGAGGCCAAACATGGACGATTGCAGGGACAATTCTCTTCTTCCACTTGTCAGTTTTGCGTGCCTGGTTATATGACCATTGTTGTGCAAGGTCTATAAGGCAGAAGGGATCCAATGTTGGAGGACGTTGCAAGTACGCATCTATGAAACTGGAGCTAGATAAGCAATCGTTTGAGTCAAGAGATACACAACGAAATATTTGGCGACCAACATTTAGTTTGATGGAGGCCCGACTACATGTGACAAGGGGTAATTTTTGCAACATATGGCAAGTTTCTTGAGCACTGATGTCTCAGTCAACAATTGCTTCTGAGTGTAAGCGACAATAGGCATATGAGGCTGGGTCTTGTGGAGATGATGTAGCTGTGATTCTGGTCAACATATGATGGTAGGTATCTAATTTACCTTCTTTTTCGGAAGCATATTTGCCGATGTAATTCAAGACAACATGTTTTGAGAGTACTGGTTGGCAATCCACATTTGCTCACCATGTTTGAAGTATGTTAGGATTATGGATGTTCAGTCGAGGATCATTGCGTGCAAGGTGATATGTATTTTTACCCTTCTCATCAATGTATAGTGATGATTCATGTTGTACATTCCAAGAGAATTTATATCTGCATTCAAGTGTATTCCCTTTTCTGCGTAGACATGATTGTTCAATTCACTTTTTATGCCTTTGTATTTTGTTTAAGAATTGTTCATAGTCCGGAAGTGGGTTGGATGAAAGTATATCCTTTGTATCTAGCAAGAAAGGGTCATCCTCAATGGATGGATGCACATGAATCTATGTGTCATGGATTTCTCTTGGGTTCCATGCTGTAACATATTTATTGAAGAAATTCTTTGCATCGTTGATTTGATTCGGGTCTTTCCAATTTAGTGTTTCCATGATAGGAGCTCCATCAATCCAAAGGAAACCATGTATATGTGCAAAGCCACGATGTCGCCATTCATACCTACAAAAGGAATTTAAGAGGATTATAACATTTTACATATATGTAAAGGTGTTGTAGAGACAAGTGCAGGTAGGATATAATGTGTACCTATACCAGTGATCTGTTGTGTGCATGTTTTTTTAACTATCTCCTCATGGAAGATTGAAAATCTTTTATGCATGTATGCAGCCACAGTGTGGGGCCTATCAATGATGTTACGATTATGCCAGCGTTGCCACGCGGCCGGGTCGGAAGGGCAGTTATGTTGCATAAGTGCATGTAGGTCTGGCCATTTTGTGTCTACTGCGCTGAGAGTGAAGAATAATGTAGGGCATCCCAATTGTTTGATCATGTTTGTAATCTCGCTTTTGCGTAGTGTCCAGTATGCTCTGGTCCCACGAAGGTGCGCTCCAAAGCACATGACATGTTCTGGGAGGTTGTCTGTAGGAATTTCTTGAAGATGTGCACGCAATTCCTCAATGGTGGTTGGTGTCTTGTGTTCTTGGCTCTGCTTAACAAAGAAGTTGGTTGTAGATTGACTCCTGTGGCGCATAATCAAATTGTACAAGTAGTATCTGAAGCATGGATGAGTAACAATCTATTGTCATGGTATCTCATTAAGTGTAATGCATATATCGAGTGGAATTTTCTTGATACGTGGCTGGCGAGGTAGTGCGTCCCCATTTGGGAAAAGAGTTGGGAATGCCATGTTGAATAGACCCTCTGTGTTGTACTCATTGACTGGTGATGATCCAATAGCTGGTCAATCAAGAATAGGAGGTAGATCATTGGATGCAACTTGAACAAATTCTTTGATCTTTTCCATTTCTTGTTCTGCATTAGGCAATCTGAAGGTGAAAGAAGATACTTCTTGTGTTAGTTGGGTAACACTTTGATTATCAAGATTGGGTATATTTGAATCTGCAGAGGAGGGCATGTCAAAGTCTGTAGAGATAGAATGTAGTTGAGACGAGACATCGGTGCACGATATTGGAAGTGATGCAATTGTATTATGGTCGAGTTGTACGTCACTATAGTATCTGTCATTCTATATCTTATAGAGAAATGCATCAACGACATGTGATTTTGTCACATAACAATCATAACATTTACCTTCTGTTCCATGCCTCCTCACTACCAAGATATCAATAGCTGAAAGGGGGCGTGGAAGGAAATTTGCAATCTGCACAATTTCTTGGGTGAAACTAATAGTGTGAGCACTGTACTTGTATTGTCCACCACGAGCATGCCTGACCTGTAAAAGTGGGCTAACACGAGCAATGAGCATTTCTTAAATTTGAGTAAGTATGGATAGTACAATGGGTTGGTCACTGGGGTCCATATTGTTCCATTTTTAGAATCGATGACCATTCATTTCTCTATGGCATCGGTTGCAAATGTGTTCATTGAGAGACATATGAGTAAGAATGCCAAGATATGATTCCATACAAGTAGTACATGTATGCATGTTAGACAAGGCATCAATCCGTTTGCGGAAAGACTAGGTAGAATTTGGATGGCCACGTTGTTGAAGAGTTTCTATTGGAAAATGCAAATGAGGTTCCGAATTAGTATTCATTATAGTCTCTTGAAATCTAATTTTTTCAGCTTTCTTTTCAACATATCTTCTCCTGCATTGTTCATTTTGTTGGACCTTGGATGTTGATGGTTTTGTAGCAATTGGGTCAATGTCTTTGCTTGTGGTACTTTCAGTGTTCCATTTATCTCTTCTTCTCTTGTTTATTTTTGTAGCTTGGAATTTATGTCGATGACTGTTGTATTGATTCTTATGATGAACCTCATACTCTTGAGACAATATACTTGCTTGTCCTGTTGGAATGTTGTGTTGGAGTAGAAGGGCATGCTCTTTAGGATGGAAATCATTATCCATGCTTTCTATTGCAATATGTGAAGGTTCCTGTAAGGAAAGTAATGAAAAATTTGTAAATATATATTATTAAATTCTATAATATTGCATATAATTTGTTTGATAACATCTAATCTGATACATATAGGAGTAATATTTTAGAAAGATCTGAAAATTCAAATTTTATGATATGTTGGATATGGATGGATAAGTTGTGAAATAAATATGCTAACTTTATAAAATCCATGTTTTATTTAATGTAACTGTACAAAGTGAGAACTTTTTTATTCGAAGAAAAAACCCTAAGATATACCTTCACTATCTGAGCAACACTTAATATGTAAGTGTACAAAGGAAGCCAAAATACAAGTTATGGCTTCGAAGGAAAAACCCTTACACATGCATTTACTATCTAGGGAAAATGTAATATGCAACTGTACAAAGCAGGGAAAAAACATAGTTGTTTGCTTCGAAGGAAAAACCCTAACACGTGCCTTCACTATTTAGGCAACATTTCAGGGGTAGGCATGTTTTCTTTTGGATTTTGCATGCAATCCATTTTATCACATGCAATTACAATGTGTTTGATTTGTTTCTGATTGGAAAATGTTTCTCCGTGTACTACTACTTTGAACAAGTAACTATTGAAGAACAAATTGGCAAAGATGTTCATGGTCTCTTTGGTGTTTCCTTCATAGTCATAGTCAAACATCTTCTGAGTAGGTATGCCGACGAGTTGTTCTGCAACATCTTGGAATGCAGTTACATTGATCTTGCTTGTTTGGTCTTCAATGCTGAATTGGAAAATGTACCTGTAGTCACATTCATAGACATGTTGATTGCACCTTTGGCAGGTCCAGACACCATCCTCAATAGGTGTGAGTTTTTTTTGCAAATGTGATCTTTAAATGTAAGAGGACATGCATAATACCAACAATTGTTTGTATCCATTGAAGATATATTTTCCTTGACTAAAATGTATGCAGGTTCTAGCCCTTTACCGATTCCTTCATTTTTAATGTCAGCCAGTTTCTTTCGTATGGAAGGATGACCTCCTGAAGCACCATGTGCAGATAATGAGTGGGATTGGAGGCATGTTTCTGGTTTATCAAGCCAAGTTCGCAAATCCTGAGTTTCTTTGAGATCAGGATTGATGTAAATTTGGGATGAAAAAGTTATTGTAATTGATAGTTGATTGAAGTCTATTAGTTTTCCAGCCTTTATAGCAATTATTGGAAAGCTATTTGTGATGGCATATTGCTCTAGATTATGCTTAGTGCATAGGACCCCCCATAGTGTGACCTCTATACTATAACTTGACATGTCCTTTAGTTGAAGGGTTCTCTTATGTGTCTCTGTTCCATTTTTCCTCATGATAGTTACTAAAGGGCTAATGGATATAACAACTCCAAGTATATCAACTATAGAATTGTTGGTTAGAGTTGATAATTCATTAATAGGAGTGAAGATAAAGTTATGGTTTGCTATTGAATGTTCATCATGTAAGCAAGGTTCTATGGTGGAAGTACTACCAAGATTTATTTCAAAGTCATTTTTTAAATGATTGAATTCTTTTTTTGCAGGTTTGATTATCCCTTTTGAGATTATGTAAATTTTACCAATATCTATGGAAGGATGGAAGTGTGTTTCTTGGATATTGAAGAATGTGATACGTATCTCACTGCCTTCAATGTCAATAACATCAAAGCTAAAGAATGGCCAAGTCCCTTGGCATTGGTGAAGGTGCAAAGGTCAGTTTTTGTAAGGACTTTGATTTTCAATGTCCATTCTTGTAGGTATGGCTGCAAAGATTTAATAGGAGTGATGTTTGGTGTTGGTATAAGTGTATCTATAGTTTTTTTATAGGAGGACTTACATATTCGTTCAACAATGGTGCACTAATTATCTCTAAAGTCAAAGTATGGACTTGTATTCCTTGAACTATAAGAATCCTACAAAAAATTGTAAAAATAAAGGTAAAATTAGTATTTAATATATTGTGCAAAGAGTGGGTAGTGAAAAATGTGGAATGGGATGTGTTAGAGGAAAAAAGCAAATGGAAAAGTAGATAGGCTGAATACATACTTGTTATTCTGGATAGATTTACATGTGAAGTTATCTATTTGAATCAAAGATCCAACTTCCAATTGTGATGATGTGAAAAACAAGACAAGAGCCAACGCAAACAAGCTGTGGATTGTACTGTTTCCATCAGATAGGCGTATAGAATAGCGATCTTCGGTAGTTGGATTGAAGTCCAAAATTTGTAGAACAGGACTGCAAATAATCTCTCCATTTCCAATACTTTTAATAGAGATTGTTGTTAAAATCGACGGCATAATTGTAGCTATATTCTTTCACGAAAGTTCAAAACAAGGGTACGAATAGACACCTAAGGAAAAACAATGGTGCATCAATGTATTAGGCAAAGTATACAAAATGTATATGAATGTAATTTATAAAGAATATATATATAGATAGATAGATAGATAGATAGATAGATAAATAGATATAAAGTAATAAGTTTTTTATTGAAGTATGTGTATAAATATTTGAATAATAATAGTTTGCATATAAAATAAATAAATTAAGATATCATTAACAAAATTTCAAAATTATAATGTCCCCACATGATAAATGTCACACCAATCACTTGAAATTAGGTCAATATGAACTTGAATAAAAAGTTATTGAATCAAATATATATCAAAGAATTGAATAAGAAAAATAGCTTTGCATTAAGGTATTAGACAATATATATATATATATATATATTGAAATAGTTCTATAACTATTAGAACAATAATAGTTTGTGTATTGGAAAAGAATTTAAGGATTGACCTATTTGCCAAGGGAAGGTGAAAAAAACAAATATATTTTACTATGTAAACAAAGAAATGGCCATAAGATGTTTAACAAATGTATATCATTGTACAAAAATACAATTGTAAAATTATGCAATGATGCATGAAAATAGTTATATACTTTCAATTTATATAACATTTTACATTTAGTTAAGGCATATTAAAATATAAAAGTTGAATGACTAAATATTAAAGTTTTATATAAATTTGTATTGTGCTACAATCCCTCACATGTAAATCAGGGTTTAATGAATTTTTTTAGTTTTAGTTAATTGAAGTATATATCTCTTTTGTTTGGAAATTTAGATTAAGGTCAACATTAAAAACAAATTATTTACTTAATATTTTATCAAAGTGTCATGTTTAATTTTCACATTTACCTTTTATGTTAGGGCTAAGACTTATCCCTCATACTAAACTCTCTCAACCTAACAACAAAATGAAACATAGAAAAATGTAAAGATATATATTTGGGTATAAGTAGAAATGTAAAGTTGTGTACAAGCCACATAACTAATAGGATATGGTTGAGTTAAAACTCTAGAAAAATATACATGCTTGAAGCATGTTGCAAAAAAATCATTTAACTCAACCATGCCTTTATTTAGAGCTTCTGTTTTTTTGTGGTTTGAATGCCACGAATTTTCTTTGCTCTATTTTTAGTCTCTTTGGTAGTCTTGTCAACATGAGCTCTAAGACCATTTTGAGCTAAGCGGTGTTTCGGTTCATTTTTCAGTGCGTCTTCTACGCTGCCATATATTATGCCAAATCCTTTGGAGAATGGGCCTTTTGTTTGGAAGCCAGAAATGAAGATAGTTTGTGTATCTTAAACATCAAATTTCCTTGCAAGTTTTTCTTTTAACTCTGGTCTTGAAAGATTATCCCTTCGAGGATGAATAACATGGATTTGGAATTGTCTTCTATGTAGATGGAGGTTATCCCCAAGGTGCCGAGTGCAAATTGTATGTCCTTTGGTTGGTTCAACCATTGCTAAATTAATTGCAATTTTAGGTGTAAAAAGTGTTTATGA
This sequence comes from Larix kaempferi, assembly GCA_027924585.1. Lineage (NCBI taxonomy): Eukaryota > Viridiplantae > Streptophyta > Pinopsida > Pinales > Pinaceae > Larix > Larix kaempferi. The sequence goes on along the minus strand of BSBM01000241.1, from coordinate 5,488,053 downwards.
GTAATAACCTTGCAAAAAAAGAAAAAGGGTAAGGTTATTTGCATAATGGTAAATAAAAATTAATGTTAAATAGCCTTGTAAAAAAGGAAAAAAACAATGGTAAATAAAAGCAAAATTTAATATTTAGTGTGAAGATATTAATAGAGAAAAAATAGGTAGACATGTGAAGAAAGTAAATGAAGAAAATATTGACAAATATATGAGAAAGGTGAAGAACAAATGTAACATTTATATGATTTCTAATGAACCATGTAAGTGGATTTATGAGCAAAAAATAAGATGCACAATGATTTATATGATTGAAGGCGGGGCCCTCGTTAGATGGGGTCATTGAAATGTCCATTCTCAGTCTACCATCCAACTTGGGATGTGTAAGGGAGGCTTCATAAATCCACACAACCCTTACTCCTAACGTAAGATAACATTTCTCAACCATCAAATTCCGAGTTTGAATAGCATTGCAAATACTACTCTGCTATGTTTCCATCAATCTAAGAGGAAGACTAAAATAAAAATATTTGAAAATGAGGAAATTTGTTGTAAAAAATAATATAAAAACTTGCATTTTGCTTTCATAAATAAAGAAAATGTAAACATATCTTAAAATATAAAATTTTGATTTACACATATACATATTTAATTTAAGTTAAATGGCACAAGAACAAACAAGCCAACAATCATATGTATATATCCACTTAATGAAGTTACTACGTATTCATAATTTAACTACCAAAATATCATTAATAATGATATAGTAGTTTGTCAAAAAAGATATACACTCAATAATGTGATCATATACATTACAGTAAGATAATAAAAAAAACACATCAAATAAAAAATAGAAAATAAAGTGGATTGAAAAATCTATGTATATATTTTAATAAAGTATAGAATGCACAATCTTCAAAATAGAGAAATTTCATAATAATATGTGCCAATAATAGGCCAATTTAATAAAATCATGTAAATGATATCTTAATGTTGTTTGTAAAAATATATTTTCTAATGATGCTTCACTTCTTGCAAACGAATTATGTAGTGAATGCAATGTAAGCTATTATAAATATTTGTTTAAAATAAAGATGAATAGATTGAAATAAGAACCAATAGATATGGAATCATTTTTTTTGTATTTTAGTAAATTTGTAAGAAATTCTTATAATGGACATTTCTCTCATAATTAAATGTATATATGTTTATCTATGTTATAATATGTTTTATATTAATCATTATTTATTTATTTTAATTAAAATATAGGCTGACTGTATAACATAACTACGAAGTAAATATCTCTTTATTCTATATAGAGTATTAGTAACTTAGTTGATTTAACGAACTTTATAATAGTATTATAGTTTTATTAATTTAGTTTTCTTATTATAAATTGTATATACTAATTCCTGGAACGTCGGTTTGGCAAGTATGTCATTTTATTTTTCTTGTCTAAATTGTAAACAAACATAAAAACAAGAATTCCTCATGTTAAGATAGAAGTTTATTAATTTAGTTCTCTTATCATAAATTGTAAACACTAATTTTTCTTACAATCACATCTAAATTTGAGTGGACTGACACAAGAGCAAGCCAATAATCATATACAGTTTGCTCAAAATAAAATCTATTAATAAATTTGAAAAATATAATATCAAATATTTAATCTATAAATAAATATGGTGAATCTTCTAACGTCTCAAAATTTCAGAGCTCATTATATTTTTTCCATATTTATTATATATCTAGTACAACAGAACAATTTGACAAACTTTGCAAGGCTGCTTGCATTTCAGTACATCTTGATGAGCAGACTCTTTGTATACCTAAATTTCCAGTGCAGGCAATTTCAAAGCTTTTCAATCAAGAAAGCTTTTAGATAAGTTTAAAATTAAAAGGGAGTCATTCATATCCAATTTAAATGAATGGAAAAAATCCGCCCACAATGTACATCTATTTTCGGACAAACAAAGGTTTGCACGATCCGTGATCCGTAATCCTGAGTGGAGTGTTGATAATGTTTACAAGAAGACACAAATTATTTAAATTATAGAAGTATTCACTGCGCACACCATTGAAGCCACTAATGTATTCCACTAAATGATACTTATTAAAAATAAAATCAATCTATTTTATTAAAATCATTGACAAATTTTAAATATGTGCAGTCGAGTTCAATACAACAAACATAGAACCACTGTATTAAAAATCAAGTGAAGGAAATAATTTTAAACAAACGCACTGAGGAAACATAAGATCAAAAATAACATAAATTTTAGGTGAATTTTGAGCACTCAGGAAACATACAATAAATTTTAGGTGAATTTTGATATTGATTTAAAGAAAAAATTGGTGGACCATGGACCCGCCCAAAAATAATTCTAAACAAACGACCAAACGCACTGAGGAAAAGCAAATTGTGGGGCCATAGATCAATCAAGGAGAGTGGTGTTTAAAATGCCTTATGTCCTGAAAGAGTCAAAGGCAATGAATCATCTGGCATCTGGCATACATGCAAAAAAATAATTTAAGTTTAGTTTTTAAACCATCTGGCATACATGCAAGAGTCAGAACGTCATTCAAACTATCAACATGTCTACCATGAAAATGGCATGGCCACCATGTATCATGCATTAAGGCTCGAACCGGAGTAGAACTGGTGGTTGGATCAACCAGTTCGCAAACTAAACAACAGGAACTGGTGGTTGGATCGACCGACTGAAGAAGGTTATATTAAGAGATTAGGGTTTCGTTTCCTGTGAGTTAGCCAAGTGCAATGCTCGCAACGGTATATTCTCAGTGAAATTGGGGATGGCTCTCATACTTGTCTCCTTGCTTATGTTCATGGATGACTTTGGTTACAAGGATGTCAGCACCCATTGTGTTTGGGAAATTTTGACAGTGGTAGTTGTCTTTGAATTCACTATCGGTATGTTCTTGGACTTATAACTATCATTTCTTTCTTAAATTGTTATTCACAATAGCAGCTGCAATGTAGCTTCTAAACATCAAAACCTACAATTCTATATTGACAGGTGCAACACTGAAAAAGGGTTAAACTGAGGTAAATGCATTTACTGCAGTAGCATGGACATAAAGGTGATGGAGGGAAAGACGTGGAGAGAAAGGAATGCAGGTGACGGTGATGAAGATATCTCCATTCTTTTACTCAGCGCTTGTTTTGAATCTTGCTCGTTGGTAATGATGGTTTATTGTAAATCATTATATTTAATTTACAATGCATGATATCATTTCATTGTAATTATTTTGTGGTTCTTTGTTATTAAAAAATGTTTGACAGGAATTTGACATCTTTTCTTTAACATGCATGGCCAAATAGGCATACTAATGGATTGAAAAATTCTATTGTTGTGAATTTAATTTCTTCCACTTAGTGAAGTTCCTTCTACTGTTTATGTAATTTCACTTCTACAGTACTACTATCGGACAAGTGAAATGCTATATCTATAATGCAAAGACCTTTCCTTCAAGTTGTATTTAGTATACAGAATTTATTTAAAGTGTAATTATTCATGTGCTCTGGTGATTTCTGAAAGGATTTGAATAAAACAAATATTGCACAAGGAATCTGAATCTCCATGAGACCACAACTTTGAAGGAAACCAATTAAAAATACAAAATCCAATAGGCTGTTCATGCACATTTCATTTTGCAGGGAATTTCAATTAGCTTCCAGCAAGCAAAGACGTTATTTTGCAGGGAATTTGACCTGGAAACCGAAGCAGAAAAATATTCATTTACAGGAGGGAAGAGAGTACTTGAAGAGGCCAACCTGAGAGAGTACTTGAAGAGAGAAATCTGAAAGCAGCGTCTCCACTTGAATTTCCTGCAGATAGTCTAGATAGTCTGGGCTGGACAATAACAGGACTGGCCAAACATCCCGATAAATATACACGTACAACCGAACGTTGGCTTTCATTGAATGTTGGATTGGCTTTCATTGAATTTTGATTGTGAGTGAATAGCAGGTCCTTCTGTATCAACCAACCACTTGAGCACTGTTGCGTCCCAACCTCGCTTGGTGTCTAATCGGCGGTGGATTCCAATTGAGGAAAGCTTGCGTGCCAGGCTCAGCTGGTCCGATTGCAATAAAGAGTGCCAGCAGCCTGTCAGTAACAAGATGGCCCGTAACTTCTTGCCATTAAAACCATTCAAATCAGAAAGACTTTCCTTGCCCCGTAACTTCTTGCCATTAAAACCATTCAAATCAGAAATACTTTCATTCAAAACGACTCGGTGGATTCATATCCTGGGATCACAGTCAATTGCATTCATGAGATATCGGGTGCTCTTTATAATGATTAAAGGCGTCCAATTATTCTGAGTATATCCAAAGACAAGGCAGCGGAATGCAGGGTCGTTTTGAGGTCCCCGTCGTCGATCCATGTGACCATAGTCAGAGCCAACAGCTAGAAGGAGTCCCCCACACGGGGGAGAAACATGTGGTTGCCATCCACTTTGCGTGTTCGACCTCGGGACGAATGGACAGAGGACAGGTGGAAGCTCCCCATAGGCCATCAACAGACGATGAAGGCCTGAGGGGAGCCTGCCCCTTAAAGAAGGCCTTCGGCCTAATTACAACATTATAAAACTAGCATACCCCCAAAACGGGGGAAATGAAACGCCGAGAAGAATTTCAATATGTTGTAAAATGAGAGAAAGTTGTGTGTACTTAGACAATATAATTTTGTGTGTTTGAAAGCAAGTCTAGCTAATATATAGTAGGGATTTTAGTGGATGAATTTGAAAGGAAAACTATGTTGCAAGTACTAATAAGCGATAAATAGAAACCCATGTAATAGATGGAAAATAAAATGAATTGTACATTAATTTGTCATGTACCAAAATGAAGGCGTAGTAAAATAAATATATTTGGTATTTTCATTTGGTAGGGGGAGTGTAGGGATTGAGGATTGCAATTTTAAGTGTGAAAGGACAGAGAATGAAGGCATGCCTTATTCATTAATGTGGAGCTTTCTATGAGTGTATCGTTGAGAGATATCTAGATCTGGTCTCGTTCTTTGTGAGTGGTGGTCAAGAGATTTTGCTCTTCTCGTTCTCTGCGAGTGGCTGTCAAGAGATTTTCCTCTTCTTCTCGTTGTCTGCGAGTGGCTATGAAGAGCTCTTGCTCTCTGCGAGTGGCTGCCATGAGCTTTTGCTCTTCTAATCGTGTCCATTTTCCATTGGGTTTCAGGAGCTTTTGCGTTCGTCTCGTTCTCTGTGAGTGGCTGTCAAGAGGTTTTGGAGACGAAGCACCCTGGCCTCCAACATCTTTCTCTGCAATTTTGCATTGGCCTTTGTCCGTTTCAGCTCCTGGGATCAACCCAAAGGTTGGTGCAAGTCGGCGTCTGGTGGGAGATAGAGATGTGCGTAGTCGTGGAAAAGATTTCCACCAGAAGTCCGGTGGATTTGGTTGGACGAGCGGCAATGAATTTGAATGCATGGAAACAATGGTGGCAGTAATGGAGGATAGATTCATTTCGTGCAGTTCCCCTACGAGTAGCCTGTTGTCGGGACGCTGAAATCAATGGGAAATCTGGAAAACCTGAAAATGGGAGACTCCTTGCTAGATCCATTTCTGGGTGATAAGAAAAATCATCATCACAAGGCGTGCTCTGTTGTAGGAGAGGTCAAGACGATGAAGAGTGGCCATTAATAGGTTCACATGACATAGGGAGAGGATTTTTGGAGGAATCAAAGAAGCTATAGAGCATTGCGGGGCCTTCCATTTTCAGTCGAATAGCTATTGAGAATTCCACAAGGAAGTAGATAAGTATAAAACCTATCTTAGTCTGGGCTTAGCACAATACTATCATGATGAATATGTTTGGTATGTAACCAACACCGAAAGCCTTGATTGGTCAAGCTCTGATGTGCAATTAATATAGTTGAACAACACTACTCTGCATTACCCATGAAGAAGATGTTAATTTTCTTTCTTGAATTGACAGTTTGTCCATTTGCAGGAGCTTCGACAGAGTTGAATTTGTAGCTCGTTCAATTTCCTGACTTCCCCTTCCTGTCTATGATTTAATCCATCCTGCCCTTTCTTTGCTTCCCTTTGATGCTCTCTTTCATCCACTTTTTCTTCTCAACTAATTGATTGCTCCATGATTTAATCCATCTTGCCTTTCTTCACTTCCCTCCGATCCTATCGAATCCACACTCCTCCTTTACCAATATTTGGTCTCCTCCTACTTTTGTTTTACCTAAGACCTAGCTAATTCACAAATCCCAATGTTGTCAATCTATCCACATAGATTTGGACCATCTTACCCATCTTGGCATGTCGAAGTCACTCAAATATGTGGCTTAACAAAATGGCCAATAACAGTTTGAATACAAAAACGACATAGGAATGCCCTTACCCTCTTCACCTAGAATGTCATGTATGAGACCCAACATCTCAAGGCGATCTATATGTATACTTTATTGCCTTTACTTATCCCTTCATGGTTTTACTAAGATATGTATACTTTCTCGTATAACAAATTAATGTACATTTTATTTTACTGGTCATCAATTACTATTTACTTTTTTATTTTGTTTATATTTAAGGGAAATCCAATATTTTGCACCAAGGATAATGTCATGAGTACTCAATAGATCTCATGAACTTAAATCAAATCATTTGATTCCATAAATCAAGAATGATCGGTAGAAGAAATCGCTGCGAAGTGGTGCAGAATCATTACAGATTGACTTTCTCTTCTACACTATTGAAGGTCAAGATATTATCCATCAATTGGATGGAGTTCTTTGCTTAAGTCCTGCCCAAATGTACATCAATGGGGACATTCGCATTGGGCGTAAGTCCCGCCCAGCTGTACATCCACTGTACCTATGGCTACGCCAAGGCGACATTCACTGAAATGGCTCCAAAAGATACACTGAAAATAGCAGAAATCTTACTTGCTTGTATGGATTCCACGCTTCGTTATGCACGAATCCAAGGCTTGCAGAGCTCCAGGCTACCGTTCTCAAACACCAAATTAGTAAATTTGGCTACTACAAGCTCCTCCCCTTTAATTTTTTTTGTAAGGATTTCGTGCCAGCCAATATGACAGAAACACCGCTCATTGGAATACCACGTCTCTCCGCAATAAACAGCTCATCACCAACCCGGGGGTTAATTATAGCTTTCATGGAGAACGCTCAAGGTCCGTTTAACGATTTCACCGGCGTTATCCTCTTCTTGGACTCTACAGATGCATGCCTCCTTGAAAACCTTCCCATATTTTTAGAAGTAGCCTTTATCCGGAACACAGTGCGTATCATCTGAGCAGACACATAGTCCTTGAAGAGCACATCCATCCTTCTTTATAATGACGCCTTCTTGTCCTATTTCTAGAGCAGCGTCGTCCACTCATTGGAGAAGAGCCCCTCCTGATCGTATTTGTTCTTCATTTGTAGAAAGGCGTCATATTTGTTATATCTTCTAGTAACCCCATCAAATGCAAGGTTCGGTTCTTTCCCCATTGAGGAAGACCTTCATATTTCATGAGAGCTATTTGCTCTATTTCCTCCAACACATCTTTATACAATCTCAGGGTGCTGGGATCCTTTTCCCGATAGTACTTAATTTCGATTTTGAATCCTCTTGTTTTCCTAAATAAGCACTTGAAGCTTTTATATAACGCATTTGAAATCCATTGTACACTTCAACCCCACAGAGGTTGTTTGGGGAAATCATGTCCCTAAGCTTCTTCACGTCCGAAAGAAATTGCCTGATACTGGAAACGCTAATCGAGATTTCAATGTCAAAGAGAACTTTGCTTTCGGTTTGAGGATCCCATGGGCATGATTACATGTTATTCTAATATCCAGAAGATTGCATGTTATTCTGACATCCAATTACTGGATATCCTGTAAAGTTATGACCGTCGTTCTTCAATCCTGTACCGCTTGCAAGAATCTTATCAACCTCTATCTTGGAGAGAATGCACTTAATGTCAGGCAATTTCGTGGTTTCTGCCACAATTTCTGCAGATTCAAAGATTAATGAATTGAAAAGAAATCAGAAACGTGAATTTTATTAACTCAACCTTAGAAGATATTTATATCAATATGAATATGTACATTGGATTCTCTTACCTTCCATCGCTATAGCGGATATTTTCTTGTTTTAAGTAGCTTGAAATCCGATGAAATCATTTACTCCATTCCCTTAGCCTCACGATCATCCTTTCTATAAAGAACCATTTACATAGTAGGGTACCACGTAACAGCTGCAAATTTGTGTTCTGATGAAAATTTCTTAGATTTGTGAACCTGTGAATCCATCCTACCTGGGAAATGACTCTGAGAACCCCTAAAGAAACTTTGAGTGCGTCTAGATCCTTGAGGTTTGTCCTGTTCAGTGAGGCCCACAACCCTAACATATCCCTGAAATACCGAAGTTGGGACTACTAATCTCATCCCCACAACATATTCACAAACAACACTGCCCTTGCCGAAGATGGAACTGCCATTACTGATTCCTTCGAGAGTTACACCCCACCAGGAAGGCGAATGAGGCAAAGCGAGCCCTTCATTTGCAGCAGCATGAACAAGATCCTCGAGCGTCATGCCACTCTTGAACGTCATTCTCATGTTCTGTGCATCCACTTTAACAACATGGTTTAGATCCCGGGTGCTAATGATCATACCAGACTCTCCAGTGGGGCATACTAGCTTGGGGAAACTGTTGGAGCCTGGAGTATCGCGTCACAACTCTCATTTTTTGGTTCTTCTGAACAGCCTAGGCAACTGCGGCCATAAGCGAAGGACAGACGACTTCAATAGCTCTGCGTGCAACTCGATTGGGAAACACACCATAAGCATTTTTTATTTATTATGGATTATTACCGTGACAGGGGGCGGAGAATGAGAGTGTGGATTATTACCGTGACAGGGGGCGGTTCCTCATTCGCTGTCGACAGATGACGATGGCCCGAGGGGAGCCATCCCCTTAATATACGCCTTCGGCGTAATTACTTTGAGATATGGAGTATTAAAGGCATTGAAAAATCTTAAATAAGTATATGGATGAAAGTTTGGAAAAGTGAGACTTACTACAAGAGTTGACAAATGAAAAGCCATGCAAGGGGTTAATGAAGAAATAATAAGTGAAAGTGGAAATGCCTCTTCCCACTCCATTGTATCATTTTCTCCTTTTATATAAAGGTACTCTCTTCTCATAGTGGACAATCTTTCTTTCTTTGGAATCTGGATAGATGATTGTTTACTTATGCTTCAGATTTATTATGAGATTTATTTCAGCCTTATTTTTTTTCCTTAGGAAGAATGACTCATTTTGTCGTAGGCAGAGACTAGATGTTCAACTTCTTTCTATTAATCACTAGCAATATTTCTTTGTTTCTAAAGTTAAATAAAAGTTAGTTTTAATTTGTGATTTAAATGTATTTAAAAAATAAAACTTTTACATATTTGTTAACTTGTTATTGGTTAAAATGACTTGAAATGACTAATTTTATAATTGCTTGCTATTAAAAAAATTATGAAAAAACAACACATATTTTGATATTTCTGACTGTACTAAATGCTTGGAGTACATACCTATGTATTGTGATGTGTGCCATTTATTTGTGGCTAGTAGCACATTCATCCGTCTATCATAACCTGGGAAACAAGTAAAGGATAACATTTTCTAGGTGGATTAAGTACACTGCAGAAATGTTATGGCCTGGATCAAGCAACCCGCAATTGTCATTGTTGAGTGTCTAGCAAGTAATGGATTTTCAAATGCATTCCTCACCAGGTGGCGAAGGCACACATGCTAACCATTAATCTCTAGCACAATGAAGCGGCAACCTTAAAACTAGTCTGGAATTTTTTGTAGATGTTGAAGCTATGGAGATGTGGTTCAACCCATTGCTCTCCCTTCATCCTAAGAAGGTGGTGACAATCACCATTGTTGATTTTCTTTCCACTGAGACTCTTAACCATTTCCCCATAGATGATGAGATGCAAATAAAGACATAATTGTTGTTGAGGGAGAACAGATGGAGGAATTCACATGAGCATTCATGCAACAGTCTCACTAGAAACAGTTTGAAAGAACAATTTTGGAGAAAGAATGTGGTAGAAGGTGAGAGGATGCTACAGTCAGAAGGACGCAATGCAGGCTGGAAGAAGTCTGTTATCACAGCGAAATGCAAACCCAAAAGAACATGTAATTCTCGTTGTTAGTATCAGGCCCAAAGAACTGTCTGTGAATTAGTTTATCTCCATTAATGCATCTGCCATAGTTTTTCTACACTAAGGGTTTTCTCCAATTATTGGTCACTATGTTAATTGATGGTGTGAATTTGCTTTCTTTTTCCGTTACATTCACGCGTAGCGTTTTTTTCAATCTATAGCAGTTTTTAATGGCATGGATAAATCTCACAGCATTTTCCAAGAAACACACTCTTATGCTTGCATTTTTTCTGTTTAATATACATGGAAATAGAATTTAGTTCGGGCAATAGCTCAATTTATAAATATCTATTAGAATCATTTGAGGAAACTCTTGTTTTCCCACTGATGAAAAAGATAATACTCTGCCTTCGTTTGAGTGAATGTCCGACATGGTTTTTATCTTGGAGAAAAGCCTACTATGTAATATTGGCATTCATAATGTTGTTAAGAGTAGATTAATGAGTTTTTTTGCATGGTTTTTATATTGGATAAAATCCTACAATGTAATGTTGGTGCAGGATAGGAGTTTTTGGGAGGAATTTGGATAGTGCATCTAGTTACTTTTTATGGGCAGCTCTGTCAAGATCTGTTCTGTGAACTGTATTGGAGATGTCAAATTTATTATGTACTTTAAATATAAAGTATATTTTTTTTCCTCATGAAAAAACATATCATTTGCAAAGACTCAAATTGACCAAAGCCTATCTTGTAGCCCAAGAAGCCAACTTTTTTCTGAAGCTTGAATTGGCGTCACATTCTGAGAGTCTCCAGCCTTAGATGATTGCATATTAAGATGGAAAATGAATATTCCTCAAAGCTATATTTTTACCAAGGGTGATTTATTCTAAAATTGGGTATCCAACCTTCCCAAATGATCAAAAGAGACAGGTCCTTGGGACATATCTATCAATGGGGAACTAGAATAAGAGGTAGTTTGAAAGATTTATATGTGAAAAAACATATCATTTGTGCTAGAAGTCAATCCTTAGGAGTGTATGATGAAAACATAGTAGAAATTTGTGTGAGCTCTCCATCAAAGTCTTGAAATGCTACATATAATTGACATGAATCTTACTCTTAGCATTGTGTTTTGGAGTAGATGTCCAAATGCAACTTATGATGGCCTTCATTTCCAAGTTCTGTGTGTGCATGCATGATATAGGTGGGTGATATGTGAAACCACTAAACTTTGGCTTATAATCTATTTATGCAAAATTAAGTGGTGTCATGGTGGACTTGGTTTTAGCAAAAATCAAATTAGCCTTTTTCAGGAAATACATTGGAAGTTCTTCCTTACAACTCAAAATGTAATCCTTACCTTATAAGGTTCTGGAAGATGTTGAATTATTTGAACAAGAGCAAAGTGAGAGGATTATGGGAGATTCCATGTTAACAATGATAAGTGTTGAGCCTATTTTATGTCTATGTCTGTTTTTCATAGTGGAGTCATGTTTCAACAAAGGAAACATTTAGTCTAGTGACTGGAGTTTATGTTTCAAGATGCAAAAATTTAGTTTCTCGTTCTTGAGAAATGAAGATGCATAAGGATATATTTTGTTGCATTGCATATATAGGAAAGCATTTCTTGTTCTTTAGATAGCCTGGACATGTTTGTTCTTTGGGATAGGGCGATCTTGGCTATCATATCGCATTTTGATAGGCTTGTATTCTTTTTATTTTTGTTTCATTTATTAACAGCAATTTTAGATTGATTTTTAGACTATATAATGTGACAATTTTAAAAAATTGGAAAAAAAAAAATTTAGTTTTTGGACACCAATCTTGTATCATCAATAAAGTTCTGTGACTAATTACTTTTTACCTGAAATTTGATACACCCATGGAAAGAATAATCATTTTATATATACATACACATAGATACATCATATATACACATGTAAACATTTTTATACATATAAATTTGCCTTGTAATTATGTGATATAGATAATACTCTCAAAATATATTTTTCTTTTAAGATTCAGATAGAAGACATTGTCTTCTTTCCAAGAAAGTAAATTATAAAAAATACATATTTTTCCAAAAGAGAAAGAAATAATGGGTTACTGACTTTTGGACTATTTATTTAATGTAGATTCAATTTTAAAATCTTATATAACAAAAGCATATTCCAAAGAGGTTCGTTCCATGTTTGGGATCTTTTAGTTTTACTTTTGTGTGCAAGCCTGCATGGATTCTTAGTAGTGGGGTAAGGAATTCAAAAGGTTCAGGTGACTATATTTTAATGTGTTTATGTTTACTTTTTTCCAACAATACCCCTCTCAGTTGGTGCTTACTTCAATCCAAACAAACAAGAATCCTTTACACCCTCGTTAAATATAGAGGACTATTTCCAAAGACAATATAAAAGTCGGCCTAATCTACCGAAATGCTCAAGAAGTCAACTAACTTCATCACGACGCCCATCAATCCAACTGTTAATTTTATGCAACGCTCGCACCATACTTCCAACGAACGTCTACGAGGAAAATCTTAGACACCCAGATCGATGCATTCAATTCACTAAACAACATCTACATATCAGCATCGGATGGAAGGAACTCCTTCAAGTTGGTTGGTAGAAAAGGTGACTCAACAGTGGGTTCACATGGAGGTGTCCCTGTTTGATAATCCATGCACTATACATTTTCAGATCTTATAGATTTTCCTCCAGAAGAGAGAGGTTCCATTGGAGTGATGCAGCAATCCCTTCTGGTTTTGGATGAATTCTTGGTAGAGCATGGTTGGAGATTATCTCATTGTGGAAAGGATCGGGGCCAAAAACACACATGTTGTTTCCATCTCCTCCCAGAAGGAGCTTTAGACTTGTGACATTTTCTTAAAGCTTCTATCACAAGAGTATCATCTCTATGTTGTCGTTGTGCTAGTTTTTGGACACGTCTACCATCCAGAGTGTCTGGAGAAAATGACTTTTGAAGCTAGTCAACAAGATCCCCCATGCCTTATGCATATTGCAAGAGAAGATATGCTCTCAAATGGTCACCACCTCTAGTGGGGCTAATTATCAGATCTAAAGGTGGTGGTTTAAGGTCTTGCATGCCAAAGTTAATGATCTACCATAAACAAAATGTCAGGAATCGATGTTGCAAACGATTATATTATAAATACTTGATTTTTTTCCTGGAGAAATTCTTTCGTAACTATATTCAACTGTTGTAATGAGTCTATAGCCTCTACTGTTAAGGAACTAATTTAATTGTATGTAATGCAGATCGTGGATGATCCAAGCTTGACAAAGTCTGGTGTATATTGCGGCTAGAACAACATCTCTAGTTTCTTGGAGAATCAATTATCTAAAGAAGCCAGTGATATTGAGAAGGCTAAAAGGTATAAAAAATTAGTAAGAAACTTGTTGGACTTCATTGAGATATTCATATGTTGTCATTGGGTTAAGTTTCCATTGTAAGCTTGTTGGACTTGTTTGAGATTCTCCTATATTATCATGATTATAAGTTTGTTTAGGTTTCCAAATCTTTTTATGGATTTTGTAAGGCCGAGGATTAATATTTTTATAATGAATTAGTGTTTATAGAATCCAAATCTACATAGCTAGTTTATGTCTAACAAGGCGATCTTCCTACTTATGATTATGCCACTGTTAAGACTCGGTAGAGAGAAGATAGTTTCTGAACTTTTAAGAAAATTTTAATACAAATTTAATAGGTTTGTTTTCCATTTAGTGTTAAATGGATCAAAAATACCTTAGACCGAATAATATTGTGTTAAAATACATTATTTTCACGTCATCATTCAAAATAGTGAAGTTCCTGGGGATAGATTACTGAAACATCATCATTCAAAATAGTGAGGTTCCCAAGGATAGATTAATGAAAGCTTTAAGCAAAATCGTACTTTCTATTGGAATCATGCTTAATTCATATCTAGTTGGGATAAAAAAACATAAAGTAGAGGGTTTTTATCCTTTTTGTAACTTGAAAGATTGAGAGCAGAGTTAAAATTTAATAGTTTATGGTTTTCTATTTATTTATTTGTTTTGATAATTTGAGATAGAAAATAAATAGTAGTTTTTCTTCTTATTTCTTTTTATTTTTTAAACTAATTGGTAGGGACTAAGCTGCAAGCAGCTCTTGTTTTTAACTAGGACTAGAATGTTTAAGATACTTAGGTATTTTATATTCGGAGAAATTGAATTTCAAATCTTCAATAAAATTCTTGACCTTTTCATGTTTTTCAATGAAATGATTTTTTATATTCAGAGAACGAATTTCAATTTTAACATGTTAAGCATAGCAGATCTAGTTTGATAACAAACTTGTATAGATTATTGTTAACTAATTTAGCAATAGCAATAATATAATAAATGCATTAAAGGTCAAAACACATAAGCATAGCAAATCTAGTTTGATAACACACATGTATAGATTATTGTTAACTAAGGTCAATAAAATTCCTGGCCTTTTCATGTTTTTCAATGAAATGATTTTTTATATTAAGAGAATGAATTTCAATTTTAACATGTTAAGCATAACATATATGGTTTGATAACACACTTGTATAGATTATTGTTAACTAATTTAGCAATAATATAATAAATGCATTAATGTCAAAACACATAATTAGATTGAAATGCTTCAAACCTTCAAATCCAAAGATGTATATCCCAACTTATACAACCATAGAACTAAATATATATAAATGATTCTCATGACACAAATTATGAGTTATAAATTAGGGCACCCAAAACCATGTTCCAAAACCACTTTCCAACATTCTCTAACGTGGAAATCAACTTTATTAGGTTAGTACTCCAAAAGAATCCCTACATAGAGTGGCATTTCCATTTACTGATTTTATCAATTCATATGTAGCATTTTCCTCTACTTTGTATTTCTTCAAACTAGTTATGCCTCAATATACTATTTCTCCTAAAAATGGTACCTAACTTTTATCTTATAGAATTCTTACCTAAAGTTGTAGCACGTTGCTTGTCAGGATGAACAACCAGTCCTCCCTCCTTAAATATAATGCCCTCCAATAACCTCCTTAACCAAATCACTTCCTTGGATGCTTCGGTTGACACTTTGGTTGACAGCTATGCATTCTACATCAATAGTATATAAGGAGATACTAGGTTGTCCTTTCTCATCTAGTAGATTTTTTGTCATCTACATCCCCTATCTAATGTCCATCCACATAACCATGCAAATCTTTTAAAAAAAACACAACATTTTTTTCTTCTTTGTACCACATCCCAAAATCCATGGTGCCAAATATGTATCTCATGGATATTTTTACAATATTTCAATGACGCCTTCTAAAATTTTCCATCAACCTACTTACTAGCTCCCACTACTTGTGCAATGTCTAGTTGAGTGCATAGCATACACTATATAGTTTTTCCTCATACCTTGGAAAATGGTTTCCTTTCCATCTCTTCCTCATCTTTGATTCCCTTGGGGCACTTGTCGTTTGACAATTTGACTCTCATTGAATCCCTAGAGGCTTACATTGCTTGATCCCCCACTACTGAAGTATCTTATGATTGTACTTCTTTTGGTTCAACCAATTTTTTCTACTTGGACTATCCCTTTTCACTTCAATGCCAAGAATATAATGACCATCTCCTAATTATTTCATATTGAACTCCTTACTAAATTGGCCCTTAGTGAGATTAACACACTCTTTAATGTCACCCAAAAAAATAATATCATATCTACATATAGACGAGAATAATAAAATTGTTAGCTTCATTTATGATGCTAATATAATAATTAGCATCATGAATTATAAATCATTAGCTACTGACATATATCTCAAAATTTTGATACTATTCCCTTAATCACTACTTAAGTCCATATAATGAATTCTTAATCTTACATAGTGTTTTATTTACCCTCTACAACCAAAATCCTTGCTACATATAAGTTTCTCCTTTGATATTTATATGCAAAAGAACATTATTTTTACATCCATTTGTTCTACCTCCAATTTTTTGTTGCTACTAGTGCTAGTAGCATACTAATAAATGTTAATTTAGTCACTGATCCATATGAATATCAGTGGCCATCCATCTATTCCACTAACTCAAAACAATTTTTCTAGGTTGGCAATTTTTTATGGTTTTTAGGGCCCAAAACTTTTGGGGCCGTTTTGAGGCCCTAAATGAAGTTTTTTGGCGATGCCATAGTCTAGATGTAGCCAAAGGAAGTCTAGACGGGAGAAATGTGTACTTCTAGGATATATATTTCCAATGGACTACTGATCAATTTAAACAGAGATCGTATGCAAAATTTATGACCCCGAGAAGTTGACACATCAACTAACCACCTTTGGGCCCAAAAACATTTTTACGGTTCATCTCCTAGGGTTGGGTTTTTGGATGTTTATGGTTTTTTCCTTCATGTTTATGATAAAAATGTCCTTCAACCTCCTTTGTAATCAACTTGTCATGAATGAGTGTAGCCACACATCTATTCTCAGAGCGATAAAGATACCACCATTCTAGTTGCTTTCATTCTACGGTCTATTCTATTTCATTCACCTAATAGAACTTGAGTTTACTTTATCACTGTGTTCCCTATAATATATTACTGTATGTGGTTCTATATATTCTTTTTCATTTTGTTTCTCACATAAATTCGAATCAGTGGTATTAGAGAAGCTTTCTCTTTTGTTATTTTTATGTGCATGTCCCCAACAAGGTCAGGATATAGACAGTTGCATCTTGAACTAGTTGAGCTTGAAAAAGACTGCACTCGGTGGCCCAAGCTACCTCCCATGGATGAGAAAAATAAAGAATAAAAAAAGTATAATATATTACCAACATCCATAGAGAAAGGAGCATGAAAAACCCTAAATCCTTTCTTAACCATGAGTTATGACAACTGTTCTTTGAATCAACCTTGTATGAGATAGAGAAACCCTAGAAATCCACCATTCATCCTTCAAAGTAAGAGAAACATGCCAAAAAGAGAGGTGTGCTACTCTTGAGAGCTCATCTAAACCAAGAGAAAAATTAAAAAGTATAAGATCATGTTTGAGCCCTTGTTCTTGTTACAAAATGAGAGTAGGAGTGCCCTATTTATATGAGGCATCCTAGTCTTTTTGAGTTTTTAGAGCCTACCTTACTAAAAGATAAAATATTGTGAAATTAGGGTTTGTCACCCTCAAGCCGAGGACTAAACCACAAAATGACATAAAATAACAATAAAATGATCCAAATGGCTTCAACCAAGTGAAACATTGAGCCTAAAGGAGGGTGTCATGCCCCAACTAACCCTAATGATGTGGTTTTCCCTCAAGTTCCCCCTTTTGAGTAAGGTAATGCCTTCTTCAAAGGATGACACCATCATCATTTTTTCACATGGAGACCAATAGGAGGGGTAAAACATCAAAAGGAAGGACCAAATGGGAATATATGAGGTGTGATAAATAGGGTATGGAAACCCTTATAATCACAATCACCTCTATATAGCATAATTTAACACAAGTGTGGCTAGGATACCCTAAACCATTTGTCTTAATGGATTCATCTAAAGGTGCACCAAACACCTACCCAAAGCAGAAATGCCCAACATGATGAGGGACTTACACCCATCAAGGGGTAGTTAGAGGAGCCACTAGGCCAACACTCCTTGAAATAGGAACCAAGAGGACCTGCCATGACCAAACCAAGGGTCTTGGGCCCCACTAGACCAACACTTTAACATTCGGAAAGCCCATACTTGGCCTTTTACAATGGAAAAATACCCCTCACTCTAGTACATCCTAAAGGGAATGCTAATTCATATGATCTAAGGAATAATAGTTGTCATCAAATGTGGGACATGTTCTCTTCTTGGGAGTGTATGAGAACCCCATAGAATCTCCTAGAACCTATAGACCTACAAACACATCAAACAACAAAAACATGAAATGCATCCGAGGCAGACACTTCCTTCTTTCCTTGTTCAAATCAAAATGAAATACAATAAAAAACAAGTGTAATGTATGGGTAAAATTAAATGACAAAATCAAATGAATCTAAATATACTATAGTAAAAGGGATGTCTTCAAGACATCAGATATCACATGAGTAAAATTTCTTCAATATTTTCCCATTAACTAGAAATGGTAACTTGTCTCCATTCAAATGGCTCAAAGAAAAAGATTCGATACCTTCAATGTCTTCAATTTGATAAGGACCCAACCAGAGTCTCTCAAACTTACCATGTTTACCTGGTTCTTCATTTCATTTGTTCCACAAGGGGACAAGATCACATTTCTCGAAACTATGTTGGCATGATTTCTTGTTAAACTGACCCTTTGACTTTCCTTGGCAATGTACCATGTGATTAGAGGCTCTTCTTCTAGTCTCATCAAGCTCTATCAAATAGATGATTCTTCTTTGGAATGCATCAGGATATGAGGCATGTTGCTGGAGGAATTTGTACATAGGAATATTCAGATGGACAGAAAATTTCACTTCAATCCCATATACTAGCTCAAATGGAACTTTTCCAATTGATTATTTCCTTGTTATTCGGTCAACCCATAAAGCATACTTCAATTTGATGTCCCAAATTTTCTTGTTGTCTCCAACAATTTTCTTTATGATAGTCATCAAATTCTTATTGCTCAACTTAGACAAATCATTCCCTTGTATATAATAGTAGGAAGAATGAGATAAGGCAATGCCATAATCAAAACAGAAAGTAGATAAGTCACCTGAACTGAAATCTTGGCATTTTATCTTGGCTAGAAATCGAAATTGAGTGATAATTCTTTCCACGAGAAGTTCCATAACAACCTTTGTTGTATCTCTCTTTGTGGGAATAGCTTCAACCCATCTTGTAAAGTAATTTGTAGTTATTAGGATCCATTTATACCTATTGCTTGAGTTTTCCTTAAATTCACTAATGAAATTAAGACCCCTTTCTTAGAAGGGAAATTCCACTATGATTGGATATAACGACAAAGCTACAAGCTTCTTCTTACCTTTAAAGGGTTGACAAGGTTGACAATTCCTCACAAATTTATGCACATCCTGGAATGCAATGGACCAATGATGTCCAGCTCATAGGATCTTATGAGAGATAGTAGAGGTTGAATGATGTCCATCGCATACCCCTTGCTGAAGCTCATCCACTAATTGATTTTCTTCCAAGGAGTTGACACACCTGAGAATTAATCCATCTGGATTTTTCCATCCTATGCCCTGGTCGAGGAAACAATATTTGGAGGCTTTTAACTTTAATGTTATTTTCTTATAATCTGGAGGATGGATGGGAAATTTGATTTTTTTTAAGTAGTACATAATGTATCTATACCAATCACATTGTTATGGGTCCTCAATGACAGTTGAAACCATAGGAGGAACCCCTTCTTTGATACCAAGGGAAACTTCATTTCCTTCTACCA
The DNA here is from genome assembly GCA_027924585.1 of Larix kaempferi. Lineage (NCBI taxonomy): Eukaryota > Viridiplantae > Streptophyta > Pinopsida > Pinales > Pinaceae > Larix > Larix kaempferi. The sequence goes on along the minus strand of BSBM01000241.1, from coordinate 5,468,480 downwards.
TGAACTAATCCAATCCCTTACCCTTCAGTAATTTGGTAGGCTGAATTTCCAAATGATATTCTCGGATCTTGGTGATCCACTATCCCCTGGTTTTAATATTGTCTTATTGCTTCAATATCTCCATTATCGCTAGATGAGGCACATAAACATTGATCTTTGAATAGCCAATGTAAAATCTGAAGTGCTTCAATGACATCACAAGGGCATATTCTTGCTTTTCCATGATATGATACTTTAAATATGCATTCTTCAAATATTTTCTCGTGAAAGCGATGGGTTGTTCTTCATTTGATCATTCTTTTGTAGAAGAAATCATGCAATTGTGTCAGCAAAATCAAAAGAAAATACTTGAAATGGTTTGGAATAGTTAAGACTTACCAACACCGGAATTTGCACAATAGCATTCTTGATTTCTTCAAAATCATTCTTGGATTATTCATCCCACTTAAAATATGCATCTTTCTTAAGCAACTTATTCAAAGGTTTAGTAATCTCGGCGAAATTCAGAATAAACCTATGAATGAAATTAATCTTTCCAAATAATGATTGCAAGGATTTCAAATTTCTAAGTAAACCAATTTATTTTATACATCTTTAATTCTTTCAAGATCAACTTTTACTCCATATTTACACACAATATGGCAAAGTAACTTACCTTCCACCGCTCTAAAAATTGATTGTTTAGGGTTTAAGGAGATACCATACCTATGACAACATTCAAATACCTATAGGAGATTATTGAAATGATCATTTCTTAGCTTTGAATAAACTGTAAGGTCATGTTCATAAATTTCCAAAATCTGTTGCATAATATCATTGAAAGCATAATCCATGGTTCTTTGAAATGTGGCTCTAGCATTCAACAAACCAAAAGGAATCCTTAGACATCCATAAGTTCCTAAGGAGTGGTAAATGTTGTCTTGGCTCTATCTTCCTTTTTTCCTGCAACTTGATTAAAATAAAATAAATAAAAAAATCCATCTAGAAAGGATAACATCTGAGAACCTATAATCCTCTACAATAGAAGCTCCATGTTGGGAAAATTATAGTTATCCTTTTCCGATACGACATTTATATTTATGAATTCCACACAAACTTTTATATCACATGTTTTCTTTATAGTGAGCACTGGATTTGAAATCCATTCTAAGTATTTGATTGGAGCAATGATTTCGGAATCGACCATTTTATGTAATTCCTTTTGGACCAAAGGAGCCAATTTTAGATTCATCTTTATCAACTTTTTCTATGTGGTCATGCACTTTCTTTCAATGGTATAGCATCTTCAATTATATATGTGTTGTAGGTTTTCAATTCATCATAGGACCAATAAAAAACATCCCAAAATCCACGGACCAAACTTTCCATTTCTTATTTTTCTTTGGGAATAAGCCCTTTACCAATCTTGATGGGTCTTGGATCCTCAGGAGATCCAATATCAATTTAAATGTACTCATATTGTTGGAGATCCTTTTATTTCTTTTCTTTACACATGTCATCTCTATCAAAAATATTTTCCATTGATATCCTTTCAACAGGAATAGGGTTATAATCTAGTATGTTTGATGATCCTCTTCTCTCTAATCAATCCAATGGCTTGAAATTCTTCCATGTTGTTCATAAACCTATTTATTTTCTTGTTGTCATCAAAAATCTACCAATATTCAAAGTCAATCATGAACTAAAGATCTGAAAACTACTTGCATTTTTCATGATTATAGGATGACCTTGCAAGGGTAAATAGCGGAAGTAGAGTCCACTAAGGAATATACTAGCTAATTCTGATCTCTGGGGATCACTTGTAAAGATGAGGCAATTAAATTTTTCATGGCCGATTAATTGCATTGCATCCTTGTACCTTTTCAATCTTTGATTTTTACATGCAAACTTTCCTTTGACTTGCATGACAATTAGATCAGCACCAATAATATCTACAAACTTAATACCATAATATTTACCTAACTCAAGGCCATGCAAGAGAGCTTAATATTCAGCCACATTATTAGTACATTCCAATTCTAGGAAGAAAGAGAAACAACGACTATCAGCATTAGGAGAAGTTAATACATACCCACATCCATACCTAACTAAGACTTGGCCCCATCAAATTTCATCCTCCAAAAATTATCAGTATCTTCTTGGGGGGAAACATTAGCGGTGAAGAATGTATAGGACCCGATATCATTTTGAAAGCAAACGATTTCATTATCTGGATCTTCTGGGTCTTCTACATGGTGTCTTCTCATTGGTTCTTTGTGTAGCACCACAAATGTTCCTTAGGTTTTTGGAATGGTGGCATATGACAAGTCCATTTGTATGTTACCACCTAAATAGACACTCCACTTTCTTGAAAATAGCATATCCCATGCTTCTGGCATGTCGATGACAACAATATCCCTCAATATATCAATAGTAAGATGTGTTGCAAGCCTAAACCTGACACATTTGACTAGTCCGTAAACTTTAAGTTCGCAAGGATCCCTAACACAAATATTTTGATACGGTCTTGAAAATTTCAACCCAAACTTGTACATTATGGGAAAGGGAATCATGCTCGTCAAGGAACCCGAGTCTCACATACAGGAGTGCAATATCAAATCATGAATTATCAATTATATAAATAAAGATTGATTTGTTGGATTGTTGTTCTCTATGGGATTCATATTCTAAAGGATTATGGGTAAGTCTTCACTTTCCTTGATGGCACATGTATTTGGAATTGTAACTTTCAATCCCAATGATTCGACTATCTAACTTCTCATTGACAAAATTTTTACCAACTCGGCTAAATTATGGGATGGTGACCTTAAAAGCATTTACCACACCTAAAACATCAAAATTGAGAATTTTTTCAGTATCCAAACCAATTGAATACTTACTTGCATTTACATGATTTTGCATAGGAAATTTTCCTTTGGGAACCTCGGGAACTTGTGGTTGGATTTCTTGTGGGGGAGCCTTCTTCTTCTTTTGATTGGTAACACCTTTGAACCTGTTCTCGTATATTTTCCTAATCTCCTCACAAAATAGTGTTTCTCCCAAAAGCTTGATAATTTTATCGGCTTCGATGGATTTCTCTTTGACTTGATTCATATCCTCATTGAACAAATGAAACTATTGGAAATCTTACAACAAGTTGTTACATACTTCAAAATCACCTTCAACAAACTGAATATTGATCTTTACTCATTCCATATAGTAGGCACATGTTTGTTCATTATGGAATGTATGACACTCTCAACAATAGAATGGGAAGTCACTCACCATGTTTGTTGGTTCCAATGATGTAGGAGGCCTCAGATTTGATAGAGGGCCTTTGTTGAAATTCCTTTGAGGAAACCTGGTTTTTTAATTCCTTTCCAATTGCACAATTCCATTTTGCAATGCAGTATTTTGTTGAGTCATATCAATTATTAAATTCTTCATTTCCTTAAGCAGGAGATTGATGGGATCTTGAGTTGTCTCGAATATTGATGTAGACTTTGCTTTGGCATCAACCCTAGCTCTCGATTTATGTATGTCAAGCTTATCTGAAGCTTTCCAAATTTCATACAAATCCCTGACTCTTTGCTTAAATTCCTGCAAATATAGAGGTTTGTTCAAATTGAAGTGAAATATAAATTCTCCTTGAAATACATTCATATAGTACATTAGGATCACGACTTCGTTAGGTCGATGCATCTAAGGGATACCTTACACAATCTCATCAAACATGCGATCAAATTCGTCAATAGTTTCATTTCCATTCCTCCTTATGTCAATAAGAGCATGTAATAACAATAAAAAATCTTTCTTTTTGGTCCATTTGTTAAAAAGGTATCTTTCAATCCTTGGAAAGTAGAAATGCTATTATTAGGAAATCAAATAAAGCATTTGCTATCTTCCTTTTGCAAGCTTAATGCAAAATATTTAAACATTACATCAATGTGATTAACATCATTCATTTGCAAAAATTATATACATGCTTCCCAATGATCATCGACAAAAATAACATTAGTTCTAGTAAATATAGGCAAATTATTTTTGTTTTGGCAAATCATTTGGATAAGCTTCTATGTTAGTGAAATCAAATGCACCATACAAAGAATTATTCCAAACAATCATTTGTACTTGTGTTGTAATGGCAATGTCAGGAAATAATTTTTGGATATCAAGTAAGGTTTCAAAAGATAAAAGTTGGTTGCTTAACTCCCTTACCTGGAGACAATGTTTTTTTCCGTTGATAAGAAAGCTCAGGATCGGGAACATAATTAAGCTTACCTTGTGGATTATCTCTTGTAGAGTACTTGATTTTATTTTCTTTAGTTGGAGTCACCAAATGAGACCTTCCAAGTTAGATCTTAACGAAATCTCACCAAAGTACAAGACAAGAACGCACCTTCGATTTCTTGGGAAGCCTGAACCTTGTCCCTAACAATTGTGCCTAAAAATCTTACCACTCAAACTAGCACCCTTATTAAGGTTAGGAATCTTGGTTCTATGAGAGGTAAGCATGGGAGAAGCTATTTCCCAATGTCACCACAACACAACTTCACAACACTTTATGTCAACTCCTAAGACCAAGTGGGAGTCCCTAATTTTGGTGAAGTATATATGGAAACACTTAAAAACAATACAAATACCTTTCACAACCAACCTCTCAAACTAAGACCAGTACCCTATGGCATCAAAATGATGAAGGGTACAATGACACTAGGAGAGGGGAGGAGTTACAAAACTTTATAATAAACTTCAAGATAGATAGCCACGATATCTTACTTTTGTTATGGAGGTACAATAATGAATAACACTTCAGAAATAAATGAAAAGTAGCCAAAACAATGCCAACTTTTTATAGGAGATGTACCACAAGCATATTTATAAGGAGCATACCTTAGGAGGGCGAGGGAACCAGCTAAATCAAATTTGTAAATGACTTACCATATTTGGTTTATGCCCTAATCAAACCTCATATTTCACAAGTGGACCTACTTAAACCTTTTCAATATATTCCCAACACATTGAAGTTGATAGTAGACTTATTAAGGATCCTCCAATAAACCTAGGTGGGCACACCTTTTGGGTGGATTACATTTTCCAAATGATAAATATTTTTTGGATTTTTCCATTTTCCAATTTTTAAGGTTTTCACAATTTTTTTTGTATTTTTCAGATATATACTTAACCAAAATTTGATAAAAATGAAGAAGAGAAGGGGTTAGACCTTATTCTTTACCCTAGGGAAACAATATATCAAGATTAGTGTCCCTCCTCAATTTGGAAATTCAATATTTATGAACTAGTTCAAGAACTAGTAGCGACCCTAGATAGGTCAAAGTAGCCCTAGGTCTAGGTATGACAAATTCCTAGTTTCACCTAGAAGAGATCCTTCAAGAGGAAGGTCTCCTCTAACAAGGTTGACAAGATGTAAAGAGAACCTAGATTACCTTGCATAGGTGCATAAGAGCAATGCCAAACAAAGAAAGTATAATATTTTACAAATATCCACAAAGAAAGGAGTGAGAAAAACCTTAGATCATTTCTTAGCCATGATTTATCACAACTATGATTTGAATCAAACTTGTAAGAGATAGAGAAACCATAGAAATCCACCATTCATCCTTCAAATTAAGAGAAACATGTCAAAAAGATAGGTGCGCTAGCCATGAGAACTCATGTAAACCAAGAGAAAAAGGTAATAAGATCATGTTTGAACCCTTTTTATTTTACAAAATGAGAGTAGGAGCACCCAATGTATATAAAGCATCCTAGTCTTTTTTTATTTTTAAGAGCCTACCTTACTAAAAGATAAAATATTGCAAAATTAGGGTTTGTCAACCACAAGCCAGGGACTAAACCACAAAATGAAATAAAACAACAATAAAATGATGCAAATGGATTCAACCAAGTGAAACGCTAAGCCTAAAGGAGGACATCATGCCCCAACTAACCCCAATGATGTGCTTTTCCCTCAACATCCTCCTTTTTAGAAAGGTAAGGCCTTCTTCAAAGGATGATGTCATCATCATTTTTGCACATGGAGACCAAGAGGAAGGCTAAAATATCAAAAGGAAGGACCAAGTGGGAATAAATTAGGTGTGATAGAGATGGTATGACAACCCTTATAAGCGCAATCACCTCTACATAGGATAAACACAAGTGTGGCTAGGATACCCTAAGCTTGCATCTATCCTAATGGATTCATCTCAAGGTGCACCCGACACTTACCTAGGGCATAGATTCCCAACATGATGAGGGACTTCCTCCCATCGAAGGGTGTCAGTAGAACCACTAGGATAACACTCCTTGAAATGGAAACCAAGAGGACTTTCCATGACTAGACCAAAGCTCTTGATCCCCACCGGATCAACACTTTTACATAAGAAATCCCAAACTTGGCCTTTTACAATGGAAAAAAAAAACCATCACTTTGGTACATCCCAAAGAGCACACTTTAGAAAATCTAAGGTGTAATAGTACCTTAACTATTAACTGCTACAAATTTGTCATCAGCATGAGTAATTTTACTATGGAATGAAATATAATTTCAGGAATATATTATCGAGGGTGTAGAAATAAACTCATTGCAAATATTGAGGAAAATATCGAAAATTATGGTAAAATATTGGCAAGAATAAACTTAGAGCTGGAGAATTTTGAAAATATTGGATAAATGGTCAACCTTAAAAACTATGGAGAAATTTAAAATATTGGGAGAAATCGGAGATATGTGCAACCTATAGTTATTGGTTCTAATCATTTTTAAAACCATGATTTTTTTGACACAAGATTGATATGTAGATTGATAATGTGGATGCTTGAGTAGCAACAAAATGACAAAGAAGCATCTTAACCATGATTCCTAAATGTTCTTTGAGTGCAGGAGATATTAAATGAATATGTAAGACTAGTCTTGGATTGATAACTCGATGTTGTTTGACATAGTATGTGCATAAAGTGAACAAATAGTACCTGGATAATGTCTCCGTAAGATCAAATATATATATATATTGTTTGCTCCAATATCCCTGACTTGTGGGAGTAGCATGTGGTCTGAGAAACCACAACCCAGGGGCATCTAAGCCATCAAAATCACTCGGGGATCGCACCCGACCTGGATCGCGCCAGCCTTAACTTGACTGGGTTTTTGGGTGTTGCCTCCCAACTATGTCACCCCTAAGGGGAATTGAACTTGGGTCGCCTTGCTAACGAGACCCACACCTTAACCGATTGAGCTAGTGAGAATTGACAATTAATATATGTGGTTTCAAACATCATTGAATCATATTATTTTAAAATATTAAGTCAAGGATATTGGAGCAAACAAAAAAAGAAAATAATATATATATATAGTTACAAAAGGAATGGTGGGTGTTCCCATGACGATGGGTAACACTTTTTGGCAAGCAGAGGACACGATTATGTTAAAATTGTACCTTGACTGAGGGCTTAAATAAGCGCTCGATCGAGGGTTAATAAAACCCTCGATCAAGGTACCGAGATTGATTGAGGGTTTTATTAACCCTCGATCGAGCGTTAATAGATTGATTGAGCCATTTAATTTTCAAATCTCGATCGAGGGTTTTAGAAAGCTCAATCAAGCATATGAAACCATTATAAGTATAAAACAACAACAAACTAGGGCTTATTTCACCGCATTTGTTGCATAGAAACCTAGTCAATGACTAGTAGAGGGAGGTTATAGATATAATAGATGAGTCTAGGGATTAAAGAAATCATGGAAAATATGGAGAAGGGTCCCTTATACCCATTTGTAGATATATTTCGAGGAGTAATTGGATTTATAAATGTGACTAATCACATCTATAACTCCAATTACTCCACGACACATATCTACACATATAAAATATAGAGGAAATGGCAATATGGATGCTTTTACCTTATTCTTTTTCAAGGTATTTACTATTACCCACAAGTATCATTCTTCTAGTTGAAATTATGTTTTACTAAATTTGATTATCTTATAATTCTATGTTTGATTTTAATTGAATTCAAAGAGCTCAATCATATGAAGGTTCTAAATATAATAAATATTAATCAATTTATTAATTTAAAAGGGCACTCACATAGTTAGTAGTTGGATTATAAATCATGTGGGACGGGCTAAGAATACTTATTCGATATGAGCTTTTAAAAACTTTGATTAAAAAATGTTTGGGTGCCCATATTCATGTGCACACACGAATATGGGCACCTGAACATTTTGTTAATCAATTTTTTAAAAATCTCGATCGAGCTACAAGATCAATTGAGCTTTTGTATAACGACACATAAACCCTCAATCGAGGTATTTAAAAACACGTGTAAAAGCTCATAGCTCGATCGAGGGCTTTAAATTTAGAATTTTAGCCTTCATTCTGCAAATTTAATTTTACTGCCAGCTTTTCCAAGCATAAACCCTATCCTAGGATGCACCTTAGGTGGAGGAATTCATACCAATGGATTCCTATCTTGGGATGCACCTTAGGTGGAGGACTTCATACCAATGGATTCCTATCCTGGGATGCACCTTAGGTGGAGGACTTCATACCAATGGATTGCTATCCTGGGACTCACGGGTTTTTTAGTTCATATGATAATTATTTTTTATTTTCTTTTTAAAATTACACTTAAAAACCATGTCCACAACTTCAAATCAATGCAAAGAAGAAACAACAACATAAAAAGCACACAACCAAAAAATTTGAAAAAAATATATAAACCCCACATCAACGCGCCCTCTTCAAAAGGGTATTTTTTGTTTTTCGATTTTTGTAACCAGTAAAAAAAAAATTACATGCACACACATGTGTACAAAATGTGTTTAAATTTTCAATGGTCAATTTCGAAAATTAATAAAAAAATATAATTTTCCAAAATAATTAAGAAACATATGTGCGCCCCAGTGCATTTTGTGTAGATTATGTTCATATTTTTTTCTCCGTAAATTATGCATTTATCACTAAATTATTCTATGTGCACACAAGCCACTTGTTAACTTTTCCTAAAATTTACGAGAACAAACATATCATTAAATGGAATTTTGGCATATTAAATAATATTATTATTTAAATTTTTAAAAAAGCGGAAAGATAACATAATTCCATACAATTTGTTTTTTTGTTACATGTTGGAACTCACAAAGCATATATTAGTTTTGAGAGTTTCGATTAAATAAAATGAATAAAAAATCCAATTTTCACCGTCACTTTTGGCCAAAAAGTGTTCCCCATCTTCACACACACACACAAAAAAAAAAAAGATTATATATATATATATATCACTTTTGGCCAAAAAGTGTTCCCCATCTTCACACACACAAACACAAAAAAAAAAGATTATATATATATATAGATAGATAGATAGATAGATAGATATATGTATGTATGTATGTATGTAAAACTTCACATACATGTCTGAAAGTTCAATCCATCTCTTATAGTGTCTACAACATCAGTCCACTAATAGGTATATACTGACACATAGAACAAAAAACCGCCCACCCCAAAAAAGAAAAGACTAGTTAAGGATGTCCATCGACCTCAGCGGAGCTCAGGTATTTATACGCAAATATAGAAATAATTGCATCCCACCTTCAAAGACCAAACTGTCCAATATTGCATCTAAGACTTTATTACAAAAACATATTTAGAAATGATCAATCTGAATACGTTCTGATATCGGAGTAGAATCACTAAATTTCGCATAATATAGATAACCTTCTGGAACTAGAAGAACTTGTTTGGACATGAATTCTGCTACATCATTGTATTCCCTATATATATGTTGAAAGGAAATCCCTACAAATTCTACATGGAAGCTTCTAATTCTCTCCATCCAAGTTTCTAATACAGTTGCCTATAAATGATAGTTTAAAAGGGCCTAATCAATAATTACCTTTGAGTCTCCATCAACCCATAAATATGAAATATTTTTAGATCTAGCAAAGAATAAGAGACCCCATAAAGCTAGTAATTCACCCATGGTGTTGGTACCACCACCGCAATTAAATTTAATTGTATACACTTTGGAGTTGCTCACATGCAAGACCGCCCCTACTCCACACCTTAGATTATTTCATTGAAATGCTCCATCAAAAAAAACTCTTGGCCATTCTTTGTTAAAACTTGGAGCTCTTTCCACTCTCAAATGATTGCTTTCTTTCTCTTTAAATATTTCCTTATAACCTTCAACAACTTTTACTCCAACTCTCATAGCATTTTTATATTTCCTTCAAAGAGAGCTTTATTCCTATGCTTCCATAATTCCCAGCATACAAAACATGGCAGTTCTTTCCATAAATGATCATTATAAGCCCAGTATACAAAACATGGTAGTTCTTTCCATAAATTATCATTATAAGCCCGTTCTTTGAAACAAAGAGATAAAGATTGAAGGGATCAATTATGGGAGATCTGACAAGCGCCCTTCACCATATTCCATATACTCTTTGTGAAAGAGTAGTGAATCAACAAATGATTCATTGTCTCAGTATCCATGTTGCATAAAATACAAATATTTGGACCTATTCCTCCCCTCTTTAATTAATTATCCCAAGTGAGAATTCTATTCCCCAAATCCCACCAAATAAAAAGTTTAATTTTCATAGGGACATTCCATTTCCTAAAGGGAAATACCACCAACATTTATCAAACTCTAAATAAAAAATAAGACTTCATATATTAATTTTGCAGTTACCTTTCCTATCTTCTCATCCTAAGACCAAGCTAAGGAATCCACATTTTTTGAGAGTTGAAAATCACTCCTCTGCAAACCATAAATATACTTGTTCCATTATTTAATAAATGACCCATGTAATCCCAAGTCCATGGCCTATTTCCACCTCTGACTAGAACCATTCCCCTCATTTGTATAGCTCACCAATGCCTGAGATAATTTATAATATATTGATCCCCCAATGAGAGGATCTTTCCTAACTATGATAAGTTGACCATCCCCAAGAATCCATACAAACCAATCCCCAATATTGTGATAAGAACTGACGAGGCAATTCAATATATTAGAGACACCTTTGACTTTTCTAACCTTGGACCTAATCCACCCTAAAATAGAAGCATCTTTTAAGTACTTTCCTTTAATCACAGCGCTCCACAAATTGGCAAAGAAAAAACTTCTCCATAATCTTTTAACTTCTAAACCTTGAGAAAAATAAAATATTTTTTGATTTTGTACCCCCATTTTTTAATTGGAATGTATTTAAACAAAATGATGTAAATTATGTAAATATGCTAGTATGGGTTCCTAGTGCAAAGCTCAAGGCCAAATCCCGAATAGTGAATGGTGAGGCATGTATGATGTAAATATTGTATTGGAATGTATGGTTGGATTGTAATGCTAACTCAAAATATATGTAAGTATTATGTTGCATAAATAGTATAATTGTCCAACATGGTTGTGTAAAGAGAACTAGAGGGGCTACGATTCATGTCGAAAAGGTAAACCATTTTGAAGAAGAAAAAGGACTTGGAAGAAAAGGTCAACCATCTTTAAGAAGGCATGTTGATTGGTCCTTCAATCAACCAACTTGCAGAAAAGTTCATTTTTTTTGTTAGAACTTCCGAGGCATTACATGCTCACACCACTTAAACTGAATGGAGAGTCAATTCTAGTTGCACTCATCACATGGCTAAGGATGATTCTCTATTCTCTTCCTTAAGCGGAGCTCCAAAACAGAAGATTCATGTAGTTGATGATTATACTCTCATTCATGATTGGTGGAAGTGGTGATGTTGAACGTAGGCATGGTCAAATATCTAATGTCTATCATGTACATAATTTGAGTGCAAATTTGTTGTTGATTACACAACTTACATAGACTAAGAAGACTATTGAATTTTGGTTAGATCTATTTATTGTAAAGGATATTAGGCTTTGGGGGGTGACTATTTACTCAGAATATTTGGATCCCAAAATATTGACTATACAAGTTATGTGACTCTCCTAGGAATGATTTCCGACCTACTGGACTAACTACACTCATTGTTCAGACCGACGATATAAGTCAAATTTGGCATGAATGACTTGGACATCTGAACTTTCAAAGTTTGAAGATGAAGGTAAGAAATAATATGGTGACTAGTCTCCCAAAGGATGTGTTCTTGGAAAGCATCATCAAGCACCCTTTGATTATGGGAAAGCATGGTGAGCACAAGACCAACTGGAACTTTTTCACACTGATCTCTATTGCATGAAAAAACCCTCATTACCATGTACAAAGTATATTTTAACCGTAATTGATGAATTCTCTAGATTTGCATGGGTATATTTCTTAAAAAATAAGAGTCATATCTTTGAAATATTTAAGGAATTTAGGGTATTGGTTGAGAAGAAATGCAACTAACCTATCAAATGCTTCAGATCAAAAAATATTTGAGAATATGTGAGATGGCAGTTTGAAGAATGTCTCTTGCAAAATGGAATTTCTTTTCAGAGATATGTCCCTCGCACTCCTCAATAGAATGGAGTTGCAGAGAGGAAGAATTGGACTTTAGTTTAAATGTCTTGGTACCTACTGCAGACCAAATACCTTCCGATATTTTGGGGGGAAGAAGTTGTTTATTGTTCAAACTATCTCATGAGCCTTGTTCTAGAATAGAGTTGTCAACAACCTGACTCTAGTCAAGAAATGGAGAGGAAGAAAACCCTATGTCAGACAGATCAGAACCTTTGGATGTGTTTCTCAGGAACATATCGGTGATAACTAAAGGGAAAAATTGGATGCAAAGAGTCATGCTTGCATCATGATGGGCTATTTTGATGAATCAAAATCCTATCGACTATTTCACCCAGTCAAACAACAGATCATTTTAAGCAATAATGTGATATTTGATTAGAATATTTCAGGCACTAAGTTATTGGAATCCTCTTCTAGTCTATTACACACTGATCTTTTTTATATTTCTAAATAATTTGGATCAATTGTACCCTTCTTTGAAGCTTCAACCAGATATTCAAATATTGCTCTTGAGTGGACTAGTAGTCGGCTACATTGATTGAGAACATCAACACGCATGCTCATTCGACTAACAATCACCATTGACTTGTCTACCTTGGTGGGATTATAAAACCATTAAAGCTATTGGACCTGATGCTAGAGATGCTAGTTTTGGTTAGTATACCTATAGTCAGAAACAACATGGCATTGGTGCACTGATGGCACATGTTCTTGAAACCTGTGAGCTTGACACTTATGTTGATGCTTAGAGAGTGCATGAATGGGAAAGTTCTATGGTTGTTGAAATTAATTCTTAAAATAATATTCATACTTATGAACTGATTCCCCAACCGCAAGGAAATAATGTTGTGAAGTGTCGATGGGTCTACAAGACCAAGTTTACTTCTAATGGTGCATTTGAACATCACAAGGCTTGATTGTTAGCTAAGGGATTCTCTCAACAAGAGGGCATAGAATACACTAAAACATTTCCTCATATCGCAAAAATGAACTCAGTTACATTGATTATTTTCCTTGTTGCTTGTTTTGGATGGGAATTTCATCAAATGGATGTTAAAAGTGTCTTTCTTCATGCAGACTTGTCTGAAGAAATATATATGGAACAACCTCCCGGTTTTGTGATATATTCTAGCCATGGTCGTCGACTAAAGAAGTCATTGTATGGTTTGAAACAAGCACCACATGCTTGGTATGAAATGATTGGTCATTTCTTTCTCAATCTTGGCTTCAAATGTTGTGAATATGATCATGGTATTTACGTATTACATGTTCATGGTAATACTTTGATTTTGGAATTGTATGTTGATGATCTAGTCATAACAAGAGATAATCTCAATCTAATTCCGGGTTTGAAGTAACAATTTGCAGATTCCTTTGAAATGACTTATCTTGGTCTGTTGCATTTCGTTTTGGGCATTCAATTTTTTCAAATGGATGATGGTATCTTTCTTTCTCAACCAAAATATGCTTTGGATATTTTGAAACAATTCAAGATGGGCAGTTGTAAGGCTTGTGCTACACCTTAACATTTGGGCATTAAATTGTTTAAGGACTATGACTCTCCTTGAGTCGACGCCACCATTTATTGACAATTGGTCAGTATCCTAATTTACTTAACTTGCAGTGTGGTTTCTTGGTTCATACAAGATCCTCAAGAAAACCACTAGAAATTTGCAAAGAGAATTGTTCCCTATATTAAGGGAACTTATCAGTATGGGATTAAAACCATTGGTTGGGTTCACTGGTTCTAACTGGGGTAGTGAAATTGACAAAATAAAGTCCACTTCTAGCTATTTGTTTTGACTTAGTTCTCGACCCTTGGATTGGTCATGTAAGAAAGAGAAGGTAGTATCTCTTTCCACTACAACATAAGAAGAGTGTGGTGTTTTCAATGTAGGAATAGAGGCGGTTTGGATCTGTTAGATTCTAGAAGATATTGGATTTCTTATTCAGGCCTCAATTTTTATCCTTTGTGACAATCAGAGTACAATAGAGGTTGCTAATAATCTTGTTTCTCACAACAAAATGAATCATGTTGAACTTCATGTTCACTACTTGAGACAGTTGGTACAAGGAAATGTTGCAACTCTTGTGTTTTTGCATGCCAGATTATCATATTGTTGATATCATTGCAAATCCTCTACTAGAATCTAAGTTTGTGAAAATTTGGGTTATACTTGGGCTTTAGGAAGCTACAATTATGGGGGTGTGTTCAGAGAACATATTCCATCTCATGAATCTCCAGAGCATTGTGTTGATGGGGGGGTGTTGGAACCAAAGGTTATGCAAGTTCATCATGCCTCTGGATCTTCTAGAGATATTCAGTTGAAAGACAACAGTTGACTAATAGAGAAATCGAATGGAGGCTCGACTAAATGGTCAACTGATCAATTGAATGAATGGTCGACGAGGTCATGGTCGATTTGACTAGAGAAACCGACTAATGTATAGGACATTGCAGATTTCATGGAAACAACTAGAAGCAATGACCCCTATTTGTGGACCAAATCATCCTCACTTCAAGGGAGTTTGTTAGATTTTTTTTATATTTGAGACTATAAAAGAATGACCTTATGGATTGTATTAATATAGAATAGATTTTTCAATGTTGAGTAATGCATTGTGATTTTATCATCACAATGCGATGTGCTTGAGTATTGTAAATAGTGTCTTTAGGCACCACCCATCTTCTTGGAATATCTATCCCTTCTGCTATTGTTTCTTTTATGTCCTATTTTTCAATTGGAGGAGGTTAACTAACAAAAATAAGGGAGAAACCCCAGAGGCTCACTAGATATTTTGTCAAAAGACAACAATTGATTGACAGCCGGAATAAGGTTGGGAGAGCCCACATATCTCCAATCATATGCGGAGAAGATACTAACGAAGGCTCCTTCCTCTATAATACATCGATAAATAGTATGATGTTTAACTTGAACCCTTATTTGGAAGGGTGTAGACGAAGGAAGACGGGGCCCAACTAGACTATTCCAATCAAAGTAAGAAATCCTAGACCTTGGTGGGGGATTATTCAAAGTGAATGGGGTTCCCCTTTGTCCATAATTTTCTGAATGGGTAGTGAAGAAGACTTGAGTGATAACCACATCACTCTCCAAAGGAACAGTGGGATCAACCGAAATTTGTATTGGTTCGACTACTTAAATCTTTTCACTCTCCAACAGAAGAGTGGGACCAACCGAAGATTCCATCAGATCTACAACTTGAGTTCTCTTTTTAGAGTTTTAATTTAGCCTCCTAAAATAAAATATCCTTCTTCTTTGGTTTATGAAGACTAACATCTATAAATATATTTTTTTTTAAATCTAAACAATATTTATTTTTGATAGTTTTATTTCACATACATACCCTACACTAATTTAAAATTATAAAAACTCATAACATAAAAATTAATTACCCATACGAATTAAACATATCTATTTTCCAAAATTGAAAGTATCCAAGAGAAGACTCTCAAAGTCATATTACATGAACTAAGAAAATTATAAATCTAAGTTGATGTGGAATTGAACAAATTTATCCTAAATAGATAAATGTTATAAATTTCAATAAGAAAGTGGCATCATCAATATGATGTCTTCTTTCCCAAATGGGTGTCCTTATATAGCATGTCTAGGATTGTGATGCCTATGGTTAGTACTAACTTTCACATTTTATGCAATGTATGTGAATCAAAAGGGTTTACTTCTACTTGCATGAATTATTGAATCCTTAGTGATCCACTCTCTTCCTTATAGGAAAGTAAAAAGCTTGACACCTTGTGGATGGAATGGAGTGAAATGTGGACAAGTTGCAGGCCATGAATATCCACAACCTCAAAATTTATCTCTCTAATAATATGAATTATATGAATTTTACCACCTATACATAAGCATTCCTACACGAATGTCATCTTTGAACCAGGACAATGATATTATAAAGGATCCATCCACATTGAAAAAATTATCCCATGTAATATAGTGTCAAAAGGAATGAATTTTATCACCTAGCTATAAGCATTCCTACATGAATGCCATCTGGGAGTATTTTTCTACAAAACCCTCACTAGCCCCAACATTCACTAATTGAAAGAACAATACGTCACTAAAGGAAAGACAAAATTATATGCAATGCAGAATCAAGAATAGTGTGTAAAGGAAAGAAAACTCACCATTTACCAACATGCAAGAAAACCAACAACAATTACCCATATCACAGGTCAAATTTACTTCAATTACTAATAGTTACCCATATCAAAGGTCATTTTTCTTCAACATTCAAATTGGTTTTTATGACATGAATTTTTATTTGCTCCATGACCTTTGCAATTGTTGATATTATTAAGGAAATGGTACTGAAAAAGGAAAACACTTCAAGGCAATGGAAGTTGACTGCATTCCAAAGGTTGGATTTTTCCTGTGAAGACAACAGTAAGGCATCTCATAGAGCTTGAAGGAAGACAACATCATATTCAAAGGAGAAGTATAAATAGTATACAAAGATGAGCAAACCCACAACAATTACCCATATCAAAGGTCAACTTTATTCAATTAACAACAATTACTGATATCAAAGGTCAATTTTCAAGCTTCTTTTTGTGATAGGGAACTTTATTTCCTCTGTGGCCTTTGCAAATGTTGCTATTATTAAGGAAAGGGCACTAAAAAATAAAATCATTTCAAGGCAATGGAAGTTGTTGACTGCACTCTGGAGGTTGGATTTTCCTATGAACATAGCATTAAGGAATCCTACAAAGATTTAAGGAAGATAAGATTTTACACAAAGTAGGAGAATAAATAGTATACAGTGGCAAGCAAACCCACAACAATTACCAACATGCCATCAAACGCACAACAATAACTAGTATGCAAGCAAACCCACAACAATTATGAGTAATTACCCATATCAAAGGTTGATTTTCAAGCAAACCCACATCAATTACCAACATTTAAGAAAACCCACAACAATTACTAGCAATTAACCATATTAGAGGTCAATTTTCAAACAACCCACAATATTTATGGGCATGCAAGCAAATTGACGACAATTACTAGCAATTACAAACAATTATCCATAGCAAATAAATAATGACTAGCAGATCCATTTCCATGAAAAATATAATTGTGTTGAAAAACAAAATAGAGGTTCAAAGGATGGTAGGATTGAAATCATACAACATAATTGTGCTTCCTTCACCTCAATTTGCCCCAATCCAGACTCTTTTCTTATTTCCATGACCAAATCCTCCATTGCTTCCCTACCACAACAACCACATAAGTGAAATGGCATTAGAATTGCTTATACATAGGTGAAAAAATGAATGCAAAGCTAAAGGGACCAATAATTTACCTCACTTGTTCAAACTGAAACGAGTTGCAGAGAAAAAAATGAGTTGATGGGGCCAAAAAATAATTACAAATCCTAGAATGAGCATGTTCCTGTCCAATTCCGCCACTCAAGAACTCAAATGGTAGGTAAATGGAAAGGAATATCCCACCCACCAAATTACTATGCAAGGATGAGGGCGATAGTTTACACCAAATGCATTGTCATAGGAATAACTAAAATTAAGCGTGATAATGGTAGAATGCCACACGTAACAACACTTGTTATCACATTGAACGTCTCTGCCCACATGAACATACAAGAGCAAGGTCTCTCTAGTTCCAAGTTGAAAGATCACTCCACTATAAGGTGCAAAAAAATTACATGGAAAAGGGAGACCTTAGCCAAATGCATGAGATAGGAAAAAAAACAATGCAATACAATGTAAATTCAACACTACAACCACCGCAACACATAACTCTTGCCATGTAGAAGTTGCAATACAAGACATAAACTCATCTATGCATGGACAATTGGATTTTTTAAAAAGGTTCACCACTACTAGTATCGCTCCGTTAGTCATGTCTAATGAAATCCAACTCCATTATAGGATATACTTTGGATTTAGAGTATGAAGTTGATTGGAAAGTGTGCCCTTCTCGAGAGAATCAAAATTTCATTTTCCAAAGTGTTGTGTGTAGGGAATTGATTGAAGCTAAATACTTCAAAGAACATGAAGTAAAAATTCTTATTAGTATTTTATGTTTTTAAGAAAAATATATATAAAATTATGTTGACGATAGGTTTTTGGTATGATATTTTATATGAAAATATATTTTAAGAAAAAATATGTTAGTGTATTGAGAGTAGCTAAGTTTTTTAACATTCGAGTATGTGGGTTCATAAAATAATAGATTAAAATTAAAAGTAAAAAAGTTTTATGTCGGGTATAAAATAAAATTTTATAACTAAATAAAAAGTTATTAAAATCATTTATGTTGGTTTATAATTTTTTTCTAGTCGTGTAAAAAATTTAAGATTAAAAAAATTATACCACAAAGAATTGGATCTCTCTTGATGCTTAATAGATCCCCGTTTAAGATGGATCTATATTAATTATAGAAAACATTTTATAAATTTAAATGTTTTTGTCTATGTAATTTTTAGCAAAATTGAAATTTTGGATCTATAAAATTATTATTTTAATGAAAAAAGATTGAACACCCTTAAATACTATTATTACTAACATTTTATGTTTACAATTTCATTGATTCCAAATAATTGTTTAAAATTTTAAATGAAAATAGCCAATCTCTTTCATTTCATTTTGAATTAAATCTAATTAATCTAAACCTTTTTATTAATTTCAAATAATTATTTAACCTATTAAGTTAAAATAATCAATCTCCTTATGTATTTTGAACTAAATCTAAATCTTAACTACCCAAATAAAGTTGGTTTGAACTTTGGACAACATACCATTCTGGAGTCAAAAACTAAACATATTATTATTATTTTAATGAAAAATAAATTCAACCCACTTAAATACTAATACTGCTAGTACAACTTGATTATACAATATTAACATTTTATGTCTATAATTTTAACGATTCTTTAAGAATTTTGAAAAATCAAAGTTGAACATCAAATCCAAACACAACACAGGACATAATAATGAAAACATAATTTTCAGAAAATCCAAACACGGGACATAGTAATGAAAACAGGACATAATAATGAAAACAGAATTTTCATTAGTTTAGAGTAAAGCAATTGGCTTAATGGACACTGCTGAGTGCTTTACCAGCTAATAGTCACAAGTTTGATGTAACAGGAAATGAAGCTGAGAACGTAATAATGAAAACATAATTTTATCGGTTCATAGTATAGCTATTGGTGTCAGAGAATTGCTGATATGATGGATAGAATTCTTGATCTTTCTATTGATTATACTTTCAGATATATTATCGAAAAAAGTATTGGACAAAGATCCTGGTACATTATAATGGGAAGAACGGTAGATGAGCTGCTGAGTTTCTGGTCTAATCAGATTTTTTTTCTGAAGAGATATAAGTTATGTTATGTGATGTTTTTTCTTTGAGGTAGTTTGATAAGAGTTTGTTCTTAGTATATGACTATATATATGCTTTGAATTTGATAGGGGTAATGATCTGATATATTTTGTATATGCATCAGATGTTTTATTATATATGTCTAAGTTTATTTTGGCAAGTGATATATACTTTTTTATTTCTTAGAAATATTAAAAGTATGATTTTTTTTTCCTCTGAAAAAAATAGAGTTATTGGCTTGATGGACTAATGGTTCCAAGTTTGATCCAATTCTAAATGAAGCTGAAGCAAGATAAGTTATATAATGGAAGGAAGCTCCATGGACTAACTCAAATGATTGAGTGCTGTAAGCTATAAACACAAAATTGTGAGCAAAGAGTCTCAGGATCAAATCCCAAATGACTATACATTGCTATATAAAACTTCAATTGATGTGGCTCAGCAAAAAACAAAAAAACAACTCACCTGAATCTGGGTTGAGCGACCTACCGTTCCAGTCAAATACTGAAACTTCTTCTACGTGCCTACCGTTCAGCTCAAGACACAGCTGAGTCTACCACGGCATTTGTTCTATGTTGCTACTGTTCAAATCAAGTCAGCTTAGTCTACCACAACACGTATTCAATGCATCGAGTGACGAGTCTCTGCACAGAGAATTAAAAACAAAGTATATTTGACATAAGAAGCAAAGTCCTTATCACCCACGTCAATTAACAGCCTTTTCTGAAATGAAATCCGCGTTTTCCACTATTATAATTTCGATAACGAAAGCCCTTTTGACTTTGGTTTCATCGTGCTAAGAATTGGATTTGACTACAACCTCTAAGGCGGCGGCGGCGGCGGCGGCGGCGGCTCATATATGTATATATGTATAGCACATGATGAGAAGCGCCAGGGACCAGAAGTTTGAGAAAACCAGCGTTAATGGCTCAGTTGGTATATGCACTGCTCTTTCTCTTTCACGTGCTGTCTGCAACAATTGGCTGCCATGGGCTCGCCAATGATGGTAAGCCCTGTTGCAATTATATTGTCTAAAATGAACGCTATTTAGCCTTTTGTTTATTTTACATTCTCTGGGGGCATTTGTGGTTGCAGGAAAACTAGAGCTCCAAATGAATATGGGTCATATGGATCGATGGCGTTTGCAGGGAAGAAAGATAACAGAAGAAAGCCAAATGAAGGACGCAGATAGCCGAAGAAGGCAGCCGCTTAGCCCACCTGCACCATCAAGAAACCCAACTGTCAGCTACAAACGGTTTCCCCCTCCACCTGTGCCATATGTTGGCTAAATCCTTTGGAAGTTTATCAAGAAAAATTCTGCAAACATGAAAGTATACATATCAATTGAATGTAGATTCGATTGTCAATTGAATGTAGTTCTAATTGTTCAGAGGAATGTTGTTATACTTTCAAATTCTGTAACATGTTATGTAATGGAGGATTTCTTCATTTTTCATAAATAATAAAAATTATGAAAATATATGTCATGTTTCCTTTGTATTCCACCTCATGAATAAGCAACAGTATCTCTGTAATCAAAGTGCTTGGGTTTCATGTATATTCAAGCAAGCTCATAAGCACCAAGATAAGTGTAATTACTAGTAGTATTTATTCCATACATGTTCAGAGCTATTACCATACCTGGAGTACTTTTATGTATTCACTGTTTCAGATTGGTCTAGCTTATCCTGTTGATTAGGTAAAAAAATAGAAACATAATACACCATAGTTTCCATTAGATACACTGTATAGATAGAGTGCAGTGAAACTTGTAGTAATCTCTGTAGATCAGATTGTCAATTGAATGTAGATTAGATTGTCAATTAAATATAGATCCTATTGTTGAAAGAAATGTTATCTGTAACATGTTATGTAATAGAAAATTTCTTCATTCTTCATAAGTAATAAAAATCATGAAAATATATGTCAATTAAATATAAATCCTATTGTCAATTGAATGTATATCAAATTGTCATTCCTGAATGTTGTTATACTTTCAAATTCTGTAACATGTTATGTAATAGAGGATTTCTTCATTCTTCATAAATAACAACAATTATGAAAATATATATCAATTGAATGTAGATCTGATTGTCAATTGAAGAGAGATCCTATTGTTAAAAAGAAATATTGTTATACTTTCAAATTCTGTTACATGTTATGTAATAAAGAATTTCTTCATTCTTCATAAATAACAAAAATCCTTATTTATTTTCTATGCTAAAAAATATGTATGACAATATAAGTTTCTTTCAACTCTAATTTTGAAATCCATCAGAATTTCCAAATTATACAACATTAATATATTAAAATAATGTCATATCTTGAATAAAATTCTTCGCCTTTTCATGTTTTTCAATGAAATTGATTTTTTATACTCTAAGAAATTGAATGTCAAATCTTTATCTTTGAATAAAATTTGCCTTTTATGTTTTTTAATTAAATAAATTATTTACAACTAATTTAGCAGTAATATAATAAATATATTAAAAATCAAAATATACATAATTGAATTGAAATACTTAAAGCCTTAAAATCAAAAAAATTATATCTCAACTTACTAGATAGTTTTCATAGCACACACTATGAGTTATAAATTAGGGCACTCAAAACCACTTTCCAAAATTCCCTAACTTGGAAATCAACTTTATTAGGTTAGTACTCCAATAGAATCCCTACATAGAGTGGCTTTATCTCCATTTACTGATTTTGGCAATGCATATGTAGCATTCTCCTCTACTTCCTATTTGCTCAAGATAGTTATGCTTCTATCTACTATTTCTCCTCAAAATGGTACCTAACTTCTATCTTCTTGTTCCTTGTATAGAATGTAGGATTCTTACCTAAAGTTATAGCACTTTGGTTATCACGATGAACAACCAATCCTCCTTCCTTGAATCCAATGCCCTCACATAACCTCCTTAACCAAATCACTTCCTTGGTTGCTTCGGTCAAGCTATGCATTATGCATCATAGTATATAAGGAGATATTAGGTTGTCGTTTCTCATCTAACTGATTTCTCCATAGAACAAGGTAAAACAAATGTGCTAGTAGATTTTTTGTCATTTGCATCCCCTATCCAATGTCCATCCACATAACCATGCAAATCTTTAAAAAAAAACACAATACTTTTTTCTTCTTTGTATCATATCCCAAAATCCATGGTGCCAAATATGTATCTCATCGATCTTTTTACAACATTTCAATGATACCTTCTAAGATTTTCCATCAACCTGCTTACTAGCTCCCACTACTTGTGCAATGTCTAGTTGAGTGCATATCATACAATATATAGCTTTTCCTACTACCTTGGAAAATTGTTTCCTTTAAGTCTCTTCCTCATCTTGGATTTCCTTGGGGAACTTGTCTTTTGACAACTTGACTCTCAATGAATTCCTAGAGGCTTACATTGTGTGATCCCTCACAACTGAAGTAGCCTACCAGCATAGATCCATCTTAAACTCGTGTCTATCAAGCACTGAGAGGGATCCAATTTCTTGAGGTGTATTTCTTTTTTTTAATTTAAACTCAAGAAATTTGATCTTTCTTGATTGGTAGATCTGGGTTTAAGTTTTAAGTTTTTATTTTATAAACGAACATCTATTTTTTAATTACTTTTCATAATATTTTATTTTATGAACCAACACGGATTTTTTTTTAAATATTTTCCATAATTTTTTATTTTATGAGCCGACATGAATTTTTTTAATTATTTTGTTACTAGCATTATAACGTTATATCACGTTAGAGGATCTCTCCCATACTGGGCTGTAGAGCACCTCGTTTCACTCGGTGCAATGATTGTACTTATTTTGGCTCAACCAATTTTTTCTACTTGGATTGTCCCTTTTCACTCCAATGCCAAGAATATAATGACCATCTCCTAATTATTTGAATTGGCCCTTCGTGAGCTTAACATGTTCTTTGGTGTAACCCAGAAAATAATATCATATATACATATAGACAAGAATAATAAAATTGTTACGGCTATTTATGATGCTAATATAATAATTAGCATCATACATTATAAATCATTAGCTAATCACATATATGTCAAAATTTTGATACTATTCCCTTGCTCACTACCTAAGTCCATATAAGGACTTCTTAATCTTACACGCGATGTTTTACTTCCCTTCTACAACCAAAATATTTGCTACATATAAGTTTCTTCTTTGATATTTATATGCACAAGAACATTATTTTTACGTCTATTTCTTCTACCTCCAAACTTTTTGTTGCTACTAGTGCTAGTAACATACTAAAAAATGTTAATTGTGTCACTCAAAAAAAGGTTTCATAGTACTTTAGTAGATATATTTGGGAGTATCCTTTAGATACCGATTAGGCCTTATATCTTTCAACACTCCCATAAACCCTAACTTTGTTTTTAAACAAACATTGGCAACGCATTTCCTTTCTTCCAGTATGCAATGCTTGTGAACTCCAAGAACTATTATTTTTAGTAACCTTCATCTCCTCCTCCAATTCTATTCTCTAAACTAATTACACCTTATATCTTTCAATACTCCCATAAACCCTAACTTTGTTTTTAAACAAACATTTGCAACTTATTTCCTTTCTTCCAATACACAATGCTTGTGAACTCCAAGAACTATTCTTCTTAGTAACCTTGATCTCCTCCCCCAATTCTATCCTCTAATGATGGTTTTCACTATCATTGAGTGCTTGCCCACCAATGTTAGGCTCCTTTTCAACTAATATTAGATTTTAAAGTAGCAAAAAGCTATCAATAAAGTAACCTACCTTGCATGTCTTCTTTAGTGAAGGCCACTCATTGGCTCTTGATTAGATTGATTAATATGTTAGGCTCCTTTTCAACTAATATTAGATTTTAAAGTAGCAAAAAGCTATCAATAAAGTAACCTACCTTGCATGTCTTCTTTAGTGAAGGCCACTCATTGGCTCTTGATTAGATTGATTAATATTGGGATAGTATTAATCATAACGTCCTAATATTTCTAGTGCTATTGGATATTGAATCTTGCATGTGACTACATGTTTATATTGAAATGTAACTTGATGATTTTCTTCATTCAATTCTTGCAAAGGTCTTATGATCTTAGGATATCCCTCAAAGCCTAATATCATTCCCCTTGTTCTTCTAAGATATTTTGGTTCAAACTTCCACTAATGTCATTTTGCTAAGCATTGTATAGAGTAGCTTTCCACTTTGGAATTCCATGAATTTGATAGAACTAGTCAATTTTTGATAGAGAGAGTAGTGAGGTGCTCTACAACCCAGCATGGGGAACATGTTGGAATGTAATGTGACCAAATTAAAAAATTAGATGTCGGCATAAAAAATTTAATTGATGTCGGCGTAAAAATATATAAAATTAACATGGGTAACATTGATGTGGAAACTATAACCCACATCTATCACAAATGTGAAAATTAGACACGGGTATTCCAAGAGTTGCAAGACCAAAGAAACCTTCCACTAGATAAAGAAAATGATCGATTGATCTATGTGATGCAAATACATGAGAGACACTACTATTTATAGTAATGCAAGAGACCCAGCGATAGCTAATCATAGTTGGGCATAGATGAGAATGCCTACATGAGATTACTACTCACATAGGATGGCTGCAATGGAAAAATGAAAAAACACTAACCACCCCCCCAAGCAAAACCTAGGGAGGATACAAAAGAAAACAAAAATGGGTCTCGACAATGAGGCCTAATTATAAGGTACCCATGTACAAACTCTCATAAGCGGAGAAAAGGAGAAAACCCTGTAGGAAAAAACTCCCCAAAATAGAGAAAGCAACATAAACAAAAGTGAAGGTAGGAGGACTCGATATGAGCCCCCAAGTACAACTTCCTTCACCCCAAGCATCAATCATAACTAAAGAAAATGAGGATATTCCAAAGGTTTAGTGAATATGTCTTCAACTTTATCTTCAATAGGCAAATACTCCAATCTAAGAACACCATCCTGGATGAGTGGTCGAATAAAGTGCATGTGGATCTCAATGTTTTTTGTGCGTTGATGCTCAATTGGGTTGTGAGAGATGTGTATGGCACTCTGATTATCACACCAAAGAGTAGTCCGGTGATCTTATGGAATGCCAAACTCTATCAATATCTTTCGAAGCCAAAGGACTTCTTAACTAGCAAGAACTACTACACAATACCCAGCTTTTGTAGAAGATAATGCAATGGTTGATTGCTTCTTATAAGACTAGGAAATAGGAGAATACCCAAGACAATAAACAAAACCATATGTGGAATTATGATCATCAATGAAACTAGCTCAATCAAAATCAGTGAAAACCCCAGGCTGAGAAGCACCCAAGGTGTATTAAATGCCAAACTCGATAATACCTTGAATATGCCTAAGAATGCACCTTTTTTTCCTTCTAGTGACTCTCATGTGAATCTTGAGAGAACCAATATACAAGCTCAATTGCAAAGGAGATGAGTCGGGACATGTATAAGTGAAGTACAATAGACTCCCAACCAATTGTTGATACAATGACAGATTGACTTGTGGTGAAGAGCAGTAGGTAGAAAGAGTAACACTTGA
This sequence comes from Larix kaempferi, assembly GCA_027924585.1. NCBI lineage: Eukaryota > Viridiplantae > Streptophyta > Pinopsida > Pinales > Pinaceae > Larix > Larix kaempferi. The sequence continues at coordinate 5,442,075 of BSBM01000241.1, read as the reverse complement.
CTGAAATGGAGTAGGTGCAGGCATACAATCAACCATGCCAAAGCGTTGAAGTAAATAAAGGGAATAACTCTGCTAAAAAATAAAGATCCATTATGAAGCCTGAAGAACCTACAAACCAAGAAAGTAATGCAGGAGACCAAGATCTGTCATATCAAATTGTTCCATCTATGCTTGTTGAACATTTTGAATCATAGATGAAGAAATCCCCATGAAAGTTAAATCATCCACATACAAAACCAAAATCCAAATATTTGAGCCTTGCTTCTAGGTGCTTCTTTGAGACCATAAAGTGAACGTATAATCCCGCAAACAAGAGAAGAATCCTACACAAAACCAAGAGCCGACTGCTCCATGTAGAGTTCCTCCCGTAAATCCCCCTGCATAAAAGCGTTCTTCACATCCATCTGATAGAGTGACCAACCTTGGGATGTCGGAAGAGAAAGCATAAAATGTATGGAATTAATCTTGGAAACAAGGGATAAAGTCTTGGAATAATGAATCCCTTCAACTTATGAAAATCCCTTGGCCACTAGTCGTCCCTTATGCTTGTCAATAGAACCATATGCAACATATTTGGTTCTATATACCCATTTGCAATTAACTAAATTATGTCTCTCAGGACGAGGAACGAGATCCCATGTGTGATTCTTCATCAAGTAAGAATACTCCACTGTCATGGAATGCCTCCATTCAGTTTCCCCAACAACATCATAAATTTGTTGAGGATCATCTAAATGACATGACTGAAAAGAGAGACACTAGTCGTCTGTAGATGAATATTGCAAGGACCATGAGAAAAATAACTAAAATTGGTTTGGCTCATAGCCATACCATTCAATCCTCTTTCGCTCACAAAAACTCCTCCTCTTTCACTCATGAAAGATCCTCCTCAATTATTGGTCATGTCCAGACTATTTGAGTTCTAGTGGTGCTAATGGTTGATTTTCTTCTAGCTAATTTTCATCTTTAGTAGGGCGATTTTCATCATCTTCTTGTTCTTTAAAATAAAATATTTCAACATGATATACGCCATCATGGACATCTATGGGGGAGTAGAAGCATGTATGTGTTTGAAACGCTCATTAAAATAGATAACCTTTCAAAACAAGACATCTTTAGAAATAGGATCAAACAACATGCATGCTTTCATTTCCTCATAGTAACAAACAAATATAAATGGTTGTCCTTTCTTCTACATAGCTTTGTGCTTTTCATGTGGAATTAATTCCCATGCTTGATTTCCAAACTCTCTCAAATTAAAGACATGCGACTTGACATGGCTCCAAGCTTCCTTTGGAGTCATATGCTCTATGAGGCATCCGATTCTAAATGTAATTAGCACAATTCATTTCTTCGCCCCGAAAGGTAGGTGACATGTTCTTGGATAAAATCATGCATTTTTCCATTTCTTTCAATGTCCTGCTCTTTCTTCCAGTAATGCCATTTTGCTGACGGGTGTGGGGAACAACTATGTTGATGTGGAATGCCATGTTCTCTACAAAATTCCTTGAATCCCTGACCGCCATACTCCCCCATTATCTGTGCATAGATTCTTGATAGAAAGAGAGGAATGCTTCTCAACAAAAACCTTGAAGGTATTAAGAGTGGCAAATAATTCACTCTTATACTTAAGAAAGTACACTTAAGAGTGACGTGAAAAATCATCAATGAAAGTGAATGCATACTTAGCCCCTAGAAATAAATGAGCTGGAAATGTCATGATATCTAACTCAATAAGTGTGGTATCATGCAAGGCCTTTCCTTTCAAAGTTCCTAATTTTAATTGCCAAGAACAAATCTTGGAAAAACTCCATCAATGCAAGAAGCTTTAGGAAGTCCATGAACCAAATTTTTTGTGCTCAACTATTGCAAATACCTATAGTTTAGATGTCTAAATATTTCATGCCAAATCCTGCTCAAAGAATCAACATGTGCAATGAAAGAGGAAGCAAAGGAGGGCTCAAAACTAGCAAACATGTATAATCTAGAACTATTATCAACACTTCCAGAAGCAACAACAATGTCTAGATGTCACGTTCCCTATGCTCAAACGTGACCTTTCCTTGTCTTAACCAATGTTCTACCCTGTAAATTCTTTTTTTCTTTCTGTAAATGTATTATGTGTATACACATGTGCAATTTTCCCTTTCCGCAACACATTCTCCCGATCCGCAAAGGTGGGATCCGCAATCTGCAATACCTGCCACTACCGGATCCACAATTGACCTTCCTGCAACCCGCATTCCGCATTGCGGGATTGCGGGTCCTCTATCTCGCGACCTCCATCAAAATCCTCGCCCGCAACCTTGTTCCTCCACGATACCCCTTGCGGGTTGCGGAAAGGCGGGCACAACTCTGCCGAAATTCCCCTCCCGCATCCCGCATTCTGCATTGCGGATTACGGGCATGCGGGTTGCCACCGCAGCAAGCATCCATGCCCTTGCAACCAACTTCCAAGGGCCCTAACTTCCTCGTCCCTTAACCAAATTGAGCAAATTAGGTACCGTTGGAAATCTCTTGGAGAGATATATCCACTGGCGCCATCCCAAATCACAACTCAGATTCCCAGCCTAGCCATATTTCCATCTGAAGTTTAACCATGACCTCTTCCCCTCTTTTCCCCTATTCTGCAAGGAGTCATGAACTTCCATCCAAAGGTGAATGCAATACAATGCTAACACATTCAAGGACTAACTCCAACATCATGCAACAGCCTGCAAGGTTAGTGTACATGAAACTATGCAAGTAATAAAGCATTATATACAATAATTTAGCCTCGTACATAGGCTCATACCCAACCATTCATGTAAGCATTCATTCATTCAATTAACAGGAAATATAACAGCAAAATAGCACATGAGATAACTTCAATATACAGCTTAAGGAACACCCTCCCATTGATCCGACCAATGGAGGAGACTGTGAACTGCCCAATTAGCTGAATTATAAAGTTTCATTAACAGAGAATGTGTAAATGAAGTTACAGCCATTTAATTACAGTGGAATAATCAAGCTCCATTCACACACCCAGATTGTAACTACTCATCACAGGCATGATAATGATCCTAGTAGATAAACCACTCAATCGCATTTGTTCATAAGCATTCAGATTCTACAATCCAACTCACCCATTACATCCAATCTAGAGAAAACAGCATCCATTCATTACACTGGAAATGGACAGAGTTAACAATGGCAATTAACACGTATCTTTAATGAAGATTGTCCAACTGACTGGCTAAGTGAGAGCAGCGTTCCACCCAACCATAGATCTCTACCCAGCCTATATTCTTTCAACACTCAAAGATCACCCCCGAGTTGGACCATGTATCCACTAAGGAGATCTCACACCAAAGGCACAAACACACCACATCCAACCCAAGAATGGTCCCTTCACTGCTACCCAATCCCTCAGGCTTCCATTCCTTCCAGGGCTATTCAGGACGGGCATACAAGGGTAGAGCTGATAATCATCATAGATATCACTCTTGATGGTTCTCAACAAATCCAGTCTCTTTCCCCATGCCCCCAATCCAATTTACTCTTGGATTTTCTTCAATTCAGGTCATGTGACAGTCAATCTCGTCACTTGAATTCGGGGCTTCCAAAACTGGGCTTCCCTATGGATTTCTGGTACATTCATGCTTCCAATTTTTCCCCAAGGGTTATGCCTATGGATCCCCCACTCAAATTCGTGATACACATCAAATTTTGGGCTTGTCCATCACTCCAAAAACACGGGTCATTCTACAGTCGCGATTTTCTGTAGTTTTCCATGGTTGTGCCTCCTCTGAACGGTCCGGGAATGGTCTTCCACTATTGCCTAATGGAATGGGGATGAGGGAGGACGAATTTCCATGGAGATGGCTTGCTTCTGGACCAAGCAAACTCAACCCATACGAATTCTGAGTTCGCCCATTCCTCATTTAATTTCTAATCTGACAATTCAACAATTTTGTTACATCAAGTAATTGGGTGGTAGGGACAATTCAAAGGGTTCATCATTCGACACTTGGCAGGCAAGGGTGTAATCCGACCCCCCTCACCTCTCACCTAGTGGATACATGTGGTCCTTCATTTAGTTGCTCCCTCATAGCCAACCTTTGGGCCATTTAATTTATGTGAGCATATACATTTACACACTATGGGTTGGCCATACAACCAACCATAAAGTCCAACTTCGTGCCTATAGCGATTCACTAGTCGGGCCTTGGCCTTGAGCCCGCACTAAGAATTATACATGGAATTTACAATAATTATATGCAACAGAAAAATATGTCCAGGGGTCTAAAATGGGGTATTACATTCCCCTCCCCCTTGGAATAACACCATCCTCGGTGTTCCAAGATTTAAGAATATTACACAACATTTACAAGCTTCCAAAAATTTCAAAATGTAGCAGGTTGTTCCTGCATTCATCAATTGGAGATGTCAAGGTGAGGTTCTTTAACCTCCTCACATTGCTCCTACTGGATGTCACTTTTCTTGTTGCCCCTTGCTGGACATTCACGGAGGAGGTGACTCCTCCACATCCCCAACATTCCATTGGAGATAACTACCTATGTTTTCCTTTGTCAACATTCTTGCTCTCTTCCAACCCTGGGAGTTTCTTACTTGGCATAAGATACAAATGCTTCTTTCCACAACTAACCACCTTCAAGATATCCTTTACCTCATTTTGCAGGCCTGTGGAGTCTTGCATAACCTTCTTGTTCATCTCATTTTGCTGCCTAATATTTTCTTGGGTCTTCATCATTACTTGCAGCAGCCTCTCAACCAGCTGAGAAAGCTTTTCATCTGTTGCCATTTTCATGTATGTGGCTGTCCAAACCTGCTTTTTAATAGCTACACCCAATTCCTCTTGGTGCTCACCTATGAAATTCATCAACCATGAATCTCATTAGGTCATAACATGACATAAATATTTAAAAATCAGGCATTTGTTTTTCCAAATGGATAAGGTAATCTCATGCTTATCCAAAGCACCTATCACATTTCACATTCAATTCAAGAATGCATGAATTCATTCATTCTCATTCCTTTCAGGAATCAAATTAATTCAACATGCACAATTTATTTCAAAACAGAATTAAACATAAAACTTTCAGCTGCAACATGCATTCAATGACTTCTATTTTCTTCATGCAATATCAAAATGGAAAGAGGAAGGAGTAAGAGGTTCTCCCTCTCAGCCTTTTTCCCTCCTTGAACTCCACAACCGTGGTTCTTTGCATTTTAGCCTCTTTCACTTCATGCTGCATGTTCATCCTCCCTTTTACCCGAGCACTTCACCCTTAAGGTCTGCTCAAAATCAGAGGAATTACATCCTCCATATACTTAGCCAAAGGAAACCCATCCTTAGGATTGCTCATACTGAGCATCCATGTAGGACAACCACATGTCCAATCTTATAAACAACTAAAGGAAAATCCATCCTTGGCACCACTCCTACCGAGCATTTTCCTTTCCATGGTTGCTTTCCCTCCAAGCTTAGGTGTCAAATAATTTCATGCCCAATTACCATTTATCATCACCATCACCATCTATCATCATCATCTAAATTAAAATATTAAATTTTTATGTTATGTTAACTTTATTTTTATGAGATGTTAAATTAAAAAAAGTTTAAATTTGTTTGGTTGTTGAGGATGTATATTGTGCCATGTTTTATCATTCATGGGTTAATTTGGAACTTTGTAATGTGTAGATTTGAGATGATAGTAATAAAAAAAAATCATTCCATTAATTAATACTATAAATAAAAATGTTAGTTAACACACTATATAAGATTCTAAGCTCATATATATGTACAAAATATTCCTGGTTAATTTATGGATTCTATTCTTATTGTATTGATCCACCTAATAAAGAAAAACTAATTTTCTTTTTATGAGATGCACTTAAAAATCCCTTCATATTTCTCTTGATTATAAAAAGTTGTAAGTCATCTAGGATTGGACCCACACTTCCAAGGATTATCACATAATTACATTATGAGGTAGAGAGCAAAATTTAGTGTGGTGCAAGTTTTATCATGTATAGCAAATGAATGGTATTTAAATTTATTTGTTGCCTTGTGTCCCTTCCTATTTTAGTGGGGGTAAGGTTGTAAACTTAGAAATTCCTACATTTACATTTTCAACAAGTATGTGGCACTTTTTCAATGCCCAGAATATGAAAATTTTGGTTTGGTTGCATTTCACATTGCTTATAAGGCTTGACAAACATTTATTCTAATGTTTGAAATGCCCTCATTATTCCTCTGGTGTATGCAATTTATTTCTTATGCTACTAGTTAGTGTTCTTTGAATATTTTGCAAATTGTGTGCCGCATGGTTGCATCATGCACAATGAACCCACCACATTTCGTTGGGATAATGTTATTGAAAACTATATGAATATATCTCTATTAATGTTAATCTTATAATACATTTAGCCTCTTATTTTTGAAGTTTTCCAAGAACTTGGTATTGTTGCGACTCGGTTGTCCCCTTCAAGCTCTTTTGCTTTATAAGCTTCAGGAGCACTTCACCTCTGTATTCTTTAGTTATAACTTCTAGTCTCACCCTTTTTCTTTGTGGCCTTTTTTTAGTTATAACTTCAAATTTCTTGCATCCATATTTATTTTCTATATTAAGTTTTCCTTTGATATCATTGTTTTACACCATGGCATCCAACTACCATGAAAATATAAAATAGAAAAATGTTGATACATTACTCTTAAATCTCTTCCAAGTGCTCACATGTGTAAAAGAAATGAACAAAATGTTATAAAATAGAAAAATATGCTTAGATTACTCATGATTCTCTTCCAATCTAGTGGCCTAATATAATAGAAGAAACTTTCCAAACTATCATATTCCAAAAACCAAAGAGCATTACAAAATTGCTCATCATATTGATATTTTTTACAATCAAATGGGTTTGAATCTATCCATTGATTTTGTCAATATCAAGTATTTTATTATAGATATTATGGTGAAATTTGCATCATTTGAGAACATAGTACAAATGTTGTACAAGCATGTGGTCCCAACTCCAAAGGAGCAATGCAGCACACATGTTCAAGTGGGTGTGAATTTACGAGAGGATACATTGTTGGGATATTTTGTCATACTATTTCTCACCTTGCAGACAACCTTGTCTCCTTCCTCAATAATTCTAAAGGTGCTACTGTGATCGAGGTAGGAGAATATTCATCCAATCTCACTACACATTTTTAAAGGATCTGTAATTTAGGTTAAATGGAAACATAACTTAGAAACTCCTAACAAATATAGGGCTTCGTGAAATTGAATGTTGTGGAGTACATAATCTCCTTAAGGCATAACAAGGTATGGAGGAAGAGCATTTGAGCATCCACAAGAACCAGTAAACCTCAAAATTGAGTGGGTCATCTATCAAAGCACCACCCATATGTTTAAATCATTCCAAAAAAACTACATATATATAATTGAAAGTCCATAATACTATAGTAGCATAATTCTAAAGGTAACTAAAAAATCTAATATAAATAAAATATGAAAATAAACTACTTATAAAATTAAAAATATATCATTTTAAAAAAATTAAAAATACACATAAACCAATATAATATACTATATACATTAATATTTATCATTAAATATTAAACATTTTTCCCTGAAATACACATCTCAATTTATTATTATTATTATATGAAAATATTATTTAAAATGTGGGTTATATGGACCTATCCTCAATCTTTTAAACAATTTGTCATAAATATTCTTGTGAATCTTTTAAACAGTTTCTCATCCTCAATCTTTTAAACAATTTCTCGTAAATACTCTTGTGAATCTTTTAAACAGTTTCTCATAAATATTTTTGCAAACGTAAATGCATTTGCTCGTATAGTCATACCCCTTAACTTAGTTTCAGAAGCAAAGATAGAAGCTAAGGGTAAAAGCCTAAGTTTAATCTCAGTTACAGACACACCGAGTTTAATTTAATACTAAGTCCAATTCGATTCAATAGAATTTATAAGCACACAAATTATGTCGTGACAAAACGGAGATTCCACATACTGAAGCTATTTGATTTTTTTTAGCACCAATGATCAAATAACGGAGGGGAGATTCTGGGGTCCTGCTAATAGGCGGGGTGGTTGGGGCAGTCGGTTGTGGCCGTCCCCACCCTGGATCGAACCCCAGACCTTATTATATCGGCGCCCTCGCCTTGTATACGCGCGTCGGCTATTCTATGATGTTGAAAAAATGGAGCGAAGATTCCACATACTTGAATTTCACAAGGGGCAATGTTTGGGAGACGTCAAGATTGCAATGGTGGAAAATCCATTGGATTTTGGTCGTCATCTCTTGGTATGCTTAAATGCTTTTTGATTCAGATTTAAATAAGCTTTAGTTAAGCGGTGGTTAAAAAAGGGCCCATGTTTATTAAATAGTATTGGTTTTATGTTTATATTAATTAGTTTAATATTTATGTTAGTTTGATGTTTATATTAATTACATCGATAGGCATTTAGATATTATCTTGGATTTTGGGCTTCCTTGAGTGGATCAACAAGATTAACCTAAGTGTAACAAGTGAATTCATTTCATGGTCACCATATCTTGTTACACCAATAGGTGTTTATATCTTAGAATTTGGGGTGGATTACCATCTATGATTTTCCTAGATTGAAGAAGTATGGGACAAGTGTATTGTCCAAATTGATTTTATGGTCGTCATTCAAAATTAGAAATAAACAATTATTAAAAAAAGAAATATAAAAAATAACTAGTAGTTGATGTATGGCTAACTCGTAACTTGTAACCTGCCACAAGTTAAGTGGTTGTGCTAGTTATACTTACATGCATCTTGATTAAGATTTAAATAAGCTTCAGTTAAGTGGTGGTTAAAGAAAGGGGTAACAATAATGGCATAGGTTCAATTGATTGATTCTAAAACATACTTGACACACGGAAAGGCCAACATATAAAAGTCGAGTTCTGAGGAGTGGCTGACATAGGTTAAAATTTCCCTTGAATAAAAAGAACAACACAGTAAGTGACTGAGGCAACATAAACTATAGGAGGAACATAAATGTAAATCTATGACATATGAAACATCAACAAAATCTCTATAATGACTAGAAGAATAACTAGTCAATGGAGTATAAACGCAAAAATTGATTCAGCATCTTAAAATCCATACTAAACCCAATATGATGAGAGAAAAAACTCAAAACTATGTGCTTTGTTCAAGGGCGACAAGACTGTTGCCAAGAATAAATGGGAACTGACTCTTTCCCATCAGTCTTTAACAAGTTATACAACTTGATGAGAACCCGACATTGTTCTCGTTTTTTGGGGGGTCAATTTAAGTAGTTTTTTTTACCTCCATTTCAGAAAGTGTGTATACTATTAGCACCATTTTTCATTTTGAGCCATTTTTTGTGATTTTAAAACTTCTTGGTCATAAAAAAATCTATAATTTTTATTTACAAATTTCTCTTAAATAAGACATATTTTGGGCAAATTTGTAAAAAAATGAGAAAATAAAGACATTTCAAACCAATTTTAATGTATTTTCAAATATTTTATGTATAAAAATGATACTATTTCACATTATCATTTCCATAAAGTGATGATTTGCATAAACTCAACAGAAAGTATACCGTCTATTTATAAATAACATATTAAAAACTTAAAACTTATTCTCAAAATAAAATCTTAAAGTCAAAACAATACAGAAATATCTTATCAAAAAGATGGTGGACATGTGCGCATTAGTCAAACAAAATTGTTGGGGGCATGTTCATTGGGTGTGCATTTGTTGTATGCAATCGTCGAGCACGCATTCGGTGGACGAAATCATTGGGTGTACATTCATTAAAAGAAATCATTAGGAACATATTTGATAGATGCAATCGTTGGGCACATGTTCATTGCGCATACATTCATTGGATGCAATCATTCAGCAAACATCCATTGGACACAATCGTTAGGCATACATTCGTCGAATGTAATCATTGGGTGCCTGATTGTTATGCACACAATCGTCAAACATGATCCTTGAATGAATCTCTGGTTGACACAATCATTAGGAAAACATTCATTGGACACAATCATCGGGCACATTCTCAATGGGTGCACATTCATTGGAAGAGATTGTTGAACTTATTTTGGATTAGCTTGACTTAGCTTGACTTATTTCAGCTCAACTTGTCTTAGTTTGACTTATTTCAACTCAATTTGACTTATTTTGAATTTGTTTGACTTAGTTTGACTCATTTTACTTGGTTAGACTCAATTTAAATTATTCTCAACTTAAGTCTAGTTGATTTGACTTATTTCAACTTAGTTTGACTTACTTCGGCTCAATTTGACTTAATTTGCCTCAATTTCACTCAGTTTGACTTATATCAATGCAATTTGACTAATTTCAACTCAGTTTGACTAATTCCATCTCATTTTAACTAATTTCGACTCAATTTGACTTGGTTTAACTTATTTCAATTCAATTTGACTTAGTTTGGCTAATTTTGACTTAGGTTCAACTTAGTTTGACTTAATTTGACTTAGTTTGATTTGCTTTAGCTCAGTTTGACTTATTTTGGCTCAGTTCACTTATAACTTAATTTATCCTTATTTGAATTATTTCAACTTAGTTTGACTTATTTCATCTTCATTTGACTTAGTTTAACTCATTTCGACCCAATTTGACTGATTTTGGATCGGTTTGACTTAGTTTGACTCAATTTGATTTAGTTTCAATTTAGTTTGGCTTAGTTTGACTTATTTCAACGTAGTTTGACCTATTTCGACTCAAATTGACTTATTTTAACTAAAATAGTTTCTCAGTTTGACTTATATTAAATTAGTTTGACTTGTGTAAGCTTATTTTAACTTATTTGATCTCAATTTGACTTATTTTGACTCAATTTGGCTTAGTTTGACTTATTTCAGCTCAGTTGACTTATTTCAACTTAGTTTGACCTATTTCAACTCAGGTGGACTTATTTTCAACTTAGTTTGGTTTAGTTTGACTTAGTTTGCTTACTCCAATTTAGTTTGACTTAGTTTCGACTTAGTTTGGCTAAGTTTGACATATTTCAACTCAATTTGGCTTAGTTTAACTTATTTAAGCTTAGTTTGACTTATTTTGGCTCAATTTGACTTATTTTGACTGAGACGGGCATACATTCATCAAATGGAATTGTTGGGAACATTTTCATTAGGTGCACATTTGTCAGACGCAATCATTGGGCACACATTAGTTGGACGCAATTGTTGGGAACACATTTTCTAGATGCAATCATTGGGCGCACATTTGGTGTATGTAATTGTTGGATTCATGTTTGTTGGGCACATATTCATTGTGCATACATTAGTCAAATTTAGTCACTGAGCAATAGTTGGATGCACATTTGTTGGATGCAATCATTGGGCACATGTTTGTTGGGTGCACATTCATCAAATTAAATCATTGAGGGCACATCTAGTGAATGCAATCATTGGGTGTAAATTCACATAATGCAATCATTGGCTGCATGTCCATTGGGTTCATGTCCATTGAGCACACATTCACCAAATGTGATCGTTGGACTTATTTTTAGTTTAGAAATACCTTAGTTTGTAAACTATCTTTTTGGCCAACCTCCTGAAGTATATGAAATTTCAACCCCTTCGAGTTTGTAATTTTGTCCTATAGTAACCTATTATGTCTTCTCTTTAATGCCACAAGCTTGACCAAATTTTGATGTTCCAACAGAAAATTATGGTAACTTTCCAAAAACTTATTGTTTTTCCCTTTCAGGAGTGCAAACTTGTACACCCTGCTACTTGTCCAATTTTTCATATTTGTTTCTAAATTTTTTACAAAAAACATTATGGTCTATATTTAGTATTTTTTATGCAACTAGTGGCACTCATTTTGGAGCTTGCAAGCTTCATCTCCAACAATTTTATCCAAAACACCTCTTTGAGACTAGTTTTTGGACTACTAAAAAACCCTAACTTTCATAGGCTATAACTCTACATTTATAGAAAACCAAAAATTGAAATTTTTACCACGTGTACTTTGATATGTATCTTGAAGCTCAAAAAATTTCATCATCTAAAAAAATTTATAGCGAAAACATAAATATGACTCATTTTGAGGGAGCCAAGCTAAGGACCATATGCTCTAATACTATATGTTATGAACCAAATACCCAAAATAACATAAAAATAGAAAGAAAAGTAGCTCAACACCTTAATAATGATACATAGTCAATGAATAATAAGCCTCTGCGGGGAAACCTCCTTTTAAAATATATCCCAGGCACAAGACAAGATGAGATTATCTCTAAAACTAGGTCTCTGTGGCATATATAGGAGACAAAGGATACAATTACAATTAAAGGGTCTAGTTGACCAATAAGGGAAACACTAATAAACAATAGAAATGTAATAACTCAATATATATGGAATAACATGTTGGCTCGAAACCATCAAACTTGTCCAAATCTACTTTAGGAATTGTGTGCCACATATTATTTTGATTTGTTCAAAAAAGGTGGCTTACTAGTGTGATTCCCTCCTATTGTGGATGATCTACCACTGGTCGAATTCACTTGCAACACCTATTAATTGGTTGCATCTGGTAAGAAGGCCACTACAAGCTAAGAGAGTTGTTTTTGCAAGTCGAAAAGAAAAGCAACTTGACTTTCCAAGGAATCGATCTTAGCAACCTATATGTTGTCACTTGAGCTTATCTTAGAAACCTTGGAGTCAATCTAAATGAATTGCTTTTCTAGTTGGCATACTATGTTCACCACGGTCTTGTTTTGAGTGGGAGTCATGGAATCCATGGGTCCACCAAAAGGGTTACTAGGGAGTTATAATAATGCGATCAGCATCACGAAGGAAGTGTTTTGAGACAAATCACGCATAATAATATGGTCAAGTCCAAAAGAAAAGTGTTACTTGAGAGCTATATGAATGTGATCAACACCACAAAAAGAATATTTTGATATGTCTCCACAATGGTATGAGTTAGCCACATACAATTCTTTTAAAAATCCAATGGCAGTATTACTCATATCTAAGTATATTATAATGACGAAATTTGCAAAGTCTTGATATTTCAGGAGATTTTTTTTTCAACTACTCATTCTACAAAGGTTGAGGTTTGCAGGTCAAAGGGGTTTCAAGCATTATATATCTCTAATATACCTAAGGGTTTCCAAAGATGGTATTCGATTAAATATTTCATAGCACTAATTAAGAAGGATAGACTATTCCCTTAGTTGTATTACCTAATTCCTTAGTACGCAAGAGTCATCTCCCTGCGTGTTTATCTCAATGTGTTATACCACCAAGATATCCAAGAGATTTATGTAAGGATGTTTTAGGTGCATCTACGGGGATTTTAATATGCCCAAACTATGTGGAAGATTTAATCCATATATAGATTATGTATAATGCAGTATTACTCATCAAGTACCAACAAATGTGTACAAGGGTGTCCAACTGAGTGAATCCACTTGTAATCCATGCATGTATGCTTCACAATCATTTTTTTATCCACTGAACAATAGATCTCTATGTTTAGAGACATTGGAACATGTTTCTATACAAAAATTATAGCATTTGGGCACCTAGTGGCACAAGAAAGAGCTATGATACCACTTGTAGTGTACTTAAAGAATAGAAATAGTAAATTACAAGCAATTCAAAGAAATATAATTGCAGAAAAGTAGATAGAAGAGACAATTGCATTGAACATGCATAATACAACCCTTGTATTGATAATCTAAAAAGAGAGAGAAATGTTCATGGGCCTCTTTGAAGGGGTAACCTCCAATTGAGCAGAGCTCAATACAATAACAACACTTGACAAATCATCACATAGTCTTCTACCTCTATAATGTTCTCTCTAGCTACTTGTGGTCCATCATTAATGAGTACCAACCACCTAGTAGGCCTTAGTTAATAAAAATTGACTAGGTCTTATTTAATAAAATTGGTCATTTTACATTGAGTAGCTACACATTAACTACCTAATGGGCCTTATTCAAAGAAGATGGCCTCATACATTAGTTAACTGGCTCTTAAGTACCCCAAAGTAAGGAAGTTAGGGTAGTGGCCCCAACATTGACTAACAAAACATGATCCTATGCCACAAAAAGGTGTTTCAGCACCAAATTTTGCCAATTAATAGTTATCTTCTAGATAATAGACCCTACATGATAGATAGAAAGTGATTAAGTATATAACATAATTTCACGATGCATTCAAAATTCATTTTCCATTTCAATGTGAAATAGATTCCATTATTTTCCTATCCTAACCTCATTGTGAATAAAAAGGTGGATCGAGCAAAATAATGAAAAATGTACCCTTGAATTTAGTCTTCATAATTGGTTCATGTGTGACAATTGTAAAAATCCTTGTGTGTTCCCCACTAAATCAATGTATAGATTCTATAATTTATTTAGCATGCAATTCCATAGATCCAAATATAAGAACCTAGTGCAGGATACCACCATGTAACACCCTCCCTACTACTAATGTCAATTTGCATTGTAACCAAATGCAACATATTTTTTTCCATTCTTTTATGTGCACCATAAGTCCAACATGGTTAAGTTGTCCCAAAAGAGTAATCAATTACATGATCTTTTATTAAGAAATGATCTAAAAGAATCACTGCAAAGGTGATGCTTATTGTTCTAACACTCAGTTTACTAGGTAAATATTACATAGAATAACTTAGTGTATATTGGAAATATTTATTTGTCCAAGGATTTCTATCACAAGAGTAGAAATCAAACAGATCAAAGAATTCATCATACACTTTTTTTTTCCTGGAAAAAAAAACGTAATTTCATTTCATCCTTAAGAGTACGAAATTACATTGATCGACACACTCATTTAGAGTGGTATATAGAACTACTGAGTCAAGCATCCTGCTTATCGCTGAAATAAACACAAATGTTCTCACTACGTGAGCATTAACATCTTATACATTGACATGCATAATCACTACGATTGTAACTGTTTGGTCTTTTTACACAAAAAGAAAAGCCTTTGATCAAAATATGTACTGTCTATTTACAGAATAAAAACTTAAAAAAAAGAAACCAGTCAAAACTGGATTATATGAGCCGAAAAGTCTGTGACTGCAATAGAACCGGCTATCATCATATTGTTTACAAGAGAAAACTGTTGTGTCGCCAGAAGAGTAAAAATGAGCTAACACGATCATTCTGTGAATGGTCTATGATAAAATGCTCGTCCAACTCCATCTAAAAATTCAGTAATTTTCCAAATTCCGACCCCCAAGAGCAGCCCTTCCTTAGAGACCTTATCCGCCTTGACATTGTTTTCTCGGTATATGTGCCTGCAATTAAAAGTTTCAAATGTGTGAGTGGCGATCTAAATTTGTTCCAAAACTGCAGCAATCCTCCGGTTGTTGCAATGATAAGAGCCAATAACCCAATTGATCACATTCAAAGAGTCTCCAAATACAGAAATTTTACTGACTGATTGTTCCACAGCATAAGAAATTAGAAGTTTGAGACTGAGAATCTCAGCCCAATTATTGGTCCCCCTCCCAAAACCAAACGACATCACATAGTAGTGAGCAGGTGACAAGTAAAAGATAGCCCCTCCCCCACATTGATCATTCTGATGAGCCCCATCAAAAAAACCCCATGGCTGGGAACGATCAATTACCACAGGTTGAATATTTCTAGGACTGGAAGCATGACGAATACGCTTAAGGGATAAGAAGATCCCATAGCTGTTAATAGCCACTGAAGCCGAGAGTCCCATTGTATCTATGAACAGACATTTGTTCCGAGAGAGCCAAATCCCCCATATTACAACCGGAGGCAGAGCTTTAAAGGCATTAAAAGCAGGATTGTGTGTCCACCTTCTCCATGCCTCCTCAAGAGTGTTCCCAGCCCATTGAAAAGGAACTTTTAAAATTATAGACACAATATTCCATACCTCCCTTGTGAAGCTACAGTGAAGAAACAAATGTAGAGCGTTTTCTTCATACTGATTACACATGTAGCATCTGCTAGGACCATGAAGACTTATTTTCTGCAGAAAATCCCACGTCGGGATCCTATTGGCCAAGACACACCACATGAATAATCTATCTTTGGGTGGGCACTGAAGTTTCCATAGAGATTTCCACCACCAAACCATTTCTCTGTCCACAAAGTTCTCGCTTATCCACTGATACCCAAATTTTGGAGTATAATTTCCGGAAGGATCCCCATCCCAAATAAGATTATCATCTTCTTCATTCAGGAAAATCTGGTCCCCACTAAGTGCTCTCAAATACTGTCTCAGTTCTTCCTCCAACACCACATCTAATCCAAATGAATCAGCCCTCCTCCAAACAGGGCTTCCCATCCAAACATTCTCAGCATCCGCCAACTGATTAAGAAAATACAGATCTCTCTACCTCAACTCCTCAATCAATCCCACTGGCAATAAGTGTTGTGCAACACATCCCACCTAGGGATCACGGCCAATCCTCACTCTGTGTCCGTTACCAACATCCCAGACAAGGTTCTGTTCAATAACATGAAAAGAAGACACTAATGCTTTCCAAATGACAGAGCCCCCTTTATGAGACTTGTGAGGGGACCTGATCCATTCTTCCACAGTATCAAGCTCAACATATTTCTGTACCATAACCCTAGCCTAGAAGCCTCCTGACTTAATTAACCGCCAACCACACTTAGCAACCAGTGCCTTGGAAAAATGAAAAATATTTTTCAGTCCCCACCCACCCAAATGATTTTGGGGCTGCAATTCTGTCCCACTTCACCCATGGAGTAACATGAGCATCCTCCCTACCATTCCACAGAAAACTAAAGCATATTTTCCTTGCAGCATCTAAAATACCTTTAGGAATCCAAGCAAGTGACATCCAGTATACTGGGATAGTTTCCAGCACGGACTTTACCAGGACTAGCCTACTCGCTCGAGAAAGCCACCTGAAACTCCAACTTTTTAACCTCTTTTCTAGCTTTTCCAAAAGCCAAACCCTGTCCTGTTTCAAATAGTCATTGGGCTTCAAATTGAACCCCAAATATTTTAACCCTTCCGAAAGAGTAAGAAGTCTGAAGGGAAATAAATTAGTATATATAATTAACTCCTCCTCCCTTAATAGAGAAACAGTAAGAGAGGATTTCCCATCATTTATCTCCATCCCAGTTGCAATAGAAAAAAGGTCCAGAATCTCTTTGAGTTTGTCAGCATCCCTTCTTGAACCTGATCAAAAAAGCAGGATGTCATCCACAAAGAGCAAGTGTGTAAGAGAGATGCCCGGAGCCACCAAAATCCCCTCAAAATCTCCTGCACGTTTTGCTTCCTTAATAGCCCTACTCAAACTCTTGGCCACCAACAAAAATAACAATGGGGAAAGGGGACAGCCCTGACGTAAACCACGACCAGAATGAAAGAAGGGAGTCACCGCTCCATTCATTAAAACAGAGAAGGAAACAGTAGATATGCAGCTCATGATCCATCGTATGAAACCAATCTCAAATCCTAAATGAGTAAGCATAAGATGAATATAAAGCCAACTCACCTTATCATATGCTTTTGACATATCAATTTTAAGAACAAATCCTTTCAACTTTCTAGTTTTAATACTATGTAAACCTTCATGAGCTATTCCAATCGCCTCATGAATCTGACGCCCTTCCAGAAATCCAAACTGTTCCTCAGAAATATGTGTAGATAAGATAGGTTTGAACCTTCTAGCAATCACTTTAGTAACAATATTATACACACAATTGCATAATGAAATAGGCCGAAAATCATTAAGAGTGGAAGGAGTATCCACTTTAGGAATAAGGGCAATGAAGGTGGAGTTAATGCTGGATGGGACCCTGCCTTCCTTCCTAGAATCTTCAACAAGCTGTCAAAGATCGTCACCTATAATATCATATAGTGCTATAAAGAATTCTATTGTCCATCCATCAGGCCCAGGACTTTTATCCTTCTGAAAACTATCCAAAACCGCCTTCAATTCATCCCCTGAAATAGTGTCCATCAGCATCCTGTTATCATCCACTTCGACAAACTGAGGGAATAGTTGAGCTACCCTGATGACCTCTTCAATATTCACTCTCTCACTGGCTTTGAAAATATCCCGGAAATGAGTAACCCCAACATCAGCCAACCCTTCAAAAGTAGACAAAGAATTACCTTCTGAGTCCTCAAGGCTCCATATAGTATTGGCAGATCTTCTTCCTTTTGCATAAGCATGAAAGAATTTGGAATTTTCGTCCCCACTTTCCAACCAAGTGGCACTGCTCTTCAATCACCATGCCTCCTCATTCTGCTGAAGAATCCTATTCCTTTGATTCTCCAAATGAACCAGATGGTCCTTAGTTGTCTGAGAATCGTATCCACCTCCTGACTCTTCAAAGATAGAGGATATTTCTCCTTCAATAGTCTTAAGAGCCCTATCGTCCCTAATCCTCTTCTCTGCAGCCCATAATTTAATAGGTTCCTTGAGTGTTTTAATATTCTCCGTAAAGTGAAAAGCTGCAGAATGGACCGACCCCGGATGATAAGGAATCCAATTCTACTGAAAAAGCTCAATGAAAGTAGGATCTTCCAGCCATACCTTATTAAATTTAATAGGCGCGGGAGGTTTAATAGGGCCGGCCTTCAACTCCAGAAAAATTGGTTCATGATCTGAGTTTCCCCCCGAACCAATCCATTGTCGAACAAAGAATGTTGACTCCACAATCTGCTCAGAAAAAAGGAAACGGTCGAACCGCTTTGCCACTCTATCTAAGCCAATTCTCTTGTTTCTCCATGATGGCTTTAATTGTACAGGCTCCACATCAATCCAATTGCCTTCAGAAAATTTCCTAATAAAGAAATTTGTAAGGGGATCCACATGAGCATGTGGCCCCCAAATCTCGGCATGACCCAGAGAAAAGTTGAGATCCCCCCCAGGATCACAGAATCCCTTCTAAGCAACTCTCTATCCAACAGAGAAGTCCAAAACAGTTCCCTTTCGCAATAAGGTCCATAAATGTTTACAATAGTGAATACTTTGTCAAAATCCAGAGATTTACAAGACATTCCCAAAACCGAATGCATCCCCCATAGAGAGGAAACGCAGACCTTAGCTTCGTTCCAACCAATCACCGTACCTCCGGAACGACCCCTAGCATCTGAAGCCTCAAATCCCCACCCTGGGAACCAAGCCTTTAACCTGCCAATAGCTTCATCACCACCGCACATAGTTTCTTGTAACATCAAAACATCGGGATGCTCAAGTTGCAGCATCCATCACAGCGCTGGTCTTTTGGAGGGACTAGCAAGACCTCAACAATTATAGGACATGGCCTTCATCGAAACCCATCCTTATGGGCATCCACTACTCTAAGTGCCCTTTCAATTGAGATTTTTTTAACGTTCCTAAGATCCGAGCGAGCTCAGGACTTAGCATGAGAGATGAAAGACTTCCTTCCTCTGGTTTTAGGTAGTTTAGGATTTTCTTTCCCTAACCCTCCAGCTGTAGTTTTGTTCATAGAGCGCAAAAAGTAATCGGACTCCGAGGATCCAGTGGGTGAAGAAGGCTCAGACGAGACTTGCTTAAGGATAGGGTTATCAACAGGAGTTACAACGGGTGGACATTCTATCAGAAGAGTTTCCATAACAGGGGATAAAACAGCAGAACACTGGGGAAGCGAAAAGGATGCCAACGACTATGAGGAAATATGTAAATTCCTAAACCCATCCACCCAATCAACACCAGTAAAAGAGAAGTTCTTAAAAAAAAAACTGAAGGAAGGGTTTGAATAGGGAACAGAAGAAATACCAGCTGCTATGTCCGATGACCGACTAAGAGAAGGCAAAGATGCCTCCGGAGCAATGATCAGTGGCTTATAGGGTTCGGACACTACAATGCCCACGACAGCACCCACCTCCGGTACAGTGCCATCCTCCACCATAGTGCTATCTTTCTCCACTACCCCCGTAGGTACCTCCACAGAGGTACGTTCAATCTCATCCTGACCCAACAAATCATCTTCCAATACCACCCCTGCCTCCTTCTCCACATACCGACGTTTCAGAGA
Organism: Larix kaempferi; assembly: GCA_027924585.1. NCBI lineage: Eukaryota > Viridiplantae > Streptophyta > Pinopsida > Pinales > Pinaceae > Larix > Larix kaempferi. The sequence continues at coordinate 5,422,001 of BSBM01000241.1, read as the reverse complement.
ATTGCCAAATTTCATACGAACCGGCGAAGAGCAATCAATGGCCGGATGCCCATATTCATGGCACCTTCTACAACGAAACGACACATTTTCATAATCCAAGGTTTGTGCAAAGGTGTAAGGCCCCAATTTTAAATCCATACCATCAAATAATCCTTCCCTGACATTAATACTTACCAGAATTCTCGCCACCTTCTGAATCGTTGTTGCCTCAAAGGAGAAGTCTGCATCCAGATAAATGCCCAATAGGTTGCCAATCCTCCGGAAATGTTCCTCGGCCCAATAATGTAATGGAAGACCCGGTAACCGAACCCAGAGCGGTATTGTGTCCATTCTTTCTCGACTGGCATCGAACAGCGGATTCCACGGCTTAAGTAGAAGCGGAACCTTAAAAATAGACCAATTCATGCTCAATGCCCACTGAGCATGGGCGTTCGATGAAAAATGAAAGGCAAACCAGCCTCCAGATAGACCCACAACCCGAGGGACATATCCATAATGGCCCAGCCATGCCCTGAAAGCCCACTGAATCATCGATTTGTGGCTCACCGACTTACCATAAACCCTTCCAACCAACACCGATTTAACCATCCCTACAATCCACTGGAAGCCAATGTCTTCACCAAGTGCGTAATTCGGAGCTTTGCCCGTGTTTTTGATCCACTTCCTGCGAGTCTTCACCCGAAGGTCATTAATCTTTAACCCCTCAAGACCTTCCTCGCTACCGAAAACCTTCTGCACTAAATCCCCGGACGGGCTTGAAAATCCACGTTGTTCCGCCGAGTCCAAATGCGTTGCTACATTACCACCTTGGGAAACTTCGTGACAATACCCTACCTGAAAATCCACCCAAGTTAACGACACAGGACTGGTAGCCCACACTGGTAATTCAATGTGTGAACCGCCCGAAGAATTTAGAAAATCAGGTAAATCCCCTAACCCTGAACTTAATGGATCAGGTGAGAAGGAGTTGAAATCCTTGACGCCCCAGATACTATCACAACGAACCTCCGGTACTAAACCGACTCCAGACCTATCCAAAAACGGTGAAAATGGCTGAGATGGAGAGGTTGCAGACTCCAGAATAGCACTAGTGCCAGGAAGGGGAAAAACATCAGTCGATTAGCAAACAGCAAAACTACCACCCCCGAAACCACCTTCACCATTCAAATCCCGGAAGGTGCCAGGTGGCGAGCTCCAGATGTCACGATGCCTCAATGTGTCGTTGCCATAGTCCACCTCATCGAGTTGGTCCATACCTGGAAAATCGTAAAAGCTTCCTATGGAGAGAATAGGGTTGAACACAGGTAACAGTAAAAAAACTTACAAGTGTAAAAACTATTAAACAGTCATCGAAAACCGCCTAAAAGGAAACCTTGGAAACCATGCAGCACCACTGACAAGACTGACAGCCTGTTGCCGCCTACAGTGGGCTGCACAGTCGCCTACGAATGTCGTTCATGCCCTAAACGCCATCGCCTCCATTCCTTAGGGTTTTTCCTCCTGATATGAATACATCATACACTTATACACATTAGAAGGAAAATTAGATAATGTTGGTAGATTTAGTCATAGTATAATAATCAAACCTAGGAAATTCCATCCATAGGGTTACAATAAAAGGATCAAAATCCTTAAATATTAGTATCTCTCTAGAATACAAGGTAAAGAATTTTATTTACATTCTTTATGAATAGAGGGGTTTACAACCTACACAATTTATGCAATAGAAACAACACAATATATATTATGTTGGGAAGAAGAACCATCATTTTCCCCAACTAGTATCTATAGTGTGATTGGCAAGAACAATTTACTAAGATGAGTTCAACATAGGTGTTTTCCACATCAATATTCAAAACTTATTTCTTAGACTAACAAATCCAGGCATACTTGGTCTAGATGCACTTCCTTATGCCATGTGAATTGGTGGCTATTTTATAGACCTAGGTCCACATAAGGTGTCCAACACATGTCTGCAGTAGTCTAGTATGCACATATATTCAACCCTCTGAAGAGAGGAGGTCTCACCAGAGGCATGTTTGTTAGTTGGCAATTAGTTAATGTGCAGAGTGTTAGAAAATAATGGAAGTGTGGTTCCATTCATTAGGCTTTAAACACATCCATCTAAATAATAATAAAATAGTTCATGTGCAAACACTATAATACAAAACACCATCAAGATATATCGTAAAGATGGGTAGCATAATCATGTCTATAATACAAAACACCATCAAGATATCTCATAACAATGTAAAGATGAGTAGCATAATCATGTGATCCCATGGTATTAATCAAAGAGAGATGCGATCTAGTTCTTATGCCTTCCATATGACTACAAATCATTCTCATAATCAAAGATCACTTAGGCCTTAACAATACATAGACTCTATCTACATAACTCAAGAGTAGAATAAAGTTAAAACAAAACTGCGCTAAATGAAACCTTCTATAATGATGCATCGTTATACACACACACACATTAGAGTGGTTTCAAAAAAATTCCAAATAAATGTAGAATTTGACAGCAATAACCCACCCATACAAAAGTGGCTTTGTGCCTTTAAGAAAAATGTGTAGAGGGTCTAGGAACCTTGTCTTTGTCTATGTATTCATGCCAACTTATTTCAAATTCCCTATTATGTATTAACTCAATACTTAAGTGTGAGGGGAGATCTCATCACTTACTCAACTTAACCTATTACATGTGTAAGATGCACTTTCCTAGAAACAGTTCCTTGCTACTGATGTTATTTCCTTTAATTTAATCAACTTCTTATTTCAAATTTATGGTGACCTTGGAATGTTTACTTCACACACATATCTCCAAGGTCTTAGACTATGCTAAATGCAAGAGTTTTTTACTAAAATTAAATATAAATCACTTTATTATTGTGGTTTATTTTAGCATCTTAGTCAACGACAAGTCATCCTTAGGTATGAAATGGTTGCAAGTGCAGTATTTCATTGTTGAATATATATGTAATGGAAACTAACTTACTAAAATAAATAAAAATAAAGTGAAGAGGATAAGAAACAACCAATCTATTCATTTGTATTCATCGAAATTAGATAAAGTGCAAGATGAAGAGCATACATGATTCAATGAGATGTGCCCCACACCAATGCACTTGAACAACGAAACAAATTACATATCGTGCTAAACCACCAACAATAATAACAAATATATGAAAAAAGGAAATATAATCTAACAAATTCATTTAAAATTGATCAAATCAACCTGAAAGACTAAACATGTAATACTCAACACCTAATCATAGCGAAACCCCAAACTGAAATAGTTCAAAAGGAAAAATTGTAAGCAAATCTACATAAAAAATTAGCAAAACCCCAAACTGAAATAGTTCAAAAGGAAAAATTGTAAGCAAATCTACATAAAAAATTAATTTAATTTAATTAAAAACACTTGTCCACTCGATTGTGTGGGCGTAAACCTACACATGGTGTGCAATTGTGCACCTAGGCATGTCTGTGTTGTTCATGATTCAAGATGGAAAAACTATGTAAATTGTCACCCACACGACTTTGTGAATATAATTTTGATGGTCGTAGATTTTTCTAGATATTATAAAATTTAACAAACTAGGAATTAACAAGCCTCTTAGCTGAGTGTTGGGGTAGGATCAAGCTGCACTGTAAACTTGAAATTCACAAGCATCACACCTAAGTGGTGGCGAGGGGATTTCAAACTATACTACTTTGGTGAGTGCCACAAAGCAATGAATAACCTTAAAAAGTCCTAAATCCCATAAAAGAAAGACATCTTGGATTTCTTCCAAGTATGGTCATCATTTTGCAACTGTCTTCTTTTTTTGATGTGTATGTTGTTATATAAACAAAGAAATCTGAGTTGTTACGTAAACAAAGAAATCTAAATTACTTTCACAAACTTATAATGAGCAAAAGTTTAGGGAGAATAAAGACACAAATTGTGAGGCAAGCTTCCAAATGAATTGGTTTGTAGACAATGTGTAACGGCAAAGAAAAAATGTGCAAAGAAACCACTCATGAAGCACAATGGTATCAATTCCAACAAAGGGCTTACAATCTCTATTTAGACTTGTGTAGCATAACTTTACATTCCTTGAACTTGTTGACCTATATAGAAAAGGCTTGTATTTATAGTTTCTTTTTAGGAGATGGAAGGAAAGTGAATATTTTTCCAGATATAAGCTCATGTAATTTCTTTGAATTCTATTTATTCACTCAAGTAGTCTAATTTAACTATTGTAATCATATCGAAGTAAAGGTTTCAACATTAAAACTTTACATTTCATGGCTATGTAATGAGTAGTCAATGAAATTTAATGCAGTGTTTGTGTAACTTAAAATGTGTGCGTAGCAAAGGATTACCTACATGGTTTGTGCAACACTTAAAATGAGTGCCCATGCAGTACAATTTTTGGTCAAATTTTAGTTTGACCTTGGTCCTGTGTAACTTAAAATGTGTGGGTATCAAAGGATTACCTGCATGGTTTGTGCAACACTTAAAATGAGTGCCCATGCAGTACAATTTTTGGTCAAATTTTAGTTTGACCTTGGTCCTCCATGAACTATTGGGCCTTCTTCACAATTGGTGCTTCATTAAGATGGTTTATGATGGTTTATTGTCTCTTTTATGTAAACCACTTTAATTGTGCAAGCATATGAAAATGACTTGATAACATATCCTATTGGTCTTCCTTCTTGACTCAACATTGTGCCATTAGCCTCTCCAATCACATCACAATCAACTTGAAATACCTTGTTAAAATTAAGCAATGCCATCACCATTGTTGGTAATCTTCTTCTTCAACAACTCAAACTCTTTTGTGTTAGCGCATCCCAACTAAATCCTCACACTTTCATAAACTCAACTATAGATGAACAAATAGTATTGAAATCCCTTGATGAACTTCTATAAAAATTGGCAATACCATGGAAACTCCTTATCACAATAACACTTATTGGTTTCAACCAATCCCGCATAACATGGACCTTCTTTAAATCCATACACATCCTTTCTTGTTTAACAACAAAGACAAGATATACCAACTAATTGATCATAAATATGCATTTATGCATATTACACAATTGTTCTTTCTTGAATGATCCATATACCAATCCCTATATACTCTAAATGCTCTAATGTACTTCTACTAAAATTCAAAATATCATCCAAGATACATAATGACAAACTTACCAATGTGTGGTCACAACATTTATGTCATCAACCACATGAATCTAATTGGCACATTGATCAACCCAAATGGCTTAACCAACCATTGGTACAATGCATCTTTGGTATCGAATGCAATCTTCCAGTCATCCCCTTCTTTGATTCTAATATGATGATATCCCATCTTCAAAGCAAACTTTGAGAATATTTTACACCACATAAATTATCCATCATGTCCTCCATCCTCAACAATATAAATCTATATTAAATTGTGATTGTGTTTATTGCTCCATTGTCTATACACATTCACTACCTTCCATCTTTCTTTGGTATTATCAAGGTTGGAACTACCCATGGGCTCATACTTTCTCTCATCAAGCCTTTCTGCAACAATTCAACTACATGTCTATTCAATTCTACACTTTTCATCAACCTCTTCCTATGCAGAGCTTGATTTTACAAATATGTGCTTGCAATTATGACAATCTCTTGTGCAATTCTCCTCTTCAACGGTTATCTTACTTAATCGTCTTCCTACACAAAATTTCATATTTCTCCAATAACTTTTTTGTTAGATTTTTAAGTGCAATAACAATATGGATCACTAAAAGATAAACAAGTGCAACATAGACAATAGTACACAACAAATTTATCATGGGAAAACCCTCTCGGGGCAAAAAAACCCAACAAAATTCTTCTATATAGATTCGTCGGAATGTACAATAGTATCCCTCGTGCAAAGACCCAAAACAAGAAGACTTCCAAAAGCAGCTTTCACTTGACTCTATCTCTCTTAGTGATGCGAACTCAATGAGTGAGAGTGGTGACCAAATGAGGAGGTCAAACTTCTCATTTATACTAATCAGTTGACTTGACCTTTTTACCAACTGGACCGACTTGACTCTCCTAACTGGGCTGACCTATCCAATTTACAATAAAATATTATTTTCTAGGTCTTTCCAAGCTGACCTAGCAGTTAGGGTCTATATTGACTCTTTCAATGACTTTTACGTTATCAATTACATCAATAATAATCCATGTAGGGTGTACATTACAAATGATACAAATAATACAAATAAGAATATCTTCCGAAGTTACATTCTTCAACACTCCCTCTTCACAAGGAAGGTATTCTTCAGTCATTGTCATCATTGTCTTCCAGCTGCTGCACTTCTTGTACACGAACTATTGACATCTAACATCTCCCGAATCTATATATCATAAGAAGTTTCGCAGAGCTAGCCCTTTTTCATGCTAGATGTTCCTTGCAGTGCCAGCCCTTTTTCATGCTGGATGCAACTCTCCAAAGAGCTAGTCCTATTGCATACTAGATGCGGCCTAGATACAATCTAGGGCTTTCTCTCCAATGAAGCCAGTCTTGTTTCATACTGGATGCGGCCTAGATACAATCTAGGGCTCTCTCCCATAGAGCCAGTCCTGTTTCATACTGGATGCGGCCTAGATACAATCTAGGGCTTTCTCTCCCACAGAGCCAGTCCTATTTCCTACTGGATGCGAGCTAGATACCTTTCTCTCCCACAGAGCCAGTCATGTTTGATACTAGATGCGGCCTAGATACAATCTAGGGCTTTCTTGTAGAGCTAGTCCTTTTTCATACCAGATGCTACTGTCCTCATCCATGAGAAGGGAAAGCCATCTGGTGGGTTCATCCTAGGAGCGCACATTATGTTGCACACCGCAACCACCTACATTACCTCACCGCTTTTCCAAATCCTCTCATAGCCTAGGAGACTCAATTACGTCACATGACCCGTGACTACTTGCTACCTCATCCGATTTCATCACTCCCTCTTGATCTGGACCACTCCAAGCTTGTCCTTGAAGTACTCAAACTTCACCCTTGATAGAGACTTGGTCAGCACATTATCTATCTGCTCCTTCGTTGCTATATACTGGAGTCTCACTGCTCCCTTCTACACCATATCCTGGATATAGTGATACCTGATCTCGATGTGCTTTGACTTGTCATGGAACATTGGGTTCTCAGACAACTTCACATAACTTTGGTTTTCACATAAGACACAAGTCGCCTCTAACTCGAGATCAAACAATCTTGATAGCAACTTTTGAAGCCACACCGCCTCGCAGCTTGCCGAACAAGCTGCCATATACTTGGCTTCGTTTGTATTGTGTGCCACACTCATCTGCTTCCTACTGAACCATGAGATCATACCTAATCCCAAACTGAAGCAACACTCTAATGTGCTCTTTCTATCCGTGACACTCCTGGCCCAATCTGCATCAACATAACCTTGGTTAATCTTCCAATCCAATGCATACCTGAGGCCATAATCAACTGTACCCTTCAGGTACCTTGGCACATGCTTTGCCACAACCAGGTGAACATGTCTCAGATCTACCATACGCTGACTCAGAGTGTTCAACGCAAAGCATAAATCTAGCCTCATGTTCGTTAAGTACATCAACGAACCAATCATTTGCTTATATACCGGGGCATCCACCAGTTCTGAAGAAGTATCACTCAAAAACTTCAGATTGGCCATGGCCTTACACTCCATCATCCCGAATCTCTTCAGGATCTCTACCGCATACTTTCCTTGACTCAAGAAAAATTCCCCTGGATTCTGCCACACCTCTAGACCTAAGAAGTAATGCATCATACCCAAGTCTTTCATCTCAAACTTTGCGGCAAGCTTCCTCTTTGTTTATGCTATGAGCTTCTCGTCACCTGTCAAGAACAAGTCATCTACATACAACAGTAGAATCACAAGATTTCCTTCCTCAACCTTATAGTAAAGGTTGGAATCCGCTTTACTCTTGGTAAAGCCCAAGCTCATCAAAAACCCATCTATCCTTTTGTACACTGTTGAAAGATCCATATACTCTATATGCTCTAATGTACTTCTACTAAAAATCAAAATATCATCCAAGATACATAATGACATACTTACCAATTTGTGGTCACAACATTTATGCCATCGACCACGTGAATCTACTTGTCACATTGATCAACCCAAATGGCTTAACCAACCATTGGTACAATACATCCTTGGTATCGAATGCAATCTTCCACTCATCCCCTTCTTTGATTCTAATATGATGATATCCCATCTTCAAAGAAAACTTTGAGAATATTTTACACCACATAAATTATCCATCATGTCATCCATCCTCAACAATGTAAATCTATATTAAATTGTGATTGTGATTGTGATTATTGCTCCATTATCTATACTCATTCACTACCTTCTATCTTTCTTTGGTATTATCAAGGTTGGAACTACCCATGGGATCATAATTTCTCTCATCAAGCCTTTCTGCAACAATTCAACCACATGTCTATTCAATTCTACACTTTTCATCAACCTCTTCCTATGCAAAGCTTGATTTTACAAAGATGTGCTTGGAATTATGCCAATCTCTTGTGCAATTCTCCTCTTCAACGGTTATCTTACTTAATCATCTTCCTACACAAAGTTTGCATATTTCTCCAACAATGTTTTCACTTCTTAGGGAATCCATTCTTTTGGGAGGACTTAGCTTTATCTTGATCTTGCAATACACATCCTACAACTTTCTTTTGTACCATTGTTTCACATTCTTCGTCCTTCAATGGTGATAATTGAATTCTCTCTCCATTTTGTGTGATAGTGCACATATCATGCATTATGAGTGTATCAAATTGCCATGGTGTTCCCAACAATAAGTGACAATCATCCATGGGAATGACATCACATAGTATTTTATTCCTATATCCACCTATGTCAAAAAAGACTTTGCATTGATTTGTCACCGTCACCTTGTAACCCTTTTGGAACCAAAACAACATACAAGGTCAAGGTTGCTTCTATCGTGTTATCCCCAATGTCTCTCTATATTATATGTTACAACAACTAATTTTCTTTGAACTACCATAATCAATAACGACATTACAATACTTAACTCCATTCTTATGTTTCATTTTGAAGATACACTTCAACCATTTTTCTAGCTCTAGTATTTATTGTTCCTATGCAATTGTGCCCTTGCACATCATAAGTTCTATTATCTTTTAGATGTTATTGCAAATGTTTGTTTCTCTCTATGGTGACCAATGTTCTTTGAACTACCATAATCAATAATGGCATTACAACACTTACATCCAAACTTACAATTCATTTTGAAGATACTCTTCCCTAACCATTTTTCTTCTTCTAGTATCTGTTGTTCTTGTGCACGTGTGCCTTTGCACATCATCAAGTTCTATTATTTTTAGGTTGTTATTACAATTATTTGTCTGTCCTTAGACTCCTCTACATGTGCCTAGTGGGCTCTTTGTTCAATGTTCCTCACACCATTCTATTGTGGATATTCAAAGGACTTACGGCCTTCGTCTCCACAAGTGTACAATAAATGGTTCTTCGTGCAATATCACATATGCGTCTTCTAAACTCTCTATTTCAGATGCCTCATTCATGTCTCATGTCTAAGAACATCTCTCCCTTTCACATTTTTTATACCTGCATGTATCATCAACTTTATGCATTGTGCCTCAAAATTTCACATTGTGACCCCCTCTGGTCTTTCCAAACTCTTTATGTCGTCTTCTCAGCCTTTAGCACACACTAGTAAGCTTCTTCAACCAAATGCATATTGTGCAAACTTCAACTCTCACAGTTCCTATGTTCTTAAACCAGTAGAGATCCATTTTAAACCTGGATCTATCAAGCACAAGAGGGATCTAATTTCTTGAGGTGTAAATTTTTTTATCTTAATTTTCTTACACATTAAGAAAAAATTTACACCTCAAGATATTTGATCCCTCTCGTGCTAGATATATCTAGGTTTAAGATGAAATCAATATAATTTATTTATTTTTGTTTAAGAGGACATCATTTGCATTTTTATTTTTTTTAACCAAAAGACACTTGTATAATGTTGTTACTCAAGGTTTAACATCTCCCCCTTCTCAACTATAAAACACCTATTCTCGATGCAAAAACTCTGCATAACATCTCCCCCTTCTTGACTATAAAACACCTCACTACTCTAGATGCAAAAATTAATCGATTGTTATCCACTTCCTTCTTCGTTATCCTTGAGTTATGGTTCGAAATCACTTTTTCTTTGGTTTCTAGTTCTTCTATATGTTGGTTCCTCCACCTCTGCATGGCATTTCGCATTGGCGGTCTCATCAAGAGGCCCATGAATGTTGCTAAGGAATGCGCCATGAGCTCCTTCTCCTTATGGCATGCACGGTTCAAGCCTAACTTCACCTAAAGTGCTCTACAAACCTGTAGAAGCAAACAAACTTGCAATGAGGAAATAAATGGAAACATCGGGAGGATTCACTACTCTGTTCATTCTCATTAAGATTTACAAACCGAGCGCCCCAGCAGTTCTCTCTGTCTCAGCTTGTTTATCACCACCCTTGGTATGTTCCTCCACACAAGTCTTCTTTGTCCACCTTCGAGCTCTCCCACTCTTGCTCAACTCCTCCTTCGACTCCTTGGGCATCTTCTTTGTAACCAGTTTACAATTTTCATTGGGTAACAGTTTCTTTCCCGACTCGTCCGGAACCGTTTTTTCGACTTCCTCGCACACCGCTCTGCCCATCACTCTGTTCGCCCTATGCACTGTCACTTTGTCTGCGCTCTTTAACTCAACAAACTTTCCTCAATGTCTGGGCTTGATCCTGCTTGCTGCTCGACTGGAAGCTGTCGAATGAGAAATTATTGGGTGATCGTGATCAAAGATAGTGTCTGCGCTCTTGTTTGAACATTTTTCCACATGAAAGCATTTTGGGATTATTTTCAAGGTTTCTTATACTCTTATATCTTCATGCCTTTGTTTATTGATTTCTGGCATACACTTGGTGCAAAAGTTTATAGATTATATTGGATGCATGGGAATGATTGTTATGAATTCCCTAATAAGTTTGTAGTGAGTTGCTTTCTTCCATTTCAGCAAACTATCCTTTCTTCTCAAACAAATGAGGATGGTTTATAACTTGACAATCATTTTGCCTTCTTCCATTTGAGCAAAATCTCCTTTCCTTTCAAACAAGGGGGTTGCATGTTAATCATTATGCAGCTATCCAAGTTGATCAGCTGATATATATCAAGGCACACAAAAAATTGGTGATTGTAAATGAATTGTTGAATCCCACCTGTGATCTTGTCATCCATATCCTTTATTTTGTTTTGGAAGTTGCTTTGAGAAGCACACCACGGAATTTGGCTTAGGTGCCAGGCCTAAGGGGTGCATATTCTACTGAAGTCGTCCAAGTTGATCAGCTGATATAAATGAAGGCACACAAAAAATTGGTGATTGTAAATTAATTCTGGAATCCCACCTGTGATTTTGTCATCCATATCCTTTATTTTGTTTTGGAAGTTGCTTTGAGAAACACACCAGACTTTGGCATAGGTGCCAGGTCTAAGGGGTGCATATTCTACCTAAGTCATCCAAGTTGATCAGCTGATATACATGATGGCACACAAATTGGTGCTTGTAAATTAATTCTGGAGTCCCAACTGTGATCTTGTTTTGGAAGTTGCTTTGAGAAACAAACACACCAGACTTCCTTTGGCTTAGGTGCCGGGTCCAAGGGGTTGATATTCTACCAAAGTCATCCAGGACACTGGCCTCGTACCTTTTTGAAAGACACCATTCAACTGTGCCACACCATTCAAGCGGGCAGACAACAATGAGACAAATTAATATTCGGTCGTCTACACCAGTGAACCAATGCACCAATGACATCCTTCCACTGGTTTTCCATTGTTATTGGATAATCTTGTCTCTGTACATAACCAGTTGGTTATTTCTCCTCTCATGGTCACCATGTTCTAAGTTACAAACTGATCTGTACCTCTGTATAAAAAACACAGTTTTTGCCCATAAATCCTCTTTCTAGCATTTTAAGTCTTTAAAAAAAAATTCTACAGGGCTTATTAAACTTCCTAGACACCATTTCTTTGAAATTCCAATTATAACGTCTTTTCTAATGCAGAACATAGATGCATGCTTAAAATCCTTTTTCTAACATTTTTTTTCTTTTTTCTTGTATAGTAAATGAAAGATCTTAATCAGGTCTTATTAAACTTTCTAGACACCAGTTTCTTTGAAATTCCAATTATAACGTCTTTTCTTATACAGAACATAGATGAGCAAAATGACTATAATTGCTTTTGTACAACAAACAGCTAGGGCTTATTAAACTTCCTAGACACCATTTCTTTGAAATTCCAATTATAACGTCTTTTCTTATACAGAACATAGATGAGCAAAATTACTATAATTGCTTTTGTACAACAAACAGCTAGGGCTTATTAAACTTCTTTGACACCATTTCTTTGAAATTCCAATTATAGCGTCTTTTCTTATACAGAACAATAGATGAACAAATTGACTATAATTGCTTTTGTACAACAAACAGCTAGGACCTAGGTCTTATTGAGCACTGATATGAAGGAAAAACCAATTAAAGCATGCAAGCTTAAGATCAGTAGGCAGAGATAACACGGGACTAAAACCAGTATAATAAAGACAGAACAGGGAAAGAATAGTTTTCATTAGAATAGGCTGTCATTGCATTTCTGAAACATCTGAAATGATCCCCTTTCTCAAGACCGATTGAAAATAAGTAGACCTGTTTATGTTTTACTAATTAACGGACTATATAGCCCAAGTAACTCCAATGGCATGTATCTCAATGGTGATATGCCAGCTGTATAAGGGACGCACACGTCTTCTTGCTGACTTGAAGAAATGACAATACTGAAATTCCCTTTGATTATTTACTTGGCAGGTAGAAAACGCTTTACAGTGCACCAACTAAACACATTAATGGCAATGCTCTGTTACAGAACTCATCCAATCCTGACATGTTTATATCAAAAAATTTGTGGCACTAAATGTGAAACAATTGCCTGCTGTATTTTTGTTTCACAGAACAGTGATTTATAGCTTTTCAAAATTATTAAACTTTATTCTGACACAGTTGCAATATTGCAATATTGCTTGTCAAAAACACTCTACCTCTCTGTGAAAGGGACTGGAAAACAGTAAATTATGAAACCTTCTCTTCTGACACAGTTGCAAAATTAAATGAGAAGTGCAATATTGCTTGTCAAAGGTGCTCTACTTTTCTGTGAAAGGACTTCGAATATGTCCCTTTAGGCTATGCATATTTTCTGTAAGCCAAGTACCTATGCTTTTTTTATCACTTCCAACAGGCTGATTGGAATAATTCTTCTCGCTTCCAATAGGCTGATTGGAATAATTCTTCTCACTTCCAATAGGCTGGTTAGGGTCATTTTCAGAGTCATGTCCATTTGATTTAACTGATCCATGATATCCAGCTCCTTTTTGTAAATGGCCTTGAGGAGCAGATTGATTTTCACTTGATTGTTTGGTCTGAGGAAAAATCTGCCTAAGTGGACTGCATGGGTTCTTAACGGAAGTACGAGATTGAGATGTAGCAGTATCAGCTGGAGATCCAAAATATAGTTTGCGAACCAAAAAAGAGGATTTTACTGCATCAGAAACTTTAGGAGAAGCTGGTGTGGGTGGTCCAAGTTTAGTTGGTGGGGTGGAGAAATACTCTTTCACATCTGGACGGGTGAAGTATGCAGTGGGAGTTTGAGGAGGTGACTTCTTACAAGAAGGGCTTCTCAAAGAACCTGAACTGGCCACTTGCTTTAGCAACTTTTCAATGGCTGAAGTTCTCTCAAGCCTTTGTTGGTCTGGATTAGTGGCAATCGAAAACTTACCACCCCCTGTTGCTGGAAATATTTTGGGGGCTACAACATTCTGAACCTGCTGCTCCTTAGCAATACTGCTGCCTGTTGGTATATTCCTTTCTACCAAAGGCTGCAAAGATCTCTTGATTTTCCTCTTCAAGTCAGATATTCTATCAGTAGTAAGAACTGGGATAGTAAGGACACCTGTGACATGCCCTGACTGTGTCCTTACTAGCTTGAATTTTCTGGCAGCAGGCTTTGGTGCAGATTCATCCAGATAATCTGTTCTACCTGAATGTTCATCCTCTGGATGAGCCTTGCAAGTGGATCTTGCAAGGGTTTTGAGTGGGTTCTTGAAAACATTCACATCTATTGTACACTCTGGGTAGATGAAGTACTCGGCAAGAGTTTTCTTCTCCTGCAATGTCTTCCCTGCAGGACACAATTGCTTTTCAGTGTTTGCTTCCATTCCAATGACTTTTCTTTAGCATCCTTTTCTGTTCAGATTGAAGAATAAAGATGAAGAGTGCAGCTATAAAGGATGACATGGGGGTTACATGTTCATCCCATAGTTCATAACTTCATTCTATAAGCGTGGTGGCAGCAAATAAAGGTTCAAGACTTCTCTTTAGTTTCATCAGTCGCCTCCAAGCCTATAAAGTTAAGATGAATCTCATTTTTTTTGCACATAAATCTGTCAAGGCAAGACATTGGTTGTGGTTTTATCAAAGATTTCTAGAGTTTTTCAGACCTATAAGGCTTCTCTCAGCAAATATTGTAAAATAATTTGTAGGAAAACCAAGCATCTTATTAAATACAAATAACAGACTTTGTAAAACACTGTAAATCAATATGAAAAGCAACCTTTTATCTGTGGGCTTGCAACAGTTTTAATAGAAGTGACAAAACCAAGCATCTTATTAAATATAAATAACGGACTTTGTAAAACACTGTAAATCAATATGAAAGGGCAACCTTTTATCTGTGGGCTTGCAACAGTTTTAATAGAAGTGACTTCAGAAATTTCCAAAAATAATCAAGAAATTATCTCCCATGTGATGTTACTTTGTAAAACACTGTAAATCAATATGAAAAGAAACCTTTCATCTGTGGGCTTGCAACAGTTTTTAATAGAAGTGACTCCAGAAATTTCCTAAGATAACCAAGAAATTATCTCCCATGTGATGTTCTAATCAGCATTTTTCGCTGCAGCCTTTTAGTACATTTTCTATGTGCAATGGTGACAGTTATTTATAAAAGGATGATTAAAGATAAAGAGGAAAGCTACATATGTCTGCATACTCACCAGAAAATGTGATACGCTGCTGCCACTGAGAGATTCCTGTGCGGGATTCAACCATCTTCATAATACTTTGAACAAGATCAGAAGGCTGTACTACAAGGGTGAAGGTTTGTTCCTCAACATTCAGGAAAACAATCATCCGACGATGGGCTTGGTCCAGATTACTATCCCCTGTGATTAAGTAGGTAAGAGAAACAAATAGTGGTCAAATATACTAGTAGCCTGCGGAAGTTCAAATCTTATAGTGACCGTAAGAGCCTACATGCTACCTGTGCAATAAACATTTGTCATTAACACCCCAAAGTAACCATTATTCAACTATGGGCAGAAGCTGTGGGCTTGAGCCAGTGTTCAATTGCACATCTAAATCCACCAGATTTACAGATTTAAATAATAAGAGCAACCACAAAAGAAGAGGCCTAGGGTTTCAGCAGAACAAGAATTCTCACCTGATTTACAGAGATCAATAATACTGCCCTCATAAATTGCATGAAAACCTTTGAAGTCTTTGATATGGAAGTCATCATGCATAACTCGACCAACAGAAGACAAGAGCTGTTGAGCTGCAGGAATCCCTGTCATAGTCTCTAGTTTTCGTTTTATCTCTGAGAGCCTTGTTAAAGGACTAACCCCTACCAAAGGAAGAATCCCATCTTTGGTCTCCACAAATATACGGCCACCTTGCTTGGGCAAATGTTCTGGAAGTGTCTGTAAATAAAACCATAATAAAATTCAGTACTTCCACTCATAAACAAGAGATTTGAAAAGGCTAAAGTCTTGTGGACCACAGAGTAGTTAGGTTGCGAACATTATTTCAAATCTCACAAGAAACATACACAGGACTTCTTAGATCAGCAAAGAGTCAAATCATATATGTAATTGGAATAGATCCGTTTAAGAAAGTCGGAAAGAATCAATGGACTGCAGGGCATTTAGTCTTTATGAATATAAAAATCTTAGGAGAAACACACCAAACCTGTTGGCTACTTGCATCGCCAAACATTTCAAAAATTACCAGCAAGTTGTAACAGATGAATTCCTTTGGGTTCAACTAAGGTTCAAATCTTAGCAAACATTTCACTTTGTGCTAATCAAGGTTCAAGTACGATGGATTGGTAAAATGTATCCCACAAGGTATGTATGTTTCCATGACTTGGTTACAGCAAATCCTTCTCAGCATATCAAACCCTTGAGGATCTGTATTGGGGAACATATTGAGCATATTGACAACTACCATTTCTTTTAAACTTTTGGATTTCTACTGTTAATTAGCCCATAAGCAAACTATGCACAAGGCATGTCCCAGAGTATCGAACCTGGAAATCAGCCAAGACAACCTGTTTCACCCAATCGGCCATAAGTTGTTTCAGCATAGGCTCAATCTGCTAAAGAGCATACTAAGGGTACAAGCACTTAGGATTGGAAGTGGACAGAACTGATGGAATTATATAAATCAAGAGCCGTTCAAACTTCATGGAGAAAATAAAACCTTACAGCCCAGTAATCAATAAACAACAAGTGGTGCAGCATTAAATGCAATATATACTGGAATATACACTGTCGGATCTGAAATGCATATCCCAGTATACATTGCAGTCAAAGTTCCCCTGCTTGGTGCATAAGGCTTGCCCATTAGATGGGCACGTGTTCAAATCACACACCAGGCTAGTTATGCTGGGGAATATACTGAACCTAATGAACTTATGGATATTGAGAACGATCAAACCTACGAGAAACATACGGAACTCTACGACATATTTAGGGTTGGGACAGTAGTGTACTGAACCCATCTGTCAGTGTATGGTTTAGAGGCAAACTGGAGCGCTTGTTGTAAGGAGGACCCAGGTTGAAATCCCTGGCTCCAGTAAAAAACTGTATGAGAGACAGGGTGAAAGTCCCGGCCACAAATGTGGTGGGCAGTGTGCTGAACCCACAGGATACCCTGCTTAGCAAAGATTCAAATATAATTGGAAACATGCTCAACTACTGAGACGAAGTTAAAGCTGCTACACAAAATTTCATAACAGGAGAAGTTATAAACAAGAGAGCAAACTTATGAAAATTCCTGATTTGATGGAAATCATGAATAGGCTGGAGGAGAACATGAATGTACCTTAAGACATATAGTGGTTTTATCTAGGATATGATAATCTTCCAGCGTAAGTCCATCCTGTAAATCAACGCTCTTGCCAGCCTCTCGGCCCCAGAATGTATAGGTATCTTCGTCTACATGGAGATCAGGATCATGTGCCTCAGCATGACAGTCATATCTACGATACAGATCCTCCACAGACTCGTTTTCGCTGAGCTTGGTGAACAGAGGAGCCGAGAGGGACTGCAAATGGGAAGGAATGTAAAGGAATTCTTCGACAAATTGCTTGATATTGGCCTTCACTGTTAACCGGGAATCGAGATTGGGAATCAAGATGAATCGGTTCTTTGCTGCCAGGGAAATTGTTGACGGGACGCTGGCGGTGGGCAGATGCTCCACGGCCAATGCCACAGAAATGCCCACCATGACGATTGGAGTCAGTTCAAACTAGCTTCATAAAACCATGGCGATTAAACGGAAAACGATTGGAAATCGCAGGTGAGTGTTTTGACTGGAATTGACCGAACCAATTCAGCGACCCATACAGAAGGTAAAAGCGCCGGAGGCAAGGCAGCAAGAAGCCGAGAAGAAAATAAAGGATGGCATTGTGTGTTGGCGTCGTTGAAGTTCGAGCTCGGAGTGCTTTAACGGTCACATTTTTAGCAACGGTCATATTGGTATTTATGAAAGTCCTTAAAACAAGTTGACATCTAAGTGTTGTAACTAGTTAGACTCCGCACATGATCACAAAATGCGCGCTGTGAGCGGGCTCTTAGCCTGCTTTGGGGTAATCACGAGGGCTTTCCACCAAGCTGTAGTGCAGCGCGTAGGATAAAAGACAACCAAAACGACCGGCTTTTCTGGTGATTTGGGGATAATTTTATGGTGATTTGGGGATAAAAACTGGTTAAAATTCTCGCTGGAAATTGTTATTTTAGCAATTTTGTAATTTTAGCAATTTTGTAATTTCAGCAATTGGGATTGCTTGTTCTAGACTAATTACCCAATTTTAAAACTATTTAGATCGTCAAATTGCGATTTTGGCAAGAATTGCTCTATTGGATTCCGGCGAGTCGGGGGCATTTTAGTTAACCCTTATACATCTCTGTAGTGCAGCAATAGCCCACCTAGGCCTTCTGACAAAAAGGTACGTTGGGTAAGGTAAGTATGGTGGATATACTCCCCCACCGCAGGTGCAGAAGGGAGGCCATCCACCGGAAGTGACTGCCAGCCAGGGGGCCAGACACCTGCTCGCCCATGCAGACCATGAGGCAGGGCACATGCCTGCCCAGCCCACCCATGCGTCCCAGGCAGCATCATAACTTGTCATGACCGTCGGCTACTTGACTTCTCCAGCATGTGCCCTGTCCAGTCTTCATGCTCCCGTATGGATCAGTGTAATGGCCACGTCCACGAAAATTGATGAGTGGGGATGTACCTCAGCTCGTATGGCAATCGCAGGCAACGAGAAGAATGGGGTTATTGGTTTCCAGGGCAACACATTTCGACACAAAAGCTTCAAAAGTGTTCGGCTCTCAGCCCGACCACACATTCTCTACTCGTTCTCTGGTTTAGCAGATGCTCGTTCTCTGGTTCTCTGGTTTGGCAGCTCATATTCTGGTCGGTCTGCAGGAGCGGTGGATATGTTGCCCACCAAGAGAGCCTATACCCATCGCACGGTAAACTAGGCAAGCCACTCCTCCGGTCAATCGATGCGCTTCATGCGCAGGGTCGTAGGGAAGGCTCATAGGTACAAGGATGCGATCCCGCAGAAAGCACAGGAAGAAATCCAAGAGGCAGAAGAGGATGCCCTGGTTTCCATAGGTTGTCTCACCGACGTTGAAATAAGAAGTGAGTCCGAGGCCCTTGTACCAGACCCGGGCAATATCAGGGGTCGAGCCACTTTATACCAGAAAACTCTTGACTATCACTAGTCTCAAAAAGCAGTGTTGGGAAAGGCCCTTGCTGACAGAGGTGAAGCCCAGGCTGAAATCCTTCTCCAGCAGGACGAAATGGTCAACTACCTGAAGCAAATTCTCTTCAATCAGCAGCGGTTAGCTCAACGGCTCGGGGTTGCTCTCACTAAGGAGCCTACTTCCTAGGTTGGACAGACGGATTTAAACCAGTGGTTTTGTTTTGGTTAGCTCTTGGTCCAACTCTATCTTTACTATTATTGTTTATGTTTTCTATTTACAATTACATAACACTCTTGCTTGTTAGTCTGAAAGTAAAACTCAAACTCTGAAAAGTCTTGTTTCCTCATGAGGAAGACTTCCTTTAACTCTGTTTTTGGGTTTGTTTTCTCAGTTATGAGAGGGCCCTGTAATACTCTGTTTATTTTGTTGATGGCAATATAAGGATTCACACTAGCTTACAAAAAAAAAAGAGTATAGTGCATATAGTTTAAATCAGAGAGAAGTACATCAAATTCAAGTTTAAATTTTAAATTGATAGATGGAAAATGTACGTAAATGAATGCATTTACTTAAATCCATCGACGAAACATACAAGACTAGAGCGGGCTCATTCAAACATCATGTGAGTGAACCCAAGGTTTGAGCTATGATGACATCATAGCAATGCGAGCTACGGGGAGGCTATTCTTGTTGCATGTGTGAAGTCTAAGTGGAAAGGGTCGGAGTTTGTTTCTAATTCTAGACAACCTCCTTGATGGTGGTCAAGGTCAAAGTGGAGAGAAGAGTATTCTTATAACTTATATATTTTTAAGAAAGGAAAGAAGTTAGTAGTTTCAAGCCAATTTTAGGTTTTTGAGATTACATCAACAACTTATGAATATATTATATATAATTTATTAGTAACATAATAAGATGATAAACATTTAAAAGTTTTCTTTGATCTCATGACAAACATGTTATGTTTTTTTAATTTTTGTTTTACAAAAAACCTATAAAAAAATAAAAATTACACATCAAAGTTGATCACTACAGGATGGGAATCTCTCTCCAGGCCTGAAAGGTATGGCGGTTGGGGAATTAAAAATCTTAATGTTTTTAATAAGGCCCTGCGACTTAAAAGCTTGTGGCGAGGGATCTTTGGTGGCACTCTCTAGTCTCATGTCATCCATATCAAATATATAAAGGAGGAAATACACAAATGGATTTGGAAGCCAAGGAAATTGGATGGATGCTTATCACCTATGTGGAGGGGTCTGTTGAAGGTTTTTGGCTAGTTATTTGATGATATAAAATGGTAGGTGGGTTCGGGTGAGAAGATCGTGGTGGGGAGAGATCCTATTCTAAGCATGGAAGAGGCACATAATTTTTCTGAACATCTGCTGGGATATTTAAATATTCATGGTCTTTCCACATTGAACAGGGTGCGAAATGGGGTAAGATTCAGAGGTGAAGGATATTATTGGCTCAGTGCAACAGACCTGGGGCTTACTGGCGACAATGCTATTCAATGGAATGGTTATGTACATAAATTATGTGCAGCTGGAGTGCATATAAATACTGGTGGTGATAAATTAGTATGGTCTGGTGATGGGAAATCGGGTGTGGTGACAGCAAAAGCAGCTTACTTGAGAATTATTCAAAACAAGTACATCTTCCCTCAAAACTAGTGGTATAAAAAAATTTGGAAATGGGATTTTCCATTGAAAATAAAATGTTTCCTCTGGCATGCACTACAGGGTACTCTTAAAACATGGGATTGTCTGTTAAGACGTGGCTGGACTGGACCAAACTGGTGTATCCTTTGCAAGCAAAATTTGGAAATTGTTAGTCATCTTTTTGTGGAATGTCGTTTTGGGAAAGATATCTGGGATATTGTTTGTTCAGATTTAAGTGTAAATGATGTATGGGATGTTGGTAAATTTGGCATATGTCTTTTGAACTACTACAGGAAGTCTACGGCACATTTGTTCTTACCAATATTTGTGTCTTGGGTTATATGGTATGCTAGAAATAGTGCAACATTTAATGGCAAGTTACTTGATGTTAGGACTCGTGGGATTATTGTTCTGAAGATGGTTGAACTCTATAAATTTGATAGTTTGATGCCTAGTACTAATAGAAACAGTGGTTTCTCTTTAGTTGTAAACCAGCCAGTACTTTTCTTTGATGGGGCAGCTCAGCATGGAGTGTGTGCAGCTAGAGGTGTGATATATATTAATAAAGATCACTATTTTACACTTCGTCTTCACTGTGGATCCGGCACAAACATGAAGGCGGAATTGCTAACATTATGGTGTGTGTTGAAGACTGCAAACATCTTTGGACTAGTGGAAATAAAGGTGTATGTTGACTCACGGGTCACAATAAAGTGGGCCTCCAGGGAATATGCTCTACATGTCTTGGCTCTTCAACATTGGTGTGGTCGGACACGGGCTGAAATTGAAAAATATGAGCAGATTTCCTTTGAGCATATTTATAGAGAGCACAATGATATGGTTGACTATTTATCAAAACAAGCTCTAGATGGTATTGAAGGTAATCTTATTTGGGAAGA
This sequence comes from Larix kaempferi, assembly GCA_027924585.1. Classification (NCBI taxonomy): domain Eukaryota; kingdom Viridiplantae; phylum Streptophyta; class Pinopsida; order Pinales; family Pinaceae; genus Larix; species Larix kaempferi. The sequence continues at coordinate 5,400,252 of BSBM01000241.1, read as the reverse complement.
ATGGTTTGAACAAGAGATCCTAGAAGATGGGTCTCTTTACTTTTTTGGAGAAATCTGAGTTTGTATAAGGACATTATGATGGATATTTTGAAAAAAGTCTTGAACTAGTTTGGTAATGTTTTTTAATGTTTTGATATCATGTATGAGCCTGCGTGCTTATGTTTTTGGAGGGAAGTCTTGGAAATATGAGACTGGACACATCATTGTACTATTTGATTCGGATGAATAGCAATAGTACGCTTTTTTTTTCTGAAAAAAACAAAAGCTTTGTTTAAATTATTAAGTAATACAAGTACAACTTGATGGGAAAGGATAACACTTTATCCCACAACCATTAGAACTAATTTTTATTTTTCCCCCAAAAAAAATCATTACTTTCTTATTAACAAAGTTACATTCCTCAGAATACATAACCAGACAAAAAGATGCTGCAAGCTATAGCACGCCTTTACTTCTGCTTACAACTTTATTGAGCATAAAGCTCATACGATACCACCATTACAGGGTCAAAAACATAATATTCCGAGCATAAAACAACTCTAATTAACAGTAACCATCAAAAATCTTATGCATAAACTTCATTGAAGTGATCTCAGATCTATAGCAGTTGTTAATACATAAAATAAAAAAAGAAACACAAGCTTTGAAACCCATGAAATCAGAAGGCACTCTAGCCAAAAAAATACCATAAGGCGGAACTCAGCATGGGGCATGGAAGAATTCAAAAATTTCTCCCTCATGATCTTTAGTAATAAGCCACTAACCCGTACCTAGATGGACACCATCTTTGGATAAAATATATGCTTCAACGTTCCTTACCCTATAGATGTGGCTGAATGTAACAACCTCCAATTGATTCTTCAAATAGATGATCTCCTCAAGAAGTGGTTGCAAAAAAATATTATGACAAGTCTTCGTCTTCGAAAGCCAATCAATTACAAGCTTTGCATCTCCGAAAACTTGTAACTATTTTAAATTGTTTTCCACCGCACAGGCTAAGAGAAGTTTAAGAATTGAACATGCTGCAAAGTTGTTCATCTCAATACCTAACCATGCCTTAAAGCATACTTTCTTTCTTAGCATAATTAGAACTCCACCTTCGCCTGCATCGCAGAGCCCATGTTCTACCTGCACTACCCATCAAAATAGGACCAAGGCAAATTCGTATTCCTCTCTTCCTCTTTTATAAATGATAACTCATTTTCAAAAGTTTATACCCATATTATGATAATTAAAATTTAAAAAAAAACATATAAAACAAAAAAAAAGTACATTTATATATTAATTTTAAAAATTAAAGTGTTATATGCTAAGGTCCACTCATAAATTTGACCCAATCAATTGTGTCAAATTCCCTTAGCTCGACATCATCAAGGTGTACATCAAAAGCTTGCCATTGGAGCCTTTGAGATATAAGTGGAAAGGGATAAACATAAAAGAAATGTGATGGAAAAGGACGATATATGTGGTGAAATGTTCATGAAGGGAGAAGTGCCTTAAAAACCTAATGATTTTGATGGGAAAGGAATGGACCTTGTCATCATGGTTGTGACCGTTTAAACCAATTGGTGACACGAGAAATAATCAATATTAAAAACATAAAAGTTTAAACAATATATTTCATGAATTGAATTATATATTTTATATAAGTTGTGGTTGGTGTAAAGAATATTAATTGAATGTGTAATGTTAGATTGTTATAGTGTAAGTTTTGTTTTGATTTTTTAACTATGAATGATATAAGTTTTAATGAGCCTATTTTGGGATCTTGAGATTTAAAGTTTTTAAGATGATTCAAATTGTTGTTGTTTTTACATTGTGGGTTTATTAGTTTTTAGGGATATAGATATATGGGAGGGATGTACTTAATATAGAGGTATATTAATTTAGTATATTCGAAATAAATAAATTTGTGGTTAGATTTTTTTTTACGGAAGTGTAAGGATACAATCACATTAAAGAAATGTTGAGAAGAGAACAATATGCCCTCTTTTGTTGGAGAAAACATTGTGTCTGGTCTAATGAGGTGGAGGTAAGATGTCTAACAATCATTATAATGATGAGATGGAAAATGAAAATGATAACTCTACTAATTGCAAGTTATGTCGTGGTCCTAAAAATTGGTTGTCGAATTTATCGTCACTTGAAGCTACAGTTATAATTCATCTTTGTGGGCGATTTTCTGAAGCTAGGGCTGCTCCTTGGCAGCGTGCATCTGCAACACCTTTGGCTGCACTGATCCACCATTGGTTGCGTGACTCTGAGCTCGTGAGTCTGGTTCGAGCTGCCTGATCATAATAGAGGTACCCTTGCTCTCTACTGCTCTGGGAGCATTCCTCGAGGTGAAGGTTGGGACAACCATGCCCTCAGGAGGAGGTCTAGATCCTCCTCCAACTCTGACTCCTTCGGAGTTAGCAGCCTTCAAAAGACTCATTAAAGCCCAAGGAAAGTGACCTATCTCAAATACTAAACAGAAATTTGTCAAAAAATTAGATGGGATCCCATCTGTGGTATTATCGGCTGAACGACCTTGCAGATCAGCTTTAAATATTTCTAAGAGAGGCCTTATCGGACAGTTCACTGGATTATGGCCATCTCCAAAAGCAATAGAATCATGGGTGCAGCGGAACTGGAAACCACTTATTGCAGAAGATATCAAAAGCTACCTAATAGGCAAAGGATATTTCGTATTTATCTTCGAGAGCACCGCGGATCGGGATCTCATCTTCCAGAATGGGCCCTATTTTATGGGACCACAAGGCTTGTACCTGAATAAATGGACTCTGGATTTTGATCCTCCCCAGGACATTCCCTCAGCAGTCCCTGTCTAGGTCAGGCTCCCTCATCTTCCTCTCCATTGTTGGAATCCAGAATCATTGGAAGCCATAGGGAACACCCTGGGACGGTATATTGACAAAGCATAAAAAAAGGATCAATACACCTGTGCACGGATATGCGTGGAAGTGGACCTTGAGGTAGGACTACCAGAAGCTATAAATCTTATCATCCTTGACTGGTCTGATGTACAAGAGTTAGATTATGAATAGATCCCCTTCAAATGCTGACATTGTCGGGAATACAGACACTTCGCTTGCCATTGCAAAAAAAAAACAGAGGAAGACATGGAGAAATACAAAGAGGATCACTGGAAACAAGTCCAGAAACAAACAATGATAAAACCTACGTCCAAACCAAAAGGGAAAGGGAAGTCAATCGGGACACCGAATCCACCAATAGAGAAAGATCAACGGGAAAATGCTCGACCCAGGGTTGAAGCTTCACAAAATCGCTATGAAGCCCTAACAACATCAGACGACCAAGCCGCATCTGAAGAGAAGGAAGAGGGAGAGATACAAGCAGAAGGTGAGAAAAAACAAACGACATCACAGAAAGAGGTAACTTCCTCACCCTCATACGTTGAAATGACTAAAAGAAATCCCGCAGAAATGATCTCTTCCTCAGAAGAAGACCTCTCAGAGAGACCCTCGAAGAAAGCAGGAAGGAAATCCAACAAAGAAATAAGAGAGGAGGAGGTTGAAAGACAAAAGATGCAAGGAAGCCAAGGAACCATGGATATGGCATATGGAAGAAATACCAGATGTAGGACCCCCAAAGGAGGTCCACCACCTTCATCTAGTAAGTAATGATTCTTGTCTCTTGGAACTATAGAGGATTGGGGAACCCTTCGAAATCAAACGAAGTAAAAGATCTCCTAAATATTGAAACAACTGATATCCTTATGCTCCAAAAGACCAAAATAGAAGAGGAAGAGCTCCTCTTTATTAGCAGAACCAAATGGAAGAAGAACACAGGGATGGTTGTAAGCGCAAGAGGGTCCTATGGAGGGCTCACTACCTTATGGTCTGAAGAAAAGTTCACTCTGGAAAACTCTTTTGCAACTCAGAACTGGATTTATACTGAGCTCCACCATATTCCAAGCAAGCTCACCTTTGCCCTCTTCAATTTATATGTACCTGTTCAACATTCGGAGAAAAAAGACTGTTGGAAAACGTTAACAGACTTCCTGGAAATTTACACACCCTCGAACATTATTTTGGCAAGGGATCTCAATATAATTATGAGCTCAAAGGAAAAGAAAGATGGAAAAATATGCAGAGATCCCATGCTTCATCTGGTTGAAGACTTGATACTACAATGGGATTTGGTGGATATCAAACCTAACAAAGGCAAATATACCTGGACTAATAACCGGACAGGACCCCATCATATTGCAGCTCGGCTCGATAGATTTCTAGTTCAGAGTACCCTCATCCTTGAAAAGAAAATTATTCTCTTTAAAATAATTCCTAAGCTTGCATCAAATCACAAGCCAATCCTCTTGCATTTGAATGATGAGGAGGACTTAGGACCAATCTCATATAGATTTAGCCCACTCTGGATCAAGCAGGAGAGTTTCATGGAACAGGTGGCCAAAGCCTGGGACATTCCCATCATGGGTTCTCCGAGTTACATTTGGGATCATAAGTTAAAAAATACAAAAATAGCTCTAAAAAGGTGGATTAAGAAAGCGATAAAGGAGTCAACGGCTGATAGAAAAGAAGCAATTCGGGAGTTATATATGATTCAGACAGAGATGGATGATCAAGACATTTCTCCCACTGATCTAATCAAAGAAAAACATGCTCAAGCGAATGTCTACAGAACGCTCTGCTTAGAGGAAGAGACATGGAGATTGAAATCTCGCAGCCTGTGGTTACAGGCGGGTGACTGCAATACGACCTTCTTCCACAGACAAGTAAGAGCCAAACAGAATAGAAACCATATTGCTGAGAGTACCCTGGCAAATGGAGACAATATCAAAGGATTCAATAATATTAAAAGGGCTGCAGAAAAGCATTAGTGCGATCTGTTTAAGGAAGACGACTACCAGGATGAGGATAGTACGATAGATTTCCTTACTCACATCCCCATGATCATCAACAACGCTGAAAATCAAATGCTTTTAAAGCCTTTTACTAAAGAAGAGATTATCAATGTGATATGGAACATGGAGCCGGATAAAGCACCCGGACCAGACAAGTTTTCAATCCACTTTTTCAGAGCATGCTGGACCATCATCAAAACAGACCTCATTCGAATGATCAAAGGTTTTCATAAAAAAGCCAAGATCGGAGGCAACACAAATTCCACGTTTCTTACTTTGGTCCCAAAAGATGTGAATCTGGGGTCCTTCGACAGATACAGACCTATCTCTGTGTGCAATGCCTCTTACAAAATCATTTCTAAACTTCTAGCCAACAGGATCAAACCTCTTCTCAGCAGGATCATATCCTTCAATCGGGGAAGGTTTATCAAAGGAAGACATATTCTAGACAACATTATTCTTGTGCAGGAAGCAATGCACTCCAGCAAGCTCTGAAATGAAAAAGGTATGCTCATAAAACTTGATATGGCGAATGCTTTCGATAGATTCAAACATTCTTATCTTTATAAAGTCATGTCCTCCTTTGGATTCAACAATATCTTCATAGACCTCGTAAAAGCCTGCATTGGCAAACCTTGGATAGCTCCTCTAATAAACGAAAGACCACCAAATTTCTTCCAAGCAACACAGGGAATTCATCAAGGGTGTCCACTACCCCCTTTTCTTTATATATTGATGGCGGACTCTTTAAGTCGGAAGTTGGAGGCAGCAAGAGAAGCTGGAAAAATCCTAGGAATAAGACTGGCCAAAGGCCTCCCATCCATGAATCATGCTCTTTTTGCGGATGACTCTCTATTCCTTGGAGGAGCATCACTTAAAATGGCCAACGCCTTTAAAGAGATCACACTGAATTACTGTCAGGCAACAAGAGCAATGGTAAACAATAGAAAAAGTGCTATTTATGGATGGAATGTAGACCAACTAACAATTCAGCGAATAGCCCACCATTTGGGCTTCTCTGGGTCTACTAAATGGGGAAAAATCAATTATTTAGGGATACCCCTCTCCTTGAATACAAATAAAAGCTCCCTATGGACAGAAGTTATGAGAAAGATCAAGACAAAAATTCATGCCTGGGGGGCAATGGCTCACTTATGCAGGAAATCTAATCCTCATAAAATATGTTATGTCCTCCCTCCCTAATTACCAATCATCTATCCTCATGGCGCCTATGTCAGTTATGGATCAAATCTTAAGACTAATAAAATAGTTTTTCTGGAAAGGAGGGAAAGGAAACCAAAATAAGATTCATCTTATCAACTGGGATATTGTCAAAAGACCTATGAAGGAAGGAGGACTCCAGGTAAGAGATCCCCGCTTAGTCAATCTGGCTCTGGGTGGGAAAATCCTCTGTAACTTGATCTCAAACTGTACCCACCCAGTGAGTAAATTATTGTGAAAAAAGTATCTCAAAGGGGGAACTATTCGCAACCTCAGCTCTGAGAACACTTCAAAAGGAACTACAATCTGGAACTTATGCAGAGTTGGAATTAAACACTTCCACAAGCAGATCTATCGCATCCTTGGAAACAAAACTACAGCCTATCTCTGGACAGACATAATTATGGGTAACCCCCCAATTGGAAGCATTGATTCTCTCTCAGACATTAGGGACTGGTTTATTCAAAAAGGTCTAGTCACTTTGGCGGATATATCGAGTTGGGTAATAAAGGGAATTGGGAGGCATGGTCCATGCCAGAAGTCCCTGATAGATTATCAACACAAAATGCATTGATACTACTCAGACTTTCGGGACTGGCCCCACTACATAGGTTTTCAATTGACAGGTGGGGTTGGGGAAATTCGGGATACTACACAACTGCCCAAGGATTCAATGAGCTTCAGGCAACTCAGAAATCCCTGCACACTCCCTATCTTTGGAAGCTGGTTTGGAACCCTTATGGCATCCCAAAAATCAATTTCTTTGTCTAGACCTTAATGCACAAGAAAATCTTCACCATAGAAAATAAAGAAAAAAGAGGATTCATTGGGCTACATAGATGCCCTCTTTCTGCAACAGCGCGGAAAATATAGATCATTTGTTCGTTGAATGCCCATTTGCAAATGCAGTTTGGACCATCTCTCTACAGAAGTTGGGAATTCCTCCACCTACCCAGATCACTATCACTGACCTCTTTTCCTCCTGGCAGAATCGATATCCAAATACCTTCTCCAAAAAACATGTTTGGAAAAACATATGGTTAACTCTGCCTAAATTCATATGCTAGAACATCTAGATGGCTAGGAACAACAATATCTTCAATAACCTGGAGCAAACCCCGGATCAAGTGGCCGCCAAATCCAAGGCTCACCTCATTGAAGCAAGCAGAAATCAAGTGAAGGAGATGGACCAAACACTCACAAAACTTGAGAAAAATTGGATTGGACAACCCAACTATTTTCAAAGGAAAAGTACTAACAGAAAACCTATAATCACACCTCCCTGAATCATTAGAGTACCGGACAATGATTTTAAGAAATGGTGGAAGGTACAAGAGAAAGCCACTATATTCTTTAACGAAGCGTCTACAGGAAATCCAAGAGCAGCCGAAGCTGGTGGGGTGATATTTTCTCCTAGAGAAAATCATGAAGTCAATTTCAGCTGGGGGCTTGGCATTCGCTCTAATAACCAAGCAGAAGCACTGGCTCTGCTAAAAGGGTGTCAACTGGATCTAAAAGAGAACCACAAGGAAGTCCAAATTTTCGAAGACTCTCAAATACCGATAAACAAACTAAATACCAAAAATCATTCCAGCAATGTTAAGCTCAACAGGACCATTGAAAGGATCCAAAATACTCTCCTAAAATTTTCAAAGTACCATATATACCACATCCTACGGGATTCAAACACAGCAACGGACAAGTGGGCTAACATAGGATGCAGTTTAGGCCAGGAACACATATCAATAAGTAAGAGTAATGATAATTCAGCACTCAGTAACCATCCAAACTCTGTTAGCACTCTCAACTTGCGCATTAGCCACTACCAGGCAATTCCATAATAATAGTTACTGTAAGAGATACTCAGACTTCTCCCACCACACAGATACAGATCGAGCAATAAAGGAAGAAGAGCGTCCAGCCAGCACTGTGAGTTTCAGGGTTATGGAAGAAGAGACTCCAGATAGTACAAAAGAGCTTCAGGGGTCTGAATTTAGGCATTAGTGGATGAAGAACGGTCAAGTACAGAAAACACTGCTGCTAAGTTTATCTGAAAGGCAAGAGATGCAAATATCTGATTGCAAATCCGATCGTAGACCGACTGAGGAATGGAAAGCAGAGCCTCACTCTATTTTTCTGATTTTGACATGTTGGGCAGAGGATAGCATCCGATTTTTGACAGTCAGAGATGGCTAATTATTGATTTTGATGAAGTTAAAAATTCTGCAAATTTGGCAAACTTGCTGTAAATCGTATTAAGCTTTGGCTGTGATTCATTCTTTCATTTTTTTTTCCCTGTAAAAGAAACGTTTTAGTGGAAAAAAAAAATTGGTTGTCAATTATGTATCGTACACATCAGTGACCTTCTTATTCTAAGATTTGACAAATGGATGGTTATGAGTGCATCGACCATCATTCACCACATGTGGATTGCTATGACTACACTTAACATCATAATTGCACATAGCTCTCATTGAAAAAATGTAGTAACAATATAATTATTGCATTGTTCTTTGCCCCTTTTTATTTTATTTTAATCTACCAATTAAAGTGTTTATTTTATTTTAATCTACCAAGTAAAGTGTTTTGAGACTCTTGGAGCATTTAATCATCCTAATTACTTTGCATCAACTAACTGATAAAATAATTAGGTCATTTTATTCATTCAAGTTATCTAAATCTTGCTCCCTCTACACCCTTGCAAAGGAATAGTTAAGTACTAACATTGGCAAAAGATATGATAACCCCTTAACTATAACTATATTGATGTCTACATTGCACCTAAAAATGGGGATAGGATCATGTATAAAATTTGGAGGATTAAATGTTTAGAAACCCTCTTTTAATGTCAACCAAAGAAAATCCATTACTAAGTCCTTCCACCAAGTTGAATTGTGTATTAGCTTTGAAATGTCCCAATGTTTCGAGTGGACAAACCACCAATCATCAAGGGAACAAATCAAAGCAGAATGGGATATAAAAGAGTGAGCTTGAGGTAAAATAAATAGCTAATGAGGAAATTAGTCATTAGAAGAATAAGAATAAATATAAAAGAATAACCACATAATATATGGAAAAGGGGGGAGTTTTGGTAGTGGGGAATAAGGGGGTGTTGGTACGCATCAGTAGATTTATTGTTCTTTTCATTTTTTACTTAAGAAACTTTTACTTACAAAGAAAATTAACCACATATATGTACTCAAAAAATAGATTTTATGCTAGGAAATAATATATCCATAATTCAATAACTATGTGTGTCCAAATATACTTCCCGCGCTAATATAGAGTATCAAAAGTCATAATAATCCATAAATAAACTTCTAAATAGCTAAATCATACTAATTCAAATTTAATTATGTAGACATGGACCATTCATCAACATAGAATAAGATTTGAGCCCTTAAACGTGACCACATTATATGCAAATGATGGGTTGTTGTTGAGACTTGCATAACATAAATCGATTAAAAGTGGGATCCAATTAATCAAATCAATGAAGTCATTAGTCAAAATCTTAGTCCCAAATTAATTATTTAATTAACTCAAATACACAAATATTTGTATGTTAATGCTAGTGATGATGACAAACCCACACTTTGGTGTGTATGATAAAACTATTTAATCATGCTTTGATTTCTCTTGCCCTAGTCATCATTGCCATAGTCTTATTGGCCCTCCTATCCATGGATTCAAAAGGGGGAAGCCCTACCAACACACACCCCCCTTCCCCCTCCTCTCTCTACAAAGGCCTTGGCATTAAGGAAAATTTTAAGGATCCATATTTTTCTTAAAGTGTAGAAACCTTAACGAATCTTACTAATTCTTAAATTTCCAACCATGAAGATGTGGGTGATATTTTTCTAAAAAGATGCAAAATTCTAAGGATTTTATATAGTTTTTGGACAATTTTGGAGATTTTTAGAGTTACAAAAATTGTCCCATGGAGTTTGGACGAATCAAATTAGAAAAGAATGGAAATTGGTGAATCTTTTTCGGAAAAAAAAAAGGGTCAAAATTAGCCCTTGGGATAAATTTCACCCCTAAAATTTTCCATGCTTGCCATTCCAATAGTTAGTTAATGCCCATCACAAGTTCACTCCTACAGTCATGTGATCAAGATTCATGAAGAAGTTTGCCTCTACCCCTGACGTAAATATGTTATCTCTCTTGAATGAAATATTTTTCCCTTACTGAGAGAGCCCTCATAGCACAATTCATTAGTTTATGGCCATCATTGAAATCTATGGAATAGTGGGTTCATAAAAATTGGATGGCCCTAATAAAAGGTAAGCTCTCCTACTATTTTGTGGAAGAGGATATTTCACATTTTTATTTGAACTCGAGGAAGATATAGACCTCATTTTTCACAATGGGTCATATTTCATGGGTGTGAGAGACATGTATCTGAATTTTTGGACCCTTGATTTTGACATTGAAGTAGTTGTCTCTTCTACAATTCTAGTGTTGGTTAGGCTCCCTCACTTTCCATTACACTGCTAGCCATGATGAGTCTCTTCAAGCCATTGGAAATACTTTGGGAAAATACATAGATAATTAAAATGCAAATCTAGAATGTCTACCTATGTAAGAATTGTTGAATAGAGTTGTCATTGATGTCAAGTCATTGTCAGATTATCAAGCCTTGATTAAAGAATTAGATCCAATATCATGCTTCCAGTCATGAGATTGTCATGATGGAAGTAGCATCAAAGAAGGAAGAAGACTTAAACATTAATAGAGAAATACCCACACTTGGAGAAGAGAAATGCCCGCAACATTATGACCAAAATCATGAAATTCCTACCAAAATAAGCAATAAAATGCCTGCAGGCCTAAGGAAAGATGTCTATGGTCCTTGGAGAAAATGCCCATGGGAAATTAAATATGCCCGCACTATTGAAATGAATATGTCGGCCATGACATGCCCACGCTTCAAGGAAAATATGCCCACAACACCCTTGAAGTAAATACCCACTACAGGCCTACAAAAATCCTGTGGAAGGCCTAGAAAATTGACAATATTCCCGCAACACTTGAACATGCCTGTAGGTGGAGATGAGATGAGGTAAATGCCCACAACCTATGGAAATCCCTACAAGCACAAGGAATAGAAATCCCCACGAGTGGAGATGAGATGATGTAAATGCCCACAGCTCATAATAAAATGCCTGATGCCCACACAAGCCTGGAAATGCCCGCACAATCCCAATCAAGTATGCCCTCCAAGCACTAAGTGAATGTGCTCGCAAGTTTGATCAGTATGTTTGCACTTGGAGGATAAAAATGCTTGTATACCATGATAAGATTCCCACCATGCATGATGAAGTGTAATGGGAACAAGTTTATGTCAACACCAAGGAAAGAAACCTTAATTGAAGATGCAACGCTTGAGGATTAAGCAACATTCCTTGAGACCAAGAGGTGTCATCACTAGCCCACATTAAGCTGCATCTCCTTCACTTACCCTATAAAGCCTAAAAGCTATTCTTTTGAAGATTTGGTGAAGAAACCTATAATAAGCAAGTTGGCCCTATTTGAAGGAACACATGTTGAAACTACAAGAATTTAGGTTGGCCCTGTTTGAAAAAGGGTAAAGAAAAAGGTATAAATAAAGGTGGAGTTTTCCCTCATTTAGGTTATGTGTGTTAAATATGAGTTGATATGAAAGAGAAAGCAAAGGTACAAGGGAAGGAAAAATTTTCAAGCAGAGATAGAATGAAGATAAGTGGAGACAAACTCTAAGGGACCTGTGGCAAAATTTTAGAGGGCTTTAGTGGACATAATTGAAGAGGACTTCTCGGCCTATTCTTTGGACAAAATATGAACTTATTTGAGGAATATTTTCAGGACTATATTTGACACACATATCAAGGGAATTTATGGGACTGTCTAACAACATATTTGAAACTTATTAAAGGATAGTTTGGTGGACATACTTGAGGACTATCAGTACACTAATTTTTGGGACTGAAGTTTGACTAGAAGGACTGTTTAACATGGCTTAAGGACTTGTGCAAAGCAAAAGAAAAGGGGTACTGAAAGAGAAACGGAGCTTGAATAAGATATACATAAATGTGAAGGTAACTTCATGATGATCAGATCATGAAGAGAGCAAGTTGGTGCTTTCATTGTAAGTTGGTGCGTACAGAGGATTTTTGTCCTCAACTACTTTATAGATTGGTACATGCAGATTTGAGTTGGTGCTCAAGAGGATTGGTGTACTTGTCCCTTGAACAAGTTGGTGCCTGCAAATTGCAAGTCAGTGCTTGCACAAGGGATTGGTGTCCCTTTCATATTGGTGTCTGCAAATCTATGAGTGGCTGCTCACACCATCATTGGAAACTGGGGTCTCTTATTATTCATTGTAATCTATGGTTTTATCAATTCAATAAATTGAGTTTCCATATAAATTTTTGGTGTATTTTGTTTTACATTTATGATTGTTAATGGTGCATAATTAATGAAGTTAAAAATCGGTAAAGTGTGTGATATTGATTCACCCCCCACCTCTCAATATCACTGTGTTTTCCAACAAGAATCTGTGTGGAAGTGGATTTGGAAACACTAAAGTCCTCAATTTATCCCTTGATAATTGGAACCACCTTCCAAAATTGGACTACAAATAACTTTCCTTTAAATGCAATATTGGTCATGAATATGGGAATTTTACTCAAGATATGAATCCCAATGCCCCCCCTCAACCTCCTTTAGAAACGCCAAACCAATTGCAGCAAGTAAATACAACATCTAGAAGTAATCAAGTATTATCTTCAATGTCACTTGCACTAAAATCCAAGTGCCTTGCAATATTTAACCAATATTTTATTCTTCCCTAAGGGAGCACTCATCCTTGTGATCGGATTCCCAACCTTGGCGTTCCTTTCCCCTCCTCCCCCACTTCATCCTAGTTCATCCTCAACTACTCTACCTCCTCTTTTTCCTTCATTTCTCCCCCTCTAGTTTCTAAAACTCTTCCCTTTACCCCTCCTAATAAACCTATACCTTCCTCAAGATCCTATCCAATTCTCCAATGCATCTCCATAAAAGTATACCCCCTCCTTGAGTAGTGTCACAACTAGGAAAAAAGCACAGTAGCAACTCAAAGAAGAGGAGAATGATGAGAGAAAAGCATAGAAGAAGTTGGATCACAAAAAAAGAAAGAAAAAGGGGAGGAGACAACAAATAAAGAAAATAATATTGGATCTCAATTGACTTTGGAATCTGCCTTTGGGGGAGCTTTTAAAACTCCTAATTGTAAACAATAAAGATTATTACTTAGAATTGTAGGGGTATAGGTAGTGAAGCAAAACTAGAACCTATTAGGGACTTGATCCATTTGGAAAATCCTTCTATATTCCTTCTAAAAGAAACAAAAGTAGAACACACTATCATGTTGGACATAAGAAACAAGCATTAGAAACAAAGTCAAAGTGTTATAGTTAGTTCTTGGGGAGAATTTGGTGGCATTTGCAACCTCTAGGACCAAACATTGATCAAGATGCTGCAAACTCGGATATCTCAACATTAGATCTTCACTAGGATGCTTATAAGATCCTCTAGTGAGAAATTTTAGCGTTTCAATGTTCATGCTCTCATCCTTTCCAGAGAAAAATAAGAATGGTGGTCTTTATTAAAATCGTCAAGGGAATCTATGCAACTCAACAATTGTGTGTTAGGAAGTGATCTTAACATGGTCTTCTCTCCAATTAATAAAAGATACATCTCTTTCATCAATATCCATTGAGATAGGTCATGGGACCAAACTTGTTTGATCCCAAGACAATCATATGAAAATATACTTGGTCTAACTGAATAACTGGCCCCTGGCACATAGTGGAGCATCTAGATTTATTTCTTGTTAACAAATCCTTCCTTCAGGATAACTTGCTCATTTTCTCATGTATTATTTCAACAACATCCTTTGATCATAATCCTATATTATTAAGCCTCTAAGAGGAACCAAACAATGTGCCCTTTCCTTTCCATTTCAATTCCATATGGTTCTAGAATCCTCAATCTCTAAAGGTTATAGAGGAAGCATGGAAAATCTCGATCTAACGATCCCATCATTTGTATGGGAAATGAAGATTAAGAACACCAAACGATGGCTAAAAGAATGGACAAAAAGTAGTCAAGATTCCCCCTCTAATGGAAGAAAATCTCTTCAAAAATAATCTAAGCTCCCTTCAAACCAATATGGTTCCCAAGAGATCACTCTAGAGATGCAAGTGGAATAAAAATAAATGCCCCTTGTGTTGCATCAATCCTTTCAAAATGAATAATACTACTGGAGACTAAGGTCACATAGCCTATAGTTCAAGGCGAGCAATATGAACACTTCCTTTTTCTAGAAGCAAGCTTGGGCACAACAGATGAGGATTCATCTTTGGGAAATCATCCCAAAAAATGAGGAAATGCTCAATAGATTCAAAGATATATATCTAAGGTAGAAAATGATCACTTCCAGGATTTTTATTTAAAATGCCCCTTGGTTGCTAACAACTATGCTTAGGAATTTCTACAAGAATTTCCACCTCTAATCTTGGAAGTGGAAAATTGAGCTCTTGTGAGTCAAGAAGAAGATGAAATCATTAAAGAAATTTAAGATCTTAATATTGATAAGGCCTCAGGCCCTAAAAGTTTCACCATCCACTTTTACTACGACCACTTGTAAATTATAAAACATGACCTCCATTATATGTTGAATAGGTATTGAATAAAAGACAAATCGGGGGGATTCGACTACTCCTTTATAGTGTTGATCCAAAAACAACCCATCTTCCTATGTTATATTCTGACCTATTTCATTATGTAAAGCCTCTTACAATATCTTAGCTAAAATTTTGCAAATAGACTGGGCCCCATGCTTTCAAATATCATCTATGAAAATCAAGGATTATTTGTTAAGCAACGTCAAATAATAGACAATATTATGTTGGTTCAAGAAGTGGTTTAATCTAGCATATGCAATAATGAAAAAAATTATGGATGGTTGTCAAATTAAATATGGCATATGCATTTGATAGAGTTTGACACAACTTCCTCTTTGATGTCCTCAAAAGGCTTGGTTTCACCCCTCTATTTCATAGATGTATTAGAACATTTATTGGAGCCCCTTGGATTCCCCCCTTCATGAATGATAGATTTGCATCCTTCTTCCAAACTCAATGGAGTTAGGTCAAGGATGTTCTCTCTCCCCAATGTTATATATTCTATTGGTTGAGTCTCTAGCTAGGACCCTTGAACAAGATCAAGTAGCTAGACATTTTAGTGGTATATCCACTAACCAAAGAGTAAAACCATTAATTATTTCATGACTTGTAGAGGACACACTTATTTTGGGACGCACTTTAGTTATGATTTCCAGGAGATTGAAGGTTATTCTTGACTCTTGTAAACAAAGAAAAAGGTTAGATTTTTTTTTTGAAACACACATATTCTTATAATATAGTCAATTTCCCATACTTTGAAATTCTCCCTGTCAGGCCAATAGATGTTTTTTAGGAACTTTGGGGTTGTCCTTGTGCTTGAACAATCTATGGAAATAAATTGGAAGCCCGACATTCAAAAGGTCAAAAATAAAATGAATAAGTGGGGCTCCCAATTGCTTAATGTAATTGAGTAGGTATTTCTAATGAAATTGGATTTATTTTCCCTCCTAATTTATCAAATTTCTACTTTGTTAGCCCCACTGATCATTTGTTAGTAGATTGGTAAAGATGTCCAAATATTCCTATGGCATGGTGAGAAATCAAACTCCTAAAAATGCCATTTACTAAATTACACCACAATGAGGGTTCCCTTTGATATAGAAGGATTGGCTATAAGAGACCCTTTATTGGTTTTAAGTGCCAAAATTTTGTGGATGATGTTATCCATCCCAACAAAATCATGGAAATAATCTCTTCATAAGCACTATGTTTGAAGGAGTAGGAGAGATCTTGATGATCCTGTTCCAGACCAGGAAGGGTCCCCAATCTAGAGATTATGCAAGGCTCTTCTACCTATCATATTCAAGATAACCTCCCTTGGATTTCAGGTAATGGCAAATGGGTTATTTTATTGGAATATTTCATTTACGTCATCCCCTCTATCTCAATTACACTCCTTATCTAAGATTAGAGCATGGATTTGAAAAGGGGTCTTCCATACAATATTTGATTTGTCATATTGGGAATAAACCAACAATGGGAAATGGATAGGCTGGAGAACATTTGATCTTTGGACAAGAATCAAAGACCAACATGCCTCTTTTGTATGTCATCTTAAGAGGGAAATGCTACTTGGGAAAGATATAAAGGAGACTAGTAGATGGGGTCAAAAGGATGCAATCTAATGCCCTCTAAGTTTAAACTAAGAAAGGGAAATAAAGTTGTTTGTTGGCAATTAAAAATGGGGGAAGACAAATCCCGTCAATGGAAGGTAGATTAGAATTGACATATTATATGTTTTATGGAGATTCTAAAGGAAATTTAGGAGTGGAAGGTGTAGGGGGATCCTTTCTGACCCCCAAGAAAAAGTGGAAATATATTTTACAATGGGACAGGAGGAATTACTTCCACAAATAATTGGGGTAAAGCCATTGGTAACTTTTCAAGGAGTGCATTGGCTCAATGAATAAGGGGTTACAAGTAAGGCAATAATAGGGGTGACAAATTGACAATAGTAAGGTTCCTCCTTTGCCAGTTAACCTTTCAAAACCCTTGTTTTTAGTATTTTTTTCAAATATTACTAGTTTTCATTAAATATTATGAATAAGTAGAGTTATATCAAGTTCTTAGAGCTCGTAACCAAGAGGTTGATTAGTTATCTAACACTAGTGAATGCATGGTATAAGGAAATTTATAAAAATTAGTAGAGGGTTTCTCTATTCTCAACCCTCTCCCTTGACCTCTTACTCAATTTAATGATCATAATGAATATGTTCTCCATATGTCCTATCAATTCAAGATATGAGGGAAGAATTTAAGGAAATTACTCTCCCCCATATTCTAATGTTATTCAACACCAGTGATTGAAGTTATTAAGGGTCCCATGTTTCATCTTTGTTATGTAAGTGGTTCTCTTCTCAAGGTCGTAGTGCATGAGTTTGAAGTTGTGTCCTTCCTCCTTTCTCCCATATGTCATAACAATGGGTGTTTGGGTTACTAGCATGCTTGGATGGTCCTCCACATAAAAAAAATTATCCAAGGACCATGCTCTAAGACTGTCAACTAAGGGTTTCAATTCATACCAAAATGGAGCTTGTAGAAAGAAAACAACCAGCGCTTGCCCCAAACGAATTTTTTTTTAGAACATTGATCAAATCCATGAAAAATCAGGCACAAGGTCAAAATCATCCAGATTCATTAAAATACCTATATACCAAAGGTAGTTCTACCTCATACAACGGCCAGGAAAAAGACCCTAGCAATGTCCAAGAGAGTAATGATAAATAAATTCACTAGAATCTAACCATCTCCTAGATCCATGGAGATTTGGATTCAGAAAAATTGGACAACTCTAATTAAGGGCAGAATGATGCACTACTTGTATGGCATAGGCTTTTATGCCTTCTTGTTTGAATTCAAAGAGGATTAAGATTTAATCTTTCGAAGTGGACGATATTTCTTCAGCAACAGAGGTATGTACCTCAATAGATGGACTCTGTATTTTGATCCAGACTCGGACATCCCTTCATTTGTTCTAGTATGGCTAATATTGCCCTATCTTCCTCTTCACTACTAGGGAGATGACTTTTTGAAATATATTGGAAATACATTGGGAAAATACATTGACAAGGTTGAACCTAAGCAAGGAATGTTCCATTATGCTAGAATTTGTATGGAATTAGATCTTGAGAAGGGGCTGCCTGAAGCAATATATATGGTTCTTGGAAATTGGAGTCATTATCAACAATTGGATTATGAACATCTAGCTTTTAAGTGTAAGTATTTCCATGCATACAGTCATTTTGCAAAAAATTGCAAGAAATCAGGGGATTAAATCTTTGCTCCCCAAAATCAAGGCAATCAATGGAAAAAAGTTAGAAAGAAATCAAAATAGGTTGTTGTATTAAATCCAATAGACATTCCTTCATCGTCATTTTTTGCAGAAGTTCCTAAAGAACCAATGCTATCAACAAATCACTTTGAAACATTGTATTAAGAATCTCCTAGAAGCTTCATTGAAATTGTGGCTCCAACGATGAAAGAACCTGGGTCTTCTTTTCCAACCAGATTCGCATCTATTTTGCTTCGATTAGACCTGCCTACTGTGGAATCTGATAAAGAAGGAAAATTAATGGAACAATTAGCAGATATTGGAGCATTACAAGAAACACAAACAACATCAGTGGGGATTGTAACAAGAAAACAAGCAAGGAAAGCACTTACAAAGGAATAAAGAGAAATGGTTGAGGGAGATGAAATATCTTCTCAAAAATTAGGGAGAAATCCAACTAAATAAGTTTGAGAAGAGATTGCTAATAAAGAAAAGATGTTGGGGCTGCAATCTACCTTGAATCGCAGTCTAATATCAAGCTCAAAGATTAAGGGAGCAACAAATCTGGTAACCCCGAACTCTCGAAAGGGAGGATCCACCATGTCGTCAATTAAATAATGAAATCAGTCTCTTGTAAAAACAGAGGGATGGGAAGTAGATGCAAGGAAGAAACCTTCAGATAGTTGATAAAGATGGAAAAAATCCTCAATCCTTCTTCTCCAAGAAACTAAACTTCAGGATAGGGCCATGCATGATCTACGGCAAAAGCAATGGAAAGTAAGCAAAGGTATATCAGTCAATTCGATATGAGCATCAAGAGGAATTGGCACATTATGGGACAGTACTGAGCTAGAGCTTATGGACACCAAGAAAACCCAGCATTGGATCTATACAGATCTTGTAAGTATTGTTTCTGAAATTCGCTTTAAATTTTTTAATTTGTATGTTTCAATGCATTATAAAGAGAAGGTAGATTGTTGGCAAGCAATAATAAATGAAAGAGATAGAATAGGGTTGGGGAATTTCATATTAGTAGGAGAATTAAATATAGTTCTCTCATCGGAGAAAAAGAGGGGAGGAGCCTGTGTTAGAGAAGCTTCAAGAGAATATTTAGAGGAAATGATATCAGCTTGGTGTTACAACGTAATCTTCCACCCTGTGAGCATCAGCATTCTTTGGCCTGCAGGATCCATTTCAATGACTCGGATCCACTTTATATCCTTCAGATACTATTTTTCCCTATTTTTATTCCTACCCGCTTATTGCATCACTATAGCAAACGTACCCGCGAGTTGCATCTATATAGCGCGCGGGTAGCATGTAAAATGGTAAAAATCACTAGTTTATTACTTTTTACTCCCATAAAGCGGTTATTGGGTGACCTTTGACCCTCCATCTTCCCAAATAACGTCTCGATGTGTCCTTTCACCTACCTTTGGGAGGACTATATATTGAGCACATATGGATTATGGACGAGAGGAGAAAGAAGAGCAAGAGAACTCTAGTGGATTTTTGCCCTGTCTTGAGTCTACACTCATTGATCCTTGTAGTTGTGAACCCCTTATGTTCACCTTCCAAACTCCTATCATAGTTTGATTTTTCCATTCATGGAGGATTGAAGTGGTGGAGGCACAAGTGGATTGATCTAGATCTTGGTTCAGATTGGTTGCCGGCAAGAGGTCATATCACTTTGTACTTCTTCTTGTTTATTAATAGAAATACTCATATTCGCATCCATTAATGTTGTAAATGTTGTTTATCTTACATTGGGTTGCATTTAATTGTTATATCATGGGCCATTGCTATTGATGATGTTAATGCCGTTTATATATTATATGTACTTGTTGTATATTGGCTGTCAAGACTAATTTGCATATTCAAGTGCACGGATTGGAAAAGCTCCAACGGGGATCTACATCAAACGTTTGGATCGAGGTTGGTTACATTCTCCATTATCTTAGCATTGTCATTTATAATAGCATAGTTCTAAGAATTGAGTTAATTTCTGGTAGTCAGCTGTCTATAGTGGTCTCCCAAGCCATAGTGAGTTTTCTCCAACACAGAAATGGCGACTCCGCTGGGGAAAACATCCATGTTTGGGAATTTTTTTGAGCATTAGTCCATAATTAGAGTTGTTGTTTGTCGAAGCTCTGTGTCACTGATTGGCCCTTAAGATACACTATAGAAAACTTGCTTTTTCTAAGCCATTCGACTCTTTTTTTGCCCATTTTCCTTTCCTCACTCGCGGGCTAGCTTAGCTCTGCCCGCGTATACCCGCCTCTGTTTACACTGCTGCTCGCGGGTACCCGCAGGTATTCCTTCGTCAGTAGCGTACAACTACGGCTTTTGTTGGTTTATGACTATTGGTTGTTGTTGGGTTGGCTTTGGATGATCCTGAGCCTTTGTTGGCTTGTTTCTTGATTGTTCCATGCCTTGGTTGTGACCAGAACTCTTCATTTCTCTTGGTTGAGCCTTGTTGGTTTTTTACCCATCTTTGGATTTAGCCTTGTTGTTTTTTTCCTTTTGAGCTCATTCCTTTGGTTGAGTCTTACTGTTTGGAATCTGCTGGGTTGTCTTAGTGATCTTCTTGGCACTTCAGTGACTGAATAGTAGGATTTTGCTTGCATTTTTCATTTCTTTATATTGAAAAATACAAAAAAATACATATAGTTTTGCATTTTCCTTTTGTTTATAAGAGAAAATACAAAAAATAAAAATTTACTTTCATGTACTGCATCTTGCATTGAGTTCTTGCTACTTTCATTTAGGTTCTGATTGTGCATCGAAAAGATAAAAGGATTGCATTTTTATTTCGAAATCGTTGGGTTGATTGTGCATGTTAGTGACATTGTTTTATTGGATATATGAGTCTAGGATTGGACGATTTTGCATACTATTGAGTCTTACACATCACTAGTTTCACGACCATATCCTTTGAGTAACCATAGCCATTAAAATTAATGCTTAATCTTAAAATTGATTAGACCAGTTTTATTTATAGGGTACACCAACTAGTATAGGTTTAGAGTCTTGGAATAGATCATTGTGAGTTAACAATACAAGACTACTAGACGAAACATTAGGTGTCTAACCAGGGAATGGAGGAATCCATGGTATATATCGGTGTTCTCAGGAAGCTCTACTCAAACCAGAGTTAAGCACGAGGTCACGGGAGGTTGGTTGAAGGGATATCCCTCTGATACCGGCTAAACGTGGGAGATATTTCCAGGGTTTGTTCGTATCTGGGGGTACCGGAGGTTCATCCTCTTGTGCTTCAGGCTTAGCTACCCTGCCCATACGACGGATCCCACCTGCGACTGTCCCCCTGAGCATTGGTTATATTGCGGTGACCATAGTTTCCTTACCTAGGTATCGCATAGGGTACTTGCAGTGGTTGTGATGTTTGTGTCCTGAGTCAGATAGGGATTGGACAACACAGTTGTCTTTGTGCAGTGGACTTGACCCTATACACGCAGTGAAGCCTGGGTGTCTCTATAACTGATTCTATTACCTCCGGCTATAGTTTGGGAGTCTCACGCCTCACCTAGGAAAGACATACCGACTCTAGTGTCAGGAGCTCATTTAGCCACTCTGTTTGTCTGCTCTTGATTGTAGCTTCTCTAGGTGTGTGCTTTTGATTTACTGTTTTTGATCGATAGTTGGCCGTAGGATACGTTGTGATTTGATTTTCTCTTTGGAGGTATCATGGTGCGGAGTCCTACCCTCCGCTGTTCCCATCGATTAGTTGGTTTAAAACCGACCGAGTTTTCACGCCGTGCCGATCGAGGACACCGACGAGCTCCCTCTGAGTCTTCGGATTCTTACGAGACATACATAGCCAACGTTATGACGGCTGCACATTCTGACACGCAGAACATCCCCGCAATTCCATCGGATGGATTCGAACATACTACAGACACCCCCACACCTCGTGAGGCCTGGGGGGGTGATCCACCTGAGACTCAACCCGGTTCCATTTGGCCGAATCCACTTGAGAACGATCCGTTCGATCCTTCGAACCTAGATAATTATCTTTATGGGATGCCAACCTTACCTAAAGATGAAGATGAAGATCCTGCGATCAACGTTAACCCGTTCTCATATAGTATGCCTGGTTCCAGTACAGTTGATCCTCCCACTGCTTTTGGTAGTCATGCCGGCACTAGTCATGGTGTTAGCAACACTGCACCCACTGGGGGAAATACCCTCACTGGGGGCACCACGTTGTCCACTCACGCACATAATATGAGGATTGGTCGTAATCCTCCTAACAACGCTAATGTTGGAAGAAGACCAACTCCTAGGACTGCCCCACCTAATAGGAACACTGTTCTAAACCCGACTCACCATCCACCATCGAACACACATATTGCTACCCGTCAACCCAGGGCCACTTTCGCAAATGTTAATGCTCCTCCTAACTATGGGGGTGGACAAGACCACACACTTTTGCATCCACCACCGCTACTAGTAATGCTAATGTAGGAGGTGGGAATATATCTTATCCTCATGATCATAACGCCACCATTCCTGCTACTAGTAACACCAACGTTGGGGTTGGGAATACTTCTCATTCTTATGGTCACCACATGACTGCTCACACTAATCCTAATGCTGGGGGTGGGAACATGCCTCACCATTATGGTCATTACAACTCGGTTCCCGCTACGAATAGTACGCATATGCCCCATATTTATGGTGGTAACCCTTACTACAACACAGTCGGTGCTGGCCACTAGTTCAACCCACCTCAATACGGTACCCAAAACACACATATGCCTGCTTACTCTCATATGGGCAAGGTCGGAGGAGGTTATCAACCTTATGGCCATGGTCAAGCTTTTGGTCCGCCAGGTCCTCATTATCAGCAGTTTAATGCTCATGGTCAAGCTTTTGGTCCACCTTATAATACGGTTCTGTTCAACCAACCTTTTATGGGAGCTTATAATCAAGCTTTCCAGCCGCAGCTCCCGTTCCTTGCACGTCTGAATCTTCTGGATCTTTCGAAGCTCAGGAATGATCCGGTGTGTCACGACCCGAGTTGGCCCCCGGTCCCTACCAAGCTCCCTTCAGACATTCCTAATTTTGAGGGGAAAGGTGGTGAGGATCCGGGTGATCATGTCACAGTGTTTCACCTTTGGTGCTCCTCCAACTCATTGAATCATGATTCCGTTAGATTTCGACTATTTCAACACACCCTCACGGGGGTAGCTGCGAAGTGGTATGTGGAGTTGCCTGGAAACACCTATAGGGGATTCAAGGAGATTGATTTGGTTTTCTTGGACCATTTCCAGTTGCCGGTTCGTTATGAAACTGGTACTGAACTGTTGTCTACTTTCTGTCAGAATAAGGCCACACATATTTCTGACCACGTTCAAGAGTGGCTTCGGGGGAAAAGATTAGTTAAAGCCAACATTCCTCCATAGTTTCTGTTGGAATGGTTCCTTAAGTCTCTACTCCCATACATTGCTAAGGATGTTTCGATGTCCGACATTGTGACTGAGGAACAAGCTATCTTGAAAGTCCAGCAGTTAGACCTACTATACTCTCAGTTTGGCATTTTATATGACATTATTCCTGACGCACTAAGAACAAGACATGAGCCTACGTCAGTTCGAGGACCACATGCCGATGGCATCGTGGGATTTGCAAGCACTCGCCCTATAGACTTGGTAGCTAATCAAATGCAAAATTTGTCGCTAAACCAGTCTACTCCTGGACAGATTCACACCTTGTCCACTTCCACTCCATCGTCTGATGTACACTATGTGCAATCAACGAAACCGTCAGGTAACCAGCAACCTGGTGGTAAGAAAAAGGGGAGAAACAATCGTAGGGGTGGAAACAATGGAAGTAACAATAATAGCAATCGCAATACTCCTCGTAAAGAGAATTCCAACCCTCCTCAGGAAGGCAGAAATGCTGGTGAGGACCGTAAACCTAGGCGTAAGGTGAAGTTTCCTTGCAAGCTCTCTGGGGAAGACCATCTTACTCACATATGTCCTCGAATTGAAGAAGAATTGAAGCATTTGGCACAAATCTCAGCTATGTTGAAGGATCCCCTTCCTCATCATCAAAACATGGCTTCGCATGCTCCCACCACTCATTATGGACCTAATGAAATGCCAACGGCTTCTTCCAATACTAGTGGTTATGGATGTGTGAACATGGTTCAATCGGAGGTTAGTGTTGTTACTCGTCAACGTGATTATGGTGCACCACAACCTAATATGGGGAGTGAGCCTCCCCTTCCTCCTAACAATTCCTTGCATATCAAGAAGCCTTCTAATATGCCGTGGATACCGAAAGGTGTTCTCAAGCGCTCTATGCATAATCCTAATGCTCGAGCCGCCCAGAACTACTCCATTGTAGAATATTTGGGCCAAACTCTGTGTGTCATGTCGGCTCTTGAAGTTTTGCAGGCCTGTCCTTCTTAGAAGCATGCCCTTTTGAGTGTGTTAGGAGTTCAGGATGGGGGAAATCCTAGTGTTATCAAGTTCGATACTAGTGATGTACAACCTCGCTTACCTTACCACGTGGAGTTTCAAATCCAGGTGGTGTGCCTTTAGATTTTTGTCAAACGTACTATGGTTGACGAAGGTGCTTCCGCGTCAGTAATGTCATTAACTTGTTGGAAAGCTCTTGGCTCTCCTCCTCTATTCGCGTCTAGAACCACACTCACTGCATTCGACGGTCGGTCTTTTAAGCCGCATGGAATTATCCCTTCCCTTGTTGTCTTCTTGGGAGAGAAGTCTATGCCTATTGAAGTCGAGGTGGTTGATGCGCCCATCGACTACAACCTTTTACTAGGTCGGAATTGGATATATGCTATGAAGGCTGTCGCATCCACTGTATTCAGAGTTATCTGCTTTCTCCATGAAGGCAATATTGTGACCATCGATCGGCTGGATTTCGTTAACACTCCTTCCACAGCATCCATGAGATCCATAGTCCCGCAAGTTACTGATTCTCAGCCGGTAACTGGGAACATAGGTGTTGGTATGTACCCTTCATTGATGGGAACTTATACTGTTTCTGCACTTGTGAATTTCATCGAAACCATTTCTGACGATGCGTCTCCTCCTTCGCATAATATGCCATTCCAAACTTCCTATTGCACTGATCCATGGACTTTACCGTCCACGAGTCCTACATCTGGAGACATTACGCCGGTCGGGATGTTTGTGCCCTTGTCTATAGCTGAGCTTGCTTATGAGCATATCCAACAAGCCACTGCAGAACCGGATCTCTCTTCTTCCCAGACAGTCGAAGAAGATCCCGTTACGTTGCCAGTTTGGGCAACCAACTCGTCTTGTTCACACGATTGCCTTGATGATACTTTTCCATCTGATGAAGCCATTATGGAGGCCATGTGTGGTAGTGAGAGGCCTTGGGAGGATATGCATCATCGCTCTTATTTCCTTCCCAACCTCGAGCTCATTGAGCAAGAAGAGTTTAGGATGACTTTAGTAGAGATGGTTGGTCACCCTGTGGCTCTTTTAGAGTCACATGATGTTTTTGCGGAGGGGAATATGGCCAATATTTTCCCAACCATGTCAATCAACATCTCTCATATTCTCGGAAAGGTGGAGAATGTTTACACCGGTGTTGATTGCACTCCTGAGGAGATTATTATTTACACTGAATTGTTTACAGAACTCTGAGAAGCTTTCGCCTAGTCATATGAGGAGATGCCAGGAATAGACCCCCGCATTGTTGAACATGAGATTAGAACGTATCCTAATGCTAAACCGGTTCGACAACGCTTACGTGTTGTGAACCTTAGGAAGGCAGCTGCTATCAAGGCATAGGTGGAGAAACTGCTCAAAGCTGGTTTCATATACCTCGTTCCCCTTACCGAATGGGTGTCAAACCCCGTTCCTATAGATAAGAAGTAGGGAACGATCCGTGTATGCACCGATTTTAGAGATTTGAACCGTGCATGTCCGAAAGACAACTTCCCCACGCCATTCATTGATCAGATCTTGGATGCTTGTGTGGGAAGTAAGATTTTTTCATTCATGGATGGCTTCTCAGGCTATAATCAAATTTAGATCAAACTCATGGACCAACATAAGACGGCGTTCATTTGTCCATGGGGACATTTGCATATCGGAAAATGCCCTTCGGCCTTAAAAACGCTGGAGCTACATTTCAGCGAGCCATGACCTACGTCTTTCACGATCTTAAGAAGATTATGGAGGTTTTCTTGGATGATCTTGCTGTCCATTCTCGCAAGAGAGCGGACCACCCCGAGCACCTCCGTATTATTCTCGAACGATGTATGCACTACAAAATTTGATTGAATCCCAATAAATGCATCTTCGTTGTAAGGACTAGTCACCTTCTAGGCTTCATAGTTTCCAAAGAGGGTATTAGAGTCGATCCTCTAAAAGTTGAGGCAATACTTCAATTTCCTCCTCCGCGTAATTTATTACAACTTCAGAGCCTCCAAGGGAGAGCTACTTTTTTGAGTCGATTTGTAGTCAATTATGCTAATATTACCGAAGGTTCCACGCGCTTATTGAAGAAAGACACACCTTTTATCTGGGATGAGCGAGCCCAGTAGTCTTTCGACACCCTTAAGAAAGCTTTGGTATCGGCCCCTGTGCTTAGTCCACCAGACTTCGCACGAGATTTTATCCTTTATGTGGCCGCGTCTCAAGAGACGATTGGCATGGTCTTGGTTCAGGTTGATGACGCGCTCATCGAGCATGTTATATATTACCTCAATCAAAATCTAGTAGACGCTAAGCTAAGATATACTCACATAGAAAAGTTGGCGCTTGTGACTGTCCATGCAGTCCAGCGGTTACGACATTACATTTTGCTTAAAACAACCACAGTAGTAGCTCACATCGATCCATTTCAGTTCGTGCTATCACGACACCTTATAGGGGGAAAGTATAATAAATGGATTGTGACCCTTCAGGAGTTCGATCTTGATTTTTCTTCAGCGAAATCAGTGAAATCGTTGGTGTTTGTTGAGCTTATGTCAGACCTTCCAAGACTTGATGAGTATGTCATTCATGAAGATTCCTTTGTGGATGAGCACTTATTTCTTATCTCATCCGAGGACCCTTGGTATGGGGATGTCATTGTGTATCTCCAAACTTTGAATTTTCCTCCGCATTATTCACGAGATGAGCGACAGCGTGTGAAACATCACGCTAAAGACTATACCATCGTCGGTGACACTTTGTATCACCGAGGAAAGGATTCCATTCTCCGTCGTTGCTTAACTCACGAAGAAGTGGAACAGGTGCTTAATGATTGCCATGCTGGGGCGTGTGGCGGTCACTTATCCGGGCTTGCTATAGCCCAATGTATTATGTGAGCTAGTTATTTTTGGGCTTCCATCTTTAAGGATTGTGTTAACGCTGTGAAGAGATGTCACCATTTCCGGGTGTTTTCTCAGAACATACGCTCGCATCCAGTGCCCCTTCATCCGGTCGTCATCGTCGGTCCCTTCACTAAGTGGGGGGTGGATTTCATGGATTGCAAACCAGCTTCGGCTGGGGGGCATCACCATATCATAGTGGCCGTGGATTATTTTTCAAAATGGGTTGAGGCCATGCCTACCGTAAAAGCCGATGGTGCTACGGCAGCCCATTTCGTGTTCAATCAGATTATCACTCGATTCGGTATCCCGAAAGAGATTGTCACTGACCATGGCAGTCACTTTCAAAACAAGATGATGGAGGATTTGTCTCTCAAGCTTAGGTTTCGTCAAGAACACTCGTCTTCCTACTATCCCCAAGTGAATGGTCAAGTTGAAGCAGTTAATAAGTCTTTGAAGACCATTCTCCAACGTACCATCCAACAAAGCAAGAACAATTGGCATATCATGTTATACCCTGCTTTGTGGGCATATCGAACCGCAGTTAAGACTGCCACTGGATTCTCACTATTCCAACTAGTTCACAGTGTGGAGTCACTTTTACTGATTGAATGTGAAATCCCTTCGCTTAAACTGGCCATAGAGCTCCTCCCTAATACAACATATATTGAGCAACGTTTAATCCACCTTGAGCAACTTTACGAGCAACGTCGAGATGCCGCTGTGGCCATAGATGCTAACAAACGTCGTGTCAAGGTTCAGTATGATAGGTATGTCCGTCCCCGGCAGTATGCTGAAGGTGACTTGGTCCTCTTGTATGAACAAGCTAAAGAACCCTTGGGGGCAGGCAAGTTCAATCCCATGTGGCACGGTCCTTACATCGTGAGGCGTGTCCTCGAAAAAGGAGCCTATGAATTAGAAGACTATGAGGGGACTGTCTTGAAGGAGCCTAGAAATGGGCTCTACCTCAAGCGGTATTACGCTTGAACCTCTGGTTCAGGCTGATACTTTTGTATACTATTGTATATTTGCTTCTGTACATAGTTTAGATTTCTTTTTCTTTTTCGGGTCTGTTGATTCACTTCCGTTTGATTGACAGATGTCAGCGGAATCTCCTACATTCTTAGGTTTCGTGGATGGTGCTAGCCGACATACGCAGCAGCTTGCTTCTGCTGCCTGGGTTATTTTCTCACCTGACTACCTAGTTGTGTCTTCAAGAGGTGCTTGTCTCAGTCCCACGTCTAACAATGTGGCTGAGTATAGTGTCGTCATTAAGCTACTTCGGGATGCCATTTCCCATGGTGTCCATTCTTTAGAAGTCCGCCTGGATTCACAACTAGTTGTGTCTCAGTTGAATGGGCAGTACCGTGTGCGAGATCCTATGTTACTTCAGAAATTCCTAAGGTTAAGACTCTTGGAACGCCATTTTGTTTCAATTACATACATACATGTTCTGAGAAGTGTTAATCATATATATGATGCATACGCTAACTATGTATTAGATTGGCATTTGTCACATTCACCATGAAGCAAACAAATGAAAGAGACATTCATACATTTGTACATACACACATATAGTAGAACTGGAGAACCAAAGTTTTTATATATAAATATGTCCAAAAATGGTAGTGTCATACAAAACTGGAGCCTGTAGCCCTAAAAAATATACATATCGATACAAAAATGAGATCCTAGGATATCTAATCCCTCCAAGGAGGCCTAGCTACCGCCCCGACAGGATGTGTCTCATAGAAATAGTGAACTGCATTGGCCACCCACTGCAGTAACCGCACCCAGTCACCAGGAACCCCCACTACTTGGCACTGCATGGCCTCAGGTAGTCGCGCCACCTCTATCTATGGAACCCTGGAAACCATCCATGATAAGTTGTGTCGCAAGGTCTGTAGAGTGCGCCCTGATGCAGCATCGCCTGCCTCATCTCCCCTACCTCGACGACCATGTCTCGGGAAGCCATCGGATCTCACTAGGCCTTTTTCTGCGAGCAAACAGTCAACCATTAGCATATGATACTACCACCAAAAATATTTTTGCATTTCATCTATAATAAAAAATACATAAAAAATTTAATAAAAAAAACCTGAAAAGAGTACTCACCAATGTCTCCGAACGCTGTGTCTGGTGGGAGTGGCATGTCCCTATCCTGGCGGAAGTCTATCCCTACATAGGGGTAGTCCTCTATGGCAATGACCTGTTGGTTCCACCAGCAGAAGAACTCCTCAGTATATGGTGACGCCAGATGGCCACCACCCTGTCGTGTCAAGATCTCATCCCACTAGGTCAGGGCTGGATCGCGGAGACTATGAGGAGGGACATCCACCATCGAACTAAGCCCTAGAACTCTCTCAAAGAAGAAGCTGCATAGGATACTTCCATACCCAAAGTTTTTCGCCTTCCCTTCTTTGCATTCTGTCAATTGTGTCTTCATAGACACCAATAGTGTGGCACTATAGGCTGCATGCATTGTGATGCATAGAACATCACCAACCTGGATGCCTAGTGGAGGGATTTGGATCCAGTGATCCGCACTAAGGTAGCCACAATGATCTTCATGCTCATATCTACTATGGCATTGATGGGCACATGGCTTCCCACCGCTCGTGTGTTTGCAAGACAATACCGCGCTATGTAGTCCTGGACAGTGATCCCACCACCCACAGTATGAGACCAAAGACTGGCAGTCTCACCTCGACGGGACAAACCTGTTATGAAGTAGATGTCTTCCACTTCCAGTGTGAGGATTTGCCCATTGAGACTGAAGTTCTGTGCATCAACATCCCAGTAATCAATCAAGCGGTGGAGTAATAGGTTTTGGGACCTCAAACCCCCTATACTCCAAAATTTATATAACCCACATGCTTGCAATGCCTGATGTGCTTGCACATCGTTGCGCACGGCCTCATCTACTTGGTCATGCTCCCTCTCCCTCCACTCTAGAACCATCTTGGAGTGAGAAACAACAAAGATTTTGGTCAAATTCTTTTCAAAAACCAACTACACGGCCGTACACGTGGGCTAATTTGTATACAGGTGCCGGTACCCGCGGTCAACCTTTGCGTTGACTGCACGTATCGTGCCCTACCTGCGACCCGCATAGCTATAACCCGCGGGTAGCACCGAAGCCATTTAGGGCTAGGCCAAATTAAAAATCCCACTGCTGAAAAACTAAAATGAAAGCATTGAAATGAAAGGTGTGGATGAGACTACCAACCTACTCCGGACGGTTCGATGAACGGTCGCTTGTAGCTCCCAGAATCGGCAACTGAACTTTCAGGTGAAAACTAACCAAAAGCTCCAAATGGGTGAATAGTAAAAATGAATTCTAAATTGTAATTTTTTATTACTATTTATAATTTACAGGACCCACTTGTCTATAGTTTTTACCATTTTATGCCGTTATGGACTAATATAATGTCTTGGAGTAGTATTTTTTAATCAGATTTCTTCGGCGAAAGTTGTTTTGGACCATTTCACACCTACGGTAGGTATGTTTCACACCCGACATATAGGTTAGATTCCATTTCCATGTGCATTAAGCATTTGACCTGTTGACCATTTTCATAAACCCTAGTTGTGACCCCACTTTGTAACCGACATGGAACCTTCACACTGCTATAGAAGTGTCGTTATGTGGTGGTAGGGCTTTTCCGAACATAGGCACCCTAGTTAGAACCCCTTTGTACATTCTGATGCCCATGCCATTGTTTGTCCTTAGGATTGGGAGTCCTTTGTAGTTACACCATGACGTTGCGATAAAGACTCATACTCTACTTTGTCTTATACTGGCCATCTCCCTTAAGGACTCCCCTCAGTTATATCATGTTGTGATTGCATTGCATCATCCTGCTTGCCACTTGAGCCTTATGCCAGCTCCCGCTTACTCAGTTGTTAGCCAGCCTGGTGCCTAAGCACTTTACCCTGTCAAGCCCTGCAGAGCTTAAATTTTCCCTTCACAATTTGATGTCCTTTTGACCCTAAGGGAACACACCCCCGAGTGTCCACATCCTGCATGCACTTCCTTGCATTGATCATAGATATGTTTCAGTGCTTGGGAGTAGTCTGCTCGCTATTTGACACTCATTCCCTCACTTGTTGTACTATAAGCAATTTTATTCTTTTTCAAGCTTTTCCCAAATATGAAAAAGACCAAAAAAAAAAATCAAATATTTCAAAAAGCCAGACGGGATTATGGTTACTACTTCTTGTTGGCAGCTGTTGTGTCGCCTTTGAACAGAGCATTCATTCGAATCCATACACTATGATTCGAGACTATAGTTGGACCTTAGGAGATGTACTTGTATCTCAATTTCTCCACCGATTAGTTAAGCTTCCAGTCATTATGGAGCCCTTTGTAATGCCTCCTGCATTGCACAGTTTATGTCAAGTCTATGCTACCTGAGTATATCCATCTTCTCATGCTCTTGTTCAAAGGAAGTCCTGAAACCAGTGTCGACCACTCCTCAGATCTCTTGACTATTGCATGTCGG
This sequence comes from Larix kaempferi, assembly GCA_027924585.1. Taxonomy (NCBI): domain Eukaryota; kingdom Viridiplantae; phylum Streptophyta; class Pinopsida; order Pinales; family Pinaceae; genus Larix; species Larix kaempferi. The sequence continues at coordinate 5,368,319 of BSBM01000241.1, read as the reverse complement.
CCATCCTTATTGAGTCAGTTCGTTTCACCTGAGTTCTTTCAAATCTTTCAGCGTAGCTGGTACCTTGTGTTGGTTGATGGGGGATGCATTAATGCCCTCCTTCCAGCGAGTCTCGTTCTGTCGACTTCAACCCATTTATTCTGGGACTTGAGGCTTAGAGTTCGGTTGAGTACCTTGAGGCTTGCAGTCATTAGTGGCAGGTTCTCTCACCATCGACAGTTTTGGGAATACATCAATGTCCCCTGATCGATGGATTCATCCTAGTGTTCAACTTCAACTCATTTATTCACACTATGATGATTGTGCTCTATGCCTTGATGCCCATTGTAATGTCCCTTCTTAGGAATTTTATTAAAATTGCAATTTTACCATTTTTTTCCCTAGTTCGACCTTTAACTAGTTTTGATCTCTAGGTCCCAAATTTGCCCCAAATGATCCCAAATATTCTGAGAAGGTATATGAATGATATTAGAACATAAATATGTGTTTCAGGGATGCCTTTGGACCTTTAAAATACTTCTGCAAATCCTCTTTCAATTCTGATCAATGTAGGTAACTTTACTAGTGATTTTCCTTTGACTAGTATTGGTCTCTAGGTCTCAAATTGACTCCAAATGCCTTCAAATCTTCAAGGAAGGTGTATGAATGATATTAGAACTTAAATCAAATTTATGAACAGAGGTATGTAATGTGTTAAGTATGTTATTAAAGTCTCATATGCACCATTAATGGATTATTACAACTATTCTCACCCTCTCCCATTCAACTGCAAAAATCCCCAATTCAACCCTTGGGGAAATGGCACTATTTCACCTCCCAATACAACTAAACTGAGTAAAAATGCTTCAAATGCTCAAGTACAGTACATGAAACTTGTAGAAGACATCCATGGTAGTATATTGATCACAAATATATCAGATAATCATCCATTCATTTGAAATCATCAGCATTACATTGATTCACAACAAGGTAGTGGGGAAATGGCATTGTTCTTCCATTAAAAATGAGATTTATACATTTCTACTTGGCATTTCAACCTGAAACTTTTTGGAGATGAAGAACAGAGTATTTAATTCATATTACAAAATAAATGGGGCATTAAAAGCTTCCCCAAAGAATACAATAGCTCACCAAAAACGCCCTCCCTCAAGGATCAAGAATATGCCATCAAAACTGGAAATGGTTGAAGGAGTGAGGTGCAATAGAAGAAACCATGAGCTGCCATGTAGCTTACACCTGCAAATAAAGACTCCATTAAAGCTCCAAATGAAAGTTCTGAATGGCCTTTCCAATTACCAACTTGGATGGGAATCTTTCACCCTCGAAATTGGCTAAGGCAAGAAACTAGTCATCCACTAGCTCTCCCTCTTCACGAATGCAATTGCAAATTCTACAAATGATCAAAAGCTGGTTTCATTCTTTGTTATTGACATTTATAAAGTTCTAATGGCCTCCATGGGTCGAATTCCTTCCAAGAGACTCATGCCAACTCAAGTTGGGAAGAGATTCCAAAGAACGCCACTTGTACAACAATTCCTAGTCTCCCACTTCCACCAAATCACATGTTGAAGCATATTAGCTACCCTAACACCCTTGAGCGCCCTCTTGGAGTCTATTTTTAGCCCTGACATGTCATATATGTCATATGTCAGCCTTCAGGTCTGATTTGTGTCATAAGTGTCATAGCATCTTCATCATTGTTGTCATAGAGCTAGGGAATCTAGCCCAAGTGTCTCACTAGCTCCAAATTGCCTCTTCCTCTTCCATGGGAGTTACTCTTCCTCTATATTTCGACCTTGGATGAGTCATGCCATGAATAATACCTTTTGGACTCCCCCAAGTATGTTACCATTCACCTTGAATTTGAATTGGTGAGAGAATAATGCCAAATGTAGTGGGAAAATCTAGCCATATGTGGGTCCCACTTCCTCCATGTGTCTTCATGATCAAATGCCACTTTGATTTTCACTTGTATATATTTATTTAGGTACTTTATTAAATATTTATTCCATTCTAATGTTCAAGCATCATTTATTATCCCCATTATTCCAAATCCCAAAGCTTCCACCCCAAACCTAGGAAACTAGTAATTTTCCTCCTTGGCACTTATTTGAACATTAGCATCAATTTGACAAACTCTACTGAATAGGTACAATGTGATTAGGCCATTGTGACCCAATGCCAAATTTGGGACATTACAAATCCTCCCTTCCCAATATTGCTTGTCCTCAAGCAATTTTAAACATGGGTGTTGAAGAACCTGCTTTCTGTATAATTCTTTGAAGTTGCCATTGAATTGCCCAACCTTGAGTCTTTGAGTTTCCATGAATATTTTAGAGAGGAACCACCATGCTTGCTGCTGCACTACTCTGATTAAAATCACTTTATTAAGTGGGGAATCCATCTCCCATACTACTTGCTTCCCCCAAAAAAATGAAACCAATGATACAAAAATTATTCCAGGGTCCCATTGCTTGTATTACACCCCAACAATTAAGAGTGTTCTCCAACCCACACCATTAGATAAGAGGATTCTTGGATCCCATTTTCTTGTATGCATTCTTCCAAACATCATGAGTACCAAATATATATCATCAAAGTACATAACAACAGAATGAAAATGTACATCAAGGATATGCTTCATCAAAGAGTCATGAAAGTGCTTATACCTCCAAGCAAGTAGACCACCATTTTCCAATTGCATACAAGCTTCAAGTGACCAATCAAATCTGCTCCAATGACATAGGTGAGGATCCCATGTCCTACAATGCTGCTCCAAAAGGATGTGATATGCATCAAAATATTCAGCCATGTATTCTTTCATCCAAGCAGTGAATGAAGAAACTCCACTAAAATCGAACCAAATAATGAGCAGAAAAAACAAGGAGACTTCAAATGACTCAAAGAAGTCTCACCCATACATCCATGAATGTGAGAATCATAAAAATATAACAAAGTATGTGGCTTCCAACAAAAATGTTCTCCAATCATAAATCTATTCTCCCAAGTGTTGGATGAAGTTCCTCCAACATCAAATGAATCAAGTGTTGAGCAAGAAAAACCATGAGTCTTCAAGTGACTCAAATGCATATCATAGGTACATCCATGTAGATTTGAATCATCATAAAGTGACAAATAACGTTGTTGCAAATGTGAATAAGAATGTGCTCCAACCATGTCATCATAAAAGGTAAATCTAGGAGTTCCATACTCCTCATGTGGCACCATCAAAAAGAACCCTTTCACCCATACTTCATTGAGACTAATACTGCAAAACATAGAATTGTAGGATGTAGGAGAATGAACCAAATCACCCAAATGATCAAAAAGTACAGAAGTTTCATCATGGTAAGGATCCATATGGATAGTATCATGTAGTTCCTTCAAAAGTGTGAACTCTTTGTCATAGTTTGGTTCCAATGTAGAGGAATCATGCTTTTCTTTAAAAATTGCATAACCTTCATCAAGAGACAATTCAAATTCCTCTTCCACCACATCAAGTGTTTGGATCTCTTCAAGTTCATCTTCAAACACATCAAGAACATTCAAATTTTCACATTTCTCATGATCCACCATGTCATAAGAATCCTCCAAACAATCTATCATTTGACAATCCGAAACATAGGAGGAAAAACAAGTATCTTGCAACTTTTCAAGAAGTTGCTCATTTTGAATTGTGAGCTTATGATTATCCTCATTATTCTTCAAGTATGCATCATGTAACAATTCATTAAGCTCAAACAAATGGTTTCTATCAAAAAGCAAAGACATGAAATTACCTTTGATGTGGCACATTTTTCTTTGAATCTTCTCCATGTCTTCAAGGAAGGATGTTTCCTCCAATGAAGTAGCTCTCCAACAAGGATTTGACATCAATGCTTGAGTGTCATGGAGAATGCTGAGGGACTCTTGGATCTTCTTTTCATTCATCTTTAAGGACCCTTCAAGAAAATGAGGCTCTTGCAAATGAACCTCCTCATCTTCTTCATTTTTTCTTGGACCAACTTCATGAAGCTCAAGTGGTGATGGGGAAGTTGATCTTGGTTCTTCTTCAACTGCTGCAAGGTCTTCATTATCATGCTTAATGGAACTTGGGCTTGCAGCAACACTTTCAAAAGTGATCTCTATGTCACCAACATAGAGGTGTGAGCACCCATCAGTAGGTACTCCTTCATAGTTTAAGCATCCATCAGTAGATGCTCTTTGGTTCATGTCTAAGCTAGAAGGTGTCTCGAAATGATCTTCCATATTTTCAATAGAATCTTCTTCATGATCTTGTGATGTCTCTTTCTTTTGCTCCTTCAAGCAAGCTGATGCATTTTGCCCCTTGGTTTTCTTAAAATCAATAATTTTTTCCACAAGTTCGATAGAAAACAATTCGAATCCTTCCTTAAGTTGCTTGGTCATATCTTCAAATATTGTTTTCATAATTTTTATATGCTCCTCACCATAATATAAGGCTCCCTTTTCATCCCTAGTCATAGTTTCCTCAAAAAATTTGCTCTTCTTCTCCTACTTTTTTTTTCTTCAACAAAAGCACTTTTGGTTTCAATATCTAATGGCGGTACCTGAATTCTTGTCCTCATGAATATTAGACCACATCAGGTGCCAAGATCATGCTCTGATACCACTGTAATGTCCCTTCTTAGGAATTTTATTAAAATTGCAATTTTACCATTTTTTTCCCCTAGTTCGACCTTTGACTAGTTTTGATCTCTAGGTCCCAAATTTGCCCCAAATGATCCCAAATATTTTGAGAAGGTATATGAATGATATTAGAACATAAATATGTGTTTCAGGGATGCCTTTGGAACTTTAAAATACTTCTGCAAATCCTCTTTCAATTCTGATCAATGTAGGTAACTTTACTAGTGATTTTCCTTTGACTAGTATTGGTCTCTAGGTCTCAAATTGACTCCAAATGCCTTCAAATATTCAAGGAAGGTGTATGAATGATATTAGAACTTAAATCAAATTTATGAACAGAGGTATGTAATGTGTTAAGTATGTTATTAAAGTCTCATATGCACCATTAATGGATTATTACAACTGTTCTCACCCTCTCCCATTCAACTGCAAAAATCCCCAATTCGACCCTTGGGGAAATGACACTATTTCACCTCCCAATACAACTAAACTGAGTAAAAATGTTTCAAATGCTCAAGTACAGTACATGAAACTTGTAGAAGACATCCATGGTAGTATATTGATCACAAATATATCAGATAATCATCCATTCATTTGAAATCATCAGCATTACATTGATTCACAACATGGTAGTGGGGAAATGGCATTGTTCTTCCATTAAAAATGAGATTTATACATTTCTACTTGGAATTTCGACCTGAAACTTTTTGGAGATGAAGAACAGAGTATTTGCTTCATATTACAAAATAAATGGGGCATTAAAAGCTTCCCCAAAGAGTACAATGGCTCACCAAAAATGCCCTCCCTCAAGGATCAAGAATATGCCATCAAAACTAGAAATGGTTGAAGGAGTGAGGTGCAATAGAAGAAACCATGAGCTGCCCTGTAGCTTACACCTGCAAATAAAGACTCCATTAAAGCTCCAAATGAAAGGTCTAAATGGCCTTTCCAATTACCAACTTGGATGGGAATCTTTCACCCTCGAAATTGGCTAAGGCAAGAAACTAGTCATCCACTAGCTCTCCCTCTTCACGAATGCAATTGCAAATTCTACAAATGATCAAAATCTGGTTTCATTCTTTGTTATTGACATTTATAAAGTTCTAATGGCCTCCATGGTTCGAATTCCTTCCAAGAGACTCATGTCAACTCAAGTTGGGAAGAGATTCCAAAGAACGCCACTTGTACAACAATTCCTAGTTTCCCACTTCCACCAAATCACATGTGGAAGCATCTTAGATACCCTAACACCCTTGAGCGCCCTCTTGGAGTCTATTTTTAGCCCTAACATGTCATATATGTCATATGTCAGCCTTCAGGTCTGATTTGTGTCATAAGTGTCATAGCATCTTCATCATTGTTGTCATAGAGCTAGGGAATCTAGCCCAAGTGTCTCACTAGCTCCAAATTGCCTCTTCCTTTTCCATGGGAGTTACTCTTCCTCTATATTTCGACCTTGGATGAGTCATTCCATGAATAATACCTTTTGGACTCCCCCAAGTATGTTACCATTCACCTTGAATTCGAATTGGTGAGAGAATGATGCCAAATGTAGTGGGGAAATCTAGCCATATGTGGGTCCCACTTCCTCCATGTGTCTTCATGATCAAATGCCACTTTGATTTTCACTTGTATATATTTATTTAGGTCCTTTAATAAATATTTATTCCATTCTAATGTTCAAACATCATTTATTATCCCCATTATTCCAAATCCCAAAGCTTCCACCCCAAACCTAGGAAACTAGTAATTTTCCTCCTTGGCACTTATTTGAACTTTAGCATCAATTTGACAAACTCTACTGAATAGGGACAATGTGATTAGGCCATTGTGACCCAATGCCAAATTTTGGACATTACACCCATTTTCATTATTGGTGGGTCATCTCGCATCTGTTAATAGTATACATCATTGACCGGTAATCAGAAGATGTCACATCAGGTTCGACTTCAACTCCTTTATTCACTTGATGGGACTTGCACCGTCGAAGACTTGTGTAGAAGACCCCATGCGATGGTGGCATTCAATATGTTTCCCATGACTTTGAATTTACATCTGAGATATCACCTCTCAGATATCAGCAGTTTGTACCTCTAGTTTGCACCAGTTGTTTCCTTTTCAGCAGGAGACCATATCTTACTGTAGAGGGATCATGGCTATGATCACTTATGACATATATCCGTTATGTACTGCTTATTTATGGCCATTGTATCAGATTGTTGTACTATATCGACATGTATTCAGAGATACTATTGTACTATGATAAGTGAGTTGCTCTTTCCACTTGTGTTTCCATCACTCCACTTCTGAGTTTTATAATGTATTTCGGCCATCGTAGCATCAGTCTTTGACCTCACACATTAGGGGGCATCTGTTACAACGTAATCTTCCACCCTGTGAGAATCAACATTCTTTGGCCTGCAGGATCCATTTCACTGACTCATATCCACTTTATATCCTTCATATACTATTTTGACCTATTTTTATTCCTACCCGCTTGTTGCATCACTATAACAAGCGTACCTGCGAGTTACATCTATATAGCCCGTGGGTAGCATGTAAAATGGTAAAAATCACTAGTTTATTACTTTTTACTCCCACAAAGCAGTTATTGGGTGACCTTTGACCCTCCATCTACCCAAATAACATCTCGATGTGTCCTTTCACCTACCTTTGGGAGGACTATATATTGAGCACATATGGCTTATGGACGGGAGGAGATAGAAGAGCAAGAGAACTCTAGTGGATTTTTTCCCTATCTTGAGTCTACACTCATTGATCCTTGTAGTTGTGAACCCCTTATGTTCACCTTCCAAACTCCTATCATAGTTTGAGTTTGCCATTCATGGAGGATTGAAGTGGTGGAGGCACAAGTGGATTGATCTAGATCTTGGTTCAGATTGGTTGCCGACAAGAGGTCGTATCACTTTGTACTTCTTGTTGTTTATTAATAGAAATACTCATATTCTCGTCCATTAGTGTTGTAAATGTTGTTTATCTTACATTGGGTTGCATTTACTTGTTATATCATGGGCCATTTTTATTGATGATGTTAATGTCGTTTATATATTATATGTACTTGTTGTATATTGGCTGTCAAGACTAATTTGCAGATTCAAGTGCATGGATTGGAAAATCTCCAACATGGATCTACATCAAACGTTTGGATCGAGGTTGGTTACATTCTCCATTATCTTAGCATTGTCATTTATAATAGCATACTTCTGAGAATTGAGTTAATTTCTGGTAGTCAGCTGTCTGTAGTGGTCTCCCAATCCATAGTGAGTTTTCTCCAACACACTTGGGTGTCAATTGATATAAAGCCAAAAAATGGGAATTTTACATGGTCAAACAGAAGGATAGGGTCAATATATATAGCAGCCAAATTAGGTAGGTTTCTAATCAGTAGTAGCTACCTAGAGGAAGATTTGGAAATATCATCCTCTATTATTGCATCAGCTACATCAGACCGTAAGCAAATAATCCTCTCACTATTCAAGAATTCAAACTATGGGCCATTACCATTTAGATTCAATCCTCTTTAGATCAATCATCCTGAGGCGGTGGAGATTATAAGATCTACTTGGCAGAGGAAAAGGGAAGGTTCTCCAAGTTTCATATGTGAATCAAAATTAAAGGCGGCCAAACATGCTCTAAATTATTGGTCCAAAAATAACTATATTGAGCCCTTTGATGAAAAAAATAGATTTGAGAACAATTGGCAGAAATTCAAAATCAAATGGAAGCGGGTAATCCAACTATACAAAAGAGGATGGAGGAATATGGGACAAATAGAAAACTTCAAAATGATATACAAAAGAGGAATATTGGCGATTAAAAACACGAAGTCTGTGGCTTCAATCAAGAGATAGGAAAACTACATTTTTTCATAGACAGGCAAAAGCAAGGAAAAGCAGAAACAATGTAAAAAAGATCACTAATTTGAAGGGAAGTGAAGTTACGAAATATAAGGATATAAAGGTAGAAGCGTTTCAACATTTTAAAATGTTATAGTAAAAGAAAGAAGAGGCAGATAATGGCACACTAATGGAAATGATAGCCAACATCCCCACATTAATCTCACAAATGGACAACCAAGAATTAGACAAAGAAATAGAGGAGAGAGAAGTAATAGCTGAAATATGGGACTTAGAGCCTGACAAAGATCCAGTTCTAGATGGTTTTTCCATATCATTTTACAGAAAATTTTGGGATTTAATAAAAACAAATCTATGCAAGATGATAAAATGGTCATTGAAAAAAGGCACACTAGGAGGAAGTACAAATTCCTCATTCATGATGTTAATTCCAAAAGAGAATACTCCAGCTACTTTCTCTAGATTCGAACCAAAATATTTGTACAATTCCACTTAGAAAATAATATCAAATATTTTATCCAACGGAGTCAAACCACCCTTGCCCCAATTAGTTTCATAAATTCAAGGGGGATTCATCCCCAAATGACAAATTATTGATAATATTATTCTAGTTCAAGAAGCAATCCACTCTAGTAAAGTCGGGAAACAAAGAGGGATGGTTATAAAAATGGATATTGTAATACCCCCAATAAAAAATTAGGAATATTAACTCCAATTTTCCAACATAAAACTTTATCCAAGCAGTGGCTTATGAAAGCTTATGAGATGTTATAGTTCAACATCCAAGGAATGTACTTATAATTTAATATCTAGATAATGATGTGCAGCCCATTAAATATACTTTGAACCCACTGTAATGTGCCAAATCAGATTTGATATGAAGTTTTAGTAGCTGGTTATTAAATCTGGTTCATGACTTTCTTCAAACACTTTGTATGCGACCTCTTAATCACCAATTTTGAAGCATAGGAAGCACTAGTAACAATACCACATTCAAGCGAATATTTATTGACTCATTGAATAGGAGGAATGGTGTATATATTTCATACTTTACCATACATGAGCAGCTCCACAAACACCAATTAGAATCCAGGAAAACAAGATCGAATTTCTATACATAGATTGTCTAGATTTTCAACATTTCCCAAACACCTCCAAAACAACCCAAATTCTTCCAAACGGATCTTACTTGACTTGAACACACCCAAACATAGCCCAATGGATCATTAACAGAATCCCGAGAACCTTTATGAAATATTTAATCACGTAAACTTGAGATCTCACTACCATAATTACAAATCTCTACATGGATTAACCAACACTTCAATTGTTTGGACACAATATGAGGAAATCACCATGAATATTTATTAATAATAGATGTCAATATTTATTACATTAATGGGAACAACATTACAACGGCATATATCTCTTACAGTTGCTCAAAACTCAAGAAATATACAAATAGAAATGTACTCGTGCGTTCTTCACAGCTGGAACCCTCGGATCTAGTAAAATGGTCGTATCTTGGTCATCCGAAAACCTTTTTGGGTGAAATAAAAAGTGTTTCCTACTGGAAACGATGCTCCGAACACAATGGAATAGTTCTCACTGCCAAAAAATGCACAAAACTATCAGAACCAGAATATTTATTTCGGCCCACCAACATCGATTCCAATGAAAGAGTTGCTCCAACCACACATCAAGAGCCCCACACACAATGGATATGAAAATGAGATTCAATAATATGTTTTGAAGCTCCAAAATGGTGTACTTTCTTCCACAAGTGAACCCTCCAACATTGAGAACAATAGCAAACAAAAATTGTATGAGAGCAAGTGCGCCCTCCACACTGAAAAAACTAGAGAACCAACACAATAAAACACTAGAAAACAGATGAATATTCAAATCTGAAATAAAACTCACAACATACTCTGATCAATGAAGCTTAGTAGAAAGATTTGGATGATCTCCCTCAATACCTGCAATGAATCCCAAATGAAGATATTTGGATGATCTCTCCTCTCACACCAGCTAGGGTGGAATCTTTCACCACCGAAACCAGTCACAAATGCAAGGGGCACATCTCCCAAGCTTGAAAGCCTCAAGATCTATCCAATTCGGATTTATTTTTTCCAAAATGATCCTCAATATGTTCCCTCACCCTTCTTTTATAATTCTCCATTCATCCTTCTAGGGTTTTCTCTCTAAAAAATATCAATAAAATATTAATAAATATTATTTTCATGAGAGAATGATTCTTTGGGACACATTAACTTCCTTTCTAATGTTATTTTTGGCCTCATGGATAGTTGATCTTCCTTGGGATTTGAATTAAGATATGCCTCCCTTGTTTAGTGGGAGTTACAACTCCCCTTGGGCCCACTCTTCCCCTCATGCACCTTCCTTGGGCTATTCTTAGCAAATGCTCCATCATGAGATTCTTTTGGGAGTTACACCTTGATTTGAGGAGATTATTCCTCATTTGGTGGGAGTTACAACCCACTTTGACTCTTTCCTCCACTAATGTGCCCCTCCTGGATAGTTTTAGTCAGTGGTGAGTTACACTCTCAATATGCCTTCATCATGAGCTTCCTTCCATGTGTCACCTCTTCACGAGTCCACCATTCCTTCTCTAATGCATCCTCCATGTCCAATTTGTCTAATGTCACCTTATTCTTAAATATTGGGCAACAAAATTTATAATTTTTTGATCCACATCATCCCCTTAACAATTTCTCGTGAACCTTACAAAGTGACCAAGCCATGTAATTCATATTTTAATTATTTTTCTCTCGAAAGGTTAAAAATCAAAATTTGGGAACATTACAAATATGGCCAGTGCTTTTGACAAAGTGAGACATTCCTTATTATTTTCAGTTCTCAGCAAATTTGGCGTCTCCGATTCCTTTATAAGATGGGTTAAAGCATGCATAACAAACCCTTGGATATCACTTGGTCAATGGGAGACCCGTTGATTTATTCCAAGGGAAAAGGGGGTTGAGATAAGTATGCCCACTCTCCCCCTTACTTTATATTATTACGCAAATTCACTAAGTAGAAGACTTGAATATGAAAGGAGTATAGGAAATCTCCTTAGTATTAGAACAGTCAGAGGAGTAAAGGAGTTGAATCATCCTGAGTTCACAAATGATACTTTGATTTTAGGTGGAGACTCAGTGGTGATGGTAGAAACATTTCAAAACATCATGGATAGATATCTAAGGGCTATAGGAGGAGAAGTTAATAATCATAAATGTTGTTTTTATGGATTGAATTTGTCAGCTACAAGCCTCACAAACATTGTTGATATTTTGGTATTTTCTGCTAAAAAGGATTGGAATTCTTTTATATACTTAGGAATCCCCATTCTCCTAGGGAGATCTCAGGATTTGGACTAGAGGAATGTGGTTGAAAAAAATAGGAACAAAATGGAACAATGGGGTACTCAGTTGCTCAATCCAGTGGGTAGACTAGTGCTAATAAAATAAACTCTGTCTTCATTAGCCACCTATCAAAACTCCATATTGCTAGCCCCAATCGAAATTATTAAGCAGATTGATAGTCTTCAACATATGTTTTCATGGTAGGGTGGCAAAGCCAATGAAAAAAAATATCATCTGGTTAACTAAAATCAGGTGTTGGCACCTTCAAACAAAGGAGGTTTAGCAATTAGGGATATTGGTCTACTAAAAAAATCTCTAGGGGCCAAAATCCTTTGGAACATTGCTACATGAGAGGAAGTGTGGTGGAAGATCGTTGTTGCTAGGAAGTACTCTCTCTCTAATCGTAGAAGAATTATCAATCAAGACTGTAATAATGAGCCATGCACAACAATATGGAATTTATGTAAGGCATCTAAATATATTTTAAAAATTCAAGCTTCATGGATGCTAGGAAATGGTCGAAGTATAATAAGTTGGGAGGATTGTATTTTAGGAAGGGTTGAGATCATAAATAATATTGATTTGATATAATTACACAATTGGATGAAGAAAAATAATCTCCATAATTTGGCCGATATCACTGAGTGGGATGTTAAAGGAAGATGAAAGGGATGGAGAACCTTTAACTTCTTGGGAGAACTACATCACCAATGGATAACTATGAAAAAAATGCTAAATGGAATTGCACCTACGGATCTCTCAGTCAAAAAGAGGTGGGTATGGGGTTCAAAATGTTGTAATTATATAGTTAAGGAAGGATATGTAAAACAAAGCAGTGACAACATCAATCTAGTTATCCCAAAAAACTAGAGAGAAGCATTTGTCACTTGGCATCAAAAACATCCTAGGAATTTCATCAATAAGTCGTCATTGAAATGGGTTTGGAAAGCATTACCTTTCTTCATCATTTGGAAGATTTAGTTAGCTAGGAATATTCTAATATTCAAAAACAAAAAATATAAGGAGAGACAAGTAGCAGGACATGCATTGGCCATGATGGAAGAATCTATTACAGTCAAAGGATAGATCAAACAAAGAATTGTCGACCTAGTTGCAGAAGAAAGGATGTGGTTACAGAGCTTGTTAGATCATCCAGGGAAAAGAAGACAAAAGGAAAAACCAAGAGTAACGGAAAAGTCCAAGTGGTTTTTGAGGTTAAATCCTATAAAACTGGTTGAATGGATTGAAGAACAAAAGCACCATATATTGTTTTTCAATGGAGATTCTATGAATAAGCTAGGGTTGGAAGGTGCGAGGGGAGGGGGGGTTGTTCTCTTCGACCCCCAGAGGAAAAAAGAAGATCAACTACTCATGGGGATCGAGAGAGGAATTAAACAATAAAGCTGAAGCCTTGGAACTTTGACAAGGCCTGATTCAAGCAACTAAATGTAATATAAGACTATTAACAGTTGTTGGAGATTCATTGATTATGATTCGGTATCTGGTCTTAAAAATGCGCCAAAGTAAGGACCCCTATGTAGAATAATGTGGAGAATCCTATAATTGGTTTCAGAATTTAAAGTTGTGAATGTTGTACATGTCCTAAGAGAACTAAATACTCAAGTTAATAGTTAGGAAAATATGGCTTGTAACTTAGATCAAGGGATTCTAAGAATCCATGGGGAAGAAACTGTCTATTGTGATATCCCCTACAAATATCTCCATGGTTTGTATAAATTTTAATCCAAAAATAGTAATTAAACCAAAGCATTTGATCATCAATACTATGGTTCAAAAGCGAGCTCGTGATTATAGGTGGCAGAATTATCTCAAGCAATCTGTAGCATTTAGAATGTTAATAGATTTGATGATTTAATGGATTTAATGGTGAAAGGTTTGGAGATCTGTAAGGTGCATGAGAAAAAGTTGTATCTGACAGATCCTATGTGTTCCTCTGCAATGAATCGGGACAAGAGAATCATTATGGATTTCATCATTCCTTGGGATAGGTTGAAGGGACAATTCATTAGCATCCGAATGATTTTGTGGGACTTCAAACTTTCTAATTTAGCTGTCGTGGCCCTGACTGAGGTAAATCTAGATTATTATGGGAGCTTATTTCATTCATCTCCTTCTACAAACTCATTGGAGCTTGCTTGAATTCTGAGGATATCCCTTGTAGCAAGAATCAAAAGAGGAGATCAATCACAATGTCTAGATTATCTGAGTTGGGATTTTATGATGGATATAACTCCATTATCTATGCAAATGTATGTATGTTGAATTGTCCACACAATCGTCAATATGGAATTATGTATTGATTCAAAGATGCATGTTATTGGGTGAATTTTATCAAACTTTTCACTTCTACTTTAGTTTTCCTTGCTACAGCAACTTGATCGAATCCTGTGAATTGCACCTGCTACAAGAAATTTAACATGCTATCAGAGCAGGCTTGAAAGAAAACATTGTGTAGCTGCTGCAACTGAAGAAACTAGGGTTTCTTATTCACGGAAGAAGTCTCCATAGATCAGCTGAAAAAGAGGGTGCACTCAACTCGCCTCACTAGGGTGCATCTTTTTGTTGAAGCAAAATCTCATTTTGAGACTTTTCATTTTTGGGCCCACCACTGCAGCTCGGAGAACTAGGGCATCAATTTTTTCGAGGATCTATCCACAGAATAGGGAAAAGAAACATATTTCTCATCTCACCTTGAAGAGGCGCATCCTTTCCTCCAATCAATTTTGTAATATCTTGAAGTTGGGAAATTAGGGTTTCTCTAACAAACCCTAAGTCACCCTGCAACCAAATCCAAGAAGTCAACCTTGGGTTGGAGCATCTCATTTGTTACTCTATATATTTCCATTTGAGGTTCTCATTTATCAAGTTTATCAAGATGACAAACAATACCAAGCTTGAGGATAAGCTTGAAGGGGAAGAGAACTTCCGAGCATGGAAGTATAGGGTGATGCTCATCCTAGAAGAACATGAATTGGACAAGTATGTTACAGAAGTAGTTGTAGAGACAGAGGGAGATGAGGCCAAGGAAAAACACAAGAAGAATATTATTAAAGCTAAGAGGATCATAGCTGACTCCATCAAGGATCACTTGATCCCACACATCTCTTCTCTGGAGACTCTGAAAGAAATGTTTGATGCATTGAAGGGACTATTTGAAGGAACCAACATGTTGTTGCAGCAACACCCCCCCCCAAAAAAATTTTGTACATATTGGGGCCCCTCCTTTCATTTTTTGTAGAAAGTTTTCCTTAAGAAGCCATCCCAGCTGTTATCTGTGTTTTTCAACATAAAATCTTGTTTCCCAACTAAACATCTTGCCATAAACCTTTCCATCTGTTCCCCAAGGAACCAAAACGGAACTTAGAATTTTTTCCAAGAAATTGCGGAGCCTCTCAAACTATCTTCCCGCAGTGGTGTTTCTTTTGAGTTTTTCATCAGAGGGGCGGAAGCGTGTGTTAAAACCTTTCCGAAAGAAGGACTTAGATTTTTTTTTTTTGCAAATCGCAGACCGTGAGAAGGAAAATTGCGGAAACCTTCGGGCTTTCTTCCCAAAACGGTGGGAGAACTTGGGAAAGACGCCCGAAAGGATTTGGAATATTTTGTTAAAATCGCGGAAGCTTCTGATGAAAGCCGCCCAAAACGGCGGAAGAATTCAGCGAAGTTGTCCAAAGCGACGGAAGCCGTTCACATAAACTTTCCTAAAAGAGACTTAGAAAACTTTCAAAAATTCGCGGAAACCATTGGGCAATCCTTCCCGAAACGGCGGAGTTCTTCGCTCAAACCTTCTGCAACCGCGGAAGCATTCGAGTTGTTCTCCCGAAACGGCGGGAATCATTCGCATTTAGCTCCCGAAAATGGACTTATAAAACTTTTGGTTTTTGTTTGTGGAAAGATTCGGTTTTCCCTCCCGAAACGGCGGAAGAATTCAACCAAACCGCCCGAAACTTGCGGAAGCCGCCACGATATCTTTCCGAAAAGGAACTCAGAATTTTGCCCATAAGTTGCGGGAGCCATTAGCAAATTCTTTCCGAAACAGCGGGAGAATTCAAGATTTGCTCCCGAAACGGCGGAAACCGTTCATCCAAACCTCCCGAAATGTTTTGAAAAGTCTTCGTTAAACAATTGCGGAAGCTTATGGCGAATCCTTCCCGAAACGGCGGAAGAATTTCATGGAGCCGCCCGCAGTTGCGGAGACCGTCGCGAAACTTTGCCGAAACGCCAAAATATTCCAAATCTTTGCGGAACCTTTCAAAGAACCCATCCGTAACGGCGGAGGCACTCACCCGTCCCGTTCGAAACAGAGGAGGCTAAGGGCAAAGGCTTTCCGACACTCTCTCGATGCCCGGCCATGACTTAGAAACTTTTGAAGTTTTCGGAAGCCTTCTGCGGAAGCGTTCACCGAAACCTTCCGAAACGTTGGAGTATTTTAAAAGTTTTCTCTCTGCTACCGCGGGAGCCCTTTTCAAAAGCGTCACGATTATTTTTGCGGAAAGTTTCACCGTTGCCTCCCGGAACCGCGGAAGCTTCCGCTATATCCTTCCGCAACGGCGGGAAAGATTCACGATTTTGTCCCGCTAGAGGTGGTCGCACGCAAACCGAGGCGGCTCGATTTGATGTCGGCGTACGATGCATTTAAAACCGGTCTTAATACGCCACCAACTGTATTAAAGTCCCACACGTGTCTCATTTGTTTAAATATACGGTGGGGGCTCATGAAACATATCATTGTTTTCGATTGGCAAACGACGTGGAACGCCGTATTGCTCCAGCTCATCTCGCTCATCCGCATTCGCGGCCACCTCGATCAACTATCCTCACGGTGCCAGGTAGGATTTTAACCTTGAAATTTGCCCCTTCTACACTTCCAATTGCTATTAGGTTGTCTTTTGTTTGAAAATGATGGGCATTGGTGGGGTTTTGACGGGCAAAACGCCCGTCATGGGCGATTTTTGCCTGTCAAATACATTTTGAACCGAGTTCTTCTCGTCATATAAAACAGAGACAGGATAAACATTTGTGAGTAGAGACAGCTAGTTTGGACGGTTAAACTTGTTCCATTTTCCTCTCTGGGCCGCGTGTCTCGTTATTTCAGAAGCTGCCGAAGCCCCATGGACTTTTCATGTCCCCGGCCGAAAGCTTAAGATGTAAACCCCCGAGCCTTTTCGTAAACCTCGGTTCCATGAAGACACCGTTACCCAATTCAAATCCTAGGACAAGCGCCATTGCCCCTGTTCAAACCTCCCATAGAGCACCTCGACAAGTGCCGTGAATAACAATGGCATTCGAAACCCTCGCCGGGTCGTAGATACAAAACGCCTCCTTATTTCGTCACAGAGCCTTTCCAACCCGAACTTACCCGCCATTAGCCTTTCAAACCACAGCAGTGACGAAAGTTACCCTCTCCCCTAGAGCTAAACCGAAAGCACGCTGCTTCCGCAATGCGCTTATCTTCACAGGAGCATCCCAAACCTGCCCCTTTAAAGAATGAGGATGGCTAAAATTTATAATCATGTTCCTGCTGAAACGAAGATCATCATTTCTCCCAGGGCAACCCGAGAGCGGATTGTTCCGCGACACACCTATCCTCTCGGGAGCATTCCAAATTCTTCCCTTTTAAAGATTCAAATGTTTAAATTTGTTTTTCATATTGAAATGGTGTATTCTGCTTCCTAAACATACAACTCCACATTGTTTTTTTTTATTTTCATTCACATATCAAAAAACAATGGTGCCCTCTGTCAAAACCTCACAGTATGTTGCTCAATATCATGATGACTTGTATATGGGTGTTATCAGGGATAAGTCAAGATGTCGAAATCCGGTAAGAAGAAGGCTAAGATGACAGAAAAGAAGCCGGTGCCACTTAAAACTGAAACTTCACTCCAGGATACTAGGTGCACCACCGGTGTCCCTCCTGAAATCAGATGGGGTGACATCTACATAATGATCCGGGACCAAGAGATCCCAGATATGTTGCTAGAGGAAGGACCAATTTATCTTAATATCAGAGCCTCAAGCATAACTAGAGCCGCTACCCGCCCCGAGCTGTTCCCCTGTGCTGAAGTGATCGGATGGATACTCCAACATGCCGATGCTGAAGGGAGAGTGATAAACGACAGCGGGAAAGTGGCTATTGCCTCATTTCAACCCGCATATATTGCGGCCGCCTACAAATTTCCCTGTGTCCAACAAGCTCTGACTGATGAATGGTTGAGCCAGATGAACAACGTCGAGATGGCCAAGAAACTGCTAATGGCAGGCAAACATTTGAGAAAGAAAGGAAGTGATGAATATGACGTACAAAATCTGAGAGCTCCTTTCAGATTGATCGCTTTAATGCTGTGCAGAATCTTCGGCATGCCCGATGGCACAGTGTATAAGATTTAGTGGATCCCTATCATCCACTACATGGCATTCAAGGGAACTGTGTTTGACTAGGCCACTATCCTGTCAGATAGTCTGGCCTCGATGATAGTTGCTGCTAAAGAAGGATTAGCCTCGAAGAAGGCTGAATTTTTCATGTCTTCATATCTGATTGATTGTATTTTGGCCAAGATAGGCTTCCCCAAATTGGGCTGCACATGGGATAGGGCCACCGCCCCGGTCTATATCGCGTTCAAGATGTTGTGGGCTCAGAATTACAAGCCCAGCTACAAACTCATCTGTGAGGGGTTCATCATGCCCCTATATGAGAAAATGTTCAAGGAAGAACCAAACTGCCTATCAGAGAATGCTTTGGAAGTCCTTGAGGATTATGGGGATTTTTACTTTTCAGAGCAAGGCACCTACCTAAGAATGTTTGGAGGGACTAAGCCCCCATACATCTTGCCGCAGTATGCCACAGACTATGTGGTTCTCAAAGAAGTAGTAAGACAACTCTTCCTGGATGGGATTGGAGCAATGCTCCACAAACAGCATAAAGCTTCCTTCCCCCCTCTACCTTTCTGCATAGGTGCTTACAAGTTCTGGGGGGTTGCCTCGGCCGACGAATTTGTTCAAGAGCTGAAAGCCTTCCACTTCGGTGAGGTAATCTTCCACGGGAATGACAGAAAGGGAAGAGTTGCTGAGCACTGTAAGGAGATTTATGCTCACTTCGAGTATTCTCACTATCCTGATGCCGAGGAAGAGGCATTCAGAGGCATCAGCAACATGACTGAGCTACGGGTCTGTCGCCAAAGCACTGGAGCAAGCTCTAGCTCAACCAAGGCCCAGAAGACCAGCCAGCAGAAGGAGAAAGAAGCTGAGGATGCCCGAGCTCAGGAAGAGCTCAGATTAAGAGAAGAAGCAAGGTTACGGCGGGAAGCTGAGGAAGCAAGAAAGCAGCAGAAAGCTGAAGTGGCGAGAATGCAGCAAGAAGCTGAAAATGAAAGCCTGTGGAAAGAGGCTGAGGAAGCCCAAAAGCAGAAAGAGGCTGAAGCTGAGCAAGCTGAGGCAGAGAGGAAGGCGGAAGAAGAATTGAAAGCAAGGGAAGATGCTCAAGCCAGTGGGTCCGGTGTCCAAGACATGGATATAGACACATCTCAAGCCGGTGGCTTAGGTACCCAAAATAAGGGTGTGGACCTAGCTCAAGAAGTCCGGACCCCACCTGAAGAAGACATAGACATCATAAACAGACCAATTGTCCCGTACACGCCATCGGGAAAACGTACAGTGTCCAAGTGGAATGAGTTTGTCTACGACAAGAAAAGGAAAGCTATGGTCCTCAAATCAGAAGAGAGGATAAAAAGTCCCTTCCATGAAGACATCGTTACCCACCGAGAGGTCACTGTAATGAAAAACACAGATCAAGATCCCTTTGCTATGGCATCCGCAGCTGTAGCAACAGCAAAGGCATCATTTGCCAATGTAGGGGTTATAGTTAAAGAAAATATATTGACAAAGAAGAAAGCTCGTACGCTACAACAGACTGTGGCTAATGAGCAAGCCCAAAGAGATCTGGTAGTGAACAAGTATAATTGCTTGTACGCTGAGCATAAGGAGCTGTCGAACAAGTACAGCCAGCTGGAGGAGGAAAAGGACCAGCTAACACTCCAAATAATGATTGTAGAAGCGGAGAAGAATGGAGCAGAAGAAAAGGCATCTCAGCTAGAAGCAGACAAGCAGGCATTAGCTGAGCGGTTAGAGCAAGCGGAGAGCAGAACAATGGACATGTCTCCCTTCCATGAGCTGTCATGCAACATCCTGAAGCAAGTGTATGACACTCAGGAGCTAATCACTGATGAGGTTTTCAAGCTCAAGGCCATGGTGGTTAGGTTAAAAGAAATCAATACGGAAGCCCATAGGCTCAAAGCAAAGAATACCCGTGTTAAGGAAAATATCATCAGTCAGATGGCATGGAGAGAAGGAAAAGGGGGTTTCCCTGCGCACCTCCCATTTAAATCTGTAGACAGTTTTAATGAGGACGTAGCACTATTGGAGTTTGGCAGGAACTGTGCCAGTAACCTGATGGCCAGTGTGCAAAGAACAACAGATAAAATCAGTAGTCTCTACCAAAGGCTCCAAGAGGCGCATGACTAATGCACATTGAGTTTCCCTCAGACCCTGGAGGACTTTCCGGAAAAGGAGCAGCGTTTGTCCCAACTAAAGGAAGAATTGGGCGTTCAAACGGAGTATGTGAAGAAGATTGATGTCCTGGCTATTGATGACCTCCAACATTATATTGGATCGTCATCACTCCATAACCATCTGCTGAAGGAAGTGCATCAAGCTGCAGTGGCAGAAGTTCAAAGCATTAAAGCAGAGCTCGGGAAGAATGTGACTTCTCAGAAAATCTTGTTCCCTGCTGCAGCAAACATAGTCATAAGGGACACAGGTGTGTGGTACAGCTACATAGCAGAGGAGGAAAGGAAATCTGCAGCAGCAGCAGGAGCATCAGCAGATCCAGGATCTTCTCTACCAGCAGCCATTCCGGCTACAGCAGTGGGCTCGATTCCCTCTTCCCCAGCAGTGGCAAAAAGTCTGGCCAGCTCAATCCCTCCTTCCCAATTAGAAGCAGCATCAGCAGTAGATTCGAGTGTCTCTTCCCAGGCAGCATCAGCAGCAATTGACCTGGGCGATCCTCTGCCAGCAGAAGCTCACGCACAGGATTGAGATCGCTGATTTCAAAGCATTATTGCTGTTATTTTGTATTCGACTCTCAAATGTGTAAAGTGGATAAACTGTGGGACAGCTGTCCCTATTTTCTTTTAAATAATTTCTGTAAATGAAAGGGAATCTCATTTTTGTCTGTTTTAGGAGAGAATTTTCTGTAGATGACAAGTGGAGGGTGCTAGGTGGCAGCCCAAAGGGCAGATTTGTAATTATATATAGAAGCTAGGAAGAATAGAAGAGGACTTTTGGCAGGGAAGGAAATTAGGAAACCTTTACGAGCTATCTTGTATCGTTTCTGTAAAATTGAATTTTCTAATAAAAGCCACGGGAGATGGACGTTTTTCATGGGGAACGGAAGATGGATGTGTGTTGGACTCTTCTGATGACATCTATACTGTAATGTGAAATCTGCATTGCTATTTGAACTATTTCTTGGCAACAAATGATTTTGCTTATTTCTGTGTGAACGATTTTCTCCATTTTATGAACAGTGAATGTGTTTCAGACTAAATCAGGAGCTATCTGCTAATATCTTATTTTGCTGTAGAGTTCTCTTGTAGATTGAATGGCTAACTGTTTTTCTTCAAGATGACTCCTATGGCTCATTGTTCATTCCTTTAAATGTGCTCCCTACAGGGATCTTTAGAGTTATTTCAGTTTGTTTATATTTAGCTCTGTTTCTTTATTCTTTCTACGTAGATTAAATAATCTTTTGCTTTTTTCTGTTTTATGAGCAATAGATGCGTTCCATATTGAATTAGGAGCTATCTTCTAAAGATCTTTATCTTGCTGTAGCTTTACTGGTGAGAATTAGCAGCTATCTGTTCTTTCCTTACGTTATTTGTTACAGCTTATTGCTCATCCTTTAAACGTGTTCCCTGCAAGGATAGGTAGATTTACTCCAGCTTCTAGACTTAGATCTGTTTTAGTTGCATCTAGATCAAATATAATTTAGGCACTTGCATCTCATTAAAAAACACATAAAATCCAAAAGAAAGGTGGATCTGGCCATAACCGGTAGAATCGGTTTTAAACTCCAAACCCACGGTTGCCGGAACCGCTAACCGGACGGATTCCCTACACCAAACGGGAGATAGTCTAATTGGGACCATCTCTCGGGGAGAATCCCTTTCTGATTGATGCTACGATATCCGAGGCATCAACACAACATCAATAGGAAAATGACCTTGAGGACTCAACTCAAGGCTGTGAAGATGCAAAACAATGAAATTATCCAGTCATACTTCGCAAGGGTCTCCAACATCAGAGATCAACTAAGTGCCATTGGATATGAAGTGGAAAATGCAGAACTAGTGATGACTACCCTAAATGGTCTTCCAAGACCATGGGAGTCATATATTCAAGGAATGTGCTCAAGGAAGAAACGTATCTTGTTCAATGCACTCTTGGAATATTGCACTCAAGAGGAAGCAAGAATTGCAGCTAGAGAAGAAAAGCTAGGTGATAAGGACAATCAAGCCTTGACAGCTCTTTCCAAGAGAGGAAAGAAAGATGACCATCATCACAAGAAATTCCACAAAGGTAAAATACCTCCTAAAGACTATTCAAGATTAGGGTGCTTTCATTGTGATGAAATGGGACATATTTCTAGGAATTGTCCCAAGAAGAAAGGAAACAATAAGGGAAACAAGAAAAGACAACATGCTCATGTTGCATAGGATGATGAACCAGCTAAGAAGAAAGCAAGAGAGGATTCTTCAAGTGATGAAGAATATGTTTTGATATCAACACTCACAGGTACAGTCTCACTTGGTAATAATGATTGGATTGTTGATAGAGGTGCTTCTAAGAACATGATGGGATTCAAAGATGCTCTCAACAACCTCATAAAAAAGGACTCACCTCAAAAGGTGAAGTTAGGATATGACTATCAATATCCCATCAAAGGGGTAGGAGAAGCTTCCTACAAGCTTGAATATGGGAAGCCTATCAAAATGAAGGATGTTCTATATGTACCTGGACTGAAGAAGAATTTACTTTCCATCTCAACACTAGATGAGAAGGGATTCAGAGTAGCATTTGTGGATGGCCAAGTACTTATGTGGTCCAAAGGTAAAACCTTTGATGATGCAATTGAAATTGGAGTGAAAGAGGGAGGATTATACAAGCTCAAGGGACAACCTGAACAAGCCTTGGTTCATGAAACCATGGAACCAACTGAATTGTGGCACAAAATATTTGCTCACATCAACTACAAAACATTACCAATTGTGAGCAAGATGGTGAATGGGCTACCCGAGATCCAGACTAAGCATGAAGGCATATTCAAAGGATGTGCAAAAGGGAAGAATGTGAAGAATCCATTTCCAAGTAGCGATAGAAAAGTGAAGGGTATTTTGGAGCTCATATGTTCAGATGTTTGTGGACCTATGTCTTCCAACTCATTAAGCGGGTATGCCTACTATATTTATTTTATAGATGATTATTCTCGTAAATCATGGATCTACTTCATAAAATCCAAATATGAAGTATTTAGCAAATTCAAGGAATTTAAATCCCTTGTAGAAAATCAAATTGGAAAGAAAATAAAAATATTAAGATCAGACAATGGAGGTGAATTTACCTCGGGATATTTCAAAGACTTATGTAAATATTCAGGGATTAAGAGGGAGATGAGCATTCCCTATAATCCACAATATAATGGAACTGCAGAGAGGAGGAATAGAACAATTATGGAAGTAGTGAAGGCCATGATCCATGATCAGGACCTTCGTATGCATTTATGGGCAGAAGCTGCAATAACATCAGTATATGTTCAATATAGAACTCCCCACAGAGTTCTTGAGAACAAGACACCAGAAGAGATGTTTACAGGAGAGAAGCCAAAAGTCATCCATCTCAGAATATTTGGCTGCCTTGTATACATACATATTTCGAAAGAGAAGAGGACCAAATTGGAGCCTTCAGGGAAGAAGGGAATTTTCGTTGGTTATAGTGATTCATCATAGGCATACAGAATATATATACCAATATTCAAGAAGATAGAAACTAGCAAAGATGTAACCTTTGATAAAGACACTTCCTTCAACAAATCTAGGAAAATTCACTTTGATGAAGTACACGAAGAAGAACCTGAGACCTCCAGCGTTCGAGATAAAATGATAGAAGAGCAGGTTCCAGAAGAACCTGAGGATCATGATATGATTGAGCCACAGAGACCGGTAGATCCACTGAAAGAAGTAAACTCACACAAGAGAAAACCAGCTTGGGAACGAGAGCTTATTCAGGATGCAGACAGGTATGGTGCCCCAGAAGTAAGCAATAGACCTCGGACCTACTCCAACTATGTAGCATTGTTAAGTGACATCATTGCTGATGAACCTTCTAGATATGAAGAGGCATATGAAAAGAATGTCTGGAAGGAAGCTATGATCGAGGAGTATCAGTCGATCATGAAGAATGATGACTGGGAGGTGGTTCTGAGACCAGAAGGGAAGTTAGTAGTGTCTTCCAAATGGATCTACAAGATCAAGCATGCAACAGATGGAAGTGTCGAGAAGTACAAGGCAAGATTTGTGGCATGAGGTTTCTCCCAGAAAGAAGGCATAGATTATGAGGATACATTTTCTCCTGTGGCGAGATACACTTTGATCAGGACTGTACTTTCTATATCCAAAGTGATGAAGTGGAAGGTACATCAAATGGATGTGAAGACCCCTTTCCCGAATGGCGTAGTAGAGGAGGAAGTGTACATGGAGAAACCACTTAGTTTTGAGACACATGATAGGAGAATCATGTGTGAAAGTTAAAGAAGGCCTTGTACAGTTTGAAATAGGCACCCAAGACATGGTACAACAGGATAGATGGGTTTCTGACGAGCTTGGAATTTACCAAGAGTAAAGCATATTCCAACCTTTACTACAAGGTTGAGGAAGGGAATCCTGTGATTCTACGGTTTGAAACGGGCATCCAAGACATGGTACGAAAGGATAGACAGGTTTCTGATGAGCTTGGGCTTTACCAAGAGTAAAGCGAATTCCAACCTTTACTGCAAGGTTGAGGAAGGAAATCCTATGATTCTACTATTGTATGTAGAGTGTATGTAGATGACTTGTTCTTGAAAAGTGAGGAGAAGCTCATAGCAAAAACAAAGAGGAAGCTTGTCGCAGAGTTTGAGATGAAAGACCTGGGTATGATGCATTACTTTTTAGGTCTTGAGGTGTGGCATAATCCAGAGGAACTTTTCCTGAGTCAAGGAAAGCATGCAGTAGAGATCCTGAAGAGATTTGGGATAATGGATATTAAGGCCATGGCCACACCTATGGCATCGAATCTGAAGTTGTTGAATGATACTTCTTCAAAATTGGTGGATGCCACAATGTATAGGTAGATCATTGGTTTGTTGATGTATTTGACGAACACGAGGCCATAATTATGCTTTGCGGTGAACACTTTGAGTCAGTATATGGTAGAGCCGAGACATGTTCACCTGGTTGCGGTAAAGCATGTGCTAAGGTACTTGAAGGGTACAGTTGATTATGGCCTCATGTATGCATCAAATCAGAAGATTAACCTACAGGTCTATGTTGATGCGGATTGGATTGGGAGTGTCACAGATAGAAAGAGCACATCAGGTTGCTACTTTAGTTTGGTATCGGGTATGATCTCATGGTTCAGTAGGAAGCAGACGAGTGTGGCACTCAGTACAGCCAAGGATGAGTATATGGGAGCTTGTTCGGCAAGTTGCAAGTCAGTGTGGATTCAGAAGTTGCTATGAGGATTGTTTGATCTTGAGTTAGAGGCGACTTGTGTATTCTGTGACAACTATAGTTGTGTGAAGTTATCAGAGAACCCTATGTTCCATGACAAGTCGAAGCACATTGAGTAGGGTATCACTATATCTGGGATATGGTGTAGAAGGCAGCAGTGAGTCTCCAGTATATAGCAACAGAGGAGCAGATAGCCGATGTGTTGACCAAGCCTCTATCAAGGGTGAAGTTCGAGTACTTCAGGGACAAGATTGGAGTGGCCCAGATCAAGAGGGAGTGATGACTAGGATAAGGTAGCATGTAGTCACGGGTCATGTGACGTAATTAAGTCTCCTAGGCTACGAGAGGATCTGGACGAGCGATGAGGTAACACAAGTGGTTGCGATGTGCAACGTAATATGCGCTCCTAGGTTGAACCCACCGGATGGCTTGCTCAGCTTGTGGATGAGGATTGTTGCATCTGGTGTGAAAAAGGACCAACTCTGCGAGAAATCCCTAGATTGTATCTAGGCCACATCCAATATGAAACAGGATTGGCTCCGTGAGAGAGAAATCCCTCGATTCTATCTAGGCCGCATCCAGTATGAAAAAGGACTGGATCTATGAGAGAGAAATCCCTAGATTGTATCTAGGCCACATCTAGTATGAAACAGGACTGGATTTGTGGGAGATAAAGTCCTAGATTGTATCTAGGCCACATCTAGTATGAAACAGGACTGGCTCTGTGGGAGAGAAATCCCTAGATTGTATCTAGGCCGCATCCAGTATGAAACACGACTGGCTCTGTGGGAGAGAAATCCCTAGATTGTATCTAGGCCGCATCCAGTATGAAACATGATTGGCTCTGTGGTGAGTTGCATCCAACATGAAAAAGGGTTGGCTCTGTCAAACTTCTTATGATATATAGATTCGGGAGATGTCAGATGTCAATAGTCCGTGTATAAGAAGTGCAGCAGTTGGAAGACGATGGTGATGACGATTGAAGAATACCTTCCTTGTTAACAGGGAGTGTTGAAGAATGTAACTTCGGAAGATATTCTTATTTGTATTATTTGTATCATTTGTATTATACACCCTACGGGGATTATTATTGATGTAATTGATAATGTAAAATTCATTGAAAGAGTCAATGTAAACCCTAACTGTTAGGTCGGCCTGGAAAGATCTAGAAAAGAATATTTTATTGTAAATTGGACAGGTCGGCCAAGTTAGGAGAGTCAAGTTGGCCCTGTTGGTAAAAAGGTCAAGTCAACTGATTAGTATAAATGAGGATTTCGACCTCCTCATTTGGTCACCTCACTCTCACATTGAGTTCACATCACTAGGAGAGATAGAGTCATATAGAGTAGTTGCTTTTGAAGTCTTCTTGTTTTGGGTGTTTGCACGAGGGATACTATTGTACATTCTACCGAATCTATATAGAATAAGTTTGTTGGGGTTTTGCTTCCCCACAAGGGTTTTCCTAAGATAAATTTGTTGTGTACTATTGTTCATGTTGTGCTTGTTTATCTTTCAGTGATCCATATTTTAATTACACTTAAAATTTAATAGTTACAATGGTAAGAATTCTTGTTGTTGATTTGGAAATTCGGTTGTCCATCATAAATCTATGCACTCTAACTAAGCCAAATAGTCGACTTCTTGGAAACCAATATAGAGTTTTAGTTGTTAGTGTATGGTAGAATTAGAAAAATTTCTTAGTTTCAGACTTCAAGGTCTTAGATGTGGGATATTGTAAGGTGATTGTAAGTTATCCTGCTGCATAATCTCAGGGTGGCAAGCAATCTGGTGCAACTCCGAGATTTTCATATGTATAAGGGTTTGAATTGTTTGGAAATTTAGACGTCCTCCAAAATTATTAATTAGAGGGTCAGCTGCCTATTTACAAGTCATTTGGATAGTTTCACAGCACCCCATCACCTGTCGATCCTCGGTGGCATACTCCGGATTGAGAAGTGAAGCTATGGAAATGAACTAGATGGAGAATTTAAACGAGACATAGGCAATTGTAGGCTTGGAAATGGAGAATTTAAATGTAAAAAAAAGTGACTTTGTCGTGCAAGCTATAAATAACTTGGAGGACCGTGACAAAACCTTGGCCATCATTGTTGCTCATAACTCTTTTATTACGTAGTATCAATTGGCTATGTCGAGAACAGGCGAAATCGTCGAATGTTTAGGCTATGTTGATTTCCAATACTATGTATAACATATATGTCTACTAGGTATAGTAATATGTCATGCAAGTTTGTTGGAAATATATAGGCATTGCCATTCAATGTGAAGCCATGTATAAAAATGTGGGCCCCATCTTTGTTAGAAAGAGATGGAATTGGTGTCCATTGTAAATCATAAATCATATAATTAATGTATAATTCCTGAGTCATGTAAATCATATATAAAAATTGTTTTGGGAGGGAGGATGGTTGGGTTTAGCAAAATAGGGTTTTGCAGTAGATCTGTTGGTCCCAGATTGGTGTGACCAAGTGGGTTAGTCAATTTGCTCAACTTGGATTGTGGAGGAGGAGGAGGCCCTATCTTAGTCAGATGATGAAGAGGACATATTCTGAGGCGATATTTAAATCAAACTCTGAGGTTCGACGCTAAAGACGTGTTCCTTTTTGGTCGTCGGGTGATCTTTCCGGCAATGAGGTGTTGTGTCTGGATCATTCGAAAAGGGATGGATCTATAATGATGAAAGGTTGTTTTCAACATCCTATGACAAGTGTATATGGTTGTATTGACAAGAGATATGTGAATAGGAATGAGTTTCACTTGACTCCTAAATGCGGATCTAAAGGGTCTAATCCGACGTGTGTGGCATCGAAAGGTGGAGAAAAATTAGGTCGGAAGATTATTTTGGAAAATACTGAATTAGGCTTGATGGACAAGGTATCGCCTATCATTTCCGTGGAAAGGAGTAGGAAGGTTTATGGATCTCAGGATAAGGTGAAAAGATCCCCAAAATCCTTCAAAGTCAAAGCTGGTAAGATTCATATGGTCTTAGGGAAGGGTGTTTACATTGAATGGGTAGAAAACCTGTCTTTTAGGGATTTGGTAGGTCATTTGGATTATATCTCCTTATCCAGAATGGAGATGCTAAAAAGGATAAGTGATACTTGGAAGCCACTTATGGGATATTGTCGTAGATTCAGCCCATTAGTTAATGGATGGTTTTGTTTTCATTTTCTTACAAAGGAGAAATATTTTCAGTGATTTTAGAAAAATCTTGGGTAATTGGGAAGGGTTCATTGGTTCTTAGTCTATGGCATCCAACTTTCAATCCACAAAAGCAAAGGAGGTGAAGAATCACCTATAGATGTTATTTCCTGGTTTTCCTCTTCAACTATGGTCCAAGAAAATTTTGGTTGAATTGGTGAGTGTGGCTCAGAAGTTTGTTTTTTCTGGATGAGAAATTGTTGTTTGCAGAAGACAAAAGAATGGCCTCTTTCTTGGTGGAGATTGATGTTTCTATGAGTTTGATTTAGGAGGTATAGATAAGCTGGGGGGAATTGGTATTTTGTTTATAGGTTATATTTTTGTAAATTTCCATTTAGATGCCACTTCTTCCATCGCACAAGACATCTGAGGAACAAGTGTCCGGGTCAGTCTAAAGCAAGTTCAGAAGATGTTGTTGAGAATTTGGAAGAGGTGACTCTGGCTGTTGAATATCAAGGGAAAAATGAAAGTGAGATGATTGTGGTCTTGAAAAGGGTTACTTCTCAAACTCCTATAGAATACTCTACATCCTTCTTAGGTAAGTTGGAATTTTTGTTTCCATCCTTATATAGTTCCCTTTCTTTTGAAGAACGAAACTTTTTTCAAGAATTGGATGAAAAACATAGTTTGTTGTTAGTTGATAATGGGGTCTCAGTTGGATCTCAAATTGTGGGTAAGTGTCACTCCTTGCTTTCTCCTAATAGTTTGAACCTGCCTATGGATCCCTTATTGGAGAAAGGTATGGACTCTTTTGGGTGTTCTATTTATGAAAATCACCCCCTTTTATAGATGTTGTGGAGAATCATGTTCCTCATATTCCCGTGTCTAAGTGTTTTGGTTGGGAAGGCCTATTGGTGTTTCCTTCAGTGGGAAATGGGGGTTTGGACTATGTCGAACCTGGTGAAAAGTATCAGACTCCTCTGTTGATTTCTCCATAGTCTATTGAGGATCTAGGGGATAATATTGATGGGGTGGTGAATTCTATTCCTTCTACAGCTCTTGTTGCATTACCCTCGATCCCTTCCATCCTAGCTATGTTCTCGAAGGGTTTTCCACATCCCACTGGTGTATTTGCTAAGATATTATCTTCTCTAAATTTGGATAGCCCTATGATTTTTTCTCTAGTCCCGTCTTATAAATATATTCTCATTAAGCAGCCTTTATCAATTTATTCTAACAAATAGTCGTCTAAAGAAAATGTAACCCCAATTTCTTCCATTTGTTTGCAAAATGTGACCATCCGATGAAAAAAAATAATCTTCTAATTAAATCATATTTGGATCTAAGTGAAATTGGGGTTTCAAGTGAAGATTGTGTTCCCATATCTACCCGACTTTATGGTCATGATACAAACTCTTCTCAATATTGTGATATTTCTTTGAACGACACTCTTAAAGCTAATAAGCCCTTGGAGCATGTTCCCAAATGATTTTATCTTCTTATAATATTAGGGGAGTGGGAGGTGCTCTGAAATGTAATGCCCTGAAAAGACTATTTGGATTAATTAAGAAGGATGTTGTGTTAATTCAGGAGACTGTGTGTATTGGTACCAAATCTTGTGAGATTTTTCTTAAATTTTTTTGGGGTGGGAATGTTGTTCAGTGGATGCTAAGGGTTACTCATGGGGTTTACTTGCTATCTGGAACCCTTTGGTAGCTGACCTCAAACCCTTTACTTCCTATGCAGGAATATTGCTTGAGGGGAAGATTAGAGGGTTTGATAAAAAAGATAAAGATTATTAATTGTTATGATCCTCATGCAGACAGACAAGCCTTTTGGGAGAGTGTAGAAGCGAGTGGTATTTTGAAGGACTCTTATTTAATATTTGGTGGGGATATAAAAATTACTATGATATCTTGTGGAGTTTGGGGGAGTATTCCTCAGTTGGATCCATTGTCTAAATTTTTTCAATAGATCTTTTAGGAGGATAATATTATTGATCTTATTCCTTCTTCTTTGTACCCAACTTGGAGGAATGGCAGATCTAGAGAGGTAGGTGCGGCTAAGCATCTTGACATTATTTTTATTGCTAAATATTTAGCAAAAAATGTGGCAGATTCAGATCTTGGTATTTTAACTCTGGCATATCAGATCATGTTCCAATATGCTTACAAATTGAGTTTGAAAACTAAAAAAAAAACACTTTCCCTTCAAATTCAATCATTCTTGGATCTAGGAGGAAGATTTCTTTGTATAGATCAAAGAACACTGGAATTATATTCCAATACAAAATTAATATTCTACTATGAATATATTGGTTGAGAGATTAAAAGGATTAAAAATGGTGGTGTTACGATGGTACGGCACCAGCGTACCTGCAAAGGTGCCCCAGGGAGAGGGTGTCTTTTTTCTAACCAGGAGGGGTGTTTAGACAGCTTATTCTGAGGTAGGGGCATGGCCAGACCCTCTGGTTTCTCCTTTGGAAGTGCTATGGCTTAATGTCATCGTTGACTGCCTCACGAAAGGGTTTGAAACCCTGAGGTTGGTGTCTGGGTCTTCCAGGAATGGATCACTGGGTCACATGACCTCGACCCTGTTTTATCACTCCAACGGCAGTTTCTTCAACACCGAGACACTTGCTTATCCTTTAGAGCACCTCCAACACCCTCTTGGCCCTCTAGTTCAGCAGCGCCCTCCCTCTAGGCCCTCCTTCAGAGGATGATGTCATCCTCCTAGGAAGACTTCTTGCTTGCTAAAAGGGGGGGCGTTGAGGGTTTTAATCACTGTTGGGGTTAGTTGGGGCATGAAGACCATTTTGCTCAAGTAGGGGTCAAATCTGGGGAAAACACCCCAATTTACCCACTACTTTGATTATTTTATATTATTTTTGTTATATTTTTAAATTGACATTTTTAAATATTAAATTGACCTTATTTTGTGTAAAGTGAGTGTGAGATCGTATAAATTCAATCTCCTCACTTCATTTTGAGACATCAACTCTTGGGATAAATCATTATGTCTGCTATTTTCCCTAACTAGGGCTCTTTGAAGGGATGTGCACTCCTTGATGAAGGTTATTTTACAAGTTTGAAGCATTTCTTGGAAGTTTTACTATTGTTCATGCCATTGCTAAGGTGAGGCTAGAGTTGTTTTCTTAACACATGCACTTGGAGCTAGCTATACTTTTAGTTTGACGTCTCTCTGCAATTGTATGAAAGTGATGCTTGTTAGGGTTGAATGGAAGCCATTGTTGCTTCATTTTGTCTTGATTTGCATTTCATTTTCGTCATTGGTCACCCTAGAATTCAAGCTTGAGATTTAGGTCTTCAAATTTTGCTAGGTTAGTTCTCCTCAACAAATCCTAGAGATTATTGAGGTTAGCCCTAGTTACCAAGCTTGCCAAGTACCATCTCAAGGAGAGTTGCACCTCACTTTAATGCCCTAGGGTTTGGTGTCTAACTCTCTCTTGAAACCTTAGGTTGTTCAACTACTTTTTAACCTAAAATATGGGTTTTGTACATTTGTAATTATTATTTAGGGTTAAAATTTTGCATTTTCACGGTAGAATTAGGGTTAGAATTAGGTCTGCAATTTTATGATAAAAACCCTAAAAATTTTAAAATTATTTTTTTTTGCATTTTTTGGCCTCCCTAAAATTTCGGCCCTTCCTCCTATAATTTCGTCTTGCCCTATTTGTCCCTAAAAACCCTAGGGAGAAATTTTAGGAGCCCTAAAAATTTAAAAATCTCAAAAATCCTAAAAAGCCGTAATTTATGAGTTGTGTTTGTTTTGTAATTATTAGGTTAGATTATTTACAATTTTCTGAGTTGTTATCTTGTAAATATTATGTTAAATTATTTTATTTTTTGAGGTAGTAGTTTGTTAAATTAGTGTTAAAACTTATCCTAAAAAATCCTAAATCTGTGTTTTAAGTCCAATTTGACTGCATAAAACCCAGCTGCTGCCCTCATTGCTCCTTTTTCCAGTCGAGCCTTTGCATGCTCCTGACATCCACAACCACTTACCTTCCCATTTCTCCTTCGTTGCTCCCCTTCCAAGCTCTCTCCTCCCTTCCTACAATCGAGCCCCTTTTTCACTCCATCTTCCTATCCTTTTTGACCTACCTGCTGCCCTAATCCGAGCCTTTTCTCAGGTGTGCACCAATCTGCAATCTAAGATTGCAGACCTTGTGCATACTTCCCTCTTTCTTTATCACCTGCCAGATAAGACAAATGAACCAAAAGTCAAGTTAGTTATACATTTAATTATTTGTAAAGCATCTCTGAGGTGTTTAGGAGCAGTTTTGTGTTGGATTACAAGGTTTGATTTTTTATGTTTTAGATCTGAGAATTACTTCTGTAGATTGATTGGAAAATTTTGCAGTTAATGCTAGAAGACTTTTTGAATGAATTAGTATAAAACCTACTTATGATATTTAGCTCAATACAATGTTGAGTGCATACATACCTGATGTGAAAGCTTATGTTTATGTTAACCTCTTCTATGTTGTATGAAAGTTATAAATCTGGAAGTTGATTTTATGATAATTTATATTGCTTGTTGAGAAGAGGTTTTGCTACAAACTTAAATTGTTGATTGTGATCACTTGCAGGTCTAAAATAATTAATTGAATATCTTCTTGTAATAATACTCCACTAGTTGTTGATACATGAATGAATGATAGTCATTACATCTCTTTCCATGACCTGCTTCTACTGTAACATTAACCACAATCATATACAGAGATGGAAAATACATTGGATCTCTGGTTACATTTGCCACAGACTTATAACTATATGCTTTACTTGCTAATGATACATCTTTTCACACCTAATTAGTGTGCCTGGTTGATGAATGAAATTAATACCTCATTGCTATATTTACTTGATTGGTGTATCTAATTGTTAATTGCCTTTTTATCTTTGACATTGAACTTGTCACAAGAAACTCTTATATGTCAATAGTTGATAATTGGTTATGAATGGTCATACTACATGTTTATTTCTGATCATCTACATAACATTGACAATTGTCATTTAATGCATAGTCGGTTATTGGTTGTAGTTTATTGGCAATATAGTCTTTTGATCCAATATTGGTTGTGGTAATACATGTGTACATGTTCTTACATTTCATTGGTTAAAGTTGAATACACTTGAATCCATATAGGCACTGGTCTAACTAACACTTGCATAGAAAATATAGTTTTTGTTTGTCTCAGTGTTCTACAGGATTCCATGAGGATACTTCTCCTTGGAGGTTTCGACTTTCAAAGAAGTTAGAACGGTGATCGAGGTGACATTGGGTAACTTTTCTCATTTGTGCTTACTGGGAATTAGCCCTGCTAATTTTCCCGGTAACATTTTTATTGTCGTTGCTGGGGACGTTTTGAAAATCAAAGTGGTTTATCCGGAGTCATTGACATCCTTGGCAAAACGACATTTGGTAAGAAGATTGAGGTGAGTCTTTGATTAGTATTTTGAAAATACTGTTAAGGACTAATCTTACAAATATTACCTGGTGACTCCACACATTAAAGGCGACTCCACTTATCAAGAAACAATTCGAAACATTCACCATTATATCAGGTACGTATTTGTTTAGTGCTTTGAGTGAGATTTGTTTAAGTCTAACTTGGCAGGTCTCTCCTGGCGACTCTGATTGAATAAAATATAAAGGAAGTACTCTGCAAAACTTAAATTCAAGAGATATGGCGACCCTTGATCCGTTCGACTTCTCAAGTATTCCGGGATATCCTAATAAGTTCAACAAACATCGTTGCTTGAATTCTATCTCGATGTTCCACAAGAAAAAAGATACACCTACAACACGTCATAAAATTCAAAGAATTTTTTACGACATGGGATATCACAGATGAGGACACCATTATACAGTTGTTCATAATGTATTTCGAGCTAGGTGGTGATCTAGATATGGATGCTTGGTACGAAGGGCTCCCTCCCAAGGGGATATCTTCCTTCTTCCAACTGGTTGAGGTATTCAACAATCAATGGGGCCCTAATGCTAAAGAAGAAATCCATGAAGATAAATTCTCGGAATATTTACAAGAAGATCAAGATGAAGTGATTCCTGAAGATGAAGAACAAGAGGCCTCAGTTGAAGAAATTGAAGAAGGTACAAAAATGGTGAGTGCTCCATATCCTCAAATTATAGTTTCTTATGATATGTTCGCTCTCTTGGAAGAAAGCTACAGTTATGCAGAAAATGATGCTTATTGGAATTTCATTGGTCCACCGATGTACAATTCTTCAAGACCTTCTAGCATGGTGATGGGCCCTATCTCTAGCATATATATGGATGAAGAAGCTTTCTCTGTTCCCGATGAAGAATGGATCAATCCCTTTTCTTTGTTAAAAGGTGCAGTGGTGCAATATGTGGTACCTATTGACATTGCTTTCAGTGAGATTTGTTTAAGTCTAACTTGGCAGGTCTCTCCTGGTGACTCCGATTGAAGAAAATATAAAGGAAGTACTCTGCAAAACTGAAAGTCGAGAGATATGGAGACCCTTGATCCGTTCAACTTCTCAAGTATTCCAGTATATCCTAATAAGTTCAACAAACACCGTTGCTGGAATTCTATCTCGATGTTCCACAAGGAAAAAGATACACCTACAACACATGTCATAAAATTCAAAGAAGTTTTGATGACATGGGATATCACAGATGAGGACACCATTATACAATTGTTCATAATGTCTTTCGAGATAGGTGGTTATCTAGATATGGATGCTTGGTACGAAGGGCTCCCTCCTAAGGGGATATCTTCCTTTTTCCAACTAGTTGAGGTATTCAACAATCAATGGGGCCCCAATACTAAAGAAGAAATCCATGAAGATCAATTCTCAAAAGATTTACAAGAAGATCAAGATGAAGTGATTCCTGAAGATGAAGAACAAGAGGCCTCAGTTGAAGAAACTGAAGAAGATACAGAAATGGTGAGTGCTCCATATTCTCAAATTACAGTTTCTTATGATATGTTGGCGCTCTTGGAAGAAAGCTACAGTTATGCAGAAAACGATGATTATTGGAAGTTCATTGGTCCACCGATTTACGATTCTTCAATACCTTGTAGCATGGTGATGGGTTCTATATACAGCGTATATATGGATGAAGAAGCTTTCTTTGTTCCCGAGGAAGAATGGATCAATCCCTTTTCTTTGCTAAAAGGTGCAGTGGTGCAATATGTGGTACCTGTTGACAATGCTCTCGTGCAAAATTTCTTCAGTATCTCTCAATTCATGGTAAGCCCAAATCAACTACATTCTACAAGAAGTGTCCACTCCTTTTTGTCCAGTATTGGTAAGTGGTCAACAACATTTTCTAATAAAAGAAATACAGGTATGTGGACAGGTATGATTCTCTTTTCACATTGTCATGATTACTATTGTATATCCTTTCGTTTGAAATGTGAAGGTTTGAATTATGTAGTTGGCAATTTAAGAGTGATAAAAGTCATTAGGAGTACTAACACGATAATTGTAAAGAAGAACAATATGCATGTATTTCCAAGGGATTTTCCAAACAGATTACAGCTGATATGTAAATATTTGCAAAGTCCACCTCCACGAATGCTTTCTCGAATGGACAATCAAGCAATTTTCAAGCAAATTTTTTCCTCAATGCCAATATATCATCAAGATGGTCCATACATTAGTCCAGTGGAAGCTTGGATAAATGGAGCTTGTAAAAGAGATTTTTCTCCATGGCAACATCGATCAGGTTTTATCATGGATTCTATCCAAAGACAAAGGTAAGGAAACATGTATGAATTGCTTACTCAAGTGGTTACATTGGTGGTATGATTTTACCTAGTCCTTTATGTTTCTTATGTTTAGCATATGTAGGAATAGTTAGACATGTACTGTTATCCATGCATTGCATTTGACGCTCTTCATGTTGACATAGGTTAGTCGCTTGTTTATGCATTTATTTAGTCTTATTTGATTAGCATGGCAGGACGGAAGTGTCTGCCTCTAGGTATTTTGATGTCCTTGGTTATTTGATATGTGTGTAGGTCTACAGGTACCCAAATGATTCTTGGATTCTCGAGCACCCTCAGGAGGAGTACTCGTCCCGCAGTTGGAGCCAGTGTTACGATGGTACTAGCACTAGCGTACCTGCAG
Source organism: Larix kaempferi (assembly GCA_027924585.1). Lineage (NCBI taxonomy): Eukaryota > Viridiplantae > Streptophyta > Pinopsida > Pinales > Pinaceae > Larix > Larix kaempferi. The sequence goes on along the minus strand of BSBM01000241.1, from coordinate 5,331,267 downwards.
AGGTTCCCCAGGGAGAGGGTGTATTTTTTCTGACCAGGAGGGGTGTTCATCCAACTTATTCTGAGGTAGTGGCATGGACAGACCCTCTGGTTTCTCCTTTGCAAGTGCTATGGCTTAATGGCATCGCTTACTGCCTCACGAAAGGGTTTGAAACCCTGAGGTTGGTTTCCGAATCTTCCAAGGGTGGATCACTGGGTCACATGACCCTGACTCTGTTTTATCACTCCAGCGGCAATTTCTTCAACACTGAGACACTTGCTCATCCTTCATAGCACCTCCAGCACCCTCCTATCCCTCCAGTTCAGCAGTGCCCTCCCTCTGGGCCCTCCTTCAGAGGATGACATCATCCTCGTGGGAAGATTGTTTGCTTGCTAAAAGGGGGGGCATTGAGGGTTTTCATCACTGTCGAGGTTAGTTGGGGCATGACGACCCCCCCCTACACAGTCTGGCCTTCAATTTCATCAAAATTTTCCTTGTTCAACCATTTTGCTAAAGTAGGGATCAAATTTGGGGAAAACACCCCAATTTACCCACTACTTTGATTATTTTATATTATTTTTCTTATATTTTTAAGTTGACACTTTTAAATATTAAATTGACCTTATGTTGTGTAAAGTGAGTGTGAGATCATATAAATTCAATCTCCTCACTTCATTTTGAGACATCAACTCTTGGGATAAATCATTATGTCTGTTATTTTCCCTAACTAGGGCTCTTTGAAGGGATGTGCACTCCTTGATGAAGGTTATTTTGCAAGTTTGAAGCATTTCTTGGAATTTTTACTATTGTGCATGCCATTACTAAGGTGAGGCTAGAGTTGTTTGCTTAGCACATGCACATAGAGGTATCCATACTTTTTGTTTGATGCCTCTCTGTCAAATTGTATGCAAGTGATGCTTGTTAGGGTTGAGTGGAAGCCATTGTTGCTTCATTTTATCTTGATTAGCATTTCATTTTTGTCTTTGATCACCCTTGCATTCAAGCTTGAGCTTTAGGTCTTCAAGTTTTGCTAGGCTAGGTCTCCTCAACTAATCTCAAAGATTGTTGAGGTTATCCCTAGTTGCCTAAACTTGCCAAGTGCCATCTCAAGGAGGGTAACTTCTCTCATTGATGCCCTAGGGTTTGGTAGATAGTATTCTCTTGAAACCCTAGGTTGTTCATTCATTTAATTTTTAACTAAATTTTTTGAGTTTGTATTTTTTTAAATATTATTGTTAGGTTAAACTTGCATTTTCATGTTAGAATTAGGGTTAGAATTAGGTCTGCAATTTCATGACAAAAACCCTAAAAATTTATTTTTTTTGCAATTTTTGGCCTCCCTAAAATTTCGGCCCTTCCTCCAATAAATTCGGCCTACCCTTTTGTTCCCACAAACCCTAGGGCGAAATTGTAGGAAGCCCTAAAAATTTAAAATTCTCAAAACAATCCTTAAAAAACCCTAATTTTTCTAAGTTTGTATACATTGTATTCTGATTTATGTATTTTAGACTTGATTTTTAGTTCTAATTTTCACCTTCTTCTTTTTTCACAAAACCCTTTCTCCATACCTCTACCCTACTCCTTCCTACCTTTTCCTTCACCTCCCTTCACAATTTGTTGCCTTAATCCGCAACCCTAACTCCTTTCTCTTCCTTCACGACCTCCTCTCCATCTATCCCCTTGCTCCCTTCTACTCCATGACCACTTCCCTTCACCATTTTCAGCCCTCCTTTCTACCTCCTTTCTTCCTTAGCTTCACCCCTTTCCCCATTCACTACCATCTTTTCCAGCTTCTGCTCCCAACCTTCCAAAGTCCTTACCTTTACCTCGCAGCCTTTCCTTGTTACCCTACTCACTGCCCCATCCGAACTCTTCGTCACCTTTACACAGGTTTGCATTTTTGCAGACCCCGTGTGCTTCTTTTTCAGCCCTATCTCCAGCTCTTGTCCCTTGTAGATAAAAGAAAATACAAGTTATTACTTTTCCTCAATCAATTGTGGTAATTTCAGAGTTAGTTTACTTTCATTTTGTTAATTTTATATGTTTTCTTTAAAGGTTATCCATTATGTATATTTAGACTCATAAGTGTTTACATACAGATCTGAATTGTATTAAGTTGGTTATTGCTAAAATATTAAATAAGGTTGGATGCTAAAGTAATTTTTAGACTGATTTACATATTGCTCTTATTAAAGACATACACACTTGAATATTGCATTTGAAATACATTCAATCTTTTAGATGTTAATCTGATAATTGGTCAATGCTAGTTCATTGGTGATATCCTCTTGCATGGTTGATAATTGGTTGCCAAATCTAATTTTGATACAATGACAGTTTCCATTGGACATATAATTGTTTGCTAACAACACATATTTCTAGTGATACATATTGATGAATGATCGTTTCCCAAGCTCTCTTTGTAATAAATGGTAAATGATTTTGTTTGATGCTAAACATTTGGTGAATGTTAAGTAGGATTAATCCCTACTTATCTACATAAAATATTGAACTTGTTTGCACCTAGCTAATGATAGGCATTGCTAATGATATAAATGAGTTGATCTTGGTCTTGCAACGAATATCTTGACAACTATCACTTAATGCGTGTTTGGTTAATGGTTGAAGTAGGTTGGCAATACAGGATTTTGATCCAGTATTGATTGTTGCAATATATGTGTACACGTTTATACATTTCTTTGAATGATCTAAGTGGATTACTCGCATTGATCATAATATTTTTGACTCCATTTAGGCACAGGTCTAACTATAAGATTGCATAGAATATAGTTGGTTGATTGTTCTAGTGTCTTACAGGGTTCAACAAGGATACTTCTCCTTGGAGGTTTCGACTTCCGAAGAAGTTAGAACGATGACCAAGGTAACATTGCGTCACTATTCTTATTTGTGCTTACTTGGAATTAGCCATGCTAATTTGCCTGGTAACAGGTGGTTATGTAGCAGGGAAAAGAAAAGAAACAAAAGCTTAAACAAGAATTGATCCTAGTGGAAGAGGGCATTGATAACATCTTTTCTTGTAATTCTTCTAATATCTTTTCAAAGCAATAAAAGGATTTGTTGGTCTCTTTGGAAGCGAGAAAGACAAAAATTATGAAAATTGAAGAGGAATCTCGACGTTTAAAAATTTAGGTGATTTGGTTGTGTCTTAGGGGAGAATAACACAAATTTTTTCCATAAATTTGCTAATCAAAGGAGGAAAATAAATGCTATTTGGGATATTCAAGATCATCAAGGAAATATGATTAATTCCCAAGAAAATTTGGAGAATGTTGATGTGAAACATTTCACAAATTTATTTAAGGATCATGGTCATACAATCATAACCTCTCAGTTGCAAGTGGTTAGAAAGTATCCTAGATTTTTCTCTGTCGAAGAAGGTAACATAATTGGTATGGAAGTTTCATTAAATGAAATAGAAGAGGTTCTAAAGAAGTTTGGTTCGGATAAAAAATCCTTGGTCTAGATGGTTGGACAATAGAATTCTTTCTTGAGTTTTTTTATCTGGTTGGATGAGATATTTTGGAAGTGGTTGAAGAATCTAGAGTTTAGGGTTTTGTTGCAGGTTCATTGAATTATACTTTTATAGAACTTATCCCAAAAAGTGTTAAGCCAGAGAAATTCAATGAATATAGGCCTATATCCCTCTGCAATTTGGTATATAAGATCATCACCAAAATTATCTCTAACGGGATTAAACTAAAGTTGGCAAAGTTCATGACTAAAGAACAATTTGGTTTTTTGTCCAATAGACAAATTATGGATGCCATTGGTGTTACTCGGGAATGTTTACATTCTATTAAGAGTAATAAATTGGATGCTCTTATTTTTAAAATGGACCTTATCAAATCTTATGATAGAGTGCACAAGACCTTCTTCAGGTTGGTTCTCACATGCGAATTGGGATTCCTCTAGAAGTCATAGATTGGATCATGGCATGTGTAACATCAATTGGATTTGTTGGGCTTGTAAATGGATCTCCCACTAAGTTTTTTAGAAGTTCTACGGGGCTCAGATAAGGTTTTCCTTTATCTCCATTACTTTTTTTGCTTGTAGTGGAAGGGTTAATCGGACTTATCTGTAAAGCAAAGAGGGAGAAGAGATTGACAGGTGTAAAAGTTACCCCATCCCATTATATTTCTCACTTGTTATTTGTGGATGATGTTCTATGTTTGGGAATGGTTCTTTGGAGAATTGGGAGACTTTTCATGGTATTATCAAACTCTTTTGTGATGCCTCTAGCATGTAGGTCAATGTACAAAAGTCAAATTTTCCGATGAATAGAGTGGAAGAGGTGATATTAGAGCATGTTCTTACTCTCTTCCCTTATAAAATAGATCCTACTGAGGTAGAATTTAAGTACATTGGTTATTTTCTTAAGCCAAATAACAATTTGAAAGATGATTGGATGTGTCTGGTGAAAAAAGTGGACAAAAAGATAGGAAATTGGAGTTTCAGGTGGCTTTCTATTGGGGAAAGATTGACTTTAGTAAAGTCAATATTGGAAAGTATTCCAGTTTACTAGCTCTCTTTAGCCAAGATTCATGTGTCTATTATTCATTTCATGAGCAAAATAATGATGCATTTTCTATGGTCTGGGAATGTTAATAAAGGAGAATTTCATTTGGTAAGTTGGGAAAAAATACCCCTTCCTAAGAAATTAGGAGGTTGGGGCATAAAAAACATGTTTTGGCTCAGCCTTGCCTTAAGTCTGAAAAGCCTTTTGCGTCGTCTATTTATATCCGGTTCATGGAGTGAGGTACTTAAGTCAAAATATTTGAAGAAAATTTTTGTTGAAGAATGGATCATGTTGTCAAACAAATCTGTATCGAATGCATCTAATTTTTGTCATGGTTTTGTGAAATCCCATCAAGGGATTGGTTCTTGGATGTGTTGGAGAATTGGTGATGATATGAAAGTTGAGTTGAGGAATGACCCTTTCCTAGGAGGTGATGACTTTTATAAAATACTGCTCCTCTTATTTCATTTATGGTTGAAAATGGTTTCAGACTTCTTGCTCATGTAAGGAAATCAAAAAGTGATAGGAACTCTCTAGCTTATTGGATACGTGCAAAGGATTTGGGTCTTAGAGGTACTATTTCCATAGAATGGAATTATTTTGTTGCGGGTTTAAATCATGATGGTATTAGGTTGAATGATCATGAAGATGAATTAGTTTGGGCTTGGAATGGATCAAATTCTCAAGTCAATGCTAAATTTTCCTATGAAGCCATCACTAATGTTTTTGTTGAATTTGTGAAGAAAAGGTGGTATAAGAAAATCTAGAAGTGGAACATCCCAATAAAATTGAAATGTTTTCTTTGACTTTGCTTGGAAAACAAAATTTTGACTTGGGATAATATTATAAAAAGAGGTTGGAGTGGGACAAATTTGTGTAGTTTATGTTCTCTTGAAGCAGAGTTAGTTGATCATGTTTTCATTCACTATAAGTTTGCTAAGGAAGTGTGAAATGATATTAAATTTGGTCTTTAGATATTTGAGGATTGGGACTCTTCTTCTTTTACTCATTGTCTTGAATCTCGGTACAAGAAAGCTCCTCAATTTATAGAATTGTTAGTATTTGTAAGTTGGGGTATTTGGAGGACCAAAAATGCAATCGTCTTTGATAATTTTACTCAAATTTGTTCAGTTGTTAGTTCGAGGATTTTGGGGATTCTAAAATATTATATTAAAAAGGAGAAGGCCAAGAAGCCTAGAACTTTAATTGATCCTTCAATTTCAAATGATTTCACTCTTGGATACTTTGATGGGGAAACTCAGGCGGGAAGGTGTGGTGGTGGAGTGATGTTGAAAATAAATAATGATCATTATTTTCTTATGGACATGGGCTGTGGGGTTGGAACCAATACCAGGGTAGAACTTTTAGATTTATGGGGGTCCTCTTACATTTGCATCTAACTATGGTTTTTTGTCTCTTTAGGTATTAGGGGACTCTAAAGTTATTATTGATTGGACTGCAAAAAAATCTTCTCTTCAAGTAAATGCACTTGAGCATTGGTGTTCTCGAATCAAATCTCTACTATCTACTTTTGATGTTATTTTTATCAAGCATATTTATAGGCAGCTTAATACTCTGGCAGATGGGATTTCAAAAAAGCCATTGGTTATCAAGAAGGGCATATCTTTTTTGAAGAATTTAAAGGCTCCTCATTAATCTCAAAGGGATCCTATCAAGTTTATTAACATTTTCAGTCGGTTTACAATTTATTTTGAGGATTAAGATCAAACTTTGTTGATCTAGGAGTCTTCCTGTTTTCCACATTTTTTGATATAGCTATAACGACTTATGGATGTTTTATTGTATATGTATTTAAGGCGAGATGAAGGTAAATATTGAAGTGTCTGTGATGATGACTCTAGCATGGCCTTGATAGGTACGGTATAATATTTTGAAGGATATGTATTGTAAAGATATTTGTTCTCTTTGATTCTATATGAATAAGAAGAAACAAGTTTTTTTTCTTTTTGAAAAAAAGTGACTCGCATGTGTGTTAGAAAGAGTTTGCATTGGCATTTAATGTGAAGTCTGTTGTAAAGGAAAGGGTCATATGAGATTTTAAAATGAAAACGAACCATTGAATATTTTATATCGGTCAACTTAAAAAATTTAAAGTTATATAAGGTCAATGATAAAAAAACTTTTGAGATATTTTCATATTTGGAAATTTTTCTTCATTATTATTGAGACTATTGGCAAAGCTCATGACTAAAGAACAATTTGGTTTTTTGTCCAATAGACAAATTATGGATGCCATTGGTGTTACTCGGGAATGTTTACATTCTATTAAGAGTAATAAATCGGATGCTCTTATTTTTAAAATGGACCTTATCAAAGCCTATGATAGAGTGGAATAGACCTTCTTGAGGTTAGTTCTCCCATTCGAATTGGGATTCCTCTAGAAGTCATAGATTGGATCATGGCATGTGTAACATCAATTGGATTTGTTGTGCTTGTAAATGGATCTCCCACTAAGTTTTTCAGAAGTTCTAGGGGGCTAAGATAAGGTTGTCCTTTATCTCCATTACTTTTTTTGCTTGTAGTGGAAGGGTTAATCAGACTTATCTTTAAAGCAAAGAGGGAGAAGAGATTGGCAGGTGTACAAGTTACCCCATCCTATTATATTTATCACTTGTTATTTGTGGATGATGTTCTCTTGTTTGGGAATGGTTCTTTGGAGAATTGGGATACTTTTCATGGTATTATCAAACTCTTTTGTGATGCCTCTAGCATGTAGGTCAATGTACAAAAGTCAAATTTTTCGATGAATAGAGTGGAAGAGGTGATATTAGAGAATATTCTTAATCTATTCCCTTATAAAACAAATCCTATTGAGGTAGAATTTAAGTACATTGGTTATTTTCTTAAGCCAAATAACTATTTGAAAGGTGATTGGATGTGTCTGGTGAAAAAAGTGGACAAAAAGATAGGAAATTGGAGTTTCAGGTGGCTTTCTATTGGGGGAGATTGACTTTAGTAAAGTCAATATTGGAAAGTATTCCATTTTACTGGCTCTCTTTAGCCAAGATTCACGTGTCTATTATTCATCGCGTGAGCAAAATAATGATGCATTTTCTATGGTCTGGGAATGTTAATAAAGGAGAATTTCATCTGGTAATTTGGGAAAAAATACCCCTTCCTAAGAAATTAGGAGGTTGGGGCATAAAAAACATGTTTTGGCTCAGCCTTGCCTTAAGTCTAAAAATCCTTTGGCGTGGTCTATTTAGATCTGGTTCATTGAGTGAGGTACTTAAGTCAAAATATTTGAAGAAAATTTTTGTTGAAGAATGGATCATGTTGTCAAACAAATCTGTATCGAATGCATCTAATTTTTGTCATGGTTTTGTGAAATCCCATCAAGGGATTGGTTCTTGGATGTGTTGGAGAATTGGTAATGATATGAAAGTTGAGCTGAGGATTGACCCTTTCCTCGGAGGTGATGAATTTTATAAAATACTGCTCCTCTTATTTCATTTATGGTTGAAAATGGTTTCAAACTTCTTGCTCATGTAAGGAAATCAAAAAGTGATAGGAACTCTCTAGCTTATTGGATACGTGCAAAGGATTTGGGTCTTAGAGGTACTATTTCCATAGAATGGAATTATTTTGTTGCGGGTTTAAATCATGATGGTATTAGGTTGAATGATCATGAAGATGAATTAGTTTGGGCTTGGAATGGATCAAATTCTCAAGTCAATGCTAAATTTTCCTATGAAGCCACCACTATTGTTTTTGTTGAATTTGTGAAGAAAAGGTGGTATAAGAAAATCTAGAAATGGAATATCCCAATAAAATTGAAAAGTTTTCTTTGACTTTGCTTGGAAAACAAAATTTTGACTTGGGATAATATTATAAAAAGAGGTTGGAGTGGGACAAATTTGTGTAGTTTATGTTCTCTTGAAGCAGAGTTAGTTGATCATGTTTTCATTCACTATAAGTTTGCTAAGGAAGTGTGAAATGATATTAAATTTGGTCGTTAGATATTTGAGGATTGGGACTCTTCTTCTTTTACTCATTGTCTTGAATCTTGGTACAAGAAAGCTCCTCAATTTATAGAATTGCCAGTATTTGTAAGTTGGGGTATTTGGAGGACCAAAAATGCAATCGTCTTTGATAATTTTACTCAAATTTCTTCAGTTGTTAGTTCGAGGATTTTGGGGATTTTAAAATATTATATTAAAAAGGGGAAGGCCAAGAAGCCTAGAACTTTAATTGATCCTTCAATTTCAAATGATTTCACCCTTGGATACTTTGATGGGGCAACTTAGGCGGGAAGGTGTGGTGGTGGAGTGATTTTGAAAATAAATAATGATCATTATTTTCTTATGGGCATGGACTGTGGGGTTGGAACCAATACCGGGGTAGAACTTTTGGATTTATGGGGGTCTCCTTACATTTGCATCTAATTATGGTTTTTTGTCTCTTTAGGTATTGGGGGACTCTAAAGTTATTATTGATTGGGCTGCAAAAAAATATTCTCTTCAAGTAAATGCACTTGAGCATTGGTGTTCTCGAATCAAATCTCTACTATCTACTTTTGATGTTATTTTTATCAAGCATTGTTATAGGCAGCTTAATATTCTGGCAGATGGGATTTCAAAAAAGCCATTGGTTATCAAGAAGGGCATCTCTTTTTTGAAGAATTTAAAGGCTCCTCATTAATCTCAAAGGGATCCTATCAAGTTTATTAACATTTTCAGTTGGTTTACAATTTTTTGTGAGGATTAAGATCAAACTTTGTTGATATAGGAGTCTTCATGTTTTCTACATTTTTTGATATAGCTATAACAACTTATGGATGTTTTATTGTATATGTATTTAAGGCGAGATGAAGGTAAATATTGAAATGTCTGTGATGATGACTCTAGCATGGCCTTGATAGGTACTGTACAATATTTTGAAGGATATGTATTGTAAAGATATTTGTTCTCTTTGATTTTATATGAATAAGAAGAAACAAGTTTTTTTCCTTTTGAAAAAAAGTGACTCACATGTGTGTTAGAAAGAGTTGGCATTGGCATTTAATGTGAAGTTTGTTGTAAAGGAAAGAGTCACATGAGAATTTAAAATGAAAACGAACCATAGAATATTTTATATCAGTCAACTTCAAATTTCTAAAGTTATATAAGGTCAATGATAAAAAAACTTTTGAGATATTTTCATATTTGGAAATTTTTCTTCATTATTATTGAGACTATTGGCAAAGTTCATGACTAAAGAACAATTTGGTTTTTTGTCCAATAGACAAATTATGGATGCCATTGGTGTTACTCGGGAATGTTTACATTCTATTAAGAGTAATAAATTGGATGCTCTTATTTTTAACATGGACCTTATCAAAGCATATGATAGAGTGGACTAGACCTTCTTGAGGTTGGTTCTCCCATGGGAATTGGGATTCCTCTAGAAGTCATAGATTGGATCATGGCATGTGTAACATCAACTGGATTTGTTGTGCTTGTAAATGGATCTCCCACTAAGTTTTTAAGAAGTTATAGGGGGCTCAGATAAGGTTGTCGTTTATCTCCATTACTTTTTTTGCTTGTAGTGGAAGGTTTAATTGGACTTATCTGTAAAGCAAAGAGGGAGAAGAGATTGACAGGTGTAAAAGTTACCCCATCCCCTTATATTTCTCACTTGTTATTTGTAGATGATGTTCTCTTGTTTGGGAATGGTTCTTTGGAGAATTGGGAGACTTTTTATGGTATTATCAAACTCTTTTGTGATGCCTCTAGCATGTAGGTCAATGTACAAAAAATATATTTTCCAATGAATAGAGTGTGAGAGGTGATATTAGAGCATATTCTTACTGTCTTCCCTTATAAAACAGATCCTATTTAGGTAGAATTTAAGTGTACAGTGGTTATTTTCTTAAGCCAAATAACTATTTGAAAGATGATTGGATGTGTCTGGTGAAAAAAGTGGACAATAAGATAGGAAATTGGAGTTTCAGGTGGCTAATATTGGGGGAAGATTGACTTTAGTAAAGTCAATATTGGAAAGTATTCCAGTTTACTGGCTCTCTTTAGCCAAGATTCATGTGTCTATTATTCATTGCCTGAGCAAAATAATGATGCATTTTCTATGGTTTGGGAATGTTAATAAAGAAGAATTTCATCTGGTATTTTGGGAAAAAATACCCCTTCCTAAGAAATTAGGAGGTTGGGGCATAAAAAACATGTTTTGGCTCAGCCTTGCCTTAAGTCTGAAAATCCTTTGGCGTGGTCTATTTAGATATGGTTCATGGAGTAAGGTACTTAAGTCAAAATATTTGAAGAAATTTTTTGTTGAAGAATGGATCATGTTGTCAAACAAATATGTATTGAATGCATCTAATGTTTGTCACGGTTTTGTGAAATCCCATCAAGGGATTGGTTCTTGGATGTCTTGGAGAATTGGTAATGATATGAAAGTTGAGTTGGGGATTGACCCTTTCCTAGGAGGTGATGAATTTTATAAAATACTGCTCCTCTTATTTCATTTATGGTTGAAAATGGTTTCAGACTTCTTGCTCATGTAAGGAAATCAAAAGGTGATAGGAACTCTCTAGCTTATTGGATACATGCAAAGGATTTGGGTCTTAGAGGTACTATTTCCATAGAATGGAATTATTTTGTTGCGGGTTTAAATCATGATGGTATTAGGTTGAATGATCATGAAGATGAATGAATTTGGGATTGGAATGGATCAAATTCTCAAGTCAATGCTAAATTTTCCTATGAAGCCATCACTACTGTTTATGTTGAATATGTGAAGAAAAGGTGGTATAAGAAAATCTAGAAATGGAATATCCCAATAAAATTGAAACGTTTTCTTTGACTTTGCTTGGAAAACAAAATTTTGACTTGGGATAATATTATAAAAAGAGGTTGGAGTGGGACAAATTTGTGTAGTTTATGTTCTCTTGAAGCAGAGTTAGTTGATCATGTTTTCATTCACTATAAGTTTGCTAAGGAAGTGTGGAATGATATTAAATTTGGTCTTTAGATTTTTGAGGATTGGGACTCTTCTTCTTTTACTCATTGTCTTGAATCTTAGTACAAGAAAGCTCCTTAATTTAAAGAATTGCCAGTATTTGTAAGTTGGGGTATTTGGAGGACCAAAAATGCAATCGTCTTTGATAATTTTACTCAAATTTGTTCAGTTGTTAGTTCGAGGATTTTGGGGATTTTAAAATATTATATTAAAAAGGGGAAGGCCAAGAAGCCTAGAACTTTAATTGATCCTTCAATTTCAAATGATTTCACTCTTGGATACTTTGATGTGGCAACTCAGGTGGGAAGGTGTGGTGGTGCAATGATGTTGAAGATAAATAATGATCATTATTTTCTTATGGGCATGGACTGTGGGGTTGGAACCAATACCAGGGTAGAACTTTTGGATTTATGGGGGTCTTCTTACATTTGCATCTAACTATGGTTTTTTGTCTCTTTAGGTATTAGGGGACTCTAAAGTTATTATTGATTGGGCTGCAAAAAAATATTCTCTTCAAGTAAATGCACTTGAGGATTGGTGTTCTCGAATCAAATCTCTACTATCTACTTTTGATGTTAGTTTTATCAAGCATATTTATAGGTAGCTTAATACTCTAGCAAATGGGATTTCAAAAAGGCCATTGGTTATCAAGAAGGGCATCTCTTTTTTGAAGAATTTAAAGGCTCCTCATTAATCTCAAAGGGCTCCTATCAAGTTTATTAACATTTTCAGTCGGTTTACAATTTTTTGTGAGGATTAAGATCAAACTTTGTTGATCTAGGAGTCTTCATGTTTTCTACATTTTTTGATATAGCTATAACAACTTATGGTTGTTTTATTGTATATGTATTTAAGGCGAGATGAAGGTAATATTGAAATGTCTGTGATGATGACTCTAGCATGGCCTTGATAGGTACTGTACAATATTTTGAAGGATATGTATTGTAAAGATATTTGTTCTCTTTGATTTTATATAAATAAGAAGAAACAAGTTTTTTTCTTTTTGAAAAAAAGTGACTCGCATGTGTGTTAGAAAGAGTTGGCATTGGCATTTAATGTGAAGTCTCTTGTAAAGGAAAGAGTCACATGAGATTTTAAAATGAAAACGAACCATAGAATATTTTATATTGGTCAACTTCAAATTTTTAAAGTTATATAAGGTCAGTGATAAAAAAAAATTGAGATATTTTCATATTTGAAAATTTTTCTTCATTATTATTGAGACTATTGGGATTATTTGGGAGAAAATTGTGATTTATTTTTTTTGTGTCAGAGGCTCTAATAGATATGGAGTTAAGATGGATATTGGCTAGTGGAGATTTGAACCCAAGACATCACAAGGAATGCCTTAACATTGCACTCTATCACTAATTGATCTACAGCCTAGAGTTTTTTATTTATTTATGAAAGACTAAAATTAGAACCCTTAATATAAATAATCCATATCACATATTAATAATCTACCATTTTAATTCACTTACCCATTTCTTCAAAATAAAAGAGTTCATTTAGTCTTAGTCTAAAGCTTAAAAGATTTAGTCATAGTTTTGTGTGTTTTTTTTCCAAAATCTTGTTGGAAAATTTTAAATCTTAAATATAAGTGGTTAAAATTACATAATCCCACTAACATTGAGATTTCTACTTGGATTGAAACCATTTCTACAATGAAAAGTAGAGTCTTAAAAATAAAAAAATAAAATACATTTTCAAAATAGTGGATTCCACCAAAAATCTACCAAGAAAATCAAAATCGAGAAATATGTAACAAAATGAATGATGAAGTTTCGTCCCTCGTGATCATGAAAAATGCTTAAGCACGATACACGGGCTACAGAAAGACATTTTCACGACGAGCGATTCGCATTCATCGATGTTCACGAGCCATGTGCAAAAGAAAGCCACGATATGTTTCCAATATTGATCGTGTTAAAAGTAAAAGTAATTCCTTTATGCACGATCGAATTACCTTCCTTGACTTCTATGTACTTCAGTTATTAACTTTTACTGTTATTTATACGGGGAACTGTTTTTAACGCTTCGGAATTCGCAGTCAGAAGACGCCAGGGCTGTTCGAACAAAAGAGTTGGAAGAAATGGAGGGCAAAGTATTGCTATTGCGTCCCGAGGAAAAACATGAATCAATAGCAATCACCAACGAATATGCCGAGGTAAGAATTCTTCAGAAAATTTGATCGGAAGCATTTCTTAAATGATGTGATTTGCTTTGATATACGAGGCATTCTATGTTAAGAGGACTAATCTCTGCCGGAGAAGAGAAAATTCAAAACACAATGAAGAGAGCATTTTCATTGCCGGGAAGTTTAAAGTTTTGCATTAATAAATATAAATTTAATTTTATGGCCGGGAAGTTTGAAGTTTGCTGTAAATTTATTGCAGTTATAGAAAATGTTGTGTCATTTTAATTATTGAGTGAATAAGTAGTAGTTTCTTTGGATCTGGAGCTAATAAGTCATTTTTGGACTCCTTGAATTGAAGCTGCTTGTAAATTGTTCCGGTTGGAGAAAATCTCGTGTTATTTTAATCATTGAGTGAATCACGAGTAGTTTCTCTGGATCTGGAGTAAATATGTCATGTTTACTGTTTGAATTGCGATTCTCTTCAAGCGTACATTTCGTTGATGTTGCATAATTTCTTTGTGTTGTATTTCTTGCGTATATTTAGCAGGATGCACCTAAGTATTTTGAATAAATTTTGCCTTTTCACCCTTTTAATTAACCATATTTTATTTGATATTAGCGATTACTGTTAATTTTCTTTAAAGGTTCAGTATTGAGATCAATTCATTGAATAAAGCAGGACCATTTGAGATGAATATAAGTAAAAATATAGCTGTATTTCATATAAGTACGTTTTCTTTAACTTTGACATCAAAAGTCAGTTAAGCTTTTAAATCTACTGGAACAAACCTGGAGGGTTTGCATTTTAAGCCAATGTGAATTTCTCCAAGACGAACAGGCATGGCTTGTAACAGATTTAAATAATCTCTTTCTGTACTTGAAGGAACATTAAGGGAATACTAAGAAGTCGGTCGAACTGAGAAATCTCAGAGCTAGACTGCAAGTAAATCTTGAAATAGTGCGAAGCTGTTAATGTATCCTGATCTTATCTGCCAGACTAAGTAGGAATTAATAGTTACATGGAAAGATACATAAATTTTCTGTACCGTTGCGCTTAGAAACGGGAATTAGTTTATGCTACTTACAGAGAAAACAAATTGTACAATTTCTGCTCTTCCTGAAGTTTAAGTTCCCTTTTTAAGCGAATTTTGTCAAAGTTTGAATGGTAGAGTAATGCACTGGGATGACTTTCTCAGCAGATATGAAAATATCTAAATTATCGTTTTCTGTGTAGCTTGGCGATTGCGAATCTGAAGGATTGCCAAGTGACTCCTTACACTGGAATTTCATAACTGCGAGACTGGCTGAGCTGGCTACGCTTCCTTTCCTGTTAATGCAGTTTCCTCAGATAGTACTCAATATACGGAATTTACTGGCGGGGAATACCTCTCATCTCTTTGCTGTAGACTGGATGGTCTGACTCTCTTTCCCGTCCTTTTCGTATCTACTGTGTTTTAGAAGTTCTTCATTTACAAGCACAGGCATATTAATTTTTCTGCTATGATGTTTCGATTTTGGCTTCTTTCCCTGGGGCTTATTCTTGTTTCCGAGGAATTGAATTAGTGTTCATGGATCTGTCTGAATTGAATTAAACCACTTAGATTCCGATGTGTCTAACTCAACGAGGAATTGGCCAACTTCCATTGTGTCAATTCAAATTATTATTAAATTTAAACGAAATTTATTGTTAAATTAGTTTAAATGGTCGCGTAGTACTCGTGCTCCTTAGATTCATTTTAAACCAAAATTTATTAAGCATTGAGAGAGATCCAATTTCTTGAAGTGTGAATACATATCAAGGAAAATTTTACACATAGATGTAAGAAACCAAGATATAATCACATATATGATGCAAGAGGAAAGAGGCCTCCAACACAATATGAACTATAATCAATTAATGATTATGTTAGTATGAGACATGATGTAAGATGATTGGTTCTAGATAGCTACTCTTGGTATTGGACCTTACATATATGAAACAATAGGGTTAACTTCTACCCACATAACTATAGGTTTGAGACACAAGTTCGAGAGCAGTCATGATAGGTTCTTTTGACCAAGTGAAAGCACCTATTTCAAACATCCTAACTAGTACATCCATATGTTATCACTGAGTGTCATATTGCATTAATGCAATGCATATATACTTTAATAAGTGTCATAGATATTTGTATAAACATAATGGCACCCATGGTTATACATGCTACTTATACTTGGGGCAACGCATTGTTTTTATAACTCAAACAAGTTGGTGGTACCACCCATTAAACCTAGAAGCAGTTTTTGTGTCAATGGGCAACTAGCATTGCAGGGATCATCAATGTAGGATAAAACTTGCTTGTCATTGACTGCCTGAAGTAAATCCTTTTTTGCAAAAATGGCATATTAAAATCTTCATTGAGTATAGTGCTTAGGGTTTTCTTGGCTACCTAGGAAATAATCAACTTCATTGTGGCCAACATACTTTCTCCCAAATGCCCTCAATCCACAACTTGACACAACCTTGTTACATATGCAGATAACATAAGCTTCAGAATATCAATGGCCTCAAGAAATTTTCTAGTTGAGATGAGACCCAAAGAATTCTTGTCTTGATTATGTTGCCAGTGCTCTATACATGGTTGGTGAGCAATTTTTCTAGGTAAAGAAGTTCAGGATGGTGATTTTGATGGTTTTCATTCCATAATCTAGGCTAGGATTACATTTAATGCTTAGATTCAAAGGCAAGCCTCCATTTTAGTAACAATTCATAATCTCAAAGAATTGAGTTAAAATCAATTTACCGGTTGTTGAAATCGCAAGATGAAGATTATCCATTGAGACACCAATATGTTGTTTGTATTCCTACTCCACCACAAGTAATAAGGATGAGAAACCCACATGTTGTAAGGCTAAAGTTAGTAGGTGGGATATAAACTGCACATCTCTATAAACATCCTAGGTGGCTTCCTATGGCTAAAGTCTAGAAGTATGTTCTCCATAAGTTACACAAAAGGTGAGACTGAATATTAGGGAAAACAAACTTGAAATAGATTTAGAGTTTAAACTCTATACTACCATGTTCTTTTAAAGGACATAGCTTACCATAACGGTGTTTCCCTTGACAGCTAAGATGAAGAGCGAAAAAAAAACTTGAAATAGATTTAGAGTTTAAACTCTATACTACCATGTTCTCTTAAAGGCCATAGCTTACCATAATGGTGTTTCCCTTGCCCAACTAAGATGAAGAGTGTGAGTATCAAATAAGTTATCAAGGCATGGAAGGGGGCAAGCATAATTAGCATACTTGAAGAGAAAGAAAAGCCATGCTCGTGGTAGTGACCGACAGCTTCCAAATACTTTCTTCATGTGAAGGTACCCAGTGATATGGACCTTCGATCTCCTTGGTGGTCCAGTTTCTTCTTGGGAGCCATTTTGTTGCTTGGTGTCAAGGTACAAACAATTTTCCCAAGAAGTTGGATAAATTAGCCCTCAATATAGAATCCCATGAGACTATAGTTGTGAATTGCTTTATAGTTCTCAAATGACTGTTATTCCAATCGAACCTAATATTCATTGACTATTGGCATTTCTAAGAAAGTCAAATCTTGTAGTCTTTACAATAATGGAAATTGAAAGCAATCAAAGCATGCCTTCCAGTGTGGGTCAATTCCTACATTATTTAATTTTCTATAGGGCTATATTTAACTCCGTTGAGGACATCATACAAAGGACTAACCCTCATAAAGTTATGATTAAACAAATTTATATTGCACCCAATATCTCTAATGTTCTTGACAATGAGAAAGAGAATTCATTGATAGCATACCCTACCAATTTCATTTTTTGTTGCTTATTTCATGGTTAATCTACCATTCCCATGATATCCATATAAAGTTAAATGATATTGCAAGCGATAGCAGCGTGACACAACATTGATTCATTTTGGCCTATAACATTAAGGATGCAAAGTAAAATGCACATTAGAGCGATGTTGCATACCGTCAAAGACCACATGCAAACATAAAGAATTACTCATCGCATCCCGATTTGCAACAACTAGGATTATCTACTTCTCCTATGAGGCCAAAATAAAATAAAATAAATAACTAGCCATGAAAGGAAATGACAAAAAAAAGTATTATTCTAGACTATGAGACATTGATAGCAAGACTTTAATAAAAAATATAATAAAATAATTATAAATATATAATTATTTAATTTTACTTAAAATTAATTTAATTAATTAATACCTAGGTAAGTACTAGCCACTTAGTGGCTTGTCTCCATTGATTCCATATTATGGTCATTGCCTTCATTTCTTGACTTTTGAATTACTACTTCATTTCCAATTCTCATAACTTATGGTTCTAATCAATGATTTTCATTCTATCTCTATAATTGAGATCTTATTTGAAAGTTCCATTTTCCAAATTCCACCTATAACATTTTTATTTGATTTTGGGATATGGCAATCCCAGGCTCCTTGCTTCCTTTCAATATTCTAATACTATTTTGCAAGCTTCATCACATTCTAATTCAAATACTTTTATGCCATCACACATCTTGGGATGTCACTTATTCCAACCTCCATTGTGTCTTTGCGTCTTGTATTGAAATGTGCCTTAAGAAATGCAAATAGAATTTAAGGATGCACACCCAAACTTAGTATAGATGCTTACCATAATCTTCAAATTCTTGCTAGTGATGGTGTGGTTGTACCCATTTTTTGTAAGCAGGGATTTAGTGTTTTTGTTGCACTTGTGCTCAATCATGTCAAGGTTTTATGTTTGTAGTTTTTAGGAGTCAGTTGTTCATGTTTGTAGTCTTTACTAGTAGGTTTAGCTAATCTGATATATAAAGTTTTCTATTTTCTTTGATTTCAATTTCAATTGAAATAACAATTTAATATGTTTTTAAAAAGTTATTAAAAAGTAAAATTAATAATAAAAGTGGTAATAATTTCTTAATAGAATATGACAAATTATCATAAAGGGAAGATAATTAGCTAATTGTTAGTAAAAAAACAAATTTCTTATTAACCTGTTTTCTTATGTATAAGGAAAAATCAATCAAATGCAATTTTAAATCTTAATTAGAGATTTTAAATATACATACAGATTTTAAATATTCTTAATTTTTTAGATACATGTAATGATTTTGAATATTCTTAATTTATTTTATTAAAAAATTAATATTATTTTTTTATTATAAATTTTTAATAAAATGTTTTATTAATAATTTAAAAATAATTAACTATTAATTTCACTTTTTATTATTACTCTCTAAGGCAATAATATAGCAATCGGTTAGGATTTTGAACTTTTAATTATTTTTACTTTTTGCAAAAAAAACTATATTGTTTTCAAATGTTTTGAAATAGTTTTATATTAAATTTAATATTTTGAAATTAATTTTTTTTTTAATATTTAAAATTAAAATTCTTATTTTATCATTGGCTGAAATTGATGACTTGACAATAATGATTGGCCAAAACTATGATTTGACAATGAAGTGACTAATTACCCCTGCCTAGGATGTGAAATTTTGAAAAATAAAAAACAATTTCAAATTACAAAATTCAAAAAAACCATTAGCTTGCCATCTGGTTTTCATACATCATGTTTCTGTACTTTTGTTCTTACCAACTTTAAATATTTCGTACTGTAATCAACCCAGTTGGTCAGGTACACTCTATCTTCAATGGATAAATGCATTCAAAATGCAGACGGAAGTGTTGCTGAGGAACATGGTTGCGTGGGAGTTCAACGATCTTTGAGATTTGTTGTCTTATCACACATTCGGTGATGCAATACAATAGCAATAGTGTGCACTAATAACTAACACCTTGACTAATAGCAACATGAAGATCCATCTTATTGGAACATGGCAATGGCAACGACAACTGGGATTTGGTGTTAACTCTAGATCCAAGTTGTATACTGCTCAAGATTTTTCCATCTGTAAATATAGAGCTTCCGCCATTGGAGAAGGTGTCCAACCACATGTATCCCACTCACAATCATGTGTGGTTCTTCTCACGTGACACACTCACACACAAATCTATGTATACTACTCAGCTTAGAAATGCAAAGCAGTAAAAGTACAAAACTCTTGACATGCCTATGCCTACGGCTACAATGTTTGTGCCGTGGAGAACATTAGAGCGGAGATAATAATGGTTGACAATCAGAATCAAAATTAGCATGTTTTATAACATTTTAATAAAAATTTAAGGATTGTCTTTTCATCACAAAATGGGTAGAAATTTTAAGTATGAATCCGTATATAGTAAACGAGCTTTGTAAGATTATAACATATTTGATCAAAACCCAAATATTATCAGCAGCCATGCATTACCAATAGATCATCATTAACAATCAAGATAAATAACTAACAAGTCTTGTGTTCTAGCATCCATGAAATTTTCAAGTCTACAAGCAGATTCAACTTCCAGTCTTCTATTAA
Source organism: Larix kaempferi (assembly GCA_027924585.1). Taxonomy (NCBI): domain Eukaryota; kingdom Viridiplantae; phylum Streptophyta; class Pinopsida; order Pinales; family Pinaceae; genus Larix; species Larix kaempferi. The sequence goes on along the minus strand of BSBM01000241.1, from coordinate 5,311,192 downwards.
ATGAATGAGGTTTTTTATTCCAGCTAACTCCGACGTTTCTCTTTTGTTTCAATTCCCAATGGCATCTCTGTGGCTTGATTCGATGCCACTGCTTTACCATTCATTCACCAACGAAACAATTAGATACGATCTACTTGCCATGATTTGGTGTGAACTCACAAAAGCCAAAACGATTCCTTCTTGAATCGATTTCATTCTGATCACATCCAACAACAATTACCAACTTTGGAAAACAGAGACTTCACTATTCGTTGGACACCATCATAACATATATAATGTCCTGTCTGCGGTTGTTTCTTGAGCTCTGATACTATAAGCAGACAAAACCAATGATACATCCAGAGCAACGAATTGTCCCGTGAACTTCATATGCAATGACCTCGACAATGCAAATTAACACTGTAAACCCAACATCCAGGAATTCGACAGTTGAAAGGATTTGCATTAAGATTGATAACCCGCCGTACTTGGTCAGAAATTTTATTGAACAATGCAGTAATTACCAACAAAATTATGGCTGCAATAGTGGTTCAATACAGTGATTTGGTAGATGCTCTGTACTCTAACTTTTCTTGGGTTAATAACAAGATGTGTTCAACCAAAACAAACATTTTTCCTCACAAAGACCATCTTGCTACAGGAATTCTGATTCTTGATTGAAGTATAGGCTTGAGGTAATTACCATACCTCTTGAGTCTCAAATCCCAGTTTAGGGGAAAACGCAACACAAGTTTCTCCAGTGAAAAATCCATCCAGATCTCTCTCATACGACTGCCAGGCTGTGGAATGAATTGTCTCTTCTCAGCAAATCACTTTTGGTGATTTATCTCTTCTCTCCTAGGCGTTACAAGCCACGACTCTGCCTCCTACTCGGGTTACAAGCTGCGATCTTGTCTCCGCCTTCCCTCTGGAAATGTGTTTTCAAATTTAGAAGTGCGATCTACGATCTTTGAGTTTACAAAACCGATCCACTCTTCAACAACAACTTCATTAATCCAAATGAGGGGTTCACAAATTCAATGAATTCACTCATTTGAAGCGCACGCGCACACGAAAATTGATGACAACATGAACAACAAATTCCCGAGTTTATTCCATTAAGTTCTGGTGGGCATATATGCAAGATTTCTTAGACTTCAAACTCTTAAGAACGCACCCCACTGTCTACTTGATGCCACAAAATTGAATTTATACAATCATAAGGAGATGATTCGAACCTCTGAACAAATCAAATCCCCTAAATATTTCTAACAACCAGATTTATGCTCAAATAGACATTTTGACTCCTACAAATCATGAAAGAGGTTACAAAAGTCAATTCCTCCTCATGCATTATGAAACTAGAACCTCCTAAATTATTACAGTGAATTATTAACAAGAAGCTAAATTAAATTAAATTTTAACTGTTATCATATTTCTTAGTTATATATTTTATAATTTATTTTAACTGTTAAGAAAATATTATTTGTTTGTTTATTACTATTTTTTCTTGTTTTTAAGTGGCAGTAATGAGCAACTTTGTTGCTAATTCCACTTGTTTAATTTAAAATTAAATGTCTAATATAAAAAGTCCTCAAATTATAATTAACTATTAATATAAAAAGTCCTCAAATTATAATTAACTATTAATTTCACCTTATGTTTAAAAATGTGAAGCAAATTATAATTAACTATTAATTTCACCTTATGTTTAAAAATATGAAGCAAATTATAGTTAACTATTAATTTCACTTTATGTTTAAAAATGTGAAGCAAATTTTAATATAATCAATATTTAAAATTTTAAAAATAATAGTAATAATATTATTATTTCTAATAATTATTTTTTATTATTACTGTAAGAAAATATTATTTGTTTGTGGATCAGTTTTATTACTATTTTTTCTTGTTTTTAAGTGGCAGTAATAAGCAGCTTTGCTGCTAATTTCACTTGTTTAATTTAAAATTAAATGTCTAATATAAAAAGTCCTCAAATTATAATTAACTATTAATATAAAATATCCTCAAATTATAATTAACTATTAATTTCACCTTATGTTTAAAAATGTGAAGCAAATTATAATTAACTAATAATTTCACCTTATGTTTAAAAATGTGAAGCAAATTATAATTAACTGTTAATTTCATTTATGTTTAAAAATGTGAAGCAAATTATAATTAACTATTAATTTCATCATTAATTTAAAATTAAATGTGTAATGTAAAAAGTCCTTTATGTTTAAAAATGTGAAACAAATTATAATTAACTATTAATTTCACCCTCGAATGTAAAGTGAAACGATTTTCAATATATTAATTTCACCCTCGAATGTAAAGTGAAACGATTTTCAATATTTTAAAATTTAATTTTAGAATTCAAATACTACTTGAATTACGGATACAGCAATCTCAAAATTTGAACATGGAAGCAGATATATATAATTTATAAATGCCGCTCTCCCCAACTTTGAAGTTTCGCTGGGTCCTGACACTGAAGCTTGGAAACAGGCAACTGGTCCGTAAAAGCAAATAAAAACAGTTCTAAACTGCCTTACAAAGAGAGCTGAAGTTCATTATTCTTCTTTGGGTAATTTCCTGCAGGGCACCAATTTAAGATGTTCTACATTGTATATTTTCCAGTCCCATTGGCTGCTTTTTGGTCATGTTTGGGTATCATTGTTTTTTCTTTCTCGCTATGCAATAGAGTTCTTTGGTCAAGTCAGGCGAACTGGGAAAATAGTTAGAGCAACAGAAAAATGGCAACAGGGAGGCTTCAGGCATGGAAGATCAGCGTGAATACAGGAGCAAAAGGATTTCATTTCAGAGTGAAAATTACTAATGCCCGAGGTTGGTTTTTCCAAAATAAATCCAGACTTCTTCGAGTGTCTGTTAGGGCAAACTTACATGGTGCTATTTTGAGGATTAAGGTTGCAGCTAATCAAGTATTGAGTAAATGCGGAGGCCAAAAGTTGAAATGGAAGAACGTCAACTGTTTTGGAGACTTTCGTTTCAAAAATATGTTTTTGAGGATTAAGGGATTAACCGTTGACGCAAAGGCCAAGCGTAAATTAAGAGCCGATGCATACAGACAGTCCAAATCGCACATGGCTTCATACAGTCACTTCTTGAAGAGCATTGCTTTCACTTCAAAGAAGATAAATGATTCCGAGAAAATTAATGATTATTCATGGCGGGAGTTCTGTGAGGTAGGTTCCTAAAACTTGTTGATTTTCGTGGAACAGAGCATGGTACACTTCATTGTTTATGTTGCTCGGCTCTTTATTTCTAGTTTGGAACATCTTTTAATCATTAAGTATGGTTAGAAAACAGAGCAGAGATCTGTCAAAAAGTGACCAGCAAAAATATATGCATTCAGACAAGAAGACAGGGACATAGGGAGAAAAACTGAGACAAATTCTATTACAACAATACTGCCTGCTGCAAGTACACACGATACAGCAGCCTACACTCTCTGCAAGTACGCACAATACAGCCTCCGGTCTCACCCAAACTCCAATCGAATTCAACGCATCTTCCTTCCTTATATACACTCTCTATCGTTTTCGAACAGGTCAAGCCCTTGCGATAACTTGCAATAATAGGGTTTTAGGGCAATATTCTCTTTGTTGTTGAGATGAAGGTGCCACGAGTCTACACTCCTTTGAGGGAAGCCTTTTTAGTTAAACAGCAGAGCTTCCTTGAATGTTTAGTTTTTGAAGCATTGATTTCAATGAAGTCCCCCATTGTCATGGCGTCTTGCACATTTGATTTGAAATATTGCGAACCTAGTGAAAATATTCAGTCATGGGCTACACCTTGGGGGCCCCTTTACAATGCCATCATCAGAAATATATTCAGATTTCTTCCGAGACTTCTTTTTGAACTTATCTGGCTGAAGCAATAGAAAAGTTACTTCTGAAATCTACTACAAGCCTACAACTAAGAGACAAGTTAAAAGTGCTAAATTGTTGTTCATTTTCAGCCTGTGATTTTCTGTCATCTTTATAATCGATATTTAATGCAGGCACAGCTTACATCCCTGATGGGCAACTTGTCCCTACTTTCTTATTTTGTGAGTAAGAAGGAGAGGGGAGCCAGTATAGTCCAGGCTGTAGGTGTGTTAACCACGCTTATTGTTCTATTACAACTAACTATAGCGGGAGCTATGCCATTGGACGTCTGTGTTGCTACAGTTATAGCATGTTTGGTAGGGTTCGTTTTGAACTCATTAAATTACACAGATCTTATCAGTGATGGTGTTTGGAAGGTCTGGATAGAGATCACGTGCATAGGAGGTGTGTATGTGCTTACACAGGTTAGTGTGAACCAGGTCAAGATTTGAAGTTTTTCAATATTGGAGTTGATTGAAGTACGTCAGTGGAATGCTAACAAATTTGTTTTTCTTCTGTTCCCTTTCTGTTTCAGGTTGTTTGGTCAACTTTTGTTCCATATCTACCCAGGAGTAAATTGCCTGGGATAGTTTCAGCCGTATTGGTTCTGGTCTTAATAGAATTGGTGAGTAAGTATTAGTTCTGGTCTTATTAGAAATGGTGAGAACTTGATGTGCATAATGCAATAGCAGATATATAGAATAGTCAACAACAGATTCAATTTGTTCTTCATTTCAGTGATTTTCTGTTGCTAATGAAAATGAGAGGGAATTTGGATCCAACTCGGCCCTCATTTTTTTTTTTTTTCACTTGCTATTTCTCACCTACTTGATAATAGAAATATGGGTAGGTTGATTAAATTCACCCATTCAACATATAGTCGGAGGTTACCTAGGCGAATTGTTTTTTTCTTTCCACCTTCAACAAACTGGCTCAAACTTTGTTAGAGAGAAAACAGACTTTGAATATCATATGCGTGTCACTCTGTCACTGCTTACAAAAGGTCAAAATAAGAAATAAAATTTCTGTACAAAGTGCTCGGAGTTAAGTAGTAAACCTTGTTATATCCATATTTTTAGATTATTGCACATTGATTCCATATTATAAAATCCCTGCACGGTGATTACTTATTTCCCTCATGCCTTGTAATTTCAATGTTGATTTATATTGCTCTTTTTTATTTGACAGGCGCGCTGGGGGCAGCTGCCGAGTGTGTTATTGGATGTCACAGGAGGCATTTCTGGTTGGATAGCGACACTTCTTTTCATGTGGTCTCCTGTGTCACAACTGGTATAATGTTTAAACTTTAGCCATCTATTGTACTCTTGAATGAGTCAACTGAGAATGTCCTAGAGTGTATATAAACCTACTTATCTCATGTTTTTCCATTTTCAATAAGTCAAATTTCAATAACTAAAGCAATATTGACTGCTTTGCTTATGCAGAAGACAATAATCAGGAATCCTGCAAACCTTCACGGGCTGTCAGTATTTACAATTTTACTTGCTCTTATAGGAAATGGATTGCTTATTCCCCGTGCTCTGTTCATACGAGATCTGATGTGGTTTGACCTAACCTACCAAATTTCATATTTCTTTTCACATTATCATTGTCTTTTTATCAAAATGCCTCTTGCAGAACATTAATTTTGCTTGTTTCTTTGTTACAGGTTCATTGGTAGTTCATGGGGTTCTTCAGTGCAAGGTTGGGGCATACTGCTGAGCATGTATATGTGAGTTTTTTGGACTGGAATTTTCTTCCCAATTTTTACTGCCATTAAAAATTGCAAGCAGTTTATGCACTATTGTTGAGGATGTTTTGCATTGCTGTATATGATCTCTGCATTATGAAGATTTGAAGCAAGTTATTTGGTCAAGTGCTGGGTTGAAATGAACTGTAAACTATTTCAAGTGTTTATGTTATTCAAGTGTAAACCAATATTATGTTATTCATACACAGCTGTCTTTTTCAAGTGTTTATGTTTATTGCAAGGCTCTTATGTCAATAATTCTTTATGCAGAAACAAGGCAACAAGTAGTGTTTTGTTTTGGGGAGTGACATGTGGCTTCTTCTTGTGGCTAGGTTTGTCCTAAACTAAATATAAATGTCATATTTATGATTTCTACTCTTCTACTATAATATATGTGAGGTTTCATAGTCCTCTTTCTTGTTTACAATGCATTCATCTTTACTTCCCCCTCTGTTTTGATATGAATGTCTTCCTGAGCAATGTTATAAAAACCGAACCGGTGGTCGAACCGGCCAACCTCGAGAACCAGAACCGGACTGGAACCGGACCAAAACCAGGAAAAAAACCGGATCACAAAACCGGTCCACCAAAAATACATAAAATGTTCAAATTTTGAAAAATTATATATATATATATATATATAGATATAGATATATGTTCAACCATGTGAATCAAAACCATTATACACAAATTTGCAAAAAGGGCTCCTGTATGTATTTTGCTAGGTGCCATACTAAGCATATTTCACTTGCATCATATGTCTAACATGTTGAGGAAACTGTTGTTGTTGAAAGGGTTGTTTCAAGGTTGTTGTAACAGACAGTCACCTTGGAATATGCCCACAAAAGTTTCTTTTAACTACACAATTAGCTCAGAGTTGTTGTTAGGGGCCAGGGCTGCTCAAAGCCTCTCTACTGCTGTAGATAACTACTTTTAGGTGTATTTTATTTATGATGATATAACCAGGACTGTTGTAGGTACTTAGCATACCCTTTCAAGGCTTCTACACTTCCTAAGAATGTCAAGAATGATTCTTAACTCAAAATACTCAAGTGAATAGTGTGAGAGAAATAGAGCGGTTGGGGTTTCTTTTATAGCTTTCTTAGGGGCTTAGGGTTATCTAGAACCTTCCCCACTCAACTAAGTTGTTTATTTTAAAAAAAAAAAAAAAATGGCCTCTTAAATGTCGATGTATGGTTATGTACTGAACTTGTCAAAACCGGAACCGGAACCGGAAAATTGGTAAAACGGGTCGGAACTGGTCAGAACCGGCTGGTTCCGTATGGAACAGGCCATTTCCGGTTTGAGACACCGATTTGAACCGGTGACGCCTCTGAACCGGTCGAACCAGTCGGTTCGACTGGAACCGGACCGGTTTTTATAACATTGTTCCTGAGCTAGTTGTCATCTATTTATGTTATGATTTTTTTAACAGAAATGGATAGTATTTTTTATTTATAAATTGCTGCAGCCACACTGGTTAGCATAAAAATACAAAAAAAATGGACATATATAAGCTTTTTATAGGTATAAGGGCACACATTAAATGATGCACATATGTGTCAATGATCACTTAAGGGAAGTGTTCTTCTTTTGAAAGCCACTAACTTTAGATTCTCAAAATTGACATATGGGTTTGGAAAAATAGAAATCCAATAGGTCCAAGTAAAAGATTAGATTCAATGAGAGTCATTCATGAGATCGATTACATTCTTTGAGTCGCCAATAACTAGAAGGTGTCTTATACTTCCCTCATCAATAAATCTCAATCCTTGAAACAAGGCAAGTGTCTCAGCTTGGTTGTTTGTGTTCTTGTCTTTTGAAAGCCAATGATCACTTAAGGGAAGTGTTCTTGTCTTTCGAAAGCCACTTTTGGAAAATAACTTTGAATTCTCAAAACAGATAATTGGTTTGCAAAAAGAGAAATCCAACAGGTCCAAGTAAAAGCTTAGATTCAATTCGTCTCTTTTGACATGAATGTCTTTCTTGAGCTGGTTGGCATATTTTACCATTATGATTGTCAATCAAGGTTAAGTGTTGAGATTTGTATCTCAAGGTGTCCTTCATATGCTCATGCCTAGCATGAAGGGACATTATCTGAGTAGGCATGGATGTAGTGTGTGAGAAACACTCTACCAGTCAGCATGGCTTCAGTGATGGAAGCATGCACAGAGTCCTGAGACTTCTACCTCTTGCATGTGAGGTTTACATGCAAGATTTTTTAATGCGGAAGTGTGATTTTGTATGCAACTCAAATTAGGGATTATAATCAGCGACTAAGCTATTAAAAGGAGATAGGGGGTAAAGGTATCTCAGCTACTCAGTGATTGAGCAGTAGAGAAGCAGAGGTGCACTTATGAGGAGAGAGGCACACCAGTGGGGGGTGCACTTCTGTGAGAGAGGGCGTAGTCTTGAGGTTGAGAGGGTTGAGAGGAGTAAGGCACATTCTTTAGAGATTGATGAGAGGGTGATTTGATCATTTAGAGATTGAGTGACAGTTAGAGGGTGAGTCTATTGAGCAGACAGAGAGAGCAGTGTGATAGGGGTGCATTCTTCAGTAGCTGAGAGAGCAGAGGAGGATAAAGGGCACACCTTTTAGATATTGAGAGGGGGTGCATTTCCCTATATAGAGATCTAGCAGATTCCATCGGAGATCAGAGCAGACAGAGGATGCACTTGTCAGATTGGACACACGTGTGCCACATGGGTACATTCCTTTAGAGACAGTTGCAACTATTGCATATTGAGGGTTTCTCCCTGAGATCTAGCATGACTTTCCAAGGCATCATGTTCTTCTGTTGTATGATAAAGCTGATTGTAATCATTCTTATTTTCTCTGGCTCAAGATAAAATAAAGCCCTAGTTTGCTGGTTTTTCCCCATTGGGGTTTCCAGGGTAAATCATTGTGTTCATTTGTGTGTTTGGTTTCCAGTTCTGCTGTGCATGTTAGACAAAGTTAAATGAGTTTATGTATTGCTGCTTATACAATCAGATATGAGTTTTACTTCTGTATATGCATTTGGGAATTGTATTGAAAGTAGTTAATCAGATTATAAACTCAAAGATAAAATTAACATTAAGAATGATTATGGTTTTGAAGGTGTAAGGGCATACATTAAATGGTTCCACTTAGGCTTCAATAAGCTAATATGGAAAGCGTTCTTAGCTTTTGGAAGCCACTTTTGCAAAATAACATTGGATTTTCAAAATGCACAATTTAACAAAAATATATTAATGTCCATGGATGACAAAAATAATTCAATGGGACTAGAAAAGTACATTATGTTAGTTTTAGAATAGATAATGGTCATTTTAGATGGACACCCTAGTTTGCTAAAAATAAGAGGGTTAAGATAAGATAAGATAGACAATTTTGAGATAAGATTTGTCTAGTCTAGTTTGATAATTTTTTGGTCTAAGAGCTAAGTTGCAGAAAATGCCTAGAATGGTGGTGAACCCTATCAAAAATGCAAGGAAACATGAAAACGGGTATGAAATGCCGTGGGCCATAGCCTACAACATTTCCAAATGTGGAAATGTCGTACGGTATGACCGATGATGTTTCCAAGGCATTTTGGCCATTTCCATTGACATTTTAGGCACTTTTTTGGAAGTTTCTAGGCCCACCCAAGTGCCCATGAAGGATATGGGACTCATACGAAAATATCGCCTTGTCTGTCCCAATGACCCTTTGAAACAAAACAAAGATAGGGGATTGAGCTCTAAGGAGTGCGTCACCTTGTAATTAACGATGATATTAAATTCTTAAAGTAAAAGGGAGGGCAATCCTTTTACTTAACTTTTTAACATTACCATTAATTGTTTCGGGATATTTGAGAGTGGTTCTAACCTCATTGCACTTCATATGGAGAAAATAGAATTCCATATCCCATTCAGAGTTCAATAGACTTAATAGTTTTCAAGATTTCGTGGTTGACAAGATTGTAGCATTTCCATGGATTCTATCATGTATGAGGGTACAAGATTGACATTAGTTAAGATCACCAAGCTAATTTGCCAGGGTATGCGTATCTAGGGGTGGAGACTGGAGTACACATCCCTGTACTGGGTACATGTACCTGCGTACCCAAAACGAGGTCGGGTACTTCTGCCACGTCCCCTAGAGTAAACGGAACGTTGCATGATTTGGGGATTCCGTACTTGGATTTTGAGTATGTGGAGCTATTTGGGGATGTGGTACCTTGATTTTGGGGACACCGTAGGGGAATTCTGCACGGAGTTTTTATTGTTGGGCGGAAACCAAGGAGGAAAGGGGGCTAGGCAGAAACCAAGGAGGAAAGGGGACTAGAAAGGCAGGGGGGGGGAAAAAGGTAGGCCCACCTTACTAAAGCCCTAACCTCACTATTTACCAACTAAAACACTCACATTCAACTCATTTTTATCCTCTAGTAGTGAAGAAGAAGAGCTTTCCAGCCAACAACTAAGCGAGACAGTCCATAACAACAGTTAAGGGTTTGATAGTTTGAAGGGTGGAGCAATCCAAAAGTGAGGGAGAAACAATCTAGCATTGAAGTGAGGTATTTGTCTCTCTTGACTCTTTGAATTTCCATATTGGGCCTTGGTAGATGTTATAAATTCTTTGTTGGATTTTCATATTTATCATTTCTCCATTCTCCTTATTTCTCCAAGTTTCCAACCAAGATGGCATTATCAAAGACAAATACGTAATAACCACAATGGAAATATCTGGAGAGGACAAAACCGACAAAGGGTTGAGGGGAGACATCATTGATAAAATGAAACCTATGTCATGCTGAATGGAAATGCAATTATGCTCGAGTTAAAGCCCATTTTATGAATATTGCAAATAAGGGTGTTGAACATTGTACTGAAGATCGAAAGGATCCCAATAGACTCCCTAGTGCACAAAGGGAGCAACAAAGTGTTGATGGTAAGATAGGCAAGTCAATTCACGGCCATGTCGTGATAATGATGAGTCTTGTTACTGCTCAAACTAGCACCCTTCTGAAAGTCCATGAAGGATGGTGCTAAGAGTGGCAACTAATCAAGAGATGCACCCACTATCACCACAATGCAATATCCTCTCTCTTTAGGGCTTCTCCTTTGGCAATGGGTGGCTTCTCAAATGAGTGTAGAAGTAGCCTTGTGAAGCACGAGAACAAGAACAATGCTACTTCTAACAAAACCCTCGTATTAGATTAATCAACCAGTGCCTTAGCACTATCTTGTCATTAAAATATATCAATAAATGCAATACAAGGCTAGCACCAATAACTTGTATGAAATCTTCTCTTAAATCCTTGAAAATCACTAGTAAAACACCGCATACCTTTAACCAACAAATATAAGACTTGTAACTTTTTATTGTAGCTCAAGTTGGCAAAGTCTAGGTCAATGTATGGATGTCCCAAAATATGTCAGACTTGTAGTAGCTTCCTGATTAAGAGTTGAAGAAACCCCTTGAGGTGTTTAACTCTATATGACATTTTTCACAACCAACATAGGGATGGAATGGAAGCTGGTTATAATTCCATGAATTATGAAATCCGGATTTGAGAAATATGGGGTAAATTCAAAAATGGGTGAAGATGTCTAGTTTTGTTAGTTGACGGAAAAATTATCAACATGGAGGAATGCTAGGTGTAAATTTCATGTCATCCACCTATTACAGAAACAAATTAAAATATTAAAATTATATAAATTTGATGTGGACCTCATAGATTCCACGTGTACAAGGGTATGATGTGGAGGAGCCATGTGGATTGGATGTACATATGGTAGTACCAGTAGGGGTCAGATGGTACAGAAGTGGCAATGTCAACGAGATCAAATGTGTGGGTTGTATTCATGTAGGAAAAAATGTTTATAGAAGTTTGAGGATGTGGTTTTAGAATTGGTATTTCAAGTCCCGTAATGGAGGGAAGGCAACACATGTATTCGAGGCGATAGTGGTTTTCAAAGGTTAGAGGGAGATGCAAAAGGTGTGCAACTTCATGCCCCATAATAGATCTGGAATGTTGAGATCAGGCACAGGGAAACATGTGTGCCAAAGATGGAAGGACCTTCCTGTCACATCAATCAACTCGATTGTGCCAAGTGACGGTTTTGTAGAAGATCCAAGGCTACAAAGGCAAGACTAGGCCCCATGGTGGATAAGTGGTTTACGGGGAGTTGAGTAGGTGGTATTGCAAAGCAGTTTGTAGACTCCTGTAGAAAGCTAGAGCACAATGCATGTCCTTAGGTGGTTTCCAGATTACGGGAGTTGAGGAAATTAAACCGCACGCATGTTATACTCTTGTAATGTATTTGGACCGTTGATCCTGATCAGACATGGCGAAACATGTGCGTTAGGGATCAAACGACAAAGATGGACCTCTGGATCACATCACCCTCTAGATTTGTGCTAGGTGGATAATCTAAAGGACTTTGAGTGCACAAGGGTGGCCAAGAAATTATTTAATAAAGAATAAATAAGAAAAGGGCCATGGATGCTTGACCTAACGGGTAAGGTGGCGATCTAGATGACATGGCAGAATCAATTGTTGACACGTAGGACCCCATTACCACATTCTCATCCATGTGTCATGCCACGTCAACGACTTGCTGCGTCAGTAGATGAGAAAGTATATATAAAAAAATTCAGGAATCAAAAGCTTGTTTTGGTCATAATAGGAGCAGAATAACTCAGAATTGGCTGAAATTTTGGGCTTTTGTCTACGGTGAAGATGCCTACAAGATTGATGGAGAGGGGCATGGGCCTATTCTACTCCAGTTTTTGAAGACCAACACCCAGTAATTGTACAACGACCTTGTTGGGGTTGAAATTTCTATGGTGCAATTGTGGACCAGGCAGGTAGATAACCCATGTGGTTTTTGGCGAAATTCCAAAGGGTTTGGAGCATAGGTTCATAAGAAGGCCAAAATCCACGTAGGATTCCATTACCATATCATCAACCATGTGTTATGCCATGCCAATGACCTACCACGCTAGTAAATGATAAAGTATATATAAAAAAAGTCAGGAATCAAAAACTTGTTTTGGCCATATCAGGAGCAGAATAACTCAGAATTGGTTGAAATTTTGGGCTTTTGTCTACGGTGAAGATGCCTACAAGAATGATGGAGAGGGGCATGGACCTGTTCTACTGCAGTTTTTGAAGACCAACACCTAGTGATTGTACAAGAACCCTATTGGGGTTGAAGTTTCTATGGTGCAATTGTGGACCAAGCACGGAGATAACCCATGTGGATTTTGGCGAAATTCCAAAGGGTTTAGAGAAGAAGTGCAAAAGAAGGCCAAAATCCACTATTTGGGCATGTTTTTGCGATTTTGGAAATCTTTGAGGTAAAAGTGACCCAAGACGTCGAAACCAGAAAAGTTGATGAACTCGAGATTTTACCTATTCATTGAGACGAACAACTTTGGTTAGAGGAAGTTTTTCCAGTTTTGCTCCATTTGTGGGGTAGCATTTTTTGCTAAAAATTCAAAGTCTAGAAGAATTGCAAAAGTTAAAAATTTAAAATTTTGTAGAAAATAAATGGAGCATTAGATCATGGATCCGAAGGTGCTTGATTGCTTAGAATCATATGGCCTATCAATGCCTGATATAAAAGCTTTTTTCAGTTCATTCCATATTTTCTTCTATAGGTCTTCGAAGTTGGTCTTTGAGATTCAGAGCAACTACAAAAACATGGTAATTTTGGGCAAAAAAAGCTAACTTTGGGAACTGTAATTTTTAATCCAAAATCCATAATTAATCTCAGGTACAACGATTGGAAAATTATTGCATGGGAGATTACAACAGATAGTTTTAATTTTTGAAGTATGTTTTTGTTTATTTAAAAAAAGTGCACAAAATAGTGCCTTTGGGCTAAATTAGACAAGGAACAATGCCAAATTAGGTGAATTTGCAAATTTTGGAGGGATGTAACTTTCAGCTGTAAGCTCAAAATGGAGTATGCCTATAGTCATTGGAAAGATGATCCATAGGAGAATATAATGGAAGGTTCTGATTTTTGAAATATTTTTTGGGTTGTTTCAAAATGTGGGAAAAATAGAGGACAAGGTAATGTTCATTGTGTGTGACTTCCAAAGTAACTGAACTTTGGGAAAAAGTTATATGATGGTACTGTTATCACCTAAACTGTAGTTACCCCTATGGATGGATCCAGTCATGGATGGCAATAGGGAAGGGCAACTTGAAAGGTGCAACCACAATCACCTCGACCTCCAATATGTATGGTTGTCACGCCAGTCGAGGCAACCTTCGCTTTATGTTATCTAGCCCAGACAACAAAGGGGGAGACCCGATCTACTCCCGATAGGAGAGATCAAAACCGAGACACCAAATCAGGGTATTTCCAAGTGAAGTTAGGTGTATGGTTTATCCTAGACCTAAGGATGAAGTCACAAGCCAAGTGAGGGTTCAATAGATATAGCTTTGGTTCATAGTTGAATGTAAGAGTGACTTATAATGTTTATAGTGAGATCTAGGGCTAGTGTACTAGTTCAATGTCAAAAGATCCACTGCCTTGGGAACCGTGTCCAATGCAGGATAGTTAAAGGGTTGTATTGGGGCTAACTAGTACATGAGACAAGCTTGACCATGGTTCATGATGTCTTCAAAGGTATAGTTTACCATGCCTAAGTTAAACCACAAGTCAATCCAACAATCTAGGAAAGTTGAATTACCTTGTAGAGAAACCAGTGCCTTGGGAATTGGGAAGTGGAGTCAAAGTGGGGTTGACTTATGGTTAGGACTCCTACAACATGAGATAAGTGGACAGTATAGGTCTTGATGGTTAAATGTGTCTAGATCTAGGTTTAACCCAAGTGGACCACAATCCCTAAAAACAAGGAATGCAGTCCCCAAGGCAAGATTTGACAAAGTGACAGTCTAGACCTAGGTTTTGAATTATTCCGGTTTCAGATCTGCAATAATCTCAAGTACCCAGTTCCTAGAAGTGAGTGAACTCACTTCTCCAAGGTGGTGCGACTTTACCCAAGGAGGCTTCAAATGGGGTTTAGGTGGGTCAAATCATGTCGGATGGCATCCAAACTTTAGATCCTAGTAGATCGGTCAGGTAGAAGTATGGATCTGTAATTTCGTGGCAATCCAACGGTTAGATCTTAGTAGATCTGAGTTTAAGTGTTCCAAGTGGTCCAAAATGGGGATTAAATCCCTTAAAATGTGGAATGGGGCCCACAAGGTGAATTTCAGGAAAGTGACAACCTGGGTGTATGTTATTTGATGTGTAGATGTCAAATCAAGTGAAATCTCAAACACCCACCACCTAGATCTAGGTCAACTTGCTCAATCAGTGAAGTGCGCCTTGCTTGGGAGAAGCTAAGTTGGCATGGGAGAGGGGTCAAACGGAAGCCAATCCTCACCAAACTATAGATCCGGGATGCCGTGGATGCTATAGAGGTGGGTTTTTAATATTATGCCCAACAACCCACTAGATCTAAGTAGATCTGAGAAAATGTAAAATGGGGGTTTTAAGATATTTAGGGTTTTAACAATTTATGAGCTATGTCAATGGATTGGATAAAGGAAAGAGAAACAAACCTGTGGATCTTACCTGGGTAACCTTGTAGATGCCTTGATGATGATGATCTATGCAAACCCGATCAATTTGGGAAGCTTTGAGGTAGTTTCTATGCAAGTCGATTTGATCCAAGAAGCCAATGCGCCCTCTCTCCTGCACAACAAACGTCAACAATATCAGATTTGATGCATCAAGAGATAAGACTAATGCCACAAAAGAAGTAACAGAAAGATAGCATAGATCACAATGATGCTAATGATAACCCCCTGATACAAGCGAATGCCAAGAAAGTCGATTTGAAGAAGCCTTGCAAAATCGCCCTTGTTGAAGTCGCCCTCCTGTAGACAAACAATGATTTCCAAAAAAGATAGATCTTACCACAATTTCCAAATGCTAGGTTGCAATAGACTTTCCAATCACCATCTAAGAACACCAGATGCAAAGGAGACCACAAGAATTTCCACAAGAATATTTTTCTATACCAATAATCCAAGAGCCAAAGACCCTTTACAATGAGAGGCTCTCTCCTTTAAATAGGAAGGAGAGGCACCAAAACCCTAACCACTTTTTGAATGAGTGGCTAAGATTATAAGATACAAAAGTCTAATCAATGGTTGAGATGAGCTCAACAATATAATACATGGATCACACATAAAATATAACATAAGTGGACAAAGTCGCCCTAGGAGAGGGGAATCCCACCAAATCATGATGACAAAATATCATAAGAGGCTCATGGTGGGTCCAAGGGGTAATTTTATCCCTCCTTGGTCAATCCCCATGGCACAATAACCAATAAATAATCATGAAAGTACCAAATCGTGCCTCCCTAGTGAAGTCGTGGTCCTAAAAAAACCTCAAAAAATCCACAGAAAATGCCATAAGTGATGGATGCGGGCCCCGATGAAGCTGAAACTGCTGGAGAAGGTGTGGAAGGTCCCGATCTATCATCACTGATCATCCCATGCCATAACTTTGCCTCAGTAGCCCAAATCGATTTCCTCAATAGCCATTTCTACCAATCCTGAAATGCCTCGGGAAGCGTGAAACTGCCCAAACAGCCTCCTGGAGTGATGGCGCTGTCAAGGTGAGGGCACCAATGTGTCCGGGAGGGGGGTAATATGGTAAAAACAAGTGGCTGGACCACCCCCTCCATCATCAGCGCCCTAGGTCAACCGGATAAAAGTCATCTCTGCTCCGACAGGGCCTCCAACAGACCAAAACTGCACTAGGACAGCCTACTGAGGCTAAATCATCACTGTAAGTGCCCGGAACTGAAAACAAACTGTCCCATTGGACTCAGAAGGTCCAAATCCATCCAAGATGTGTACTCATACACCATATGAATCTCTGCATGATCAAAATAAATATCCAATGTACCGGAACAAGGCCAATAATAATGATCTGTAAATGACCAAACACTGCTGTATCCCAAGAATCATCATCATAACCCTGTAGCTGCTGCATAGAATCATCCTGTATGTGTACATAGACCATATATCATCTATCCATATCATCATAAGGTCCAACATCTCATGTCCCATGGTCCTCCATGGTCAAATTAGGTCTAACCAAGACCAAATACAACTCAGACCATCATCCATAGCTGCTGCAAGGTGTCAAGGTTAATACATGCTCTACAACTTATTCGAATAACAATTATAACACAGAGTAATCATGACTGGCGATCTAAATCCAACTATATAGTGTCGTTAATTATTATTATTACTCAGACTAGACTTTCAGGACCATACTCACTTCATAGTTGTGATCAATTTGCTAGTGAAGGGTGAAGGCTGAAATAACTGGCTAGGCTAAGGGATGACTTGACTGACTTGACTTTGTGACACTTTGGCAAGGGAAAGGGAATACACACCATAGTATGTACTGAATGAGCAATAACACAGGGAATGGCGGTGTCTCACAAATGGATGAGTTGTTTAAAGAGGGTTTATTCACCTTCACAGATGCGCACAATCCATAATACAAATAAGGCCAGCAATTGTTTAGATATAACATTTAAATTCCATTGCTTTTTGGGCCTGAAGTTTCCATAGCCTTGATCTATGTGTGTTTATAAACACATTGCATAGATTTACATTTTTTCTTTAGGCTTTCTGCTGCAGGTGTGTTTTTAAGGCACTTGTTTACCTGAGCACTTCTAGGTGTGTCATGGACAGCTTGTTTACCTAGGTATTTATTTTCCAAAAGATATAACATTTTATTTTCATTGCCATGTTCATTTGGCATGCGTCTCATTCACGTGTGTTTAGAAACACATTGCATGAATGGGCTTTTCATACAAGATATAGCATTTCATTTTTCCAGATTTTGTATTGATGGCAGCACTAAAAGTTTCAGGTTTAGCCAACACAACTTTAGTGACTAGGGGGAATTCACAAGGAACTCCAACTCACCATAGGTAAGTTTTGTCACCAACTCAGAGCCGAGACACAATAAACAGGGAAGCTCATCCAATACAGAGGCTACAGTGGGGAAAAGTCCTCCATGCCACTAGTCAAGTAGTAAGTCAGGGTGATAATCTAAAAGGTAGGCCATGGATGGATGAAGACAATGAATAATGGAGCCAACACTAGCAAGCCAAGGTATGGTGGAATGATCACCTCTATTCTCCCTAAGGAGGGTACATACCAATGAGTATAAATAGTGAACTTCTAAGTCTGAGTAGGGACAATATAATATATATAATAGATCAACCAGGTCCAGATATCTATATGATCGCCAGATCATGACACTGAGTGCTAAGACATGCTATAAGAATAAGTATAAAAGCAATCTAACCATAACACCATGATATACCTGCTGAGTCATATACCTGAATGCTCATCAACCTGTACCATCATCTGTCCTCTGGAACTACTGCTGCAACTCTGAACACTACTGACTGCTCTGTACAAATGGTATAATGGCTATATCGGTCATCTCTCTGAGTGTCCTGAGACTCAGTCATGGCATGGGGAATACAACTGCTGTCCACAATATGATAGTGATCCAATATAGATGCTCATCTCAGCATCTCAAATGTAAGGGAACTGGCTGAATAGTGTACTGGAATGAGAAAAATAATGTATGGTAGCCCGGCTACTATATATGTGATAACAGGTACAGTAGTGTACCGCAGGTGAAATTGGCCAAGAATAATGGTATGAACACTATTGTGGTGCTCCCACAAGGAAGTGAATGCATAGTTGGGAAATCAAACAAGGTAAATGGTTGGTTAACTAGAAAGGTGCAAGATTAAACCAAGTATGGCTGAGTGCTTGGTAATATGAAATATTGTTGAAGAGCAGTGGTAATCAAGTCTAATTAGGAAGGAAGCAAAGATACCAATAATGGATGTTAGTGTCTTGAATGAGAATGCATTCCAAGTGTTGATTGTGATTGGTATGTGCAATTTGAATTGTGAGGCAGAGCCAGGGAAATTCCTGCTTATTGGAGTGGATATTGTATGACATGATAAAATACTTAGCAAAGGTATTGAAGATACTAGCAAGTAGAGAAGATAAGTGGGATTCATGAACATTGTAGTTGGTGGTGGTGTACAACCAAGCAACAATGACAACTAATAACAACATGGAATAGGTCAACATGTAAAAATCATGGAACAGATCAGCATGTAAAGAGCATGGAATAGATTAGCAAGTAAGAAACATGGAACAAACCAGCAGGTAAAGAACATGCATTCAATACATGAGATGGGTGAATCATCTTTGTGGGAAAGTACATGTATGCCGAGAGGAGGTGCAGGATAGGGATCAACAACTTATGTGTAAAGAAGGGAAATATGTGACAAAATTCCACTCATATAGAAGCTGCTAATTGGTGGAATAAGGCATTCCAGTGTGTGGATCTATTGTTTGGTTCAAAATTATGTTGAAGAGTTCCATGGAAATAAAAAGTGAGACCCATCCTTGAATGAAGCCCAAATACAACTATAGATAAGAAGTGAACTAGAATTTGAAAAGACTCCAAATGGCGCTGGAATTGAACTCATTGTAGCGCTATGAAGTGCTAGGAAAATAAGGTAAAGCTAATATTGGGGCAAGATGGGCTTAGGAAAGGAAACAGTAAGGGAAGATGGTAATGTTGCTATGGATTGGAAAGCAAGAATGGCTAAATTAAGCTTGGTTAAAATTTCTCAAGGTAAATGGAGCAACAAGGTAAAGTGAACATAGGCAACTCAGAATACAAAGAATAAACTGGTGCATATTTAAATGGGACTTGAGGACAACCCAAGATAACCAAGAAGATTTCCTGGACAATACTGGAAGTTGTTTCAATGTTAATGAAGGCTACATGATGTTAAGAGTTTACTTTAGTAGCAAATGGTGAAGATGGCCAACAAGGAGTGAATGAGATTAGATCTTTGAAATGCACATGCATTAGTGATTTAGTAGGCATACTAAAAGATGATGCAAAGTGCATATCAATGTATTTGTGCATGTGTATGTTATTGCATATGGATAAAAGAATTAAGTATGATGCTACATATGCAATCATTACATAATGATAATTATTGTGTTTGATAGTGGTTGTAGGACTAGGAATGGTTGAGGCATGGATGAAGATGTTGATTATATTGTAGCATATGAGCCAAAGAATGCTAAGGACAAAGGTAAAGGAATATAAAATGCTGATCAAGAGGTTGGTGAAAGGAGTGTGTAAGCCTTTATAAAACACCAACTGATTAGGTAACATCAAAGATGTTGGTAACAACCATGCATGTCACGTCCCCATCCACAGGTTTCTAAATTTCACCTCATGGACCATGATACGAATTCATAATTAAGAAATGCATGAGTAAATTCATGATTGTAAAACACAACGGAATTTAAAACTCTATCCACATATACAACATGCATTAGGACACATGGCTTAGGGGCTCTGATGCTTCTTGGAATGACTCCATTAGGACACATGGCTTAGGGGCTCTGATGCTTCTTGGGATGACTCCATTAGGACACATGGCTTAGGGGCTCCTAGCCACACTTATGTTTATGCTATGTAGAAGGTGATTGCACGTGAAAGGGTTGTCATATGCACCTTAGCACACCTCTTGGACCTATTTTCTTTGTACTACCCCTTCCTCTTGCTCATCCTATTCATCAAGGACAAATCGTTCACCTTCTTTGTAGGCTTCAAGAGGCATACCACCTAAAGGAGGGTGTTTAGGGAAAAAGCACAATGTTGGGGTTAGATGGGGCATGTCGCCCTCCTTCCAAGATCACCTTTTCATAATGTTGCAACACTTCATCTTTTTTATCATTATTTTATGTCTTATGAGGTTTAGTCCTCAGCTTGTGGGTTTGGTGCTTCTTGGGATGACTCCATTAGGACACATGGCTTAGGGGCTCCTAGCCACACGTATGTTTATGCTATGTAGAAGGTGATTGCACGTGTAAGGGTTGTCATACCCACCTTAGCACACCTCTTGGATACCCCTTGGGACCTATTTTCTTTGTACTACCCCTTCCTCTTGGTCGTCCTATTCATCAAGGACAAATCGTCCACCTTCTTTGCAAGCTTCAAGAGGCCATTAGATGGGGCATGATGCCCTCCTTCTAGGCTCAAATTTTCATAATGTTGCAGCACTTCATCTTTTTTATCATTATTTTATGTCTTATGAGGTTTAGTCCTCGGCTCGTGGGTGACAAACCCTAAAAATTCATTTAAAAATCATTTAAGTTATTTTAGGTAGGTTGGCCTAAAAATCAGGTTAAGTTAACCTAAGAAAGCATATAAATAAGGCTAGCCTCCTCATTTGTAACACAAGATCATGGGACCAAGTAAAATCTTATCTTTGTTTCTTCTTGTCTACTTGGGCTAAGTGGTGCACACTCTCTTCTTGAGCAATCTAGAGCTTCATATGGTGATTTTTGGTGTTTGAAGTTTCTCTACTATGTTGCAAGACCTGTCTAGGGGAAACGATTCTTGGGAGGGTTACTCTCTTCTCTTTTCTTCTTTTGTGGTAAGATCCCCGGTTCTCTTGTCTTGCACTGTCGGAGACATCCAAGGTAAGAATAAATTAGGGTTTTTTATGCATAATAACATTGTCTTGTAAGTGAGACATCGCTTTTTGGAGGGTCTCTCTTGTGGGCCTTTGGCATCTCTTTGCCCTAATTAGTTTAAAACCAACACAACCTAGGGTTTCTTGGTTTTGCCCTAATTCATTCAAAATTGGATTGTCAATTCTTGAGAGGAACGATAATCACGATTTCTCAGTGGCCTTATTCCCTCATCTTCACTCAAATGCCTTTTTTTTAACAAATTCTTGTACTATATATTTTGCAAAAAATACAAAAAAAATCAGATATTGTGAGAAAAACCTAAAAATTACATATTCTTGCAAAATTCCAAAAATAATTTTTGTGCATTAGTTATTTTTATGCTGTTATTTTCTGAAGTTATTAGTTGCTGCAATAAATTTCTGAATTTGACAACTCATTGAAAAAATCCAAAAAATTTAAAAAATCTTGCAAAAAACTCATTTTTGGTGTTAAAAGGCCCTAAAAAGAGGTGACGTTAGCCCTAGGTAGGGTGACGTCAACCCTCTAGGGTTTATTGCAGATCTGGTATATTGTTATTGTATGTCCATTTTGATTGAGAAATCAAACCCTAGGGATTTGGAGAGGTTTCCAACTTTCCCTAATTTCCTAGGTCACTCGTGGTGACCTTGGGGGGATTTGAGACTAAATTTATTTCTAGTTCACCTTGACTGTGGATTGCAGATCTGAAGTATAAATCAGCTCCGAAAACATCATTCATCCACAAAAAGAAGGGCATCCTAGGGGGGATTGATGCGCCCCCTATAGCTATTTCTCGAGAGGTAAAATTTGCATGGTTTCAACGGTTGGTTTTGGATATTTCTTGTGTTTTATCTTACTGTTTTTTACTGCAGAAAAGCACTTGATCTTGTTACATACTTATTATCGCTTCCGACCTTCCAAGTCAAGAAGCATTTATTGCATATCTTTCATTGACTCCGATAGGGACCGGTCTACTAATAGTGGGAAGGTTTTGTAGGATAGGCTCATTTTCATTAATTATCTTTTAGGTCTATTCTTACCTTGTTCAGGGAGCCTCCCGTGGCCCAAGGAGCAGGGCCTAAAGAGGAAGGGGGTCACATTGAGGTGACATTAGGTGTACCTCCTTGAAAAGTTGCCAATTATAGCATTGGGTCCACTATGTCCACATATCTCAGTTGGGTCCACATACATTCAGTTGTGGAAGGGTGCTAGTTTTTGAGGTAATAGGCATAGTGGAAAAAATCGGCATCGACAAAAAATCGGCGAGGGTCCATAAAACATTTTCTTAGCAACATTGGCAAAAATTGTCAAACTGCGCCAAAAATTAAAAAAACACAAAATATATTCATTTTTTTCATAATTTTAAACATATAAAGGAACAACAACATTGGATAAATACATTGGCACATAAATATGGAGAAATCACTGATATATATCATGTAGTGGACACCAAATAAAAAATGATACATCAAAGTCGATACTGAAAGTTTGAATCCTAATAATGATAGTTGTCCAATAGTACTCAAAAGTGGATAACCAATGGTCCAATACAAAATGGCATATGACATCACCAAAAGTCACAAAACTAGCAGCTAACTATTTGTCTTTGATATCATGCCATCTTCCCCTTTTATGAGAAAAGATCATGGGTTGTTTGCTAGGCCTGCCCTTAGTAGTAGAAGGTCCTATCCCTACACTAGATGTCGAACTGTGAGTTGTGGGTGTCAATGTAGGACTAGATACATTGATTGGTGTAGAAGGTGGTCATGATGAAGGCACATCACCCTCCATGAAGTCCTTAGGGTCAAACTGCTCCTCCTGTTGTTGCTCCTCCTCCTCTAATCATGTAGGTGCCTCCTCCATGATAGGCAACTCAGTTTCAACCCTCTACTTGGACAATACATCGATATTGTCCTAGGAAATGGCATCCACATTGGGTGCTTTATCCACCAGGCTCATCCGCAGTCGGAGATTGTAATGGACATACACCAAGTCATTCAGGCGTGGGAAATCCAACTCGTAAGAGAGTGATAAAAAAATTTAATGAGTCTTGACTCTTGAGGCCCGAGGGAAACAATATGATAGAGGATCTTAAATTATTATGAATTTAATTGCTTTGTTCAAGTTCTTACCTAGGGCGTTTCTTTGAGTGTATTTTATCAAATACACTCCAATTATACTCACACCCAGAAGAGCTAAAGGTTTGGATGAGGACTCGGATGGCAATTTTTTAAAACTTTGGTTCCCTTGCACCATATGTTCTCCACCAAACACCTACAACAAACAAGAAAGAAAGAGAATTGGATTACATAATTAAAATTTCAACTTTCAAATAAAATGATACAACACAAGCAAAATTTTAAAATTTGAAGTTCTAAATAAATTCTAATTTGTAATCACTTACTTGGCATCAAAACGGTCCTTCCACGAATAACATCGTCATAGTTAAAATAGTCCACTAGCCTCCCAACACATCTCCATCTTGCGAGTAATACTGGTGTGAGTCCCAACATCAGGTACCATCCTATTAAGACATTCGATAAGCCCTTCCAACACCTCGCCATCAAAATCAAATTTACACTTACAAAAAAAGGCAGGGTTGAGGAAAAGTGTAGCTGCATGAATGGGTCGATGGAGCATCCCGGTCCACCAGGTATCAATCAAATCCCATAGCATCATGTGTTTATTGTATCTGGGGGTACCCTTCCCCACATAATAAGACCGAATAGTCTCTTTGGCCCTATCCATGGTCGTCTCATACAAATAGCCCATAACGGGCTTATCATTGTCAACTAATCTTAGGACCTTTACCAAAGGTTCACTGATTGAGCACACTTCCTCCACTCTTGCCCAAAAGGAGTCGGTGTACACCAGTCTAGCGATGGCTCTCCCATCCTCTCTCTTGCTATATGTGCAATCATGCCACTCATTACAAACAAACATTTGCTTCAGCTCAAACTAAACTCAAAGCAAAGAATGAAGAGAAATGAAGTTGGTGGCAAATCGTGTGATTCCAAGATGCATCAACTCCCTGTTTCTCGTGCATCTCCTCATGAGGCTAAGAACAAAGCATGGTTATATATGAATTTGGTGACACTCCTAGCCTGATCAACAACCTCCTTGACGAAGGGAATTTTCCCCACATCCTCCAGTATCAAATGTGCCGTGCATGGAGTCCAAAATAGTGAGAGATGCCTCTCCATAAGCAATCTACCAGCAGCAAGGAAAATTTTAGTGGTGAAATTTAGTCCATGTCTATTTTTCAACATTTTTTTCCAAAAAAAGATTCACCAATTTACCTTTTTTCAAAGATGATTCACGCAAATTCCATGGGATAATTTTTTTTTACTCAAAAAATCGCCAAAATTGTCCAAAATCTATATAAAGTCCTTATAAATTTGAATATTTAAAAAAAAAATCACCAAACATTTTATGGTTGCAAATTTAAGAATTAGTAAGATTCGCCAAGGTTTCTACACTTTGAGAAAACTACAGATCCTTAAAATTTTCCTTGACCAACAACCACATAATTAGCTGCATTATCTGTTATGATTTGCACCACATTGTGCAAACCGATCTCCTGGAGGATCCCATCCATCAACTCACATAACAATGCTGCATCTTTTATCTGTGCCGATGTATCAACGGATTTGATAAACATGGTACCTTTAGGACAATGTACCTAGAAATTGAAAAGGGTCCTACCCTTCGCATATGTCCAACCATCAAACATCATTGTGCATCTAGAGGTCGAACATCACTGTGCATCCATAGGTCTCCCATGACTGTTTGAACTCCTCCAATCTAGTGTTGATGTCCTTCTTCTCTACTTGAAGAATTGGCCCCCGAATCTCCTCATTTGTAGGGCATTTGTACCCTAGGCCAACAATAGCAATGGCATCACACATCGGCTGAAAAAAAAGGATTGTTTATGGCATCACACATCGGCTGAAAAAAAGGATTGTTTCTTGTGATGGTAAGACCGTAAGAGGCAAGTCACTCCAGAAAAGCATCCTCCCCATAAGCCTATCGACTTCTTCCTTCTCCTTTTTTTTAACCATCGACTGGATGGAAGGTTGAGCACCACATTGGGTCCATGGAATAAAGGCGACCCTCATGATAAGTGAATCCATTGCCATGGAGCCCCTACCACTACCCTCAGTGGGATGATCATATGTCCCTGAAGTCCTAGCCACTCCACCAACTGCAAGTTCAGCTCTATTTGCAGCTGACTCTTCCCTTTTTCTATCCTTCGAGTGAATTGCATCATGGGCAGTTCTCATAATCTCGGGGGTAACCACACTACAAAGCCCCACATCATGGCCAGTGTGTTTTGCCAAATGGTATTTCAACCTGCTAATGCCTCCTGTCATATGTTGTCCACACAATTTGCAATTTCAATTGTTGTCGGTTTCTTCCATCTTTAGGGTCAACATATTGCCAAAATGGGTCCAATGCCTTTGGCATTTTTGCAATGGAAATGGATAGCCTCAAAAATCAAACTCGGAGCACCAAAAAACCAAAGAATCCAATGTTTCATGAGAGGTCCAAGCACATTGAAATCATATATCACTTCATTTGAGGCAAGATTTAGAAGGGAGTGGTAAATCTCCAGTATATACCCACAGATCAACGTGTTGTTGATGTTCTAACCAAGCCCTTAGCGAAAGGGAAGTTTGAAGGATTCATAAACAAACGTGGATTGGTGAAGCATTCCTTCCTCGCTAAGAGGGAGTGTTGAAGAATGTAGCTTGAATAGGAACTTCGTACAGTTTTAGAAAGTAGTTCAAGTTAAATCTATTTTGTAATTCACTTTAGTAATAAAGTAAAAGTCTGATATTTAGCTGTTGAGTCTAATTAAGTGTTTTTTTATACACTAGCAATTTAGACTAATATCAACCGTACATCTCAATGAGAGATTAGGATTTTAGCTCAAGTATAAAGGCAAGTCAAGATAGAGGGTTTGGACACACATACACACAAAAAGACAAATGAATTCAAGAAGTGACTTAGTTCATTAATTGAGTAGGTTTAGAGCACAGGAGAGGTTTAGTTGGGAAGCAGGTAGAAAATAGTGTAGAGATTCCATACATGCGAGTTTGTACGGACATGTCCATAAAGATAGATGGATTCTGTAGTCGTACAAAATGGTCAGTATAATCATATAGACAAGGTCGTACAATAGGAAACAAACGATTTGTAGGTAGTTTTTCTTGTTATTCAACAAGCAAATTTTCTTAGTAGATGTGCAAATCTATTTTTGGATGTACCATATAGTTGTTAGTTTGTCAACTTGTGGAGGTTTCTTTGTAAGCTTTGATTGTTTAATGAAAAGCTAATTTGAAGAAGTAACTACTTGTGTATTGTGTTTATGCTTCCTCTATTTACTTTCTAGCTATATGTGTGACTATTGCTATGTGAAGAATTTTATTTCTACAATTAAATAACAGTCTTGTTTAGTTGAGAACATAAGGACAACAATCACCTAGGGTTTGGAATTTTAACATGAAGGCATCTGGAAAGTTATGGATCCCAATCCCTTCACAAGATACATGGCATCATCACCCGACTTCACACATAATCCTCCTTCTTGCTCTTGAAACCTATTAAAGATCTTTTTGTCATAAGTCATATGTCATAAGTCAAATCTACTTGTAGCCTCACCCTTGCACCCTTCAGGTTGGTCCGTGTTATATATGTCAAAGACCATACATAACACCATACATGCTCATGTCAATCCCAACGACCCTCACACAAAAATCCTAGGTGCCTCTCCTTTCTCATACCTTTGCATTATTGTGCTCACAGGTCTTTTCTCATGGCACAATTTCATTGGATGGAAAGAAGCAGGACTCTTCTGCCCTATTTCTTGATAATTCTTTGGGATGATCCTAGAAGGTGCCACATACCCTCTCAAAACCACCTTACGAGTGGAAAGCAATACCCTGGGACCTCAAATTCAAGATTGAAAACTAGAGTAATCAATCCTAGGGTGGCAACATGTTTACTTTGAAAAGTACACTTTAGGACAATGAGGTATGTGTTATTATTTTTTGTTTTGGTGTCGAGATTGAGTGGTGCATTGATCTTAGCCTTGCCTAGACTGATGGTTGAGAAACAACTTGCCAATCGAAAATGACTGCCACAACTCTACTCCACGACATCGACCCATTTGACTATTAGACGGGTCCATGAACCCTCCACCATGCCAGTTGGATTATCCACTTCAATGACCACCTTGACATGGTTGCCTATGTTTAGTTGCCTTGTGGCATCCTATGGCGCCATCACAATTTCATCAAACATGTCCACATAACGCTAATTTCTCCCACTCGGGCATTACACAAGGCCTTGACCCTTCCAATATGTACCTCTTCAAGCTGAGTTGGATCCCTCCTCTTGTTCCATCTCTGCATGAAAGGTTTGGTCCAATAACACGGTTATTTTCCATTCTACCATTAGACCAACTTTGTTACGGGTTTCCTAGTGACTAGGCATAAAGCAATTTAGGTTGACATTTCGCCTTCAACCGCATCAATAACAACTCACCCTTTGAACATAGTTGCATTCTTGGAACTTGAGAAATTTAGGTAGATCTTGTTTGAAGAGGTTTGAACTTAAGCATGCCCAACACTACGTACATCTAAAGACAAAATGTTATCAAATGATTTGACACAACTGTGAATCACGTCTAATATCATGTTGTGGTGTCCCATCCCTTGTAGTCCTAGTCATGTGACTAGGAGCCATGTTTAGGGCATTAGAATTCCAGCTCTGAAGGGCCCATTTCACCATAACACAATAGATAAGGTCTTCAATGGAGGCGTATAATTGTATAAAATGCAAGCACGTGCATAGAATTAAACAATGGAATAACATTTCATACAATGGAATTAAACAAGCATGGAATAACATGATCCATGAAAACAGTTGCCCATGTTCCTAATTAAACACATTCACACACACACACACCCCATAGGTAAAATAGATTAATTTCATACTAGGAAATTACACTTAATGGTAGAGACACAAATAGATATAGAACACTTATATTTTAATCTATGTGACATGGTTCGGGTTCGAATTCGATTTTTTTTAGAGTTTGGGATGAGGTTCGGCATTAGGTTCGACAATATACGAATTTTCATATATATACAATAAAATAAAATTTTCATATAATTAAAATAAAATATACAATAAAATAAAATTACTAACAAATCTAAGAAAAGATATCAGATTTTGAAATATGCATCATGCATCATTGCATGCACACTTAAAATAATGAAATATAACATAAAACTTTAAATAATGTGAAAGCAAGAAAACCAAAATAATAGCATATTTAACATTATATATGCATGCTTACAAGTTGCAGCTATTAGAAAACTATATGCTGACATATTTTTGTCAATAAATGCATCTATTTAGCAAATTTTATCATAATAATCCCTAACCAGCTGTTAAAAATTAAAATTTACAACATGATCATAATTTAAATAGCTATAAATTATAATTTATAACATGATAAAAAAATAAAATTTACAAATTGAACATAATTCAAAGTTTTAAACAGCTACAAGCCCACAAGTACAAAACATGATAAATTTGATAAACAATAAACTATTAAACATGATATGATTTTCAGCATATAGTGCAACTGTAAATTACAAAATGAACTACATACTAGACTTCAAAATTTACAAGGTTGTCCATGATCTTCAAGAATGAAAACATAGTCTTCAAAATATATGCTGTCCATATAGAATATAGTCTTCAAAATTCAAATTTAAAAGGCTGTCCATAATGTCAAATACTTATAATCCTTGAAATTGTTTCACAAAAATTCAAACATGGTCAAAATTCCTATCCTTGAGGCCTACTTGTAACATCATAAAGATCTAAATCATCAAGAGCACATGGGGCAGTAAATGCACTAGAGATGTGATCATCAGATGCATCACTAACTAAAACTCTATCATCAACATCAGTTGGGTCATCGTTGCTATCAGTATCACCATCAATGCCAAGATCATTTTCTTCCGCACTCGAAGTAGGCTCAAACCATGGGTGAGTGGAACTAGATGAATCTTTGGCCACACTGTTTAAGGCCAATTTCAAATTGCTGCTAACATAAACAAGGCTTTCCAATCGTGTAGATAATAATTTGTTTCTTTTCTTCGATTGGATATGGTTAAAACTACTCTAGTTCCTTCCACAAGGAGAGGAACTTGATCCTTGGCTCAAAATACGAACTGCAAAATGTTGTAATTGAGGTGACTCTGCTCCATAGTAAGTCCACCATGTCCCTAGAGGAATGCCATTCTTGTACTCTATGGCACAAGCAGTTCCAAACATCCCCTCTTTTGACTTGTATGCCCGAAGTTGCTCTCTAAGCCTCCTGGATTCGTCTAGATTTGAAGTCAACCGCTCAATAGCTGCATATAAGCTACTCATGACTTCTACATCATCATTTCTTTCTATCCCAAACAATCTAGAGTCCAAATAACAAGATGCTGCATGCAAAGGGCTATGCAACATCTTCCATCTCTCATTTATTACTTGCCATATGTCCATGTACTCACTTTCCACATTGTTGAAGGATTTTTCTATAGCTTCCTTGCAACGATCCATGCCCTCATAAACAAACCCCATAGAAGGGGTGTCACTATCGACCATGCGAAGCATGTCAACAATAAGTTCAGATATTTTCAAAACCTTCATGGCACTTTGCCAAAAATCACTGCCCAAAATTATTTCCTCCAACTTCTTACCTTTAGAGTGTTTTGAAAGCCGGGTGTTTTCCCACTTAGCATTACAGACAACACCTCTAATTTGTCTTTTCCTCAACCACTCTTTTGAGGGAAATGTAATATGTGGCAAATCTTGTATCAGAGGGGCCTTAGTAGCTCTGTAAATGCTTGCTTCCTATACAATCTCAATGTGAGGTGATGGTTAAATATGAAATGAGAAATTTGTTTCCCCTACCAAATTGCCTCATTAATCAATGGAAACTTTGCTAAATCATGTAGCAACAAGTCAAGGGAATGAGTAGCATAGGGGGTCCAATAAATTGTTTTGTACTTATTCATTATTAGCTTTCTAGCTCCCACACAATTTGAGGCATTATCAGTTACAACTTGGACCACATTGTCTTCACCAACTTCAAGAATGGCTTCTTCTAAGATCTTGAAAATGTATTCAACAGTTTTCTTGTGTCCTGATGCATCAACTATCTTCAGAAATAATATCCCTTTGGGGCATGAAACCAACACATTGATTAGTGGTCTATGACACATATCAGACCAGCCATCATATAAAATTGTGCAACTTGTTTTTTTCCAAGATTTTTTGATCTTGGTCAATTTTTTTGTCACCCTTTCTTTTGACCTCTTCAAAAGAGTGGTCCTTATCGTCTCTCAACTGGGAGGTACTTATCCTTTTCCAAATTCTGAAATTTTCTTGCATGCATTGACGAAGTAAGCATTTCTGGCCACATTAAATGGGACAGCAGTTGCAAAGAACATGTCAGCCATAGCATCATCCACCTTTTGCTTCTGTATAGGCTTCCAAAGAGAATTTAAAGTGGCTGTCCTGTTAGCATTTGGTAGCTCGGTGGCACTCTTGCATCAGGGGCCTAGGTGCAGGGGTCCAAAAACTATGGAGTCTCATTAATATTCATAAAGTGACTTTATGAGCATTTATTAAAGTTACTTTTACGATGTGACTTTATACTTTATGATGTGACCTTTTAATTTAAAAGTGAAATGTACTTTTATTTATAAAGTGACTTTTAAGTTATAAAGTCACTTTAAAGTTATAAAGTGTACTTTTATATTAATTAGGGAAAAGTGACTTTTCGAATAGAAAAGATTTAGAGTATAGTTCACTTAGGAAACTTAAGTGAACTTGAGATTAGATCCCAGCCATGGATCTTGAGATCAAGATTTGATCTCAACCATAGAATTTGAAAAGTCATGGGAGTTACCCTAATAGGGTAAATAAAAGATGAAGGAGACTTCATTTGGGCACACAATCCAAGAGAGCATTTTTGGAGAGGGCACGCATTCCAAGAGAGAGCAGCTGTTGGAGTGGCTCGAGTTTCTAGAGGAGAGAGGTCTGGAGATTGGCGAGAGGAATGAGAGAGATGGTTGGACAGTGAAGAGGGCACAGTTCCCTGAGGAAGAGGAGCATGCATTTCTAGAAGTTTCCAGCATAAATCAGCAGCAACTAAAGAGAGGCCATACAGCAGAAAAGCTTGGATCTGTACAGCAGTAGAGAGAGGCCGTACAACAGATTAAATGCACAGAGATCGAGACAGCCAAGTGGGCACAATTTTTGAGGTGATCTTCTGCTAAGTTTTGTCTTCTGTTTGCACACTTTCCAAGGGTATTATTTTAGTCTAGTTAAATACTGTAAAGGACAGTCCCTTATATTCATTCTGGGCACTGTTTTTTCCAGAATTTAGTTAGGGCCTGTTATGGCACTATTTGTTGGAGTACATGCACAGTAATTGAGAAGGTACTGTGTGTTTTTGATGTATGCTGCTGTAATCTCTGTTGATTTCCTACAGAACTCAATAATATCTCTCTCTTGTGGACTGGTTTTCCCCGGAGGTGGGGTTTTTCCATGGTCTAAGGTTGACCAAAATTCCTGAGTGTTATCTATGTTACAGTCTGCTGATATCTTTTATTTTTTCCGCTGCAAATTATTTTTCTGAACAGTATATCAGTCCCTGGGTGAATTTATTTGTGCTTGAGTGAAGCATAATGAGGTTGGCTTATTTTTACTCACTGATATCAATGGTTCACTAAGTGTTTGACGAAAATTCTCTATGACTGTGTGTGAACAACAGTGTGAATTTTCTGTGTTTTCTTTCATGTCCCACTTGATTTTGTTTGTTGAACTTAAGATGAACTTGTAGCCTTGCTTGGAGTTGGAGAAAATGAGGGAATGGGGTTGTAAGTCATTTCAATCTCTATTTGAATCCATCTTTTTTTGATGTCATTAATCTCCTTGGTTCTTTTAATTATGTCGTAATCATTTTCAAGTGTCTGCCTCAATTCTTCAGACACTCTTTTGCAACCTTCAACACCACCTCCTTTACCATTACTAGAAGAAAGTAGGTGGTCCATCACTCTTACCCACAAAATTGATCGCCGCATAATTTGCATTTCAAATGCTTCCCGTACCCATTGAGTTTCTCCATATACTTCCATCCTTTCGCTGTTGATTTTTGAGGTGCCATGTATGATGTTTTTGCATTTGTTTTTTTTGTAAACTATGTTTTAGAATTTGTTTTTCAATTTGAAAAATCAGTTAGGTTTTAACTTGTAAGGTTGCTATCTTAAGTCTCTTTGTACGCTTAATTAGTTGGATTTGGAAATCTAAATTCCTAATTCATGAACAGTCAAGTTTCAACAGACTAACATTACAAAAATTTAACTACAGACCCCTAAAATATTAAGTTATTAATATTAACTACAAAAACTTAGAAACAACAGTCGTTGCTTAAGAGTTTTGTAACTCTGTTTAAACTTTAAAGTTTTAAACTGAAAGAGGGTTACAGTGTTACAACTTACCTGATAGGTTGAACGACTGAACCTCAATGACTTGTTAAAACTGTGTTGCGTCCTGACTCCTGTGCGACTGTAACTCAACTCTCTATAACCTGCCTCTTGCAAAAACTATTGGATGCCCAATGCATTTACAATTTTTGAGGAGTTTTGAAGAACGCCCTTGCTCTCATAAAGACATGCAACAATAAGAGGATCTGTTACATACATACAAGGTCAAAGGTCATATCAAGGAGTGCCCAATCTATAGTGGTTGAAATAGTTCAAAACTTCAAAGGATAACCATGCTTACAACTTTACCCTAACAGTTGACCCAGATTGCGTCACGGCCAGACCAAGGCTGTAGCCTATAGTAACTCCACCGGGCGGCTAGTAGTGGACTCGACTTAGGCATTGTGAGTCGTGACTGAACCCTTCAAGAGATGATGGCGGACACCCTTCACGAGTGTCGTGTGACAGTGCACTCAACGCTTGTACAAAAACAACAGTTGCTGCGTTGACTGTTGCACTTTGAGTTTGCGGGATGCGGTTATTGAATCAGAGTGGTGTGGACTCCGGTCTCCGGAGTCGCAGACAGTTTGCCTGGACTGCGGTGCAGCAATAGCTTCAACCTTCAAGCTTGTGTTAGAGTTTGCACTTTAATTCAATTTAACTAGGATCTTTAACTGAAAGAATAACAAGCACAACAAAACACAATAGACACAATAGTTTTCCTCAGGGAAACCATAAAGGAGAAAACCCCTCAACTTCACAAAATGGAAATCCAAAAATAGGATGTCTTTTGCAGCTCTCTCTTCTTTCTCCTCGGCGAACTTGTCTTCTCTCTCTTGCTTATGCAAACTTGAATGAGTGAGAGGTGTGTCCAAATGAGAGAGCAAGCTCTCTATTTATACTTTATGTTTGGGCGACCTAATTCCTAATTAGGTCGACCTCACTAAACCTGACTGGGCCGACTTGTCCTAGGGGGACTTAAAAATACATTTTACATTTGACTTTAGGGGATCTAATGCCCCGACTTACAATGGAGGTTTTACCTCAATGACCTTGCATGACTAAACATAATAATGACATCCCCGAACGGAGGAAAAACATCTCCGTTGGAGGTACAAGTAAAATACAATAATAATATCAATATAAAATACAAATGAATATCTTTCGAAGTTACATTTACAACAACAGCTTGGACCCTGGTCACTAGTGCAAGTCGGGACTCAGGGCATGAATTGCGCAGTTTGGGTTTGTGGCAACGAGCAGGGGAGTCGGGACTCGGGAGCAAACGCGAGACCAAAACGCCAATACAACATGGGAACAAGTGGAAAATAGGAAAGTGGTGGAGTAGGGATCGAGTTAGGTTAAAAAAAATATAATGATATAAAAAACTTAAATTTGCCTTGAAATCCAACAAGTTGCATATTAAATTCGTTCAATTCGCCTTAAAATTCGTTTTTCAGTTCGCATGAAATTCATTGAAGTTCGAGTTTGCGGTTCGAGTTGAAGTTTAGGCATTGAAATTCGCCAAACTTAAACGAATTCCAAATTTTTGATAAAGTTTGGTGAATTTCAAATTTCATGGAATAAATTCATCGAACCTTGTGACATAGATTTTAATAGAAGATAGTTCAAGAAATTCGTTGCATATGAATAATTTTCCACCCAACCCTAGCCAAATTATGAGGCCACAAGGGTGGAGGAAACAAACCATAGGATTTTAACTCATTCAACCTGTTATGACTCAGAATATTTGTAGCATTCCCAGTCAGGTCTACTAGAGCAAGGGGTTAAATTTTTTTATGTAAAAGCCAAGTTGAAACGTAGAGTGTTGATTTGGGGCTAAATACCCCTAATCATGTCATGGATGGTCCGCTTGATTTCCACCTCCAGGAGGTGCTCGCCCTATAAGGGTTGGTGCCCTTGGGGGCTAATCACTTGGATGCATGACCACACTCATTTATTTTCCATGTAGAAAGTGATAGCATTTGTTTAGCACACCTTATTTGCTCACTTGGACCTTTTTTACCCTTCCTCTGGGCTGTGTACCCACAAATTGTACTTCCTTATTGAAGAAGCCTACAAGGATAATGAAGGAGGACGTTAGTTGGGGCATATTGGCACACCTAGCACTTGGTGTAGCCTAATTGCACTTTATTTACTACTTTTATGTCATTTAGAGATATTTTATTGTTATTATGAGTGGTTTAGACTTTAGCCCCCAAAGCTGTGGGTGAGCAAGCCAAATGTTATATTTTTCGCATTTTCTTGGAGGCTAATAACTTAAAATTAGGTGAGGCTAATCTTATATAAATAGTCCCTCCCTCATTGTAAAAACACAACAAGATATGGGTTCATTATGAGATCTTTTCTATTCCTCTTGGTTTATTGGAGCTCTTGATGCTATGTGCACCTCTCTTTGGATGATCTTTCTTTCTTGAAGGTTGATGTGATGAAATTCTAGGGTTTCTTTTACACATGCTATTGGTTGATGCTAAGAATAGTTGTGATAACTCGTGCTCAAGGGTGACCTAAGGTGCATCTCCTTGCTCATTCATAGGTTAATGTTGGTAAGTTTTTTCTCCTAACCCTAGTTTAATGTCATTCTTGAAGTGCTTTGCGCTAATTTAGGGTTTCTTGCTAGCATTTTGTCAACTTTGTATGAGGAGACCTTCCCATCAAAGGAGCCCTCCATTGTTGCTGGGCCTTGGACTTCCTGTCTTGCCCTAATTAGGCTCTTCTACTTAACTCTTGTGGTTGCTAGTTGATGCCCTAATTGCAAGTATTGAAAGCCATTCTAAGAGAGGGATGTTGGTTTTGATCTCTCAATGCCCTAGGGATTGAAACAAGAATCATATGCCCTATCTTTTCAACTCCGTTGCACGGGAACCGCTCCCGGACTTTAGGAAACCCGTTCCAGAAGTTCCCGCGTTCCAGGGAGCTTAGGAACGGGTACGAAACGTTCCAGAATCCATGGGAATGGTTCCAGGAGCTTAGGAACTTTTTGGGAACTTCGGACAAGAAAAATCGGGAGCTTGGGAACTTGAAATCTGGAGCTCCGAATTTTGGGAGCTTGCACAGGCTCCCATTTGCCCAGGAACTCCCACACGCTCCTTGTCGAGCAGGAACGCCCAGCCGTTCATGCCCTGTTTGTGTAGACTGTTGTGTCTGAGAGTGAGGGCTGCTCTATTTGTGTCTGCATTTGGAGTGAGAGTGCGTTGTGCGAGAGTGAGAGCCGAGCCTAGACTGAGCACTGATTGAGACTAAGCCAAGCTGAGCGAGTGAGGGTCGAGCCGAGCCGAGGCTGTGAGAGAGCCGAGACGATCCGAGGCTGAGCACTGTTCAATTGTCGTTGGCTGAGCAGTGGGCGTTGTCTGAGGTGTTGTTAAGCTTGGGTGTTGGCTGAGCACTGCTCCCTCGAATTGATGAGTGGTGGGCGGCCTGAAATGTTGGTAGCCGACAGACTCGAATGGGCGGGCTCGGGGTTGTACATAGGTGACTTCACTTCATTTTACGTTTAGTTCTAAGTTTTAAACTTTTAAGTTTTAGTTTATATTTTAGTTATATTTGTTTTACGTTTAGTTCCAACTTTTAAATTTTTAAGTTTTAGTTTATATTTTAGTTATAGTTTTAATTTTTAGTTTAGAGTTTAGTTTTAAGTTTTAAGTTTTAGTTTATAGTTTAGTTTTTAGTTACAAATTATAATTTAGTATTTACAAGTTTAATATAGTATATAGTAATATACTATATAGTTTAAAATTTAAAAATTAAATTTTATAATATATTACTATATATATTAATATTATAGTTTAAACTTTAATTATAGTTTAATTTTAAATTAAATTTAAAGTAATATTTAATTTATAATTTATAAAAAAAAATTAAGACAGCTATAAATTTAATATTTTAATTTATAAATTATTTTTTTAATTTTTGGGTAGAATGATTTAGAAAGCATAGAGTAAATTTAATTTTAATGATAAATATTATATAGTTTTGAATTTTTTTAAAGTTCTTTTGATATAAGTATATTAGGCATTATAATTATTTATGTTATAAATTATAATTTTATATCTATGTTCTTTTCTTCTTAACTTTTAATTTTTAAATTAAATCATAAATTTATAATTTATTTGTTTATTCATTATTGGTTAATGACTTACTTTTATATTTTATTTTAATTTTATGGGAGCTTTAACTAATTGTATCATTGATTCAATTGAATTTGCATTTTATAGCTATGGCAATTTATTTTTAAATTTTATCATATCAATGTTAATTAGTTATTTAATTAAAATTTTATAATTTTTATTGTATCAATTTCATTTTTAATTTTTTTTCTTAGTTCTAGTTATTAGACTATTAGACTATGGCTTCCTTAATGTACTACTCCTAAATAGTAAAATAGGAGATTTAGATAATAGTAATACTATCTTTAAATAGTAGGCTATAAGTTTAATTTTTTTTTTAATTATATTATTTTTTATATTTTTATATTTTTAATATATAATATTGCCGCTCCCAACCCGCCGTTTCCTATAAATTTAGGGGAAACTTCTAGCCGTATCGGACACTCGTACCCAAGTTCCCAACGTTCCCGCGTTCCGGAAACTCGTGCAACATAGCTTTTCAACAAATCTATCTCTCATTTATCAATTCACATGCCTTTTATTTCACATACATCTTTATATATTGAAAAACCCCAAAAAATATAATATTGTTGGAAAAACCTTAAAAATCTAAATCAATTCAAAAAATCCAAGTAGACGTGAACTTGTTTTTCTGGTCCACTCTAAAAATTCGCCCTGGGGTTTTAGCCACAAATCCTAGAGGGTGTCCTCTTTTGAAGAAGTGCATTGGGATACGTGAAAACCTTGTAATTGGTGAATTAGATGTGATTTGGTATTTCTTGTCCACCCTAAAATTTTGCCCTAGGGTTTTAGCTACAAACCCTAGAGGGCACCCTCATTTGAGGAAGTGCATTGGGAAACGTGAAATCACACAAATTAGGGTTTTTGTAGTTCTGGCTGGACCATCAAGTTTGCCCTAGGCCACTTGATCATATCCCCTTCATAGCACACTTTTCTGAGGTGGTGCCTTGGGAAGTATGAAACCCTTCCTTGGGATTTGTGAAATATATTGAAGTGGTGTTATTTACTGATATTAACTGGTATATTGAATTAATTCCTTTTATGTGATTTATGTGTCTTTATTATCGATTGTTGACTCCATATAAGGCATTGATCTTAGCTATAAGGCTAGTAGGAGGGTATTTGCAAGTTATTGGTGATTGCAGGTACCCATTCCTCCATTAGGGTATCTCCCTTGGGTTTAGGAGTTACCCGAAGAAGTTGAGGAGTTAGGTCATGGTGACATTGGGTCTAACCCCTCTCGTATGCTTACCATCAGTAGCACATGACATACTTAGTTTGCTTTGAAAGGATTGCTAGTTTGAGCGGTAAGACAACCCAACTCATTCTTATGGATCAGCCAATCTGCTTGCTACAGAGCGTTCTAGGCACCTTATCCAGCCATCAAACAACCAGGGCACTATCTTTCTTTGCTCAACAGTCCCTTGGGATATTATTCCCTTATAGTGCTCTCCAATGCAGGCAGAAAGAATCCTATCTGCTGAATGCTTTCTGGGAATACCTTGAAACTGAAAGACTAAAGTTTGGCTCTCAATCAACTAATGAACAACAATAACTAGTGGATGAAGGCTTCCTAACTTGCCCAACCTCTCTCCTCACCGATGACCATCTACTCCTCTTCCAATGTTTGCAATTCCTTCTTATGAATGCTCTGATTTGATCACCTTCAGATTTGGATAATGGTTGACAGAAAGAATAGAGAATGCAACATGAGGACTGGAGAGCGTGAATGAGAGAATGAGAATGAATGATGATGAGAGAATGGGGATGATGGCTTGTTTTCTTTTTGGGAGGAGGTTGAAGTACTCTTACATTCCCCCATTATGTTCTGCTGAGTGCATCCTTCAATAATATGTAAGGTAGACTTCCTCACTGGCTCTCCAAGTCAATGGAGGTAGATGGCTTTGTTTAAATCACATGGTGGAAAAGAGATGGGTTCATAGGCTGACACTTGGCAATAGAGAATTATTATCTCATAGGCCCCTTTTCTCTTCCTCTTTGGTGGAATCATAACCCATCTTGTGCTCTTTGTAACCATCTTGGACCATATATATTATATTCAAGCATTAATATTTATGTACCTTAAGTTTACTATGGCAATCTTACCAAATGGTCCATACAAGTATATTTACAACAGCTACATGCCTAGCCATTTACTAGTTGGCCACTGGCCTTGAGCTCCGCTTTAGGAATCCATACATGCATATTTACATCATTTACAACAGCAGGTCATTTATTTAAGCTTTCATGGCTTGACTCTCATCATTATAACCACACATTTAAAATTTGTACATAATGTGATCTAATACATTCAAGGGGTTAAAACGGGGATATTACACAATGACTTTGCCCAAGCCCATGCAAAGGGACAGAATTAGAAAAGATGTTTCAGGTTTGAATTCACCCATAGTGGGGAAACATGGATTTTCTACTCCTGGGTGAGTAAGTCTTTTAGCTTATAGGTAGACCATCCATGACTAATTACCAAACAAAGAAAGCTTTCTTGGGTTGTAATGCTGGCTTTCACAAGCTTTGCTGCCAGAAGAGCCAACTCTTCTGCTTGGATCTGAAACTCCATATTTTTATCTGTCAACCATCAAGAATTGGCCTGGAGCAAAGCCACCTGTATCCATTGGAAAACTTGTATGTAGTGAAGGCTTTGGATCTGCCCCATTTCTAGTATTTCCATCTGGGGTGAGGGGAGTGAAGACCAAGCTTCAGAATAAAGTAATCTGGAATCAGACCCTAAATTCTATCTAGCATGATCTTATCAGGGTTGGCCAACCCAAACCTTAGCTTAAGCTTCGGCCATGGGATCCAGCCCCCCATATGGCTGTTGAACAATGCATTGGCCATGACTCTTTCTTTCCAAAAAAAAACAGGGCCGAGAACCGAGGATTTTCAGCCAACAGCTTACGTTTGGTACAGAATTGAATCTATCTATAATCAAAATGTCTTACCGGATTCCATTTTAGTTCGTCCATTTTGTTATTATTGATTTTTATTTCATTCACATAATTTTTCTAATCTTATCTACCCTTGATGAACTGTATGTTAATAGTTTTTATTGGTAACTCTTGAAAGGATTGCCGAAACTGGAATTTAAGAACAATTAGTGCTCAATTTCATGTGCTATCATTAAATCATTTTTCCTTCTCTCAAGCTTCCCTTTATTTCTATAATTTTCTACCCTAGATTATCATTATCATATTTGCAAATCCTTTAAATTCTGAAATATATACATTTTTTCCGTTATTTATCATGTGTATCGTGACTAGATTGAATGGACTGGTTGAAAACACAGGGATAATTGCTATGAAAGACATGCACGCTTACTCATTGACAAATCCAGTGGCTCCATTTCTGGAATTGCTTAAAGGCAAGAGAAAATATGAAACCTCTAAGTGAGAACATTCACTTACAAGCCTCCTAAAAATGCTATGAAATTTCATGTATTGTATATGGCATATCTGTCCTCTGTAGCTAAATTAAAGCCTTTATCTAGAAGACAACTCTTTATTATGGAGTAAGCTAAAAACTAGACGATTTGTACCGACTATCCGGTGATTTTTTCGGCCAAAATGATTGAAATGGCAGTTTTATGTTGTTGGAATTGCATAATCAGGGTGCCCCAGGGGTAATCAAGGGTGCTGAATCCATTTCTGCAAACAGAATTGCAATTTGAACAATAAAAATCGCAATTTCAGCAAATAATCAGATCGCCGAATTCCGGCAAAACTCGCGGGAAAAATGCAAATCGTCTAGTTTTTAGCTTACTCCCTTTATTATGCCTATAAATCTTGAAAATTTATTTTATCAACTTTCTTTTATATGAAGAGAAAATCTTTACTTCTGTAAATATCATAATTTCACCTTGTGTTAAACCGACCTTGATGATATAATTATTATCTGCTTATGTATATACGAGCATTGTTAACTTTATAACAGTATTCCATTGTAAGCAACTTGTTTTATTATTTTTCTTACCAAGTGTTTTCAGCTTTTTTGTTGGTTCATTAAGAGACATTATAATGCATGAAGTATACATATAAGCATGCTTGTAGAATTTTATCAAGGACAAACTAAAGAAAATGTGAAGTCTTTGATGTGTATTTACTTTAAAAAGTAAGAAAATTAATTTTAGTAGCTTAAAGGTTGCCTTAATAATTTGTTCAAACATTGCACGTGTTAAAATATTGTTCTTCAATTTTTTTCAAGTTATTATAGGATATGAGCAAAGTTTTATATTAACTTTGGAATAAGTTTTGTTTAGTTATAAATCTTTTGTCAGTTAAAAAGATTTAAGATTTGAAATTAAAATGAATCTATGCTAATTTAGTTTTAATACATGAGAAGCAAGATGCATTCTACATAATAGTATTAAAAAGATTGTAACATTAGTTCTGTCTTTCTGTCCATAATGCTGACTTCAACAGATGTGGCTCAATATAACATATTATACAAAAATAAAAATATAGTAATAATGAATTTGATATGAGCCAAATAAAAAACATTCTAAAATCTTTTTATATGTGTAAATAACATTATAAAATCAAAATCGTATCAATTATTAGAAGATGAATCTGATTTTTTAGATTATTTGGCACCATTCTCAGTTGTTTTTTTATCAATAGTATCAATATATATATAAAGAGAGATAGAGCACACTAGTGCAAATCCATCTTAACTCCAGATCTTTAAATTACTGAGATTTACATCTCATATATAACATACCAGT
Source organism: Larix kaempferi (assembly GCA_027924585.1). Lineage (NCBI taxonomy): Eukaryota > Viridiplantae > Streptophyta > Pinopsida > Pinales > Pinaceae > Larix > Larix kaempferi. The sequence continues at coordinate 5,269,545 of BSBM01000241.1, read as the reverse complement.
GTAGATCCATCTTTAACTTAGATCTTTTAAGTATCAAGAGATCTGCATCTTAATTATTCTTTGATCCTCTCCGTGCTTAATAGATATGAAGTTAAAGATGGATCTACACTAATTTATACAAATCACCAAGTCTATTTTCTTTTCATTTTCATTTTTTTATATATTAGATATTACACCTTAACTTTTATTTTGTTACTCATGGACACTGCGCATCTCTTCAACCCTAGCTGTAGAGTGAAATGTGAAATTCGCTTCTCTTGTTGCATTCAATTTTTTTATATGAAATATAAATCTAACATTAGACACAGATTTATCCTAGGAAACCCTCATGGGGCAGAAAACCCAGCAAAGCTTCCTCAATATAGATGACTAGCAAATACAAAGATGTAATCCTCAACCATGAGCTCCTTCTCCTCCATAGCAAATCTCTCTCTCACTTATGCGCTAATCATAAGTGAGAGAATGTGTGTTAAATGAGGAACACACCTCCTCTATTTATACACAACTCCGACTTGACTTTTACACAAACTAGGTCGGCCCCAACTTAACCACTTTACATAATGCTGACTGGGCCGACCCCTCTAGGGTGGTCTAATAACCCTTTAACCCACATAACACATACAGGGCCGACCCCCACTAGGGAAGTCTAATAACCCAAGTTACCACATTATCCACGGAGGAATAAAACATCTCCGAATATACAATAAGGTCTTCATGGAGGAATGAAACATCTCCGGAATAATAAAGTACAAATATAATATTCTTAGAAGTTACAATATTTCAACACTCCCTCTTGACGAGAAGGATATTATAACAACATCTGCACGAGCAAGGAGTCATCAACTACATGATACATGATACATGATACATCTATAAATCATTGGAAGCTTTCTTTATACATCATCATCAGTAACTCATTCAGTTACAGGGACATAATCAATACTGGAACATCAACATCGTCAATACTGAGTCTTTATCTTCTGCAGCACTCGATCAACTACGACATCATCATCTGGATCAACCGATCAACATCATCGTCATTTAGACCATCATGATCAACAACATCGTCATATAAACCATCACGATCAACAACATCGTCATCTAGACCATCACGATCAACAACATCGTCGTCTAGATCATCACGATCAGCAGCATCGTCATCTGGATTATCACGATCAGCATCATCGTCATCTAGACCATCACGATCAGCAGCATCATCATCTAGACCATCACGATCAACATCACCGTCATCTAGATCATCACAATCAATAGCATCGTATCATCAAATGGATCCTCTCGATCAACATCATCATAGCAACATACCTTGCAACACACATGATCCAATTACGGGATTGTCAATCCCTCTCAATTTAGGACATAAGTCCAAGGATGATGCAATCCTACCACGTACATTTTGAACCAGGGGTTCTGGGATGATGCAATCCCTCACGTACATTTTGAACTAGTGGTTCCAGGATGATGCAATCCCCATCATGTACATTTTGAACTAGTGGTTCCGGGATGATGCAATCCCCATCACGTACATTTTGAACTAGTGGTTCCGGGATGAGGCAATCCCCATCACGTACATTTTGAACTAGTGGCTCCAGGATGATGCAATCCCCATCACGTACATTTTGAACTAGCGGTTCCGGGATGATTCAATCCCCATCACGTACATTTTGAACTAGTGGTTCCAGGATGATGCAATCCCCATCACATACATTTTGAACTAGTGGTTCCGGGATGATGCAAACCCCATCACGTACATTTTGAACTAGTGCTTTCGGGATGATTCAATCCCCATCACGTACATTTTGAACTAGTGGTTCCGGGATGATGCAATCCCCATCACGTACATTTTGAACTAGTGGTTCCGGGATGATGCAATCCCCATGACGTACATTTTGAACCAAACGTTCAGGGACGATGCAATCCTATCACGTACATTTTGAACCGAGCATTCAGGGACGATGCAGTCCTATCACGTACATTTTGAACCAAGCGTTCAAGGATGATGCAGTCCTATCACGTACATTTTGAACCAAGCATTTAGGGACAATGCAATCCTATCACCCACTTAGACAAAGTCTAAGGACCACTTTTTAGAGACATATGTCTACGGATCAATTCAGGGACTGAAGTCCAGGGATGATACAATCCCTCTCGTCCACTAGGGGCCACTTCTCGGAGACATATGTCTACGGATCAATTCAGGGACCGAAGTTCGGGGATGATACAATCCCCTCGTTGACTTAGACCAAGTCTTAGGACCACTTATCAACCTTATCGTTGATATCATCGACCTCATCGTCGGGACAGGTAACCTCATCATCGACCTCATCGTCGGAACAGGTAACCTCATCATCAATACATGTATCCTCATCATCAATACAAGTATCCTCGTCATCGATACAGTATCCTCATCATCAATACAAGTATCCATATCAATACAGGTATCCTTATCATCGACACAAGTATCCACATCATCAATACAGGTATCCTCATCATCGACCTTACCGTCGAAACATGCAATCTCATCATCAGCGACCATATCACTCCCCCTTTCGAGGAGGGTCCTTCTGAACTACACCAAGCTTGTCTCAGAAATACTCAAACTTTACTCGAGACAGAGGTTTGGTCAATACATCAGCAACTTATTCGTCAGTGCTCACATACTCGAGCTTGATAGCTCCTTTCTACACCATATCCCGTATATAGAAATATCGGATCTTTATGTGCTTTGACTTATCATGGAACACTGGATTCTCTATCATCTTTATACAACTCTAGTTGTCACATGGGATCACAGTGGGGTACATCTCTAAGTCAAACAATCCTGTTAACAACTTCCGAAGCCATATCGCTTCAAAACTACCAGAGCAAGCAGCTATATATATTCTGCTTCAGTTGTACTAAGAGCCACACTAGACTGCTTCCTGCTAAACCACGAGATCATGGCAGATCCCAGACAATAACATCCGCCCGATGTGCTCTTCCTGTCCGATACACTTCCTACCCGGTTAGCATCTATGTAGCCATACAATCTGAAATCATGATCTCCAAGATAACATAGACCAAATTCTATCGTACCCTTTAGGTACCTCATCACATGCTTTGCAGTTATCAAGTGAACACGTCTAGGTTCCACTAGATACCGACTCAAGGTGTTCACGACAAAGCATATATCTGGTCTGGTATTTGTTAAATACATCAATGACCCAATAATCTGTCTGTACAGAGTCATATCCACTAACTTTGATGAGTCATCAACTAATAGATTCAAGTTGGAATCCATGGGAGAGGCCATGGCTTTGCATTCCAACATATCAAATACTTTCCCTGGTTGAGAAAGATTCCTTCTGGGCCTTGCTATACTTCCATACCTTGGAAGTAATCAATCTGATATCTTTCATCTCAAATTATGTAGCTAGCTTCTTCTTGTTTTCCATGATCTGTTTCTCATTCCCTGTCAGAAAGAGATCATCCTCATACAGTAATAGTATGACAGGTTCATCATCCATAACCTTAAGGTAAAGGTTAGGATCATATTTACTTATGGTAAAGCCCAAGCTGGTCAAGAAGCTATCAATTCTCCCTCTGTGACTGAACATCATTCACACTCTGCATTGAGTGATCTTCTACATATCTATTCGTGTCATCTCTCGTCAGATGGGTCTTCTGATATGAGCCTCAAGATCATTTGAACTCTGTGGTGAGTTCCTTCTTGCATCCATCTAAGAGAAGAATGTCATCTGTATATAGACACCATCTTCAACCTTGTAGCAAAGGTTGAAATCCTCATTACCCATGGTGATCATTAAACTCATCAAATGACTATCAATCCTGGGTACCCGTACGTAGCTTTCTTTAATTGAATCCTGGGAGTTTTCTCGATTCACACTTCTTCTTTAATTACACCATTAAGAGAATGGTCTTATCGAGCCACTTGGATCAAACATCTCGTCATGATCCTCTTTCTCTTTCTAAGAGAATCTTCTAGCCACGAGCCTTCTATAGTATGTTTGATTTGTAAATCTTTTTGTTGAACATCCATCACTTGTTCAGTGTTCATCATTCTTCATGATTTTTCCTATAAATCAAAGTTAATTACATGATTAGTAATACTTCATAATTATCAAATCATGTTGACATGATAACCTATTATGCATACAAATATGATTCACATGGTTATGCAACTATATTGACCAATACTTTGGCACAACACTTTTCCATATCCTGTATGCATACAGTGGTTATCAAGATGCCTTCCATCTCTACCAGAACATACTATCGAGAGCGTGCACAGCTCTCAGCATGTCAGCAAAGAGGTTTCATTCTAGACAAGCAACAATGGAATGTTTGTCCAACTTACCCATCATATGCATATTAGTAGTATACTGTTCAATGATATATGAATGCTTACACTATGCATGATATATTCTAGGAATACAAATATGCATACAACTATTACAAGCAATATCTTTTACTATTTCAGAGATTCAAATAACAATTCAAATACTTATCTTTTATGGTTGCCTCCCACTTGATCTCTATATGTCTTTGAACTTCTTATCCATCCTGGACCACTATGCATGCTCAAGTGTGCACTAGTGTCATCCTCATGATCTCGTACATTCATTAGTATAGTCTTAATACTTATCAAAACATTATGATTCTAAATAATCTTAAGTATATATGTTCATGATCATTTCATACATAGGTATACTTACCTAAGATCCTAACAAAGTAAGATTCTAACTTGATCTAGGAAAACATACCTGGACTATCAAACTTGGTTATGTCTTAACATACCCAAACAATATCTTCTTTGTTCTCTTCAATGATTTAGAGACCTTGTGCCAAAACCTGCATATCTCATAAGTTAAGCGTAGTAGAACAAATTCATACATACCTCGTAAGTAGAGATTCTATATGGTCAAAAATTATGGATGAGTCTTTGTCTTCATGGTCATAGAACTTGAATTTTATTTCTTGATGTACCTATATCTTGTTAGCAGACAATGTCATCCTCATACAACACCACAGGTGCATTAGTACAATCATATAACCTTAATCAATGAATGTCTTCTATCATTCACATGCATTCATACTTTTACTAGGGTGATAAGACAATTCTAAGATTAGTCAAGATTGTACTAACCTCAATAATATGAAGATAAACATATCATAAACAGATTTCAACACATACTTGTATCTCCTCAAGTCATACCTGTCGAGATTTGTTGTAGTCTTCTTATGTAAGGCCTTAGCCTCATCTCCCTCTGGGACTGGAACATCTTCACTTATGTAAGTGTCCAACTCATTCACTTTTAGGATTGACCCAATCCACTTGATTTGCTGAAAACTAGATCTTGGAGCTAGATTAGGGTTTGTCAGAGAAACCCTAAAAATTCAAACTTTGAATTTCAAACTTTTGAAAGGATAGAAAGATGTGCCTTGCTGAGCTGATCAAGCTGGTATATTCAGAATTTGAAAACTGCAAAGTTTCACCCCTCAAAATTGCTTTTGAAACTTTTGGATTCACTGGGGAGGACCCTGAATTAGGGTTTGAGTTTCCCGAACCTTCACCCAGCCAAAAAGTTCAATCCAAAGCTCTAAACTTTGATTTTTCCAAGGAGTTTCCAGCCATGGTCTTAGATTTCAGAAATTCCAATTTTTTGCAGAAACCCTAATTTCTGAATTTACTAGAGAGGACCCCAAACTAGGGTTTGATTTTCCTGGAGCTTCACCCAACCAAAAAGTTCGATCCAAAGCTCTAAACTTCTATTTTCCAAGGAGCTTCCAGCCATGGTCTTATATTTCAGAAATTCCAATTTTTTGCAGAAACCCTAATTTTTGGATTTACTCGACATGACCCCAAACTAGGGCTTGATTTTCCCGGAGCTTCACCCAACCAAAAAATTTGATCTTGGTCTTTAAACTTTGATTTTTCTGAGGAGCATCCAGCCATGGACTCAAATTCCAAAAATTCCAATTTTCTCTGAAACCCTAATTTTTAGGTCAAAAACTTAAAATGCTCAGAATTGAATTCTGTCTCGACAGAAAGATACGCCTTGCTGAGGAGAGTCAATCTAGCCTCCTGCCTTTCAAGATATGTGGAGAAAAACGCAAAAGACAAGAAGCCCTAGCTTCCGTAACTGCACAATGTCTTCTTCTCAGGTTAGCTCTGATACCATGTTAAAATTCAATATGCTAAGACAGAAAATATTAGCATCACATTCCATTTCACAACAATAGCATATATAGGATCACTGAAAGAACAACAAGCACAACATAAACACAAGAGACACATATTTATCCTGGGAAATCCTCATGGGGTAGAAAACCCATCAAAGCTTCCTCAATATAGATGACAAACAAATACAAAGATGTAATCCTCAACCATGAGCTCCTTCTCCTCCATAGCAGATCTCTCTCTCTCTCACTTATGCGCTAATCATAAGTGAGTGAATGTGTGTTAAATGGAGAACACACCTCCTCTATTTATACACAACTTCGACTTGACTTTTACACAAACTAGGTCGGCCCCAACTTAACCACTTTACATAATGCTGACTGGGCTGACTCCTCTAGGGTGGTCTAATAACCCTTTAACCCACATAACACATACAGGGTCGACCCCCACTAGGGAATTCTAATAACCCAAGTTACCACATTATCCACGGAGGAATAAAACATCTCCGGATATACAATAAGGTCTTCACAGAGGAATGAAACATCTCTGGAATAATAAAGTACAAATATAATATTCTTAGAAGTTACAATAATTCAACAGTGCATGTGTGGGCGGGGCCTGCTGATGGTAATAGGTGGTAGGCACTGCAAGAGGGTTGTAGGGTGGGGGTACATGGCCATGACAATGTGATGGACATGATGGTCCATGTGTATGAGGAGGTCGAGTGACAGGAGCGTATTATGTTGTTGCTCCTGAATGGGACGTGGCACTCAAAAGGTCGGGGCCACTAGTACTAGGCATAGCTGTGTAAGGTTGGGTATGCGACGCTACATGCTTGATAATGCCGTCGGCGTCGTGGGATGTCGCTGGCACATCACTCCAAGAGGAGTTGGCACGGGGAGGGTCAGGTAGAATAGAGTATAGGTAGCCGGACTGGGCATATATAAGGTCAAACTGCTGGGCTTTCAAAATAGCTTCTTCCTCGGATTGAGGGCGCTCGGATGCCACATCCTTAGCAATGGTTGGTATGAGGGACTTTAGGAACTAATCTAAAAAGATACGGTCGTCCAACTTAATCTTACACAAAGAGCGTCGTTTATGCCACTCATGGATGTGGTCTGTGATGTGGGTGGTCGTATTCTGTCTGCAAGATAAGAGGATCTCAACACCAGCGTCGTAACGGACGGGTAGCTGGAAGAATTGCAGGAAAGTAGAGGCAAGGGACGTAAATGTAAGGTGAGTCCCATGGGGTTGGTCAATATACCACTTAGCTGCAGCGCTAGTGATGGTTCGTTGCAGTAATCGGAGGCGAATATAATCATCCATGATGGAGTTGGAGGAACACCATAAGTGGAATGACATGATATGATTTTGAGGGTCTTCTCCTCCATTTCCCTCGAATTTGGGTATGTCCAACGGGATTTTGGTGGGCATAGGGGGCCATGTGGGATCATGCCGGATAGGGTTGTTGGTCAATCTAGCCAAATCTGGGAGGTTAAGACTGGACATGAAAGGCAAACTAGCGAAGGGATGTGGCGTGGGTGTTGGGGCAAGAGTGTTTGCTGTGGCAGCAATGGTGTGGCCACTGCCCCCAATGAGTGGGGCAACGGTGTGCGCCATAGCGACCGTGGTGGAGCCACTGCCCCTAATGTGTGGGGCAGCGGTGTGGGCCATGGAGGAAATGGTAGGGCCACTACCTCCAATGTGTGGGGAAACAGTGTGGGCCATAGCGGAAATGGTAGGGCCACTGCCCCCAATGTGGGGAAATGGTGTGGGCCATAGAGGAAATGGTAGGGTCGCTGCCTCCAATGTGTGGGGCAACGGTGTGGGCCATAGCGGTGAAGGTGGGTCCGCTTCCTCCAATTGGATTCATAGCGGTGGCCAGTCCACTACCCATAGGGATGGATGTAGTGGCGGGAATGCTAGGCATAGGGACTAAAGATGGTATGATGGGGATGGTTGTTGATGTGGTGGTTGGGTGGGTGGTGGACCCACCACCAACCATCCCGCTGAAAAAGGTATTGGACGTCATACCATCCAGGGGGCTAGATGGAGCAGTGTATGTATTGTATTCTGGTTTGGAATCGGATGTGGTATAAGGTGTGTCGGGATCAGGTGACAAGGCTCTACGTCTGTGGCGAGGACATCCATGTAGACCCTGCTGTGGGGGCTGGCCCCATTGGCGTCGGGATTGTCTCTGAGACTCAATGGTGACGATGAAGGTAAACCGGGTGAGGTGTGGTGAGTGAAAGGCTCAAAAATCCTGGTGCAACCGTGTGTGCACAAGGAGAGCGTAAAAAATATGGCACTCAAGCCAACACCAATGCTCAAAACGCTTGCTATGATAGCTATGCTACACCAAACAGAGCGGAAAAAAATGGTTAGAATACCAACAGAGAAGGCTCCTAAAAAATGAAAAAAGGGTATACTCACTAGACTCAGGGGAGGTAAGGGAGCATGCAAACGCCTAACTACAAGGTATGCTGGTAAACCAGACGTATGCTCTGCAAGGTGATGAAATCCCAGTCAGTCAATACGAAGAGAAAAACCAAATGGATAAAGATGTCCCCCTACCGGGAGGGACACCGGGTACAAGAATCCTATAAGAAGGGCTACTAAGATACCCCGTTCATGACATGTCCAGAAAGGTGAATCTGCAGCTCCAGTCCTATCACGTGTGGGCCTAAAAGGAACACCACACACAGACAACGAGTAGGTAGCCTGCGGTTGCTGAATGGATTGCGGTATTCCACTCAGTCCTCCTGAACCAGTCTTGCTACTTCGACCCTCCTAAGGGAGAGTCCTTTCCAACAAATTGGTCGTAACTGTGCCAAAAAATACTAGGGGATTTTGGTACCCTAATGGAGAACCACTATGTCTCAAGTGTGAATGACAGAGGGGTGTTATTTGGATTCCTATCCCCCTGTCTTACCTAACTACAAAATTCTTCTGTGTTCCCCAAGTGGGGTTAAAGGTGGGTTGAGTTAAGTAGATTTTAAGGCTTACTTGAATTAGGTGACAGGGTGTGTGCACTAATGATATTGGTAGCTATCTAGCAAGCAAAAATTGAAATTTAAATGCTAGAAAAATGACAAAATGCTGGAATTGATGTGTTTAACAAAAAAGTTTTTTTTTAAAAACAAATATGCAAAAGTGGAAATCACAACACAGTTTTGGGGCTGTTAAGTGCAGTGTGCAGCGCTGGTTTCAGGCCGGACTGTGCGTTGTGCAGCGTTGGTTTCGGGCCGGGATGTGTGGCGTGTAGCGCTGGTTTCGGGCAAGGCTGTGCGTTGTGCAGTGCTGGTTTCGGGCCGGGATGTGCGGTGTGCAGCGCTGGTTTCGGGACAGGATGTGCAGTGTGCAACTGGTTTCGGGTCGAACAGTACGGTGTGTCGCGCGCATTTCGGCATGGATAGCGCGATGTGCAACGCAAGTTTCACGTGCTGGGCAGTGCGGAGTTCAGCGCAGGTTTCGCGCGCCAGGTAGGGCAGAGTGCAACGCAGTTTTCACATCAGGAAGTGCAGAGTGCAGCGCAATGTTCGCGCCAAGAAGTGCAGAGTGCAGCACAGTGCTCGCGTTGGGAAGTGCAGAGTGTAGCGCAGTGTTCGCGCTGGGAAGTGCGTGGTGCAGCGCGCAGGTCGGGGGAATGCTACGGTGTGCAACGCGCAGGGTTGGCGGAGCGCTGTGGTTTGCAGCGTGCAGATTGGTGGTTGCAAGGTGCAATGCATGGTGCGGAGGGATGTTTGCGGTCGGGGCCGCAGAGGTAGCAGGGTGGCAGGCGGCAGGGGCCGTGGAGGTGGTGGGGGTGGCGAGCAGTGTCGATCGTGTGCCAAGTCGGGACCTTGGGACAGCCTGTGCAGACCGTGGTGTGGGTTGCACGTAGGGAGTGGTACGGTGCGGTTTGAAACTGCGTGCAGGTGTCGAGAGGGTGCGGTCTGTATCGCGCGTAGTGAACAGATACCTCACGGTGTGAACCGCGGTAAAGCGCAGAAGCGGTGCGCTACGCACCGCAACAAAGGCTACAGAACCGAGCTGCAGACCGCGGAAAAAGGGTGAACAACCACGGTGTGGACCGCAACTGTGGGCAAAAAGAAGGCAATTTTCTGCACAAAAAACGATGCAAACTGGTTGCAGCCGAACAGAAAAACTCGCAAGCCTGTAACTAAGCAAATAAAACGATAAAAAAAAACTTATTTTCTTTTTTGAAAAATAAAATAAAAACTAAACTGTCAGAGAAGGGTTCAGACAGCGAAGTCGCCAAACTGTAGCAGGGATTTACACCCCTACTCTTGCAAAAGGACACCTACTAAGGGTAAGGGAACTCTTAGTTACAACTTTAATGGAAAATGATAAAAAACTAATTAAACATAAAAACAGTAAATAAATCTAAGCTAACATGTGCATAAGACCAAATATAAATTAAAGCAAAGAACAGTAAACGTCCATGGAAATATTAAAAAGAATCTTTCATTTTTTTGTATTAATGGGAAAGCTAGGGCTTGCAAAGAATTTACCTCACAAATGAGGTTGAGAAAGCTCTGACGGTGGTACCGTAGGTGTGCTTCGGAGCTCCTTGGTTCCTTACTCTCTTCCACGATGCATGAATGGTGACTAAAGCTTCTATCAAATGGGAGGCTTAAGCTCAAAAGTGGGTGGCTTATGGCTCAATAGAAATTTTAGTAGCATAAAGGTAGAGTAGGTGATGGTTTTTTGAAATGAGGGGCCTCCATCCCTTTTATAGATTTAGGTTAGGGTTTTAGGGCTTTTTAGGGTTTTTGCCCTATTTTTCTCTTTTTTGATTTTCTTTTGAGTTTATTCCCAATTATTTTGATTTTTGGGAAAACTTGACTCTCTTTTGGGGTTTTGGTATGTTTTTGAAGGAATTTTAAATATTTTGGTACCCATTTGGGTTTTTCTGGGGTTTTGGAGGCTATATTGATAGGAATTTTGGTCAACAGGGGTATGTGTCTACAGGAATGAGCTGGTGAGTAATTTTTTGATGTTAACAGTAAACATGTTCATCTGAGTTTCAACTAGGGCTGTTATAGGATGTTGTTGATGCTTTCCTATACCCTTCTTCTTATTCAGACACTATGACGCATAATGGTTGTGCTTGTGACATATGAAGCACTTGATTTTACTCAAGTCCTTATTTCTTGGCTGTGAGGCTAACTCCTCATTGTTTACATTATCCTTGTTGGGTCCTTTACCTATTCCCTTCTTTGTTTGACCAAATACGGCATGGTCACTATCACCTCCATGTTTGTTGGCCTTTGAATCCATTCGAGTCTCCTCCTAGATACATTAATCAAATAGCCTTTCCCACAAGGGAATATTCTCTTGATCACAAACACCATGGAAAAATGTTTTCCATTGATATCGGAACTCATTTAGTGCCTGATTCACTAGCTCTTTTTCTTCAACCTTCACCCCAATTGCTGCAATTTGATTATGAATATATGTGACCTTCATCAGGTAACTGGTGATAGTGTCTGATTTGGTCATCTCTATAGGTTTGCATTTGCTATGTAATACCATCTCCTTGTTTAAGTTCTCTCTCTAGTAAAGGTTAACTAGGGCATCAAACATCTTCTTCTTTGTCTTCTTCTTAGATATATGAGGGATCAAATGATCCTTTATAACATCCTTTATCAGCCAACAGAATTCACTTCTTTCTTGTTGTGAATTTCCAAAGCCTACGAATTTGTTGACATATTTATTATATCTTTGATGATATCCTAGTGATCATTCTCTTCTAATATAAGAGTTACCCTAAGGGTGAATCTATGAAGATGGGTAACACTTTTTGGCCAAAAGTGATGGTGAAAATTCAATTTTTTACTCATTCATTAAATCAAAGCCCTCAAAACTAATATATGCCTTGTGAATTACGAAATGCAACAAAAAAACAAATTGTAGGGAATTATGCCATATTTCCACCTATATTTTTTTTAAATAATAATAAAATATTTAATATTCCAAAATTGCACTTAATGATAGGTTTGTTCTTGTAAACTTCAACAAAAGTTTACAAGTGGCTTGTGTGCATGTAAAATAATTTAGTGATAAATGCAAAAATTTTGAAAAAAAATATATTAACATGATCTACACCAAATGTACCAGGGCACACATATTTTTTTAATTTATTTTGGAAAATTATATTTTTTTATTAATTTTCGAAACTGACCATTTCAAATTTTAATTGCATTTTGTACACATGTGTGCACATAAACTTGTTTTTTACTGGTTACAAAAATTGAAAAACAAAAAAATACCCTTTTGAATAAGACACGTTGATGTGGGGCATATATATTTTTTGAATTTTTTTGGTTGTGTACTTTTTATGTTGATTTTTCTTTGCGTTGATTTGAAACTATGGACATGGTTTTTAAGTGTACGTTTGAAAAGAAAATAAAAAAGAATTATCATATGAACTCAAAAACTTGTAAATTATATGCCAATGGATAGATGATTCATTGACGAATCCATTGGTATGAAGTATGCCACATAAGGTGCATCCCATTATAGGGTTTAGGCTTGCCAAAGATGACAGTGAAATTAAGTTTGCAAAAATGGGGGCTAAAAGTCCATTTTTAAATCCCTCGATCAAGCTATAAGCTCGATCTAGGTTATAAAACCCTCGATCGAGCTTTTATGCATGTTTTTAAATACCTCAACCGAGGGTTTTTGTACAGTTAAATGGAAGCTTGATAGAGATATTAACTCGATCAATCTTTCAAAGGTAGCTCGATCGAGCTTTCAAAACCTTTGATTAAAAAAATTTCGGGTGCTCCTATTCGTGTGTAGCTCGATCGAGCTTTCAAAACCTTTAATCAAATATTTTACAAGCTCATGTAAAATATATGTTCTTAACATAAATTCTCTTCAAATTTAATTAAAATTGAACATACAATTATAGAATAATCAAATTTAATAAAACATAATTTCAACAAGAAGACTAATAATTGTGGGTAATAATAAATACCTTGAAGAAGAATCAAATAAAAACATTGCTATCACAACTTCCTCTAGATTTTATGTGTAAATATTAGTCATGGAGTAATTGGGGTTATAGATGTGTTCGATCACATCTATAAGTCCAATTAATCCGCAACACATATTTACAAATGGCTATAAAGAACACTCCATGATAGTCCTTTGCTTTGTTTCTATGCAACAAACACGCTGAAATAAGTTGTGGTTTGTTGCTCTTTTATACTTATAACCACCGCAAGTTCTTGATTGATCGTTTTTATAACCCACAATTGACCCTATAAGCTCGATCGATCCTTGGAAATGCAAACCCTCGATCGAGGGTTAATAAAACCCTTGATCAAGAAAATTAACTCGATCCAGAGTTTTATTAACCCTCGATTAAGAGTTTTAAAATAGCTCGATTGAGCGCTTATTTAAGCCCTCAATCGAGCTTGAGCACTTAAAAAAATATCAATCGAGATTGTTTTTCAGCATACTCGCACCCACCCCTTGCCAAAACGTGTTACCCATCTTCATGGGAACACCCTTGACTTTATATGATATGAAATTCAAGACACCTTCCAATCTACCCTCGAACATGACTGGCTAGCTATTGCCATCTCTAATATACATACAAAATCCCAAAACTGATAAGCACTATCTCTAAAAATCTCTAGCTACTAGTCCTGGTTCCCAATAATTGGTTTTGGTATTTGTTTTTGATAGTTGATCTGTTGTGAACTCTTCAAATCCTCTCAATCATAGAAGCTATGATACCATGTGAATTTTCCAAATCCTAGAACACTATTGTCCTTATGTTCTCAACTAAACAAGGTTGTTATTTAAATGGAAAAAAATAAATTCTTCACATAGTAGTAATTGCACCAGGTAATTTTTAGGGGTGAAATTTCGCCAATTGGCTATTTTTCGGGCTGTTTTTCAAAAAATAAATTCGCTATTTGGTCATTTTTAGTCTCTAATATCGCCTATATTTACATAAAATATGTTTTTTTATTCGTAATATTCGCCAAACTTTACCTTTTTCAGTAGTAAATTGTAGGTTTCATATTTAATATTCGCCTACCTATCTAAATATTTTTTTTTCAATCCAAAATAATCGCCTAAAATACTATACTTAAGTATAATATTAGAATCCTTAAAAAATACCCTGAATTGCACATATAGCTGGGAATTAAAAAATGGAAACATAAACACAATACACAGATAATCACTCCTTCAAATCATCTTTTCATTAACATTTCAAAGCTTACAATTAAACCTCCACAATTGTTAAACTAATAGTTGTATGGTACACCCAAAACAAAATAGATTTGCACACTTACTGAGGAAAAATTTGTATGCTAAAAGTGAGGAATCTGCCCAGCTATTTGCTACTTGTTGTATGGCCTATTCATACGACTATACGAACTTGTTCCGTATGATCACATGGACCTATCTGTATGACTGTACAAAATCCTTATGACTGTAAGTATTTGTCTATACAAATTGATATGATTCTACAGATCTATCTTGCACGGACCTACATGTTACTCTCTTCTTGATTTTTGACTATGGCTCTTCTCTACCGACTCTGCTCCAAAGATGAATGACATTGCCTCATAACAAAACTTGCCTTTGAGTGAAATGAATGTGTATTAACCCTCTACCTTGACTTGCTTTTATACTTGAGATGAAACCCTAATCTACCAAAACCCTATTCTCACAATGAGATGTATGGTTGAGATTATCTAAATTACTAATGCATAAAAATACACTTTATTAGACTCAACAACCAAATGTACGAGTTTCACTTTATTAGACTCAACAACTACTTTCAACACGTTTGACACTTAACTTGTGTTAATGTTCCTATTCAAGCTACAACCTTCAACAATCACTAAAAATATAGACTAACATTGCTTTAAATATGCCTAATAGCATTAACAAAAACGTATGTAATTATAACTTAAATATATAGATTGCTCTAAAAATCTATTCATGGTTCTCTTATGTATCCATATGGATAAAGTTGCCATATAATAAAGAGAGATTGAAAAGTTGTAGAGAATGTTATTAGTCCAGGCCTTCAGGTTGACAAGGACTATATTTTGCATGTTAACTGGTCATGCAATTATGTAACTTTTGTCCTAAGTTGTCTCTTCCAATGAGAATGTTTCACCTCTTATTTTGGCTTATTTTCAACATGAGCATATTTTCAACTCCATGTCTTAGCATTAATTTGCTACCTCTAAGCTTGTGTGTTTTACACATGTTACACCAATACAATATAGGCATATGTCAAAGCTCCAACATCCACCTAGTACCTTCTTTCATATGTGCAACATTCATACGTCGCACTTGTCTGCATCTCTTCAGTGAAGCGTAGAAGCGAGGAGTGCCAGGGACAGAGGTTAGTGTTCTAGACAAAAACTGCATAGCCTAAAGGCGCGATGATTTTACCTATTTTCGATGAGTTTGTCTGGCACGATTCCGATTTAGTTTGTCTGGCACGATTCCAATGGAATCCGACAAAAACAATTGAAGAAATTCTTAAAAATTCGTAAGCATAGTGCTTGAATTTGCAGATTATGGGTGCTTTGAGGGTTTTGAGGGCGTTGAATCCATTTCTAGATTCAAAATCATCATTTAAACAACACAAACTTCAAATTTCTTGATAAAAAATTTGTTGGATTCCAACTAAAAACCCGTCGGTAAGTGAAATGGTCACCTATTTAGATTTCTTTGACATAAACACCACTGAAATGCACCTATGTTGGCCTGTAGAAGGCTCTAGAAAGGAAAAATAGGCACATCCCCCCATGCTAAATAGTGGATATTTTTTGTTCAGGTTCTAATGCATCATCTCCCCGATGACAAAATCTAGCGACCTGACATCTATCCCCAGGACCCACGCTTCTATCCCCACTCTTTGGCCTGTTTGTCAAATATAGTCGTTTCTTCCCATAGTCTAGTAAATCTTCTAGGTATCCACCATTTATGTTACTAGACAGATGGAACTCAACAATACGTGTAGGGGGTTTATGCAAATCAATAATAAATGATTATTAAAGACCTTATAGAGGAATAGAGTCTATGTCTAATTGAGTAATTCAATCAAAGACTCATTATTATGATAGAATAACAAGAATTATTATTTTTGAAATTAACAGATTTACTAGAGAATGAAATCTGGAAAATTGTGTCTTGTGATTCAAAACAATTTCCTCGCAGATCTCCGAGTATTTTGGGAACTTAATTTATTGTGAATTATTGGTAAATCTCTAAGCGTTTTTTCCCATGAATTCTAACAATAAGAAATAACCAAAGATGTTTTGTTACAGGTACTTACATCTTCATGGAAATGATCAACTTTAAGTTATTTTCCCGATGATGGATCGTATGCTGAAACGTTGACTCTTGTTTCAATGCAATACACTGAAAGCTTAAAACAAGGATGATGCATATGAGAGACAAATTTTTTAGCAAACCTTGTAATGAGAGAGTCATTAGGTCCTTCCTTGTTTTTGTCAAGGCCATTTGAAACCTTGTAGATGGCTTTACAAAAGTCTTGTGCCTCTAAAATATTTTCTTAAGAAGAGAACACCTTTTGTGTGGGATGAAAGGTACCAGAATTATTTCTATAGAATTAAGGATATGTTGCTCACTCTACTTTTACATTTAGTCCTATATGCCATAATACTACAGGAATATGTTCATCCCAGTCATTGCACTCTACATTGCATATCTTCGTCAGTGCATGTGCCAAAATTTTATTTTTTGAAATTATTCTATTGTACCATTCTCCTTAGCATGGAATAATTGGATGTAGGGCCTAGCGGTATCATGGTTTCGGCAGGAAGAGGTATACACACAAGAATTTGATGCCTCAATCACTGGTCTATGTGGCTTAGAATTTAATCCACATCTCTCGAATTGGTCAGTGTGGGTCAAAAGGAAAAAAAAAAACTTTGAAACTTTAATTCCCATGCATAGCTTTTCACCGGGTCGAGTCATATATAAGCAGCTTTTTTTTTCACAACAAAGGGAAATTTGCATCTGTACATAGTGGAGCTAGAGTTGGGGTAGAGTACAGATGCAGGTTTCCCATGCATAACCCTTCATCGGGTTGATTCATATATAATTTGTTTTTTTCACAACCAAGGGAAACCTGCATCTATACACAATCGAGCTAAAGCTGGAGTAGAGTGGCATCTCCCATTCTCAACCCCTCCCCATGAAGTTTGAACCAATGACATGATGGAGACTAGACCCCACACAAACCAATTGATCTACATTTGATGAGTAGAGTCATATATAAGCTATCATATACATATTAACAAGGCTGGGAAAGCACATGAAAACATATTTCCCTATGTTTACAGAGCCGATGAACTATAGTTGGGGAGGAAGGATGGCTCACCTAACCAGCTACTGGGTAAACTGGTTAAAAATAATATGTTCCAGCTACCTATGGCTTTATTGTTGATGGATAAGCTGGATCTACTCCAAAAATTTGGTTCTTATTGTCCATTTCTTTAAATCAAATTCTTATAATGAAATTGCATGGTTTTCAACTTTCTTTCCAAAAGAGAATGCTTTCCTAGTCTTCCTTTCTATGAGTTGGTACGGAAGGCACCCTAGAGAATAGTCTAAAACCAGTAGAAGAGTAAGGGTGACATCTATAGACGAGTAAGGGTGACATATGTTCTTTTCCATCTGTTCTACAAAGGCATATCACAATCAAATTATTATCATTTTATCACTGTTAACTGCTTGTTAAGACTATTAGTCGTCTGTTAAGCCTAATAATATGTGTGTGGATTGATGTCTGACTTTCTAAAGTGCATGATGGTGAACAGTTCACAGCTTTGGGACCGAAAACACAAAAACCATTGCACAGTTGCAGTGAAGCATATAGGACGTAAGTGCCACATGGAAGTGAAAAACCTTATTTTCTCCAAAATTACATATTGCTTGAATATTTTAATCTATTAAAAAGAAAACCCCATCCACCTAGCTTCACATCGCCACCACCCTCTTTTACTTATATCCATAATAATCGATAAAATGTTATTTCCTTTTGAGATAATAATTTTTTTAACAATCATGCAAAATTCACACCTGTCAATAATATAATATATATAGCTTAATGACAAACTTCAATAAAGTATACAAGGAGAGGCAAGGGAAGATCCCATAGACAAGTGTGCATTTGTCTGTGTATTTGGACAAGTGTGTTTTTCTTAGTGTATTAGACTCAAGCAATTAAACACACCTGCAATATTGTAATCAATGTTTTTTTCTTAAGGGACATTGATTTCTTTCCTCGATGTAATTAAAGGTTGTGCAATGCATTCATTTATTGTCCACCAAAATAAAATAAATTGTCCACCAAACCGGGGGAAGAACTAAGTGTCATTGAATATGACCATACCATGTGATTCCCCTATCTTGACTGGGTGTCCTAGGTAGTGATAGTAAACTATGTTAACCACTTGTGCAACCCCTTTTATAAGGGATAAACCCAAAGGGTTGGGTGCATTGTCCTACAATATGCACAGTTGTATTTTGAACTTGCTCACTATCCTCCAGTTCCCATGGATCATCTTGAGTCTATATCCACTATCAATCACAATCTTAGCTCGAAACCCCATCAGTGCGCAAGTCATAAATTAGGGCATCGATGCACTTTATTGATACAAGTGCACCGTATTTTTTTTGGTCGGGATAACAATGCAGTAGATAGGTAATAAAGCATCCATACCTTATACTAATATAAAAGCATCGATAACATATGTAGACAAAAAATGGAAGTGAAAACTTCCGCAATTAATATTTAGCTGAGGTTTATCCTTTACAGAGGTGATTATGGAGGTTTCCATTGATGTGCATCCTGTATGCATGCACTGTTGTGCTTATCATCTTAAGGAACACCGGTGCGTCAGTGCAGAATATGGTGCATTGTTTATTAAAAAAAAGATGTTTTCTATTTTCCAACTTTTATTTTAAGAACGAAGACATGTATTGATTATATTTTTGACTCAAATGCAGGGGAAAAAAGAGCAATAAATCAAATGCCTAATTCTTCACATTCCAGCTCATTCCATATTGTTCCAAGTTTAAGTTCTCCCTTTCCATCACCATTAAGTCCATATTTTTTTTATCTAATTGAGTTTTAACTTTATTTGCATGTGCAATTGAATAATTGTGCATTGAATTTTGTAGGTTCTTGATTTTGGATCAAGTTTGGATGCACATGATATTCGACCACTACCAAAAAACTACAAGGTCTTATTAGAATCAACCTACCGCATGCATATGGTAGATGCAAATGGAAGGCCACTTTACCCCGCCAACTGTAAAATGCCATCATCGAGAAACCATCCTGGACCAATGGTGCTTCAGCGTGAACTGTATCTCTTTTATGACACCCCAATATATGCGATTGTTCAAAATGTAAAGGGTTGAAGGTGAGCCCTAGGTTTGTCACACGGTCCCATTATATTACTGATAGACTACCCAAAGTTAGCGGTCTAATACCCCCCACTACAGTCAATGATCCAATAGGTGAAATAGAAAAGACACGTACAAACACTTCCATATGATCATTCTTTGAAAAGTTGGAATCCAAATCAACCATGTTTTTTCCTAAATTGACCATCTCGTCTCCTTTTGTTGAGTCAAGCGAGAGTTCTAGAGATCCAATGTATGATATCAATACTACCCAAAACATCTCTACAAGGAGATCCAAAAATTCGTATGATCTAAGAGCAAAATTGTCTAAGTACATACAAAGGTTGGTTCAATTGTTGGAGGGTAGCGATGACTTATCTCTTCCCTTCCATATGCAAAGTAAATACCAAACCAGTTACAACCGTGCTTTGTATGACACTTGGTTGTCTTCCCTACCTGTGCCGGATATTGGGTCTAAATTCTACTATTCTGTTAATAGTCACATGATTGCAAAGTCTAAAATAGATGTTGCAAATCTAGGGTTGTTTATCCTTTCACAAGTGTTTGTTCCTCACAAACAATCAGTAGCACTTATGCCATTTTGTGGTCTTCTTTATAGTTGATCTGATTACTTGAATATTGTTAAATACAAACATAATATTTCTATGTATAGTATGTGCATGAATGGTTGTGCTTTGAGAAACTTTAACAAGAAGAACATGTTCTATAATGATGGTTTTCCACGCACTCATCGGAACAATGCAAGGTTCATAAATAGTTGTAGGTGCTCATTGTTTAGTGCAAATTGTTAATTTGAGGAACACTCGAATGATAAAGAGTTCTTTATGGAAAAGAAACGAAGCTATATTTGTTGTTGTGCATGCAATACGTAGTTTTTCTTTTGGTGACAAGTTTCTAATAAACTATAACTTTCGTAGATCACCAAATGCTATCCAAAAATGGCTTGCATTGGGGATACCTTTAGACGTCCCCTTGGGGCATAGGAAAAATATCATTGATTAATTGTATTTTTGGATTTTCAATGGAATTAATGTTATTGTATTGCTTAATTCCACATATTTTTTATAAAGTGATTAATTGCAAGTGTACATTTGGAAAAAAACTATGCTTCTAATAAATGTTTGGTATAATGTTTGAACATACTAAATCCATTCTTTTTACTAATATCATCGATTTAATGTTCAATATTTTTGCAACCAGGATTCTGATGACAATAAACCTGTATATCATCTACCGTTGCACCCCGGTATGATGTAAAATCAGAGAAGACCACTAAATGAGTAAATCTTGGAGAGGAAGAATACAAAGCATGGTTGAATCAACCACATATTCAATTTCTACTATGTCCCGAGTCACCAATTCAGAACATCTATAGTAACACTAGTTATTCACGGGTTGGGGATGAAAACAATGATATAGAGGTTGGTATGGATTATTTCTTACAGGAGTGACCCATGCCATGGAGGGAATTTTGTTAAATTCATTCCAACATGATGAGCTTAGGAACATTTCTAATATTGTCGATGCCTTCTTCGAAATCCTAAAAAAAGCTTCCATCACTCCTCTCTTTGCGCATGGATCGAGGTCTACCTAACTAGGGACAACAATGTTGTTATACAACTTGAAAGCAATGTATGGTAGGTCGGACATGTGCTTCTCGGCACTACTGAGATAACTAACCATCAAATCTGCATTAAATCAACAATGTAAAGAGATTTGTTGCATGCTTAATGAAAGTGTACATTTATATTTCCCAACTAATTTCATGTTAGTCAAAGAAAAAGTACTTCCAAATGATAATGTCCTCCTGGATAGCTGCGAAGAGGTAAACAAACTGCTGAAAAAGTTGGGTGTTGAGTACATATATTATCACTCATGTATGAACAATTGTATTTCATACAAAGGTGAATTTGAGGAAAGAGAGATATGTCCTAAATGTGGATACAACATGTACCAAAAAAAAGTAAGGCATATGTAGTGTCCCCAACCCCAAACTAAGACCAAAGGCACTAGAGGTCTAGGAAAAAGGCTAAAGTAAATGTTACACGGTGGAATAAAGTGGCCTAAGGTTAGGCCAACAAGCCATTCCACCCGAACTTAGCCTTATGAAGTGCATGAAAATTAAACATGACATTTCCCAAATGTGCATACTTATTAAACATATCAACATTGTAATTTGTAATATGATTGCATGGTATTTAGAATCTTTTGTTCAATCACGAATATGTAATTAACTCAAGTAATTTAGAGTAAGTATCATTTTGTAAAACTAGAATGGACATGAGTAGTAAGTATTGCAATTAACATTTGCTCGTATAATAATTGTCTTCCATATGAGGATTACTTATCAGTTTTGTTATGTGTGTGTTGATAGAAATGGTTAAGAAGTAAGTAAGAATAGAATCAAAACATAGCCACAACCACACAAACCAAATAAAATTCAAAGGCATAGGCTTCCATCTACAGCCTCCAAATCAATTATGTGGCTGTCCCCTACAACCAACTTTCACTAGTATAATTTAGATTGAATGGTTTCCTTCCCTCCAGCCATCAATCACCATTACAATTCATATTTACCATAACATGATCATATCTGCAACAACAGGATCGAATCTGCAACGTTACAATCAGATCATCAACAAGATTTCTCTTAATCAAAAGACGGGGGTGCATTCCCTTCAGTGTCAAAAACACTGCCACTCAAAATAGTCATAACTTGGTCATCCAGAAAGCTTTTCCAGTGGAACAAAAGGTGTTCCTTATTGCAAACACTGCTTTAGATGCAACGAAATAGGTCTCATGACCCATAAATGAACATAAATGGTCGAACCAGAACCTATGGTTGTGCCCCTCTCATCACCCGTGAGAGTTACATTCATAAACCATGAAGGATGAGAGAAAGAATAGATTGGGATAGAGGAGTTTCATGATAATACAATGTATCGAGAGCCATCCACCCTACATACAAATCTTGGCACATAATCCATAAACAAATACAGAATTCATTTTAGCCTCCATGGCACATAAACATGGTAAAATAACATAAATAAGTATATGAACAAACACTTATCTTTAAAGGAAACTGGCTGCAACATGACAACTTTCCTCCCAGTCGTAGACACAATCAAGCCTTCCTCGCTTGAACAAGTCACCCCCGAGCTAAGACCACAGATCCACAGGTAAAAAGACAGACTCAGTCTGGCAACTCTCAGAACTACCTCTTCTGAGAACCACAATGCTTCCCACTACTACTTTCATGTTCGTCTCCATTTCCTATGTAACACACCCAACAACATAATATATATATTTCCTTTAAAAACACTAATATAATCAAATCCTAAGATTATGTTCCAAATTTAAATGAACAAATTTCCGAGGTTGTTTACATAATCAATTAGGTTCTAAATCATTAATCCTCGAATTTATATATACACATATATTTTTATACTGAGTTGTAAAAGTTCCATGATCCAAAGCCTTTGCAAAAAATATCAAAAGGTTGTGAATGCTAAAATCCAAACCTAGGGGCCTCACGAACTCCCTACGAAAAAGGTTTTCAACAAGTATAAGTTGTAAGGGAAAGACTTGATCTAAAAAGAATACATGTTGGTCGTCGACCAACCTACGAAACCCCAAAGTTTCCAAGCATAAATTCTTGAATCCCAAGTTAATTATCAAGCAAGGTGACACACAAGCCGTCAAGTTTGTAAACAGTTTCCCACCAATTTCTAAACATTAAAACGTAAACGTCATTTTGAAAGGGTCATGACAAGCTATTTGTACAAAGTATTTGCATAGGAATAATAATTGTTATTAATGCAGCTACCCTCAGTCGCCAACCCAATATTTTCTTCTTTCCCATATCAATGTGATTTAAAATTGTATTATATTTTTCCTCTTTCCCATAAAACTAAGATTTTCAATATTGCGCTCCATTTCATTGTGTCTTCATGTATAATTCTGATGTTATATTAATTTCTTCCCTATATTTTATTTGTTTAACGTTCTTGTAATGTTTTATATATGAACCTATTCATACTGTCTTACGGCCTCAAGCCATACCTTGTCCATAGAGTCGTATTTACAGAGACCCTATATATCGTAGTATTTATTTCATTTATGCCATTTTAAGATTAAATTGTTTTCCAATCAAATCGGCCCTATAAGGTAGATCGATTATAACCAAATTTAAATAATACCCTATGAAATCTGGTTAAATTTATGTGTCGAGCTTCTCCTTCCTTTAATAATGTGGATTGATTTTTTCCTAACAAACAATTATGTTGAATAGAAGTTTTGATTGGGACTGAGAGCTAGGGTTTTCCCGTGAGCGCGCTGCTGCGAGGCTCTGCCGAGGATGTGCTCTTCCGGAGGAGGACCGCCTCCTCCCCCTCCGTTGTCCGCCGAGGAAGCTGCTTTTTCCCGACTGATTAACGAGAATGGGAAGAAGGCTGACTCTGCTCCACCGCCGAAGTTTGTCAAGAAATTGGAAGCTATTCCTGAAATCGAACTGCCACCAAAGAAGCCCATTCATCTGGTTGTTTCCCTCGCTGATAGAGCCCTTATTGGGTAGTTTACGGGTTTGTGGCCATCTCCTCGCTCCACGAAATCCTGGATCCAAAATAACTGGCGACCTCTGATTTCTCAAGGAGTCACAAGCTATGCGATTGGACGAGGGTACTTCTTATTCGATTTTGTCTCGAAAGATGATAGGGACCTGATTTTCAAAAGCGACCCATATTTTATGGGTCCTTAGGGTCTGTATCTGAACCACTGGACCCTGGATTTTGACCCTGCTCTGGATGTCCCCAAAGCAGTTCCAGTCTGGGTGCGACTGCCGAACCTTCCTATGCATTGTTGGAGCGAAGAATCTTTACGAACTATTGGAAACGGCTTGGGCAAATATATTGATAAAGCTGACCCAAAGGGTCAATATTCCTTTGCTCGTATCTGTGTGGAAGTTGATCTAGAGGCGGGTCTACCTGAAGCTATAAAACTCTCAATCAAGGGGTGGCAGCATTTCCAGCAACTTGACTATGAACAGCTGCCTTTCAAGTGCAGACATTGCCATGAATATGGCCATTTCCAGAGGAACTGTCCAAAAATCCAAAATCTGAAACAGAGAAGAACCCTGAAGAATATTGGCAGCAAGCCAAGAAGCAAAAAGCAAACCCTAGAAGAAAGGAACCCAAGGGGATCCCCCTGGCTGGTCCCATGAAGGATCCCTCCGTCGCAGCTCCGGAATCATCGAAAGCCCATGAAAGCAACCCAAAATCTAGATCTGGAAATAGCTTCACCATCCTTGGAGAACAGGAACCTCTGGTCAAACCAAGCGAACATGGGGAAATATCTCCCACGATCTCCTCCTCCCTGGCCAAAAGAAAGGAAGCTAGAATAGTAGAAATCCTGAATGTGGAAATAGAAGCAACAAATCCAGCAAAGGAAGACTTGCAGCAAGACCCTGCAACTGATGGAGGCTCAGAAGAAGAAGAAACGGATGAGGAGGACCCTGACTCAATAAAGCCTGCTAAAAAGGACCGTCGAGGAAGGAAAACGGATAGGGAAAGAAGGGAAGCCACCACATATAGGGACCGGTTAGCTGGAGTTCAAACTACTCTGGAAAAACATCTGAACCCTAGAAACACCAAGCAGCAAGGGAATGCCTCAAAAGGGGCAACCACCACATCCAATGGTAAGTAATGCAGATTGTCTCCTGGAATTGTAGGGGGTTAGGAAGCAAATCGAAATTGGTATCAATGAAAGATTTAATCAAAATCTCGAATCCCTACATCCTCCTGATCCAGGAGATAAAAATGGAAGAGCATTTCTGTCTCCAGGCTGCTCCTTCCTTCTGGTATCATGCAGAATGCATTGCGGTTAGTTCAAGAGGAGCATCTGGAGGCATTGCAACGCTCTGGGACCCTTCTAAGGTTGGAATTGTAAGTTATGCTAAATCATCTCATTGGATTTTCACTGAATTTCTTTTTAAAGAAGCAAACCTTCGCCTAAGCCTCTTTAATGTCTATGCCCCTATGGCTGTTTCTGAGAAGCAAACTTGTTGGACTAGTCTGAATGAACATATGATCACCTCACATTTGGATAATTTTGTCATAGGGGGGATCTGAATCTTACCCTTTCCTCTGTTGAAAAATGAGGGGGTAATATAGTTAGAGATCCTGCCAGGGAATGGGTGGAAGACATTATCTCGGATTGGGACCTGGAAGACATCAAACCTACCAAAGGGAATTTTACTTGGTCGAATAAAAGGATCGGTCCTGGCCACATAGCTGCAAGGCTGGATAGGTTCCTGGTCCAGCAATCTCTTCATATTCATGGGTTTGATCTATCTTCCTCTATTCTCTCTTTTTGTGCTTCGGATCATAAGCCTATCTCTCTTTCCTTTATCAAAGATCAGAATCTGGGTCCCATTCCCTTCAGATTTAATCCCGCCTGGATCCCAATGGAAGGTTTTGTGGATATTGTGGCAGCAGCCTAGAAAACTAATATCAGGGGATCTCCCTTCTTTGTCTGGGAATCAAAGCTGAGGATTGTGAAAAAGGCCCTTAAAGATTGGGCGAAACTTCTCAAGTCTCCTAAGAAGAAAAGGACGGAAGCAGAGAAAGCCCTGGAGGATCACCTTATCAGTAATGAAGGGAGCCTCTCTGGATAAAGAAATCTCTCTACACAACAAGCTCCACGAAGCCTGTAGGCTTGAAGAAAACTACTGGAAAATAAAATCAAGAAATACGTGGCTCCAGGAAGGGGACAAAAATACAAAGTTCTTCCACAAGCAAGCAGAGATCAGAAAACACTTCAAGACTGTAACTAAGATCGATCATTTGGGGAAGCAGATATCTGAGTTTGATGAAATTAAAAAAGCAGCTCATGAACACTTTCAGGATATGTACACGAAAACTTCTCTCGGGATGGACTTCAATCAATCTGAAGCTTTGGATAATATCCCAGTCCTTGTGTCTGATCATTTGAACCTTCAGCTCCTTCGGCCTATCTCCCTTGAAGAAATCAAATCCACTATTGACAACATGAGTCCTGACAAGGTCCCTGGACCGGATGGATTCACTGCAAGATTTCTCACTTCCTGTTGGCCCATCATCCATTCTGATTTGTTCCGGATGGTCAAGAAATCCCAGTCCTGCCTCAAATTAGGAGGAGGAACCAACTCTTCCTTTCTCGCCCTCATCCCCAAAGAAAAAGGAGCCACTTCCTACTCTCACTTTCGCCCTATCTCCCTCTGTAATATTGGTTATAAGGTTATCACCAAAGTCTTAGCAATTAGACTGAAAGCTGTTCTTCCTCTCATTATCCCTGAGAATCAAGGAGGTTTTATCAAAGGCAGGAAAATCTCTGACAACATCATTTTAGTCCAAGAAGCCATCCACTCAAGTGTGACAAGAAAAGAAAAAGGTATGGTTATTAAATTGGATCTATCTAATGCCTTTGATAGAGTTCTCCATGGCTTTCTGTTTCAGGTGATGACCAGGTTTGGGTTTGCACCAGGGTTGATCTCTTGGATCAAAGCCTGTATTAGCACTCCTTGGATTGCCCCCCTGGTTAATGGGAGAGCTGCTGATTTCTTCCAAGCATCTTGGGGTCTCCGGCAAGGATGCCCTCTTTCTCCACTGCTTTATGCCATCCAAGCGGCCTCTCTTAGCTATCTTTTGGAATATTATAGAGTTCATGAAGATCTCCTGGGGCTAAAAATTGTGCGTGGGTTTAAAGAAGTTAATCACATCCAATTTGCAGATGATACTCTCCTTCTGAGCAGAGCGAGCCCAACCACAGCTAGGAAGTTCAAAGAGGTGCTTGATGTTTACCAAGATGTCTCTGGAAGCAAAATCAACTATATCAAAAGCCAAATTTACAGTTGGAATTGCTCTCCAATTGAGCTGCAAGCTATATCCTGTATCCTAAAGATAGAAGGGAAATACCACTGGACTGAATTCAAATATCTTGGAGTTCCAATATTCAAGGATAAGCCAAAAATCTCCAGCTAGGAACCGTTGATTGAAAAATTGAATTTGAAAATCAAAGCCTGGGGAGCCTCATGGCTAAATCTTGCAGGGAAATCAGTGCTCATCAAATCTGTTCTAGCAAGCATGCCTATCTTTCAATGCTCTTTGCTTTTGGCCCCCATATCTGTCCTAAAGAGGATTGAAGCCCTTCTCCGGAGATTCCTGTGGAAAGGAGGGAAACAAAATGAAAACAGGCTACCCCTGGTCAAATGGGAAAAAGTAACTGCCCCCTATCTAGAAGGGGGATTGCATTTGCGAGATCTTAGAGTCCAAAATCTTGCCCTGGGTGCCAAGCTGCTATGGAATTTGGTTTCAGGGAACTCCTCCTGGAACAAACAGGTGTTATGGAAAAAATACTTCTCTGGGACTAGGCTCAGGTGCTTGGACCAGGGCCCAAAGGTGGTCAAAGGATCTCCCCTGTTGGCTCTATGTTCTAAAGCTTACTCCTTCTCCGAGGAACTCACATGGATCCCAGGAAATGGGAAGAAAATTAGAATATGGGAAGATTCCATCTCAGGCAGCCCCCCAATTGGAAACATAGGAGGATTGGAAGGTATTCGGAGGTTCCTTTCAAACCTTGGGATACTAAAACTTTGGGATATATCAAAATGGCACCCTGAAGGTCAACACAGATGGATAGGATGGGACATCTCGGAATGCCCTCCAAACCTTGAAGATGAAAAAGCCCTTCTTCTCCTCTGCTTGAATGGGAAGTCTCCGGTTGCCAAAATCTATAAAGATGTAAGGGGATGGGGCTCAAAATCCGGTCATTACTCTGTTGCTGAAGGTTACAGAAGCATCAAATCTATCCCTAATGTTCCTAGAAATCCCGCAATATGGAAGTATATCTGGTCAACCAAATCGCTTCCTAAAATTGATCATTTTCTCTGGACTCTTGCTCATAACAGTGTCCTCACCACTAAAGTCCTTCGAAGAAAAGGATGGGAAGGCCCGTCGTGTTGCCCCCTATGCCTTGCTGCAGAAGAATCGTCCCCTCATCTGTTTATCTCTTGCCCCTATTCCTCCGTTGTTTGGAATCT
This sequence comes from Larix kaempferi, assembly GCA_027924585.1. Lineage (NCBI taxonomy): Eukaryota > Viridiplantae > Streptophyta > Pinopsida > Pinales > Pinaceae > Larix > Larix kaempferi. The sequence continues at coordinate 5,240,824 of BSBM01000241.1, read as the reverse complement.
AATGACTCTCCCCTGGCATATTCCCCTGCATTATGATGATGTCCCCTCCCTCTTCTGTCGTTGGTCGTTGTCCTCCCCTGTAAGGACCCATGCAAAGGATCCTCTGGCCATTGCTTGGTTGACCCTCCCTAAATTTATCTGTTGGAAACTGTGGCTCGAGCGAAACAATCGAATCTTCAGAGGAACCCGATCTTCTCCTATCCATGTGGTGGTTAAAATAAAAGCTTTGTTAGGAGACTTCATCAGGTCTCGACCTTCTCTATGTCTCATCTCTCCTTTGTCTAAAGAGGAAGCCATCTGGCTTCAAAGTTTGAATCCTGGTACTGTTGCTAGCCTTCCTTACAGACCCTCCACGCTGCATAATTGGGAAATCGAATTAGTGGGGGCAGACTTTGATCTCTGGTGTAAAAATCTTGGAAAAAACCTTTTGTACTTTGACGGAGCATCAAAAGGAAATCCAGGGGAGGCAGGAGGGGGAGGGGTGCTCTTTAGCCCCGATGGAGATAGAATTTTCACTTACTCCTGGAACTTGGGATTCGAATCCAACAATATGGCGGAAGCTTTGGCCCTCTGGCAAGGCTTAAATCAAGCTCTCATTCATGGTATTCAGAAACTAACGATTGTGGGGGACTCTAGGATGATTATTCATAGCATAAATGCTTTGAACATGCCCTCTTCTAGCCGCCTACATCAAGTTCTCCGAAGAATCGCCTTACTCATCCCTCTCTTTCAAGACATCGATTTCTTCCATGTCCTACGAAAGAATAATGGATAAGCGGACAAGGCTGCTAATGAAGCTATATCCCTAGGGATAGGGGTCCTTAAACTTAATGATGAATTCAGGCTGGTTTCTATTCCGTAAAGTCTTGGGATTGGACACGAACATGGCTGAACCGACAATCTAGAGTTTGGGCCTTAGGCCATGTGTTTCGCGCTCTTGCTGTCGGATGGTGGTCATCTCCGCTAGCGGCATGGTTACTTCCCTCGCGAACATCTTTATTCCCACTACCATGCATTATAACACCCACCAGCTCGCATGCTTAGCTTCAGTCAGGGTGATGTCTTCTCCGCCTTTGCTGATGAAGAACCGTACCATTCTATGTACCATGGAACAGGAGAAGTTACGGAGAAAGATCTTACCAAATCTAAGAAGCTTTTACCTCATCTCTTCCAGGCATGTGGAGTCCCTTTCCTCGGCTCAAACAAGTTTGAAATCCTCTGTTGCCAACGCCATTGGGCTCGCCGGAACTGTGTCGTGCTATGATGACACTCTGGCTCATGATTTTCAGGGAGTTTCCTCTCTCGGCATTGAAAACCGTTATTTAATAATCTGTACGGGTTTGGGTAATGGATCTCCTCGACGATTGATGAAAGGTCCTCCGGCATGCTCCAATATATGGGTAATTATGCTCCATTTATATCCTGGAAACGGCTTCAGCTATATTAATTGTAATCTCCTTCGTCTCGCTTCAAAAAGAAAAGCCATTCTATCGTCGAAGGTGATCTTACCCGGGTGGCGAAGGTTTCTGCAGATCTACGTAGTGTTTCCCCTGTATTTTCTGGGAAGTAAACTGTGTGTGTTGGGAGCTATGGCGGATTCTGGAGATTCAGCAGCCTCCTACCCAGACCCTCTGTTGGAATTGGAAGCTGAAATTAGGGTCCTCCGACGTCGGGTTAGGCGACAAGGAAACTTTATGCACCAAATGAATGAGCAAGGTGGGAAACGTCTGGAAAGAATGGATGAGGAGATTGGCAGCATTCAAGCGGAGTTTGCGGCAGCCCTAGAAGCACTGGAAATGAAGGTCATGGCCGCTATCGAAAGTATGGACCTCAGGTTGCAGAACATGGAAATTGCTATGGCGAACCTACGGGTTGCTGAAAAACAAGGCCTTGGCAAGAATCAAACAGCTGCCAAATCGTCTGCAGGGGCAAGACACCGTTAATTCCAGTCTAGTTTCTGACTTCACTCCGTTTATTTTCTTCTGTTAAAGCTTTAAAGTCCTGATTTTGCTAGTCACAGGCACTTGTAATTAATGTTTGGAAGACTACTACGCTTGCTACAGTTTTGGAAATGTATTTCTGTTGGTGGCTTTGCCACTGTTTTTTAATATAAAAACTATCCGCTTCTGTCAAAAAAATAATAATGTGGATTGATATTTTATTGTGAAGACTATGACATTTATCCCATATAAATCCAATTATACAATCTTGCAACCTTCAACATACCTATGTAAAAGGATTGTGATTGTAAATTTTGTTCTTTAATAGTAGTTTATATCTAAACTTCTTCAATAATATATGCAGAATTGACCTATGATTCGTATGGTATTTGGATCTACTTATATCAAGGTTTATAAACACTCGAGGGTCTTTCTTGTTTGTATTGTGACACATAATTTCCCAACGTGATTGCTAGGGATTTCAGCTTGCATCATTGTTTGATTTTAAAAGGTTAAAATACTAACCCAAAGTCTATATATTGAATGCTTAAAAATTATGTTAGTGAATTTGTTTAACATATAAATAAACTCTATACCAACAACAGAGAACTATATTGTTGTTTAATACTTGTATGATACTTTCAACTGACAAATTTTGAAATATAAAAGAACTACAATAGCTCATACGCAGAGATAAATCACTCATTTATAGACCACAATGTGCCTGTTATTATGCTAATAAATAACTTAGTAACAACCATTATCCCCATACGATCCATAGTAAAACATCTAACCAAAATACTTTATGTTGTTGATGTAATCATTAAACAAACATGAAATAAAACAATTACCTGAGAATAGAAGGGGAAAAACACTTGGAGCTCCCCAATTCCTCTAAACCGTAGAAGAGGGAAACCACACTTACTTTCCCAACTTCACTCACGAGCTGGAACACCACCATAGACAATGAACTTAGCTAAGCGAATCTGAACACGGACTTTTCCCAAAAGTCTGTAGAATATTCAAATGATGGACTTTATAAATAGAGAAATAATACTCAACAACATACTATCCACTTAGCATCAATTATCTCTATGCACCACACAACGTCCTTTGTCTCCTTAGTTCCCTCATATATATAATTTTTGCCCAGGTTTTGTGCCATCTCAATCAAATCTCAAGCTGATCTCTTGATCCCTATAATTGTGGATTTGGTTGGATTGCTGAGTTTTTGACTTGGATTTGATTGATATCAAATATCTTGCTTGTTGTCCACTTGTTCATTGTATCATGATGGTGTCCCCTCTTTCAAATGGTGGCTCCAAGTGTCTATTTTTATTAATAATAAAACAATATTTCCTATTCATAATATTCACCCACATGAATGTGAGTATTTTGCCTCATAGAGTTTTATAACTCTTTTACAAAATAAATGTTGGAGAATATTTCTTAAATAAAAATACTTAATCAAATAATTTAAAAGTATTGGGGGTATTACATTTCTTCCCCCCTTAATTTTAACACCATCCTTGGTGTTCTTTATTCAGAGTCTTCTTGCTCATTCTGGAACGGGAAAAGATATGCTACTCACATACGATCCTCCATTTCCCATGTTGTCTTCTTAGGGTTGAAGTGCTTCTATTTCACTTTTACTTGAGTGATGGATCGGTTCCGTAGCATAAGCTCCTTCATGTTTAGGATACTCAAAGGATCTGTTTGGAACTCGCCCTCAGGTTCTACTTGAATCACACCCCAATCAATGATATGGGTAGCATCATGTATATATTTTTTCAATAATGAAATATGGAAAACGTCATGAACTCTTGTAGAAGGTGGAAGTGCAAGCTGATAGGCTAGCGGGCCTATCTTGGCTAGCACTTCAAAGGGTCCGCAATACCTAGGAGCTAACCAGGAACATATTCTCAAGATTAATGTAGTTCTCTTTGGATTTACCTTTAAGTATACATCATCCCTGACATTGAACTCTTTTGGAGTTCTCTTAAGATCTACATAATTTTTTTGTCGATCTTGAGCAACTTTTAAATTATGTTGTACTTGTTTAACAGTTTGTTCCATCTCCTTCAACATATCAGTTTCTAGAACAATCCTATCAACATGTTTATCCCATGATATAGGAGTGTGGCATTTCCAACCATATAACACTTCAAATGGACTCATCTTAAGAGATGCTTGATAACCGTTGTTATAAGCAAACTCAATTAAGTGTAAATAATCTTCCCATTTATTTGGCTTGTCCATCACATACATACGTAACATATCTTCAAGAATTTGATTAGTTATTTCAGTTTTCCCATCTGTCTAAGGATGATAAGTAGCACTAGAATTTAACTGAGTGTCTAAACCTTTAAATAAATATTTCCAGAAATTACATGTAAACTTTGCATCCCTGTCAGATACTACAACTCTAGGAATACCATGCAAGCAAAAAATTTCTTTCATAAAGCTATATGCTATATTTATGGCTTTAAAAGTAGACTTTACTGGTATAAAATGTGCATCTTTACTCAATTTATGAAGATTCACCATAATTGAATCATGTTTTTTAGTAGTTCTAAGCAACCCAGTTATAAAATCCATGCTTATTACTTCCCATTTCCATTATGGAATGGGTAAAGATGAAGTAAACTGGTTGGATGCTTATTTTCAGTTTTAAATTGTTGACATTCAAGACTTCTAGCTAAATAATTAGTAGTATCATTTTTCATATTAGGCCAATAATAATCTTTTCTTAGCATTGTTATCATTGTCTGATATCCCAGATGTCCGGAATATGGTTTCTTATGTAATTCATATAGGATTAAGTGTTTGAATTCTTCAGAGTTGGGTACATATAACTAATTTGTATATGTTAATAAGTCTTTTGATCCCATAGAAAAGGCTGTGGATTCACTTCCATTTAGATTTTCCTTTAATTTTTCCTTAACTTTTAGATATTCTTCATCGTTTTTAGATGCATCCTTAATTATATTTTCCAGATCTATTTTATAACTACTAATGGCAGTTGGAAAGTTTAGAATTGTGTTCCTACTTAAGGCATCTGCTACTCTATTTTCCTTGCCTTTTATATGTTTGATCTCAAAATCATACTCGTTTAAGAAGGCTAACCACCTTGCTTGGTGAGCATTCAGATTTTGTTGGTCAAACAAAATATTTAGACTTATGTTATCGAACATTAGGGTAAATTTTCTTCCAATAAGATAGTGTCTCCAAATTTTTAAACATGAATTATTGCGGCCAATTCTATATCATGCGTTGCATAATTTATTCCATGCTCTTTAAGTTTTCTTGATTCGTAACTTATTACATAATTATCTTGTAATAATACTCCACCTAGTCCTTCTAAGAAATCATTCGTACATATGACAAAGTCTTTGTATGGATCCGTTATCCTTAGAATAGGTGTTGTTGTGAGTAGATGTTCCAGTTTTCAAAACTTTCCTGGCATTTATTAGACCAAACAAACTTTGTTCCTTTCTTTTGTAATGAATTTATTGGATAAGAAATTCTTGAAAACCCTTCAATGAATCTACGATAGTAGCCCTTGATCCCCATAAAGGATCTAACTCCAGTTACATCCTTAGGAACTGGCCAATCAATGATTGCCTTAATCTTATTAAAGTCTATTGAGATTCCTTCTTTAGAGATTACATATCCTAAATAGTGAATTTTATCTTGATAAAAGTCACATTATTACTGAATTTTGCATATAGCTTATGTTCTCTTAAAGTTTCTAAAACCATTTTTAAGTGTTCTTCATGTTCTTGTTCATTTTTAGAGTAGATCAGTATATCATCAATAAACAAAACCACAAATTTGTCCAAATATTTATGAAGTACACTATTCATTAGACACATAAACGTGGTTGGATCATTAGTTAAAACGAAGTGTACAACAATAAATTCATAATGCCCATACCGTGTTTGAAATGTTGTTTTGTAAATATCTTCGTCTTTAATTATTATTTGGTGATAACCAGATCTTAAATCAATTTGTGAATACCGCAGTCCCCGTACTTGATCAAACATATCATCTATACCTAGTAGTGGGTATCTGTTTTTAATAGTCATTTTGTTAAGTTGTCTATAATCTACGTAGAGTATTAAGGTACCATTTTCTTTTTAACAAAGAGTATCGGTGCTCCCCACGGGGACACACTTGGTCTTATATACTTTTTATCTGGAAGTTCTTGTAATTGCACTTTTAGTTCTACTAATTCTATTGTGTTCATTCTAGATTGGGATTTAGAAGTAGGTACTCCCCTTGGTACCGATTCAATAGTAAAATTAATCTCCCTCCTTAGAGATAACCCAGGTATTTCCTCTGGAAACACATCTTTAAATTCTTGCAAAATGGAATAGTCTTCAAATCTAGGTTTGACTTTTTCATCATAATTTTCCATTATATGAACAACAAACATTTGACATCCTTTTCAAGCAGATTTCTTTGAATGTAAAGCATATATTTTTTGAGTAAAGTGTTTCCTAGGAACACCCTTAACGAGCCTACTATTACCTTGTTCATCAATGCAAGTAAAAGTCTTTTCAAAACAATTTAATATAACTTTGTGTTTTTCTACCCAATCCATACCAATCAACATGTCATATGAACCTAAAGGCAAAATATTTAAATATTCTTTTGTAACTAAATCATTCATGAAAAACTCACAATTATGAATAAAACTAGTTACTTTTCTTTTTGTTCTGGTAGCTAACTGTACTAGCCATGACTTTTCAAACTTTTCATCTTACACATCTCTACTAATTTAGGAGATATATAACTCCAAGTAGAACCGGAATCAATCAAAATATAGATGGGTTTATAAAAAATCTTACCTTTAGCTTCTATCATAGAAGGTTGATCGTCTGCTTGATGGTTATCCAATTCTGCGCTTATATTTGGAATATTTCAAGCAACTTCTCCAACTGTGGAAGCTTCGTTTACCGTGCGAATGCTTCGACCATCCCTTTTATGAGTACAATCTCGATATAAGTGAATTTCACCGCAACCCCAAGATTTCAAGGGCTCTCTTTTGAATTCTTCATTTTTCTTATTAACAAAATTTTCTTTAAACCCGGATTTGATTTGCTGCCTTTTATCTCTAAAGGTGTTCTTTTGGTAACTCTTATGTTTATTAAAAGTATTAAACTCTTCTTTTAAAATCATACCCTTCTCTTTTCTTAAAATTATTTGGGTTTTCATGCTTACTCTTAGTTTGATCATAGGCCAGTTTAGCTTTTCTCACTACAAGGAAAAGGCCCTTTAGTGGAGGTTATAGCGTATGCTGCTCCCAAAAGAGCCCAAATATTTGCTTCTAATGGAGGTCACTAGCGGAGGCGAGTGGCCGGAGGTTTTAGCAAAGGTTTTAATTTTGGTGCGTTTTTTACTTAATCACATCGGTGTGTTCGACACATGCGCGCACCAATATGTTTCCTACTACGTCGCATCACGATCAGAAAACATCATTTTCAAAACAAAATAATTTCCAAACAAACATAGTAGTAAATTTAGTTACACCAAACCGCACCGGTATGTTTAGTAGAAACGACTGCACTGCATACTCTTTTATCAAAAAATTAAAAAAATATATATTATTTTACTAAAAACAGCTTAACTTTAAGGTAAAAAACTCAACTCGGTGCATTCATTAACACTAACCTCCTCGGTGCATCGTATCAAACATCACGCACCGAAAATTATTTTATTGAACATAATAATCTATTTTAATAAAAAAATTATCTCAAAAGTTTACGTAAACTCTATAAACGGTGCATCCGTTGTTAAACGAGCGGGTGCGCTTAGAAGACACTAACACACTGGCCATTTCATTTATTTAAAATTATATATATATAATTTTATTAGCAACCAAAATTTTAAAAACTAATCCCGGTGCACTAAAGGACGCTAGACACTTCGGTGCCGTCACGTAAACCAAAAGCACCGAAAAGTATTTTGTTAAAAATGAAAAAACATTATTATTTTATTAAAACAAATTATTTTATTTTGACACCAACTCATTCCGGTGCACTAAGGGACACTAGACGCCTTGGTGCGAGCACGTAAACCAAAAGCACCGAAAACTATTCTGTTAAAAATAAAATATATATATTTTGTTATTTTATTAAAAAAAAAATTATTTTAAAACCAACTCATTTTGGTGCTCATGACCGTGGAACGCACCGGTGTGCCTTACTTTTGAATGCACTGGAACAGGGTTTAATAAAAAAAATAATTGCATCAAAAAACTCATTTTTACCCTTTCCAGTGCATTTGAGCCTCTCTGCACCAGTGCTGCACTTCACCCACTTGGACGCTCTGACATCCGTGGTCCACGTGGATACATTATTCTCTCCCATTGGTTGTTTCTTTTGGTTTGAATTTTGCCCAATAGTACGCAAAAACTCAAAATTTCGATACATTGCCAATATGCCTCCTCAATGGGCCGTTCACCAGGTAAAATGATTCTTACTTCACAATTTAATTTTTTAGCGGATTATTTTTTAAAATTCACCTTTAAATTGTCCTGTTTTAAAAAAAATTACACGGTGCGTGCGATTCATTCGGGTCACACAGCCAAATGGTGCACCCTGTAAAATTTTACAGGGCACACCGTAGGCGGTGCAAGCTGAACGGATCAAACACACAGCTTACCATGAAAAAATATTTTTAAAAAGTGAAATGCTTACCAATGTGTTACACATTTATGAGCACCGGATTTCCAATGCCCTTAAGTGTAATACACGCACCGGTAATGGTACATTTAAAAAAAAATCATTTATACGGTGCATTTATGTCATGTCTAAGCACCGTGTTTCTGTGCAATGACGTGGACTAAGTGCACCATTGACACGCTTCATCAACAAAATTAAAATTTAACAAACACCAGTGCGTTTAGTACATTAACGGGCACCAGAATGCCGATGCTTGTTAATGTCTAACTCATTGGTATTCGTACACATAAAAAAAATCATTTATTGTGAAAACCCTCACAGCAGATCTAAGAGATGATGTATACCTCACAAGAAAGAATTTAGGAATAAGATTAAGAGTGGTCACTGCAGTAAGATGAGCAACAGAATAATAATACAATAGAACTCAGATAGAAGCAAAAATACTTCACACACACTAATTCATTAATCACAAATGGACAAATAAATAATACAATGCATGAGGAATTCGAATGCCAAGGTGGCAATTCGAATTGGACTTCGTGGAGTGATCAAAAGATCACTGGAGTGTCATCGGAGCACAACTAGTAGTCTATCTCATCATCAGGGGAGTCATCAATGCTCAAGTAACTATCAACCATCAGTCAAACTGAGTCTAACTGAGTGTGGTAGGTGTAACTGAGTGTAACTTGAACTAACTAAATGAAGGAGGCTCAGTGGAGGGTGCATGAGGAGCTAACTGGAGTCAAAATGAGCAGTCTAGTCACACTGGAGGTCCATCAGAGTGGTAAGGTCAGTTAAGAGTGAGTCAAGCCTAAAATCAAGGAGAGAAGTCAGTTAACTGAAGACAACTGGACTGGTAGGTGAAGAAGGGCGCCTTTGTCAAGTGGATGGTGAGATGTGAGCGCAACATTGGCTAGGAGGGCTCAATCTGAGTGGACATAAGCTCCCGAGTGCTGGAAGACTAGGGACTAGGTGCTGGAGGTGTCAACCTAATGACTGGGCAGCATATGGATGCATGCAGAATGCATGTTGCATGTAGGAATGCATGCAAGACTGAAAATGCAAAGGATGAAAATGCTGGTAGGACTAGGATGGAGTATAGGAATATCCTAACATCTATATGGTGCACTTATGTCACGTCAGTGCACCACTTTTCGGTGCAATGGCGTGCATTAGGTGCACCATTGACACGTTTTCATAAAAATTAAAATTTCATAAACACAACGGTGCTTTTTAAAAACATTTAAATGCTTACCGATGCGTTATACATTAACGAGCACCGGCTTTCTGATGCCCTTAACTTTAAAAAATGCATTGGTATTCATATATTAAAAATAATAATGATTTATACAGTCCACTTTCAGATATCGTACACCCATAGGTAACGGTGTTCCTATGGCACGTCAAGGCACCTGGTTATAGTGTGCTGACATTCCATAGGCGCACCGTTAATAGATTTCAATTAAATTAGTTATTTTTTAAAGGTGGTGTGTTTGAATCCCTGGAGTGCTAATGAGATTTAGGCGCACCGGAAAAATTAGTTTTAAATTTCATGAAATATAACTAGCGGTGTGGTAGACATATTTAATTTAGCGCACCGCTGGTCGGTGTCGTTTGTATATAAGTGCACCGCCCGCGATGCTTTTATGATATTTTGGGCACATCAATATTCTTTTTTTAATATTTGATTTTAGTAGATATAATTCTGATATAAGTATGATATAATTCTTTTATATGTATGCTTATGAGACTAATTTTATTATATGTGAAATATAGACGTGATCACCACAAGGCTATGCAGCAACACGAGGCACAAGTAGATCAATATAACTTCTGTAGAGAGTGGGAGGCTAGGGAGAGGGAGAGAGATTTATACCTTCGTACCATTACGCCTCAAACCAGACACCTCTTAAGAGTTGTCAGCCTCCTCAATTTCTATGAGGAGACAACATCACTCAAGGGGAACAGTACGTTCCTGACCCAGTTGATCGCACGCTAGGATCATCATAGGCAGTCCTTTCGAGTTGGTCCCGATGAGTGGTTCCAACCCACTGAGGAGGAAATATACTTTATCATCGGGATCTCTAGGAGAGGTGAGGACTTTCCTCAATTCCCTAAGGTTCCAGTTGGAGTGGTAGCAGCGACTCGACTAGTATATGTTCAGAGATATGTTGATCCCAACATCCTCGAGCCTTCTCAGTTTCAAGTCAGCGGTGCACAGCTTTCCATTGCTGCATTTGGTAGAGAGGATGTGAGGTGTCTCTCTTTGTTGGTGATGAGCATCGCACATTACACCACTTATGGGCAGTGCATTAGCTTCCCTTCATTATATTATGTTGATTCTTTAGTGTAGACACCTAGATGCATTAGGTGGTCTGTTTTTTTTACGACAGTTTTTTATGCTCTCAGTCGATGTCGTGCATATATTGGAAGGAGGGGGAACTTCCCCTTTGGTTTAGAGTTTTTTTGTCTATTTTTTGAGAGATTTATGGCGATAGGATGATGACAGATGTGTTAATGCACATGTGGGGGCAGATGATGCCCAAGAGGGGGCAGCTAGACTTTCCTGCGAGGATTACTACAGATGTGCTTGACATGCTGGGTAGCGAGGACCAGCCTCGATTAGATATCGTTGCATATCCATATGTACAGTTGGATTAGAGAGTTTGTACGAACACCTTCTTTACCCAGGATTAACCACCTGATGATAGAGGTAAATTTAGCGTTATGTTTAATTTAATCTAGTTTCATTTTATTCTCTTTGTACTAAATGAGAATGAAATATTTTTTAAATTGTTATATTAAATTCATGTTTAATGAAATTGTCTAATTATTATTGTGTACTATATATTTTATAGATATTGACACATTTGATGGCGATGTGGGGCCTCCTCCACTGCAAGATGAGGATGAAGACATAGAGATGCATGATCAGCCAAAGATACCTCAGCTAGACAGACCTGGCCTTTGACGGAGGCCAGCGTAGAAGTTCTGATAGGACATTGCAAATAGGTTGTCCATATTATTAGTTGATTGAGGGGTTTGTCCTGTTCCGATGAAGGAGATTCAGAGGTAGGACCAGTACCCTGAGCTATGAAGGATGCTTCCTCTTGATATGAGGAGCTTGATGCAACACATTTTTGGTGCTTGCATTCATTTAAATGCCATCCCTGATTGCATTTCATCGTTTGATGAGAGTGGATATCCTCGGCCTCCTATTCCACCTCCTTCTCCATCAGTTGCTTCGACTAGTGATGCAGCCTCCACATCCACTGCACCTCCACCTCCTTCTCCTCCACCTTCAACATCTCATATGCCTTTCCCTCCACCATGTCCTCCACCTCCATCACCTCCTTCGTCATCTCCTCCACCTTCCCCTCCTTCAACAGATCCAACATCCGATCCGTTATACCTATCTAACTGGCCAGCCTCTATTGATCCATCAGCTCCCCATGATCCTCATCCACTAGTCTCCTCAGCTTTGGAGATGATGTTCATATTGGGTGGGATGATCCAGATTCCTAGAGATGTATTTCCTACTTATCTACATGATATTTTATTTCCTAGCAGAGGTACTGATCATGCCTATAGCTCTATTGTTGGAGGTGCCAATACATTTGGTGGGTTGACAGATAGTGATGATGATATGGTTCTAGGGATGGAATAGACATGTATATTTGACATTTATCATCAGTTTGATGTTATTGTTTATATATGTATGTATATATACACGCCATTTTCCATTTTGCAGATGTTGATATTGATGTTGATGATTATGTTGATGGTCATGATGTGTATGTTAGGTCAGGTTCGATGATGTTGTTTGTGTATTCCATTTTGCATACGTTGATGATGATGATTATGTTGATGGTAATGTACTTGTGTTATATGTTAGGTGAGGTTCGATGATGTTCATTAGATGTGTCTGGTGGTTATGTTAGAAAATGGAACTTGTGTTTTGTTACATGTTATTGTTAGATCATATGTGTGTTAGATGATGTTTAAATCTATAAGATGTATATGTTAGATGAATATGCAGTAACGTAATGTTTATGATGGTATGTTCATTCTTATTGTTATTAGTTTTATGTTAATGATGGTATGATGGTGTTTATTTTTATGTTTGTTAGATGGCAACAATGATATTAATGAGGATATGTTTATGTTTACATAATATAATTGAATAAAAAATATCATTGAATTAAATATTTGTATGAATTTTGTATTGATAATGGATGAAATTGTGACAACTAACTATATGATTTATGATTGTTGTATAATTTGTCATAGCATCGTGTTTATGAACACCACAAAAAAAATATAATTTATATGAACATGAATATGACCTATCAATGTATCATTCAAGATTTTTAATTTTTTGACAATGGCTCACTTTACAATGACAAATATCAAATATTTAATATGAAGAAAAACAAATAGTTAATTAAAAGAACACAATTTTCTCTCAACTAATGTAAAGCCACAACTTGCATTCTCCAAATAGATTATTATTATTAATCATGAAGTTGATTTGATGATCTTCAAGCCATTTTTTATCTCTTATTGTCATTCATAAAACATTGGCAAACATTGGCAATTATAATGCTTAGCATTATTTATAACAAAAACATCATGAAATACAAACATTCAAATATTGATGTAGAAATTAGAGAGCACATTAAATTTTCTTGGAAATTCATTGTTATCAAGGCAATAAATTAAGTCATTGTAGAGCTCAACGCTAGTAAAAAAATTGTTGAATTTTCAATCTCCATCAAGGTTACAAATGTGTCATTTTCTATGTTGGAGTTAACATTATAAATACAATAAAAACATTACATTATAACAAAAATTCAATTTAATCGAATCATATAGTAAAAAAAACATTACATTCTAACGGAAATGTCATAAATTAATGCAATTATAATTCTTAACATTAATATTTATAACAAAAACATCATAAATACAAGTACTGAAATATCAATATAGAAATTTGAGACCACCTTCAAGTCAGGAATAATATGTTGGCCTTTACGTTCACAAAAATAAAATTGAATCATGTAAGTTGTTTTTCATGGTGTATTTATATCTATACAGAAAATGGAATATGAGTAATTTGGACAATGACATATAATCATTCTATATAATCATAAATTACTTCATAGACATAAACCATTTTTCACATCACATAATTGGTTCTTAACCAACTGAAATTGTTTAGACACTGCATCTAGTAATCAACTTTCCATTTCCACCGTCATAACATGAAAAATAAACAATATAATTAAACAATCAAAGATAACAGTAACAAAATGATATCTCAATCTGTAAATGATGAAATAAAACATGTACATATCACTCTCATTTGTCATCACCCTCATTATTTTCCTCAGTTGGCATGATAGCACTCTTGTTCTTATAAACATGTTTAGATCTAGGGTTGTGTCTTAATATGAACCACCAATCTCTATCCAACACATCTGGGTGAAAGAACACTTGGTTGCAGTGTTTTGGGAAAACATAAGGCTCCTTAATTTCACCCTACATCTTTCTAGATTTGATACTTATCAACCCACTATCACTATCTTCCTTTACATTATTCCTATTGAATGTGTCCCATCACCTGCACCTAAAAATAACACCTTGGAAAGATGAGAAGCCCACTTGAATGATCTATTGTATCTTTCCAAAATAACCCAACATCCCTAGTACAAGGTTTCGATCTCGGTGGCTAGCATGACTAGATTGGTCGAACTCAACTTCCACTCCACAGTCTTGTGTAACACACCCATCATCAGCATCCTTGGTGCAAAAATGATGTACATAAGCCCACATAGATGGGAACGAATGCACCTGTAAGAAAAGTTAACAAATGATGATTTCATGTGTCTATTAACCCAACCATTAATATGTTAAACATCGATGTTATAATTCAAAGTTGCATTATAAAGTTAGAAATTATGTACATAAATATTTTATTATCGAGTTGTTGCACCCGATCCCAATGTTTAGCGCATCCTCCTCTTCAGGAGGGTAATGACCGAATGCACCATATTTCTCTCTGACTTGGTCTGCAACCCAACTATTGGGATAGATCATTGGCATATTTTCACTATTGGCATATTGGCATATTAATTTTTACCAATAGTGCGCAAAAACTCAAAATTTCAATACATCGCCAATATGCCTCCCTGATAGGTCGTTCAACAGGTAAAATGATTCTTACTTCACAATTTAATTTTTTAGCATATTATTTTTTAAATTTCACCTTTAAATTGTGCTATTTTAAAAAACATTAAAAAAATTTATGCGGTGCGTACGAGTCATTCAGCTCACACCACCAAACGGTATACCCTGTAAAATTTTACAGGGCACACCGCAAGCGGTGCGACCAAATGGATCAAACGCACCGCTTAACATGAAAAAATATTTTTAAAACAGTGAAATGCTTACTGATGCATTACACATTTATGAGCACTGACTTTCCAGTGCCCTTAAGTGTAATACACGCACTGGTAATGGTACATTTAAAAAAATAATCTCATTTATACGATGCGCTTATGTCACATATGAGCACCGTGTTTTCGTGCAATGACGTGGACTAAGTACACCGTTGACATGCTTCATCAACAAAATTAAAATTTAACAAACACTGGTGTGTTTAGTACACGAACGGGCACCAGAATGTCGGTGCTTGTCAATGTCTAATGCACCGGTATTCGTACATTTTAAAAAAAATCATTTATATGGTGCACTTATGTCACGTTAGTGCACCATTTTTTGGTGCAATGGCGTGCATTAGGTGCACCGTTGACATGTTTTCATAAAAATTAAAATTTCATAAACACAGCACTGCTTTTTAAAAACATTTAACGAGCACCCGCTTTCCGGTGCCCTTACCTTTAATAAATGCACCGGTATTCATATATTAAAAATAATAATGATTTATATAGTCCACTTTCAGATCTCGTACACCCACATCTAACGGTGCTCCTATGGCACGTCAGGGCATCGGGTTACAGCGTGATGACATGACATAGGTGCACCGTTAATAAATTTCAATTAAATTAGTTATTTTTTAAAGGCGGTACATTTGAATTCCTTGTGCGCTAATGAGATTTAGGCGCATCGTCAAAATGAGTTTTAGATTTCATGAAATATAACTAGCGGTGCAGGACATATTTAATTTAGCGCACCGTTGGTCGATGTCGTTTGTATATAAGTGCACCGCCCGCGGTGCTTTTATGATATTTTGGGCGCACTGATTGTCTTTTTTTTGTAAAAAAATTAATATTTGATTTTAGTAGATATAATTATTTTATATGTATGCTTATGAGACTGATTTATATTATATATGAAACAAAGACGTGATCGTTGCAAGGCTATGTAGCAGCGCGAGGCACAGGTAGATCAGGATAACTTCCGTAGAGAGTGGGATGCCAGGTAGAGGGAGAGAGATTTATACCTTCGTACCATTATGCATCAGACCAGACACCTCTTGAGAGTTGTTGGCCTCCTCAAGTTCTATGAGGAGGAAACACCACTCAAGGGGAACAGTACATTCCTGACCCAGTTGATTGCACGTTGGGATCATCGTAGGAAATCCTTTCAAGTTGGTCCTGATGAGTGGTTCCAATGTTGAGATATTGTAACTTCAAAGAATATTATAATTGTACTTTATTATTTCGGAGATGTTTCATTCCTTCGTAAGGATCTTATTGTATATACGGAGATGTTTATTCCTCCGTCAGAATGTGGTAACTCGGGTTATTAGACTTCCCTAGTGGAGGTCGGCCCTGTATGTGTTATGTGGGTCAAAGGGTTATTAGACCACCCTAGAGGGGTCGGCCCAGTCAGTTGTAGTGGGGTATTTAACCCATTGGTTAAATACGAGCCTACATGTACTTGTGTAAAAGATATGTCAGAAGTAGTGTATAAATAGAGGAGGTGTATTCCTCATTTGATACACTCACACACTTGAGAGAGGCACACTTGTGGAGGAGAGGTCTGCTATGGTGGAGGAGGAGATCATGTCTTTGGTTTGCATCTTTGTATATTGCTGGTCATCTATATTGAGGAAGCTTTACTGGGTTTTCTACCCCATGAGGGTTTCCCAGGATAAATCTGTGTCTCTTGTGTTTATGCTATGCTTGTTGTTTCTTCAGTGATCCTGTATATGCTATTATTGTGAAATGGAATGTAATGCTGCTATTTTCTGTCTTAGCATATTAAATTTTAACATCCAACACATTGAGGAGGACATATACTTTATCATCGAGCTCTCTAGGAGAGGTGAGGACCTTCCTTAGTTGCCTAAGGTTCCAGCTGGAGCTGTAACAGTGACTCAACTAATATATGTTCAGAGATGTGTTGATCCCAACATCCTCGATCCTTCTCAGTTTCAGGTCAGCGGTGGGAAGCTTTCCATTATTGCATTTGGTAGATAGGATGTGAGGTGCCTCTCTTTGTTGGTGACGACCATCGCGCATTACACCACTTATGGGCAGCACATTAGCTTCCCTTTATTATATTATGTTGATTCTTTAGTGCAAGCACCTAGATGCATTAGGTGGTCTGCTATTTTTTTACGATAGTTTTGTTATGCTCTCATTTGATGTCGTGCATCTATTGGCGAGAGGGGGAACTTCCTCTTTGGTTTAGAGTTTTTTTGTCTATTTTTTGAGAGATTTCCGGCGACTAGGCCATCTTTTGACCGGCTCCATCCTAGGTTGATGACATAAGTGTGTATGTGCATGTGGGGGCAGATGATGCCCAAGAGGGGGAAGCCAAACTTTCCTATGAGGATTGCTACAGATGTGCTTGACATGCTGGGTAGCGAGGACCAGCCTCGGTTAGATATGGTTGCATATCCATATGCTGGGTTGGATTAGAGAGGGTGTACCAACATCGTCTTCACTCGGGATGAACCACCTGATGATAGAGGTAAATTTAGCGTTATGTTTAATTTAATCTAGTTTCATTTTATTCTCTTTATACTTAACGCAAATGAAATATGTTTTAAATTGTTATATTAAATTCATGTTTAGTGAAATTGTCTAATTATTATTATGTACTATATATTTTATAGATATTGGCACATTTGATAGCGATTTGGGGCCTCCTCCATCGCAGTATGAGGATGAGGACATAGAGATGCATGATCAGCCAGAGGTTCCTTAGCTAGCCAGACTTGGCCTTCAACGGAGGCCAACGAAGAAGTTCCGATAGGACATTGCAATAGGTTGTCCATATTATTAGTTGATCGAGGGGTTCGTCCTGTTCCAATCAGGGAGATTCAGAGGTGGGACTGGTACCTTGAGCTATGGAGGATGCTTCCTCTTGATATGAGGATCTTGATGCAGCACATTTTTGGTGCTTACATTCATTTAGATGCCATACCTAATGGCATTTCATCGTCTGATGAGAGTGGAGATCCTTAGCCTCCTAGTCCACATCCTTATCCATCAGCTGCTTTGACTAGTGGTGCAACCTCCACATCCATTGCACCTCCACCTCCTCCTCCTCCACCTTCAACATATCATCCGCCTATTCCTTCACCGTTTCCTCCACCTCCATCACCTCCTTCATCATATCCTCCTCCTCCCCCTCCTTTGACAGATCCAGCATCTAATTTGTTATACCTATCCAACCGACCAGCCTCTATTGATCCATTAACCCCCCATGATTCTCATCCACTAGTCTCCTCACCTTTGGAGATGATGTTCAGATCGGGTGGGATGATCCAAATTCCTAGAGATGTATTTCCTAATGATCTATATAATAGTTTATTTCCTAGCAGAGGTACTAATCATGCCTCTAGCTCTATTGTTGGAGGTGCCGATACATTTGGTGGGTCGACAGATAGTGATGACGATATGGTTCTGTGGATGGAATAGACATGTATATTTGGCATTTATCAGCAGTTTGATGTTATTGTTTATATATATTTCTATGTCATTTTCCATTTTTCATACATTGATGTTGATGATTATGTTTATGTTTATTTATATGTTGATGGTCATTATGTGTATGTTAGGTCAGGTTCGATGATGTTCATTAGATGTTTGTGTTTTCCATTTTGCATACGTTGATGTTGATGATTATGTTGATGTTTATTTATATGTTGATGGTAATGTACGTGTGCTATATGTTAGGTGAGGTTCGATGATGTTCATTAAATGCGTCTGGTGGTTATGTTAGAAAATTGAACTTGGTTTCTCCTACGGAATGTTGTACGAGTCATTGATCTCTTCGCGACTTCTCTCGTTTGTTGGTATTTCATGAGTTCCTCCTTCAATCTGGCAGACATCTTTTTCTTTAGCTTCACCTGTAGTGAATGCCATCTCACTTTCTTCCTCTTCATTGTCCAACCATACCTCTAGTCTTCTTTCTGTAGCAGCATCTCTAAATGAATAAGTTTCAATCCTATGTCAACTAATTCTCTGTCATACTCCTCTTAACTCATCCTTTTGATACCTTCTGCCTTAGCATCTTTTCTTATGTTGTGATTTTCCTTTGAACCTCTGCAATGACTTGCAATAGTCATTGTCTCAATTTCCTCTTCCTTTGTGAACTTCATCTTATTCACTTGTGGAATGCTCCCAAGCCTTCTCTCATCAAGTCTTCATACCTACTATACCTCAACAATATATCTCTCCTTGAGCTTGTCCTTTTGGTATCCTTGGTTCCTTCTCCTCTAGAACCACTTGATCAACTTCCTTTGCTCCTATTGGATTCTACAGATCTACTTCTTCTCTGAGAACATTCAACTTGTCCCCTTCTTATCCAACCTCTATTGGATCCTTAGGTTCTGCCACTGCTTCATCTTTTCTCTAAGAGTTCACAAAATCTTCTCATCAAGAACACACATGTTCTTTGTCATAACTTTCAAATTGTATGCTACTATCAACCTTGTCATAGGATTCAGTCTGCAACAATCTCAAACCAGAGTTAATACAAATATATCAATCAATCTCTTATAAGATCTGTACCAAGACCTTATCATTCTCCCTTTTGATCCATCTCCTTTGGACTAATACCTGCCCTGATTTCTCCTTTTAAGAGCACACTAGCTCCCACTGAATTTTCATTTTCTTATAACATAAGTCTTCCACTTGAATAACCTTCTCAACACAATTTTTAGCCTTCAACTTCAACATAAATTGAAAACCAAAATTTGATTTACCTCTATTTCCTTCATGGCAGCTTCAACTCCCTTTCTGCTCTGATTCTTCTTCCACCTGACTGCAATGGTTTTTCTGATCTCCTTTCAGTGCACGCATAATCCTTTTTCTGCTCTGATACCAAATGATGTAGGTGGGATAGGCAAAACCAATCCAACCCACTTACCACAGGATTAGTGTGATTCCATACTTTAGCAGAACCACCAAACCTAGCAAACAAGGCTAAGTCTTCCTTTAAACAATCATTCAAGAGAGGAATTCAAACCTGCAGTGAACTGAGTTTTATATAAATTTAGGGTCTCACCTGAATGCGTAGCGTCGAGAAAAACACCTTCCACAATAACCTTCTGCAAATTCCTTCTGCATTTACCTTTCGTCAACCGCCTTTCGAAATCGCCTTCCTTCCGCAATTGCGGCGTGCCTTCGCAACTTCCTTCCGCAATTGGCATCTACAAAGTTCCCTTCCGCAATTTTCTTCCTTCCAAAATTGCGAGTGTTCCTTCCGCACTTCCTCAAAATTGTCTTCCGCAAACACTTCCCACAACTTACCTTCCGCAACTTCTTTGGACCGTTGGATCGGCAAGTGTTCTTTCTGCTACTTCTTTGGACCGTCGGATCCACAATCAATGGTGGACTCCAACCTTATGTGCTAACTCTGCATCCTCTCTAGCCATTAACCTTCGATCTCATTCTCCTATGGAACGTTGTACGAGCCGTTGATCTCTTCATGGCTTTTCTCGTTCGTTGGTCTGTGGTCAACTACGGAATGCTTAGCTTTGGATTTGCGGATCTCTATCTCATGCGCATGTTCACTTCGTAAAATCCTTTCCCCGTTATTGATCTATCTTCTTGCTTTGATCTGGATCATCCAAACTCTACAAATGAACCAAATGTAAACTCTGTGATTCTGCGTTGATTGATCATAGAATCGATCAATCATTCTCTTCAACACTAGACTTGATCTCCTTTGCTGGATATGATCATCATCTACATAGTTTAACTTCTGTGGATTCGTATGCACAGAGCATCAATCCTTTCAGTGATCGATGACACAGGGTTTATACTGTGGATTATAACGTTTACTCAAGCCTTACACACACAGAGACCAATCAACAATCTTCTACAACATTCAATCTATCATAAAGCCCTAATTTCAGGCTTCTATATGCACAGATTTAATCAAGCATTTAACAAATATTCAGACTGTCAATACTTCATAATTCACACACAGATAATTGTTTCCCTATCATATTTCAGGCATACAGAGAACCCTATCATAATCCAGACATGAATTCATCCATTCATACAAAGACATGCACAATTATCCTTCTTCACTCAATCACATAAGAGACCTGTACATTCACCATTGTCTCAGAACCTGTGTTTTGATTCTCTTAGGTATGATACAAACATGACCAATTATCTTGTCCTGATTTCTCACTGTTTGGCCACCATGGTTATGCCTCGTAAGCTCATACATTTATACAGAATGATTCTGAAACTAATTCTAGTTCAGATCCACAATCCACTCAACACACTCCTACATATCAGCAACTGTTTCTAAGATTAGAAAACCCTCAAACCTAGCTCTATGACTCGCTTGTGAGATCCTTTGATATCCATCGAATGCTGCCATTAGATGTGGATGTAGTTACATGAATTAGCTAAATGACTCATCACTCACCTAGTGACTCATCCCCAATCTAGAATCACACTAAAACATAGCACTATTTACAATATTTCATCAACGACCTCTAATTCAGAAAATGAAGACCCCTTCTAGGTCTGATCAAACATTGGACTTAGATGGAGAGCAGGATGCTCCTGCATCAGTTATCAAGGCAATAAATTAATTCATTGTAGAGTTCAACACTAGTAAAAAAATTGTTGAATTTTCAATCTCCATCAAGGTTACAAATGTGCCATTTTCTATGTTGGAGTTAACATTATAAATACAATAAAAACATGACATTATAACAAAAATTCAATTTAAACGAATCATATAATAAAAAAACATTACATTCTAACAGAAATGTCATAAATTAATGCAATTATAATTCTTAACATTAATATTTATAACAAAAACATCATAAAATACAAGCACTGAAATATCAATATAGAAATTTGAGACAACCTTCAAGTCAGGAATAATATGTTAGCCTTTACGTTCACAAAAATAAAATTGAATCATGTAAGTTGTTTTTCATGGTGTATTTCTATGTATACAGAAAACAAAATATGAGTAATTTGGACAATGATATATAATCATTCTATACAATCATAAATTACTTCGTAGACATAAACCATATTTCGCATCATATAATTGGTTCTTAACCAACTGAAATGGTTTAAACATTGCATCTAGTAATCAACTTTCCATTTCCACCGTCATAACATGAAAAATAAACAATATAATTAAACAATCAAAGATAACAGTAACAAAATGATATCTCAATCTGTAAATGACGAAATAAAACATGTACATATCACTCTCAGTTGTTATCACCCTCATTATTTTCCTCGGTTGGCATGATAGCACTGTTTTTCTTAGAAACTTGGTTATATCTAGGGTTGTGTCTTAATATGAACCACCAATCTCCCTCCAACACATTTGGGTAAAAGAACACTTGGTTGCAGTGTTTTGGGAAACCATAAGGCTCCTTAATTTCATCCCACATCTTTCTAGAGTTGATACTTATCAACCCACTATCATGATATTCATTTACATTATTCCTATCGAATGTGTCCCACCACCTGCACCTAAAAATAACACATTAGAAATATGAGAAGTCCACTTGAATGATCTCTTATTTCTTTCCAACATAACCCAACATTCCTCCTACCGGATTTCGATCTTGGTGGCTAGCACGACTAGATTGGTCGAACTCGACTTCCACTCCACAGTCTTGTGTAACATGCCCATCATCAACATCCTCGGTGCAAAAATGATGTCCATAATCCCACATAGATGGGAACGAATGCACCTGTAAGAAAATTTAACAAATGATGATGTCATGTGTCTATTAACCCAACCATTAATATGTTAAACATAGATTTTATAATTCAAAGTTGCATTATAAAGTTAGAAATTATGTACATAAAGATTTTATTACCGAGTTGTTGCACCCGATCCCAATGTTTAGCGCATCCTCCTCTTCAGGAGGGTAATGATCGGATGCACCATATTTCTCTCTGACTTGGTCTGCAACCCAACTATTGGGACAGATCATTGGCATATTTTCTTTTAAATGATCTAGAAAAGGCATGCTTCTACCGTGCAACTGCCTGAATAATTTTGTGTCAATGTCCCATTTCCTCCTCTTATCTTCATACAATGCGGCTCGTGACTGTGTTGCCTCCGCATGGTAAAGAATGAATTTATTGATTGCATCAATTTCTAAATTTTTTGTTGTATTCATGGAAACAAAACCACATTCAATACATATGGGATCAAATATAGATTTTGAAGTTTGTTGTGAATAGTTACTATATGGAAAATTGAATATGGAAAGATAAGTGACTTACTCTTTATCATGTGCCTTTTTCCATTCATTTCCAGTACCTCCCCTTCCCTTCTGTTCTCATCGTGTTCATCATCCCAAATCACTATGCCTAGTGTGTCATTGATTTGCTTGATATACTCACTAGAATAATAGAACACCTCATATACTATGTACCCCTCTGTCATAGACCCCTCGGGTTTTTCCCTCTGTCAAACAAACCCCTTCACTTTTTTCATAAACCTCTCTAAGAATAACATCGAGCGACAAGATACCACCCCAACTAATTCAACCTCATCAACTAGGTGAATTAGAAGATGAACCTGCAAGTCCATGAAACTTGACGGCAATTCCTTCTCAAACATACAAACAATCTCAGCTATCTCTTCACACCACCATGGAATGCTAACGATGTAAATCTCCTTTGATGTAATCCACCATACAAATGCAAATAGTCTAGATATGGCATGATGCAAGTCATTAGGAAAGTCATGGTTCACACACCCATGCACAAACAACGGATAATGACACTATAATGTAAACACAAAAAGTTAATTGCATTTTAACTTTTGCAGAAAAAGATATAAACAAATAGTAATAACAATTTGTTGGCATTATATGGACCCTTAGAAGGTTGAGATGGTCATGTGATTTCAAACCCGAAAATGTTTGATCTGTAGTGAAGCAACGTCGTAGAGTAGACCCGTAAAAAGAAGCTTCCTTCACACCCAATATAACTTCTTTTGCCAAATTAAGATCATCTTTCTTCAAAATCCATGGGACAAGCCTCTCCTCTATTTTCTTGTCTTGGCAGTATTTGAAGAAATAAGATCTTTCCTTACTTTCATCTTGTCACTTTTTTCGATTATATGTGACGCCACAAAGAACATGAAACATTTTTAAATATATTGCATGGGATATAGTAAGTGGGAAATCTTAAGAAGCTCCCAATATGGGAGCTCGTAAAATATTGATTTCCTTTTCATCCATTTGGGCATTTTATCAACATAGGTGTCGAAGAATTCAGGATCATCGATCACGGGTTTCACATTTGAATCGAACATCTATGTGTATTACTTCTCCTTCTCTCAGTCATATTCCCTAAGCCAGTCAGTTGGTGTCATTATTTCAGGCCTTTGGGTTCTCTCTTGTTTACCATTGAAAGCGGATTTTGCTCTTCTATAATAGTGGTTTTCTGGGAGGAATACCCTAGAGAAGTCGTACACTGACTTTCGTAGGTATTTGGACCACCTAGCCTTCATAGAAGGTCCAAAACATTTACATCCATAAAAATCTTTTGTTACAATACCTACGATGTTATATTAAAGAGAGCACCTTAGTGTTGAAGATGAAGACAGTCACACCGAATTAAATATGTCAAAAATTATTGCTTTGAATATAAAAACAAATAAAACAACATATTTACCCGAGAAAACTCCTAACCACGGATAATCATGTGTGGTGTATGCACGTATACACATCATATACATGTATCCCTTCCCATAATTCCTTGAATTCATCGATCAATGCTTGTAGGTAAAAATCCATATTCTTTAATCATCTTTTACCAGGGACTATAAGAGCCAACATAAGATGTTCATTCGTCACAGAAAACCATGGGGGGGTATTGTTATTGATCACTACTACAGGTCAAACAGTATAGATGTTGTTTGGTTGGGAATATGGGTTGACGCCATCAATGACAATGCTCAATCGGAGGCTATGTACTTCATCCTTGAATTTATCAGGCCATGTATCCTCTATATGCTTCATGGCTATTGAATATGTTGGGATTTGCGTAACTCCTTCCTCACTTCGGTTCGATGCATGCCATCCCTGCATCATAGCTAATTCTTTGCAATGAAAGATCCTTTGAATCCTTGGGATTATAGGCATGTGCCTCAATATCTTATGAGGAGGACCATGTTCTTTAGACTTTTTATTCAATTCTTTGTATCTGGAAAGCCCACATTTTGGACATATCTCTTTGTCTACATATCCGCCTCTATATAGAATATAATCATTAGGGCATACATGATATGATATGCACTCTACACCCAACATTTTCAACATTTGTTTTGTCTCTGCGCAGCTATCGGGAAAGACATTATCATTCGGAAGTACCTCATCTTTGAATAACCTACAGTTAGTGGGAAATAAAAATGTACAATGTCATTTAACGTTCATAAAATTGACCATTTTCAATGATGATTGTGTCACAAGTTTCCTCAAAATATAATGTAGTTGATGGTCAGTTACCTCAACATTGCCAAGAAACATGCGTCTGACATGCCATACTTTGCTTTCAAGCTATATAGTAACATTGTTGTCTGCAACTATGTAGACTTTGACTGGCCAGATCCAAATAAAGGTGTAGTGGAAGTCGATTTAAGGCTTTCGAAGAAGGCTTCAATAATATGAGAATCATCCACTAGCTCATTGTCCTAGAATGTATGGAACAACATTGCATCCATGGCACTCCTTTGTCGTAATATCTCATCCACACCAACCTCTACATCATTGCCTCCATTTCCAACATGTGAAGAACTACTATTACTATTGGCATTCCTAATTGGTGAGTATGGATGCAGTGGAAATTGAATAGGTGGTTGATTCAACCATGCTTGGTATGCTTCCTCTCCAAGTCGTGCTCTTTTTTCAGCCTTCTCTCTATTTGACATTGTACTTGGGTGCAACTCAAGATGGTAGGTGGGTCCCCCATCATCAGAATCCTAATTTCAAAAATATTGAACATTACATCAAGGATGTTAGTAACCAAAATGCAATTGGTTTGATCTAGCATTATAGAAAAGAATTATTACAAAAGCATGAGAATCACTTCCAATAGAAAATGTTAAGTTGGAAACAATTTATAAAGAAGACGTTAAGATTGAGCGATAAATTAACATCAATTCCACATTAAATATGAAAATTTAAAATCGAGCAACACATTTTCAAATTGAATTTATAAATTAAATTAACAATTTGTAAAACATAATTTCAAGCTGAGCAATACATTAACATGAATCCATTGAAAATTAACAAATACAATTAATCAATGTTTTTTTGTCTTGCGCCCCAAGAGAACATCTAAAGGTAATCCCAATACAAGGCGTCTCTGACGAGCGGTTGGTGGTCTACGGAAGTTGTATTTCATTAACAAATCATCACCGGGAGAAAAACTACGTATTGCATGTACAACAACAAATATCAACACTTTCCTTTTC
The DNA here is from genome assembly GCA_027924585.1 of Larix kaempferi. Classification (NCBI taxonomy): domain Eukaryota; kingdom Viridiplantae; phylum Streptophyta; class Pinopsida; order Pinales; family Pinaceae; genus Larix; species Larix kaempferi. The sequence goes on along the minus strand of BSBM01000241.1, from coordinate 5,214,285 downwards.
ATAAAGAACTCTTGGTCGTTTAATTGTTCCTCAAATGAACAATTTGGAGAAAATAAAGAGCACCTAGAACTATTTATGAACCCTGCAATGTTCCCATGAGTGTGTGGACAACCATCTATATACAAGAGGTTCTTCCTGTTAAAGTTTCCAGAAACATAACCATCCATGCACATACTATGCATGGAAATCTTGTGCTTGTATTTAACAATATTCAAGTAATCATACCAACAATAGATAGGACCTCAAAATGTAATAAGTGATACTGACTGTTTGGGAGGAACGAGTACATGTGAAAATATAAACAACCCAAGATTTGCAGCATCTATATTAGACTTGGTAATCATAAAATGATTACCGCAAAAGGAGAATTTGGTTCCAACATCAGGCACAGGTAGAGAATATGGACAAGTGCCATATAAAGCGCGGTTGTAAGAAGTTTGATATTTACTTTGCAAATTCACATGAAGGGAGAAATCATCGCTACCCTCCAACAATTGGACAGACCTCGGTATGTACTTAGACAGTTTTTCTCTCAAATCATGCAACTTTTTGGATCTTCTAGTAGAGATGGGTTGAGTGGCATTCATATCATACTTTGAATCACTGTAAATTTCAAATGATTGAACATAAGCAGAGGGGTTCACCAATTTAGGATGAGACATAGTTGTTTTTCCTTCCAACTTTTTCAAAAATGAGCATAGGGAAGTGTTCTTGCGTGCCTTTTCTATATCACCTATTGGAAGTTTTACTGCAGTAGGGGGTATTAGACCATCGACATTGGGTAATCTATCATTGGTGTAATGGGTGAGTGTGACACACTAAGGGTTCTCCTTCAACCTTGGACATTTTGAATAACCACAAACTATTGGGGTGTCATAAAAGAGTTCCATATCATGACGAATTACCGTCAATGAACCAGGATGGTGGCTTGAAGATGGAATGTTACAATTGGCAGGGTGAAGCAGCTGACCATTTTCATCCACAAACTGTTTGTGGTATCTTGCTCCTGATAAGACCTTCCGACGTTTTGAAACTAGTGGAATGTCTTGTGCATCCAAACTCAAACCCGAATCTTGATCCTGCAATAAATCGATATTCAAATTCACATGGATAAGTAACATAAATTCAAATAAGTAGTCAAAATATAAATAAAACCTGAACTTACCAAGGATGGAAAGGGAGAACTTGTCTAAATTTGAACAATATGGTATGAGTTGGAATATGAAGAATTGGCCATTTGATACTACAAACTTTTCTTCCTGCATTTGAGCCAAATCACAATCAATATACATCTCTACAGTCCTAATATATTTTCAAGAACTACATCACAATCTAACTTCCAATATAGTTTGGAAACCATTTTGTAAGAATAAGGTGAGTTTAAGCAACATATATATACTATGAAATATTGTAATTGGTCTGGTTAAATACTAAAAGAACATTTGGGATGAATATATAATTTTAAGTGGACACATAAAAACAAAAAATTTACAAATTAAACCGGTGTGTTTATTTATATATAAACGCATCGGTGCGCTCACATATAGAAAACGTACGCTCACATATAGAAAATGTACTGGTGCGTAACGAATATAAACGCATCGTTGGAGAACATCCGCAAAAGCCCCCACAGTGGAAAATATTCGCTACATTTGGTAGCGGATATTTCTACATGAAATTTTTACAACATAATTCATTATGGTGTGCTTCCTATACATAAGCGCACCAGGGCGTCCGATTATATATAGAAAGCGTAGGGTGATATGGGGCCACTTTCTTGGTCGAATCTGTAACCATGTCGGCCCTGTTAAGTTTTTTTTTTCTTTTTTTAATTTTTATTAAAAAATGCATGCATCCAAATTAGTGCGTTTGTATTACATGAACGTACTAGTGCGTCCATTGACCTAACGCACCCGATATGACCTGCGTCGCGTCATTTTTTATTATTTTATAAAAATGCAAAAGTCATTTTTTGTGTCTCGGTTCTCTGTTCTTGGTGCGTCGCATTTACTATAACGCACCGGATATGACTTGTGTCGGGTTGATTTTTATTATTTTACAAAAATGCAAAAGTTGATTTCCGTATCTCGATTCTCTGATCCTAGTGCGTCCTATTTACTGTAATGCAACGGTGCATTTTTGTTACTAATGCACCGGGGCATTTCATGTATTCAAGCGCACCGATATCAAATTTATTCTTTTTTTAATATATTTTTGTCATATTTTGAAGGTCTGTAATTTTTTTGTATAATATATTGATAGATTCTGTATTGAATGGTACAGGTTGTTTATTGATAGAAAATGCATGCTATGAGTTCAATGAACAACTTTAATCAACATGATGGGAGCACATCTAGAATTACAAAGAAGGCAAGTGCTTTTAATTATTTTTTGTATTTAAATTAATTTGTTTGAATTATTTGTAAAGTTAACTAATATGTTGGTTAATTTGTGACATGCAGAGCAAAAAAATGAATAAGCTCGATAAGATTCTTACCAAACTAATTCTGGAAGAGCGTAAAACGTCAATGGAAAAGTTGCAGAGGGATGAATCAGGTGAATAAAAAATAAGTCAATATGAATTATTTAATGAAATTTGAGTATTAAATGTCATGTCCCAAATTTGGTATTGGGTCAAAATGGCCTAATCACATTGGCCCTATTCATTAGAGTTTGTCAAATTGATGCTAAAGGTCAAATAATTGCCAAGGAGGAAAATTACTAGTTTCCTAGGTTTAGGGTGGAAGCTTTGGGATTTGGCATAATGGGGATAATAAATGATGTTTGAACATTAGAATGGCATAAATATTTAATAAAGGAGATAAATAAATATATACAAGTGAAAATCAAAGTGGCATTTCATCATGAAGACACATGGAGGAAGTGGGACCCACATATGGCTAGATTTCCCCACTACACTTGGCATCATTCTCTCACCAATTCGAATTCAAGGTGAATGGTAACATACTTGGGGGAGTCCAAAAGGTATTATTCATTGCATTACTCATCCAAGGTCGAAATATAGAGGAAGAGTAACTCCCATGGAAGAGGAAGAGGCAAATTGGAGCTAGTGAGACACTTGGGCTAGATTCCCTAGCTCTATGACAACAATGATGAAGATGCTATGACACCTATGACACAAATCAGACCTGAAGGCTGACATATGACATATATGACATGTCAGGGCTAAAAATAGACTCCAAGAGGGCGCTCAAGGGTGTTAGGGCAGCTAAGATGCTTCCACATGTGATTTGGTGGAAGTGGGAGACTAGGAATTGTTGTACAAGTGGCGTTCTTTGGAATCTCTTCCCAACTTGAGTTGGCATGAGTCTCTTGGAAGGAATTCGACCCATGGAGGACATTAGAAGTTTATAAATTTCAATAACAAAGAATGAAACCAGCTTTTGATCATTTGTAGAATTTGCAATTGCATTTGTGAAGAGGGAGAGCTAGTGGATGACTAGTTTCTTGCCTTAGCCAATTTCGAGGGTGAAAGATTCCCATCCAAGTTGGCAATTGGAAAGGCCATTCAGACCTTTCATTTGGAGCTTTAATGGAGTCTTTATTTGCAGGTGTAAGCTACAGGGAATCTCATGGTTTCTTCTATTGCAGCTCGCTCCTTCAACCATTTCCAGTTTTGATGGCATATTCTTGATCCTTGAGGAAGGGCGTTTTTGGTGAGCTATTGTACTCTTTGGGGGAGCTTTTAATGCCCCATTTCTTTTGTAATATGAAGTAAATACTCTGTTCTTCATCTCCAGAAAGTTTCAGGTCGAAATTCCAAGTAGAAATGTATAAATCTCATTTTTAATGGAAGAACAATGCCATTTCCCCACTACCTTGTTGTGAACCAATGTATTGATGATGATTTCGAATGAATGGATGATTATCTGATATATTTGTGATCAATATACTTCCATGGATGTCTTCTACAAGTTTCATGTACTGTACTTGAGCATTTGAAGCATTTTTACTCAGTTTAGTTGTATTGGGAGGTGAAATAGTGCCATTTCCCCAAGGGTCGAATTGGGGATTTTTGCAGTTGAATGGGAGAGGGTGAGAACAGTTGTAATAAACCATTAATGGTGCATATGAGACCTTAATAACATACTTAACACATTACATACCTCTGTTCATAAATTTGAGTGGGTTTGGAGGCATTTGGGAAGCCATTTTCAGTACTTACCTCAAGGGGATTTGAACCCCAAATTACTAGTAAAATTGCATACTTGGTCCAGAATCTTAAGAGAGTTTGCAAAGGTCTTTTGGTGGCCATATGTTATCCCTGAACATCATATTCAATTCCTAATATCATTCATAAACCTTCCTTGAATATTTGAAGGCATTTGGAGTCAATTTGAGACCTAGAGACCAATACTAGTCAAAGGGAAATCACTAGTAAAGTTACCTACATTGACCAGAATTGAAAGAGTATTTGCAGAAGTGTTTTAAAGGTACAAAGGCATCCCTGAAACACATATTTATGTTCTAATATCATTCATATACCTTCTCAGAAGATTTGGGATCATTTGGGGCAAATTTGGGACCTAGAGATCGAAACTAGTCCAAGGTCGAACCAAGGAAAAAAGTGGAAAATTGCAATTTTAATAAAATTCCTAACAAGGGACATTACATTAAACTACTTAAGAATATCCACTAATATGTTTCAAATAACATAATTGACATATGTTGAATGTTATGCAGAGACTAACATCAACAGAATTCAATGTCATCATAAGAAAAACAAATTATGGAAGATGCAAATGATGATCAATTGGTCCTTAGCTCATATGGAGTGATGCTGGAAGTTAATAGAAGGGGCAAATAATTTTACAATCCTATGAGAGATTTAGTGGAAAGAACGTACAGACATAATTTTCACTTACAATACAGAAACTAATCAAATTATTCCAAGAATCAGGTCATATGTAAACTACAAGAAGTGTTCCTAGAGCAATGGTCAATGAGACCCGTCAGGCTTGCAATAGCAAAAACATACAACAACAAAAAATAATCATTCAAAAAGTAATATTCCTAAACATGTTTATGTAGAATATGTATCCATAACTATTACAAAGTGTCATTCATTCAATAATTTTAATTTTGTCTGCATATTTATTTTTTATATCAACAAAAAAATAATTTAATGTCATTTTACATTTTCAGAAATATTATGAGAATCCCAAAGGATGAACGAGGTGATATGTGAAATATTCCATTAGGGATGTCCAAGAAAGTGTACAAGGAGATGGTAAAGGAAATGGACATAATTGCATCGTAGGAAGAGCCATCTCAACAGCAACGTGCTTCAAATGTATAAAATCATTGGTTTTTAGGTTTATGTTATACATATCATTAATTAATTCAACATTAAATATTAATTTTCAATTGTTTTGTTGCAAAAAAGAAAGGAAAATGGAACCCAGTCAGCACACAAGGCATGACGACAAAGAAAAAAGGGGTTGATAGCAAAGTTTGTCAATATTTGTGATTTCATTGTAAGAAATAAATATTTTGTAGTGGTCGTGATTGGTATATTTAATTTTTTTTGTTTTCACTGGAAATCCTTGCATGTCTTCAAACAGGTGTTAACATACAAAGAGGAGCCATCCGAAGAATTGATTGACATTGGGTTAAGCAAGGGTTGCGAGTATATGTTGGCGTATCAAAAATTAATTGTGGATTTTGTAAGTCTCTATGTTGTTTTACTTCTCTCATTTTATAATTAATAAAACAACAAAAATCTTTTATATTAAATCTATGACTTGTGACGAGGCATAACACTTGCATGAAACAAAATATGGAGTGCATCCAACATAATACTTGTTGATAGAGGGCATGAGATTTGGTTTTGAGAGAATTTGTATCATTCATGAGTCGATTATTTCTATGGTATGTTGGTTTTCAATTTCCATTCATGTATACTTTCTATTTATTTTTCAATATTCCCGTCGGTAATGTATATACACTCAGTATACTTTATTTTTATGTTTGCATATGGAAGTTGAAGAAGAGGAAAACAATCGAGCCAATCAACAAAACATTAAGCAAATAAAACCAATTGATGCAAGTGGCTCGAGCACTGATAACAGTTCCAGTGAAGAATGATACTCCATATTTAATTTTGATGTTAATGCAACTTATTGTAGCTTGTTGTATATTTTGAAATAATTGTCTGTGAAAATTAGACATTTTGTATAATAATGTACTGGACACAGTGTTTGAATTCAAAAAGGATTTACCAATAAGTGTAACAGTAATTACATGCATGTTTGCATTTTGATTATTGTTGTCTCTATCTTGTCGTATTTTGTATGACAAAGGCACTCTTATTGATATATAATAAAACAAACTTTTTTATTCTATTCCATTATTCAATATTATTGTCAAATGTTACATGTGAAATGGTACATTGGTAATTTTTTTCCAAGAAAAAAATGTGTATTTTCATTCAAGATGGAGCAAAAATACATTCTTCAATGCCATACAACAGTAGTAAATGGTACATTAGTAATTAAATGTATGGATGCTTAAATATTACAATGGATTCTTGCATCTATGGTATAAGAAATTAATCCAAACAAATAATTTCAATAATTAAAATTGAAATGAATTTTACTATAAATAAATATTCAATTTCAGATGAATAATGGAATTAAAAAAATAAAAAATATAATATATATATTTGAATGAAATATCAATATCCATTATTCAAATAATCATATTTGGTGTTTTTACTAATATATGTTGCACCGGGGCTCTTATACGAACATTGTGCACCGGTGTGTATAAATAAAAATTACGCATCAGTGCATGTATAACATTATGCACCGATGCATTTTATTTTATGAATCGCACCGGTTCAAGTAGATGGATTATGTGCACCAAGAATGATCAAAGCTTGTGCCCACTAGTTTTTAGTTTTTAGCCTGACGGTGTGTTTGATGTGTCAAACTACACCAGGTCATGTTGATAATTTGTAAGCACCAGTGCGTTTGAATATTAAATGCACCGATGTGTTTGAATATTAAATGCACCAGTGTGACATGATAAATGTACATCACTGTTAAAATTAAAAATAATGAAAAAAATGTACATTGTGTATGATGCAAAATATCGCAACGGTGCATTTATGTTGTAAAGATGCACCTGTGCGTATATTCTATAAGCAAGCACTGGTGAGGCGTTGAAATTTGATTATTTATGGTGCTTGTTCTGGTTGAGTTCATAGGTGCATCTTTTGTAATAATACAGCACTGGTGTGTCCAAGTTATAAACGCACCGGGGCACGTAAATTCAGTTGTGTGCACCAATAAACAAATATTCGCTAAAACCTTCATCCGCCAAGTATTTTTTAGTTATAAAATGTATCTGTTATGACCTCCGTAAAAAAATCTGCTACCATTGGCAGAGGTTGTAGCAGAGGTTTTTTTGACAATTTTTACCAATCTTGTAACACTAAAAACATCTGATATGACCTCCTCTACAGGCTCTTTTCCTTGTATTGTCCCATTGCTTCATAAAGTGTCTTTGGATTATCAAATTCCATTCTATATTTATAAAAACTTGGTAAAAAGCTTAAGAATCTTTTTATTTTTGGCTTTTCTCCAGTGAGGTAGGGTACATATCTTAGTAATGATAGAAACTTGGTACAGAAATCGTGCATTGACATCTGACCCAATATTGATTCATAAAATTCTTTTGCTTTCCCTTCATAATAATATTCGGAAATATATTATTTCTTAAATTATTTCTTAAACCATTTCCAGCTTACCTTTCGTTCGTTAATTACTTTAGCCTTCTTTAAATCTTTCCACCAAATTTCATCTTTTCCAACTAGATTAAATATGGCCATTTTTGCTTTCATTGATTTAGAATAATTATACATTGTAAAATACTTTTTCATTCCTGATAATCAAGCCTCAACTTCTTCTCTGCTTTTTTACTTCACCGTAAAAAATGGGAGGTTTAATTTTCTTAAATTCACAAGTTATTTCATCATTATACCTTTTCTTCCTTGCTCATTTATATTCAGTGCCACTACTAGAATCATTTGACTCACTGTCAGTAGAGCTATCACTAGAGGAAAAAGGTTCATAAGAGGAATTACTTCTTTTATATTTACGTTTCTTTTTATTACATGCTTGACCCGTATCCTTAGATATCTCAGTTAATTTAAATAAAAGAGCCTCATTCAAATCCCCTTGAGTTCTCATCACTCGCTCATGCTCAGTTTTAAAGGTTTGAAGTTCAGCCTATAAATCTCTTACTGTTTGCAAAATTTCAGCTTGATTGTTGTTATTGTTATTATTATCATGATATTGTTCTTCTTCATTCATGTCTACCCATATAGGTGGGGTAGGGGGTCGTCCTTCAACCATTTTCCTGCAGTTTTAATAACACAACCTTCTTCTATACAAATAAGAAGAAACAAAATAACACACATAGTCAGTTTTCTCATTCTATAAATGGACTCCATGAGGTCAAGTGTTGTAACGTTTCTATGATACCATATTGCAACATACCCAAAAACATTAAAAAAATAAAATGTGTTTTCCTTTGAAAACACTAATATAATCAAATCCTAAGGTTATGTTCCAAATTTAAATGAACAGATTTCCGAGGTCGTTTACATAATCAATTAGGTACTAAACCGTTAATTCATGAATTTATATATACGCATATATTTTTATACCGATTTGTAAAAGTGCCATGTTCCTTCCTTTGCAAAAAATATCAAAATGTTGTGAATGCTAAAATCCAAATCTAGGGGCCTCATGACCTCCCTAGGAAAAAGGTTGTCAATGAGTATAAGTCGTAAGGGAAAGAATTGATCTAACATAAAGACATGTTGGTCATCAACCAACCTATGAAAACCCAAAGTTTCCAAGCATACAGTCTTGAATCCCAAGTTCAATATCAACCAAGGTGACACGCAAGCCATCAAGTTTGTAAACGGTTTCCCACCAAGTTCTAAACATTAAAACTTAATTGTCATTTTGAAAGGGTCGTGACAAGCTATTTGTACAAATTATTTGCATAGGAATAATAACTGTTGTTAATGCAGGTACCCACAATCACCAACACAACATTTTCCAACGAGGATATGTCGACCAACATTTTAAGGCATCAAACCCACATTAAAATTTTGATCTACTACTATGAAGGGTAACAAGTTGAGTTCGTTGAACAAATCAAATCGACACTGGTAACAAAATATAGGGGTGTTTGATCCCAAGGCACTAATCAAATGTTGATCTACTATATTTGTAGCAGATTGTATCCGTTTATATGTTGTACTTGGTTACCACCGGATGGCACAGGGTCCCCCGATTACAATAGCACAACAAAAACAAAGAGAAGGGTTTACTTCTTGTTATTGCATGATAGAGGGGAGGATGATAAGTCAATCTGTGACTTCCTCGGTTTCCTGATATTTTTGTGAAGAACATCTATCATTACCATCCCTCATTGGTTCTAACGCCAATTTTGGACATAGTCCCCATGGCTTGCGGAGGAGAAAATCCCACGTCCACGTTCTTGCAGGTAAGGATAACTATAAACTTATTATGGTTTATTTATGAACACTTATAGTATGCTTACTATGTTATTAACGTTGCTTCGGTCACTTGTTAATGCGGGAGAAAAACAAGGTCGAAGGTTTCACGTTGACGACTTTGGTATAATGTAGAAGGTGATAACATTTTGGCCAGGTGGGATTCATAGTTCCTAGAAATTCCACGACTGTCGTTTTACCAACACATTGTCTACCCCTTTCATTGGGTGGTTATTATGATTTACAATGTATATAAGTTGGTAGAGTTCGTGAGTTTTACTCTCTAGGGAGTGTATCAGTCATTGCTGCCTACGAAACTCATATAGCAGTGTTTAATGGAAATATCAATCTGATTTAAAATTGTATTATATTTTTTCTCTTTCCTGTAAAACTGAGTTTTTCAATATTGCGCTCCATTTCATTTTGTCTTCATGTATAATTCTGATGTTATATTAATTTCTTCCCTATATTTTCTTTGTTTAACGTTATTGTAATGTTTTATATATGAACCTAGTCATACTGTCTTACGGCCTCATGCCATACCTTGTTGTTGATGTAATTGTAACTTCGGAATGTATTTCACATATATGTATATTGTATTCCTATAGAGATGTTATTATTCCTCTATACGGAAGTGTCGTCATTTATATTATAAGTGTCGTAACTTATACTTGATGGGTTATTAAACCACCTTGATGGGGTCGGCCCTGTATAAGTCATGTGGGTTAAAGGGTTACTAGACCACCCTATTGGGGGCCGGCCCTGTCAGCATTATGCTATGTGGTTAAGTTGAGGCCGACCTAGTAAAGGTTATTAGGCAAGTCAAGTCATGTATAAATAGAGTGTGAGAGGCACTCTATTTGATCATTCTATTCTTCACTCACACACTCATTGGAGAGTGGTGCACTAGTGGAGGAGGAGAAGCTGCTGCTAGGAGGACTATCTCTTGTACTTGGGTTGTATCATTGCTCTATCTATCTCTGAGGAAGTTGCGGGGTTTTTCACCTTCTTGGTTTTCCCCGGTGAAACTCTGTGTCTCTTATGTGCTTGCATTATTGTGTCCATGATTGATATGTTGTAGATATGTTGTACATGTTATTCTCTCAATTAAGATCCTAGATCAGATTGAAATTTCTGAAAAACTAACATGGTATCATAGCTAGCCTGAAAGAAGGCATGGTATGGCATTTATGACACTTGTTGCACTTGCGAAGCTAGGGCTTGAGATAGCAAAAACCAGTCATCGTAGCACTTTCGCTATAAATCCATTTTAGCGAAGGTTCGGGATCTGAAAATCTTACATGTCGAATATAAGATCTCCATGTACCTTGTGTCCAAAGGAGAGCCTCTAATTCGATGTACTTTCATATTTATGATCTGTACAATATAGGGTTTCTGCCTCTTCCAGATCTCAGTCATAAACAGGTGACCTAGGAAAAAAGGTCACAACTTAGGCTAGGAAGCTCCAAATTAAATTTCATAAAAAGTGGCAGGTAGGGCATGGACTGTACTTTCACAGGTCTGATTTTCAAAGGCCGAAATTGAACCAGTGACACGTGGCACTCCGTACAAGTTCGCTCTCCTGTTTTATCCCATAAACAGGTCACGTTGCGACATTTGGCACATCTCTCTCTCAAAGAATCCATTTGAGGTCAGACCTATGGAGTTGGAAAGATAATAGGTCAGGATACCACAGGCCAAATTTTCAGACCCTATAGATCTAAAATTTCGGAGTTACAGCAGAAACAATCAGCTGCATATTTTTGTCAAAACAGAATTGGATTTTGAAAACCTTCATTCATGGCTCTGGGAATTTAGGGTTTCGGAGAATGTTGGAATTTTTTGTATCAGAGACCACGGCTGGATGCTCCTCATCAAAATCGAAATTTAGAGACCAAGATCAAATTTTTTGGTTGGGCAGAAGGTCGGGCTTGATCAAACCCTAGTTCGGGACTTTGATTGGAAAAGTGGAAAATTAGGGCTTCTACAAAAGTTGGAATTTTTGAATTCTGTGACCATGGATGGAAGCTCCTCAAGAAAATCGAAGTTTAGAGCTTTGGATCAAACCTTTTGGTTGGGTGCAACTCCAGGAAAATCAAACCCTAATTCAGGGTCCTCCCTAGTAAATCCGGAAATCTAAAAGGCAATTTTGAGGGGTGAAACTTTGCAGTTTTCAAATTCTGAGTATACCAACTTGACCAGCTCAGAAAGGCGCATCTTTCTATCCTTTCATAAGTTTGAAATTCAAAGTTTGAATTTTTAGGGTTTCTCTGACAAACCCTAATCCAGCTCCAGATCCAGTTTCAGCAAATCAAAGTGGATTGGGTTAATCCTAGAAGAGAATGGATTGGTCACTTGCATAAGTGAAGAAGTTCCTGTTTCAGAGGGAGATGAGGCTAAGGCCTTACATAAGAAGATTACAAGCAATCTCGACAAGTATGACTTATCCAGGTATGTTTCGAGATCTATTCATGATTAAGTTTATGGTATGCTTGTCTTCATTAAGGTTAGTACAATCTTGATTAACTTTAGACTTGTTGTATCACCTTAATAAAATTATGAATGCAGATATTCATTGATTAGGGTTTTGACACTTATGATTGTACTAATGCACTGTGGTGTTGTATGAGGATAATGTTATCTGTTAACATGAAAGGTAAAAAACAAGTTCTAGATCAAGACCATGATGACATGAAGACAAAGACTCATCCATAGTCATGGATCACATAGAGGTATGTATAATTTGGTTCTACAATGGTTAACTTATGAGTTATGCAGGTCATTGAAGAGAGCAAGAAAACATTGCTAGACATAACTAGCAAATATGATGACCAGGTATGTTTTTTTCCTATATCAAGTTAGAATCCTACCCTATGTAAGGATCTCATACTTTTGTATGATTGATAATGATTACTCATGAAGTTACAAGTTTGAGTAATCTAGGGTTTATGCATATTATGTCTCTTACCTTGATTGATGATATGACTAACCAGAAGAGTTCTATGGTCAACTATGAATATGAATGAGTAAGAGAAGTCTTCCCTGAAAATTTGAATGTTAATGCTTATTATCTGTGTTTGAAATGATCATGACTATACATGTTTAAGATTATTGTGTTTTGATAGTATTAAGATTATACTAATGAATGTATGATTATGTATGAGAACTCAAGGATAACACAATGATGATACTAGTAAGCATGCATAGTGATCGAGGATGGATATAAGTTCAAGGACAGGTAATCCAGGAAGAAAAGATCAAGAGGGAGCACACTCCAGTAGTTCCTACAAGGAAGCAAAGATTGAGAGGGAGTCCATCCAACAAACAAACAAAGATAAGTATTTGAATTGTCATTCTTGTATTGTTCAATGATGTATATACTTATGTTCCTAGACTTAGGTTGTGTATTATGCATATTAGAATAATTGCATTAATGAACAGTATACTACTAATATGCATATAATGAGTAAGTGGCCTATGGCACTGTACAACATTCCATTGCTAGTTATATAGAATGAAACCTCTTTGCTGACATGTTGGGAATAGTGCAAACTCTTAACAATGTTCTGGTAGAGATGGAAGGCATCTAGAAAGTTACAGAATATGGATAAATGTTGTATTGAAGCATTGGCTAAGATAATTGCATGACTGTATGACATATGTTTTTTATGCGTAATATTTTGTTATGAAAACTATGAGAAGTTTCTAATCATGCAATTGAATTTGAGTTGTAGGAAAGATCGTGTATAATCACCTACAAAAGAAGGACTACAACATTTGTTCAGCAACAAAGCTATCTATTGAAGAATCTAAAGTTCCCAGGATTCGGGATGCAGTAATGGAAGAATGCCATAATCGAGGAATACCAATCGATCATGAAGAATGATGTTTGGGATGCGGTCCCAAGACCTGAAGGGAAGTCCGTTGTGACTTCCAAGTGGGTCTATAAGATCAAGCATGCTGCAGATGGTAGCATAGATTAATACAAAGCGAGGTTTATAGCTCGTGGCTTCTCCCGGAAAGAAGGATTGTTTATGAAGAGACTTTTGCACCTGTAGTCAGATACGCTTCCATCATAACAGTACTTGCTCTGGCTGCAGTGATAAAGTGGAAGATACACCATATGGATGTCAAGACAGCTTTCTTGAATGGTGTAGTCAAAGAGGAAGTGTATGTGGAGCAGCCACTTGGTTTTGAGACACATGACAGGGAGTCATATGTGTGCAGATGGAATCTTCCTTGGACAAGGGAAGTATGCAATAGAGATCCTGAAGAGGTTCGGGATGATGGACTGCAAGGCCATGGCCACACCTATGGCATCGAACTTGAAGCTTCTGTGTGATGCTTCATTTGAGCCGGTTGATGCCACGATGTATCATCAAATGAATGGGACCTTGATGTACCTGACGAACACGAGACCATATATTTGCTTTGCAGTGAACACATTGAGCCAGTTCCTGATGGATCCCAGAGGTGTTCACCTAGTTTCTGTAAAGCATATTCTGAGTTACCTAAAGGGTACAATTGATTATGGGCTCAAGTATGATGTGAATCAAAAGTTTAACCTGCAGGGTTATTCAGATTGGGCAGGCAGTGTTGCAGATAGGAAGAGCACTTCTGGGTGCTGCTTCAGTATGGGATCAAGTGTGATCTCTTGGTTTAGCAGGAAGCAATCTTGCGTAGCACTGAGTACAGCCAAAGCCAAGTATGTTGCAGCTTGTTCGGCTAGTTGTGAGACAGTATGGCTGAGGAAGCTACTGTCTGAGCTATTTGATCTCCCGTTGGATGCTACTGGTATTTTTTTGTGACAACCAGAGTTGTGTGAAGCTGTCTGAGAACCCAGTGTTCCATGTCATATCGAAGCACATTGAGATCAAATATCACTATATCAGGGATATGGTGCAGAAAGGAGTAGTGAAGCTCCTGTATGTTGCAACAGATGAGCAGGTTGTAAATGTGTTGACGAAACCACTAGCCAGAGTGAAGTTTGAGTACTTCAGAGAGAGGCTTGGTGTTCTTCAGATAGAAGATACTTCGAGGAAGAGGTGATGGGACACATCTGCAGAAGCCATTCCAAGCATGGTGAGAGGAGGATCCTTCCCATGGCTGTGGATGTAAGCACTATATGATGAGCATCAAGATGATGCTCCAGTTACTGCTTTGTATGATCAATTGGATCATGTATTTGTATATGCATCATGTTGGATGCTTTGTATGATCAGTTGGATCATGTATTTGTATATGCATCATGTTGGATGCTTGATATGATCAGTTGGATCATGTATTTGTATATGTATCAAGTGGATACATTGTATGATCAGGTGGATCAGGTATGATGATATGTATCAGGTAGATACTTGGTATGCATCAAGTGGATGCATTGTATGATCATGGATGATGAGCTTCAAGATGTTGCTCCAGATGATATGCATCAGGATGATACTATGATGATGATCAGGATGATCATATGTGATGATATGTATCAGGTGGATACATTGCATAATCAGTTGGATTATGTGTGATGAGTTTTGAAGACACAGATGCACATGGGATTTTCGGACATGGTTGTAGATGTGTTCTCCCATGGTCGCGATGTAATTGCTGGGATTTTTCGGCATGGTGGCAGATGTGTTCTCCCATCGTCGTGAAGTAATTGCCGGATCCATTCTCACATGGTCGTAGATGTGTTCTCCCGTGGTGCATATATAAGGGCTTGGGCCATTCCGACATGGTTGAAGTGTGTCTTCCCATGGTCGTTGATGTAAGAGTTGTGCCATTCGAGCATGGTTGAAGTGTGTCTTCCCATGGCTGCGATATAGGTGTTGTACCATTCGAGCATGGTTGAAGTGTGTCTTCCCATGGATGCGATATAAGTGTTGTGCCATTCCTAGCATGTTTGAAGTGTGTCTTCCCATGGCTATGGATGTAAGTGAGATGCCATTCTCGCATGGTTGAAGTGTGTCTTCCCATGGCGTAGATATAAGTGTTGTGCCATTCCTAGCATGGTTGAAGTGTGTCTTCCCATGGCTATGGATGTAAGTGCGATGCCATTCTCGCATGGTTGAAGTGTGTCTTCCCATGGCGTAGATATAAGTGTTGAGCCTTTCACAGATGGTTGAAGTGTGTCTTCCCATGCCGATGATTGTAAGTCCTGTGTGATGTGCATTTGGGTTGTGCTTCGTGAACGATGTTATGATCAGTATGATCATGAGTATCAGGATGATACTCTGTGGCCGTGGATAGGTTGTGCAGTGGCATGTAAAAGGTCCTGGGAGATCTGATAGGTTGAGCTGTGTGCTCGTAATCAGTCTTGGGATGATTTTGCAAGGTTTTGTTGATGTACGTAATAAGTCCTGAGGATTCCACAGTATGGCCAGTGATGATGAAGACCTACAGGTGGTGGGCCTACATCCAGCATGAAAAAGGGTTGGCTTTGTAGAACTTCCTATGACGAGTAGTTCAGAGATTGATTGAGATAGCAGCAGCAGTGACGATGACGATGATTCAATGTCGATGATCCAGTGACGATGATCCAAAGAAGAAGACTTGTGCTAGCAAATATGTGTCGAGAAATACCTTCCTAGTTAAGAGGGAGTGTTGATGTAATTGTAACTTCGGAATGTATTTCACATATATGTATATTGTATTCCTATAGAGATGTTATTATTCCTCTATACGGAAGTGTTGTCATCTATATTGTAAGTGTTGTAACTTATACTTGATGGGTTATTAGACCACCTTGATGGGGTCGGCCCTGTATAAGTCATGTGGGTTAAAGGGTTATTAGACCACCCTACTGGGGATCGGCCCTGTCAACATTATGCTATGTGGTTAATTTGAGGCTGACCTAGTAAAGGTTATTAGGCAAGTCAAGTCATGTATAAATAGAGTGCGGGAGGCACTCTATTTGATCATTCTATTTTTCACTCACACACTCATTAGAGAGTGGTGCACTAGCGGAGGAGGAGAAGCTGCTTCTAGGAGGACTATCTCTTGTACTTGGGTTGTATCATTTCTCTATCTATCTCTGAGGAAGTTGCGGGGTTTTTCACCTTCTTGGTTTTCCCCAGTGAAACTCTGTGTCTCTTGTGTGCTTGCATTATTATGTCCATGATTGATATGTTGTAGATATGATGTACATGTTATTTTCTCAGTTAAGATCCTAGATCAGATTGAAATTTCTAAAAAACTAACACTGTCCATAGAGTCGTATTTAAACAGACCCTATATATCGTAGGATTTATTTCCTTTAAGTCATTTTAAGATTAAAATTTTTTCCAATAAAATCAACCCTGTAAAGTAGATCGATAATAATTGAATTTAAATAAATACCCTATGAAATCTGGTTAAATTTATATTTCAAGCTTCTCCTTCCTTTAACCATGTGGATCAATATTTTATTGTGAAGACTAAGACATTTATCCCGTATAAATCCAATTATACAGTCTTCCGACCTTCAACATACCTATGTAAAAGGATCTTTTCATCGTAATTTTTGTTCTTTAATAATAGTTCATATCTTAACTTCTTCAATAATATATGCAGGATCGACCTCCGATTTGTATGGCATTTCGATCTACTTATATCGAGATTTATAAACACCTGACGGTCTTTCTTGTTTGTATTGTGACTCACAATTTCCCAACATGATTGCTAGCCTTTCGGCTTGCATCAGCGTTTCATTTAAAAAGGTTAAAATAGTAACCCAAAGTCTATATATTGAATGCTTAAAACTTATGTTAGTGAATTTGTTTAACATATAAATAAACTCTATACCCAACAACAGAGAACTAGATCGATGTTTAATACTTGTATGATACTTTCAACCGACAAATTTTGAAATATAAAATAACTACAACAATTCATACGCAAAGATAAATAAATCATTTATAGACTACAATGTGTATGTTATTACGCTAATAAATAACTTAGTAACAACCATTATCACCATACGATCCATAGTAAAGCATCTAACCAAAATACTTTATGCAGTTGATGTAATCATTAAACAAACATGAAATAAAACACTTACTTGAGAATATAAGGGTAAAAACACTTGGTTCTCCCCAGTTCCTCCCAACCATAGAAGAGGATGGCCACACTTACTTGCCCAAATTCACCCCTGAGTTGGACCACCACCAAATACAATCAACTTAGCTAAGCGAATTTGAACGCAGACTTTTCCCAAAATTCGATAGCATATTCAAATGATGGACTTTCTAAACAGAGAAATAATACTCAGCAACATACTATCCACATAGAATCAATTCTCTCTATGCACCACACAACATCCTGTGTCTCCTCAGTGCACTCTATAATCTCAATCAAATCTCAAGCTAGTAACTTGATCCCTATAATTGTGGATCTGGTCGACTTGCTGAGTTTTTTACTTGGATTTATTGATATCAAATATATTGTTTGTTGTCCACTTGTTCATTGTTTCATGATGGTGTCCCCTCTTCTAATTGGTGGCTCCAATTATCTATTTTTATTAATAATAAAACAATATTTTCTATTCATAATATTTACCCACATGAATGTGAGTATTTTGCTTCATAGAGTTTTATAACTCTTTTACAAAATAAATGTTGGAGAATATTTCTCAAATAAAAATACTTCATCAAATAATTCAAAATTCGTGGGTGTATTACAACCTATGGGGTCACCATCCCATTTCATGGCTTCTTGTGCGAGAACCTGGACTAGTAGAGTGATATGGAAGCAAAGGGTGATGACAATCCACCAAACTAACTCTCTGGAATTGAAAACAGACTACTATTCTCAAGGGTTCGGCAACAAACACTCAGTATCAATACAATCCCCACACAGTCCCAAGATTGTCAACACTCACAACAAAGTGAGAAAGCACAAGGAAAGTGATCCAAAGCTCAGGAGTAGCTTCAACAAGGTGAGGGAATATGAATTTATAGCACAAGGAGACCAACTCTAACCCAAGGGGATAAACTCAAATTAGAGAGAGGTAAGGTTAAGCTTCATCGTGGAGACTTAAATCGAATTAGTGGAGTGGTCGCTTAGTTAGGAGAATCTCTTTCCTAGATTAGCATCATGAGAAGGAGTTACCAAAAACCAAGGAGTGGAGGCCAATAATATCTCAAGGAGGTCACACTAGTCATGTGAGGTGAGAGAGTGGGTCCAATAAGATCATAATGACCTATAAGCACAAAAATAGGGAGCATATGTATGAATAGAAGAGTGGGGTGCACTTATGGAGCTGGAGGCTAAATTCTAGCTTGTGGAAACTAAAATCTAGCTTATAACTCCTAGAATCTAGGGAGAGGGCTCATAAATGATAGAAAACACATAAATGGGAGGGAATCTCTCCCAAGGAGGGTGCACTAGGAAAGAGGGGCTCACTAAGGCATGCATAAGGTACAATAGTAACTCCATAGTCCATAAAAAAAAAATAGGGTCCATTGTACAATGTTTGGGTGACCAACGCTACTAATGTCACCAAGGCACAAAATGAACTAGTATGGATAACATTAATCCAACACCAAGTTCTAAGATGCTATGGATATCCCCCATTCCCCCGCACACTATGAGATCCATGGTCTCCCATACTCTTTTGGTTTTCTTTGCTTATCCAGTTGTTTAATTAATAAATAGCAGCAAGATTCAAAGATAGCAACAATGCCAATAATAACATTAATATTAATAATGGTGCCAAAGTCCAAATCATATCATCAAACAATGATCATAATTATGTAATCACATTAACATGCAAACGAACATAATTCCACAGTCACATAAAAGATCATAAATGTGGGGCTTAACAACTGGGGTATTACATTCCCCTCCCCCTTAAACAATTCATCATCCTCAATGCATATTACATACATGCCACAAAATTTCAAAATATATGAGGGTATGCTTCCCTCGTGGCATCCTCCAGTTCCCAAGTCGCATCCTCGGGACTGTAATGGGTCCATTAGACCTTTACCTGCCTGATTTCTCGATTCTGAAGCAGCTTGACCTTTCTCCCCAAAATGGAAATAGGTTGTACCGAAAAATCCCCTTTTGGTTCCACTTGGATCATTATCCATTAGATCACATGATTAGTAGTACCATGTACATACATGTATATATATCAATAAAGAAAATACAAGTACTCTAGTTACCTGGATCACATTCCAATCAATTACATGGTTAGCATCAGGTATATGCATTTTCAATAAAGACACATGAAACACATTATGTCAACTAATGCAAGCGGGCAAAGCCAGCTCATAAGAAACGGGTCCTATCTTAGTTAATACCTCAAAATTTCCATAGTATCTAGCAGCTAACTTGGAGCAATTTCTCAAGTTTAAGGAAATCTTATTGGGTCCAACTTTCAAAAACACATGATCTCCAACTTGAAATTGTATAGCAATCCTATTCTAATATGCAAAGTTTTTATGCATGTCTTGAGCTTCCTTTAGATTATGCTTAATCCTAACCATCCGATCCTCCATATCCTTTAATAATTCTGGTCCAATAATGACTCTGTCCATTGGGTTATCCCAACTGATGGGGGTATTGCACTTCCTTCCATACATAGCCTCAAAAGAACTCATCTTCAACGAGGCATGATATCCATTATTATAAGCAAATTGCACCAAGTGTAAATAAGCTTCCCACTTAGATGGTTGATCCATCACATACATCCTTAACATATCTTCAATCACTTGATTAACTCTTTCTATCTACCCATCTATTTGAGGGTGGTATGTTGTACTCATGTTTAGACTTGTGCCAAATCCTTCGAACAATCCTTTCCAAAAGTTAGAAGTAAATTTTGAATCTCTATCTAATACTATAGCTTTGGGAATTCCATGTAATTTGGCTAATTCTTTCATGTAAATATCTGCAATGTTAGCTGCTTTGTGAGTTGCCTTTACTGAAATGAAGTGTGCTTCCTGAGTCAACTTATCTATCACAACCATGATATAATCATTTTGCAATCTTTTCTTAGGCAAATTTGTGATGAAATCCATTGTCACTACATCCCACTTCCATTCTGGTATTGGCAAAGGCTATAACAATCATGTTGGATGTCAATGATCAAGTTTAACCTTTTGGCATTCCATGCATCTAGCTATATACTCTGCAACATTATTCTTCATCGCTAGTCAATAGTATTGTTTTCTTACTGCTACTACTATCTTCTGATAACCCGAATGTCCAGCATACAAAACATCATGCATTTATTTCAGAACCATATTTCTTATATCTCCAAAATTGGGCACATGGACTGTATCTTTATGCATGAGGATTCCATTTTCTTCCAACTTATACTTATCAAATTTCTGTGGTATTTTATGTTGTTGTAATCATTCTTTTACTTGCCGATAATGTTCATCTGTAACATTTGGATTCAATGATCTTGTCCTTTTAATCTAATGTACTGGTACTGATAGTTGCTACATGCATCACATGTATCTTCCTACTAAGTGCATCAGCTACCTTATTCTACTTACCTTTGATGTGTTTGGTGTCAAATTCATATTCACATAACGGTTCCATCCATCTTCTCTATCTTGCATTCAAATTAGGCTGCTCAAATAAGTATTTCAACCCATCATGACCAGTTCTTAACTGAAACTTCTTACCCATCAGATAATGTCTCCACATCTTCAAGGCATGGATGATAATTTCAAGCTCTAAGTCATGAGTGCCATAGTTCTTCTCATGTTCCTTCAACTTTCCACATTTTTTAGAACGGGTGCATTGGTAAGCCTTTCCTTAAGTCTTTAAAAACTATCTTCTCACTTTGGACTCCATTCAAAATTCACACCCTTCTTCTACAAGAATGTTATAGGATGAGCTAACTTTGAGAATCCTTCAGTAGAACCTGGATAACCCCATGAAAGATCTTACTTTTGATACATTCTTTGGTGTTGGCCATTCCATAATGGCCCTTATCTTATCAAGATCTACTGAAAAACCTTCTTCAGATATGATATGTCCCAAGTAATTAATTATGCATTGATAGAAAGAACACTTACTTAGCTTGGCATACAGTTGTTGTTCTCTAAGTACGTGCATTATTAATCTTAGATGTTCTTCATGCTCTTCTTCCATCTTGGAATAGACAAGGATGTCATCTAAGAATACAATCACAAAATTATCTAAGTACTTTCTGAAGACTTCATTCACTAAACACATGAATATTATTGGTGCATTTGTGAACCCAAAAGGTACCATTGTAAACTCATAATGCCCATACTTTATTCTGAACATTGTCTTACTGATATCTTCATCCTCAATCCTAATATGGTGGTATATTGATCTCAAAATCTATCTTCAAAAACACTTTGGCTCCTCTGAACTGATCAAACAAGTCATCAATCCTTGGCAAGGGGTACTTGTTTTTAATTGTTGCTTTGTTCAACTGCCTATAATCTATTCAAAGTCTTAGATTTCATCTGTCTTCTTCACAAATAACACAGGAGCTCCCCAAGGTGAAACACTGAGTCTTATGTAACCTTTCTTTAGTAGCTCTTCTAATTGCATATGTAATTCCTTCAGTTCTGGGGTTCTCATTCAATAAGGTGCTTTAGATGAAGGTATTATGCCTGGCACCAAGTCGATAGAGAAATCAATGTCCCTCTTAGGAGGCATTCCTAGCGATTCTTGAAATATATCTGCAAACTCTTGTAGTACTCGATAATCTTGCAATTATGGATCTTTTCCTTCTTTTGACTCTTCCACATGAATTGCATATAACTAGAATCCCTTTGTGAGACATTTCTTCAATTGTATAGTTATGACCTATCTCAGGGATATGGGTCTGGGTATACCCATGACTACCACTCGGCTTCCTTCTTCATCCAAACAATTATAAGTTTTCTTATGACAATCTAGTATGTCATGGTGTGCATCCAACCAATCCATGCCAATAAATACATCATATGACCCCAAGGTTATGATGTGTAAGTCTGCAAAGGTTTTTAATCCATTCATTTCTAAAGGACACACTTTTTCAACTTTTGTGATTTTCCTCTTGGCTCCAGTAGCTAATTGTACTAGACTTGTTGCTTCAAGTTTACTTTTTTTTAAATGACATTTCTCAACTATATTAGGTGCAATGTAACTATTTCTAGCTCCATAATCAATCAAAATAGTTATGGTTTTATTAGCAATCTTACCTACTACCTCAATCATTCGGGACTAGTGATCAGCTTATCTCCCATCCAGGGTTGCATAGATCCTATGAACACTTCAACCAACATCTCCAACTATTGAATCCTCTTGAATTTTGTGAAGGTTATTTCTCTTATGCGGGAATTGACGGGAAAAGTGATTTTCCTTGCATATCCAATATTCCAAAGGTGATATTTTCCCCGAATGCTCTTCCCTTGGTTGTCCTTGTTGATAAGAGTTATTGTTTCTGAATTTTTAAGGCTGGAATCATTTCTTCCTCTGATCTTGCTTGTTCTTCTTCATATCCTTCCAATTCTTCTGATATGTGGCCTTGCTCTTATTCTGTCCATATAGGTGCTTTTCCTTCCAAATGGCATCCTTAAGGTTCTTTGGTCTATCATACTATATTTTATCTCTATAATATTCAGGTAGACCACTTAAGAACCTTTGAATCTTTACCTTCTCATCTTTGATAAAGTCTGCATACTTCAAAAGTTCCAAAAACTTCTTCTCATAGGCCTCCATAGTCATGCTTCCCAATTTGAGCTCAAATAATTCCTCCATCTTTTTGTCATAGTAATTCTCAAAGAGCTATTCTTTTTTAAAGTACTTCTTAAACTTCCTCCAAGATATTATGTCTTCACTGATGTCCTTTAGCTTAACTACTTGATTCCACCATATAGATGCCTTACCTTACAAATGGTATATGGCTACTCTTGCTTCCATATTAGGTGTATACTGACACAACTGGAAGAACTTACTGAGTCCTAACAACCATGCTTCAGCATCTTCTCCTTACTTTACTTCTCCATCAAAAGTTGGGGGCTTAATTCTTCTCAGCTCTCCTACTAGTTCATTCCGGGTAGACCTCCTCTTCTTGTATCTCACCGGGGATATTTTAGGATGAATACCCCTTCTTCCTCTCTAAGTGATGAGGTCTCCTTGAAGATTATATATACCTCACATAATCTCTTCTATGCCTCTTATCAGTTGTTCTTTGGATGGTCTTCAATGATTTTAGATCATTCATGGTATGCTCATGAATGTGAATTATCCTTTCATTACCCTCCCTACACTTCCTCATTGAATCCTCCAAAATTAATGGTCAATTGCTCCTCTTATGTCTATTTGACCTTCTTCCCTCAAACTTCTCTTCAAGACTATAAGCTATCTATACTTCCTCAAAATCCATCTCCAATTTCTGACCTCCTACTGTTGAACTTGTATTTGTTGAATCTCTAGTCTTGATAGGTTTGAGTCAAATCTTAGTTTAGTGGCCACACTACTTGCTCAATCATTCACTGGGAACTGCAATGTGTTCATTGTCAACCATTTGTTAGCAACCTACACATTGGCATAAGTTCCTTATTATTCAAACTAGTCTTCTTCTTCTTAGTTACAAAGTAACAAGCCAACTTTTCTAAGTTACAATCTACCTAACTGGACAAGGGGAGCTAGAAATACTTCTAGTATTTATCCTTACCAATTGGACATCAAGTCCATACTCATCCCGGGCTAACAGTTTAATTAACTAACTCACATGTGAAACTATATTAAAGTGCATGCATCCAAGCTATCTAATGCAAATGTATGTTTATAGAGTGACTTGTAACTTCGCAGAAGGCCCAACAACCGTAGTGTTGAAACCTCACTCCAATACCACTTTGTAGTGTCCCCAACCCCAAACCAAGTCCAAAGGCACTAGAGGTCTGGGAAAAAGGCTAAAGTAAATATTACAAGGTGAAATAAAGTTTCCTAAGGTTAGGCCAACAAGTCATTCCACCCGAACTTATCCTTATGAAGTGCATGAAAATTAAACATAAAATTTCCCAAATGTGCATACTTATTAAACATATCAACATTGTATTTTGTAATAAGAATGCATGGTATTTATAATCTCCAGTACGATCAGGAATATGTAATTAACTCAAGTAATTGATAGCAAGTATTGGTTTGTAAAGCTAGAATGGACATGAGTGGTAAGTATTGCAATTAACATTTTCTTGCATAATAATTGTCTTCCATATGAGGATTACTTATCAGTTCCGTGATGTGTGTGTTGATAGCAGTGGTTAAGCAATAAGTAAGAATAGAATCAAAATATATATGTTGACGCAGCGTCTATCGACAGGGGTTCACTTCACACTGTCGTCAACAAACTACCAACCCAAACTCCCTTACACACCGGCCCGGAAAGGTGTAACCCTTTCCAGCAACACTTGCGGAGCAAGTGCAGTCTCACCTAAGATGGATAAGGGGGCTGCAGGAACCAAGTTTCCGCAGTGGATTTGAGGATATTCTTCCAACACACATTACCCTTGTAGAAACCAGAGATTATAACTTCTGCGGCATATTATCAATTCACCATTCGCAGATTTCGACAGATAACAAAATATTCGAACAACATATTCAATCTACTTATTCACATCAACAGTAATCCTTAAACCCATAGCATATTCGCATCAAAGATACTCTACAGCAAACATTCACATTCATCATCGCATAAATATAGAAACAGAGATTGCACCATAATCGAACATCTTCATGCATTCATTAAACCCTGCGGAATGAACCTCGCAGAAACAGTCAATACACCATGTCGCATATACAAAACAGATCAAAAGATGGAATGATTCTTCTAAAACTGGATGCCCTTAGGCTTACAATCCTACTCTATTTATATGCTTATATTTGGTTACAAAACGGTCCACGTGACCAATTCTAACTAATTTAACTAGTCTTGTGCTTCCGGGAACTTCGTGAATGGTCCCTCTTTTGTGGATTGACCCTTTCGCACCTTTCGGCTTCCGCACTTCCTGCGGACTTATCCTGTGCCAACAATATCCACAACCACACAAACCAAAGCAACGGCAAAGGCACGAGTTTCCAAATACAGCCTCCAAATCAATCTTGTGGTTGTCCCCTGCAACCAAATTTCACTACTATAATTTAGATTGAATGGTTTCCTTCCTTCCATCCATCAATCACCATTACAATTCAGATTTACCATAACATGATCAGATCTGCAACGTTGCAATCAAATCATGAATATGAGAGCTCTTAATTAGAAGACGGGGTGCATTCCCTTCAGTGTCGAAAACACTTTCGACCAAAATAGTCATAACTTTTTCATCTAGAGAAAAAAGGTGTTCCTTACTGGAAACGATGATACAGATGCAACGAAACAGGTCTCATGAACTAGAAATTAATAGAAATGGGTGAACCGGAACCTATGGTTTTGCCCCTCTCATCACCATGAGAGTTACATTCATAAACCATGAAGGAGGACAAAAATAATAGAGGATGGAGGAGTTTCATGGTAATACAACATATCGAGAGCCATCCACCCTGTATGAAAATCCTTGCACATAATCCATAAATAAATCCATAATTCATTTTAGCCTCCATGGCATATAAACATGGTAAAATAACATAACTAAGTATATGAACAAACACTTATCTTTAATGGTAACTAGCTGCAACATGACAACTTTCCTCCCAATCGTAGACACAGTCAAGCCTTCCTCGCTTGAACAAGTCACCCCCGAGCTGAGACCATAGATCCATAAGTAGACGCACACTCAGTATGGAAACTCTCGGAACTACCTCTTTCGAGAACCACAATGCTTCCCATTACTAATTTTGTGTTCGTCTTGGGGTCACCGTCCCATTTCCTAACTTCCTATGCGATAACGTGGACTGGTAGAGTGATATGGAAGCAAAGGGTGGTGACAATCAACTAGACTAACTATTTGGAATTGACAACATACTACTTCTCTCAAGGTTCATGCAACGAAAACTCAGTCTCAATACAATCCCCACACAGTCCCAAGACTGTCAACACTCATAACAAAGTGAGAAAACACAATGCAAGTGGTCCAAAGCTCAGGAGTAGCTTCAACAAGGAGAGGGAATATGAATTTATAGCACAACGAGTCCAACTCTAACCCAATGGGATCAACTTGAATTGTAGAGAGAAATAAGGTCAAGATTCATCATGGATACTTAACTTGAATTAGTGGAGTGGTGGCTTAGTTAGGAGAATCATTTCCCGGATTAGCATCATGAGGAGGAGTTACCAAAAACCAAGGAGTGGAGGCCAATAATAGCTCAAGGAGGGCACACTAGTCATGTGAGGTGAGAGAGTGGGTCCAATAAGATCATAAATGACCTGTAAGCACAAAAATAGGGAGCATCTCCAAGAATAGAGGAGTGGGGCACACTTATGGAGGTGGAGACTAAATTATAGCTTATGGGAGCTCAAATCTAGGTTACAAATCCTAGAATCTAGGGAGAGGGCTCATAAATGACAAAAAACACATAAATGGGAGGGAATCTCTCCCAAGGAGGGCACACTAGGCAAGAGGGGCCCACTAAGGTATGCATAAGGTGCAATAGTAACTCCATATTCCATAAAAATAAAAATAAAATGGGGTCCATTGTACAATGTTTGGGTGACCAACACTACTAATGTCGCCAAGGCGCAAAATGAACTAGGATGGATACCTTTCATCCAACAACAAGTTATAAGGTGCTAGGGATGTCCCCCATTCCCCCTCACACTATGAGATCCATGGTCTCCCATACTCTATTAGTTTCCTTTGTTGAGCCAATTGTTTAATCAATCAATAGCAACAACATTCAAAGATAACAACAATTCCAATAATAACATTAATCTTAATAATAGTGCCAAATTCTAAATTCATATCGTCAAACAATGATCATAAGTCCATAATCACATTAACATGCAAAAGAACAGAAGTCCACAGTCACATAAAATATCATAAGTCCGGGACTTAACATGAACTGGGGTATTACAACACATGGCCCTCCTCATAAGATATTTAGGCACATGCCTATGATCCCAAGGATTCAAAGGATTTTTTGTTTCAAAGAATTATCCATATTACAAGGGTGGCATGCCTCACACAAAAGTGAGCCAGGAGTTATGTGGATTCCTACAGATTCATTAGCCATGTCGCATATAGAGGATACATGGCCTGATAAATTTATGGATGAAGTATAAAGCCTTCAATTAAGCATAGCCATGGATGGATTTAACCGATATTACCTCCAAAAAACCAATTATTTTGTTCGGCCAGTGGTGGTGAATAATGACAATATCCCTCCATTGTTGAACAAACATCTTATGTTGGATCTTATAGTTCCTAGTAGAAGACATGTGAATATTATGGATGTCTACCTCCAACCATTGATCAATGAATTCAAGCAAATATGTGAAGGAATACATGTATACGATGTATCAAGACCCATATTGGTGGAGTGGTCTTTTACATTGTATGTGCATACACCACGCTTGATTATCCAAGACTAGGAGTTTGCTCTATTAAGCATGTTGATTGATTTGCTTATATCCGTAATGTTATTTGAAAACTTAATTTGGTGCAATCACCTTATTTGGCACTAATGTGTTATGTATACAATAACATCGCAACTCTTGTAACAAAAGGGTATCACATATGTAAATGTTATGGACCTTTAATAAAGGCTAGGTGGTCCGACCACTTATGAAAGTCAATGTACGATTGCTCGAGGATGTTCCTCCCATAAGACCACCCTTAAAGAAGAGAAACATATTCTTTCAATGATAAACCAAAGAGAACCCGGAGACCTAAAATAATGATACCAACACATTGGCTTAGGGCATTTTACACAAAGAAAGCGAAGGAAATTGTAGAATTGTTTGATTCAAATGGAGAACCTTATATGTTCGATGATCCTAAATTTTTGACACCTATGTTGAGAAAATTCCCACTGGGATGAAAATGAAATCTATGTATTATGGGCTTCCATATTGAGAGCATCTTAATATTTCCCACTTACTAGATCCCATGCGTATATTAAAAAATGTTTCATCTTCTTTCTGGAGGCACATATCATTAAAAAAATTTGACACATTGGTTGTTAGGAGAGATCGGAACCTCATTGTCTAAGAAAGGAAAGTAGAGGAGAGGTTGGAACCTCTTGGTCTTTTAAACAAGGTGATGTCCCATGGATTTTGAAGAACAATAATATTTCTTTGGAAAAGGATGTTATATTGAGTGTGAAGGTGCCTTCATTATATAGGTCAATTCTATGACACCGCTTCATAGTAGAAGAACAAATTTTAGGGTTGAAATTGCATGTCCATTTGAACCTTTTAAGGGTATGTATGTTAATTACATGCTTCTTCTTATGCAATGTAGGTTATAATATGCTATGCATTCATAACTTTATGTCATTTCATACATGTTTATTTTGTAGTGTCATTATCCTTTTCTTGTGCGTGGTTGTGTGAATAGTGACTTCCCCTAGGACCTACGACAAGCCATATCTAAATTAGCTGCATTTGTACATTGGATTACATCAAAGGATATTCACATGGCTAGAATTCCACTATGGCGTCAAGAGATCATTGAGATTGTTTGTATGTTTGAGAAGGAATTTCCCACAAGTTTCATGGACTTAAAAGTTCATGTTCTAATTCACCTAGTTGATGAGGTTGAATAAATTGGGGTGGTCACATGTCATTGGATGTTCTTGTTGGAGAGGTACATGAAAACATTGAAGGGGATTTTTCGATAAATGGAAAAACCCGAGGGATTTATGGTGGAAAGGTACATAGCATACGATTCATTCTATTATGCTAGTGAATACATCAAGCAAACCGATAACACACTAGGAAGAGTGGTTTGGGACGACCAATGGGATAAGGACAAAAGGGAAGGGGAGCTACTTCAAATGAATGGAAAAAGGCGCATGATAAAGAGTAAATCACTTATATTTTGTCCATTTTCTACAAATTAATTGTTATATTGAGCTTGATAATATATATTTGATCTCATATTAATCATTTCCATTCCATGGTTACATCAACAAATGTAGAAATTGATGACATCGATCAATGTGTTCTTTACAATGTGGAGGCAATGCAACCATGGGTTGCATTGTATGAAAAGAAGAGAAGGAAATGAGACAGTGACATGAAATAATTCAGATAGTTGAACGATAGAATCATACCTTATCCTGATCATTTAAAAGAAAATATGCCAATGATCTATCCCAATAGTTAATGGGTGGCTAACCAGTTTAAAGAGAAATATGGTGCGTCTGGTTGTTACCCATGTGGTGAAGACAATGCACTAAACATAGGGATTGGGTGTAGCAAATCGGCAATAATATCTTTGTGTACATTGTTCATTTTATAATGCACGTTTGAATGATAACATGTATTATGTTTTTATTAATGCTCGGATTACTAAACATATGACAACATCCATTCTTTGCATCTTTTTAGGTGCATTTGTTCCCATCTATGTGGGCAAGCGGACATCATTTTCGCACTAAGGATACCGATGATGGATGTGTCACATTTGACCATGGAATGGAGGTCTAATTCGACCAATCTATTCGTGCTAGCCATCATGATCAAAACATAATAGAGGGGAAGCTAGGTTACATCAGAAAGATACAAGAGATCATGCAAGTAGACTTCTCATCTTTACAATGTGTTATTTTTAGGTGCAAGTGGTGGGATAATTTCGACTAGAATAATGTAAATGAAGATCATGATAGTGGGTTGATATGTATCAACTCAAAAAATATGTGGGATGAAAAGAAGGATCCTTATGTTTACCCAAAACACTGCAACCAAGTGTTATTTTACCTGTATGTGTTGGATAGGGGTTGGTGGTTCATACAAAGACACAATCCAAGATCAAAACATATTTTTTAGAACAACAATGTTATCATGCCAAGCATTGAGGAAGGCAATTAGGGTGATGGCAATGAATAGTGATACGTACATGTTTTATTTGGACATTTATGTGATGGTTGTGGCATTTTATTAAGGATCTCTACAATTGATGAATTTTGTTTTTACTTCATTTTATATGATGTTGGATATGAAAATTTAACTACCATTTACAACCATCATGTTGAAGAAGAATTGAAATAATGTGGAACTTTAAGGTTTGTATTGAATTATGAAACATTTCCAATTGTACCATTTGCATGTTGTTTGTTTTTATACAATAATTATGATGTTGGGTATGAAAAATTAATAACCATTTAAAACCACAATGTCGAAGATAAATTGATTTTTTATGGAACTACAAGCTCTTTTGTTAGTATTTTTTATGTGAATATTTTTTATTTGTTTTCTCTTTTTATAAGATTAATATTAACAACTATTACCATGAAGGTCATTTAATAATCAAGTTTGTTAACATGTTTAATCAACACATCATATCAACATAATGCATATAATGACATAAAATGATTATAAGTACATTATTTTAATCACAATCCAAATGAAAGGATTCCATTCATATGACTGGAGTTAAAAATTATATGAACATTCTCAAACTAAAGAGGTCAAAAGCATACTAAGCCACCATATCTTATTTAGCGTCCCACTTTAGCTTATTGATTTCATACATCCAACCATCATTCAACTTTACTTTCAAGTGAACAAATGTCCATCAACAAGAATAATTTATTCATGATGTCCATGGCATTTCATAAACATCAATTCTTCAATGCATGCATAAGAAAAATTACCTTGATCATAAATCGTTCATTTATATGCATTCTAAAACATATAGTAATAAATGAGACTAACATTAAGCTTTCATTTATATTTTTTATCAACATTCTTATATTGGGAAAGGTGTTTCTTCCATTTGATGACCAACAATGTATATAAAAATAATAATTGTAAGGGCAATAGGGGTTACTTTTAACATTGAGACAACAAGGCTTCTTATTATCACAAAGACCATATAAGTTATTAGCATGTGGAACACAAGGATTATTAGAATGCAAATGACCATTAGAAATAACCATTTTTAATCACATTGTTATGAAGGCAATAATATTATAGTATTAACATAGCATCGTTCTTAATGATTAAGCAATAATCTTACAACAATAATATTATAGTGGTGGTGGGTTTCAACAACTTGATGAACATTTATATAGCTTATTATAATTATAGAGATCATATATTATTATTATCTTACCAATATATTGTAATAGATAATGATTAATCAATGACCTTACGACAATAATATTATAGTATAAACATAGTGTTGTTTTTATTATAACTATAAAATAACAATATAATATAATAATTTGATACCATTGGTCAATTTAATTAGGTTTTAGTATAATGGTTTATTGTTGAGGCTAGGGTTAAAGGTTACAATTAATATATATCAAGGGTTGAGGAATACATTTTAAGACTTTAATTTTAACAACAATATTGCACAATATTTAATTTTTTAAAAGATTTGTTGCTCGTTATTAGAATTTTACAATTTCAAATTGTGAAAAATATTTGCTATATAGAATCCACATCATCATTAGTGGTACAATTTAATGCACCTTTATTGGTTATTAAAAATTTCATAAATATGTTTTAATTTATTTGTTCGTTTATTAATATAAATTTCATTTTAGGGATAAGACTCAAACTTATTAAAGCACTATTAAAAACAATATATTTTTAAATTAACATTCAATGAAACTAAAACATATTACAATTTACCCACTTGCGCAATTGAAGTTTTCTAAAACATATTATTGCAACCATCCATATCTAGTAATATCAACATGAACATGATATGAAAATGCATAATTTACATTTCAAATTAAACAACATAAACATGGACATCATATGAAAAGGGATAACATATGAAAAGGCAGAATTTACAAATCAAACAACATGAACATGTACATGATATTAAAATAAATAATATATACATCTAAAGTGAAATATACATATAAAAAATCAGTATACATGTCGACTCAAATCTCAACAATCAAATACACTAGCTAGGTCCACTAACATAGTCAGACTCATCAGCTCCATGTACACCAGAAGAGGTATAGGGTACACCACTACCCATGTCATGTGGCAACAAATCGAATAGAAATTGATGTAAATCTTGTAAATATCTTGGTGCATCAATGGATGGTAGGACTAATGGATCAATGGATGGGGCATCGGTGGGTGGTGGTGGGCCTGCGAGAGGAGGGGATGACGTTGGTGGGATTAATGAATCAGTGGATGGTGGTGGGCTTGGTTGAGGAGGGGATGGCGGTGGTGGTACTAATGGATTAGTGGATGGAGCATCGGTGGATGGTGGTGGTCTTGCTGGAGGAGGGGACAATAGTGGTGGTGTTGATGTATATGTAACTTCGGAATGTATTTCACATATATGTATATTGTATTCCTATAGAGATGTTATTATTCCTCTATACGGAAGTGGTTGTATTCCTATAGAGATGTTATTATTCCTCTATACGGAAGTGTCGTCTTTTATATTGTAAGTGTTGTAACTTATACTTGATGGGTTATTAGACCACCTTGTTGGGGTCGGCCCTGTATAAGTCATGCGGGTCAAAAGGTTATTATACCACCCTAGTGGGGGTCGGCCCAGTCAGCATTATGTTAAGTGGTTAAGTTAAGGCCGACCTAGTTGAGTAAAGGTCAAGTCAAGTTAGTGTATAAATAGAGAGTGTGTCTCTCTCATTTTACACATTTTATTCTCTCACTCACACTTTGGAGAGTGGCGCACTTGTGGAGGAGGAGGCTCTGCTGCTAGGAGAACACTATCTCTTGTATTCTGGCTGTATCATTGCTCTATCTATCTCTGAGGAAGTTATTGGGGTTTTTCACCTTTATGGTTTTCCCCAAGTAAACTCTGTGTCTCTTGTGTGCTGCATTATTGTGTCCATGATTGATATGCTGTAGATTTGCTGTACATGTTGTTCTCTCAGTTAAGATCCTAGATCAGATTGAAGTAAATTCTGAAAATTTAACATGGTATCAGAGCTAGCCTGAAAGAAGGCATGATATGGCATGTATGACACTTGTTGCACTTACGATGCTAGGGCTTGATATAGCAAAAACTAGTCATCGTAGCACTTTCGCTATAAATCCCGTTTGGCAAAGTTTTCGGATCTGAAACTTTTACAAGTATAAGATCAGATCCCCATGTACCTTGTGTCCAAAGGACAACCTCAATTCGTTGTACTTTGTGATTTATGATCTGTACAATATAGGGTTTCTGCCTCTTCCAGATCTGAGTCAAAATCAGGTGACCTTGGGAAAAAGGTCATAACTTGGGCTAAGAAGCTCCAAATGAAATTTCGTAAAAAGTGACAGGTAGTACACAGACTATACTATGTCAGAAAAAATTTCCAGAGGTGAAGTTGAACCAGTGACACGTGGAACGCCATACAAGTTCGCTCTCCTGTATTATCCCATAAATAGGTCTGGTTACGACACATGGCATAACTATCTCTCAGAGAATCCAATTGAGGTCAGACCTATCAGGATGGAAAGATAACAGGTCGGGCTATCTCAGGAAAAAATTTCAGAGGCCGAAGTTGAACCAGGGACACGTGGCACGCTGTACAAGTTCGCTCTCCTGTATTATCCCATAAACAGGTCACGTTGCGACACTTCGCATAACTCTCTCTTAGAGAATCCAATTGAGTTCAGACCTGTCGAGATGGAAAGATAACAGGTCAGGCTATCTCAGGAAAAATTTTCAGACCCTGTGGATCGAAAGTTCAGAGTTACACTAGAAACAATCAGGTACATATTTCTGTCAAAACATAATTATTTTTTAGCACCTTCATTCATGGCTTCCGGAATTTAGGGCTTCGGAGAAAGTTGGAATTTTTGTAATCAGAGACCACGGCTAAATGCTACTCATCAAAATCGAAATTTAGAGACCAAGATCAGAATTTTTGGTTGGGCAGAAGGCCGGGCTTGATCAAACCCTAGTTCGGGACTTTGATCAGAAAAGTGGAAAATTAGGGCTTCTGCAAAAATGAGAATTTTTGAAATCTGTGACCACGGCTGGAAGCTCCTCATAAAAATAGAAGGTTAGAGATTTGGATCAAAGCTTTTGATTGGGCAGAAGAGTGGGCTTCATGAAACCCTAGTTCGGGGTCACGTCTAGTGAATCCGAAAGTTTCAAAGGCAAATTTGAGGAGTGAAACTTTGCAGTTTTCAAATTCTGAATATACCGGCTTGATCAGCTCATCAAGGTGCATATTTCTATCCTTTCGAAAGTTTGAATTTTTCAGGTTTCTCTGACAAACCCTATTACAGCTCCAAATCCAGTTCCTGCAAATCAAGTGGATTGGGTTAATCCTAGAAGAGGATGGATTGATCACCTACATAAGTGAAGAAGTTCCTGTTTCAGAGGGAGATGAGGCTAAAGCCTTCCATAAGAAGATTACAAGCAATCTTGACAGGTATGGCTTACAGGAATGTTTCATGGTTAAGTTTATCATATGTTTGTCTTCATATCATTACAGTACAATCTTGATTAATTACTAGACTTCTCATATCACCTTAATAGAAGATATTCATTGATTAAGTTTTTGACACTTATGAATGTACTAATGCATTGTGATGTTGTATGAGGTTTATGTTGTTCACTAACATAAAATGTACACCAAGAAAGACAAATCATGTTCTACTTCAAGAACATATGATCATGGTGACATGAAGACAAAGATTCATCCATTGTCATGGATCACATAGAAGATCTACTTTCAAGGTATGTATAACTTGGTCCTACAATGGTTAACCTATGAGACATGCAGGTTACTAGCACAAGTCACTGAAGAGAACCAGAAGAAATTATGCGGGTATGTTAGACATAACTAGCTAGCATGCTAATCCAGGAATGTTTTTACTATATCAAGCTAGAATCCTACCGTGTGTTAGGATCTTATACTGTTGTGTTGTTGATAATGATTATTCATGAAGTCATAGGTTTGAATAATCATGGTTGTATGCATATTATGTTTCTTGCCATAATTGATGATATGACTAACCAGAAGAATCATGAAGGTATAGGTTTGAATAATCACGGGTTTTATGCATATTATATCTCTTATCTTGATTGATGATTCAACTAACCAGAAGAGTCCTATGATCAAATAAGAATATGTATGAGTAAAAGAAGACTTCCCTGAAACCTTGAATACTAATGTTTATTATCTGTGTTTGAAATGATACTGACTATACATGCTTGAGATTATTGTGTTTTGATAGTATTGAGATTATACTAATAAATGTGTGGTTATGTATGAGACCTCAAGGATAACACAATGATGATACTAATAAGCATGCATAGTGATTAAGGATGGATGTAAGTTCAAGGACAGGTAATCCAGGAAGCAAAGTTCAAGAGGGAGCACACTCCAATTGTTCCTACAAGAAAGCCAAGGAGCACACTTCAGTAGTTTCTGCAAGGATGCAGATATTCAAAGGGAGTTGACCACTTCTCACAATCCACATCAGAATGGAGTTGCGAAGATTTAGAGGGAGTCCACCCAGCAACAAAACAAAGATAAGTATTTGAATTGTCATTTCTTACATAATGTTATTCAATGATGTATATGCTTATGTTCCTAAGAATTAGGTTGTGTATGATGCATATTAGAATAGTTGCATTGATGAATAGTATACTACTAATATACATGGGTAAGTGGCCTATGGCACTGTACAACATTCCATTGCTACTTATCTAGAATGAAACCTCTTTGCTGACATGCTAGGAGCTGTGCACACTCTTAACAATGTTTTGGTAGAGATTGGAAGGCATCTAGAAAGTCATAGAATATGGATAAATGTTGTATTGGCTAAGATAATTGCATGACTGTATGACATATTTCTTTATGTGTAAGAATTTGTTCTGAAAACTATGAGATGTTTTCTAATCATGCAATTTAACTTGTTGTGTAGTAAAGATCGTATACCATCACCTACAAAAGAAGAACTACAACATTTGTTCAGCAACAAAATTATTTATTGAAGATATTGAAGTTCCCAGGATTTGGGAAGAATGCCATGATCGAGGAGTATCAGTCAATCATGAAGATGTTTGGGATGCAGTCCCAAAAAGGGTAGTCTGTAGTGACTTCCAAGAGAATATACAAGATCAAAGCATGCTGCAGGTGGTAGCATAGAGACTTTTGCTCTTGTAGCCAGATACACTTCCATTAGATCAGTACTTGCTTTGGCTGCAGTGATGAAGTGGAAGATACACCAGATGGATTTCAAGACAGCCTTCTTGAATGGTGTAGTTGAAGAAGAAGTGTATGTGGAGAAGTCACTTGGTTTTGAGACACATGACAGAGAGTCATATATGTGCAGAACTTGGTAAGGTAGGATAGACATCTTTCTATCCAGTTTGGGCTTTACCAAGAGTAAAGCAGATTCCAACCTTTACTACAAGGTTGAGGAAGGCAATCTAGTGATACTACTTTTGTATGTGGATGACCTGTTTGTTACAGGTGAGGATAGCTTGATTGCCAACACGCAGCAGAAGCTTGCTGCCGAGTTAGAGATGAAGAACTTGGGTATGATGCACTACTTTCTTGGTATGGAGGTGTGGCAGAGTGCAGATGGAATCTTCCTTGGACAAGGGAAGTATGCAGTAGAGATCTTGAAGAGGTTCGGGATGATGGACTGCGAGGCTATGGCATCGAACCTTAAGCTTCTGTGTGATGCTTCATCTGATCCGATTGATGTCACGATGTATCATCAGATGATTGGGTCCTCTATGTACCTAATGAACACGAGACTAGATATTTGTTTTGCAGTGAACACATTGAGCCAGTTCCTGACGAATCCGAGAGATGTTCACCTGGTTTCCGTAAAGCATATTCTGAGGTACCTAAAGGGTATGGTTGATTATGGGCTCAAGTATGATGCGAATCAAAAGTTTAACCTGCAGGGTTATGTTGATTCAGATTGGGCAGGCAGTGCTGCAGATAGGAAGAGCACTTATGGGTGTTGCCTCAGTATGGGATCAGGTGTGATCTCTTGGTTTAGCAGGAAGCAGTCCTGCGTAGCACTGAGTACAGCCAAAGCAGAGTATGTTGCGATGGATGAGCAGGTTGCAGATGTATTGACCAAGCCGTTGGCCAGAGTGCAGTTTGAGTACTTCAAAGATAGGCTTGGTGCACTTCAGATTGAAGTTCATTCCAAAGGGAAGTGATGAGTCTGGAAGATGCAGATGCACATGAGCTTTTCTGACATGGTTGATGTGTTCTCCCATGGTCGTGATGTAATTGCTGAGCCATTCTCACATGGTGGTAGATGTGTTCTCCCATGTTGTAGATGTAAGGGCTGGAGCCGTTCTCACATGGTGGTAGATGTGTTCTCCCATGGTGAAAAAGTAAGGGCTGGAGCCTTCCCGAATGGTGGTAGATGTGTTCTCCCATGTCGGTGGTGTAAGTACTGGATGATGTGCATATGGTTTGTGCTTCATGGACGATGAGATGATCTGAAGAAGATGATGCTATGATGATTAGGAGGATCATGGATGATGAGCATCAGGACGATGCTCCAATTACTACTCTATATGTATATGTACGCATCATGTTGGATGCTGGATATGATCAGTTGGATCATTTATATGTATATGTATATGTACGCATCATGTTTGATGTTGGATATGATCAGTTGGATCATTTGTATATATTTTGTATATGCATCATGTTGGATGCTTGGACCATGTATCTATATATGTATCAGGTGGATACATTGTATGATCCGGTAGATCATGTATGTTGATATGTATCAGGTATGATTAGGTGGATCATGTATTTGTATTTGTAGCAGGTGGATACACTGTATGATCAGGTGGATCATGTATTTGTATTTGTATCAGGTGGGTACACTGTATGATCAGGTGGATCATGTATGATGATATATATCAGGTAGATACTTGGTATGCATCAGGTGGATGCATTGTATGATCAGGATTATGATGATGATGAGCTTCAGGATGTTGCTCCAGATGATATGTATCAGGATGGTACAGTGATGATGATCAGTGTGATCGTGAGCATCAGGATGATGCTTTGTGCGATGATGATCCGTTGGATCATGAGTATCAGGTTGATACTTGAAGGTCAGAGATGATATGTGGCAGGTTGTGCAAATAGCATGTAATCGGTCCTGGGAGATCTTGTCGGTCGTGCTGCAGCACATAAATGTTCCTGGGATACTCTTTCTGGTATTGCTATGTAGTATGTAATTAGTCCTCAGATATCCGATAGGTTGAGCTATGTGCTCGTAATCAGTCCTGGGATGAGGTATTACTACGGAGACATGTAATCAGTCCTGGAGATCCGAGAGGTTGAGCTGTGTGCTCGTAATTAGTCCTGGGATGCTCTTTAGAGATCTTGTCGGTCGTGCTGCGGCACATAAATGTTCCTGGGATGCTCTTTAAAGGTTTTGTCTATCCACATGTGATCAATCCTAGAGATCCGAGAGGTTGAGTTGTGTGCTCGTAATAAGTCCTGGGATGCTCTTTAGAGATCTTGTCGGTCGTGCTGCGACACATAAATGTTCCTGGGATGCTCTTTAAAGGTATTGTGGAGGAGATGCATGTAATCAGTACTGGGAGATCTTGTCGTTCGTGCTTAGGCACATAAATGTTCCTGGGATACTCTTTCTGGTATTGCATCCGCACATAAAATTAGTCCTGAGAGGCCACCTCTATCAGACCGTTCGCACAAATGATGAAGACCTGCAGGTGGTGGGCCTACATCCAGTATGAAAAAGGACTGGTCTGTAGAACTTCCTATGATGAGTAGATTCAGAGATTGATTGAGATAGCAGCATCAGTGACGATGATGATGACTCGATGACGATTATCCAGTGACGATGATCCAAAGAAGATGACTTGTGCTAGAAGACCTATGTCGAGAAATACCTTCCTAGTTAAGAGGGAGTGTTGATGTATATGTAACTTCGGAATGTATTTCACATATATGTATATTGTATTCCTATAGAGATGTTATTATTCCTCTATACGGAAGTGGTTGTATTCCTATAGAGATGTTATTATTCATCTATACAGAAGTGTTGTCATTTATATTGTAAGTGTCGTAACTTATACTTGATGGGTTATTAGACCACCTTGTTGGGGTCGGCCCTGTATAAGTCATGTGGGTCAAAGGGTTATTAGACCACCCTAGTGGGGGTCGGCCCAGTCAGCATTATGTTAAGTGGTTAAGTTAAGGCCGACCTAGTTGAGTAAAGGTCAAGTCAAGTTAGTGTATAAATAGAGAGTGTGTCTCTCTCATTTTACACATTCTATTCTCTCACTCACACTTTGGAGAGTGGCGCACTTGTGGAGGAGGAGGCTCTGCTGCTAGGAGAAGACTATCTCTTGTATTATGGTTGTATCATTGCTCTATCTATCTCTGAGGAAGTTATTGGGGTTTTTCACCTTTATGGTTTTCCCCAAGTAAACTCTGTGTCTCTTGTGTGCTTGCATTATTGTGTCCATGATTGATATGCTGTAGATTTGCTGTACATGTTGTTCTCTCAGTTAAGATCCTAGATCAGATTGAAGTAAATTCTGAAAATTTAACAGGTGGCACTAATGGATCAGTGGATGGGGCATCAATAGATAGCGGTGGGCCTACTAGAGGAGGGGATGGTGGTGGTGGGACTAATGGAATGGTGGATGGGGCATCAGTGGATGGCGGTGGGCTTGTTGGAGGAGGGGATGGAAGTTGTGGGACTAATGGATCAATAGATGGGGCATCAATGGATGGTGGTGGGGATGTTGGAGGAGGAGATGGTGGTGGTTGGTATACTGGAGGAGAGGATGGTGGTGGTGGATAATAAGTAGATGCATGTGCGGCACTGGGTGATCCATCAGCTACTGGATCGGTGGATGGAGGAGGTGGAGGAGAATCCTCCCCAAAATATGGCTATAGACGACCCCTCAACTACTCAATTAGCCTAATGGCACCAACAATATGATGCATAAACATTGTCATATCACAAGGAAGGTTGGACCACATGAGAGAGAGCTCGAGGTCTTGTGCGATCTCTAGAGGTTGCACATGCTCCACCCCGTGTCGAGCCATAAAGTCACATAGCCAATGTGCCACGCAGTGATGGAATCTAGGACCTAGACTATGCTGCTCCATGCCAGATCTACGGTCATCTACTGGCTCATTTTCTTCAACCATCTCCACATCATGCAGTGGTGTCTCATCCCCGGCAATGTGACAGCATCTGCAAAGTAGTGGACAAGTACAGTAATTAGACACTTTTAACAAAATATTATAATTTATTACAAGTGCATTAAATAAGATAAAAACTATGCAACTACATTGATCAAGATATAATGATCATATTACCTCTCATATATGTTGGCTCGTACGAAGTAAATAGGATGTTTGCACACCCTCACCAAACAATCCCAACATATGGATATTGTGCACAATCAATGACTGATTGTTGGTCCTGACTACGTAACATCACCAAAACCTCTACACTGGGTTCCCTAAACATGATCTCGGGTTGTCCTCTCTTATGCAACACCTGCCCCATATTTGCATATGCACATCATTCATAGGTCTATCTAGCATGTGGTTAAATGTAGGCCCAAATGTCGGCTGAGTCATTGGAAACCTCTCAAAAAATAGAGTAAATAACTTTGAGGCAAAGGGGAAAAATTTCCTCCCATGCAACGGGCTATGATAGTGGTCTATGTAATACCCCTACCTTGCCTTAGTAATTAAATCGCCTCAATGTAAATATTGTGTTTATGCAATGTATGTCGATCCCAGTGTGGAGCTCAAGGCCAAGGCCCTACTAGTGAATGTTTAAGGTTTCCTTTCATAGGCAAGTATTGGATGGTGAAACTATGCATGCGTTGTTAAGCCATGAAATTTTGTAATAGATGTAAATGTTTAATATTGCAATGAAAATACCCTAAACTGGCTAAGTGAGGCAGCAAATGAGAAGGGGGCAAAGGTATCCACTAGGGAGAGGTGAGGGGGTTGTGGGATGGTGACCCATCCTGCCACTTGGGAAAGAGTAACCGATTGTATTCCCTGTACGGGTACGGATTCAATTACAGAACGCGGAGAAGCTAAGCCTGCGGGGA
Source organism: Larix kaempferi (assembly GCA_027924585.1). Classification (NCBI taxonomy): domain Eukaryota; kingdom Viridiplantae; phylum Streptophyta; class Pinopsida; order Pinales; family Pinaceae; genus Larix; species Larix kaempferi. Next base: position 5,172,627 of record BSBM01000241.1, on the reverse strand, counting down.
TATTCACAGTAGGATAAAAACGGCGCAGAGATCTGAGCCAGGGGGTTGGGACATTCGGCACTTTTGGGTTATGCACTGAGTTCATTCATCCGGTCGGTTGTTGGTTAGAGGATTCGTTCTGTTGGGGAAGAGACCCTAAGATGCAAAGAGAGCCGAATAAGTAGAGTCGAGTACCAGAGGGATCCGGTGTGTATTTGTGATCCTTGAGCAGAAACCTGAAGATGAGTTTGAAGGCGAACTGCAGGACAAGAATAGCTCAAGGAAGCGGTGCGCATCTCTGAATCCGCGAGCATAGAGCCGAGTTGCGGGACAGAGTCTAGTCCGCAACCTGGGAATGAACCAGCTTGTTAAGTGGACATAAGAGATATATTTTAGGGTTGGGAATGCTTCATAAACTCAATGAAGACTAGGATCTCATAGAACTAGCAGTAGGACCTTCTTATGCCTACCCTGAATAGCACTGGAAGGAAAGGGGCCTTGAGGGACTGTGTAGTAGAGAAGAGGATCTTTCTTGTGTTGGGTGAGGTTGATAACGTGGGTGCCTGATCTGTTGAGTGATTGACATGTCTGTAGCTCTGTGGTTGAGCTCACTGACTTAGCAATAACCTCCCCGTTACCTTGTATGCTTGATAAACCCACCTATAGGTTGGCTTAGCAAGGATATGCTTGATAAACCCAACTGCAGGGTGGCTTAGCAGGAGTATATTTCCTGGATTGCTTGATAAACCCAGCCAAAGGTTGGTTTAGCATTGGAGTGGATCTTGACTGTTAGAGAGCCTACCTAGCCCTCCTTAGTGGATACATAGCCCATCTCGGGGGTGGTCTCTCACTTGAAAGAGTATAGGCTGGACAGAGACCTAAGGTTGGGTGGAACGTTGCTCTCACTTAGCCAGTTGCTGGGGCAACTTCAAGATAAAAAGATAAGTGTTTTGTGGAATGAATGGTGTTATTTATGTGTCAATATTATGTTGTTTTGCTCAAGCTATTAAATGAATGTTATAGGAATTGTGAACAATAAGTAGACCATGTGTAAGCCTGAGGGAAGGCTGAGTACTGGTTGAAATGCTTCGTGTAGTTGCATGAGTTAATGCATTGTTAATCTTACATGTGTTAGATGTATGGATAGACTTAACTTATTGTATTATGTGCATTTTGTATGAGATGTTAAACCTATAATGGAATGCTAACCTCATGGAATCACGGGATGGTTAGGGGGCCTGTGGCATCCTTAAACTGCTCTATGAGTTAGAGAAAGATAGGTTATGGCAGGAGACAAGTAGGAATCTGTTAAGGGTTGGAAGGTGCCTTAGAGTGTTTGCAAACCAAACTTCAGAGAATAAAATGAAGAGGTTAGATACCTCATTTGGGAAGGGGATTGCACCAACTGATAGAGCTCTCCAAGAGCTTTCCAACAGTACCAACCTTGCTTCATTTGGACCAAGGGTGAAGAAGTCATGACCCTTGGAAGTTGCTTAGGATAAAGGTCTAAGACATGGCCATTTCCACATCAGCAATTGTGGATTGCGAATTGCGAAAGGCCATTTAGCGGAAGGAAAAATTAGATTTCCTCATTTCCGCACCCGCAATTGCGGATTGCGGGTTGCGGAAAGGTTATTTGATGGAAAAGTTAGATTTATGCATTTTCGTACCCGCAATGTGGATTGTGGATTGCAGAAAGTCGTTGGGCGGAAAGAAGAGTGGATTTCCGTATTTCCGCTTCCGCAATTGCGGATTGCAGATTGCGGAAGGTTGTTTGACGGAAAAGTTAGATTTCCACATTTCTGCACCCGCAATGCGGATTGTGGGTTGCGGAAAGTCGTTGGGCAGAAAGAAAAGTGGAATTCTGCATTTCCGCTTCCGCAATTGCGGATTGCGGATTGCGGAAGGACGTTTGACGAAAAAGTTACATTTCCACAGTCCCGCATCCACAATGCAGATTGCGGATTGCGGATTGCAGAAGGATGTTTGATGGAAAAGTTACATTTCCACAATCCCGCACCCGCAATACGGATTGCGGATTGTGGAAGGACGCAATGCATTTGTCGATTGCGGAAGGGCACAATGTGGGTTGTGGATTGTGGGAAGGTGGAGTTGTGGACTATGAATCGCAGAGGTGAGTTGCGGATCCGAGTCCGATGCGACTGTGTGTAGTTTTGGAAACAAAGGAAGAGAAGAAAAAAAGTAACAGAAGGTCTTATGTGTCCTAAGGAAGCCATGGGGGCATTACAGAGTGGTATCAAAGCTTCAGTTGCAACACTGGGGTTGTTAGGGCCGAACCATGGAAGAAATCGCACGCAAAGAAACGCCAAGGGCACTGTTTAGTCTAACTGAACTTTGGTTTAAACTAATTGTTTAATGAGTAATTTCCAAATTGTATGAAGGTTTCAAGTTATATGTTGTCTAATAAACATTTGTATCATGCACAGTGATTGCAACTGGTTACAATTGAAACAAACAAGCAATACTGTGTGTCAAAAAGCAAGAATGGTGACCGTTAATGATGCACAAAACCCCTATGAGCCTGAACAGGACGTGTTGGGGGGAAACGTGCAGGAAGAACACGCTGAAACAACGCCTAATGGAAGAAGGGAGCAAGTGACTCCCCAGGATTTGGTTGAGACCATGGTAAGCTTTAATGAGAGGTTGATAAAGGCACAAGAAGAGCAACACCAACTCAATGCGGCCATTCTACAGAGCCTCACTAACATGCATCAGAAAGTAAACATGGGGTCCAATCCAAGCAATATGGGCCGAGAAGAAAGGAATATAGATAGCCATTCTCGAGGTCATTCTAGGCAGAGGACTCCAAGCCACAAAGGGGGTGTTGTGAGCAGAAGGAACAGAACATCCACTTCGGGATCTCCTTCCAGCAGGTCAGAACACTCCAGAGACTCTCCAAGAAGTCCAAGACACACTTACAATCGGACTGAGAAAAGAAGGAGGTTCAGAAGGATCCCACAAGGAGAATTCAGGAAAGCAAGAGCTCCTACCTTTGATGGAGAAAGCAAGACAGGCCAAGAGGCTGAGGCATGGCTACTTGGAATGAAAAAGTATTTCAAAATGCATGATTATTCAGAAATTGAAAAGGCTAGAGTTTCCATTTACAATCTAAATGGAAGAGCTTCCATTTGATGGGAACACCTCATGAAAATAAAGAGGACTAGTGAAAGAAGGACCAGCTGGGAGCGACTTAAAAGATACTTCAAGGAGAAATACCTATCAGCTAGGTATTATGACAACAAGAAAAAGGAATTCAATGAACTTAGGTTGGGGCAAAATTCCATGGAAGAACATATTCATAAATTCTTGGAACTGTTAAGGTATGTAGATTACATCAAGGATGAAAGGGTAAAGATTCAGTGTTTCCTTGGAAGCCTACCACATAACTACAGGGATAGGATTGTGTTTGTCCATCCACCAAATTTAGATGAAGCCATCAGGATGGCTATGCTCTGTTACGAGCAGAATAAAGGAAAGACAGATACCTAACCAGCGTGGAAAGGAAAACCCAAAGGGGGATTTGAACCAAGGAGAAGTGGCTTCAAGCCACCTTTCAAGAATCAGTCCGGAAACTTTCCACAAGGACAACCAACAGGAAGTGGGTTCAAACTAGCTGCAACAACAGAGAAAACATCAAAAGGACCACTTCAGTGTTGGGAATGTGGAGATAACCACATGCTTAGAGATTGCCTACATCAAAGAGGGAACCCCTGAAGCTTGCACAACTTGGGAGAAGCAATGACAGTAGAAGATATGGCCAGAGCCACACCTCGAATCTATGCAGCACTGGATGATCATCAGGCAGACCACCAATCAACAGTGGTATAAGTTGAAGGTAAGATTGTTAAGCAATCTATTTATGTTTTAATTGATCCAGGATCCACTCATAGTTATGTGTCCCCTAAAGTGGTTGAAATTTGTTCACTTGGTAAAGTGAAACATAGTAAGTCTTGGTTAGTTCAACTAGCCACTGGGACCAAGAGAAAAGTGAGTAAAGTAGTGGTGGAATGTCCCATAGAACTTAATGGACTTCCCACCAAGGTAAACTTGAATGTACTACTCTTGGGATCTTATGATGCCTTGATAGGAATGGACTGGTTGGAGAAGCATAGAGCCAAACTTGAATGCTACAAGAAGATACTTGAGTGTATTGACGATGAAGGAAGACCAGGGTTGGTTAAAGGAATTCCAAAGCAGGTTTCAGTGAGGCAGATTTCATCCTTACAACTAAGAAAGTTCTATAAAAAGGGGTGTCAATTATATGTTGTGCATATATCAAACTCGGTAGGAGATAAAGGGCCAAAGTTGGAAGACTTCCAACTGTTACAGGAGTTCCACGATGTATTTCCACATGAAGTACCAGGACTACCACCCAAGAGGGACATTGATTTCTCCATTAACCTTGTTCCAGGAGCAGCACCAACTCCAAATCCCCTTATAGATTGAGTACACATGAGTTGATAGAACTAAAAATGCAACTGCAAGAATTAATGGACAAAGAGTATATCAGACCGAGTGTGTCTCCTTGGGGTGCACCTGTGTTGTTTGTTAAGAAGAAAGATGGGACTTTAAGGCTATGTATAGATTACAGACAACTAAACAAAGTAACCGTCAAGAACAAGTATCCATTGCCGAGAATTGATGACTTGTTTGACCAGATGAAGGAAGCCAAAGTGTTTTCCAAGATTGACTTGAGGTCTGGCTACCATCAAGTGAGGATAAAGGATGAAGACATTCACAAAACAACTTTCTGAACTAGATATGGACACTATGAGTTCACTGTGGTTCCATTTGGCCTAACCAATGCACCTGCTACTTTCATGTGTCTTATGAACATTGTCTTCAGCAAATACTTGGATAAGTTTGTGATTGTATTCTTGGATGACATTCTGGTGTATTCAAAGAATGAAGAAGAGCATACTGAACATTTGAGATTGGTACTGCAAGTCCTTAGAGAACACCAGCTATATGCAAAACTAAGCAAGTGTGACTTTTATCAAGAAAAGATGTCGTATTTGGGACATATTATTTTAGCAGAAGGTATTGCAGTAGATCCAGAGAAGATTGAGGCCATAATGGATTGGACTACTCCGAGAAATGTTGCATATGTAAGATCATTTATGGGCCTTGCAGGGTACTACAGAAGATTCATTGAAAGTTTCTCCAAGATAACACATCCAATTACATCATTACAAAGGAAGGAAGTCAAATTTATATGGTCTGAGAAGTGTGAAAGGAGTTTTCAGAAGTTGAAAGAATTACTTACCAATGCTCCTGTTTTAAATATTGCAGATCCAAATAAAGACTTTGTGGTATGCACAGATGCTTGCATGGAAGGATTGGTTGGAGTACTCATGCAAGAAGGATTTTTAATTGGCTATGAGTCAAGGAAGCTTAAGGATCATGAAAGGAACTATGCCACACATGACTTAGAGCTAGCAGCCATAGTACATGCTCTCAATAAATGGAGGCATTACCTGTTGGGAAGAAGATTTGAACTCAGGACAGACCACATGAGTTTAAAGAATTTGTTTGACCAGCCAAATCTAAATGCCAGACAGACTAGATGGATGGAATTTCTCTGTGAGTTTGATTTGGACATTAAACATGTTAAGGGAAAGGAGAATAAGGTTGTTGATGCGGTCAGTGGGAAATTTCATGTTGCAGCAATAAGTGTTTGTAAATCAGATTTGAAAGCAAGGATCATTGAAGTTCAAGCTAGTGATGAAGATTACCTACAAATCAAAGAGAAGTTGCAGCAGGGCAAGGTGGATGGCAAGTGAGCAGGGTATCATATTGGAGAGGATGATGTCCTTATGTACCAAGATGCCAGACTGTACATTCCAAACTATGCAGAATTGAAGGAGCTTGTGTAGAGTGAGATACACCAAAATCCATATTCTGGCCACCCAGGATATCAGAAGACTATAACCGTAGCAAGAAAACAATACTTTTGGCATGGCATGAAGAAGGACATAGCAGAGTATATTGCTAGATGTCAAAAGTGTCAGCAGTTCAAGGCAGAGCATCAACATCCAGCAGGGTTGTTGCAGCCATTGCCCATCCCAGAGTGGAAATGGGAAGTGATCTCTATGGATTTTATAACAAGATTGCCCATTACTGTGAAGAAACATGATTCCATTATGGTTGTAGTGGACAAGCTATCAAAAGTAGCTCACTTCATTCTAGTTAAATCCACTCATAAGGCCAATGGCATTGCAAATATCTTCATGAGGGAGATATTCAGGTTGCATGGATTGCCCAAGGCAGTAGTCTCAGACAGAGACTCAAAATTCACTTCCAAGTTTTGGAAAGGGTTATTCCAAGAGTTGGGAACTAAGTTGAATTTCAGTACAGCCTATCATCCTCAAACAGATGGGCAGACTGAGAGAGTAAACCAGATTCTTGAAGACATGTTAAGGATGTATGTGACAGATAAACCATCCAAGTGGGAGGATTACCTACACTTGGTAGAATTTTCCTACAACAATGGGTACCAGGCATCATCGAAGATGATCCCTTTTGATGTTCTGTATGGCAGAGGATGCAGAACTCCAGTAAATTGGGACAGCCCAATGAACAGGGTAGTGCTTGGACCATAAATGATTGAAGAGATGGAACAAGAAGTTGTTAAGATCATGCAGAATTTGAAGGAAGATCAGGACAGATAGAAGAGTTATGCAGATTTGAAGAGAGTGCACAAAGAATTCCAAATTGGGGATCATGTCTACTTGAGAGTGAGACCAAGGAAGAGCTCCATGAAGTTGGGAAGTTGTGCCAAATTGGCACCCAGATATTGTGGACCATTTGAAGTCCTTGATAGAATAGGACCAATTGCATATAGGATTGCATTACCTGCTAACATGAAAGCTCATAATGTTTTCCATGTCTCTTTTCTTAATAAATATATACATGATCCTAATCACATCATTGACTGGCATGTGCTACAGGTGGAACCAGAGGGAGGATTCCAAGTAGAGCCTATATGCATCCTCGACAGGAAGGTTACCTTACTTTGGAGCCGAGCCATCGGATAGGTAAAGGTGAAATGGAAGCACCTTAGTCCAGAGGAGGCGACCTGGGAGCTGGAGGAAGCCATGAGATTGGCATTCCCATTTTTGTTCAGTTTTGAGAACACCGAGGACGGTGTTGTTCTAAGGGGGAGGGAGTTGTAACACCCCTACCCTGCCTTAGTAATTAATTGGACTCAATGTAAATATTGTGTTTATGCAATGTATGTCGATCCTAGTGTGGAGCTCAAGGCCAAGGCCCCACTAGTGGATGTTTAAGGTTTGCTTTCATAGGCAAGTATTGGATGGTGAAACTATGCATGCGTTGTTAAGCCATGAAATTTTGTAATAGATGTAAATGTTTAATATTGCAATGAAAATACCCTGAACTGGCTAAGTGAGGCAGCTAATGAGAAGGGGGCGAAGGTATCCACTAGGGAGAGGTGAGGGGGTTGTGGGATGGTGACCCATCCTGCCACTTGGGTAGGAGTAACCGATTTGATTCCCTGTACGGGTACAGATTCAGTTACAGAATGTGGAGAAGGTAAGCCTGCGGGGATATTCACAGTAGGATAAAAACGACGCAGAGATATGATCCATCGGGGTTGGGACATTCGACATTTTTGGGTTCTGCACTGAGTTCATTCATCATGTCGATTGTTGGTTAGAGGATTCGTTCTGTTGGGGAAGAGACCCTGAGACGCGGAGAGATCCGAAGAAGTAGAGCCGAGTACTAGAGGGATCCGGTGCGTATTCGTGATCCTTGAGTAGAAACCTGAAGATGAGTTTGAAGGCAGACTATAGGACGAGAATAGATCGAGGAAGCGGTGCGCAGCCCTGAATCCGCGAGCATAGAGCCGAGTTGCGGGACAGAGTCTAGTCCGCAACTTGGGAATGAACCAGCTTGTTAAGTGGACGTAAGAGATAGAGTTTAGGGTTGGGAATTCTTGATAAACTCAGTGAAGACTGGGATCTCATAGATTTAGCAGTAGGACCTTCTTATGTCTACCCTGAATAGCATTGGAAGTGAAGGGGCCTTGAGGGACTATGTAGCAGAGAAGAGGGTCTTCCTTGTGTTGGGTGAGGTTGATAACGTGGGTGCTTGATCTGCTAAGTGATTGAGATGTCTGTAGCTCTGTGGTTGAGCTCACTGACTGAGCAATAACCTCCTCGTTACCCTGTATGCTTGATAAACCCACTTGTAGGTTGGATTAGCAGGGGTATGCTTGATAAACCCAACTGCAGGGTGGCTTAGCAGGAGTATATTTCCTGGATTTCTTGATAAACCCAGCCAGAGGTTGGTTTAGCATTGGAGTGGATCTTGACTGTTAGAGAGCCTACCTAGCCCTCCTTAGTGGATACATAGCCCAGCTGGGGGGTGGTCTCTCACTTGAAAGAGTATAGGCTGGACAGAGACCTAAGGTTGGGTGGAACATTGCTCTCACTTAGCCAGTTGCTGGGGCAACTTCAAGATAAAAAGATAAGTGTTATGTGGAATGAATAGTGTTATTTATGAGTTAATATTATGTTGTTTTGCTCAAGTCGTTAACTGAATGTTATAGGAATTGTGAAAAATAAGTAGACCATGTGTAAGCCCGAGGGAAGGCTGAGTACCGGTTGAAATGCTTCATACAGTTGCATGAGTTAATGCATTGCTAATCTTACATGTGCTAGATGTATGGATGGACTTAACTTATTGTATTATGTGCATTTTGTATGAGATGTTAAACTTGTAATGGACTGCTAACCTCATGGAATCATGGGATTGTTAGGGGGCTTGTGGCATCCTTAAACTGCTCTATGAGTTAGAGAAAGATAGGTTATGGCAGGAGACAAGTAGGAATCTGTTAAGGGTTGGAAGGTGCCTTAGAGTGTTTGCAGACCAAACTTCAGAGAATAAAACGAAGAGGTTGGATACCTCAATTGGGAAGGGGATTGCACCAACTGATAGAGATCTCCAAGAGCTTTCCAACGGTGCCAACCTTGCTTCATTTGGACCAAGGGTGAAGAAGTTATGACCCTTGGAAGTTGCTTAGGATAAAGGTCTGGGACATGGCCATTTCCGCATCCGCAATTGCGGATTGCGGATTGCGGAAGGCCATTTAGCGGAAGGAAAAATTAGATTTCTGCACCCGCAATTGCATATTGCGGGTTGCAGAAAGGTCATTTGACGGAAAAGTTAAATTTTCGCATTTCCGCACTCACAATGCAGATTGCGGATTGCAGAAAGTCGTTGGGTGAAAAGAGAGTGGAATTTCGCATTTCCGCTTCCGCAATTGCGGATTGCAGATTGCGAAAGGTCGTTTGACGAAAAAGTTAGATTTCCGCATTTCCACACCTGCAATGCGGATTGTGGAAAGTCGTTGGGTGGAAAGAAAAGTGGATTTTCGCATTTCCGCTTCCGCAATTGCGGATTGCGGATTGCGGAAGGACATTTGACAAAAAAGTTACATTTCCATAGTCCCGCACCCGCAATGCGGATTGCGGATTGCTGAAGGATGCAATGCGGATTGTAGATTGCGGATTGCGGAAGGACGTTTGACAGAAAAGTTACATTTCCACAGTCCCGCACCTGCAATACGGATTGCAGATTGCTGAAGGACTCAATGCGGATTGTGGAAGGACTCAATGCGTATTGCGGATTGTGGTAGGGCACAATGCGGGTTGCGGATTGCGAGAAGGTGCAGTTGCGGACTGCGGATCGCAGAGGTGAGTTGTGGATCCGAGTCCAGCGTGACTGTTTGTAGTTTTGGAAACGAAGGAAGAGAAAAAAAAAGTAATAGAAGGTCTTATGTGGCCTAAGGAGGCCATGGGGACGTTACAGTCTAAAGCAATAAAAAATTGTAGTAAAAAAATAGTAGCCAACCTGACTAGCCTAGGCATTAGCAGTAAACTCTCTACATAATATAACGTAGTGCAGTTAATGCACTGCCCATCAGTGAGATGGTGGGATATCATAGTATCAAACAAGATCAAGCACCTAGCCTCCTCTGAACGAAATGCATGTAGCCTCAAGTGACCCCCACTCACTTGGAACTCACTGGACCGAGTAATATCATCACTAATGAATTGTTGAATATAGATCAATTGTGTCTCAGCTGCAACACTAGGTGGTGGATCGGAAAAATGGGGAAATTCCTCCCCCTGATAAATAAACCTGTGATGAAGTATATATCCTCCTCTGTGGGTTGGTCCCAAATTCAAGACCAATCATAAAGGCCTATTTTTCATCATCCCATCAATGGATTAACTCTGTAAGTAGCCTAGTATGCCCCTTGAGCAAATTAGCCTCATCATAAAACTTGAGGAGGGAAACCTGAAATAAGAGATGGTGAGTAGCATCAGAAATAGGCCGAGGAACCAAATCCCTCTCCCTCTTGCTTGTTTTCCACACCCAAACGACGTTATATGAATCGACCTATGGGGACTGTGGTACTGCATGTCCTTGATTTACATACAAATTTCATCTTCAATCATATTAATACAATACAAAGTATATACAAAATATGTAAATGAAATAGTTATAAGAACTTTTTTTTCTTCAGTTTTTTGAGTGCACCACATAGTTTCATAAACGGTGCATATCTTTTAAAGTAGGCACATCGCAAATGGTGCACATTGTTTTACCTAAGCTTATAACCAATGCATAAATTTATGTATGCGTGCACTGTGTCGGTACTTAAAATTCTATAAAAAAATGCACCAACTCTTAGTGCGTGCATATTCCATGTAACACACCAGAATAGTGCATCTAAAAACATTTAAAAATGCATGAAACTAAGTGATAACAAATCAGATCTAGTTAGCTAAGTGTTATTGCATGATGACACTTATGTTAAACTAAAACACGACACTTGAGTTGTGACTGTAATGTCCCCTCCTATTATACCAGCATGATAGAGAGGATCGTGATACTAAATCTGGGCATCTAGCCCCATGAACTTTTAACTAAGCATTCACATAATATAAAAGTCATATGGGATGTATGATTATAAGAAAAACACAGCGGAATAATATCAATAACACATCCATCATACATTCAAGATAATCATCAAATAATAATTTCAAAGTTAACACAAGAGAATATTTATCTTAACAAAGTAGTCCCAAGCAACTGGCTATGCAACTGCAACGTTCCACCCAACCATAGGCCAGTTGTGCTTATCAACCTCTTGGTACAACTGCCACCCCCGAGCTGGGCATGATCTCTACAAGGGACCAAGGAACAACAGACTCACACATAGCCAAGCATACACCAAGATGAGCCAAGCCAATCTACAATTGGGTTTATCAGGCTGCTAGGAAATGGAAAGGAAGAATTGCTAAGCTAGTGAGCTCAACCACAGAGCTATGGATACCTCTACAAGATCTATTCAACTTGGCACTCACAATGCCTACACACCCAACACAAGGAAGTATTCTCTTCACTGCCACACAGTCCCTCAAGCCATACCTTCCTTTCTAGTGCTCTCGGGGTGTGCATAGAAAAGTAGCCAAAGCCCTCTTGATCTTCTTGAGAGGTTACTCCCTCCACTAGGTTTATCAAGCCAATTCTGTCCACTACTAGTCCAATTTTCTTGCTCACAGGTTCAAATCAAAACCGGGATGCACATAATAGCAAAACCACACTTATTGGGCATGATTAAACGTTTTTACAATGAGATACCCAAAGATGGGGTTTTCATTAGCTTCAAAAAAACGTGGGAAACCCAAAAATGAAACCGGAAGATGGGGAACAACCCTGGGAAGCCAAAATCCATTTTTAGAAAAACGTCCATGGACATTCTGGGGCAAAAACGGCCTCCATAACAGTCCCAAATCGTGGCCCTTCTCTCCCAGCTGTTGTACAATGCAAAAACGAGTTCCCAGGCATGGAAATTGCAGAAAAAATGGTGGAAAACATGATGGGGAAAGACCCAGTAGTTCAGACTGCGTGAGAGATGAAACACTGTCTGTTTAGAATGGCTTTGGGCACCATTTCATGGGTGTTTTCTTGCCCAAGGAGACAAAATACGATTTCCCAGGTTGATGGCTTGCCCATGCATGAAATTGGCTACCATACCTCTTCATTCCCAAGGCATTAACTGCCTCAACCAACTCTTGGAAAAATTAAATGATTGGGTCCATAACCCAAAATGGGTAGTGGAGGGTTTATGGGTTTCCTCATTGACACATGGATTAACACCATTGGCTCAAGGGTTTGAATAATTTCCCTCCCTATTCTTTGTAGGATCATGCCCCCATCTCTTTGTTGCATTGCATAGCTAGTTGTGGGTATTTTTCATTAAAATTCGTATTTACTTGATGTCTTATTTACATTGTGCCTATTTAGCACAAGAACCATAGGCATATATTTTTTTTTTAATTGTCGATACATGAAATGCTAAATCAATGGTGGGGCCTTGGCCTTGAGCTCCTCACCATGATTAAATTACAATATTTACATCATTTACGATTTAATACAAAGGGGGTCAAAATGGGGACATTACATTCCCCTCCCCTTACATTAGCACTGTCCTCAGTGCTCATCAAAATTGAACAAAAATGGATATGCCACCCTCATGGCATCCTCCAGCTCCCATGTAGCCTCATCGGGACCGTAGTGCTTCCATTGCACCTTTACCTGTCCAATGGCTCGGTTCCGGAGCAATGTTTCCCTCTTGTCTAGGATGCGCACTGGATCGGTTTGGAACTCTCCCTCGGGTTCCACCTGGATCACATCCCAATTAATCACATGGTTAGGATCATGTACATATTTCTTAAGCAAAGAGACATGAAAAACATTATGAGCTTTAGTGCTAGCAGGCAATGCAAGTCTATATGCAACTTGTCCACCACAACCATGATGGAATCATGTTGTCTCACAGTCATTGGCAATTCTGTAATAAAGTCCATGGATATTACTTCCCATTTCCATTCTGGAATTGGCACTGGGAGCAATAAACCTGCTGGATGTTGGTGTTCACTCTTCACCTGCTGACATTCCATGCACTTAGAAATGTATTCAGCGATGTCCTTCTTCATGCCTGGCCAGAAATAATCTTTCTTGCTGTAGCAATTGTTTTCTGATATCCTGGGTGACCAGAGTATGGAGCTTTATGGATCTTGTCCATAACAATTCTCCTCAAATCTGCCGCATTTGGAATATAGACTCTATTCTTATAAGTAAGAAGTCCGCCTTCTTCCAAATGATAGCCTTCATACTTCTTGCCAAGGTCTTGTTGCTGCAATTTGTCCTTTATCTGCACGTACACTTCATCCTCAACCATATGGTTCACAATCTGCTGCCTCAAATCTGGTTGGAAAGTACTAAGCGCTGCCACATGCATTTCATGCACCTTCCTGCTGAGTGCATCAACCACCTTGTTTTCTTTCCCTTTTATGTGTTTGATTTCGAAATCAAATTCACACAAAAATTCCAACCATCTAGCTTGCCTAGCATTTAAAGTTGGCTGATCAAACAAGTATTTCAGACCACAATGGTCTGTCCTTAACTCAAATTTTCTTCCCATTAAGTAATGCCTCCACATCTTTAAGGCATGCACTATGGCTGCAAGTTCTATATCATGAGTAGCATAGTTCTTCTCATGCTCCTTCAACTTTCTTGACTCATAGCATATCACGTGGTTGTCTGGCATAAGAACTCCTCCAAGTCATTGATTGCATGCATCTGTACATACCACAAAGTCTTTTTCTGGGTCTGCAATTTTTAAAATTGGTGCACTTGTAAGAAGATTATTCAACCGTTGAAAACTTTCCTCACATCTTGGTGACCATTCAAACTTTATCCCCTTCTTTTGCAAAGAAGTGATCGGGTTTGCAACCTTGGAGAATCCTTCGATAAACCTCCTGTAGTAACCAGCAAGGCCCATAAAAGATCTCACATCTGTCACATTCCTTGGAGTTGGCCAATTCATAATGGTTTCAATCTTCTCAGGGTCTACAGATATCCCTTCGTCAGAGATGATGTGACCCAAATAATGAATTCTATCTTTATAAAAGTCACATTTGCTCAACTTTGCATACAAATTATGCTCCCTTAGCAATTGCATTGTCATTCTCAAATGTTCTTCATGCTCTTCTTCATTCTTAGAATATATGAGAATGTCGTCTAGGAATACAAGAACAAACTTGTCCAAATATTTGCTAAAAACATTATTCATGAGACACATGAATGTAGCTAGTGCATTTGTGAGACCGAATGGTACCACTACAAACTCATAGTGTCCATACCTCGTTCTAAAGGTTGTCTTATGAATATCTTCTTCTTTGATTCTTACCTAATGGTAACCAGACCTCAAGTCAATCTTTGAAAATACCTTTGCTCCTCTCATTTGGTCAAAAAGGTCATCAATTCGGGGCAATGGGTATTTGTTCTTCACAGTGACTTTGTTCAACTGCCTGTAGTCAATACATAACTTGAGTGTTCCATCTTTCTTTTTCACAAATAGAATAGGTGCTCCCCACGGAGACACACTTGGCCTAATATATTTCTTTTCCAGCAACTCTTGCAATTGCATCTTCAATTCTAGCAATTCTGGTGTACTCATCCTGTAGGGTGTCTTAGACACTGGTGCCGCTCCTGGCATAAGTTCAATTGTAAAGTCCATGTCTCTCTTTGGAGGGAGTCCTGGAATCTCATCAGGAAAAACATCCCTGAATTCTTGCAATACATGATAGTCCTCCACTTTAAGAGTTTCATGCTCTGCTGCCTCTAAAATGTGAGCTGCATACAGTTGACATCCCTTCCTACATAAATTCTTCAGTTGCATGGCTGAAACCTATCTGACAGAAGTCACCTTTGGAATGCCTTTTACAACCCTCGGGTTTCCTTCTTCGTCCATGCATTGAAATGTCTTATTGTAGCAGTCAAGTTTAACCCTGTGTGCTTCTAACCAATCCATTCCAATGAGAATATCATAGGAACCCAGTGGCAAAATATTCAGATCTGCATGAGTGAATAGCCCATCCATCTCTAGTGGACATTTCTCTACTATTTCACTAACTTTTCTCTTAGTTCCAGTGGCTAGTTGAACTAACCATGATTTACTATGCTTTAATTTCTTGAAAGCACAAATCTCAACAATTCTAAGAGTGACATAACTATGAGTAGATCCAGGATCAATCAAAATAGAAATAGATTGCTTAGCAATCTTACCTTCAACTTCAACCACAGTTGACTGATGATCTGCTTGGCGGTCGTCTAGTGCTGCATAGATTCTAGGGATTGTCCTCGCCACTTGACCCATGATTTCAGCTCCCTGGATGTTGTGAACTTGATTTGCATTCCCATTCCGATGTGGACAGTTCCTAAGCATGTGGTCTCCCCCACAACCCCAACATTGAAGTGGTTCTCTTGGTTCCTTTGGATCTCTTGGCTTGTCTCCCATCATCCTAGTTGGCTTAGTCACAACCTGTGATGGTTGCCTTTGTTGATTCCGGAATTGAGGAGGCTTGAACCCCTTATTCCTTTGATCAAAATTTTCGTTTTTCCTATCCTTCCATGCCTTATGGAATTCTGGTTTGCTTCTGTTTTGATCAAAGTAATACTTGGCCTTTCTTATTGCCTCCTCTAGAGTTCGAGGTTCATCGAACTCAATTCTTTCTTTATTTGACTGGGGTAGTCCACTCAGGAAACGCTGAATTTTCACCTTATCATCTTGTATGTACTTGACATACCTCAACAGCTCCAAAAACTTGTTTGCATATTCTTCCATGGTCAATTGTCTCAATCTCAGCTCATGGAACTCTTTGATCTTATCATCATAGTACCTATCAAAGAGGTACTTCTTCTTGAAGTATTTCTTGAACTGCTTCCACACAATCTTCCTTTCGTTGATCTTCTTCACTTGCCTGATGTGTTCCCACCATATATATGCTCTTCCATTCAAGTTGAAGATGGCAACCCTTGCCTTCATATTTTTCGAGTAGTCTTGGACTTGGAAATACTTTCTCATTCCAAGAAGCCAAGCTTCAGCTTCTTGACCGGACTTTACCTCTCCATCAAATGTAGGAGGTTTTGCCTTCTTAAATTCCCCATGTGAATTGTTCTTGTAGTGCTTCTTCCTCTTACTTCCGCGAGATGAAGAGCTTGAACCCTCAATGGATTCTTTAGAGTCGGATGATTCATTAGAAGAGATTTCCGGCGTATATGTTATGTCTGTAGAAACTCTTCTTGAGCTACTGGCCCTCTTACGGGAATTCCTTCTAGAACTACTCCCACCCTTTCTAGATTTGATGTCTGATGTCCAAATTTTATTTGCCTTTGGATGTCTATCAAACTCCGTAGCATGGCTGCATTCAACTGATTTTGTTCTTCTTGAGCTTTAATCATCCTTTCATTATCTTCCCTACAGCTTTGCAACTCCACCCTTAGGCTTCTCATGGTGGCTGCAATACCCGGAGGAGTCTCTTGATTTCTTCTCCCATTAGATTCTGTTTCAGCATTTTCAACACGTATGTTCTCCCCCATGGCATCTGTCTCAGGCTCATAGGGATCCTGTGCATCATCCATGATGTTGATTTTCTTGGCCCAACCAAGATCCAAAACTTTCCAACTGTACTCTCTAGAGTGCTACCCTGATGTAACTGTGATTCTGCGAAATGTGTTCATCAACACAATTGTTAGCTGTATTATATTCTCAAAAATTCATAAATTACTTCATGCACATGGGAAAATATTATGTTGACAATTTGTCGAATCATCGAATTTTCTCACAATCAACGACATATGATGGGGGGGAAAACAAAAGGGGGTCAAAGGGGCTTGCCCCCTTGCCACTGCAGGGCGGGTCGAGGGCAACACCCTCATTTTTTTTAATTTTTTTTTACAAATCTTGCCGCCGTTGCGGGGCGGTTCGCCGAACGCTTCCGCAATTGCGGAGCAATTCGCCGAATGCTTCCGTAGTTGCGGAGCGATTCGGAAAATGCTTCCGCAGTTGCAGAGCGATTCGCCGAATGCTTCCGCAGTTGCGGAGCCATTCGCGGAATGCTTCCGCAGTTGCGGAGGACATTGGGAAATTCTTTTCGCAGTTTCGGAAGAGAATTCCTTCCGCAGTTTCAGAAGAGAATTCCTTCCACAGTTGCGGGACGATTCACCAAAGTCTTCCGCAGTTACGGGACGATTGGCCGAACTCTTTCGAAATTGCGGAACGATTCGCCAAACTCTTCCGCAGTTGCGGAATGATTCACCGAAGTCTTCCGCAGTTGCGGAATGATTCGCCGAACTCTTCCGCAGTTGCGGAACGACTTGCGGAATTCCGCAGTTTCGGAAGAGAATTCCTTCCGCAATTTCGGAAGAGAATTCCTTCTGAAAATTTCCTTTCGACGCCGAACACTTAGAAAAAATTTCCACTATTTCGAAGCAGTTCACCAAATTCTTCCGCGTTGCGGGACAACTCGCGGAATCCTTCTGCAGTTTCAGAAGAGAATTCCTTCCGTAGTTTCGGAAGAGAATTCCTTCCGCAGTTTCGGGGCGGTTTGCGGAACTCTTCCGCAAATTTCGGAACGATTTCCCGAACTCTTCCCGAAACAGACTTAAACAAAAATTTCCAAAAACTCTTAAGAAAATTTTTGAAATCTTCCCTTCTTTTAGTGATGACTGCTGCTCAGCAGGAGGTGATCTTACCTCTGTAATCTATCCAACTTAGCCTGTTTAGGCCCAATGCTGAGACCTGTGGTGATCAGGAAGGGACCTTCCCATGTGGCTGTGATTGGATTTGGCCCATAGAGGTCCAATGCTGCAACCAGCAGCTCTGATACCAAACTGTAACATCCCCTCCTATTATACCAGCATGATAGAGAGGATCGTGATACTAAATCCGGGCATCTAGCCCCATGAACTTTTAACTAAGCATTCACATAATATAAAAGTCATATGGGATGTATGATTATAAGAAAAACACTGCGGAATAATATCAATAACACATCCATCATACATTCAAGATATTCATCAAATAATAATTGCAGAGTTAACACAAGAGAACACTTATCTTAACAAAGTAGTCCCAAGCAACTGGCTATGCAACTGCAACGTTCCACCCAACCATAGGCCAGTTGTGCTTATCAACCTCTTGGTACAACTGCCACCCCCGAGTTAGGCATGATCTCTACAAGGGACTAGGGAACAACAGACTCACACATAGCCAAGCATACACCAAGATGAGCCAAGCCAATCTATAATTGGGTTTATCAGGCTGCTAGGAAATGGAAAGAAAGAATTGCTAAGCTAGTGAGCTCAACCACAGAGCTATGGATACCTCTACAAGATCTATTCAACTTGGCACTCATAATGCCTACACACCCAACACAAGGAAGTATTCTCTTCACTGCCACACAGTCCCTCAAGCCATACCTTCCTTTCTAGTGCTCTCGGAGTGTGCATAGAAAAGTAGCCAAAGCCCTTGTGATCTTCTTGAGAGGTTACTCCCTCCACTAGGTTTATCAAGCCAATTCTGTCCACTACCAGTCCAAGTTTCTTGCTCACAAGTTCAAATCAAAATCGGGATGCACATAACAGCAGAACCACACTTATTGGGCATGATAAAACGTTTTTACAGTGAGATACCCAAAGATGGGGTTTTCATTAGCTTCAGAAAAATGTGGGAAACCCAAAAATGAAACCGGAAGACGGGGAACAACCTTGGGAAGCCAAAATCCGTTTTTAGAAAAACGTCCATGGACATTCTGGGGCAAAAACGGCCTCCATAACAGTCCCAAATCGTGTCCCTTCTCTCCCAGCTGTTGTACAATGCAAAAACGAGCTCCCAGGCATGGAAATTGCAGGAAAAATGGTGGAAAACATGATGGGGAAAGACCCAGTAGTTCAGACTGCATGAGAGATGAAAGATTGTCTTTTCAGAATGGTTTTGGGCACCATTTCGTGGATGTTTTCTTGCCCAAGGAGACAAAATACGATTTCCCAGGTTGATGGCTTGCCCATGCACGAAATTGGCTGCCATGCCTCTTCATTCCCAAGGCATTAACTGCCTCAACCAACTCTTGGAAGAATTAAATGATTGGGTCCATAACCCAAAATGGGTAGTGGACGGTTTATGGGTTTCCTCATTGACACATGGATTAACACCATTGGCTCAAAGGTTTGAATAATTTCCCTCCCTATTCTTTGTAGGATCATGCCCCCATCTCTTTGTTGCATTGCATAGCTAGTTGTGGGTATTTTTCATTAAAATTTGTATTTACATGATGTCTTATTTACATTGTGCCTATCTAGCACAAGAACCATAGGCATATATATTTTTTTTAATTGCCGATACATGAAACGCTAAATCAATGGTGGGGCCTTGGCCTTGAGCTCTTCACCATGATTAAATTACAATATTTACATCATTTACGATTTAATACAAAGGGGGTCAAAATGGGGACATTACATGACACTTTCATGACAACACTTAAGTTAGCCACCTAACTAAGTGGGAAAGCTTTTAGTTAAAGGGCGAGTTCATCCTAAGAATCAGTTCAGTGAGTTAATGCACTGTGTGAGAAGTGGGGCGCACTTCTTCATGCAAGATTGATGCATCTAGATGGAGGGCGAGTTCATCCTGAAGTCATAAGATAAAAATAGAAGTCAATGCATGTGAAGAATATATAAATATGTTATACATCATTGATGAATTCAACGTGAAGCGAATTCTCTTCTCTCTTGATGGCAATGTGCTTCTCTTTATGCATGATATTATTTTGAGTCTCTCTTCTTTACCTTTCTCTTGCTCTATATTTGCACCGGGGGTGCTTGATGTAAAATACATTCTCTGTTATCTATTAATATACTAAGGAAGGTTTTGTTGGGTTTTTCCCCCTCAAGTCATATAGGGTTTCCCCAGGGTAAATTCATGTGTCGAATGTGATTGCTTGTGTGTATGATTGTTATTTGATTTCTAGTGTTATTGCAGCTTTGAATTAAAGATAAAAAAAATTAACATTTATATATAAGAAGTGCACTAGAGACAAAACATCCACAAAAACCTTCGGCCACTCACCTCCGTTATCCACCTCCACTATAAATAGATAAAGATGATTTTTATGTCGGAGGTTTTTGGAAAAACCTCTGCTAGAAGGTCTTTTCCTTGTAGTGATTGACATGATCCATCATTGGATAATGCACTCCACAAAAGCAATCTCACACTCTAGGAAACTTGCATGTCATACATTCATCATATCCATCCACATTCCTATCAATACCCATTTTATATAAGCATTAGTTATTAATAATCTTAATTGGATATTTACTCACATAATCCACTTCTTATGATGCATCGACCTAATAATTTAATCTAAAGTCAATCCAATAAATGGTTGCACATACCAAGCTAGCATTAAAATGCATTACTTCTAACACCTCGCCATTTTCTCCTCTGCTTGACTCACGTGCCTTCTTTGATAAATCCTAATTGCATGTGATGATAATCAATGGCAATAACTGCTATTCTCAAGAGTGATACTTTAGTGCCTACAATGGTTGTGTGTAAATCCATGGTGAAGAGGGAAACATTGCAACTATATTCCAACATTTTTATGAACACCAATTATAGAACTAGACACACAAACATGTATATACCAAAGTCCACCCATGTTCTTTGAAGCTTACAAAAGTTTTAGTCTCAATTGATAAAGCCAAATAATAAAATACCATATTCAAATCCCATAGAAATATCCTATGTACTAAGTCATGCAAAATGTAAACTATACCAAAAGTCCCTCCTTTTTTATGTCTTTCATTCCTACATTATCTTATAAAATATACTAAGAAATGTAACTTATGTTTTTATGTCTTTTATTCCTACATTATCTTATAAAATATACTAAGAAATGTAACCTATGTGAATACATTGAGTATTGGAGTTGTAAAACATGTTACCATTGATATGTCGAATGGAGTTCTTTTGCAAGGAGCTTAGTTAATCTAAATTGTTTATTTCTCAATGTTTTAAATGTTATTGGTTTTAAACCAATATGGATCCATCTTAACTTCGAATCTATTGAGTATTAGGAGGGATCCCAAAAATAACTGGGATATAAATCTCTATATGCTTAAAAGATCCTATGTTGAGATTGTAAATATCATTTGTTGAGATTGTACAATCCATATGTAATTAATGTATTATTGTTGAAATTGCACAATCTAGATGTGATAAATGTATTTGAGAGTGTTGAATCCATTTATGGATTTAAAAATGCAATTTCAACAATGAAAAATTGCAATTTGACTAAAAATTGTGTAGCTAAATTACGGTAATGATTGATCAAACTTGATATGGCCAACGCATTCGATCGTGTCAAGCATTCCTTCCTTCTTAAAATCATGAAAAACTTTGGTTTTGGAGACATCATAAAATGGATCTTAGCCAATACCCATACTACAAGTTATTAATAGTCATGATTGGTCATTTACTCATGCCACCCACTTCTTCCACTACATCATTCTAGGCATTTAGATGAAGCCAACTAAATGGATAGTAACACATACCAAATTAATGTTGAAATGCACTAATTCCAACACCTCACCATTCAATTGTCTACTTAACTCTCATGCCTTCTTTAACAGTTGTTATTGTCAAGTAGTAGTCTAAACATGCTACAATTTGAACTTTTTTTAGGCATTTTTTCAATCATTTTTTTTCTAAAATTTGGTCCAAAATTCAAATGACTCATTGGAGTTGTAAATATCATTTGTTGAGATTGTACAATCCATATGTAATTAATGTATTATTGTTGAAATTGCACAATCTAGATGTGATAAATGTATTTGACAGTGTTGAATCCATTTATGCATTTAAAAATGCAATTTCAACAATGAAAAATTGCATTTTGACTAAAAATTGTATAGCTAGATTACGGTAATGATTGATCAAACTTGATATGGCCAACGCATTCGATCGTTTCAAGCATTCCTTCCTTCTTAAAATCATGAAAAACTTTGGTTTTGGAGACATCTTCGTAAAATGGATCTCAGCCTGCATAAAAGGTACTTGGATTGCCCCCTTAGTAAACTGTCGCCCCACCAATTTTTTCCGAGCCACCCGTGTAATTCGACAAGGATGCCCCTTGTCATCCTTCTTATACATTATTCTGGCTGACTCTCTCAGTCGAAATCTTAACTCTGATCTCAGAATTGGATTCCTACCAAGCCTCAACTTAGCTTCTAATTCCATGCCCCTTAACCACATCCTCTTTGTCGATGACTCCCTCCTGCTGGGAGGGGTTTCCTCCATAATAGCTCAAAAATTTAAGAAAAACATGGCTTGTTATTGTAAAGCATCAGGAGGTAAGATTAACCTCCATAAGAGTGCAGTCTACGGATGGAATCTAAACAACACCGCTGCAGTCAACATAGCCCAAATCCTCGAGGATCAAAGTCCACAAGCAGTGGGACAAATTCAAATATTTGGGCCTCCCAATAACACAATGATTGTCAAAACCAGGGAATTGGGAAGATATAATTTGCAAAATCAAATTAAAAATAAGGAGATGGGGAGGACATTGGCTCAACAAAGCTGGGAAACTGATCTTACTAAAATCAATTCTTTCAGCTCTTTCGATCTACCAATTTTCTCTACTACTCGCCCCCAAAGGAGTGTCTGATCACATTAGAAAACTCCTAAGAGAGTTCCTCTGGACGGGAGGGAAAAACAACGGGAAAAAAATACATTTGGTTAATTGGAACATCATCAAACAGCCAAAACATTCAAGTGGACTCCAGGTTCGAGATCCTCTCCAGGAAAATATGGCAATGGGAGGCAAAATACTTTGGCAAATTCTGCATGACAGACATCACTGGGTCAGCCAACTACTAAAGACAAAATGCTTAACTGGCACTAATCACAGATGCCTTGATAGTAAGTCGGTTTCCAAAGGCTCCTCTATTTGGTCCTTACGCAAAACCGCTTGGGATTTTTTCTCTCAAGAACTTTATTGGGTTCCCAGAAATGGGAAAGACATAAACATTTTTTCAGACAATGTAATGGGAAACAACCCACTCCAGAATAATCAATATCTTCAAGATATAGATCATTGGCTTGCTCAACAAGGAATTAGAACACTAAGCGATCTCAGCATCTGAGAATCTTCCGACACATGGCATAGCTGGAAAAAATTATTGATCCCAACCAATTTAGAATCTTCCAGAATTCTCTTAATTGAAATCTTGACTGGTTGCGGTCCTACTCATCTCCAAGATAAAGATGAATGCGGATGGAGCCCAAAGGAAAGTACACCGCTGCGTTGGGTTTCAATGCTCTAAAAAACCATGAAGTCTCAAGAAAAATCCTTTGGGAATTGGTCTGAAATCCATTTGGACTTCCCATGGTTAAATTTTTCATGTGGACCCTCGCTCACCGAAAGGTACTCACTGGAGACAACCTCATCAAAAGAGGAATCATCGGGCCACATTGGTGCCCTTTATGCCATAAGAATTCTGAATCACTAGATCACTTATTTTTGGAGTGCCCATTGTCAAAAAAAGTCTGGGATCACATGATCCATGAACTCAATATAACAATGACAACGTTCAGCACTACCACTTGCCTTCTCAAAGATTGGAAATCCACCTATCATTCCTCTCTATCGAAAAAGAAACTCTGGCTCCAAATCTGGATAACCATCCCTAAATTCACTTGCTGAAAAATTTGGATCACCAGGAACAAAGCAATTTTCCAGGACTCCCGCCTCACTCCCATACAAGTTGTTGGACAAGCCAAAGGCCTACTTATCGAATGCTTGAACTATTCCAGCCTCAGAACTGACAAAAATCTCACTACAAATGAATTAAATTGGATCAGTACTCTCCATTCATGCCCCGGAAAAGAGATAGGTTCTTGATGTCAGAACCTCCCACTTTTGCAAATCAGACTCTCCAACTCCGACTTTCAAGACTAGAGAAACAAATAGCCCATGGACAGTCTACACTTTGATGGTGCATCCAAAATAAATCCCGGTGTGGCAGGAGCAGGGTGGGTCTTGTTATTCGCCGGAGGAGCACTGAGAATCAGATACAGATGGGGATTGGGAATCTGCTCAAACAATTTAGCAGAGGCATTAGCTCTTCTAAAAGGCTGCCAAATTGCCAAAAAACAAAGAATTGAAAATCTACAGGTGTTTAGAGACTCTCTCGTAATAACCAGAGCATTCAACTCGTACACAGATTACAATAATTTGGCAATTGAACGGATTATACGCCGGATTCAGCAAATTGCGAGTTCATTTAATCATTTCATAGCATTCCATATCATAAGAAGCTTGAACCACGAAGCAGACGTAGAAGCAAAAGCAGGAACCAGTTTTACACCCGGGAAAATCAAATTTTCAAGTGGAGAAATGAGCCATCACCACATCCCCTGAGATCAAATCACAATCCGCAGGCCCAGCAAGACAATTGGCATTCAGAATGACATGCATCCAGCATGAGACTCGGCATCCAGCACGAGAATCGGTAACCAACAAAACTAACCATCAAACGCATTCATTGGACGATGAGAATTATGCAAAGAGAATCATGCAAACAATCACAACGCACAATGTGAATTTGGCACATTGTAGCTATGTGAATATTCTCAATTCACATGTTACATGTGGGAGAGGATGTGACGAATGTTGAACACCATATTGGTATTCAGCAAGACACCCTTCATTCGAATACAATGGATAAAGAGAATATGCAAAGAAGATTGCAAAGCATAACGTGAATTGGTCACAAATCCCTTCATAGGTTAAAAGTGGAACAAAATGAGAAGAATGTTGAACACCGGGTAATATGGTATCCAACAAGTCAAACCATCAAACGAATTCAATGCTTAAAAAGAATTCTGGAAATTACGCAATCGAATTCAGTATACAAAGAGAATTGGTCTCAAAGCAGTCATATCATAGATTCACTAACCATTACAATCTGGTCACATGAAAGAAGCAGATCATGTTTATTACTAATGTCAAATATCAAACAGAGAAAGTTTCCAGATCTCAAAGCAAAGATTATTCAGATTTTTTGAAATAATGTACTAAGTCGGATTTGGCCTTAGCCACGACTCAACCAATTTTTTATTTTTTCAATATATTTTAACCGTTCCAGTTAAAAAAAAAAATTACGGTAATGATAACCCCAAAAAGTCCAAATCTTATAACGTTTAGACAACTCCTTATTCTCAATGGTGATACTTCGATGCCTACAATATTCAAATGTGTACTAATAATAAAGAGATCAACATTACAATTATTTTCGAGCTGTTTTTTTTTTGTCATTAAAAACCAATGCATGAACATTTTTCCCTAGCTTTGAGCCTGAATCACAACACAAATATGAGGGATTAGGTAATGCTTGAACTTTGTTCCTTTGACATTGAGCATGGTGTTTCATTTCAATTTAGGGAACGAGACATCTAAGATTAAGATTATACAATGACATGTTATCATTATATTGGTAGGTGTTTATATTTTAGAATTTGGGGTGGACTAGAGCCTATGCTTTTCCTAAATTGCACAAGAATGAGACAAGTGTACTATCCAAATTGATTTTATGGCAATCGTTCCAAATTTGAAATAATCGGATAACTAGTAGTTGATGCATAAATAACTCGTAGTTGATGCATGGATAACGGAAATTTGGAGCAACTACGCATGGATAACAAGTAACTTATTTGTAGCACTTAACTTATGACCTATCGATATTCAGTGACCACAAATTAAGTAGCTATGCTAATAAATACTCTCTATCTAGAAACAGAGGCAATGACCGACCAGAAAAATGTAAAAACAAAAGCAAAAAACAATGGTCACATGTGATGTCATCTCCTTCATAAAATAAAATTTAGTATTTTCAAAAGTCACAGGACATCAGCGGTTCGTTCACCTAAAAACCTTTTGGTTGATAAGTATTATAACGTCTAGTATCGAAAAAAATCAGTAGTCGGTAACCCGTAGGTTGCCTAATCGCAACCCTTGGACTTTAAGCAACAACTGAGGAATGTGAATCCTCCTATAAGAAGTCCATCCACCGCAGGAAGCCCAGGGTTCCGAAGATTCATTTACACAGCCGAAAGAAAAGCTCTGAGACCTGAGAAAACAATGGCTGCAGTGGAGAGTTACGTTATAAAGGCCGAGGAAGCCAAAGAATTCCGAGATGGCAAACCTTCCATGGGGTCTGTTTACCGCAATATTTATGCCAGAGACGGATTTCCACCCTCTCCTCCGGGCGTCGAGTGCGGCTGGCACTTGTTCAGGTATTTCTTATTTAGCGCCAATTTTAGCTTCCTGCGGGCGTTTATGCTGTTTTTCAAAAGGCAGAGGAAGCTCTTTTGAAATTAAGTCTATGAATCAATTAATTTCAACATTTGTATGTTTTAGTTTCTTCGGCATTCTCTCTCCAAAAAAATTTAGTGATAATATAAGAGTGTAATGTTAAGGTATTCCTTGTAATGTCGTCTGTTCAAATCTTGATTAGTCATGTGTGTAGCACATAAGGAAGCGTGGGTACTGTTATAGATATAGTGGTAGTGATTCTGGTTGTTGATTCCCCAATTAAATAAAATGATAACAATAATAGATAATTAAATAAATAAATTTGTCAATTAACTATATCAATTCATTTGCATTTGATTATGGACAGTAATTATCGATTCCTTTACATTTGATTATAGTTAATAATTGTGTTTTTGTAAAGTATATTTTTTTTCAAAAAAAACTGTAATTTGTTATTCATCATAGAGAGAATCCAAATTACATAGCAATTGTCTATAAGGTGACTATTGAAAACAAATTATTTTCAGTTTACAAAAAACTGACAACACCCAAACCTTAGATACATTAGAATTTTCAATCTGAAAACAAAAAACATCAAGCCTATAAACGTCGAGCCAGGAATCTATGATGCTTCCAAACTATACAACACAAAACAAAAAGTGCTAAAAAGCCTTCATGGAGCTTCAGTCTTCAACTAGAGAAATAGATCTATAAGCAACACAAAATGAATTCAAAATAATGAGACACACCCCGTTCTACCATAGAGTCCTCTACAAATTCCTGGAAATGCATAAACCCATCCATCATTATTAGTGTAGCCTTTTTGGAAAGGCCATCTACTTCAAAGTTATGTTGCATGAATATATGTGTAAAAGAGATTTGAGAAAAACTCTTATCAAATCTCTAACTTTGCCTTAATTTTGGAATAACCCACAATTTGCAAATTTAATATACCTCTTTTCTGATTAAATCAAAGCAAATCCCATAATGCTATTAACTCTGCTTTAGTATTAGTTCCAACCCCATATTAAGGAAAATGACATAGGTTTTTTAGTTTTAAGCACCATACCCACCTCACAAAGCCTATTTTGTCCTACACCATAAAAAAATCCAATAAAAATAACATCATCACGCATTAAAGGGGCTTTTACCTTTTACTTTTTTTTCTTATGAAGTATATTAACTTGGTAATGTCATAAAAACTAGATTTAGATTTAAAATTAAAACATTGTAAATATTAATAATAATGACGTTTTTAAATTAAGTATTAAATATATTATTAAAAAATAATTATGTAATTTAAATTTAAATTATTTTTAATTAATTTAAATATTTTATATTAAATTAATTAACAAAACTATGAAAATGGAAAATAACTTAAATAATATAAGTTCAAAATTTACCTATAAATTTAACAAAAACTTTATTATCAATCCCAAAAAAATCAATATAAATTTAGTAATATCTAATTTAAATGTTTTCTTTGTATACTTATACTTTTCCTTTTTGATATTATCTCTCCCTCCTTTACTTTTTTTCACCTTTTTTCTTTTATCTTTAATAACTTTTTTTTTAGATTTTTCATTTTTGTGGTTGACTTTTATTTTTATTTTAAGATTCCATATTTTCTTCATTTTTAATCTAGATTTTTACATTTTATGATCACTCTTATTTCAAAATTTTCATATAGGTTTTTTTTTATCACTTTTAGTTTAAGATCTTTTTTTTTTCAAGTGAAAAATCTTCAGTTGGTCATCCAAGCCAGAAGATGTCTCAACCGAATTGAACGCGGGTGGATGGAATGAAATCCATCTATCCACACCAAGAAACCACCGTATCTTTGACTTTTATTTTAAGATCTTCATTTTTATTTTAGATTCTTTGAACTTTCTTAATTATTTAGTACTTTTCTTTCTTAATCTTTACCTACTTATTCTCTCTTATATTTTAGCATGCTTTCTATTTATCTTCATATATGCTTTCTTATCACTTTAATTTTAAAATCTTCATACTTTCTTCATTTTTATTTTAGATTCGTTACGCTTTCTTAGTTATTTAGTACTTTTCTTCTTCTTTATTTTCACCTACTTATTCTCTCTTACCTTTACTTAATTAACTCACTCCTTTTTCTCCATTTTTTCATTAAACTAATTAAAAACTTTAAAATTAAAAAAAATTCAAAAAATATCAACCTAAAGATTACTATAAATTTAACCACACTTAACAATTAATCATTCCATCATCTACATAATTGAAATGTTTCATGCAACTACCATTTCCTCTTTATCATCTACATAATCATTCCATAATTTCTCTTTATCTTTCATTTCTTTTCTTTCTTAATATTTCCTCTTCCATATGTTACTTTTCTTTTCATTAATTTCTAATTTAGTTTCTCTCTATATTCTTTTTTACATATTGAATTTCTCTTTCATTTTTATTTAAACTCTTTTTAATTTTCTTTTTTCTTTTTTTCTTTTTTTCTTTTTCTTTTTTTCTTTTTTTCTTTTTCTTTTTATACTCCCATAATTTTCCTCATATCTCTATCTTTACTTACCTATTATCTGTCGTCTTCTCTATCTTTACCTACCCATACCAACCCATTGGCTTTTTCCCAATTCCAAAGCACCCTTTCATTTATCCTTTCTCTTTTGATATCTCACTAATCTCCATTTTTTTTCCAAAATTTAATTTTAATTTTATATTTTTCCTTTAGGTTTGCTTTAATTTCCCTCCACGTGCTTTTCTTTTTAAATATTATCTCTTCATGTTATTATTATGTTATATTTCAATATCCTTATCCTTTTTTATAAACGAGAGCATGTTAACTTTGTAATTAAAAAAATTGCAACATTGCTAAACAACA
Organism: Larix kaempferi; assembly: GCA_027924585.1. Classification (NCBI taxonomy): domain Eukaryota; kingdom Viridiplantae; phylum Streptophyta; class Pinopsida; order Pinales; family Pinaceae; genus Larix; species Larix kaempferi. The sequence goes on along the minus strand of BSBM01000241.1, from coordinate 5,143,503 downwards.
CTTAAGTACAAAAGGATAATTTATATCGTTCTACTTCACAACAGGATAATTTATATCGTTCCACTTCAAAATTTGCAGTTTGACGAGGACGGTATATTATGCTTCTTATTCTAGTGTGTCTGTTTTTATTATATTTGGTAGTATAAATTCTAAAAAACCAATCAACAAAATAGTTTTGTAAAATATGATTAAAACATTTGAATTAGTGTATATTTTAAGTGTGGTGAATTATATATGGCACTCTTCTTATCTTCCTATGGCTAATGCACAATATCTACTTCTTTATGTTCTTTTGGAAAAGAATCAACATAGTTTTTCATGTTGATAATTGTAGAGTTTAAATCTTTACTTAGTGAAATGATTATGGCTTTCAACTAGGCACATTATTCTTTGAGATCCTACACTCACCTTTTTTGTTTAACCATGAGTTCCATCATAATAGTATTTTGTGAAGTTTGTTGATGTTCCAATTCATAGGTCTTAGCAATGGTTGAGAAGAGTGAGGTCTTGTTTCCATTAATTAGATCTTCATGTCTCCTCGGGAACCTCCTAATTTCATGAATATCCCTTTGGAAGTTGTTGTGTTGTTCGCCCATTTTTCCAATTGAGAAACTTAGTTTCTTAACCATATTCAAATTAAGGCTATATGAAATTTATGGATGAACACTATACCAAGTTGAGTATTCTGTTTGTGATTTTAATACACAAATAACACTAGAAGGTCTATTTCCCATAACCCAATTCTAATTCCAATTACCAATAAACCAACAATGAGGACTCTAGTTTAAATTCAATCCCTCGTAGTGGTAGTTAAGAGCCTAAGGTCGACTAACTGGGTTTAAATAAAAGTAACACAAGATAGGGTTGAGATCAATCTTGGAACCATAAACATCCCACTATAGACTTCTAATTCTCAGGTTCACCCTCCTATTACCATAGTTCCAACAATCTAATTTCAAGTGGCCAAAATAAGACCGAGGCAAACTTATTGATGATTGTGCTTGTTGTACATAATAAGCTCCCCATTCCTTGATTGTTCTAGATCTACAACACAACGAAATTGCAGGTTTCACAAAGCAAACCAAACTAAAGCCTTTCATGTTCTTTAGGACCATGAATGACTAGATTACCCAACCACTATAGACCATCGACTCCCTAGTTTGAATCTGAGAATTGAAGATCCCATATGCAAAATGTATGTTATCCCTCATTATTTCATTACCTTGGAGTGGGAGAAGCCATGAAGTTGCAAGGCTATTAATTCCTTGTCATGAAAAATGTGAAATTTACATCCTATGCAATGAGTCATAGTCAATGAAAGCATGCTAATGTGAGTGAATAACCTTAGGGGATTGGATTGAATATTTCCCCCCCATTTTTTAACATAAGTCTCATTTCAAGCCAATTTTCTGGTTTGCAATATGATTGGCATCCTTATTCAGTGCTCTCAAGATGTGAAAGAAGTGAACATATTTAAGGGATTGCATCTCCTTATTAACTCTTGAAATGATACATGTGAGGGTATTGTGAGAAGGTGGGCATTATTTTTTAGGATGCTTTCTATTTTTGTAGTGGACATCATTCTCATTCCTTGTTGCACGGAGAAGCGCTTTCTACAACCCAGTATGAGGGAGAAGTGTAATTTCGTGCTCAACGTGGAGCTAACATGCGACACTTTAAAAAAATAAAAAAATATTAAGTAAATAATTTTTTTACAATATTAGCTCTAACAAAAAGTTCAAAAACAAAGATATATTCCAATCAATTAAAACTAAAAAAAAAATTCAATTATATCAATTAAACCAATGTAGATCTATCTTAACTATGGATGCGTCTTGTGCCGAGAGGGATTGAACCCTTAGAGTTGCAAACCTTTACTCGAGTTTTTGCACTCTAAAAATGGTTTGTACATAGAGGGATTTGATATCTCTCGATACATAATAGAACCAAATGTAAGATGGATCTTGCTTGGTAGTAAAGCATAGGCTTATGCTCAATTGCTTGTCACTTTTCCTAGTCCCCATGCATAGTTGATTTCTTGAATTTCTCTAGGATCAAGAATGATCCCCACACCTATCATCCCTGTTATCTTTCAATATCCTTAAGTTTATTTTTAAAATTAATTTTTGTTTTATAAATTTTTTAATTAAATTATTTTCTTATATTTACATTTAGTTATTAATAAATTCTTATAAACTTTAATATAAATTAAATTACTTATATATTTAATTTATCCATACTTTCACACATGTTAATATATTTTATGAGTTTTGAAAATAAATTTCAATAATGACAATTTTTTTAAAAGAAAAAATAACATTTTGTTTTTTTCATTCGAAAAAAAAGTAACTTGTTATTAATAAAAATCAAAGTTACGTCAAATCTTCAACAACACATAAGAACTGATAAATAAGATAAATTGTCATAAAACAATCCTTATTCCCTATCCAATACAAATCAAAACATAATATGAAACATCTCCTACAAATCAAAACATAACATGAAACATCTCCTCAAAAAGTCTTTGAAGCCAAAAAGTTTCATCCATCTCCCACTCCGTCTTAAATTGTTCAAACATACTAACATGCATAACTTCAAATACAAAAGGAATGAAAAAACTCTATTTAGAAAAAAACTAGTCCTAAAAAACACCTTCCTGATCAAAAGATCATCTATCAGCATATCATCAATGAACTCCTCAAATCATAAGAATAAAAAAATACAAAAAAAATAAAAAAACTCTATTTGGAAAAAAAACTAGTCCCTAAAAGACCTTCTTGATTAAAAGACATATGCTAAACCATCATCTATCAACATATCATCAATGAACTCCTCAAATCATAAGAATAAAAAATACAAATCTTAATGACAATTTAAATATATCACCTTGTCACTTTTTCTATTTATATTTTACCTAAATTAAATTTTCATTTCTCTCATTTTAATAAAATTAATATAACTTATTTTTGTTTTTATATTTAGTTTTATTTTGAATTGATTTTTGAAATTGTTTTTAATTCTATACATCTTTTTATTTAAATTTTTATATTAATACAATTTATTTAAAATTTTCAATTTTTTCACGATATAAAATTGATATAACTTATTTATTATTATTTTATTTATGTTTTTATATTTAATTTTAATTTTTATTCCAACATAATGAATTGTTTTCCATTCCTCACACATCTTTCTTCTAGACACTTCTCTCCCTTATAAACCTCTATAGAGGATTTGACCAAGTCACGATAGTCACACCTTTCTTCTATACACTTCTCTCACTTGTAAACCTCTACATAGGATTAGACCAAGTCATGATAGTCTTGAGCTCTAGAATGTTACCGCAATTTTGAAGAACTGGTCATTTTGTGCCTAAGCCTTATGAAGGGTTATGAGCCAATCTTTATAAGTGTTCAGTGCATAAGGATACTACATAGATACCCAAAAATTGTTACCGCAATTTTGAAGAACTGGTCATTTTGTGCCTAAGCCTTATGAAGGGTTATGGGCCAATCTTTATAAGTGTTAAGTGCATAAAGATACTACATAGATACCCAAAAATTGTTGATTTTGTATTTGCGTGTTGTTGTATACTCAAGTTGCACAATTGAGATTTATAACTTTGAGCTCCTTTGTGACCCACAATATGGAGTTATTAGCATGTTTGTGTTATAGACTTGCAATCGAGTGTTGTAGTGTTTGATACATGTGGTGGTGTTGTGATTTTCATGGACTTTGCAACCTCAAAGGCTTGCAATTCTGTGTTTACAATTGTGAATGCAAACTCAAGGATATTCACAATTCAAATTGACCATCTTTAGAGATATGTGTTAAGAAGAGATTATAAGTGTAAGGAGAATTATGTTTATATAATTTTTTGACAATGAATACTACTTGAAGGGTGACTGTTAAAAGGAATTATAGGTTGATTTACCCCATGAAAGTAGCTTATAATATCGGGTAAATAAGCAAAGGTAAAGTTGATGTTATAGTTTAACAAGGCTTGTCGAAGTTTGTTAATATCAACTTTATAGTTATTGTTGATCAATATTTTCTTTTAGATTTAGGGGAATCAGTAACTGGTTAGGATTACCCAAGTGAGATCCAAGTTCAAATTCAGCTCTTTACCATTATAAACCCTAGGCTAGTTCCAATAGTCTGCAAGTCAGTGCCTAGCAAGAAACTTATGACTTGGAAAGGAACAAGATATCTGAAGATATGCCCAAGATGTGGGTCCCAATTAAGGGAAGCACCTACCCTTTTAGCCTTATCATGAGTCAATGTCTCATTGGGGATTTGAACTTGGGTGGGGAGAGTGTAGAATTTATCTCCTCACCATTCAAGCTATTAGCCCTCGAGCATTGTTGACCAATAACTTAAAGAAACCCATGAATGTTCGGTTAAGCGCTACTGATGTTGGTTGAAGACTTGAAGGAGCTCACCATTCAAGCTATTAGCTCTCGAGCATTGTTGACCAATAACTTAAAGAAACCCATGAATGTTCGGTCAAGCGCTACTGATGTTGGTTGAAGACTTGAAGGAGCTCATTGAAGTCATATGGAGGGGTGTACAACAAATCTGGCATTGGCATTCAATGTCTAAGAATACAAAATAGAGAGCATGTGCACAATGGGCTTAATTGTGGTTGCAAGTGTCTTCATACAAGACATAAGCATAATATTTACAAATAAGAACGCCTTGAACACAATCGTGATAATTCATTTTTACATGTGTTGTGACATGTCACCTTCATCTTTTATGTCAATGTTATTTGTATATTGTTGTCATTGCGAAAATGAATAGTATTATTTTGAAAATAGAAAACAAATTTAGAAATTAAACAACCAATTCAAAAAAAATCTGAAAGTTTCTTTAAATTTTCTTAAAAATACAACCATTTTTAAATATATTATTATCATAAATTACATTAAAAAAATATATTATCATAGATTTCCCTAATACGATTTTTTGAAATCATCATTTTTTCACTTATTTAATTGTTGTAAGAAGTATGAGGTGTGTCTCACAAAGTTTTTCTTATTTAAAGTTATTTTAAAAAAAACAAAACTTGAGTGAGTCTAAGGTTTAAGAACATGTGTTTTCTTCTAAGAAGCCACGAGTTCAAATATGGAGGGGGTCCCTTGTCACATAAGCAAAGGAATATCATACACCAATTTTGGTGTCTAACTTGACCATGACCTCAAAATTAAATTATTATTATTTTATAGAATATGAATTTAAGGAAATATGCCAAGTTTCCCCATGATATGTATTTCAATTAAAAATATATGTAAATAAATTGAAGGATCTCATACATCAATTTGGTGTCTAACTTACAGTGACTTCAAAATTATATTATTATTATTTTATATAATATGAATGAAGATTATATGAATGGAAGTTCATTATTATTATTTTATATAATATGAATTAATTTAACGATTAAGGTTTGATAGATAAGAATTGGTCTCAATAGACATTAACTACCACCACCATCATATTTTTAAGTTAATTTATTACAGATATCACAATTATGAGTCGACATGAATTTTTATAATTACTTTTTATTTATGGTAACATACCGTTATGTTACGTGACAACATCTCCCCCATACTGGGTTGTAGAGCTCCTCGCTCCTCTCAATGCAATAAATCGATTTTTTTAATTACTTTTCATTTGGTTTTTATTTTTTATTTTATGACTCGACATGACTTTTTTTTAATTACCTTTTATTTTTGGTAACATAATGCTATGTTACTTGACAACACCTCCCCTATACTGGGTTGTAGAGCACTTCGCTCCTCTCGATGCAATCACGATTATGAAATATTAACTTCATTATTATATACATTACTTAACAATTAAAGTTCGATAAATCAAAATTGATCTCCATAGACATTAACTAACATCATCATTATCATATTTTTAAATTAATTTATTACATATATCACAATTATGAAATATTGACTTCACTATATTCACAACTTATTGATTTGACTTTGTGTTTAAAGAATTTAGGATTTACTTTCGATACCAATTTTAAAATGAAATATATTCACGAGAAAAAAATAAAAATAAAACATATAATATATATCATGTTTATGAATTCTTTATGATTTTTAAACAAATCTTTTAGATTTTAAGTCTATTGCTTATATATTGTAAGTCTAAATGGTGCCATGCATGTGATGAATAAATTAACTTGTTTACATAGTTTAACAATAATAACAATGATAACATGGCAATTACTTGGAATTAGTAAAAGGTTATACATAATCTTAATATAAGCAATAGACTTAAAATCTAAAAGATTTGTTTAAAATTCATAAATGTGATATATATTATATGTTTTATTTTTATTTATTTTTTCTTGTGGGAAAAACTCTCTCGTCTACTTTCCTCATTTTAAAATTGGTATCAAATATAAATTCTAAATTTTTTAAGGATACAAAGTCAAGCCAATAAGTTATGAATAATTTATATATAGTTTATGAATAATATATATAGTGAAGTCAATATTTCATAATTGTGATATCTGTAATAATGATGATGATGATGATGATGTTAGTTAATGTTTATTAAGATTAATTTTGATTTTGGAATTATTTTCATTCCACGTACCCTATCATTTTATTTAGATTTGCATATTAAAAGTAAATCACACCATTGTCATCATTAACAACATAAACAATAGACTTACAATATAATTTTTACTTATAGATAAGTTCATAAATCCACAAATATAGTTTTTAGTCGAGCTTAGTTCAATAAATAATAAGCAAACAAATACAAAATAAGACAATATTATTTGGTAGTGACCAATACAAAATAAGGAGTTTTTTTTTCAAAGGAAAAAAAACATACCATTATATTATAATAGTATTGTAATTTTAGAAATGTTGCTTCACATCATAATTCAAGACGCCCCTCACAATGGGTGAAATCAAGACAAATCATAGTAGTCCATGGTCTCAAATGACCCAAAAAGACTCCACACACAGTGGCTGAGTTACAAGTCCCAAACCAGAGGCAAACTCCCAACAAAATGAAGAAACATAAAATAACAAGCCTAAAACAAAGATAGGCTAGCTACATTGAAGCAAAATACGAGTAGAACAACATGGGTCCCCAGACCGAATATCAAAGCCGATATCACTGAGAAGTCCATAGCAGGACTCTCCAAAAGAAACAGATAGGATGAAACACAAAAAGTCCAACAAAACTATATTCCTGCAAAAAAAGATCGTGGCCGCAAAAAAGAGTAACATAAGGCATTAGTAGTAGTAAAACAAAGATCAAATCTGCAAAATATCAATGGAACCTTGAGAAAGGATTTGATCAGTGGACCACTCTTTCATGTAGATGATACACTCTAGAGCTAAGAGAGCCTTCTTAGATAGCTCATCTTCCAGGTGGTTGAATTCCCTATAAATATGTGAAAAAGAGATCAGATTGAAGTCATTAATAAGACTTCTGGTTTCCTCCTGCCATGAAGATAACAAGAGAACCCTAAGAGAAGAGATCCCCAAATCCTAGTTAATGATCACCTTGGAGTCGCCCATTACTTGTAACACCGAAATATCAATAGACTTTATGAAATAAAGAAGCATCTACTATAAGGAGTTATCTACTCTCCTTCACCAAGGGTTTTATTTATATGCATTTCTAATCCATGGAAACACCAAAAACACCATTAGGGAGATGTGAACTTTGTCCACTTTAACGTAATAATTGGTTAAATTTGGACAAGACAACGAGAATGGGTTTCGTGATCACGAGGTTTGATCTTAGATTTATTATGTGGTTTCATGATCATGAGGTTCGAACTTAGATTTATTATGTGGTTTCATGATCATGAGGTTCGAACTTAGATTTATTATGTGAACATAACTTATAGATTGTTTTTTATAGCAGGATTGAAGGAGAACATGGGTTGGATTTTGTCCATATGTATACACACTTAGTGCTATGTATGTCCACTTGGGTCATTACGATTTCTATAAGGTGTTGTCTAAATATTCTACATTTTCAACTTTTTCCGAGCATATTTTCCATCTTATTTTGTTCTAAGTTTAGTTGGAAATTTAAAAAAAATCTTAGAATCACATATATTAGTTATGGAAACTACATAATTTAGGTGCCATGGGGGTATTCGAGGCTGTTGAATCTATTTATGGATTCAAAAACGCAATTTAAACACTCCCAAATTTGGATTTTACCAAATTTTTTTTTACCGGATTCCGACCAAAACCCACCGTAAAGTCCAAAACGTAGAATAAATAGACTACTCCTTTCTATAATATATTAGGTAATTATTTAATAGATTTTGAGGAGAATATGACGGTAGATTTTATTCTACACATAGGAGGGATTTTAGTTAAATTTTATATTGCATCAATGTGGATGAGATATTCAATGTAATGTAATGGTAATGTTAAATTAAAATTAAAACATTTTTTAGAGAGATAATTTAAAAGTAAAAATAATAAACAAACAATAAAATGAATTTATTTGTATTAAAACTAGCATATATCCATCTTAAACCTGGATTTATTAAGCATCGAGAGGGATCCAATTTCTTGAGGTGTAATTTTTTTCTTGATGTGTACAAAATTTAAGATAAAAAAAATTCAAAGAATAGTCATGATGATTCCATTAGCATAATATATATTTAATTTCATTAAAACATATGTAAAAAATTTCAAGCCCGCGTGTTTTTATTTTTATTTTTATTAAAATATATAAAGTTACATCGCATCACAACATCTCCTCCATATTGGGTTGTAAGCACCTCGCTACTCTCGGCAAAGAATAAATCAACAAAAAATCATTCGAATCTTTTTTATTAACATTGAGTTTATATATATATATATATATATTTTATTTCTTAATAGTGATGAGGTTATGATGAACTTCTGCTATACAAGTACATGAAGGTGAGCTTTGATCCAATATATGGGCACAGAGGTAGAATGTTGGATACATATTTATTAATACATGCTTATGAAAACATAAAGGTAGTTTTGATCCATTTATATGCACATGAAAGGTAGGTAGCATGCGGAATATATATTTTTGGAAAACATGAAGGTAGGCTTTCATCCACTTATGTAAATATGATAGGGTAGATATTTATTAAGACGTGGTTTTGTTGTTGCGACAAGGCAGTGCTATGTAAACCACCTAGTTTCAAACTTGAGTGAGCAAAGAGTCCTTGTTTATGTATCAATTAAAGTGTTTAACCTCCCAAAATTGGTTTCCCTCTATCAATAAAGAGACACACTAAAGTGTCAAATGAAACACTAAAACACGACTCTTCATTAAACATTAAAAACTCCTCATTCCTCCTCATCTAATCGAACCTCTCTATTTTTTTTATTCTTAAGGAAATCTTGTAGGGAAACTTCAAAGCACTTCTCTTGTCTAATTTTGTAACAAAATTCTATCTAGTTCTCAATTTGATGATATAGAAAGTTAGAGTTCCCATCGATATGAGACTTTGATTGAATTTTTGAGTAGCTAGGTCTATTCAGAATTGGGGAAAACCCTTTAGAGCGATATTGCACATGCATAGGCTTTAAATCATGGCAAAATTACATTCATACTTAAAATTTCTATAGAATCTTTATCAAACTTATGAGTGAAAAATGTATCCATTTGTTACAAGATTAACTCCCCCCCCCGAAAAAATTGCGCAGTCTATTAAGATTATAAATAAACCACATTTTACAAAGGCTAGAAAGCAAGCCTTATCATCCAAAATCGACAACAATAGGGCCATAAAGGCCTATAATCGAAAATGCATAGTCCTATCCACTAGTACCGTAGCTCATAAAAAAAATAGTTTGAGAGACAAAATGACACATATCATGTCGACTGTAAACTTCAAAAATTAAATCATGGAGAAAGGAGGGCACTATCCTAGAAAAGGACCGGGATCTAATTCAACAAAGGTGTCATTCATCGACTCCCACCTATTCCAGGTTCCCACTTTGATCTGTAGACCCCTCTTTGACAACTGATCCACTGCATTGTTTCTCTCCATATAGATATGTTCAAATTTTATATCCTAGAAAAGAGCAGTCAATCTGTAAATTTCTTCATAAATTGACAACAAAAATGATCCTTGGAGGTTTCTTTTGACTCAGCCAGTCTATAGCAATTCTGAAATCCCCCAAAACTCGAAGCTTTCAAACATTCCTCATGATTGCCAAACTCAAAGAACTTTACGACCATTAACTCAACTCTATTATTTGGATTGTCCCCTAAACCTGCAGCACAACTAATCCAATGAGAGTCATTGAAGAATAAATTCTACATGCCCGTCCCTGGGCAGGGATGTCTTGAGAAGCCCCATCAAAATAAAATCAATAGCCAGACTTATCAACCACCTCTAGCACTATCCTCCTGTCCTTCTTTTTATCTTTCTCTTGTGGAAAATGATTGATAATGGCAAGGCCTTTAGAAGCTGTGATAGCAGGAGTGATAAATCTGTCTTGAAAAATAATGTTATCCTGCAGGTCCAAATCCCCCAAAGGATGTTAACAGGTAAAGTTTTAAAGGATTTATAATTCTGATTATTGAACCAAGACTCCAAAGCACTATCCAAATCCTGACCCTCCCAAACAAAATGAATCCTGCAGATCTATGAAGCAAAAGACCACATCTTCTTAACATATTCACAAGCAATGAAAATATGTTATATGTTCTCACTTGAATATTTGTAGAGTGGGAATATGCCTAGTCCAATCCAAAAATTAGTGAGCACAAAGTCCCACACATGAACCTTATTGTTTAAGGCCAACCAAGTGAAAATCTTTGTTTTTAAAGGGCATTTGATCTTCCAAATAGCAATGAACCACTATTTGTCCTCAAGATTGTCCTCTTCTTCTCTAATGACTTGGTAGCCTATATTGGGGGAATAAAATCCTCTTGTAAAGTTACTAGACCAAATCAAGACATCTTCTCTGTCCACTAGCCTGATGTGGCTATTTTGGAGGGCCATTGTATACATGTTCTAGTTATCATGGTCCTTCTCATTTTGAAACCCTAGGTCTTCAGCTGTTTTCCATTCTTGTTTGAAATAGTGGAGGAAAGCAAGATCACCAATATGTTGTAGGTGAATGATACCTTGATTCCTCATAGCTTCAATCATAGAAAAATGTAATGTGTGAGCCCACTTACAACCAACCCATAAATCCTGTCCAAGTCTCTCTTCTAGCATTTTCTACTTTCCATTACAACCAATCCCCAATGACCTCAAAGGCCATAATCATCACTTTCTAGGAATTTGAAACATTCTTGATAAACTTGTTTTTAGATTTTAACCATTCTTCAATTATCAATGGAGAAATGTATTTTTAGGAAATAGAAGATTATTGCTTTATAGATAGTACCTAACACAAACCCATCGAGACTAATTAGAATACATGACATAGAATAAACATATAAAACTGGCTGACATAAAAGAAACAACAAAATACATGACAGAGAATAAACATATAAAAAATGAATCACATAGAAAAAACAAGCTAAGGAATTTAATTCTCACACTTGTTAAAGCTTTTTTCCAAGAAAAATATAACTTACTATTAATGGGGGAAATAGTAAATAGAACCATACACATAACGTCATGAAAACCAATCAAAGTATCAAAGTACCTGCTACATACTGTAATCAAAATATCATAGGATATGTAACCAATACCTCCATCCCCAGTAACCATGAAAAAATAGAATGTGTATCAGTTCAATCACCAAACATAAAACATAAATATCGGCCCATGACCAAGTCCATTGAATATAACATAAAAGGGACCAACCCTTCCAGATAAATAACGATAATAAATAAAGCCGATCAAAAGTGTGGCTAACACCACCAAAGCCAAAGAATCCAACAAATTGTTGGATATTCAGAGCTATAAACTTGCAGAAGAAACATCGAAACATATAAAATAGGAAGTAGTCAACAAAACACATGACTCCTTGGATGTACAGTGAGTCCTTTATGAGTCCTTTCTCGTTACTATTCAACACTTGTTAGAGCTTATAACACTCTAATACTTTAGGCTGAGGTAATCCCTCTACACTTTTTATTTTATTAAAATAATCATCGAATAAAATAAAAAATTGCACATCAAAACAATAAAGTTTGTGAGTTGGTCACTTGGAGTGCTTGCCAAGTCAAATGACCGGAAAAAAAAGAAAAAAAAGTGGGGAACAAATTGATATAAAAGCATTTGGGGAAGAAGTAAAGGAAACCATTAACTCGCAAACACGGAAACGATGACACCGAAATTTTTATTTATTATTTTTAAAAAGTTGAAAACCGACAATCAGCTGGATCTTGGCCTGAAAATTCAATCCCTCTAGAAAGTCAGCGTGACACCGACTGTAGGGTTTGTTCAAAGCGCAAAGCTCGTGGACGGAAAATGAGTCCGAAATCCGCGAGTCGTGGGCTTCAAGTCTGAATTAACGATTAGATCCTCAATCTTTCCGTCCAGATAAAGTCTACGATTTGAAGGATTCATATACAAATCCGAATGATTGTATTTTGATGCAAATTGTTGAATTCGTTAGAGCAATTTAGCAGTGCCGAATCTCGAAGGAAAGGAAGCTCTGAGCCATGGCAGATGGGGTGAGTTACATTGTAAAGGTCGGGGATGCCAAAGAGTCTCGAGATGGCAGGCCTTCGATGGGGCTTGTTTACCGCAGTATTGACGCCAAGGACGGATTTCCGAGCCCTCAGCCTGGCGTTGAGAGCTGCTGGGACATTTTCAGGTAAATATTTGTTGTTCCCCGAGGATCGGTTTCAGCACTTGAGGTTAACTTATTAACTGTGTTGTCGGATCCGGTTTCTGGCTTTTAAACTGAATGCTTTGTCCTGGGAGGTTGGGATTTAATGCATCTTTAGATGGCAAATAAAATAGATAATTTTGACACTTGCTCCGCGAGGTGACAGTAACGGAAATGAGGATTTTGTGCAAGATAACAAAGCCTTGGGCTCTATTTTGCAAAAATGACACTATCCTGAGCGGTAGAGAGGTACCTTTACCGTCTGTCAAATGAATCGAGAATTTTGGCACCTACTTCGCGAGAGACCGTGCTGCAAAATAAATGAGAATTGACCTTTTTAAGTCACGGAAGTGAGGTCTTTGTGCAAGACTACCAAAACTTTGAGCTATATTTAGCTAAAGTGACACTATCCCGAGCGGTAAAGAGCGATCTCTTTGATTGGCTTTGCCTCAGTTGAACTCCAGGGTAAGTTAGAGGTCAATTTAAATAATTACGAAGTTAAGAAAATAATTAAGGCAGGCTTAGAGAGACTTCGTGCCTCAAGTGCATATATGGTAATTTCCCTAATTTGTGATCGGTTTGATGAAATTACGATGTTTATAATAGATAATTAATGTATTGCTACACAGACTTCAGGACTGACATGGTTAATATGTAATCGTGTTTGATAAATTTCATATAGGGCCTCATATGATTTTTTTCCTCCGAAAAAAGCGTTACTTCTTATTAGATATAAAACGTGAACAGTTTACATATAAAAAAGTTTAACTCACCAGAAAGTTATCTTAAAAAGAGCTCCTAATACCTATCTAGGACTTTTTATGCTAATGCCTGCAAGCATTTTTGACAGGGTCATTTGACTATAGTGCTATGACCATGTAACAAAATATCACTGGCTTCCACATAGCCTTTAAAACAAACTCATGGTCCTTATATGCAGTCTTTCTACCAACTTCGACCTGAAAATAGAGCAGAATTCCATCTATAATGCGAAACAGCATCAGTACTAAAACAAGAGATATAAATATAAATTCACAGGCCCTGTCCTTGCAATGACCTCTCCGGGAGGCTTACACCATTCCTGCTTTCCCATACTAAACCACAGTTTTGTGTCATCAGTAAACCCTCTTTAGACAGTCCATCTGTCTCTGAGTTAAATTCTCTGTAAATATGATGGAATGACTGTGCCTCCACCATTTTAATCTGCTCCATAATGGGTTGAGAAAACAAATCCATCCTAAATCTACAAATTATCCAATTGATAGCCAAGGAGTTTTGAAAGACCTGAAGTTCAGTCACCTCCTCCACTACTGCTAGTCTTAGCAGAAATTCCCACTTAAAGTCTCAATCTCTGACCAGATCTCACAGGCATATATGCATCTAGTCAATAGGTGATCTATTGATTCTAGGGCTTGTTAGCACAAAACACAACAACGAGGACCTGACCTACTATGTTTTTGGAGCACTTCCCAATATAAGGCCCTGTTTTTCAAGGTGAGCCACATATAGACCTTAGCTTTAGAGGAGCTTTGAACTTCCAGAACTTCTTCCACCAGCAGGTTTCTCCTTCTCATGAATTATCTACAAACATAGCTTTATATCCTAGCCTTGGAGTATGTACCCCTAAGGCAAGATTCTTTGACCAGACTAAAGAATCATCTGTCTAAGCCTGATGTTACTCTTCTGAAACTGAACTACATATTCCTTACACCGTTCTGCTTCCCTCTCTGATAACCTTAACTCTATTTCACTTTTCCATCCCTTGTTACAAATAGATGTGGAAATTGGATCTGCTGCTTGTGCCAAGTAATTTATTCCCTGGTTCTGCAATGTGACAACCAGCTCCTCAGAAAGTCTATGTTCTTCACCACTTCCCACCCAGGGGTCTGCCCCTGTCCTTACTTTATTTCCTTTACTAACTTTCCAAGCCATCCAGTTACCCACTAGTGGGAATGGCTGTACTGTAGTCTTCCAAATATTTGACACTTTCTGAATAGGCTTCACAGCCTGCTGATCCAATCTTCTATTGACAATGGTTCTATTTACTTATGAAGAATCACTTGCCTCCATAGGCCTTCCTTAGAAATAAACCTCCATAGACTCTTGTGACCTTGTCTGCCTAACTCTAAGCCTTACCAAAGGAGTGTATGCTTTTTAAACCCAATCCACCAACTTCCTTTCGTTTAGTTAGTGACTGCCACTTGACTAAAGTGATTCCCGCTTTTTCTGTCTTACCCGTCAAACAAAAATTTGAAACTTTTTTTCCTATTTGTCTTCAAAATCCCCTACTATATGTCAATAAACAGGGTTTACCTCCAAGACAGTCTTGTCTAAAGTTAAATTCCCTCGAGGGAGAGCCATCTGTTATGCCACAGGTTAGTTCTATCTTATCTAGCAGCCACCTCCAGTTCCTTATTCCTGTGGTCATTAGGTTTCAACAAAAAACCTATATACTTGTTTCCATCTTGAAACTCCACTTTCTGAAAAGGGAAAAGCTGCAAAGTCTCTCTCATCTGTTCCTCCTCCACTCTGATTTCTCCATATTGATCTCCATACCTGAAGCTGTACTGTACAGATTCAGAATCTCCTTTAGTTTATTAACAACCTTCCTGGATCCATCATAGAACAACAATACATTGCCTACAGACTACAAACAATAAGTGGGTCAAATAAAAGGATCTCCCAAGCTTAATGCCTCCTAAAGAACGAGATCTCTTTGTTTCTGATAAAGACCTACCTCATCCTTAAGCAATAATAAAAAATAATAAAGGGGTGAAAGGGCAACCTTGCCTTAGACCTCTGCTTGGTCTAAAGAAACCTAAAGCTGAGTCATTAATAAAAAATGCAAAGGGCACAAAAGATAGGCACCCCATTATCTAATTCATCATTTGCATGCAGAATCCAATTTGAATTAAGATAAGCCTCAAATAAGCCAGTGCAAGCTGTCATATGCCTTTGACAGGTCCAATTTCATAACCATTGCTTGCATTTTCTGAGTTTTAATACTATGTAGTCCTTCCTGAGCTACCCCAATTGCTTTGTGGATTTGTCTTCCATAAAGGAAGTAAAATTGTTCTTTGGATATGACCTCTGGATTTTTTTCTTTACCCTGACTGCAATAATATTGTATATACAATTACAAAGGGATGGATATAGGTCTAAAATCATGTCCTTTTTATGTTTTAAAGATAGCAATGTAGAATTGAACAAATCGTAAAAACCCCCAAAAAACTTCACTGTCCAGCCATCAGGGCCTGGACTCTTATCCTTCTCAAGAGCAGCTAGTACAGTCTTGAGTCCAGTCTTAGATACTTCTTCCACCAGCACTGCATTTTCTTCTTCACCTATGAAACTGGGGAAACAAGAAGTAATCTTTACTATCTCTGCTATGTCTACGTTGTCCAGTTCCGTTTTTAAACCTTTAAAAGGAGACACCCCAACCTCTGCAATTTCCTTAAAAGTCCCCGCTGTCCTTCCATGATCATTCTACATTTCTCATATAGTATTTACTATTAATCTTCTTTCTGTGATTAGCATAATTACGAAAATATTTAGTGCTTTCATCTCCGTTTGCTTACCAGAGTGCTGTACTTTTTAGTTGTCACTGGGAATCCTTATCAGCTAGGAGTTTCCATCTTTCTTCCAGACTTTTCAGAACAGGCCTAGCTCATTCATCAAAAGAGCATTTGAAGTCCTGAGCATAGAAATTGACTAACTGGTTCTCCTCTAAGACAAGTTCCGGCTGATCTCTTCTCCTCGTAGCATTTGCCCAATTACCATTGCATGCTTGGCCTTTTTAAAAATAGCTGCAAACTGTCAACTACCAGGCTCAAATGATAATGCATCATACCTCACCCATTCTACCTGGGCAAGAGATAGAAAATCCTCCTCCTGGAGCCATCTTGAATTGAATTTGAATGGACTGGGAGGCTTTCCATCTTCCTTCTTGATTTGAAGCATAATAAGGAGATGACCAGAATCAACTCCCACTTCAACCCATGTTCTAACCTTTTCGGGTTCATTCAATAATGAATCTGCAAAAATAAATTTATTGAGTCTTTTGGATATCATTTCCTACCCCAGCCTCATATTCCTTATAATTTTAAGGGCTCCACATCAACTAAACCAACTTCTTCAATCTGTGAGTAAAGCAATCTGCTACAGAGTCCTATCTGGTAGAGTGCCCCCAACTTTCTGTTCTTTTAAGAGTGAAATTGAGGTCTCCTCCCAGAATTAGGTTGCTAGCTTTATAATGTTATGGCCCAGTAACTCCCAAAAGGGAATCTGTTCTTCATATTGCCTGTACACATTCAACACTGTAAAAGTCTTTCCCAGCTATGAAGAGAAGATTTCAGCTCTGATCCCTGAAGCCAACAAAATAGAAGAAGTATGGATTGATTTTCTTGATTTGAAGCATAATAGGGAGACAATCAGAATCACCTCCCACTTCAACCCATTTCCTAATGTTTCAGGTTTATTCAATACTGAATCTGCAAAAGGAAACCTATTGAGCGTTTTAGATATCATGTCCTCCCCCTGCCTCATAAGCCTTAAATGTGGGGCTTAATTTTAAGGGTTCTACACCAACTAAACCAACTTCTTCAATTTGTGACTAAAAAAATCTTCCTAAGGGTCATCAACTAAACCAACTTTCTGTTCGTCCAAGAGTTAAATTGAGGTTTCCTCCCAGAATTAGGTTTCCAGCTTTATAGTATTATGGTTCAGTAACTCCTCGCATAAGGGAATTCTTTCTTCACATGGCCCTTGCACATTCATCACTGTAAAGTCTTTCCCAGTTCAGAAGAGAAGATTTCAGCTCCGATCCCTGAAGCCGATGATATTAGGGTGAGTTGTTTACCTTCTGATGAGTTTAAACTTTAGGGTCTTCCTTCTTCCAGAATAGTATCCATCTCTGCCCCACTTCTTCCCAAACCCTCAACGACCATGCCTTCCTTTACAAACTCATCTCCCCTCTTAGACCTCACAGGATATCTGAAAGAAGCAGACCCAAAGCTCCCCCTGAACCCCCATGCCCTCCGAGGACTCCCCCCCCAAAGAAATTGGGTTTAAGACTCCCTCAGGGAGTCAGGAGAGCAAGCTCAACCCATGCCTTGAAAAGCATCAGCAAAACCTTCCTCCCTTTTTTACCTTAGGTAGCCTTATTCCCTTCAAGCCTTGACCAGGTATCCATAGGCAAATAAAAGAAAAAAAAAGCTAAAGGTTCGATAGATAGATCCACTTACTAGGAATACTAGGAGACACAATTCGAGTTGGTCTCTTCCACACTTGCTTTGGACTCGATTGATCTAGGACCAAACCCACAAGTACCTAAACCAATTGACTATTCTCCTTTGATCCTACCGGTACCTTAGAGTTCGAGCTCGGTTACAATGGGTTGATGTAGGGGATATTCGATATAAATTCTACTTTGACTTTCTGAAGCACAAAGTCTCAACTGATCAGATTTTGCGAATCCATTGAGAGGATGGTTCTTTGGAGGACACCTTACAGATTAGAGAATTGTTTGGTTCACATTTCTAGTGCATCTTTTCACCCTAATAGCTTTTAGATAGTGTTGTGATAGCCAGGTAAGCATTCTATAATGTATTACCTAGGAAGGTCAGTGTCGTTGATTGAGATCTGTTGGATTCTATGCTTTCCTAGGAGGAATGTTTTGTAGCCCTGTCTTTTATGAAGAATGGCAAGTCTCTTGGCATTGATGGGTTGCCTTGTGAGTGTTTTAAGGCAATGTGGGATTCAATTGGAGCTGATCTTTGTTGCATTGCCAATGAGGCCTTTTCTTTTGGGCATTTGACAACCTCTCTTAACCAAGGGGTTATTAAATTGATTCCTAAAAATGCCTTATGATCCCATTGGGGATTGGAGGCCCATTACCCTACTTAGTGTCTGCTATAAGACATTGGCTAAGGCTCTTAGCTGCTCGATTCATGGAATAGCCTCACACATTGTTCGGGAGGAACATACTAGTTTTGTTTAGGGTAGATTTATTTTGGACACTTGTATTTCTGCAGGGGAGGCCATGTGATGGACTTAGGAGACTAGGCAAGAGTCCTTGTTTCTCAAGATTGGTTTTGATGAAGCTTATGGCAGGGTTGATTGCTCTTTTATCATTGGTATGCTCTAGTGCCTTGGTTTTGGCCCAAAGTGTGTTGGGATGATCTAGACTTTTCTCAAATGCTCCAGCCTTTGTTTCAGTAAACAACACTCTGACAGAATACATCCCTTTTCATTGTCAGATCCCCTTGCCCCTTAGTTATAAGTTTTAGTTTCTGATGCCTTGGTGTATTTTTTGGACTTTGCAAAGATTCAAGGGAGAATCCATGGCATTTCCCTCTCGGATGGCTTTGAAATGACTAACAATTATTTTGTTGATGACTCTTTGTTCTTAGTGTGTCTGGATCAGGACTCGGTTCAGGCCACTAGGAGATGTTTGGAATCTTGGATACCTCTTGTAGTGCTTATAGGGCTGTGGTCAGTGATGGGAAAACTGATTATTGGGTGATTGGGCTTGATGATCCTTTAGGTTGAATCCTTGGTGTGTGGCACTGGATCAAACCTAGTGAGGTTGTCTGCTATCTTGGGATTCCATTTGGGGTTGGTTTATCAGTTGTGTTAGTTTAAATATAAACCAACGAAATATTAAATGAAAATCATAGCTAAGGTAGTGCTTCTGAGAATTTGTATCTGAACCGGTCATTAATAATTTGCTGCCGAACATGATACTTTAGAAATTATTAGACAAGATTATAGAGGCTTTGGGCTTGTATTGGTTCTGTAATGATGTGTGATGAACTTAGCTACACTATGGAATAGCGAAGAATGATCAAAGGTTAACATTTATGTAAAAAGCTGTCATTTATTTAAAGAAATCACAATATCAAATAAAACAGTTAGCATTTCTCACCACAAACTTTGGTTCCTGCATGCAATGCCTCATTACTGGACTTTGCAAACCCAAAGTGGAGTGTTGACTTGGTGAGTCAGCAAAGTCAGCAATAACTTTCCTTTTTCCGTTTTGAGGAAATACTTCTTATATTAACATAAAATATATGTAGAGGAAAAAACTATGTACACAGGAATATGTTCAAGAAAGCTATAAAGTTGGCATCTTTCTCAATGCTACAAGGGCTGAGATAAGATTTGAGTAAGCAAGCACATTAGCATTCTTTACATCACTAATCAGCAAATATCCTTTGGTAAGTAACTGAGAGCTTACCTCTTCTGCCCACATTCTAACTTCTAAGGAATGAGAGAACACGGTCATCACAATTCTCCTAAATAAGATAAGATAAGATGATTTTATTAATGTCCGGCAAATGACTACAAAAGTAGGTAAATGGGGAATGCACAAGCAGCTCCTAGGTAATGCTGAAAGTAAGATAAATAAAGAAGGTAAGATAAATTCACTTACATCTGATAATCCATATTGAATGCAGTGCCAAAGGCTAACGAAAACCAAGAGTAAGAAATGCTTGGAATCCCCTAACATGGGAGCTCTTCAGTGAATGTTTCTCGGGAAGATTGATGGAAAATATTGTTGAACTTGCTGCAGTTCAAATTACTGTGAAATTTCACATGGAAAAAAGGATAAACATGTGAATACTCTCAATGGAGTTAATCCTATGTACATTGTAAATAGCTGGTTAGTTTGAAGCCCCCAGCATTGGCAGATTAATCATAGGAACAACATGAATTTGCAGAATGAAGCCGTGACAGTCTTTGCACCATTTAACAAGCTTTATAAAGTCCATATGAGCTGGTATTAATGTTATATATAATCTTTTGAACTGAAGTTGGATGAAAACATTTATATGAAAATAAAAAAATGGTTTTCCACTTGATTTTCCCTGGAACATGATATAGTAATGAAAAAAGTGACCTTAAAGCAGCAGCTGACTGTGGTCTGCTCTTGAAATTTCAACTTGATTTTGTTAATTTTTCATGTGCTTATTCTCCAAACGTGGTGTTTCATATTTATTGAAAATTTTCAACATTACTACAAGAAACCAGTGCTCCGATACAATTCTTCAAAGTTCAGACCCTCCAATTGCATAGAAAAGTTAAATCTAGAACTACATGAAGAATGTAGTGAGACAATCATGCTCATAAGCGGTTAGACTTGTCTTGAATCTATTTGCATTATGTAATAATCCTAGTTAAGGTTATTGTCTTAAATTTTTGCATTTTTTCAAGCTCAAAACATTGTCATGATCATTTAAATACATTCATTTTACATGTTCTCATGATTTTTTTGGACAACGCATGTATTTTATGGCTTGTTCGATTTTTAAATGTAACATCTTTGAAATGTACATTAGCGCATTTTGTTGGTCCAACATAATCTTTAAAAAACATTAGTGGTAACTATGCCTTGAACCCAAAGGAGCCAATGATGGCCAAAATGAGCAAGGTTGTTTGTATGGGAAGGCAGAATGGTTGTTTGTCTTCCTAATTTTCTAACTTTATTCTATAGGCCTCACTCTCTTTGCACATGGTTGTGATGTCCAAAGCAACATTGTCTCCAAGAGCATTGATTATTGTTATTATTTTTACAAGCGAACAATAATTATTGCTTTTGGGTTGAAAGAACAAGGAATGAATCCACATTATATTTGATCTGCAGATTATATGATATACAAAAACTGATGGTATGGACAGTTTTAGACTGAATCTTCAGAGTTTGATGAATTGGATACTTTAAACTTTAAGGCCTTATGCTTTCAGCACAATGCATCAGAAGTAATGTCCATGTAAAGTTCTCCAGCTAGCATTAGGTGCTTTCAGTGCTATGGGCAAGGCTTGCATTGTCTATGACCATTTACAAAATTCCTCTCAAGCGACAAGGAAGCATTTTTTGCTCCACGCATGGAGGCCTTCAAGCCATCCAACCCTTTGTGATTTAATCCACTTGCATGGTTTAGGGATATGAAATGGTATCTTACCCTCTAGAATTGCTTAGTTGTTACATATTAGACAAAAACTATGTTGATGCTAGGTTTTTTAAAGCCATCATTACACATTGTCAATGGCTTAAAAGAAAGAACAAAGAAGGGAATATGCATTTCTTTTTAAAGCTGTAACAAAATTGTTATTATGGAAGATATTTCAGCTTGTATTTATTAGATAATGCAATGAGCATGTAAGAAATTTCTATCTTTTTATTGTCATCCCGAAAACATTCCGAACATGATACTTGGTTAGAGTTAGAAGCAACCATTGGGATAGCATGACATGTTGGTCACTTGGTGAGGTCTCTTTGCAGACGCTTCTGTTAAAACTTAAAACTCACTTCCAAGCATGATACTTGGTGTAGTCTATGAGGAGAACAGACTACAGAAGACGAGTGGACTTTTCCATATGAGGAGAATAGAAGAAGATAATACTTTTCATTTAGGTCACAATGAATACGTATTGTAATGGATGATGGATTGGTTTCATATACAACTTTTAACCTTAACCAAGGCTCTAGCATAGATGCTATATGGGTCAAGATTGTTGAAGCTATGCATCCCAAAAAGGAATAGAACCATTTAAACTTCAGATGGCCATATCTTTCAAATACAATGTCTTCTTGTGACCAGTAACTACTTTTAAAATGAAATTATTGAACTGCACATGATATGCATACATATAGGAATCTATACCTTCCTGTATTCAGGTCATTTAATACTAAAAATGAGAACATAAGTCTTGTTGGAGGTCAATCCACTGTTATTCTATTAACCACAAACTATCCCCTGGCACTTGGCAATAACCTGATCTGTGGATGTGAGTGATCATTCATACCCACCTTAGAAGCAAGCACATTCTTACCCACTTTAGAAGCAAGCATGAGGAGAGATTTACCAGAAGGCACTTTGGTAGAGGATAGCAGAGCCTACTACAGTTGATACATTCACTGATAACTGTGACCAATCTGTTTAGTGTAATGTTGGTTTCTGATAGATGCCAAGTCCTTTATGGAACGAAGTATTAGCTACAATCAGTATAAATTACTAACAGAAATCAGAGAATGCTCTAGCCTTGACATTAGGCAGAATGGTTTAATTAGCAGAAAATCTACATGCATCCATTTACTTATGGATGAGGTGCCCTATTATTTTACTGGACAGAGAACTGTGGGGTTCTCTTGTATTTACATTGTTGGGCTAAAGTCCTAATTGCTTTCCAGCTGAACTTATGTTCTGGCAGACTGGCACACATAGAACTTGCTTTCTACCTTCTTATAGTATCTGGACCAGAGATGCCTAGCTTTCTTCATTCAGGAGATTTCCCTTCACTGGCACAGGCTTTTAGAACTTGGGGCTTCAGCTCCCTCTCTAGAGATTGCTTCATTTTTCTTATCCTGAGAGCTTGCATAGGAAGTGACATCTGGAGCAGAAAGGAGCAACAGAGAGATGTCAGGCAGTGTACTTAAGAGTAACCCCAATCTCAGTAGACCTGAGTGAAGAAGGTAGCCCCAGCATAGAACCCACTCTTGAAGTTACCTGACACTTGATGTATGCCCCAAGATATCGCTAGCTTCTTCTTCCCTTCTGTGGCCATGGATGTTAGGACAGTTTCTGCTTGAGCCTCAATGTCATCTCCTAGGCATATGTTAAGGTCCAAGGGCAACAGATCAAGTGATCTGCAGCTTGATGATATTCCCCAAAGAGAGACACAGATGGAATATTATGAATCATGATATACCTTCATAGTCCCATTAGCTGTTTTTGGCTAATAGTGGACATTGATATAATCTCTTTCTTTCTTGGTGATCTAGTATCATATCCCATGCATTCACTTTGTTGCTGTACAACTTTTATTGAATACATTTCTTGCGTTATATGTTATATGGAAAGATTTGGAAGTGCATTGTGTGTTCTTTCATGTAAGTTGTAGATTCTAAATTGTCTGTTATACTTTGTACATATTGTTTTTGTAACCACCCTTCTAATACATTGAAAAAGATTCAAAATCCTCCAATTTCTCGATTTCTATGTATATTAGATATATGGTTGTTTAGGCTTTCAGTTCCATCTGTTTCCAAATAATCATTTTAGATTCATTGATATGACATTGAAGTTATTTGATTTCTGCTTTTGCATGTAGCCCACAAACTGAAACAATCAGTTTAAGATTGCATCGTGTTACAAGGTTATGCTCAGTGAGCTGAGATTGGATATTGTGTTAAAAGGTTATTTTGTGCGAGTTTATTTATTTGAAGTCATTTTATTAGATAGGCTGTAACAAATCCATACAAGAATGCATGTGGATGTAAAGTATTATGGTGATGTTGTTCCTTCTGAGTTTGGCTAACTCCCTATATTCTGGTTTTCTTTGACTGCTGGGAATGAGTGTTATAACTTATTATTGCTGGCACACCACTTGGTTGGTATAATAAAAGTGGAGCTATAAGTCTAAGATCTTTTGCCTGTGTTTCAGCCAAGCTGTGCAAAAACATCCACAGAATCCAATGCTGGGTCGCCGTGAGATCATAAATGGACAGGTGACATCAATAAAAATATTAATTAGATAGGGCTTTTGTGTTTGTTTTGCTGATCATCTTGTCGATTTTATGTGATGGAACAGGCAAGTAAATATACATGGATGACATACCAGGAAGTTTACAATGTGGTTCTCAAAATTGGATCTGCTATTCGGATCTGTGGTCTTGGGCCAGTAAGTGATTTATTCTTTGTTGGAATTTACTGCAGATTTGTATTAATGCTAAGAAAATCTGAATTCTAAAGATTATGAGCTATGAAAGAAAACATCAGATTTTTACTTAGTTAGATCCACCTTAAAAGATATTCAATGATTAAGTACGAGCAGATCTAGGAAATGAAATCTAGTTAATCTTTTCTTTTGTAAGTGTAGATTTCACTTAGAATAGAAAAAAATAATTATTTTTCTTGTAGATGGATGGTTGTAGAGAGAGTTTAGTGCCAAAGAAGGTAGGGCAATGGAGTCAATAAGGACTCACCGAGAGGGCCTTGCTTCAAAAGATCATCGAGAGAAAAAAGATTTGTCCAGGCTAAACTCAATCTATTTGATGTGTTGGAGAAAACGTGCACAAGATCACAAGGGGAGAGAATAGATCTCTCCTTTATTTCCAAAAATGGGTGCACTCTACAAGGAAGACATTAATATTGCATAATCCGAATGAAGGCAGTTATGCAAAAAAGAACTTTCTTCCTAGCACAATAACAAAGAAAACTATGATAGCAACTAACATACCATATTCCTATTCCAATTGGGTAGTAATACCTTTCAATGGCCAAGCAAATAGGAAAGAAATGACAATGCTATTGTAAATGTTACCTCCAACTTAGAAGCATGAAGCGAGAGACAAGCCACACATACACAAGTAGATCCAAGATGTCCTCCAAAGCCTTTTGATTGATATTCCAATGATGCTCTCAAAAGAGAATGATTACAAGAGACCAATGACCAAAGCAACAAGCAACAAGCAACAACCATAAACACCACATCACATCCAATAGTTTATTACAACAAGTTTGGCTTTATAACAAAAGAAGCCATCAATACAACAATAAAATCTATTCTAATGAACAGGAGAGAGCTTATTCATCTCCTACCTATCTACTCTATCATATGAAACATGAGCATGCTAAGTAAAGTCATATATCCAATGTATTCACCTCAAGATTTCATCAATACCAAAGCCTCTTCCCTTGTGATTGGTCATGAACCAAAAGAAGGCAACATCAATCATTATATGCAAACATGCTGCAATCTCCATCAGGAGATCATGAGCATGTACAATATCATCAATGATCAAACATTTAACATGCATGGTAAGTCTTCTCACAAGCTTCTTCTATCCAAGAATGGATAGAGCTTGTATAAACATCATCAACATGAGGGTGCCAAGATTGGATAGAGCTTGTATAAACATCATCAACATGAGGGCGCCAACCTGCAAAATCATCAACAATATCCTAAAGAGAGAGCTTTAGGCTCCTCCATCATCACAATATTTTCAGCTTAGCATGAAGAAAAATGTCTGAACATGGAAATGGAATTTTGCCCCAAGTTGCATTGCTGGAAATGACTGATTTGTTTATCTTGCTGTACAACATTTCCATAATGCAAAAACAAATTTCTGTGTGCAAAACTAGATGAAATTTCCAAACTTTGAGATGGTGAAGAGGGCTGGAGAAAATCTGCAACAAAAATTTGTTGTGCTTTCTCATTTTCTGTTAATTCTACAGCATCACGAGTCATTCTCCAAGCCAATCTTGTGCAGCCAGGACTAGGCCTCGTGTGTTGAGGTAGGGAGCTTGAGTTGGACTCAGGAACTTGGAGTAGATTCTTGAGTTGGACTCAAGAATGCCTAAGCCTTCAGTTGTAAAAGGTTATTCCTCATGTGTTGAGGTGTATGCTTTGATGTATCAAAGTGGTGATGTTGTAAAGTCTTGTTGGACAAGGCTCAGGACTTGTTTGTCAAGTCAGATTCTTATGTGCACCTCCAGTTATAGTAGGTACACATGGGGTGGACCTCTAGTTATAGAGGTAGATGCTTAGCATGTTGAAGCATTAATGTTGTGTGATGTATTACTAACCATGGTCACCGATTGCTATTAAGTCTCCTTTAGAGATTGGCCACCTCTAGAGTGAATTACTTTAGCATATGATCATTTGGTCCGAGAGTAATATAATATGATCACAGCATTTGACAAATCTTCTGAGTATAATCTGATATGATAGATAATTAAAGTTAACACATATTGACCATGCAGTAAAGATAAGAGATAAAGATAAATGCATAGAGAAAAAGAGAATTTGAATTGCTCATGAGATGACTAAGTGAACTCGAATTGTTAAGCTTCAGTTAAAGCCACAATGTATGCCTCAGTTAATTAAAGAACTCACAGTGGTCACTACAAGTAAATCAATCAGCATGATTTCAGTTAATAATATTTAACGAAGTGTTAATAAAGAAGGACTAGTAAACTAAAGTGTTTTGCATTGATTACACTTTAGTTAAACTAAAAGACGACACTTAAGTTAACCAAAAGAGGACACTTCAGTTATTAAGTGTTTGCATGATGACACCCGAGTTATTGAATTACGACACTCAAGTTAGCCTCCTAACTGAGTGGCCATGCAATCAATTAGAGGGCGAGTTCACTCTGGAGTCAGTTAAGCATCATTTAATGTCAAAGATGAAAGGCATTGTGCATATGTTATGCAGGATTGAAGAAACTGATGCATAGGATAATTCTTCAAGAAGGCAGTTCGCAGTTTTTGCATGTGATGCACCATTACCCATGCAACCATTTGCTATAGCTTGCATGGTAGTGATTCTTGCTTGTTATTAATGTGTTGGGCACATGGCAAGTTGATACAGTTGATCTCTATTATCTATTGCTCAGTTTTCTCTCTTATCTAGAACCTGGGGTGCCGAAAGCAATCTGCTATTTTGTAAAAGACATTCTCTGCTATCTATCATAATTATACTCTGAAGATTTGCTGGGTTTTTTCATCCTCATTGGTTTGAGGGTTTTCCCCAGGGTACATCTTGTGTTATGGTTGAATGTTTCATGTGATTGAATGGTTCATTGATTCAAGTATTCAATATTTGCTCAAAAATTAGCATTTCCAGCCTAAAAAATGGACTTGAGGGTTGATCCTTCATCCACACATGCATTAAAAAACATAGGGTTTCTTTGCTGGATTTTTTTTTTATAACATCATAACGAAACAACCCAAAACCCTAAGAGAACTCTTGACAAGAAGGTGAAGAAAACCGCTGAAAGTGACCATACAAAGGCTGCTCCAAAAATGTGGAGGGGATTGGTGTGGTGACATTGGCCTTTCCTGTTGGTTCCCCTCAGCTAACTTGCTTCTTTGGGACTTTAATTGCACATGCTAGTTTGGGAGGTAACAAGTTCGAATAATAAAAATGTGGTCAATAGTTTGGTAGCAATTCATGAAACTCATTTGTCCTTTAGTTTTGAGTTTTTCCCTCCAAATGCTCTAAAAGCCACGTACTCAAAACCGTGGTAAAGTTTGGCAAAAGTATGTCCGATTATGATAGCATTATAGCTATTTGCATTAGACTATTAGCTGATTTAAAAATCAAGAGAACGATATCTGTGACCACAAAGGGAAGAAACCGAACAAACTGCATCATTGAAGAGATCTAGAATATTAAATGCAAGAGAATCAATACCATGTGAATGAACCCTTCTGCATGCTTTCAGAATGAGATACACTAACTTTAAAATTGAGAACACGCTTGATTGAGCAAGATTCGAAGATTGCAAGGCTCTAACAGAAATAATCAAGCCTTGAGCAGAAATACTTGGAGCAGGAACAAAAATACTCGAAGCTTAAACAAATGCCTTTTGTGAATGTACAGCCTGAGTGGGCCTAACAGTTAAGAATACATGTTCCCTCCTAGGAGGTCACAAGTTCAAATCTGGGGGGGGGTAGGGTATGTACACCTTTGTTGACTTTATCAGTTAAATCGCTGCGCAGAGGGGGGTCCTTTGTCCCACAGACAAGGGGGTTTCATACACCAAATTTGTGTCTCGCTTGGCGGTGACCTTAAAAATAAATTATTATTATTATTATTATTATGCATTCTCTTTCTGTGTTGAGACTTCTGTTTGATCACCTCTATTTCTTCATATGTCCATTCTCACATTACCGTCAAAAACTACTTTAGTTGCACATTGTACCTTTCTCCTGTTAAACGGTTCAGTCCGGGGATCCATGTGACCATTGATTATCCATGCGGCTTTTTTGGACAGGCCTTCAGAAACCATTGATAGATTGCCTAGTGATTCACAACTTTATTACTCATAATCTTACTTTTCCATTCTTGATTTTGCCTTAGTTTATAGGCATAGATTAGATTAGCCTACACACTCCCATGTAGTTTGCATGCTGATTGAAATTTCTACTCCTACCTTCCATGGACAGTAATAGTAAGACATTTTTATTGTCTTTCTTGGTACCCCTGGGATTTCCTTTCAATAGAGTACACTTAGAATGGCATCAAAGCTAGATTCCACTTTGTTTTTCATGTAGTAGATCAACTGTTTGACAATCTCACCCTGTTTTTACTTAGAACAAGCCCTTAAAACCGGGACAGATCTGCTGCAACACGAGTGCCAATGTTGGTGTCTTAATGATGTTTCTATACATTCAAGAATCAAGACAGAAAATATTGCTATTGTCTTTTCTTTGTGGCACTGTTAATGTTTTAGATTCTGTGCTATGGCAAAGGTGAGTTTTATCTGACTTGTGTTTCTTAAAACTTCTACTTTCAGGGAGGCCGTTGTGGTATTTATGGAGCAAATTGCCCTGAATGGATTATGAGCATGGAGGTATTGTGTTATCTTAGTATAACTTTAAGCATATTTAGTTATGGTTGCATTTTGAAAAATCATTAAAGAATGCAAGCATAAATCTGAATATAACATCACATAACGGATTCTGATTGAGAAATAGTTTGCATCTGATGATTCTGATCCATGTGGTAATCAGTTGCAATATGTCCGATCCTTACTGACATCAATGTTTTGAATTATTTTACAGGCTTGTAATGGCCATGGAATCTATTGCGTTCCTTTGTATGATACTCTTGGTATGTACATTTTCAAGCATATTGATGATGCTAGTCCCACAGTAATTTTCATCATTGCCCTGGGGGTGTTTTGCAAATTGTTATTCCATTAAATATTTCTAGGTGTCAGTGTAATTCTAGTTTGGTTCATGCTCTTATCAGGCATTAATCACCGTGGATAAAATTTGTTTGGAACACTTGATCTGCTGCCACAAGGCAATAAATGTATTAGAGAACACAGTTAATGTTGGCAGAGACATTAGTACAAACAGGTTACCATGAGTTACAGGATCAATTACAACTGGGTTACTAACTTACTACTGAGAATGGGTTACTATCAGGTTACCACTGATAATTTTCCTCATCTGATTGCCACCAAACTATTATTGGACCACTTAAAGGATGATAAGCTTCATAAATTAGAACATTATTTGATTGGTTATCTATGATAGTTATGTCAATGGTTAGGAAGTAATTGTATTTTCAAACATAGATAAGCTAAGATATGTTAATTTAGTTAATGTCCACAAATGATCAAGTGATAGGTCAATGGAGACTAGATATTACGATCGGTGTCCACTAAACGGTTCATGCCTAGAGCTAAAATGTTATTAAAATTTAGGAAATATAATTAACATTAAAAGAAAGCTAAGTTGCATGAAACTTGAAAACAGTTATGGCTTTTGGAAATGGGAACTTTGTGGAAATGTGACCCCCCATATGAGTACATCTTTTGTGTTCTTTCTATGTAAAGACCAATATGAATAGATGTTTTGTGTTTTCCTTGAGTTCGTTTTCAATTGTTGCATAAAAAGAACCATCTAAATAAATATTTCTTTCAATTTGTTGTAGGTTCGGATGCTGTTGAGTTTGTCATTCGTCATGCTGAGGTCTCAATTGCCTTTGTCCAAGAGGCAAAGATTCCTGCGGTATGTCATAAATTCATAATTGACATTTCGATGGATTGCATGTATAATAAGACGATTAATTAAATAATGATTAATTTTTCCAAGACCCTTGTACTCGTATGCTTTCCACAGAGAAGGCTGAGATGCAAGGTTAGTGTACAGTGTAGAAAACCAAATATACTAATTTTTCCCTCTTGTATACTTCAGGAAGAACTAGGGGGGGGAGATAGTATTTCTGTAGCATGAAAGAAATGCACATAGAGCTCCATGTATGATAGTTCGTTATTTCCTAGCAATATAATTTTTTTGCACTTAATGTTATATTTGTACTTGGCTGCTAGTATCATCTGTCTTCATTCTCTCTACTTGAAATTAGATTTTAATTACTGTTAACATGGCTCCGCTTTGGTTTTGAAAATTAAATTGTAAGAAGATAATCTGTTAATCTTATATTAACAAGAGGATAATTATAAGAAATTTCAAGAAAGCTGAAAATAAAAAGCGGAAGGGTTAGGGTATATAAAATGAAGTCTTTTATCCTCTTCCTTAGAGCTACTAAGGCTGCAATAAAATCAGAGTAAGCTAATGCATGTAACTCTTTGGCATCCTTAATCAGAGGATAGCTTTGGCAGACAATTGCATACGTACTTCTCGCCAAGAGTGACAAATAGAATGGATTGAACCGACCTCATTAGAAAACAGTCAAACAGATATTTGCACTGTAACTTCTAGATGGTAAGTTGAGCAGTAATATGAAGACAATCTCAAATGCCTGTGAAGTGATAAAGTAATCTGGACCAAGAGTCACAAAACAACAATGCTCACCAATGATGCTGAACCTGAAACTGAACCGAATGACCCAAGCCTCCCACATGCTTTGTTACACATGCTTTGTCAAATCACTGACCTAGTCACCTTAAAAGGGGTGTGGGGAGGAGATAACATCACATAATCCTAAAGAGCCTTGGATCAACAGTTCATGTTGGGCAGACAAGAACTGGTGCCACAGGAGGATCTGCCATGGAGTGGAACTTTCAAGGTATCCAACTATCCACTTTGCTGCCAAAATAAGACCCTCAGTCGCAACATCAACAAGTCCAAGGCGATCTTACTCTTTAGGCATATTGCGCACTTCTCAAGGAACCATAGGAAGTTCTCTCTCACTTCCATACCTGGACCAAAGAAAAAACCTGAGGATCTGCTCCAATCTCTTGAACTGAGCGCTGCTTGGGAGTTAACAAGAGACATAGTAAATTTGGGAAGCTTGAAGAATTCACGAAACTACTTTAAGCTTTCCTACAAAGGGAAGGTCCTTATACTGCTTTCCACATATCAACTGAAAGATCAATACCAAACAAAGCCCTAGATATTGGACAATCACCCCATGCTTTATCCAATTCCATAGAGACAGGATCCAAGCTTGTGGATCATCAAACCCAACCAACCAATAGTTGTTTTTCATTCACTAATCACTGCCCCAGAAGCACTGCAAAACATGTCCAAGAAACCCCAACTAAACAACACCAAGTTCTGATGCCCTGGGGTACTTATTGGATTTGAAGAAGAGTGAATCTTTTATCAGTTGATAGATGAGATTTTTTTTTTCTTGCAATTCGGAGTTGACTCAACACTTCCTGTACTCTTTAGTTCCATTGACCTATTTTGGTCCCTCTTGGACATTAATAAAATTATCAAATTTAATCTATGCATGACTTGATGCCTTAACAAACCTGAAAATGAGTTTGAGCTCATTTATTGAGTAACTTTTTTGAACATTGTTTGGTATCAGATTACATCATGCAAGTGCTGTTTTCTTGTATAGGGAAAATCACTTGTATCAGATTACATTTACATAGTAAGACTGAAGTTATGGGTAGGCAAAGTACTCAGTAATGATATATATAATAATACATTGCAGTAGCATCTCACATTTAGACATTAAAGACTCCTACGATTAATGGTCCCATCAACATGTCCTGTAAACTAAATAAGTACTCTGTCTTGTAGTACATGCAATCCCCTGGATCAAAGCGTTAAAGGCCAACATATAAAATTGATTGCAAAACCTTTCTCTGACATGGTTGATATTGAAGCAACAATCTGACCATCCACTAACTCACTACCCAGATTGGAATTGGCGATGGCTGGAAAATTCCATCCATCTACCATTGATGTAGTGCATTAAACTAATGCTCAAATACCAGGCCCTTCGAGCCTTCCATGACTGTAATGAGTCCAACCTGTCCACTTCACGTCTTGTAGGTGGGTTTCACCAGTCTTTATATTCAGTTTGCTACTTCACCAATCTAACTCAATTCCCATTGCTGCCCTGTATATGTCCTTTGTATATGTTTATCAAGCATTTAAGGAACAGTGGAGGAGGATGCTAAGCCAGTGAACTCAACCTCAGAGCTACATGCCTCTCAATTCACACTCAGACAGTCTTGGCACCCACAATACCTACCACACCCAACGCAAGGAAGTATTCCTTTCACTGCTACACAGTCCCTCAGGCCATACCTTCCCTCCAGTGCTCTTCAAGGTGGGCATAGAAAGGTCCAAGCTGTTGGATCCTTGAGACTCTAGCCTTCATTGGGTTTATCAAGCAACCCTACCTTCTGTCCTATTCTTCTCTGTCACTTGGGTTTTCTCAACTTCTATGGCCAAAACAACTCTATCCCGCTGCTGGGTTCTCGACCATCAACACAGGGTTTTCTTCACAGTTTTCTGAGTATCTCACATGTTGCAAATTGCCCTAGGGTTCAGGCCAACGGATCCCCTGCTGGATTGAGCTTCCCACACGAATTTCTGGGCAAGTTCAACAATAAAAAATCGGGGTTTCTCAGAATCGTGATTTCCTTTCCTTCCTCACTACTCGACTCCCTGTTCTGCTGAAAACACCTTGTGCTAATGCCTAATGTAATGGGGATTAGGGGATACGAATTCCCAGGGGTAGAGTGACGTGCTGGTCAAGGCAAATAGAGTCCCATACCCTGCCATCTTGAATTTAGGGGTTTGCCCACACTCCATCAACCTCAATGAACAGTTTCTTCAACCACTTTCTGCAGCAGAATTAAATGTCAGCAGGGAAGGTCAAATGGGTTCTAAGGATGACATTTGGCAGCCTATGGTCCAATCCCACAACCCCCTCACCTCCCCCTAGTGGATACACATGGCCCCCTCTTATTAGTTGCCTCCATAGCCAGTTTTCTTGGTATTTTTATTGCAATTTTAATATTTACATCATTTACAATGTCCCATGGCTTAATAGCACATGGATAACAAAATATAAACTACTTGCCTTCACATAAAAACCTAGCATCCACTAGCGGGGCCTTGGCCTTGAGCTCCAAGCTAGGAAAACATACATCGCATGTATACAATATTTACATTGAAAGCCAATATGTTCTAGGGGTCAAAATGGTGGTATTACAGAGGGCCTTGCTTAATGTCATCAAGAGAGTAGAATTGCATGAGCTAACCCAAACCCTACTTTGTGAAGTTCAAAGTGAACTAGGGTTTGCAAGGGAATGAGTCAAATGAAAATTCCCCTTCCTTTCAAGCTTAAGGTCGCACAATCCGAATCAAGGTAAATATACAACACATAGCTCCCGTATAAATAAACATGCAAAGAAAAGATGGGATAGAGATTACTTAAAACCCCTTTCTCCAATGAGGTAGCAATACCCTTTCAATGGCCCAAGCAAATGTTAGAGATACGTGCATCTCGGGATGTCCTTCATGTGGTGATGCCTAGCATGAAGGTACATTATCAGTATAGGCATCATGGTAGGGTAGAGGTGAGATACACTCTACCAGGTGTCATGGATCTAGTGGTGGAGAGATGTGGGGATTTTAGTGACTTTTTCCTTACACATGCAAAATTTTGCATGCAGGATTTTTTAATGCACAATGTTATTTTCCATGCAAAAGAAGAATTTTTGCATGCACTCATATTAGGGTTTTGGAAACCGTAATTAGGCTGTGAGTTAATAAAAGGAGGCAAGGGGCAAAGGTTACTCGAGTATTTTCTTTAGAGACTGAAGAGAGAGGGGGAGAGTGAGGGTGAATCAATGCATGTAGAGGGGCTCATTCTTGACAGGAGGCACGCATTCTTTGAGGAGAGAGTGGGTAGATCTGAGAGAGATCAGGGCACACTTGATCTGAGGCAGTGAGGAGCATCATTACTGTGTAGTGTGTTCATCTACATAGAGAGGGCCTAGTGCATGAGCTAAGGCGCATTCCTGAGGAGAGGGGTGCATTTCCATAGGGAGAGAGGGGCGCAGATCTGAGCAGAGATCTAGCAGTATTCATCCAGAGCAGAGGTTGGATCCATTGGAGGCAGAGTCAGCTTGTGAGATAGATTGGATTCATCAGTTGTGAGATCAAAGATTGATCATTTAGAGGAGGGCGCATTCCTGAGTAGAGGGGGGGCGCATTCCATATGCAGAGGGACGAGCTCTGAGATAGAGTTAATTGGATTTGAGAGAGGGCATCACCGAGACAGTGATCCAGAGGTAGAGGGGCAAGAGGCCGTAATCAGATAGTTGTTCAGAGACAGCTACAGTCAGAGTAGAGGGGCACATTCATTCAGAGTGAAGGGTGTAGTCAGCCAGAGAGGTGCATCACCCAACCTTCCATCATATTAGACTTGATCATTAGAGCCTGTGTGGCTTAGAGATAAGTCCATGCTGGATTACTCTATTGTATCGATTGTAATTGCTTAAGATTATATAAGCTGCTTCCATCTCTCACTGGTTTTCCCGCAAGGGATTTTCTAGGGTCTTTGACCAAAAATATCTGTGTTCTATTGTTTATGTGTGATTGCTATATTTGTCAAGTTGTAGATAGATCTCATGTGCTTCAAGTTATAAGTAATTGTATTGTTGATAATTTCTATGGGATTGAGAAGTTGGGTTTTAGTATATGCATGTGTCTTATTGAGACTTGAGGACGAGTTGGGATTTGTGATTTTCAGAGTGAGTAGTCATCTCTGGAAATCTACATGGTATTAGAGCCCTGTTAAAGATCAGAGCAATCACATACCAGATCTGCGAGTATTCATACTGGATCTGGAAGGGCATATATGAGATCTATCAGATCTGTGAGATTAGGACTCAGATATGGAGAGTAGGTACAAGATTTGTGCAGGAACAAACGACAAATCCAAATTCTTCATTAACCTAGTCTCACTAAAAGATGACTTCTAGACTCGAAAGTGACGAGCAGAGGCATGATCCATGGAAGCATATGAAGAATTTACTAAAAGAAGTGATGGAGAGATTCTGGCAGATCGTGAGTAGGAGCCTCATCAAAAGTAGCCTCTCTCTATATTTAGCCACTTGGTGAGTGGTGGGATCGTGGAGGCGGTATCCCTGAAAATCCCTTCACTGTAGCCAACTAGAGTGGAGCAGGATTATGAATATGTTGATATGGTTCACCTTTCATTAGGACCATGGGCACATGCACTAAATCCAAGAATTATGAAATGAGAAATAGATTGGTTGTTTCGAAAGCATTTCTCATATGGAGTCATACCTTTAACAACACGAGTAGCGGCCTGATTGATAACATAGGCAGTGCAAACAATTGCTCCCTTAGAATGGAAGCTTCATCTTTTTGGAGTGAAGTGTTCAGCAAGGCATCTTCATGATACCCCTATTCTTTTGTTCAACTTCTCCATTTTGCTGTGGAGTATAAGGAATGATTCTTTGCTAATAGATGCCCCATAAAGTGAGAAATCACTGGAAATCCTTGCTAATATATTCACCTCCTCCATCAATATTGATGCACTTAATCTTCCTCTTGCTTCAAGTCTCCATTTCATCCTTGGATTTAATGGTATATACTGAAAGAAACCAAGAGAAGTCATCAGTAAAGGTGAGGAAGTATTTGGCTCTCCCAAGAGAATTGGTGGCCATGCGACCATAGTTGTCACTATGAATCAGTGCAAGTGGTTGAGAAGCTTGCCTCGCTTTGTCCTTGGGAAAGGACTCTTGATGATGTTTTCCCATCACACACCCCTCACAGACACCACTAGGTGGTTCAATTTGTGGAAGGCAACAATACAACCACTTTGAAACAATCACTCATCTCCGTTACAATCCATTCATTTGGCCAAAATCTACCTTTTTACTGGTGAGTGTACTGCAGTAAATAGAAAGATCTGGTCTAACACCTTGAACACCTTGAACATCTCCAAACTTAGCTTTACCTGTGAGACATCACCACAGTGTGAAACTTGTAGAGCTGAATTGTCATCAACAAACTAGACATGTTTATAATGCTTTTCAAATAAATCCATATTAACTAGCAGCATAGATGATGATGCTCATTGAAAATTTGAAAAAAATGATTGTTGTCTTCTGTGACAAGTTCAATTTCAATTTTAAGAATTTGATTAGGGTGCTTTCATTTACAAAATAATTTGCTCTTAGAGGGAAATTATGATTCAACTGAATATGGTCAAGGTGGAATACATATAGACACAATTGCTAGGTTGTTAGTAAGACATTAGTTTTAGATTAATTATTGCACAGCCAAGTTGCATGAAACTCATTCCCCTAATCCCTTCCCGTAAGTTTCGATACCTAGGAATGTTTTGGGTACTGAAATAGCTCAGAAATGTCTGGATACATTTCCAAACCATTTTCCCATTTAAAATGACCTGGAAACATTTTTGAGCTATTTTCTCATTTGGAGCAACCCAGAAACATTTCTGGGCTGTTGCTGGCCTTAAGTGGTGTTTCCAGACCTCTAACGGCTAATTAGGGCCATGTGGGAAACTTACATAACACATACCACTCTCTTGCCGACATCATACTTTATTACACTAAACCATTACATATTGGTCACATTCAGTTAACACTAACTTAACACTGACACTCAAACTTAACATATTTATTTGACTGTTGTATTAAACTGACATTTGGTATTTGTTAATCTCATTTCATTCCATCAAAGTAAGATGGATTATTAAAGTGACATTTCCTGTTTTGTTAATTTCATTTCATTTTTTCAAAGTAACATGGAATTATTAAATGTGGCAATTTTGTTCTGGTGATGGAAATATTTATTTTAGAATATCTTTTATTTTCTGAGATATTATTTGGGTTTCTATCTACTTATGAATTTTCTGGACTTCTCTTTTGTAGATTTTGAAAAGTTTGCCGGCATGTTTAGATTACCTGAAGAGTGAGTATCCTTGGCATTTCAGCATTCTTTTCTGACCATTTTAAGAACTCTTCAGTTTGTCAAGATTTATTTGTACAGTAAATCTGATATCGGACTTTTGAGTGCAGCAATTGTGAGCTTTGGCAAAATCACAGATTCACAGAGAGAAGAAGCTGAACGTCTTGGAGTCAAAGTCTATACTTGGAATGATTTTCTGTTGCTAGTACATTCCATATGCCTTTAAAATTATTGATTTGTTGATTACTTGTGGCTTTGAAATTTGCGTGCCTAGAAATGATTTGGTACTCTACTTTAATCTTTATGTTTTTTTATTAAATCCTTGGTTTATTCCTTCTTTTGCCAAGAGGTACATTCTACAGTCCAGGTAGGATCTGTAGGTGTTAGATGGTATCATCTACAGTCTACTTTATTTCAGTTTCAGAAATTTCTTTTTAGAATTTCCTCACCCTTCAATCTGAAGATCTGAAGTTCAAGCTTATGGGAAATGTGATACAAGATGGAAATATAAGGAAATGCAATGCTTTATCTGTATCCCATTGGCAAAATGCAAGTGGTTATTGCAACTTTAAACTGTTCATTACAGGAAAAGTTTGAATGTCTTCCAGACAATGGTGAAGACCTTTCTTCTTGAATGGCAACCTTATGACATTCCATTTACACTTTTTAGATCAACTCTCTTTATTTCATGCTTGTTACAGCCTACCTAATTTTGATGATCGTTCTTGCTAGATGTGTCTGCCATAAACTAAGATTTCTGACAGCCTATGCTATCCTATTGGAACACATACAAATTTTTTTATTACCAGTTTCTGTTTTCTTAGACCTGGAATTATAGAGTGGAGTTTATCATAGCGTTTTTGAAAATAAAATGGTTATTTGGCCTGAATATATCTACATAACTTAAGAATCAATAGTTTTGAGAATTTCTACTTTTGATCATGTATTGCTTGATTTGCCCTCTAGGTACTTTAGTTTGTATGTCATGACTCTTGATTATGTGTTTGGTGGAAAAATATACCAGCTCAACCATGTTTACAAAGTAGTTGGCTACACCAAAGTAACTTATAAAGGCCATTTTTTCATATCTACTGCAGGGTGAAGAAAGGAGTTTTGAACTATCATTACCCAAAATGAGCGATATTTGCACAATAATGTATACTAGTGGCACAACTGGTGAACCTAAAGGCGTATTAATAACAAATGAAAACATTGTTTCTATGGTTTCTGGAATTGCTTATTTCCTTAAATGTCAGAATGAAGAGGTAAAATCTTTCAATTACATGGTTAATTTTTCTAGTTCATATTATAACTTCATAGATTGAATCTTCATCTATTCATACATATATCAAACATTTTCAGAACTTATCTATTGGTTCTAGCAGTCTTGGCATTCTCTTTAACTCACTCACGATTTTATGTGCTGGAAAACGTTTTTGCAAAACCTTGCAGCTCACAGAGAAGGATGTTTATTTATCATTTCTTCCTCTAGCACATATATTTGATCGGGTGATAGAGGAATTTTTCATATCAAAAAGTGCTTCAATAGGCTTCTGGCGCGGGGTATACTGCTTGGCATTGTTTTCTCTCAATTGTCTACCATCTTTATACACTTAAAATCCAGTACTAGATTCTCAATTTCACAGTAATGCCTGTTTATTTCTTCAGGATGTAAAACTTTTGGTGGAAGATATCGCAGAATTAAAACCAACTGTCTTCTGTGGTGTCCCACGTGTCTTTGATCGCATATATTCAGGTACCATATGCAAAACTATAACTGATGATTTGGTATATATCTGCTTTCAGATCCATGCCTGATGCATTTTTATTTCTAATTGTTCATTGGAGACATCAGCTGATATTTATTTATCATCTCAATGTCATTTCTTCCAGGTTTAAACCAGAAGATCGCTGCTGGAGGATTTCTGAACAGAAAGGTGTTTGAATATGCGTACAAATAGTAAGATTTGAAAATACCAAAGTCCCCAGTTTGTAATTGTTTTATGGAGTCCTTGATGTCAGATTGTAGAACTCTTTCTTCCTCAGTGATTCACAATTTTCATCAA
The DNA here is from genome assembly GCA_027924585.1 of Larix kaempferi. Classification (NCBI taxonomy): domain Eukaryota; kingdom Viridiplantae; phylum Streptophyta; class Pinopsida; order Pinales; family Pinaceae; genus Larix; species Larix kaempferi. The sequence continues at coordinate 5,103,941 of BSBM01000241.1, read as the reverse complement.
GGACATGTGTCCTCAATAGTTCCAGATTTCTAATTCATGCTTGTTTGAAATAAAATCACAGCAAGCTTAATAACATGCGCAAGGGGTTGAAACATGAAAAAGCATCTCCACTTTTTGATAAAATTGTCTTTAGCAAGGTTGGTGAAAGGTCCTTTTCCTACTGACCACTACTTCATTATGGGATTGGTTATATTTGAAAAGAGGTAGCTTCAGTTATTATATTTGTTACACATCTTGCTGTTTTGAGTGGACTTGGTTTTCATCGATATAGATTAAACAAGGCCTGGGAGGACGTGTCCGTGTAATGTTATCAGGAGCAGCTCCACTTGCAAAACATGTGGAAGAATTTCTACGAGTAGTCACCTGTTGCCATGTTGTACAGGGCTATGGTACGTGCAATTTTCCTAAGTTTGACAGCTTAAATTTTGTTGTCAATGTGATAGACATGTTTAATACATTTAAAAAAAATGCACCCATGTAAACTGGATTTTTTCCCAAGGCAAAATAAGTTATTGAAAATTGGAAATTTGTTAAGTCCATCAAATGATTTTGACCATATTGGTTTTTATCTAAATACCTGCTCTATCATTATAAATTTATATCGTTTATATAATCGGTATACATCTTCACTCCACCATTCATTTTGTTACACATGAACTCTTCCATCTTGGAGAGATGGCTGAGCGGACCAAATTGGTGGATTTTATACAGTATCTTTGAAATTGGAATTTGTGAAACTATGAGTGGATTTTCTGGCAAGCATCAGGAAATTCAAATGACATCATTAGTGTCTCTGAATGGAGGGTGGAAAATCTACTTTAAGCTTATAATTCTTTGAAAGTTAACTCCACAAGGTGTCAACTTGTTCAGGGCATTTGATGATTCATTTGTAAAATTGGATCTCTTGTTCCCTTGTTATGTTATATGGCATGTGGTTGTGATCCTTTATGTTGCAAATGAAGAGATCGTATTTAGGAATGAGGAAACCTCCCTGATAACTCTAATGATGATTTCCTCACTGTATAAAAATTGATGTTGAGATCATCTTTACCCTAGTTATAGTTAAGGCCTATCGAAAGATGTTTTGGAGAGTTCCATAAATTGTAACATTTTGTGAAATCATTGATAAGTGATAACTTAAAGATAAATCTCTAATAAGGAAAACCAGTGATACAGTTGATTCTGTGAGCAGTAACCAAATATCCACTAACCTATTTAGGACTAAGAGCTTTACCTAAGAGACATTTATATTGAAAATTTTAACTTGTCAAACTTGCAATATAATTTCATTTCGCAGTTTAGAAAACGTTTTATTATATTTGGATTCTATATAATATTTGATGTTTTGATTTAGTTATGAACATCAAAATTAGGAAATAGAAACACTGGTTTCTTATCATTTAAAAAATGGGTTCTTAAGAAATGATCTAATCTAGACATGGAATTTGAATCACCCTTGCATGTCAGTGGTCACTATTTTTTGTGATCTTTTGAGTTGAAACTTGTTCTTGCATTCAAGTTAAAGATGTAGCGCCCATTTTAGTTGGGTACCCTATTTTTCAATGTTAGCAGTGAAATCAAAATAATACATTTAGAAGCCTCTCAGCTCCTTTTAAAATCCAGAAATGTCCTCAGACTTATCCTTAAACTACATATTACAGTCTTCCAGTCTTCCATTCAACAAAGCAGTACAATGCCTCTGATCATGCCTTCCTGAACTGCAGTTTCACCATCTGCCTTGCATAGGATACATCTGTTTGGCTCATTCTAATTCCTTTTTCGGTCATTATCCCATATAAGAATCTTATTGGAAAGAGCAGAGTGAAGATCCCGATTTTGAGAGGACAGTCTAGCTGCCAAGTCGGCTTCCACCACCCGAGCCTTTCACTATTCAGATCTTCTTCAATCAGAGCATCATACCCTAATTTGGCAGTTGGCATTCCTATATCTTTATTTCAAGTCCACATGAGCTCATCATCTTGATCCTGGAGGACTATGGCACTATCATTTAACTGAGAAATGTAAGACCATTCTGCTGGCAGATCGCCTTGCAAATTCTAATTGTCAGCAGACTTCCAGGTTTGATACCATCCTCCAGGGGCCCATAGACCTGAAACATGCTAGTCTTGAAAAACCTTGTGTATGAAGTTCTTCAATCAGATACATAGGTAATCTATAGTTTCCACTACAGCCAACCCAAGGATCTTACCCTAGTCGGACCTTATCATCTCTTCCTCTTTTCCAGGTAACCCATTTACCAATAATTGGAATTTACCAATCCTTTCCAAACAATTGAGGCCCCTTAACAGATTTTCCCTATAATCTAATCCATTCTTCCAAGGAACTATCTCTGAAATGTTGAGCTCTCATTACTTTGCCCCAGACCAGAGGCCCTCATCAAAAAAAGTCTCCACAGACTTTTTGCAGTCAGAGCCTGACTGAAGGAATAGATGTTTTTTAGGCCCCAAACACCAGCCCCTTTTGGCCTTGTTAAATTTGTTCATTTGACAAGAGGGATACCTTCAGTTCGCTTCTTCCCTGTCCAGAGAAAACTAAAGCATTTTTTCCTAATCTTATCCATTATTCCTTTAGGGATATGGGCTATCAATAAGCAGTAAACTGGAATGCTTTCCAGAAATGACTTTACCAATATGGATCTACCTCCATGAGACTAATCCTGGATTCTATTTTCTTATGTAACCAAAGCCAATGTGCAAACCTGTAATCATTAGGTTTCAGGTTGAAACCAAAGTACTTACTCTTTGGTCTATAAAACCTGAAGAAAGGGGAAACCAGAGAGATCTGCCTTTCCAGATCAGCCCACAGACCATTAAAAAACATACAGGATTTATTAAAGTTTACCTCGATTCCTGTTGCACTATAATATGTTTCCAAAAGAGCTTTAAACTGCTTCATTTCTTTGAGAGTTCCATGGCCAAATAGCAAGATGTCATCTACAAACAGTGAGTTTGTAAGAGTCACAGCACCTGCCACTTTAATGCTTATGATGGTACCTTCCCTTTTAGCCGCTGCAATCATCATGCTTAAACCTTCAGTCACCAGTAGAAACAAGAAAGGAGACGGGACAGTCTTGCCTGAGACCCCTTGTAGCAGTAAAAAGAATTTGATGGAGATCAATTTATTAGGACAGTAAAGGAGGTTGAAGACACACAGCTCATGATCCAATTCACTGAGTGCAAGTTCATCCCCATTTGCAAAACAACCGATCTTAAATACAGCCAATTTATCTTGTCAAAAACCTTTGCTAAATCAATCTTCAACACTACAGCTGTGAGTTTGTCCATTTTGATAGTGTAGGCCCTCTTGGGCAGAACCCACAGCATCATGGATCTGTCTATTAAACAAGAACCCAATTCTTTTTAGATCACAGTGGACAGCATCTCTTTGAGTCTGTTAGCTGAAATCTTTGTGATAATTTTGTAAATGAGATTGGAGAGTGAAATAGGCCTGAATCTTGACACGAACCAGGATCATGTTTTTTGGGGATCAGGGCAATGAAAGTTGAATTGAGGTCCTCTAACACTTTCCCAGAAGTTCTGGATTCTTCAATCACCCTTAAGATCTCCCCTTCTAGCAGCTCATAGAAACGAAAGATAAATCTCCACAGTCCAGACATCAGGCCCAGGATTGTCTGCTTTCTTAAAAGAGTGCAGGACTCCCTTCAATTCCTTTTTGGTTACTTCTTCTTGGAAGCTCTCATTCATCCTCTGATCAAAGATTCTTAGAAAGTGCCAAATCACCTTCATTAGATCTGTTATGTGATTAATTTCAGGATTCTTAAACAATTTTTGAAATTGATCCGTGCCTGCTCCTGGAATTTATTTGCCGTGGAACCATCAGGTAGATCAATCTCCCAAATTGTGTTTACATTTTACACCTTTTCTATAGTTGGTATATTTATTGAAGAACCTATTACTATTACCCCTCCGATCAAATGAATCTACTTTTGAGCCTCCATTCCATCTCTCTTTCCAAAAGCTCATTTTCTTCCGTCTTCTAGTGATCTCAAGGAAAGGAGTTCTTCATCATTGAAAACTCCTGAAATATTGTTTTCAAAGAGAGTGTGATGTCTGCTTCCACCTTGGCTAGGTCCGTTTTGTGGTCCTCTTTTTTCTTCCTTGCCCAACCTGCTGCTAGCTTTTTAACCTGTTTGAAATTGCATGCAAATTAAAAGATAGCAGAGTCAACAGAGGTGGGATCATACAATTTCCAGTTATTGATAACAAGAAGTTTAAAATCTTCTTTATTGATCCAAGCATGATTAAATTTAAATGGGGCTGGAGGCCTTGGATCCTCTTTATCAATTTGCAACAGAATAGGAAAATAATCAGAGGAGACACTGTACCCTACCCAAGACTTCCCAAGACTTGTATCTTTCAACATCCTCTACTAACTTTTCTGTCATTAAGAGTCTGTTCAGTTTTTCGGACCTGGCTACTTCTCCCCAAACTTCCTTTGGAGGTAAGGTCAGGTTCAGTTTCCCCTGCCACCCCACCCCTCCCCCCTTAATTTAATGTTGTCACCTTTTAGGGTTCCTTGATCCTTTAGCTGTTCCCAGGAGGCCATTCTATCACTGTAAAGCCCATAAAGGTTGACAGTATTAAAATCCTTCACTAAGCCTTAGTTTCTCCTTCTAAAATCGTACCTGCAGCAATGATGAGTAGAAATAGCATCAATGCTAGTGTTCCATCCTGTCAACAACCTCCATGACAAACCCTCAAAGTCTATGGAACAGAATGTCAATCGCTTTGGAACCTAAACACAGTCTCTTGAAGTAGAATAACAACAGGATTATAATAATATAAACAGAAAACAATCTTCTGAGGGCTTGTTTTTTGGGCACCCCCCCACCCCTCTTATGTTAATGGAGAGAATAATCATGATCAGTGGTGATTTTCCTGCTCTAAGTACCTCTTAGATGGTCAATTGCTTCCTTGCCTGGACTTCCTTGGATGCTTTAGACTTTGCTAGAGAGATGCTTGACTTCCTTCCAATTAGATTTGACTTATCTGCTGACAGGGCTAAACCTCCTTCCATGTCCCCTTTATCCTCCATTTAACTGTCTTTTGAGATCGAAGTTGATAGCGGTAAGGCAAAGGAGGCCTGGACATCTCCTCCCTAGCATACCTTGTGAGTGGAGAAGATCTTCTTGGACCAGGGGAGCCTGTAGATCTTTACTTGAGAGAGAAATTGGATTATCAGCACATAAGGGAGTTGATTTACGAGTCTCATTTTGATAGCTTCATCTTTTGCAACAAGACTCCAGAGCCTGGTACTTTTTTACCCATTCCGAGGAAGCCAATTATTCGGTTTTTAACTTTTTTACAGTGTCTTTATAAATGTCCTATTTTGTGGCACAGAAAACAGTGAAAAGGTAACCTCCAAAAGTCCAGTTTCTTAGAATAAGACTAATTCTCCCACTCTATCTCCAATTCAGTCGGAAGACCACCCCTTAAATCAAGTTCTAAAACCCTTGCCATTCTCTTATCCGAGTTGTTCCAGAAGTCTTCTAGTGCTACGATATTCCCAAGCAAATTTGCAATGGGCATTAAGGAGTCTTCGTTCCAAAGTTCTAAAGGCAGATTGGGAAGCAAAACCTAAACATACTGGTTAACCGGGTGTCCAGCATTTAAAAATTACGGTAGAAGGACCTCAAAGCCAGTTTTGAGACAGACTAATATCCACAGATTACTCATCTAAAATTCAAAGCAAAACCAACCTTTAACCAAAATATGGAAGTAGGAATGTATCCAAGCAATTTCTTCCACCCTGCATGTAGCCAAAGCTTCAAGGAATCACCCTTTACTAGTTTTCCCATGAATGGACCTTTGCCTTCCATCTTCTCCATCCCCATCTCATGCCACATAACCATTTTCACCTTCTCATGCTTTTCCCAATGCAGCTTCCTCATATCGTCCTTCCAGGCATGTTAGCCTCTGGGTGCATATTATCAAACAGAGGAGAAAAAGTAATTGGAAAAGGCTCAGACTGAAACCCTGTGACTCTCAGATCGCCAGCAGAATCACCTAACCCTGGACTTGAGGGGGAAAATGAATGCACTTTTGATGCCAACTTGGGCACCTCAGGTACTGTCTGAGTTGATTGAGACTTGTTCTCCATCCTCCTGCTGCCATCTGGCACCAGATCTGTGGAACCCCCTACGTACAGATTTCCTTGCATGTCTGCATTAAATGCCATTTTGCTTCTCCAGACTTTCAAAAGTTCTTTGCGAGATCTGAATATGGCTTGAGGTCTCAAAACATCATCTTCCCCATAGTCTAGGAGCTCCTCCTTGAGGTCCATGGCCTTGTACCACTAGGCACGAGCAAGAAACCAACAATTGGAAAAGATACCCTAAAATTAAAATTGCAGAAACCCTATTGACCTCTGCTCCATAGCCACAGACCATCTCGAATATAATTAGAAACTTTCAAATGTTTGACAAATTTAAGGGGAGGAGGCAATCTATTTTTGGGTTTGCATATTTCTGGCCGGGGGATGAAGCTCGTCCCTAAAATCCCATTTTTGCGACAGATTTTTCTTTTAAATATTATACATGTGCGATCCAGGTTGTAGAAGCTTTTGGGAATGTTTCGTCTTCTCATGTGTGAGCACACCAATCTAAGAACAAACTCAATGGAAAGTTCGTGAATTGTAAGATATCGATGATTAAATTAATTCAGATGTACTTTCTGAACAATTTTACAAGTTTCCGTGCCCAACTGCCAGATGTTGATATCTAATACCATAACACATGCAAAGCATTGTAGTGAAGCTTATATAGTTTTGGTGCACTTAAAACTAACATTGCCATTTTCAATAAAATTCAGAAGAGAAACTCATTTGTTTCATAATTTCATCCGACCTCATTTCAGCTAGGAAAATGAAAAATAAATTTAATGAGACCTATGACTAATGGATGCTCTTAAAAGTGGCTTCCACTTTAATTGCTTGTCTGCTTCCTCTTATGCTTTTAATCTCCAATTTGAGGATGCCTGGATATTCACAAAAAATAGTTGGGAACAAAATACACTTCAGTGTTGAAAAACTCGGCTCAGCAAATGACTCGGTGAGGCCAGAGTGTGATTCAACTCAAACTTGCAAAAATTGGGAAAAATTCAGCAGCAAAATTATTCAAAAGGAGTGTTTTTATTTTCCTTTTTCAAATTTAGATTTGACACCAGCAAGGTTTTTCATCTGCCAGCAAGTTGAAGTCGATGGAAAGGGAATAACCCACTAGTACTCGTGGGTCTGACTCACTTCTGGTAAAGTTTGACTCACTAATAGAGAATCAGACTTGGGACTGGGTTATCTTGGCTTGGCATCAGTGTCGAGCAGAGTTAGACTTTGGGGTGCCTTGTTCTCTCTCAGCCTTCACCATCTAAGTTATCAAGGAGTTTCTATTTATGAGACAAAAAATTACCTCATAGGAAGTCGTCCTCAGAAAATTATTGACTCCCTCACCTGTTTGTGTGTATATTTATATTATTTATAGTAATACATCATCTGTAAGCAAATTAAAATTTAAAATATAACTTGCATTCCATCCAAAATTAACAAAACTTGATTCCTTTTTAGTTCCTCCATTAGTTTAGACTCTTAGAGTAAGGTTTGCTTAAGACATCTTGGTAGTATGCTAGGTCTTGCATGGTCATTTAAATCAACAGCTTTTCAGGTGTCCAAAGGACCTTGTAAATAGTTATTATACTTGCAACTTGTTGTCAAGAAGCTATAAGGTTGGGATTCCTAAATCAAGAATATTGCCACACATCTCCCAGCCATTAAAAGTTATAATCTTGTTTGAAGATTAATTATTTCTTGTCACAGGGTTCCCTATAGTATAAGAGTTAAAATCCATCCTTCTATTAGTTGGTATTATGTTAATTTATTTTCATTCCTGTATTTTCTGATTTGAATGATAAAGTGTTATCATCCAGTCTGATAATTTTCTCAAATTTGTACATGTTTCTTGTGTCCTCAGGTTTGACAGAAACTTGTGCGGGAAGTTTTGTTTCCCTTCCAAATGTGGTGTCAATGATTGGAACTGTTGGCCCACCTGTTCCAAATATTGATGCCTGCCTTGAGTCTGTCCCAGAAATGGGATATGATGCAGTTTCAGAAGTACCACGTGGAGAGGTTTGTATACGGGGAAAAACCTTATTTGCTGGTTATTACAAGCGCGAAGACCTTACAGATGAAGTTATGGTTGATGGTTGGTTTCACACAGGTATGTGTGTTTTCTGTTGGACTATTTGTTTCGTATGGTTATACATCTTTGAATAAATAAATAATATATATACTGGATTAGAGGTCATGCATATTTCCAAATAGAAAGCATTAAATATTTATATTTTCAATTTATTAAACAATAAATCTCTGGTGAAGGAAATTACTACTTCAGTGTTGGTTGAAGGATAACAAAGTGCATTGAGATTTCAGGTGACATCGGGGAGTGGCAGGCAAATGGAGCACTGAAAATCATTGATAGAAAAAAAAATATATTTAAGCTTTCACAAGGAGAATATGTTGCAGTTGAAAATCTTGAGAATGTATATGGCCTGTGTTCTGCTATCGATTCGGTATGTGTGCTTAACACAAAATCTGGACATTATTAAGAATATCAATGGTCTATATTCTGCTATTGATTCCATACGCGTGCCATATGAGTGCATATCACATACTAAAATTTGAAAGTAATTCAGTTAAATGCTTTTGCTTTTTTCTGATGACTTGCTATTTCTTTCTGTTGATATTATTGCCCTAGCGAGTAGTCAACATCTATAACTTAAAGGTCATCTCATTATTATTTTGCTGGAACACCAATCCTGGCAGCTCCTCTCTAATTCTAGCAAAAACCATTTCTTAGGTCCTTAATAACCATTGAATTACGTAGTAGGAGGTACCTTCCAGTTGATCTTACTCCTGCTTGTCTATATTGCAAGACAATAATAATTTTCCGTGCTTGTTTTTGCCTCACAAGGATACATTTGAAAAATGCCGATTCTTCACGGGCAACGCATTGAGTCTAATCGCAATTCTGTCAATGTTAATCTGAACACGATTGGAAGATAGTATGTTAATAATTGCTCGTCTTCGTACCACTGCTGTTACAAGCATGTGACCTCATCAATACATATTTCACACATAATAAAAACACCACACCACAAGCTCACTGTAGAGCTCAGAATCTGCAGATTTCTTTTGATAGAAACTAATGTGTAAGAAACTAAGTGGAAACCCATGGGCCATTCTGGGGCTAGCTCGTTCCAGACGTTCCTTGGATTGAAGCAGACTCAAACTAAGAGCCATAATCACTTATAACTGGAAGCTGAACAGCTTGTCAGATCAACACATCACATTGCCTTTTTCCACTGTTGTTTGCAAGAAGTTAAATGCAAGCAACCACTGTGCAAGAAGTTAAATGTCATTCACAAAGGAGGTTAAGTTATTAATATAGACATCAATCTAAGAGTAAGATTAAAAGAAATATGTAGTTGGGTTCAAGCTAGCCTTTAATTATAAGCATATTATACAGGGGTCACTTGCCTTTCCACCTTGTGTGAAAATGAGTAAAAGATGGATGAGACTTGGAGAAGTTGAACTAACTGTAGTTTGAAGCCGTTGGATAATTAATTTTTATGGGAACCAAGAGTATATATATATATGAATCAGTTGATGTTTTATGCTTTGTGATTATTTATTTGGGATGGATGGCTGAATGAGTACACGTACATTTCTCCAGCTTTGTTCAAATGGAAGCTCTTGTTTCTACAGAGATTATTTTCCATGTTAGATCATATTTGCTGAGTTGACAGTGAGGCTAAAAGCAAGAGATCATGTTCATTGAGTAAAGATGTCAAGAGAGCAATAAACGAAGGACTTGGGTTTATAAGACCTCAGGATTTATGGTCAATACATGTATTTTCTGAATGGAGGATTGCAATACCCCTTAAACAATAGTTGAACGTGCTTGGCATAGTATTGTTATGGTATGGATGATATCCTGGAATGCAGTGCTATTAGGAGAGGTGACTTAACTTTATAATAGGAGATGCGACTTAACTTTATAATAACTTGGGGTTTGTGGTCAATACGACCAAGATCAAGGTCATACCTGAAGACAAGTCTATTGCAAGAAGAATTACCACATTTAATATTGTTAGGATGGGTCATTTCCTTGGAAGCAGTGCTGTTAGGGCAAGTGACTTTTTTTACAAAAGTTAGGAGTAGGTGGTCACAGCCAAATCAAGGTTAAACTGCAAGACAAATCTGTTCCAACTAGAACAGACCCCATCTAATCCCAGGTCTGAGATGAACCTTGAGGTTGCAAATTTTGAGATTGAATTCTAGTATATTTGATATTTTGGTCATTTGTGTGAATGACATATGCATCCTTGAGATTTGCAACTTCTAGGAGCATATCAAACCCCGAGTTAGGTGGGGTCTGTGCCAGTGTCTGTATTTGATGCACCCGATCCACCAACTAGATTCGATACACTGTTATACACATGAACACGTGAATTGTTGATGGATCTCCCACCCCCACTGGTGCCGTAGAGCAATAAGTGTTGTACAGTCCCTTGTATCTGCTTGAAATAAAATACTAATAATATGGGTGACTTTGTTGGAAGCAGTAGGGATTTGTGGCACATCTATATGCTTCTGTCTGGCTTCCTGTTTGAGGTGCCAAAAATGATTTTATAAAACTTTGTACTGGTATTATTAGTATTTGTCAGTTTTGATGGACTTACAAAATGAACTTAAAACAATTTTGAGCGGAATCATTCACAAACAAGTTCAGACAATTAATTGTACATTAGAGGCCCCCACATTTAATCACAGCCACTTTGTCTCTATATTGTTAAACTAATAGCAAAAGATCAGTCTCTTTTTAATGATGTATGAACTAATTAATTGTATACCCTCCTTGCTTCATTGTTCTCATAGTTTAGTCTAGAAAGCATTTTGATTTTGTGGCACTCATATTGTGTTCTCCGTGACTCAGATTTGGATTTATGGAAATAGCTTCGAATCTTCTCTGGTTGCTGTTGTTATACCTAATCAACAAGCACTTGAAAGTTGGGCTACAAGTAACGGACAAACTGGAGATTTTGCTGCATTGTGCCAAAATCCCAAGGCAAAGGAATACATTATGAATGAACTTAATGCAGTTGCTAAAAGCAGCAAGGTGAGTTCACTTTATATACATTGTCATTAGAGTTCCTGAAATTTATTTGCTTCTGTTACATATTAATTTAAAGCTTAGTTTCAGAAAGTCAGGACCTCGAGCTTTGTGACATGATCAGCTAACTACTTTTAAATTGTTTTCCGGGAAATATTTAACCTGTCATTTGAAATCTAATGATCATAACTGTTGCTTTGCAAATTCAGTTAAAGGGTTTTGAGTGTGTAAGAGCTATTCACCTTGATTATGTGCCATTTGACATGGAAAGAGACTTGATCACTCCCACATTTAAAATGAAGCGGCCACAATTACTAAAATATTACAAGGTATTCCCATCCAGTTATTCCCATCTGATTTTGTTTTCATATTCTTATTTCTAACATGCTTATTTTGCTAGCCTTGTACGTTGCTGTAAAATATATAAATTCTTCAAAAGTTTAGAATGCTTCACAAAATTCTTGCTAAAAACAAATAATATTTTGAGAATTACAAAGAGTCGCCAAGTTACAAGTCCTTTGAGATTTTTCTTAGAGAATTACAAAGAGTCGCCAAGTTACAAGTCCTTTGAGATTTTTCTTACTTGTATATTTTTAGCAAAAAAGCATTCTAAGCCTACATAGGAGTTCGGAATTTCAGTAACAAAGCTGGTTATCCTATGCACTTTTATATATTGCATTTGATTCTATCATTATCACTCTATATTGCTAAGAAATAGCGATCTAACTTTGTGTGGTTTTCCCCAGGATATTATCGAAGGTCTATACAAAAGCCTCAAATGAGATGCAGTACAGACAAAGTGAGAATTATATTGAATTTCTTTTTTAAATGGTGTAATGTAATGTATAAGGCCTGATTTACTTCCATTGGAATGCAATGCTTCCAGCATTTCCTCTCGTCATGCTTTTGTTATATTAAAAGGGAGCATATTAAAAGTATATGTAGATGGTGCTTTCCATAATAAAATTAGGAAAAAGCAATCCGGTTAAGCGTTGGCTGCCAACTTACATTATTCAATGCTCAATAGTCCAGTATACATTGATTGTTTTCATTCAAATGTGAATATTCTTTTAAGGTGTTTTTTTAATGATATCTATCCTTAGTAGCTTGCTCAGGGCAGTTTCTATGCTAATTTTTTAGCATAGAAATAGCAACAAAGTAGTAGCTTGCTCATGGCAGTTTCTATGCTAATTTTTAGTATAGAAATAGCAACAAAGTACTGTGAGAACAAGGATGATAGACTATTAATGTATATAGCAAATGTTGTTAACTTATTATAATATATGTACCAACTCCAATTGGTTTTGTATATATTGTTTATTATGATGAAAAATGTGCAAGAATTTATTAATTGACTTCAAAGTCATAAGTTAATTTGGTATATATTGTTTATCATGATGAAATATATGCACGAATTTATCATTTGATTTCAAAGTTCAAAATTAATCTTTATCCATGTTTCCCAAAATTTAAATAGAAATAAAATAATTTAAACAAACATTTTTTATAAATATAAAAGTTGTGCAATTAAGCTTTATAAAGCTTTATAAATATAAAAGTTGTCGAATTAAGTTTCATATTAGGGTTAATAGTATAAATAATAAAGAACATTGGTTTATAAAATTGAGATGAAAGTAATTTATAAAAGTTGTACTATTAGGGTTAATAGTATAAATAATAAAGGACATTGGTTTATAAAATTAAGATCAACAACATAGTTGTATTTTACTCCTCACTTATAAGCATAATTTTTTTATAAAATTAAGATGAATGTAATTTATAAAAGTTGTGGAATTAAGTTTCATATTAGGGTTAGTATAAATAATAAAGTACATTGGTTTATAAAATTAAGATCAACAACATAGTTGTATTTTACTCCTCACTTGTAAGCATGATTGTTTTATAAAATTAAGATGAATGTAGGTGTATTTTACTCACCCATAAACATGTCTTCTTATACGAAAAATGAATTATTAACAAGATTCGCATAAATAACACAAAAAATGACATCACTACAACAAAATGAAAGGACTATTAAAAATTACAAACATAAAAAATGACATCACTACAATAAAATAAAGGGATAGTATTAAAAAACAATAATAAATAATAATAATAATCTATTTAAAGTTATGGTAAAATCAAACACCAATTTGATGTATGAGACCCCCTTGTTTGTGGGACAAGGGACCCCCCTCTATCGATGTAATGTCTATGTAATTGTAGAGGGTTATATATCCCACAGCCTCGAGATTTGAACCTAATCATCCTAGTAGGAAATGATGTTCATAACCGTTAGACCCATTCAGGTTGTACAAATATAATAAGAAATAATTGCCCAATTAATCTTTAATCCTTTCTACTTTTCTATTAATTCATCTTTATTTTTTACATGAATAGTTTTACTTTTGTTATCACTATGCATTAGGTTGTACAAATATAATAAGAAACAATTGCCCAATTAATCTTTAATAGAAATAAGTGTCATATTTGACTAAGTGTAGGAATTTTACTCATCATGAAAACAACAAAGAAAAACAATAAGTCAAGATTTCATTAAAAAAGTTGAAAACAAGATCACATAATATGTTAATATTAATATATAAATAAATATTTATATAAAAACAAGTATTCTATAATATATGTTAATAATACTAGTTTAGATCCATCCTGACCTTGATCTATCAAGTATGAAGAGGGATTAAATATTTAGAGTTGCAAACCTTTTCTCCAATTTTTATATTTTCTAATTATTATTATTATTATTATTATTATTATTATGTTGGAATATTGAGAGGGGGTGAATTGGTATTCGCTGATTTAAACAATCTTTTTACTTCTTAGACTTGTAATTGCATCCCAAATATCATAAAATAAAGCAGTTACACATAAATACATAGTACATAGAGATTTTATGTGGAAACCCAAACGAGAGAAAAACCATGGAATGTTGTTCTTAGGTTTATAAAGAGTACATTCAATTTTATGTGCACCAACACAAATGAATCACCAACACAAAGGAAGCACCAACTCCCTGATTTTTCCAGCACCTGCTAAGAGGCACCAAACCCCTTTGTGAGCACCAACTCACACTTTATTAGGCACCAACCCGAAGGAGACTTAATCTCCTGTCCTTGCCCCAATCTTGCCACCCTGATATGGATACGAGTATCAACTTTCCATTGTCATTGTCTTCACACTGTCGTTGTCATTGTCATTGTTCTGTCACTGTGATTGTTTTGTTATTGTCACTATTATGTCACCATCACTCTTCAAAAACTTCTTCATACATGCTCCATTTTCTTATTATTACTTCTTGGACAAGCTCTCATACAAGTGTCAAGGTGAGATTCAAAGTAAAGCTTAGGAAACCATATTAAGAGCACCAAACAAGCTTAAATAACAACCTCATATTATATAGACTTACTCAAATAAACAATGCCAAGTTTACTTACATATGTAAACAAGTGGCCTTAATCAATCCTTGACATCGTCCTTCAAATTAGCTCTTGAACATGCTTCAAAACTGTCCTCCAAACTGCCTTAATATCTATCTCAGATGACCCTTCAAGCTTGCCTTAGATTTGCCTTAAACCATTGCTATTCTGTTGTACCTTTGTCCTGTACCTTCAGTCCTCTGTATTGCTATGCCTTTGCCCTTGTTTCATCGTGCCTTTGTCCCTTTGTACTACTGTACCTCCTCTTTAATGTTGTAAACTACGCCCTCTTTACCGATGCAAACTTTTCCCTCTTTATTGTTGTAAACTTCGCCCTTAGATGCCCCTAAACCAACGAAAATGACACTCCCTCTACTTGTCAAAGCAACCTCAAAACTCGCCTTAAAAGAGACCTCTTGTCTTTGCTAATAAATAGCTAGACCCCAGACCAACAAAGAAAGGCTCTTTCTCCTTGCCAAAAACATATCCTAATCTTCATTTCAAGAGATTGAAACTTCACTGAAAATTCGCCTTATAAGAGACTGAGATTTCGTTGCACCCTTTTCTCTTTAACTTCACTATTTTCAAAGATGAAGAGAGATTGTTGTTGTGTTAAAATGAGGCACCACAATCTCTTATTTATACAAATGTTCAACCTTTAATTAGGGCCGACTTGTCATATTTGATAATATAACTTTAATTATTTAATAAAGTCGACCTGTCATATTTCAAAATATAATTTTAATTATTTAAAAGGGACGACCTAACTTTCAATTGATCAACACATTAGAAGGTTTCTTTTAGGGTTGTTTTACCCTTTTTGGTAGGGCATCTTCCACGTATTTTAAGGGCAAGTTAAGGCCCTTAATTTAAGCCTTCTTCTATGCACTTTTGTATAGGGGTGTCTTTACCCGCTTTTTAGGGCATTTCATGTGGACACATTTTCATCATTTGTTCCATTTGTGTACAACTCAAAGTGGGCACGTGGAAACAAATGTTATCTCATCCCGTGAGGGCCATGCTTAACAGCTACACCATAAGGGGATCACTTTGGAGTTCTATACACTTCTTATTGTCTTAACTTCATGACTTTAGGACTTCTAGGATTCACCATTTTGCACTTGTATAGGTTTGATCCCTATCAACACTTATAATTTGTGGTTAAAATGAATTTACAACGGAGTTATGGATGTGAAAAATATAATAAATAAGAATACATTCTAAGAACACAAGTTATTTATCTTAATGGGTATCAAAATCATAAAGAAGAAGAATACAAATAAAAAAGGAACAACAATAATAGAAATCATAGAAATTGTGAAGAAAATGTCACAATACTAAGTTAACAACCAAAGAACATAAAAAATGTGAAAAAATGTCACAACACTAAGTTAATAACAAAAAAAAATATAGTATGTTAACATCATTATACATTATTCACATTTTAACACCATACAAAGAACATAAAAATTGTGAAAAAAATATCACAATACTAAGTTAACAACCAAAAAATATAATATGTTAACACCATTATACATTATTCATATTTTAATACCATTATATATTATATGAATAATAAGATTTAATGTAGTATTGAAAGTACAATGGCTATAACCAACGGATTTTTTTTTTCAATAAATTTTGAAAAACCCTTTAGTAAGTTATAAATAAATTTATTTAACAAAAATTATATAATAGAAAATGTTATATTATTGAATAAGAGAAAGGTGAAATAGAGGACCCATAATTACATAGTCATTAAAAAGCATAGTAAAATATTTGAAGATGTCCCAAAAAGTATGCACGACGAATGAAAATTAATTTGGAGGGTCAAAAGGCGTATGCTAGGGCATGAAATCCTTCCTCTTCAGAGAATAGGAGGGATGGTCTTCATGCTAGGAGAGACACATAAAGCGACCACCTTGACGGGATCAGGGAAAGTACAATTTATTAATCCAAAGTAGCACGATTTTGAATCTCGTGGGATGAACCTAATGAAACATAGAATCTACAAGATTAGATACCCAAGGAGGGGTTGCGAATTCCATCACTAAGGAAACTGCGAGTGGCTCATTCAACAACAATAGTATAAGGTATGAAGGTTCCAAATATTAGTCCTTATAAATTTCTTTGTTACCACATAAAAGTGAATTGAAACGTTGATACAATAAATGTTGAAACATGAATATTTCACGAAAGTAAAAATTTGTTTTTTCCTTTATTAGTTTTTGGTAAACTAGTCTATTTTATGAATATGAATAGGGAGGTTGCAATTCCATAGAGTGAGGGGTAGTAGAACTAATCTCTACACTTTGTTATTTTCTATGTGTATAGTAAAAAATGCCCCCTTGCCTTTAGAAACAACAATAAAAATGGTGTTAAAGTCTATGTCGATAACATCATAACCATTGTAGTAATTAATTAGGCTATAAGTCAAAGAAACTAGAACTAAGATCATATTCATCCTAAAAGGTATAGAAACATGGAAGGCTTGGAGGTCATTCAAGGGCATCAATTTATGTGGAAATGGGGTTTGAAGGGGTTCCAATTCCTTTCCTTCATCAATAGTATCCAACTTCCAATCTTTCTTAAGCACCGTTTTCCTCTTCGCTATCCTCTTTATCATACTTTATATATGTTTGTCTAACTTCTCCAGAATAGGATTAAACTCTTGTCTTCCAATATTAGAGGCCACCATCTCCTTGACATGCCAATAAAGATCTACTATCTTAACATATTTTAGGTCTCTTCTCTTTGAATGCCACATTTCTTCATCTAGAACCGAATTAAGGGTTTGGGCTCTTTTTTACTTAATTTTATCCTTAATGATCTCTACTTAGTTCCTTGTTGTTTTCGAATAGTGCTTGTAGTAGACTCTTTGATGGCAATGGCCTCCAATCTTTTTGTTCTCTTCTTGGTAAAAGAGACAACTAGAGGCCTCTTGAGAACGACCAAACTCTTTATTTCCTTTATAGGAATTAAGTTGCCTACCCCTTCTCTTCCTACCTTATTCACCCCTATTCTCTTTAGGAGCTTCAAAAACTAGACCTAGGCGGAAGGTAATCCATAGTTTCCACTAGCAAACATGTCAAAATCATACTTAAGGAGAAGGGAACCAATGTTCTCACCTCAACCCTCTTCTCTTCCTTTTCACATAATGTCTCTTCCTCTTGTCTAGAGCCAAAATATACTAGAGAAGAGGGGAATGGGATTCATCAAATGATCATAGGCGTACTTCCATGATGCACATTGATGCTTTTGTCCTCCCCCACTTGTTGGATACTAATACCCCCTTCTACACTTTCTTGCGGAGCAGTAGTATGGTTGGTGAAGGGGTTGCAACGAGGTGTCGTAATGACAATTGTTGATTGACAAGTCTTTGTTACCTTATATGAAGACTTTCACCTTTTATTATTAGTTAGACATACAAGTAGATATGTTAGAATGTGTAATGATTCAAAGAGATATAAAAAAACACAATTTCCATTCAAACTTTGATGACATGTTAGATGGATTGAATGAAACATCAATAATTTGTATCAAAGATTTAATTTTCAACACACCGAGGTAATTATGATTTTTTGTAACACAACCTTTTGAAAGATGCATTTTATAGTGCATATTAATTATAATTAAATAGCGGAAGCATAAAATATTTCAAAAAGACCCATTAAATATGATAACAAATGCATAAAATTCATAAAAATTGGAAGCATATAATAATCTATGAGACATTTGTTTAATAATATTAATGAAAAATAGTTTAATGCACCCCTGCATAGTTATTAATAACTCCCTGCGTAGTCTGCATAGTAAAACTCTAACTTATGGACTGAACATTTACTACATTTAGAGCATAGACATTTATAAATATTTTTAATTTAACATGCCTTTATTTATTTGTCTACCCATTAATTAAGTCAAAGATAAACAAAGCTTCGACTTATCCTTTTCTTTTCAAAACTTACTGTTCATGTTAAATAAAAAGGTTAAGACATATATTTATGCACCCATAATAATACCAAATTATGCTATTTTTATTAAATAAGATTACCGGATCATAATAAATTTTGGCCCATAAACAATATTTCCAAATCTTTCCTTATAAAAACTTATTCTTATGAACTCCGACCATATATCATAAACTATTTAGAGGAGCCTAGTCGACTAGGTCCTCCACCGACTACGGTCGAGTTAGTGCGGTAGGTCGGTTAACCGACTGACTAGTCAGTTGTGAAATAATGAGCTTCGACCATTGAGTTGTGAAATAATGAGCCTTTAAATATATATATTTTACTTCTACTTAAGCATATATTTATCTAACTTCGACTCAAAGCATATATTTATAAATATTTCAAAAATTTCCTTAAGACAAGGAAAAATCAATATTTTCTAAATATATGCATTTTTCCATTTTATTAAATCTAAGGAATACTAATTCAACATATCTCATTTAAAAATATACCAAATAAAATTACCAGACCATAATAAGTTAGTCGATTGACCGACTAAGTTCTCCATCGACTACGGTCGATATATATTTTTAACTTTGACTTAAACATAAATATACCTAACTTTGACTCAAGCATATATTTATAATTATACCAAATATTTCCTTAAAACAAGGAAAATCAATATCTTCCCAATATATGCATATTTGCATTTCATAAAGTCAAAGGAATATTAATTCAACATATTTCTTTCTAAGCTAAACTAAATAAAATTACTAACTGTAATAAATTAGTCGACTGGCCGACTACGGTCGATATATATATTGACTTCGGCTAAAGTATATATATATTTAACTTTGACTAAAGCATATATTTATAATTATACCAAACATTTCCTTAAAACAAAGAAAACCAATATTTTCCCAATAAATGCATTTTTCCATTTCATTAAGTCAAAGAAATGTTAATTCATCATCTCTTTTTAAACTATACTAAATAATTATTATCGGACCATAATAATTTAGTCCACTAACCGACTAAGTCCTTCATTGACTACGATTGATATATATATATAACTTCAACTTAAGCACATACACACACACACATCTAACTTCGACTCAAGCATAAATTTGTAATTATACGATTCCAACCTGTGCTTTTCAAATCAACAATACCACTCATTACAAAGCTCCTAAAAACATGCCATAGCTCAATGTATTATTTATCATTTAATTAATAAATTAATACTTAGACTTTCAATCTATTGAGGAGCTTCGACCTAATAGCTTCGACCCAAACATCTATTCTCTTCAAATAAAACGAATCAACCCGCAGTTTTATTAACCCAAAACAACTGTGGTTTTAATAAATCAAATCTGCCTTTGGTTTTCAACTTACCTACTAGGCGAAATAAGTCGAACCCATCTTTGACTCGACATCAAAACTTTATCCAAGGGAGGCAGGCGCGGGGGGGATTATCTTTGATCTTGGAGGAAAAATTATCAGCTCCTTTGCATGGGGATTGGGAGAAAAATCTAATAACGTAGCTGAATGGTTATCCCTTCTTCTTGGCCTGGAAATTGTCTCCAAATTAAACATCGTTAATCTAATGGTCTTTGGAGACTCGAGACAAGTCATTCAAAAAATGAGAGACGACTATGTCAAAGGAACTCCCCGGTGTAAAAGAATATACAATCGTATTTCTCTTCTAAGCATTCCTCATGAGGTCATCTACCTACACGTCCTAAGAGAAAACAATAGTATTGCTGATGAGCTAGCTAATAGAGGAGTCAACCTTGGTTTAGGAGTTGTGCAATATGGGGATGGTAAGCAAAGATTCAAATTCATCCCTTAGGCTCGTTAGACTCACACATTTTGAAATGACCTGTTGGATTTATTGGAGGAATGAGCTATCCTCATTTAAGCACCATGGGAGGACGCGTAGGCATGGACATGCTTGCGCTTGTCCTTCAGCTGGCAGGAGTCCTGCATCGACATTAATTGGGAGCCTTTCGCAAGACTCAAACCCTCTTGGCTTATGCTCAGGAAAGATGTCTCACACTCCGTCTTTCTTGAGAGAAGAAGGGAAGGATTTTGAAGAAGGTTCGTCGCTGTGGCTGTGGTATTATTTGGAAGGTCTTTCCCTCACTTCTGCGGCTTGTGAGGAAAGTATCTATGATAGTCCATAGCAGAGGCTTTTCCTGTCACCCTTGCCTCGTCTCTCTAATAACGCTGACTACGTACAACATTCTGGAAAAATGTCAGGTTTTATGGAAGGGATGGCTTACCTGAAGGCCAGTGTAGAAGATTTTAAAGATCATCTTAGGAAGGTTTACGAAGTAGTTTGCACCGGCCTCAAGGAAAACCAAGAATTTGCAGAGGATATGAGATATATTTCACAACAACTCACTTGCCAGGATTCTCGCATAGATGATTTAGAGAGGAATCTGATTGAACTTATGGGAACTGTGGACATTATTAAAGATGAAATCTTGAAGATGGCTAAGATGATACAATGTAGCCATTGCCAGGAGTCTCCAGCGGAATATATTCTTCCAATGGATGAAGCCTCTGTCCAACAACAAATATAGGGTCTGCAAGGTTTTCAGGAATGCCAATCTTTTTCCTCTTTTTGTTTAAATGTTTTTTTGTAAATTGCTCAATTTTCAGTGTGTAAGGGTATATTCCTCCTATGTCATGGAAACATCTAGAAAGACAAACATAAAACTCTTTAGATCGGGGTTAGAGCAAATTTTGATGGCTTCTCTATAGAATACTTCTGAGCTCAAGCTTAAGCTCTTTTTTTGTAATGAATGGTTGTGCACAACCTTTTTTATAATATAAACCCCTTTCTAGTTTTTGTTAAAGAAAAAACATCAAAACTTTATCAAATAATTATATCAAACAATTTCCGTATCTCATAGGAGCTTTCTTTTCCCAAATTAACTTCGACTTATAATTTCAAATTTTAGTAGGACAATTTTTCCAACCACATCCTTCATTAGTTAAGGATCTTTTTCCTTCTCAACTATAGTCCTTATTGAATTGCATAAACATTTCCTTGAATTTAGGAACTACACAGTAAAACAGTAAAAGTAGCACTATCACATAGGCCTGGGCATTAAAATTTTCTTTTTTCCATAAAGATTTTAATTAATGAAAAATAATAGAAATGGATAAAATTCTCAAATTAATTATCCATTCTTCTAATTTTTCCAAGCATTGTTCTCTCCAACAAAGTTTAATTAAGCATTGCCTTTTTAAACCTAGAAATAAACAATTTCTATAGGAAATGAAAATTTTCTTCGACTTAATTAAAGGACAATCTTGCATAAATTTTCCAAGCAATATCGCATCATTAAACTTGCACTTATTTCATGCACATGAATTAGACCAAATAAAATGTAAATTCCTACCTTGTTTCCAAACTCAAGAAATTTAACAAGGAAATCATGCAAAATCATTACCCGTAATTAATTAAATAACCTTTCATAAATTTAAATAGAATTTCCAAGTGTTAAAATTATCTGCAAAAAGGATTAGCACAGGAAATTGGCTTCGTGGAAGCCACGCTCCACCCAACCATAGGTAGTTATTCTCATTATTATCTCAGCAGAACTCCACCCCCCAAGCTGAGACTCATACATTCACCATA
Source organism: Larix kaempferi (assembly GCA_027924585.1). Taxonomy (NCBI): domain Eukaryota; kingdom Viridiplantae; phylum Streptophyta; class Pinopsida; order Pinales; family Pinaceae; genus Larix; species Larix kaempferi. The sequence continues at coordinate 5,081,696 of BSBM01000241.1, read as the reverse complement.
GGTTATCACCAATTCCAAGTTTCTCTCAGGATTTCCTCACTTGGCAAACAAGATTTACTGGTTTGTTACCAAATCCATGCCAATTGTGCAATCCTTTCCCTTAGCTTCATTCTAACTAGCACCACAATGAAATCCATCACTGCATTTGTGCTTGGAATTCCACTAAAAAAAATTTCTTACACCATTTCCATATCACAGGTGCAACTAGAGGAAAAACAAGTGTAATTTATCAACCACAAAGTTAACAAAATAGGCTTGGGCTTACAGGTACTCTGACCAACCCAACTGCCACAGACTTTGGATAAATTGGATACTTTGCTCTGGAAATGGACTTATTTATCCTTCTTCCATCAATTCCAATTGACCACAAATTCTACAATTAGTCACAATTTCCTTCAACGCTATAGCATTCTCATGTTTCCCATGCATTTTTCTTCCTTTTCTCGAAATTCCTCTTTTTTTTTCTTCACATTCTACTTGCTGCCATTTTTCCTCCGTTGCTTTCTCTTCTTCCCTCTACGTTGTTTGTCCTCTTTTTCCCAAGGTTCCACCAACCTTGCATGTTCTTGTCACCTCTTTGCAACATTTGTCCAATTTTCTGTTAACTTCTTAATCTCTCTCTTAATTCCCTTTTTAACTTCAAAAATAGGTTTAGGGAATTAATTAGGAAAAGTATGAGCTCATCAAAATTATAGGTAAGTAGGGTTAAATAGGGTCATACTTAGCTTTTAGGTTATATGCCACCCCCCCTTATTGACCTAGGTGAATACATGAGTCCCCGATCATTCAACGTGTTGGCTCGTCACTACTAGCTTAATTTTTAATATTAAAAAAAAATATACAACATGAGTTCTACCTTACAGGAACTCATTGTCTTTTACAAAATTAAATTTTAAACTAGCGTTAAATCCCGTGGATGTCACATTCCCCTCCACCTTAAAATGTACACGTCCTCGGTGTAATTCATTATCCAAAATTTACAAGGAAACATTTTAAAAATTTTAATTACATAATATTTACATAGTTCAAAATTTTACAAAATATGGCAGGTATCTTTCCTGCATTGCATCCTTCAAGTTAGATTTTCAAGGCCAGGTCCATCAGACCTCTCCATTGCGGCTCCTGTTGGCTTTGACATTCCAGCACATCATGTGGACTTTTCACTTTAGAAATTCTTTCCTCTTCTTTATTTCCAACTTATTCATAAGTTTGGAATATTTTTGGATGCCATATTTCTTGTTACCTCTTGTTGGACAATGTTTGCAGTAGTGGTTATCTCCACACTTCCAACATTTCAATTGATAGGTCAATTTTTGATTCACAGGTTGAACCATTTTGGATTCCTATGATTTCAGACATTTATGGGTCGACCGATCAGGTGAATGTTTCTTCAGAAGGTCGTTGTCCTTGGCATTGTTGATGGCTACTAAGATATCTTTTACTTCACTTTGCAGATGAATGGGTTCCTGCAAAATTTTAATGTTCATCTCATACTATTGCTTTTGCAGTTTGATCAATTCCCCGATATTTTATTGATTCTTTGTAATTTCTTGCAACAACTCATCGGTCGCGGAAAATAAATTCTTATCTACTGCCATGCTTAATGTATATGGCTGTGCACACTACTTCCAATAGTAGAACTTTCCCTGCTTCTTTCAAAGTTACAACCAAATTGAGTTGAATATTACCCTTGAAAACCCATCAACATGAATGCCATTAGGAAAAACATGAACACATGTATGAAAATCAGTGATTTTATTACTTAAATGACCAGGAATTTTCATGCCCTGTTTGGGAAACATTCACACATTTCATGCTTAACCCAACAAATGCATACAAATAATTCATTCATCTTTAATTCTTTAACGTAATTTTTGAAATTTTTTTTCAACATTCATTGTTTATATTTTAAAAATAAAATAACCACAATGATTTTTTTCAGCTGTAATATGCACCTCAATTACTTTCTTTTCCTAGAAATCCAACAAAATAGATAAGGAAGCGTAAGAGTTTCCCCCTCTAGTATTCGCCCAATTTGGAGCTCCACCATTGTGGTTTTCTTTCCTCCTTGGTCTCTTCCTCTTTGAAATGCAGATGCTTGTTTTGCATATTTTAGGGAGAGGCACATCCCTTCCTTGGATGCCTACTTCAATTAGAGAAACATGCCTTCAATGCAACCTGCCAAAGGATCACCCATCCTTGTCTTGCATACTTTAATTAGAAAAAAATTCCTTCAATGCAATCTGCCAAAGGATACTCATCCTTGGCTTGCATACTTTAATTAGAAAAACATTCCTTCAATGCAATCTGCCAAAGGATACATGACCTACAATGCAAACTTCCAAAGGATACTCGTCCTTGGCTTGCATAACTTTCATCAGAGGATACACGTCTTCAATGCAAACTACCAAAGGATACTCGTCCTTGGTTTGCATAATCTCTTCTTCTTTAGATTTTGCTCTCTTCACTTCTCTTTTTCAATATGCAACACCAAATTACATATTTTGACACCTGTCAACACAATTGGCTAACGAGGCTCATCAATATCATGATATAACTCACACACATTTGTCGTAATATACTATCATGGACTAGAAAACATATTAATAAGTAAACTTTGTTTCCTCGACATTGAAACACCAAGAATGCGTCCATTCCCTTGGATGTAGTCAATGTCAGCAACCATGACATGACACAACACCAAGAATGTGTCCATTCATTTCTGATGTGTGCCATGTAGGTTGGTCACTATAGCTGAAGCACCATTTCAAAAAATAAAAACACATATAATGAATATTTCTCTTATGGAATTCTTTTCAATATTTAAAATTTGAGTTTAGAGTGAGGGCTACTCCCTTTCTCCTCAAGGCTTGAGCATATCTGCAATTTCCTTACTCACTGTCCACATTCCTTTAATCAATCATGATGAAGAATTTCTTAGATGATCCCAGAGAACTCTAAGAACACAATCTCTTTCTCTACATCAAAATTTAGTTTTGTATTTTCATTCTCTACATCATCTACAGGCAATGGAATTAGATACATACCAACGGATTTGCTTCAGATAGCTTCAACTATCAACCCATAACTAGTTACAACTAACTAATAATGTTACTAAATAACAACAGTAATCAATTTGTAATCATCTAACAATTCCTCTCAGTTGAAAACAAATTCTTATCTTTTACTTTCACTTTTTTATCAAAAGTATGGAATTGTTAACAGTCAATAAATTAGCTCACACAACATAGTGAACAAGAATTCAAGTATTCAACCCAAATCACAAGTATGCAATATAATTTTATGCAAATAAATCTTTTTACTAAATTCAAGCGATTCAATGCTTCTTTAGAATTTACTTGCACCTTTAATATTACACTCAAATATATAATTATGCATACACTAATTGTCATTACATATCAACAATTCAACAATTCAACAATGCATAACATAAACCATTCTTAGTACTCGAACTCAGGGCATAGGGATATCCTAAGGATGTAATTAATTGTCCTAGATGGCCAACTACAATCGGACTTAATCTATACAAGTCAAACACATACTAACAATAGTGAGTAAAAGAAACTTGATTGCTCAACTAGTGAACTTCAAGTGAATAACTGCAGGCACCCCAAGGTCTCAGTCAATATGACCTAGTCTTTATCATCTGCACACAACATCTAGTAGTTTCTCCTACACTGTATAATCAGTCCCTTAAGAGTTACCCTACTCCATATGTTATTCAGTGTGAAATTGAGAAAAAGTAGTACAGTGTTCGTTAACCTTTCAGGGAATCTTAGCCTTCACTATTCACTTTACTAATTAATTAATTAACAAAGTAGAGACCACTCTACCTTACCATATTAACACATACCACTTTGAAATTCAAATCCAGTCAAAGGATTATAATATAACTTATTATTAAGAAATTTACAGCTCACCCATCGCATGCATATATATCTTATGCACTTTCCAACATCTGTTGGACCTGCTATTCAACTCCGGTGTTACTCTAAAATAGAATATAAGAGCAATCCAACCATAATTAACTATGCTACTAAATCATTTACTTCAACATTAATTTACAAAAAATTCAAAAATAAAAACTACCAATCAATCACTAGATCAGTATATTCATGCATCTTGATCACATTTGATTAACACCCATGTTCATCCAGCTTAGGATTTTTTATTTTTTATTTTATTTTTATTTATTTATTTATTTTATTTTATTTTTTATTTTTTTATTTTTATTATTTATTTATTTATTTATTTATTTATTTATTTTTTTCGGCTTAACATGATTTGATAAGAAAGAAAAACAAAATCATGCATAACGTACTCACACATCAATATGACAAACAATCACAACAACTGGGTATTCATCACTTCTGCATCTTGTAGTTGATTCACATAGGTTAGTGAAGGGCACCGGTGAATAACATTCCTTCACCAAAATATTTCACAATAATTCGGGGTCTTAGCTTCAGCCAATTCAACGCCAAATAACCCACTTTCCTTCCTGGTTTTTCCTTCTAACTGCACACATCAATATGACAAACAATCACAACAACTGGGTATTCATCACTTTTGCATCTTGTAGTTGATTCACACAGGTTAGTGAAGGGCACCGGTGAATAACATTCCTTCACCAAAATATTTCACAATAATTCGGGGTCTTAGCTTCAGCCAATTCAACGCCAAATAACCCACTTTCCTTCCCGGTTTTTCCTTCTAATTGCACAACAGTGTTACGTTTCCGTGCTCATAAATGTTACCAAGGTTGGTAGGTGAGCAATTTTCTATCTCACTAGCGATCATCTATGGCTAACAACACATTCCAAAAATCAACAACTCACTTCTCAACAATCAACTCACAAATTTAGGGAAGCAAAAGATGGCATGACATATTCAAGCATTATCATACTCAAAACAAAAGATCAGACACTTCACACTAACCATTATCATGCATTCAAGCATTCATAAAATATTGACTATCACATGACATGTCCTCATCCATACTACCAGTCTAGAAACTTGAGGAAACATACGGTACAAGAAATACAAAATAAATGCACAGAAAACTAAGGATACATCAATATTCCCACATCAGACAAACCATCAACTGCAATGCAACTGCTAAGTATTTAATTTAACCCTACATGTTAGGAAATATATGCATATCACACTGATCTATCCTCTTCAACTGTATGAACCGGTAGATAAATAAACACATGCTACTTTGCATGACCAAAGTTTGCTACAACCAAATTCCTGCCAAACAATGTATTACCTTCTATCCTGGTTTCCTTATGACAACACAATCAGGGAGACACAACACTGATTTCTCGTGCTTAGGAATTCCATTTGAGTCGGTAAATACAACATTCACCATAACATTAGTAAATAGCTCCGGTCTCGACAACACCCAAACATTCAGCATAAAAACAATTAACAAATATCCGATTCGAGAGTTTATTTACAAGAATAATCAAGACAATTACAATCACTGAGTGACTCTACATAATAATCATAGATCACAAAGATAATTAATGAAAGAATAAAACGATGAAGTTCTCTCACTATGAACAATCCAAAACCAGGGTCCATTAGAGACTTCATACTACCACCATGTCCCATACAATTAAGCTAATGCATATTTTTCCCATGCTTTTAATCATGTAGGATTTGCAAATAGGCAAAGAAAACTTTAAAACATGACAAATTGTAACCTCGGTTACTTGTGATTAACAACATTTAATCAAATAACGGATGCATTTATACATTAAGTTTTATTTCCGAAAGCAAACAACCATCCCATAGGTTCAAGAGTTGTAGCCTCAGCTCTGATACCAAGCTGTAACACACCCTTTTGACATATGCATTTTATTGTGCATATTAATTATAATTAAATAGCGGAAGCTTAAAATATTTCAAAAACACCCATTAAATCTTATAACAAATGCATAAAATTCATAAAAATCGGAAGCATATAATAATCTATGAGACATTTGTTTAATAATATTCATGCAAAATAGTTTAATGCACCCTTGCATAGTTATTAATAACTCCCTATGTAGTAAGAACTGCGTAGTAAAACTCTAACTTATGGACTAGACATTTATTACACAGATTTAGAGCATATGAATTTATTAAATATTATTAATTTAACATGCCTTTATTTATTTGTCTACCCATTCATTAAGTCAAAGATAAACATAACTTCAACTTATCCTTTTCTTTTCAAAACTGACTCCAGAGTAAACTTCACGTTAAATAAAAATGTTAAGACACATATTTATGCATCCATAATAATACCAAATTATGCTATTTTTATTAAATAATATTACTAGATCATAATAAATTTTGGCCCAGAAACAATATTTTCAAATCTTTCCCTTATAAAAAACTTATTCTTAGGAACTCCGATCATATATCATAAACTATGTTAGAGGAGCCTAGACGATTGGCCGACTAGGTCCTTCGTCGACTATGGTCGAGTTAGTGCGGTCGACCGGTTAACTGATTGACGAGTCAGTTGGGAAATAATGAGCTTCAACCATTGAGTTTGTGAAATAGCGAGCCTTTAAATATATATATTTTATTTCGACTTAAGCATATATTTATCTAACTTCGACTCAAGCATATATTTATAAATATTCCAAAAAGTTCCTTAAGAGAAGGAAAAAATCAAGATTTTCCAAATATATGCATTTTTCCATTTTATTAGGTCAAAGGAATATCAATTCAACATATCTCATTTAAAAAATATATCAAATAAAATTATCGGACCATAATAAGTTAGTCGATTGACCGACTACGTTCTCCACCGAGTACGGTCGATATATATTTTTAACTTCGACTTAAAAATAAATATATCTAACTTTGACTCAATATATGCATATTTCCATTTCGTTAAGTCAAAGTAAAATTAATTCAGCATATTTCTTTCTAAGCTAAACTAAATAAAATTATCGACCGTAATAAATTAGGTCGACTAACCGACTACGGTCGATATATATATTGACTTCGACTAAAGCATATATATAGATATATATATATATATATATATATATATATAGACTTCGACTAAAGCATATATATATATATATATACATATATATATATATATATATATATATATATATATACATATATATATATATAACTTTGACTCAAGCATATATTTATAATTATACCAAACATTTCCTTAAAACAAAGAAAATCAATATTTTCCCAATATATGCATTTTTCCATTTCATTCAGTCAAAGGAAATGTTAATTCATCATCTCTTTTTAAACTATACTAAATAATTATTACCGGACCATAATAAATTAGTCAACTAACTGACTAAGTCCTCCATTGACTATGGCCGATATATATATATATATATATTATATATAACTTCAACTTAAGCATTTTCAATGGAACACATCGTGGGAAACCCTCAAGTAATTCCTCTCATTTTGATGATGGTACCCAAGGAGCTAACGCACCGAGATTAAGCATATATCTCTCTCTCTCTCTCTCTCTCTCTCTCTCTAACTTCCACTCAAGCATAAATTTGTAATTATACCATTCCAACCCATGCTTTTCAAATCAACAACACCACTCATTACAAAGCTCCTAAAAACATGCCTTAGCTCAAGGTATTATTTATCATTTAATTAATAAAGATAATTAATGCTTAGAATTTTAGTCTACTAAGGAGCGTCGACCTAATAGCTTCGACCTAAACATCTATTCTCTTCAAATAAAACAAATCAGCCTGCGGTTTTTATTAACCCAAAACAACCGTGGTTTTAATAAATCAAATCTGCCTTTGGTTTTCAATTTACCTATTAGGAAAAATAATTCGAACCCATCTTCAACTCAAACATCAAAACTTTATCAAATAATTATATCAAACAATTTCCATATCTCATAGGAGCTTTCTTTTCGCAAATTAACTTCGACTTATAATTTCAAATTTTAATAGAAGAATTTTGCCAACCACATCCTTCATTAGTTAATGATCTATTTCCTTCTCAACTATAGTCCTTATTGAATTTGATACACATTTCCTTGAATTTAGGAACTACACGGTAATAAACAATAAAATTAGCATTATCACACAGGCTTGGGTAATACAATTTTCTTTTTTTTTCCATAAAGATTTTAATTAATGAAAAATAATAGAAATGGATAAAATTCTCAAGTTAATTATCCATTCTTCTATTTTTTCCAAGCACTGTTCTCTCCAAGAGGGTTTAATTAAACATTGCCTTTTTTAAACCCGGAAATAAACAATTTCTACAAGAAATGAAATTTTTCTTCGACTTAATTAAAGGACAAGCTTGCATAAATTTCCAAGCAATATCGCATCATTAAACTTGCACTTATTTCATGCCCATGAATTAAATCAAATAAAGTGTAAATTCCTACCTTGTTTCCAAACTCATGAAATTTAACAAGGAAATCATGCAAATCATTAACCCGTAATTAATTAAATAACCTTTTAGAAATTTAAACAAAATTTCCAAGTATTAAACTTATCTGGAAAAAGGCTTAGCACAGGCAACTGGCTTCGTGGTAGCCACACTCCACCCAACTGTAGGTAGTTCTGCTCATTATTCTCTCAGCAGAAATCCACCCCCGAGCTGAGACTCATGCATTCACCATAGGTTCTCACCAATTCTAGGTTTCTCTTAGGATTTCCTCACTTGGTAAACAAGATTTATTGGTTTGTTACCAAATCCATGCCAACTGTACAATCCTTTCCCTTAGCTTCATTCTAACTAGCACCACAGTGAAACCAAACATTGCATCTGTGCTTAGAATTCCACTAAAATAATTTCTTACACCATTGCCATATCACAGGTGCAACCAAAGGCAAGGCAATTGTAATTTATTAACCAAAAAGTTAACAAAACATGCTTGGGATTGCAGGTACTCTCGACCAACCCCAACTGCCACAGATTTTGGATAAATTGGGACACTTTGCTCTGGAACTGGACTTATTTCTCTGTCCTCTAGCAATTCCAATTGACCACAAATTCTACACTTAGTCACAATTTCCTTCAATGCTACAACATTCTCATGCTACCCACTACGTTTTTCTTCCTTTCTTCTTCAAAATTCCTCTTTTTTTTCTTCTTCATGTTCTTCTTGCTGCCACTTTTCCTCCGTTGCTTTCTCTCTTCCCTCTAAATTCTCTGTCCCTTTTTTCCCCAAGGTTCCACCAACCTTGCATGTTCTTGTCACCTCTTTGCAACACTTGTCCAATTTTCCATTAACTTCTTAATCTCTCTCTTAATTCCCTTTTTAACTTCAAAAACAGGTTTAAGGAATTAATTAGGAAAAGTATGGTTTTATCAAAATTATAAGGTAAGTAGGGTTCAATATGGTCATACTTATCTTTTAGGTTATATGCCACCCCCCCTTAATGACCTAGGTGAATACATGAGTCCCCGATCATTTAATGTGTTGGATCGCCACTGCCAACTTAATTTTTAATATTAACAAACATATACAACATGAGTTTTGCCTTACATGAACTCATTGTCTTTTACAAAATTGCATTTAAACTGGGGTTATATCCCGAGGATGTTACATTTTTAGTAAGGCCATGTTGATTTAATTAATGTCCTCAATGACTTCTTGTCATGAATAAAATATTTCATTCTCTTATTTATGAAAATTTATTTTCGTCTTTCTTCATATCTGTATTGAATTATAGTAAGTGTTTGGAGGATCATATTCAAGCTGTAGGTAAAGTATTACAGATATTAGAGGACAATACATTATAGTCCAATTGATAAAAATGCAAATTTGGGAGAAGCAAAGTGGAGTATTTAAGACATATTATTTCTCAAGGTGGAGTTAAAACTAGATTACATGAAGATTCAAGCAATCATTGAATGGCATAAGTAAAAAATGCTAAATAATCAAAAACATTTCTACAATTATTAGGATACTTTTTTTTTTTTAAATTTAAATTTTATTATTTTATTATTTTTTTCCAAGAAAATCAGGATTCTTATGGAATTTGTGAAAATATATAACATTTTCCCTTTTATAGTACAATATTTTAAGTGATTAACCAACAAAAAAGGTCCAATACATATTTCTACTTTGATAATTCATCACAACAATCACAACAAATGGTCTCAATGTTAGAATTTACAGGGGCTATTAAAACATCCTTAGAAACATCTATTAAAATATTTGTGAAAACCTCCTTATAAACATCTATTAAAACATTTGTGAAAAACATACTTATCTATTAAAACATTTGGGAAAAAATCTATCATGGCATCTATTGAAACATCTTTGAAAACATCTATCATGACATCTATGAAAACATCTATCACGACATCTACCAAAACATCTTCAAATATGTCTTTTTGTTGAAAAAAATAACACCTTCACTAATGATGTTATTGAGTCATCAAGGTACCAAATTAAGGTCCAATATGATAATATGATCAATGACAGTAACAACAATATTAATACAAATAAAAAAGAATAGTAGTAGTAAAAATATAATTTTGATGATCCCTAACAATTATTGACCATGACCATATTGACCCCACCGACATATTAACCCATTAACATTTAATCGACTAATCCAAAAAATCTCCTAATTCACTAAGCCATACCATGGTTGACCACTATTGGCCATATTGACCATGGTTCACCATATTCACCAAATTGACTCATTAACCCAACATCATTGTCACTACTTATCCACTAATCCATTAATCACATATTCTCTCTAATCCCATAATGCACAAATATCCTAACTTAGTAACACCATTAACCCATTAACACTTCACCCTTAAACACATTAGCCATCGTTGACCATACCTATGGATCATGGTTGATTCATCATTGACCATCTTTACCATATTGAAAAAGTTTGACAATTTCAAGACCCCACACTTCTAGTCTTGCAACTAGTAGACTAGTTCCCAAAAAATTCTCAAGGAGGGTTTTGTTTGCGACATAGTTCAATTGCTCAAGGCTCCATCACCAAATATTCATTGGTGGCTTCAAGTGTAAGGAAAGTTTGTTGATGACTCCCATTTACCTATAACTATTACAACAATTCATAGGAAATCAATAAAATTATCTTATCTTATTGTATTGTGGCAATTCCACTAACACTAGGAACCAACTAACCCTTAACACCCTAACCCATTTTGACTTAGTTTGACTAATGTGGACTATTTGTCAACATAGGTCAACTAAACATAAGTATCCACCTAACTTTGATCCACTAGCTAACACATTAACCACCTTACCCACTAATCCATCGACTTGCTTAGTTATCTTTAGTAACACACTAACCCTCGACCTTCCTATGATTAACCATATTAACCAGTATAGACTATGGTTGACCATCGCTGACCATATTGACTATGTCTCAATCATATTCACCATATATACCATGATTGACCATAATTAACCATTGTTGACAATGTTGAATCTCTCTCTCTCTCTCTCTCTCTATATATATATATATATATATTCACCATGGTTCACAAAATTCCATAGTCTCCCTATAACCCATTTTGACCTATTTTGACTAATGTGGACTATTAGTCAACATAGGTCAACTTACACAACTCATTTCCTACCCTCGAACCACTAACACATTAACCACCCTAATTCAATCTACTGCCGTAACTCAAAATATCTCACAAGCTCTGATACCATGTGAAATTCCACAGGGCTAGATCACTGAGATTGAACAAACCTCAAAATTTCATAATGTAATTACTTGAGAAGAATTAGACAAAAACATGGATCAATTCACTCACAAAACTGAAACACAAATGAAAAAACTGCTGTTGATACATTAATCAACTGTAAGATGGAAAACAAAGAATGTTACAATAGAATGAATTCGATACACCTGGGAGGATTCGAATTCACCTCAAGTCTAGGCTTAGTTTGCATTGGAACCATCTCCCGATAAGGTTCAGTGGCCACCAATGATTAATGGTCAGTTAAATGAGGTAGAATTGAGCACAACTAAATCATGTGGGAACCAAAATAGGGGAGGGGAATCCAAGGATGCGCATAACTAACTGTCATTGGTAAAGGAGGGCGCTCCTATACTCAGTAGCAGTCAAACTAGGAGATACAGTCAGTTAACTAGGCAATCAAGGGACAAGGTGCCCCAAATCATGGAACTGACTGTGTAGTCTCCTAAATCTGTGCATGAGGGCGCATTGGAACTCCAGTGATGTAAGCAAGGCACTCTGAGTGGATATAAGGAGGGCTAATGATGGAAAAAAAAAAGCTTCGGGGGGCCCAAAGTAAGGACTAGGTGCTAAGAGACTCAACTGATAATGCATGGATGCATGGAGTGCTGCATGGAATGCATGCATGCATGAAAAGCACACAGGACCAAGATAATATGGTGAGAATATTCCAACACTAACCCATTTTGACTTAGTTTGATTAATGTGGACTATTTTTCAACATAGGTCAACTAACATAAGTAGCCATCTACCCTTGATCTATTTGCTAACCCATTAACCACCTTACCCACCAATCCCTCGACTTGCTTAGTTATATTAGTAACACACTAACCCTCGACCTTCCTATGATTAACCATATTAATCAGTATAGACCATGGTTGACCATCGTTGACCATATTGACTATGTCCATCATATTCACCATATATACCATGATTGACATAGTTAACCATTGTTGACAATGCTGAATCTCTCTCTCTCTCTCTCTCTCTCTCTCTCTCTCTCTCTCTCTCTGTATATATATATTCACCATGGTTCACAAAATTCATAGTCTCCCTAACCCATTTTGACCTATTTTGACTAATGTGGGCTATTAGTCAACATAGGTCAACTTACACAACTCATTTCCTACCCTTGAACCACTAACACATTAACCACCTAAATCGATAATCCCTGACTTGCTAATCCTAGTGACATAATAACCCTCAACCATCATCAACCATATTAGTCAATATTGAGCATGGTTGATCATTATTGACCATGGTTGACCATTATTAATCATATTAACTATATACACCATACTCACCATGGTTCACCATATTAACCACATTGACCCACTAACCCTTATCCCACTAACTCACTAATGGTGTAGCCACTTATCCACTAATCCATTAAAAGCATAACCTATTAAACTCATAACCTATTAAACTCATAACCCACAAACATCCTAACACCTTAACCTCATTATCCCATTAGCCTTTCACCCTCATTGACCATCATTAGATTCTTCTTTGATGAGTTTGAGTATTGTTAGGAGAATTGCAATTGAGTCCCATTACCCACTAACACAATCACCCCCCATACACATTATGACCCCAAGAGACACTAAACTTCTAATACATTTTGACCTTAAACACATTAACCCCCTCATACATTATGAACTTCAAACCTTATCCTCAAACATACTAACTTTTTGATACACTATGAACCTCAACCCCTATGAACCCTAATGTAATCACCCTCAACATGTGAAAATCCTCACAGCAGATCTAAGAGCTGATGTATACCTCACAAGAAAGATTAAGATTAAGCAGGAAAATAGAAGAAGAGTGGTCAATGCAGTGTAAAGGAGCAACATAATTATGATACAGTAGAACTCGGATAGAAGCAGAATAACACCACACACTAATTCATTAATCACAATATGGACAAATAAATAATACAATGGTGAGAGGATTCGAATGCCAAGGTGGCAATTCGAATTAGCCTTAATGGAGTGATCATCAGATCAATGGAGTGTCATCAAAGCACAACTAGGAGTCCTTATCATCATCAGTGGAGTCATCAATGCACAAGTAACTGTCAACTAGATGTCAAACTGAGTCTAATTGAGTGTGGTAGGTGTAACTGGCACATGGAGGCACTAACTCAATGAAGGAGGCTCAGTGGAGGGCGCATGAGGAGCTAAATGGAGTTAGAATAGGCAGTCTAGTCTCACTGGAGGTCCATCGGAGTGATATAGTCAATTGAGAGTCAATCTAGCCTTAAATCAAGGAAAGATCTAAAGATAACTCAACTAACTGAAGTGCAACTGAGTGGTAGGTGAGAGAGGGCGCTTTTCACAAGTGGTAGCCTTAAATCAAGGAAGGAGGGCACACTAAGCACTAGGAGGGCTAAAAACTAATCAGAAAGAAGCTCCCGGGGGCTAGCTAACTGAGGGCTAGGTGCTGGGACTGATGACTGGGATGCATGCAATTGCATGTATGCATGCAAAATCATGGCTGCATGCAAAATGCATGCATGACTGAAAATGAAAAAATGGAAAATGCTGTTAGGACTAGGATGGAGTATAGGAATATCCCAACACAACACACTATGGATTCGAACACACTAACACCCTGACATACTATGACCCCCAGTGAATATGAATTCAGACAAAATATACCCTCTCTTCCATATGAACATTGACACAATCACTCCCACATCACTCTCTAACACTCTATGGCATTGATGACACTAACCCCCCTAACATACTATGACCTTGAACACACTTTCTTCCTAATACATTGAATACATTATGACCTAGAAGAAACTGTTACCTCATACAATGACCCCCTAATTCAATATGGCTCCCTATATACTAACTCACTGATACAATACTATGACCGTCAACCCACAAGACCCCTAATTCAATCACACCTTGACCACTAACTCCTTGATATAATATGACCCCCAATCACTATGACCTTGGACACAATATACCCCCTTATTCCTATGAACCTTGGCGCAATCACAAATTGAGACACCATGACCCCAAAGATACTAGCCTCTATCTTTTTCTTTTAAATATTTAACAACATGCTCAAGTTTCAACAAGTACAACATCTCCAATTGAGGAAAAAGTGGGCCTAAAAGTAGGAAAACAAGTAGAAACATTAAATACCAGTGCTATAATAATTGTATCATCCAACCAAAAAACATTATCATCATTATGAAAGGTATTTGGGATTTATATTGTGTTTATGTTTTAAAATGTTCCCAACATTTTGAGTGGACACTCCACCCATCATCAGGGGATTGATATAGAACTTTATAATGTAGAGATGAGTAATCATGTAGTACCCATGAATATCTTCATACTCATCATGGTTACTCTTCTCTACTATTCTAAAGTTTTCTATCAATCCCTTGACGATGGGTAGAGTGTTTACTCAAAATGTTGGTAATGTTTCAAGTATTAACACAATTTACATCCAAAATACCTTTCATAATTATGAGCAACTGTGAAAATCTACATCCTCAAATTATCAACATTTATAATGTTATAGTTGACTTATTGAAATACACTAGAGTTGAAGCTTGTAAATCCTTCAATTGATTAGGAGTAGGGAAATAATGATGTTTAAGAGGGATTTAACTACAAATGAGGATCTTTAACACATACATAAGATATCGACTACAAAGGACGAGAGGAAATTCTAAGAAAGATAATGCACTTGACCTTTGAAGGAATGGAGAAAAAAACATCAATTGTCGCTACAGTTAGATTAGCCCCTTTAAGAGATGAACAAGCATGAGACCATCTCTATACATTAACAACCTTTATGATTTTTTTCATCTCATTCTACTTTGATGCCATTATAGTGCCTTAAAACTCATGTAACCTCTACTTTAATGTTCATTTTGTCATGATGCTCCATTTACATATCCCTCCTTTATTGTAATAAGTCCTCTTAGTCTAATTCCTAGTGAAAACAAATCTTCAACTTTGGTCACATGTAGCTCATTTTCTAGTGGAAAGTTCTAAATAGCTAGTAGGAAATTTTTGAATAAGTGTCATACCTTAATATCGTATCCATGTTTTCATATTCTTATTCTATTTACGTTGTATTCATGGTAGTCTTAATGATATAAATTAAATTTAACTTGGATCTACATCCTCAAATTCTCTACTTATGGGTGAAAATAATAGTCAATGTTTTTTTGACAATTAAAACAAAAAAATACTTCCAACTTTAAATCATTAAAAGTTATATTTACTTTAAGAATTTCACTTTACAATAAAAACAAGATTTGTAAGGAATTGTGTTACCTTTATACTTATAAAAATATATAATAAGATAGTTTTGTAGTTTAGTACATACTTACATATTTTTAGGTAAGGATAATGGACAACCTAGATGCCTCTCTATATTTTTAGAGGTCTTATTGATTTCAGGGGGAATCTTTATTGCACACAATCTATATTAATTGATTTGTTTATTAATTTTATTATTAATTTTCTACAAGAAAAAATTATTATATTGATATTTAGAATTTAAAATCAAATATACATTTTTATCTAAAAATGCACTCTTTTAAAAAGAAAATTGATCTTCTTAGTGCCTGCAAGCACTATTCCTGTTGTGAAATATTATAGTCTTTCAAAATCAAACACACAAACTTTTTCTAAATCTTGTTTAGATGAAAATATTTTCATGTTCTCCCATACATCTAGATGACATGATAAACTTCTAACATACTCTAAATATAAAAAATTAGTAAAAACAAAATTTTGAAGTTGGAAAGAGAGTGCCTCCCTTAAAGATTTGTTCAATAAAGGTACCCTCCTACAAGATTAGAGCATCCTTAAATAAGTTGCAAGCTTTAGTGTTGAGTTCTATAAAGGAAATATTAAGAAATAAGATTTTACCTCTAATTTGATTCATAATAGTTTTCAGTTTTAAATTCCCAATATTATGATTATGGTTGGCCTACTCTATCGCGAACTTTGAATCACCCAAAACTTGTAAATGGTTTATACCTTTGTCATATGCTGTCTTTAGAACTATCCACAGAACACAAGGTTTTTCCCTATTGTTGGTCACAATCCTAGTAACATATTAAAGACAAAAGTAACGTGAGGTATCAATAAAAATGTTTGCTCTAGCCCCATAGAGCTCTGGGTCATCTTGGCATGCCCCATCAAAAAATCCCTAAGGATTCTCTTTCTCTAATTGTTTTTAATGGCTTCTTATTTCCTTCATAAACCATTATGATCTTATGTCCTACTTGAAAAGTTGTCGTAGAGACATCTTGAAATATCATAAGGTTCCTAGCTATCAACATACAAGGTAAGGCGCCATGGACATTCACATCTTTGTGTGTAATCCATTCGAATATAATTTCTTCGAAATTCCCATTTTCCCATTTCACCTTAACGCCCAAATCTTTAGTAGCCTCCTTCCAAACAATCCTTGGAAATGCGTATTATTTTATTATTATTATTTATGTAATCTTTTTTATTAATTTTGAATTAGAGCAAAAAAAATGATTGAGATGTATTATATACTAGCGTAATCCCTATTTTTCACACTGGTGCAATTTTTATAAAAAAAAACTAAAAATAATTTTAGAGATAAATAGAGAAAAATACAATTTTTTTTTTTTTTTTTTTTGCATTTTTATGATATTGAATTTTCATTTTAAATGATATTGAGAATAATAAAATTCTTCATCCATCAATTTTAAGAAAAAAATATGATTTTTTGAAACTAAAAATATAACATCATTATATCATTATAAAATAGTAAAAATTGTCAATAGTTATTACCTTTCATCTTCATTTCCAACAACATCAATATCATTATCAATTTTCATCTTCATCTTCGTTTGTAATGTCAATATAATTATCAAATTTTAGGATATGGATCATCTTCATATACAACTTCATTATCACTGTCACCTTCACCTACAATGTTAACACCATTATCAATTTATAGGATATGAGGATATTTTTATTTTTACTAGAGATTCCATGTATCCAAATAGTTAACTTCGATCCATAGCCCATAGCCATGGGATAAGTGAAATCTCCAATGAAGATACACTCAAAGATATATAGATACAAATTATTAAATAAACTAATTATAATTTTTTTATAAAATACTACTTGCTGCTACGACATCTTTCAGCCATTTTTTTCAACCATAAATTAATTATGAAAACAACTGATCAAACAGTTATATAATTTGTATGGGTTTGTGTTACTAATTTGATTCCCCATCCCCATCCTTCACCACCGTAGCCATTTTAATAATATAAATAATTAAATAACACTACAAATTTTTTGAAAACTATCTTTCTCCAAATTCCTTGTTCTCTATTTTATGTATGATAAAATTTATTTAAGAATTTTTAATATGTAGATCTTATAGTGGCTACAATCTTAGATATGATAAAACAAACAATAGGATGAATGGTCCCAAAATTGGGCTGTATCGAATTCCTCATACATTTTAATGGACTCTTCAAAAGCACTTGAAAGATGGCCCCTCGGGTTAAGAATTCACTTTCATGCACTCACCATATGGAGGACTGGCCAACCACAAATGCATAAATTTGTTTCTCAGAGTTTGACTAATTTCCTACCTTTCTATAACTATGACTATGGTACCCATAGTGAACCATTCCATTCAAAATTTTCTATGATCCCATAGTGAACCAATCCATTCAAAATTTTATTTCGTCTTTTACAAACACTATAAAGTTTAATTGTGCAATGCTCATGACTTGTTAAAGCATGCATGCCAATTTTCATATAGAGATTTTAGGACTATTTTGATTTAGGTATATCAAACAAAGTGTCTACAAAGATCAATTTTTTTTAAATGTAAATGTTTGTAAAGTTGTATAGAGTTAAGGTTTTATTTAGAGGTATTTTTTTTTTTCTCCTTATTTCATAGATCCAAGGTTAAAGGAGGACTAGAGCAAGGTATTTTTTTAAGGATTCTAATAGTATTCTTAAGTACAATATTTTAGGCGATCAGTTTGGGTTGAAATTTTTTTATTTATAAATAGGTAGACGAAAATTAAATATGAAACATACAATTTACTACTGGAAATTGTAAATTTTGGCGAATATTACAATAAAAAAAACACATTTTATGTAAATATAGGCAATATTAGAGAGTAAAAATGACCAAATAACGAATTTATTTTTTGAAAAAAATTCCAAAATAGCCTAT
The DNA here is from genome assembly GCA_027924585.1 of Larix kaempferi. Taxonomy (NCBI): domain Eukaryota; kingdom Viridiplantae; phylum Streptophyta; class Pinopsida; order Pinales; family Pinaceae; genus Larix; species Larix kaempferi. The sequence goes on along the minus strand of BSBM01000241.1, from coordinate 5,062,721 downwards.
TGGCAAAATTTCGCCCCTAAAAAATTACCTTGATCTAGAGTAAAAATAAGTGTTACAACACAAAGTCTTACGACATTAGAGAGGATTGGAATTACAAGATCATGTTGAAAGCACTTCTTTGCCACTCCAAAATATTGTCTAACTAAAATAACAAGTTTTATACTCTTATACTTTATCATTTGTAGGTGATGATCAATTTCATACAACAATGGATGGCATATGTAATTTATATGTAATTTATTGACTTCATACCTACAATATTGATTGAAAATAGTTCCAGAAAATACATTAAAACAATCATAACAACGATGGGAAAAGAAAAAAGGAATCAGTCCTTGACTTCAAAGCATTATGGTGACCATTATTTCTTTAAAAAAATCTCAAACTAAAATTATGACCCTCAAATGTCAACCAACTTCCTATGGTCAAATTTCCTGGGCTCTATAGCCCACCTATGTCTTGAAAAAAAGTGGATGGACTTAATTGCCAACCAAAAATTAGCTTATAAAGTGGTTCATTGGTCAGATTGGTTATGAGCCTTTGCTACTAATCAACCAACCTATGATCAAATCCCTTGGGCTCCATATGTTTCCTATGTCTTAATATAGTGCTTGTGCCCATAGTGTGGATGGACTGAATTGCTAACCAACGATTCACTTTTAAAGTGATTCTCTAGTTGGGTTAATTTTGGTCCGTTGCTACCAAACAATCGACTTATGATCAAATCTCCCATAGTGTGAATGGACTAAATTGCCAACCAATGAGTCACTTTTAAAGTGGTTCTCTGGTCAGATTGATTTGGTCCTTTTCTACCAACCAACCAACCCATGATAAAATCTTATGGGATCCATATTTTACATGTGTTTTAACACAATGCTTAGCTCTATAGTGTGGACGGACTTAAACTCTAACCATTGAGTCATTTTTAAAGTGATTCACTAGTTTGATTGGTTATGAGCCTTTGCATGAGTCACTTTTAAAGTGGTTAGATGATTAGATTGGTTATGAGGATTTGCTACTAATTGACCAACCTATGATCAAATATCATGGGTTCTATAGCCCACTTATGCCTTAACATAGTGTTTTTCCCCATAATGCATATTGACATAGCCACCAACCAATGAGTTACTTTTAAAGTTGTGTTGGTCAAATTGGTTTTGAATCTTTGCTACCCACTAACTAATCTGTTATAAAATCCAATGGACTCCATAGCCTGCTTATGTCCTAACACAATGCTAGGGCCAAATTGTGGATGCGATTAACTACAAGGGCCAATGAGTTACAAATTACAGGTCGACTTAACTAAAACCCAATGAATTAGTTTTAAAGAGATTCATTGATTGGTTTAATCATAATCCTTCTCTACGAACCAACCAACATATAATCAAATCTTGTACACTCCATAACCCACATATACCCATATGCCTTAACAAAATCTTAGCCCACAATGCAATTATACTTAACTATCAACTAATAAGTTGTTTTTAAAGTAATTTACTAGTTAGATTGGTTTAGAGCCTTCACTACCAACCAATTAACAAATCCATGATCAAATTTTATGAATTTCATCTCTTTTATGTTTGAATACATTGTTTGGCCCTGTAGTGTGGATAGATTTAACCAACTAGTAATAATTTAAAAAATGATTCATTGGTTGTATTTGGTTCCATATTAATGAGTTACTTTTAAAGTGAATCTATAGGTAGATTGATTATGAACTTTGACTATAGACCAACTGTTAACACCTAAAAAGTGCTCACTAGCTCATTTCCCTATTCACATGACCCATTTGTCCACTTTTTCACCATTGGAGCCTCTGAAACCAACAAAAGGTCACCAAAAGACCTGAGTACACCCCTTTTTTCCATTAAAAAAGATTATTTTTCCTGAAAAGCATAAAAAACCCTCAAAAATGGTCCAAATTCCCAAAAATATTAAAAAGGGAATTAAAATATTATTTTTATTCAAAAAAGGAAAAAGGAGGGAAAAGTACCTAAACCATGTTGGTCAATACCATTTGGTTTCCACAAAACTACAAATGGTATTCCCCACCACCAAAACCTATAAAAAGGTGGTAGGGGCTCCTCATTTCATATCCATCCATATTCCTATCCTCATGCTGCCAAAATCTCCCTTGAGTATTTGGCCATTGTAGCAAGCCTTGGAGAAAGGACCCATTGGAGATTGGAGCTGCTCACCATTGGAGCCATTCAACAACCTTCATCACTTGGAGGTATTGTACTTGCAAGCATTTGCTTGCCCCATTGTTAATACAAAAAATTATTTTTTATCTTTCTTGTTCTTGTTCTTTAATTCAAATGCACCTGCTAACTAGTAGCAGCAGTTTCAATGTAAAGCAAATAACAAGAAACTAAATCTAAAGGTTTTGCAACCAGGCTTAGTGCCGTGGGCACCTGCTAACTAGTAGCAGCAGTTTCAATGTAAAGCAAATAACAAGAAACTAAATCTAAACTAAACTAAACTAGCATGTGCATTTGAATTAAAGAACAAGAACAAGAAAGATAAAAAATAATTTTTTGTATTGACAATGGGGCAAGCAAATGCTTGCAAGTACAATACCTCCAAGTGATGAAGGTTGTTGAATGGCTCCAATGGTGAGCAGCTCCAATCTCCAATGGGTCCTTTCTCCAAGGCTTGCTACAATGGCCAAATACTCAAGGGAGATTTTGGCAGCATGAGGATAGGAATATGGATGGATATGAAATGAGGAGCCCCTACCACCTTTTTATAGGTTTTGGTGGTGGGGAATACCATTTGTGGTTTTGTGGAAACCAAATGGTATTGACCAACATGGTTTAGGTACTTTTCCCTCCTTTTTCCTTTTTTGAATAAAAATAATATTTTAATTCCCTTTTTAATATTTTTGGGAATTTGGACCCTTTTTGAGGGTTTTTTATGCTTTTCAAGAAAAATAATCTTTTTTAATGGAAAAAGGGGTGTACTCAGGTCTTTTCGTGACCTTTTGTTGGTTTCAGAGGCTCCAATGGTGAAAAAGTGGACAAATGGGTCATGTGAATAGGGAAATGAGCTAGTGAGCACTTTTTAGGTGTTAACAGATTGCCCCCTGATGTGTGAGGGCAGGAGCTCATCGTATGGCCGATAGACATCATAGTTCTTTTGTCTTTTTTCAGGGGTTTGGGAAGGAGAAGAGACCGATTGGAGACTGGAGCCACGGCCCTTGGAAGCTGCAAGAAACAAAAAATATTACATGGCCTCAATATGAATGAGGTATAATCTCTGATAATGGACGAGGCGAGCATTCCCATGCTCGTATCAAGACATATACATAACAATTAGTCCCAAGAAGGGGGATCTAATACATAAAGAATCTACTGGTACACCATAACGGTCCAGGGGGGACATTATTTTGGGATGTACTCCTGATCATAATTGATCTCAATAACTGATACACTGGAATAACTGATGAACTGTTGGAACTGAAGGTGTCCAACATCTGTAGGGACGTAATGACTGTGAACCATCTCTAGGAAGTATCTGTAACTGTATACTGGGGTACATCTGAATACTGTCGCCATGCGCAACCCGGATATCTATAGAAAAAGTGTAACTGGTGTTATCCATAGGAAGACTCTCAAATGTGGAGGAGTCAGGCGGTATCCGGGGTCTTCGACTAATAAGTGGAACGGACGAATACCCTGTGCGAGTCTCAACGATGCGATTAAGGTGTTGGAGTCGAGCATGTGAGAAACAAACATTTGGAAAGGCACTGAGGATTCCTCTCGAAATGATTCGTAGGCACTCATCATAAATGGTAATGAGTCCAAGACACAGGGACCTCTAGGTCTATCCTCTGGAATCAATGTGGTTGTCGTCGACAGAGGGAGACCAGCAACAAACAAGGCAATGATGTTTCCTTGATAGGAGCACGAGGTGTAAAACTGAAGTGTTGTAGTACTGATGGTAGGACTGACATACTTGTGGGAATGGGAAATAACTGGGTCAAAAAATGGGTAGACTGAAACTTCCTTTGTTCAGAGCATGATGACATGGTTGACCTGGCAGCGTGGGGAACTGACTTGTAGGTGTGGGGATCATTGCTTTGACTGAATGGTATATATTGACTCTGGGGGGGGGGGGGGGGACGAGCTGATAGGTGCTGTCGAGGGATTATCAAGGTGACATACTTCAGAATACTCTGAACAAAGGCGACCAAAATGGGGAAGCTGCCTGATGAGTAGATGTGATCTATCGTGGCGCCAAGAGGCACCATTGATTCCTTCTTCGTAGTTTTAATGAGCTCCAAGAAGGGATACAAGTGTGCTCTGAAATGGTACGGTCCTGTGGATTTTGTGAGCCCAGGACGACTCATGCTCATGGTTGCTTTCATGTTTAGAGAGTCTGAAAACGGTAAGTGGACTCTATTGGTGTTTCTTTTTCGTAAGTTTAGTCTCCAAGGCCCGAAAAAGCATAAAATGATGCAGATGGAGAACTCTTCTAGCCGATGTGACTAGAGTATACCTTTTTCGTAATTAGTCTACGAGGTCCGGAAAGGGGTAAACTTATACCAGGTAGACGCCCTTTCAGATACTTTTAGCGAGCATGAAAGGAAGCAAGGTTGCTCGGCGATCTTTTCATTGTTTTAGGAGTCAGAAAAGAGCTTAACAGAAACTCCCTAAGTGCCTTTTTCGTAAAAAGGGATTGCTCGGCCCGAAAAAGGGATAAAATTATACCGAATAGAAATGGATAGATGGGAGCGAGAAAAGGTCTCAAGCGTCATCATGTGTGTGGGATACTGGATCCGGTGACATAAAGATTGTCACAAAGGGGGCTGCGGCCGTTGTGGCACGCAAACCGAGGCAATGAGAGGGCATTTTGAAAAAATGGCCAAAAAGTATGGGCGTGAGAGCGAGAAATGATCTCAAGCATCATCACAAGCGTGGGAAACTGAATCCAGCGATATAAGACTCGCTAGAAATGGACGACGGCCGATGTGGCACTCAAACCAAGGCGACGAGGGGGGCATGGAAAAAATGCCCGAACAATCTAGGCGTGAGAGCGAGAAATGATCTCAAGCGTCATCACGAGCGCGGAAATATGAATCCGGCGGTGCAAATGGTGCGAAAAAAATGAAGGTCATAAGGACTCCGGAATGGTCAAAGGAAATAACTAGGTTAAAAAATGGCTACCAATAAAGGTGAGCCCACCAAGCCAATGATGCAGTGGTGGGGAGAAATGATGACCCGCGGGGGGGAACACTATGTGTATCAACTCAAATATACAAGTGACACGTGACCTCAAAAAAGGTTGAGATCACGAATATGAAAAAGTGAGCAGGGTTAATGACCTGCCCCCATGCTATGTGCATGGGGTTTGTGATTGTGGATCACATGTGTGTTGGTTTGAACGATGGGCTCATTGAGGTGTTGAGATAGAGATGATGGGGTAGGTTCAAAATGATTGATCATGCCCCCTATCCCGGGGTCGAGGTAATCTATTATGCCCCCTAACTCAGAGGTGTCAATGTGGTGCAGATGTTGTCTCAGAGAGAGATTAATAGGGCATTGAACAACTGCTGGCGGGGTGTTATACCATGAGGCTGTGGGTCGTGGTGGCATACTGAAGTGATGATATGATGATGGGGGATTCCCTTTGTGGGGTGGATGCCCCCAGTATCTCCAACGAGGATCACGATGATGATGAGTAGGCAAGGTTTTGGGCCTGCCCCCATGTTGTGGACATGTGGTTTCCTGGTCGATTTGAAAGGGTTGAACCTGTGTGTCAAAGGGATCAATGGAAGGGGCCGACCGGACAGAGGGGTATCCAGTGGAGATCGTATAAATGGCGGGGTCAAGGCCAGGCATTTCGGTATCTGACCAAGTAAAGACATCAGTGAATTCTTGGAAGAGTTGTTGGTATTCTCTGATCTCATGCTCATTGTGGGAGGTTCCTAATGTGATGGTATGAAGGGCACCAAGTGGGTCAGAGATGTCAATGTGGATGATGGGAGAAATATCGGCCATGGGATCCGTTAACCAGTCGATTTTAGTAGGAAGGAAATCCTTGGACTCAACCGCGAATTGGGTAGCGGTGGTGGATGAAGTCTCTTCCAGGAGGAAGTATGGACGATGGTGCATGTCTTCCCCGGGATAATCAAAGGTAGTAGGAGTCTCGAGAACCTCTTCATCATTGCGGGAGCTTTGAGTGGTCAAATCGAGTGATGAGGTAGTGGTAGTCGAAGATATCATGTAGATGGTGTTAATCTCTCCGGATGATGATGATGCGGGAGGGTAGATCTCCTCGATAGTAGGGGGTTCCATCTCTAGGTCCAAATTGTTCATCTCGTAGAGAGCTGCTCTATAGTCTGGGATGTCAGGACAGTTGTGGGAGTAGTGACCGTAAATACCGCATATCGCACATGGGTGGTTGGTACGCAGTGATTTATCACGAGGCATGGGGTTTGGATCGAGCTTGACCACCGGGATGTTGGGGTCGTCATCCAGCATTTGCATGTGTTCCTGCAATGTAGGTAACTGTGGGCACTGATGGGTTGGATGGCCTAACTCATCACACAGCGAGCATTTTGGAGGAGCATGAAATACGGAGGGAGGTTTAACTTCCTTGGGTGGGGGAACCGCAGTGTATTGTTGTGGGCCTCTACCCCCAGTGGGCCTGACGAATGGAGGGGGATTCGTCGACGACGAAGGAGTCGTGATACCGGGAGGTGGTTGGGTAGAAGTAACAATGGGTTGCACCGGTTGTAGGATGACATTTGGTGTCGGTGGAGGAACGGGAGGTGTAATATACCACACGGGTAATCCCAATGTTAACCCGGGGAGACTAAGGGTAGCCATAACCGGGGCGCTTACTACACCCGAAGGAGGAAATAGAAAGGGGATTGTGTGGATAGGTGTAACACCGATGTGACTAGGGACCAATGGTGGTTTGGGTAACAAGGAGGGTTGATTACCGGGTGTTTGTGAAAGAGTGCAGAGGTTAGCGACCTGGGTCTCCGGTGACGGTGGTGGAATGGCCTGGAATGTAGAGGTCATCGGCACCTCGGAGTAAAGTCCGGGTCCTACTGAGGAAATGAATGAGGTAGTTGCACCACAAACAGGTTGTTCAACCATGGGGAGAACATTTTCAGGTGTGGCGGGGGCCTTGGGATCGTAATAGGTGAGCTGGTCGACCTTGACCACGCGTCCCTCATGGGGGAACTGCATGGTGCGAAATACGGATGAGGCAACAGCCCGCATGGCGTACATGTAGCTGCGACCAAGTAAAAGGTTATAGTCTAGTTGGGCATTGATGACCTCAATGTCAATGAGCACGATTTTACCCGCCAGCTGGACAAGGACATTGGCTAAAAGACCTTGGGGTTGAGCCGAACGACCGTCATAAGCTCGTAATGCAGTGGTGGACTGCTGGAGAGTAGGGGATCCCAACTTCTGCCAAACGAATGTGGACATGACGCATGTGGAGGCCCCTTCATCGATAATGCACCGATGGATGACAAGATTCCGAACAGAAACAGAAACTTGGAATGCTAAAGAGGAAGGCAGGCGGGGTTCAGACTGGTCTGAATCGAATGCGATCAACTGTGAATCATTGGGGTCAATGGCGCCAATGGCAGAGAGCAAAGTTTTGCGCTGCAAAGGACAGTTTTTCAAAACTTCTAAAGCAGACATGGCTGCAGGAGACTGGGCTAAGTCGTCGACAATGTTGTAATTCGACGCAGCGCGAGCATTAGGATTACTGTTGATGCGACGAAGTGGGAAGCGAGGTGCTTTGGAAGCGCCATCAAGTGGAGCCGGAGGTATACGTAACGTTTGATATGTGGGATTAACGTTAGTGTTTTTGTCGGCGGGAGGGGCTTTAGAGGTGGATCCATATTGGTTCCGACGGGTTTGGAGGTTGGCAGCGACAGTTGACATCATCGACAAATGGTGAGTACTTGAATCGAACATGGGTTGATCAGGGGCTGCATAAGTGATCTGCTGTGGTGGCACGTTGCCCTGAGGGGGGGCTAACGGCTGAGTGTTCACTACACCCTGGTTTGGAAAGGGGTTTTGCAGCACCAAGGGTTGATGTTGAGGTGGTGGAGGGTTGGGTGGCGGTTGAGGAGCTACTTGCCCTTGACGATGTGCATCGTCGATCCAGAGTTGTCGAGCTCGCTCCAAATGTGGGCAAGAATGCGTGTAATGACCATATACCCCGCAGATAGAACAAGGGTGGTTTGTTTTGAGGTTATTATTTCTAGGCTGCTTGGGATTCCGATCCGCATTGCGGTTGGGAGGAGCAGCATCGTTATTCTGCGGAGGATTGGGAGGTGGAGGACTTTGCTGATGTTGTTGGTTATTACCGTGGTTACGACCTCTGCCACGGTTCTGTTGCGCACCTTGGTTGCACTGGTTGTTTTGGTTCTGGGGCTGGTTGTGCTGTGTGTACACTTGCCCTTGAGCAGTGGGAGGATTTTGGTTCGCCGCAGGTGCGGGAGCAGGTTGTGGTGGATAACAAGCTTGTGGGGCTGGAGGTGGTCCAGTGACCTGCTAGGGTTGTTGGTGACCCTGAGCTATTGGAGGTGTTGGGTGAGCTGCCGCAGCATGCTGTGGATAGTACACTGGTTGAGGTGCAGCTGGGGGGGCGTATGTAGGTGGTGCATGACCAAAACACTGAGGTGGACATGAAGGTCCATGGGTATGATGGTGATGTGCCATGGGAGCATATGAACTGGTTGCTCCAGACTGAGATGTAGCCCGCAAAAGGTTGGGACCATGGCTAGGATGTGTAATGGAAAAGGGTTGGGGATGCGAGGCCATACGACCAATGATGCCATCAGCGGCATGGGATGCCCCCGGTGCATCATGTTGGGATGACTCGCCCCGAGGGGCGTCTGGAATAATGGTATACAGATAACTTGATTGGGAGTAAATGAGATCAAACTGTTGGTCTTTGAGGATGGCCTCTTCTTCAGACTGGGGTCTTTCGGATGCCACATCCTTCGCGATGAGAGGGAGAAGGGATTTTAGAAACCAATCTAGGAAGATACAGTCGTCTAATTTGATTTTGCAGAGGCTTCGGCGTCGACGCCACTCATGAATGTGGTCAGTGATGTGGGTGGCCGTATTCTGTCTGCAAGACAGTAGGATCTCGACGCTCGCATCATAGTGGACAGGTAACTGAAAGAACTGCAGGAAGGTCGAGGCAAGGGAGGTAAAGGTGGCATGCATCCCATGTGGCTGCTCGATATACCACTTGGCTGCAGAGCCAGTGAAGGTGCGCTGTAATAGACGGAGGCGGACAGAGTCATCCACTATGGAGTTGGAGGAACACCATAGATGGAAGGACATGATATGGTTCTGGGGGTCCTCACCTGCCTTACCCTCAAACTTAGGGATGTCGGAGGGGAGTTTGGTGGGCATGTGAGGCCACGCAGGATCGTGTCTGATAGGGTCATTGGTGAGCCTGGCTAAATCTGGCAAGTTCAGACTCGCCATATACGGTAAGCTAGCAGATGTAGTGACTGGGACTGGGACATGCCTAGTTATGGTGGTATGATGTAGGGGTCCAGTAGCGCCTAAAGGTATGCTAGGTATTGCAGGTATGTGTCCTGCAATAGGTGTGGTCTGGTATGGGCCAGCGCCTCCAAGTGCAACATGGGTTACACTTGGGTTAGGAATAGTAGTGGCGATTCCTGGAATCTGGGTTGTGGGAATCAGAGGGGGTGTGACCCCTATGTTGGGCATACCCATAACAGGTGGTGGCCCTGTGTTGGGAATTCCTATAACAGGAGGTGGCCCTGTGTTGGGCATTCCTAAATGTGGAGTGTCCGCCATATTAGGCATACCTAGCGGGGGTAGGTGTTTCCATGGATGGCACTGCAGTAGAAGGGTCTGTAGACGTCTCTCCTATGGTGCTGGTGAAGAGTGGATCAAATGGTGTTCCAGACATAATGTTGGTTGGGAAAAACTCAGTGGGGTTTTCGGATTCTGCCTCAGAATCAGAAGTGAAGTGAGGCGTGTCAGAATCGGATGACTGTCTAGTTGACCAACGATGTGTCGAGTCAAGGGATAAGGCTCTGCGTCGGTGACGTGGAGAGCCAAGGAGGCTAAACCCTGGGAGTTCGTCCTGTAGACGACGAGAGCGTCTAAAATTCTCAATGGTGAGAAAATAATTTTTTGTGAAAAAATCTGTTTAAGTATCAGGTGGTGATATATATAAAAATCTCAAAACCCTAATGCAACCAAGGGTGCAAGAAGGTGAGTGAAAAAGAAGGCTCTCAGGCCAAAAAATCAACCTAAAAAAAGGCACTTATTCTAGCAGCTGTGCTACAATAAGTGGAGGAATGCAACAAATGGTCAGAGTACCAACATGCAAACGGCTTCTAGAATAAATAGGTGTAACTAGACCAAAGGTGGGTTGAAGCATGCAAACACCTAACTAAAAGTATTGTGACTCAAACAAACGATATCCTCTGCAAGGTGATGAAATCCAAGTCAGACAATATGAGTGTTGAGACAATGGCTAGATATCCCCCTACCGGGAGGGACACCGGGTAATCAATCCTAAAGAAAGGCTACTAGGATACTCCGTTCATGACGCGTCGAGAAAAGGTAAATCTGCCGTTTGGTCCTTTGATCGCAATATCCCAATACAGGGATATCCCGAGAACTGCGAATGGTAGCCCTTCGGTTACTGAATGGATTTCGGTATTCCACTCAGGCTTCCGGAACCATCCTCGCGACTTCAACCCTCCTAGGGGAGAGGCATTCCCACAAACCGGTTGTGACCGCGCCAAAAAGTACTAAGAGATTTTAGCTCCCTAATTGGACAACTTCTATGTCTCAGATGTAATAAATGAGGGGTGTTATTGGAACACCTATCCCCCCAATACTACCTAACTACAAAAGTTCTTTTAGTGTTCCCCAAGTGGGGTTAAAAGTGTGTTGAAATTAGGGTACGTTTTAAGGCTCAGTTCAATTAAGTGATCGAGTGAGTGCACGTGAGGTATTTGTAAACTGAGCTTGAAAAAGGTAAATGCTTTACAGAAAATTTTCAAAAAACAAAGGAGCTTTTGAAAATAAAAAAGCAAATATTTATGACTTTTTCAAATAAATGGAATTTAAATGCTTTTGCAAATATCAACTCAAAAAACAAAGGATCTTGTGAATTATGAAAGCAAATAATAGACTTCTTTTAAAGAAATAAATGGACTTCTTCTTTCAAGGAAATTGCTAAGGGCAAGATTTTAAAGAAGTAAACAGGAAATTTTTTAATCTAGATAAAGATGCCAAAATAAGTCCTTCTTTCACTTTCTTGAAATTTTTTTAAAAAGACTTCTAGATATGCATTTTAAATAGTAAAATTTTTTCAAGGCTGTAAAATATGCAGGATTTAATACTGTAAAAAATGTGCTATGTGGGCAGAAAGTACAGTAAAAATAAATTTTTAAAATCGAAATGGCCGAATGAAAAATTCAACAACGCGGGTTTTAACAGCAAAGCCACGATGGACCGCGCGGGTTTCGGTCGCACAGTCGCGATGGACCGCGCGGAAAATGTCCGCGAAGCCGCGGTGTGCAGCGCGCAAATAGGCCGCGAAGTCGCGGTGAACCGCGCGGAAAAGGGCCGTGCAGTCGTGATGTGCAGCGCGGTAAATGACCGCGATGCCGCGATGTGCAGCGCGGAAACCGGAAAGAAAGCCGCGGTGAACCGTGCGGAAAAAAGGGCAAAAGCCACGATGGACCGCGCGACTGTCAGGCTAAAAACCGCGAGGTGAAATCCGTGCACGGAAGCCGAAAAACGAACCCAAAAATTGAGAATTCCGGGCTATTAATGGCAATAGATGAGGCCAAAAGTTCGAACAGCAATGGATCTGCTGTCTAAGATGGCAGATCTATGGATCTAAAGGTTAAAAACTAATAAAAAACTAAGATTAAAAGCAAAACTAGAGATCTATTGTTCAAAACCCAGCGTAGTCGCCAAAAACTGTTGGCACGGTTTTGCAACCAGGCTTAGTGCTATGGGCACCTGCTAACTAGTAGCAGCAGTTTCAATGTAAAGCAAATAACAAGAAACTAAATCTAAACTAAACTAAACTAGCATGTGCATTTGAATTAAAGAACAAGAACAAGAAAGATAAAAAATAATTTTTTGTATTGACAATGGGGCAAGCAAATGCTTGCAAGTACAATACCTCCAAGTGATGAAGGTTGTTGAATGGCTCCAATGGTGAGCAGCTCCAATCTCCAATGGGTCCTTTCTCCAAGGCTTGCTACAATGGCCAAATACTCAAGGGAGATTTTGGCAGCATGAGGATAGGAATATGGATGGATATGAAATGAGGAGCCCCTACCACCTTTTTATAGGTTTTGGTGGTGGGGAATACCATTTGTGGTTTTGTGGAAACCAAATGGTATTGACCAACATGGTTTAGGTACTTTTCCCTCCTTTTTCCTTTTTTGAATAAAAATAATATTTTAATTCCCTTTTTAATATTTTTGGGAATTTGGACCCTTTTTGAGGGTTTTTTATGCTTTTCAGGAAAAATAATATTTTTTAATGGAAAAAAGGGTGTACTCAGGTCTTTTGGTGACCTTTTGTTGGTTTCAGAGGCTCCAATGGTGAAAAAGTGGACAAATGGGTCATGTGAATAGGGAAATGAGCTAGTGAGCACTTTTTAGGTGTTAACACCAACCATGCTAACATATATTAATTGGAAGCCTTCCTTTAACAAGTTACAATTTACATAACTACAAAGTAGGTTACATTCACTTTAGTTCCACTTTATGCACACAAAAGGACAATATGAAAATTATAGTTCCACTTTATGCACACAAAAGGACAATATGAAAATTATAATAAAATATTGGATGTAAGTGGCAAATTTATCAATATCAATAATGATAACAAATAATTATATCTACACATGAATTCCACATTTGATATGGCTACAATAGGCTATTTGATATGGTTATAGGATTTGCAAGCAAACTAAAGTTAAAGGAAAAGAGAGGAATGAAATGGATTTACAATTATTAATAGTAGGGTGATTGAAAGAAGTTGGCAAAACCTATTAGAGTACTTAGATGGTTTAGATGGTTTTTATTATTAGTTTAAGTAATTTTTTTTTTTTTAAATAATTTTTTCTCACCTTCATCCTCACCCTTAGATATCCTCACCCTTAGATATGTAGATATGTAGTAGAAGAATGAGGGTGTTATTGCTAGAAGAATGAGGGTGTTGGTGCCCACCAACCTTTATGGAGTATCTCCTTTTTCATCAATTTTTTTTGATAGAAGTAGATTGATTTCCCCTTTACTACTTTTTTGGAATTTTTAAATGAAAGGTAGATTGATTGCTAGCCTCCCCATAGTATTAATGCTCCCAAGAAAAACTCGTTAGGGTTATTAATAGTTTTTCTATTCACTTTTGGAGTTGCAACTTAAACTCGATTAATTAAGGGTTTGCTGTTTTTTTTCTTCCATATAATACATATCTTGGGGAAACCCATTAGGTACTTACTCTCATTTCAAGGATGTACCAAGGTAAAGCAGATTTTGCAGAAGCTTGAGGCTTTGTCAATGTAGAGTTTAAGGCCATTACAACAATATGCTCATTAATAGCTCAACATGTCACTTACAAAGATTGAATTCAGATGGGGAGAATAACAATCATTCATCCCAACCACCTCAGCTAGACCCAATTAACTTATTATTTTATAACTCTTGGAAATATAACTTAAACTCTATATAACATCCCTCCAAAAACTAACTCTATCACCAATTTAGTGTTTATTTTTTCAAAATTATGTTTCATTTTTCTAATATCACAAAGCTTATAAAAATATTTATACCTTCCATTTGATTAATAAACACATTAACAACGAATCCAACACACTGTACAAATGATAGGGGATTTGATGTTCTTCTTGTTTGCACTCTGGTGCTACCTACATCTTACGAGGAGCTTTGGCTATATTTCCAAGTGGTTGAATTATGTTTTACAATTATTTTTTTGTGAAGTCTTTAGCATATGTTGTTTCTTATATATGAAGCATTTACCATTTAGTCCCTTTTTGTTTTGTATGTTTCCATTGTGAGATGATATTCATTGTAGGATCTCTTCGTTGCATATTTTTTATCATTTTTTTTTCTTAACTAAATTTAAAAAAAAATCATTTTTTATATTAAAGATTTTTACAATTTTAAATTTTTATTTCTCTTTGTTTACACCTTTACTGCACTTCACATTTTCATTTAGGCCGCATGCTTCCTCATTGCTTCATTCTATTGTTTGTACACTATCCATTAAATATATGTGCTGAGTGAGTTTATAGGTTAGAACTAGATTAACACTTACCCAAAAGTTTGACTATTTTAATAGGGTTGATATGAATATATAACATAACAATTTCAAATTTCATATATTTTTTAAAATTTATTTATTTATTTTTAAGATAATAATTGTTTGTTTTTAAATTAACAATACAATTCAATAAACATTTTTTTCAAATTTAATGATTAATTTATTAGTCCTCTTAATTTGTATGCTCATGTATGCTCCTTTATCAAACTAATAGTGAGTTATTAGTTTTGAGGATTTCAAAGTTCTCCTATGCTTCCATTGTAATCTTTGATCATGACTCTTTGATGACAATCACATTCAATGGAATAAATGCATGTTTGGCCTTTATGATCTTTTCTTCAAAAGCTGATTTTGTCCATTTGTTTCCTTCCTATTGAGTTTAACTAGCATGTATGTTCTCTTAACATATCCACCATGTTAGGTGAATGTTTGCATTGGATTCTATCCTCTCCTGCCTATCATCACTTGAACTTCCCTTGCTCATCATAATTCAAAATGCCATTTTCCCACACTCACCCCCCTATAACTTCAATGATGCCCCATGGAAACCCACCCAAGGCCCTCACATCCTCCCATCATTCACTACCCTTTCACTTTCCCTTCCCATCACCCATCCTTCAGATTGCATAAATACTTGCTCGAGGAGTGTTGTTTAAGAGTTGTTTTTCCGTTCTAGAATTCCACATAACTTTCATAGATCAAATTATTTTAATTGTCCTTTCAAATAACCACTTGATGTGAATTCACTTTGCCATGTGCTAATATATTAGTTCTTTGTTATCGTCGAGTGATTAATTTTCTATTTTTTTAGATTGATTAACTTTAATACATCATGTTAAGTGTTTTTTTTTTGAATTTTCAAACATGTGTAACAAATTAAATTGACTGCACCTGTGGTAGACATGTATACAAAATTATATTATTGAAATACTCCATATGACAGAATTCTTGTGTTTTGAAATAGTGGATCATGCTGTAACAACAAATCCCTTCCAATAACATTTATCAATAATTGTGGATCATCACTCACCTATGTTGCTGGTGCAATTATTTCTACATATATGCTTGTCAATACCTACTCTTTGCACAATGGTTTATGTGATTACAATTTTCAATTACGTAGGGAAACTATTTGCAATGTAACGATTGCTATGAACAACAAATTGTTGTGTAGAATGATTTGCTTCATAGACTACAAATGTAATCATGATAAGGCTCCTCTTGGGCATATGATACCATAGTATTTCCCCTTTTAGAAACCCTTGGAAGTATGGAAACCAACCGAATGAATTGTTATGCAAACATAACATATTATATGATTGTTATCCCTTTAGATGTTCCGAGGCTAAATTGGATTATTCCAGGGCGTGATTGGCTCAATTATTAAATATTTAGAGATTAATAGTTCTTGCTGTATGATATTGATGGTTTGTGTGTGAAACTTTGCACATATGGGATGGTAGACATACTGATAGTCATGGATTCTACTCTAGAGGAATTTCAAGGTGAATATTCAATGATTAATGTTAGATGATGGTGAATTGAGAAAGTGGTGTAACAAATGAAGTGTGTGAGGTGCCATTCAAATAATTCTTGCACATTCATGATGGAAGAAAACATACTGAGCATTGAAGAATTCAATAGTTAAAACACAAATTCAACTCATTATTGGTTAATGCATAACAATGACAACAAATATATTCATATATTTAAACAACAAAAGAAACCACCAATTACTATTAAACCATGAACATCGATGAAGGGACGAAGCTCATAACATGAAATCTCTATTCCAGTCATAGTACTCAACATACATTGATATCAATGCGATAAACATGGTGCAAAGCATACCGCTAAGAGATTTTATTATACCGAGAGATAGTTTACATAGGCATAGAATATATGTGGAACTCACAATAGGAGAACAAATATACAAGGAGAATACATGTTGATATGAATAAAAATATTAATCTTAGAAACTCATTCCTTGTATACATATGTTAGGTCCCAAAATTGACTCAACAAATCTTCAAGATTACCTCTCAAAAATCTGCCAACCTTTTGTTTCAAATTCGAATTCTCCTTATATAGGAGGGATTTCTCTTTGTTACCAGCTTTCTTTTTCTTCTAACTGCCCAATTTGTTAATTACCAACTACTTTTCTCTTCTGTCTCTTTAAATTTCTATTAATGTTACTATTGTTAACTACCCAACTGTATTCGATTTCACTTTTGCTGAGTTGACCCCTTTTGGGTGGATCTCTGCTTAGGTGTCTTCCCATATGTCTGTTATGCTAAAGTGGGTTGGCCAACATGTGGTAGGGAAATTTTATGGTACCTAGAAATTTGCTGCCAATATTTTCCCATGGGATATTTATGGGTTCTCATGGATTCCAGGTCCAACTCAACATTTGTGAAGTTCTCATAAGAAATAGGTGGCAAGATTTTTTTTTTTTCCAGACTAGTCCATAATTTGAATTCCGTAGTCAACTGATGGACAATGACAAACCCTTTTAGGTGATTATGTAGATCTTCAATTTTTCTCTCTTCATTATTCTTTTTATTGAGCAACTCCTGATAGTCTTCCTTCCTATACAAGTCTCCATTTCCATCCCACAAGTCTGGCATCCCTTTGACAATTGCATATTTTACATGCTTTTGAAAAATGAATTTTTTGATAACATTGCTCATCTTGATTTGGGCCCTATTCATCATGACTCTTTTGTTGCTTACTCTGTTGGCATATTTTACTAGATCTTTCCTGTCAGTGAACCCTAAGTTTTCCAATTGCCCTATAGTGCTGTTGTTTAAGTACTTGATCACATTCCCTACAATATATGGATTAGATTCAAGCTCTTCTCTTGTCCTTTTAATTTTAGCAGTGGAAAACTCCAATTCATCCTAAATGTGTTCAAAATGATCCCAATGCTTAATGACTTCCTAAGCTATTTTATCCCACGGTACTTTCTTAGATCTTTGTAGGGGGCCTTTCCCTATTAGATTTAGCTCTAAATTTTTAACATTTTCTTTTAGCTCATCTCTCTCATCCTCCAAATGATCAATAATCTCTTATTTTTCCTTTATATCAATCTCAATCTCCTCAAAATTGCAGTCCTCCCCCCTTAGTTGTTCTAATGGAGTGTCATTTTCCATATTTCAAGCTGCTTGGTCTATTGGAGCTTCCTCGACCCGTTCTGTTGTTTGAGGAATTGCTTGAGCAGATAGGGATGTTTTTTCCAATTTCATCCCTCAGATTTTTAATTCCAAGTCATCCACTTTTTTCATATATTCCTCCATCTGTGATTTATAATATAACATGTTTTGGTTTATTCTGTCCTTTTCATCCTGCAATGTCATCAACTTAGGGGTCTAAACATGTTCTATATTAGGAACATGGAGCTTCTTCTTCAATACAATACTATAGGAGGGATTGTACAAGGGTGGCATCAGTTGGATTAAATCCCAGTGCAAAAATTTTATTCTCGAACTCTTTGATAGTGACTTGCTTGGATTTGGTGGCTATTTTTTATACCTTTAGAAACTTCTCCATATTTGGTACTACCAAGCACATTTTCTTCTCACTAGCTGATGATTGCAACACATCCTTGCATATCAAGTCACTTTATTGCCTATAGAAATCAACTCTGTTTAAGGGACTGAATTGACCAAACTCAAATCTATATTCTTTTGCTTTATAGTCATCCAGTGTTTTGGGCATGGGGACATTGGGCTCCAAAATTGCCATTCTAAGAGTGTTCTCTTTGTGGTTTTACATTGTTAATAGTTTCTTCTCGGATGGATCTATCCCACCTTTATGCTCCTTCATTACTTCCATACTTTGCTTCCTTATACACATATTTTTAATTAAGTGTTGTTTGTTCTTGGGATGAACCTGTGGAAGAGGAGCTTTGTTGGGACTCGGCTGGGCAGAACAACAATGTAGGATAATATGTTATGGTGACAGGGGGTAGAATTTTACTTGCTTGTGGAAGTTTTGATGCTGCTTCTAACGAACTTGACAACTCTTCAACCTCTGTATGATCCACAAAAATATGCTCAATAACTGGTTCTCCCTCTGTGTTATCCCTTTTACTTGATGGTCCAATTTATGGCTCATCAATTTCCATATCTGTATGATCCTATGAAGCTGATCTCTTGGCTCCTGCTTCTAGCTTTTGTGGAGTAGGAATTGAGGTAGGAATTCTTTCAGTTTGTCCCCTTTGTGACATTTGAGTGTTATAATATGTGTCTGTTACCGGACAATCTACCGAAAGCGGACTTAAGGCATGATTTCCCTAGTTCAATGTGAATCTAGAACAAATCAGATAGAATACAAATCTACCTTCCTAGATCCAATTAGAGATTAAGAGATGTAGACATCTTACCTTTCAGATATGTAGATCTCTTTCTCCCTCGTCGCTCCAAGTTCCATGGTCGTCAGATCCAAAGCTGCAAGACCTTCCAGAACATGCAAGAGACAAACAAACAGTAATAATACATCTACACAATAATTGATCTAAGTAAATAATTAAGGAAGTAAACTATAAATATCAAATGAACAACAAAAAAATTTATGGAAAGAGTTTTGTATTATTGTATAAAAGTGGAAATACATAGAAGAGTCAGGATTACAACCAAGCCCTAACATTGCAATCTTCCTCCAACAAGCCAAGCCAATGCCTCTAAGGAGAAATGGGTGCCTCCAATGGATGAATGATGATCTCCTAAGCTTATTTCACCAGCATATGGATGTTATAGCCTTCCTCCTTTTGGAATGGAGAGGGATCTTGTATTTATAGGACCAAGTGGATAGAGTAGGTTGAGTATCATGGGGAGAGGGCTAAGGGATCCTCCCATTAGGTTAGGGAACCGAAGGCCAGATCACCCAGGAGTTAGGGATAGGGATCCACCTCATCCAACTTCTAGAATTCGCTCGAAAGCTACCTTTATCTCATTAAACTGACTTCGGCGCAGGATGCACGAGGACAACCTGCGCCGACGCTTCTTGCCCAAAGACAACATGCGCCGACCTAATTAGGAATGTGGATAAAGGACATCAACTTGCTCTAACTGACTAACTTGATCATGGGACTTCATGGATTAAGGCACTGAGTTCATATATGTCTCATGATGGTGAGATTTTTGGTGTAACAGAATGCCCCCCAAAGCATGAAGCTGATAGAACTAGACAGGTGAAATGCTTTGATAAAAGGATGGCAAGGAATTGTCAGATGGAAGATGCTATTGCAGTACAATTGACTCTGAGACACTAGTCTCATATGATGCACAACATGGCTGCCGACCAATACCTTGCAGATCCATGCTAGTAAAGACCGATTGAACACAATCATGGCTACTAGACACAATCGTAGATCCATGATGAGATGATAACATAGCCACGACCAATACAAAAGTGGATCCGTGTAATATGACTCAAACAATCTCCATCACAACCTGGGTAAATATGATTCCCTAGGGTCTTCAAGCCGAACCCGCAATGATACGAATCTATCCATGTGATTAAAAATGTCTTGACGTCGAACACGGTAGAAACCACTTGATTCCAGTCATTGATGTATACCGTTAACAAGTGCGAGGGAAATCACCATTAATGTCAATGATCCTCAAGGTATCATAGTACATATAATCAAGCGTGAATGAATGAGTTGAAGTCAAATCGCTTGATGAAATCTTTCAATCAAGAGTCAATGATGCAAACTCATGTCGAAAGTGAGGTAACCTGCCTTTGAGGCATGCAGGCCCAAGGTAGTTGTTTGGTTTCTAGATTCAGTCCTCGGATGATGTGTTCGAGTCGACAAGGATGAATCCGTCGAAGGAGGGCCATGATGAATCCCCCATAATCGACGGGAAACTCGATAACAGATGTTTGGAGTAGATCGGATGGTACAGTAACATGCAAGGTTGACTCAGAGTAGATCGACATGGTGGAAGGTGTACTGACTGCAAATGACGAATGGTGAATGTATCTTGAACATGGGCATGGCATGACTTGGCAGTATTGACATGACGAGAATGACGCCAACTCCTAATGCAACTAATGGTGGAAGCATTCTTCGGATGACACAAAGGAGTAATAAGACTCATGAAGTTAACAAGACTCGAGGACAAACAGATTATCCAAGTACTTAATGCAAATGCAAATGAGTGCCATGTTTAAGAATGACTAAGTACTGCCACAGGTAAAGGTGTAACACAAAAAACGTTCCTTTTTCCTCATCATGACTGATGAGTGCCTCATGTGTTTCTAACGAGCTTGATGAGGGTAACCAGATGCTCGGTGTAGCTCATCTCATAGATGAGTCCAATCCCAAATGTTTTCCGAACCTGGGAAAGGTGGGGTTCGTCCGATGATGGGCCCTTCAATGTTGAGTTTTAGCGAGTCCATAGAAGGCAAACTCGGTGTCATTTCATGTTTAGAGAGTCTGAAAAGAACTAAAGAAGACTCCAAAGGTCCTTTTTCATAAGGTTAGCCTCTTCGCCTCAAAAGGGTAAAATGACGTGATAGAGGACTCTTCCAGTCATGATTGGCTGGAGTATTCCTTTTTCGTAAATAGTGCCCCTTGGTCCGAAAAAGGGGTAAACTATCACCAGGGAGACGATCATTCAAATACTTTTACAAGCATGAATGCATCAAGTTCGTTTGGCGATCTTTTCGTATTTAGAGAGCTTGAAAAGAGCTTAAAGAAAAAATCTAGGGGAGTTCCTTTTTCGTAGGAGTTTAACGAGACCGAAAAAGTGATAAACTATAACTCGGTGACTTATTCTCATTTTTTATCGAGCACTAGAAAGAACAAAGAGTTAGCTCGATTGTCATTAATAATTTGTATTTAATGAGCGAAATAATGACAAAAAGATGCTCTATGAGTGTTCATACCTGAGAAATTACGCAAAAATTTCATAACCGCGAAAAACTAGACCAAAGTGGTGTTAAACTTCACCTACAAGCTTGAAACTAGGTCACAACTGATTAACCAGATATAAATAAGCCCAACTATAGAAAAATAACCCATTCTAGAATAAATTAAAAAGGGAATATGCTATTTTTCAATATAAATAGGGGTAAATAATAAAAAGAATTACTATTTGTTTTTTACCAAGTTGGAGAGGTGAAAAGTGCCCTTTTGAGTCGTTCTTCTTCTACTGATTCCAGGATCTATGATCCGTCAGCGACAGGTGACCCTAAACCTATCTTTTTACCTTTCTAGTGGTTTAGAATTTGTTTTTTCTTGCATTTAGGTAGGTTTTGAGCATGTTAGGTTGGGAGGTTTGCGTTCACGGGCCGACGTAGGTAGCCTTTTCGTGATCTGCGCTGGAACAGAACCTGAAAGGGAGTTCTATGCCGACGATGGAATGTCCAAATGGACATTATGTGCTGGCGCAAACGGCCAACTTAAACTCAAAACCTAGCCAAAATAAATTTTTTTTAAAGGTTGGGAAAAGTTCTAAAGGTGTTCAAATGTATTTCTTGACAAGTTTGGGGCGAGCACAATGGTTCTTGAGTCGCGGGAACGTGAGCATGAGCTCGAAGATATGCAAGTGGAAAATAATCCACAATGTGTTGTAGCATTGAGGAATTGTGGGCTAATCAAGTATTTTCAAGTGCCGGGGATGAGATCCCAAGTATCACTGTTGACATACCTGGTCCAATGTTGGGACCCTATTCAACAACACTTCCAGATAGGTGAGCACACGCTTACCATGGATGTTGAGGACATCTACTTTTTGACAGGTTTATCCCGGCGAGGGAGCCCTGTGTCCTTGACCGGATCATGAGGTTGTGGTCGCTCGGTCGAGGACATGATAGATCAGTGGTGTACTCCGAGTACTGCGATGGTCGGTGGGAAAATTCCCATCAAGGATGTCAGGGACCAGGCTCTTCGGGCGGTACTCTTTACCATTGTGCGAGTTGCTAGCAGCTGATCTACTCACTTAGCGAGAAAATTGCAAATGATGTATGCCATGGAGTGCATGACTCCTACTGTGTTTAACTGGTGCGAGGTGCTTCTCACCGGCCTCCGAGATCAGCTGACCAAATTCCCATGTGGGTCGCTGAAGCAGTTTGGGTATTGTTCGGTATTGGTATCCTTTATGGTGGAGCGGGTGCCTCACTCGCGACCGCAAGTGGACTTTGAGGATCGGGATGTATGTGATCCTCACATGATGAGATGGATAGAGGTGATGGCTGGCCATGGTGGCAGGGGTCCCATCATCAGCTTTGGTACAGGGTTCTTCTTGTGGCTACACGGACAGATCCTCATGGTGGAGGATTACCCATATGCTGGTATAGACTTCTGAGGAGACCCAGACTTGGTGCTTTCTGAGGGGGCACAGTGGGGCGACATTGGTAAGAGCAACTACTTGTGTTTTTTATATTTTATACATTTTATTATTTTTTTGAAGTAGTGTTGATGACGTTTACATGTTTCTTGCAGATGTGGGTCTAGAGAGACCACTTGGAGTCTCTCACCTCATGCGGAGAGGAGGAGCGCTAGAGCTGGAGCTCGCGGTCCGTGATGCTCTTGAGGAGCAAGAGGCAATCGGGGAGAAACTCCAGATGATGACCTCAGATATCCCAGAGCCTATTGTGCATGACCTACCCCTATGTTATCAGGAGTTGACTATTGGGGTATCATTTTGTTTCGGCATGCTGCTCCGGAAGGTGGCGAGGGTCGTAGCCTGTTACCATGCTCAGCCTGGAGCTGAGCAACCTAGGGCCGTGCGGCGTAGAGTTTAGGTACATGGCTTATATATGTATACACTAAAAGCTTACAGGCTTAATATATTTTGTAGAGATGACTCTTACTGAAAGCTTAGCATGCTTCAGACTTTTGTATCAGCACTACCATTTTGTATCGATTGATATATATATACAGACATTATCGACGGTTTTATACATTTTGTGTTATAATGGTGAATTATGAGATTTTTTCTTACATGTTTGCTTATACAATGGATGATTTACATGTTATGTCTATTTATATTTTTATGAATATGTTATGTATGTGCAATGTACAAATCTAAAATGAAGTTGGCCATCGAGTCAGCAACTGTATTCATGTCTCGTGGAATGTTCAGGTATTGAATAGATTCAAAAGACCTTTCCAGAACACAAACTCGTCGAAAGAGACAGAGTAAAGTGGGGTCACAGATAGCGTAGACCCGGTTGAGATGAGAAACCACTAGTTGCGAATCCATATGGATAACAATATGGTTCATGCCGAAGGAAAGAGCTTCGGTTAGGGTTCCAATCACCGCTTGATACTCTGTGGCATTGTTGGTAGCGAATCCTAGGAAAGTTCCTCCTGAGCTAATAAGCTCGCTGGTTGGGGAATAAAGTACCCAATATTCCGAAGCAATGTTACGGGTATGCCGGTTGGTGCTGTCTGTGAATCCATAGCAAGTTGCCATCTGCACATGCAGACAAAACATGGTATAAGAAACGAAACAAGACCTAGACACACTAAAACAAAAGCGTCACACCACACAAAACACACATGCCATGTACAATATATACAAGATATCTATGCGTGAAATGTTCAGGAATAGTACCTCTTCAGGTAGAGCCCGTTGCGGGGCTCACCCAAAGATATCCCATCATAGTCCTCTAGTTCATAGGCTCCCTTCTCCTAGAACACGTTTCAATATGTACGGTCCGTGCCACCTGGACTTGAACTTACCTGCCCCCAACTTATCGTGCTTTTGGTCGTATGTGAGGACCAAATCACCCTCGTTATAGATGCAGGGTTTGACCGAACTATTGTATTGTGCCTTGATGCACTTCTTGTGTGCTTCGTTGGAAAGAGCAGCATCGCGGCGGGTGTCGTCAAGTTTTTCTAGGTCAAGGAATCTCTCTTCCTCGGTAGTGGTGTTCAGAAGAAGTTCAACTGCGAGTTTGAGTGATGGAATCTCGCACTCTATTGGTAGGACTACCTCCAACCCATAAAATAACTGAAATGGTTTAAATCTGTTGGCAGTCTTAACAGAGGTCCAGTATGCCCATAGTGCAGAAAAGAGCATGTTGTGCCAGTTAGACTTGTGCGTATCCACCATGTGTTGAATCATGGTTTTCAAGACCTTGTTGATGGCCTCTACTTGTTCGTTGGACTATGGGTAGTGAGGGGTTGAGTTTTCATAACGAAAACCCAATCTGGCGCTCAATTCATCAACCATGTGGTTCTAAAAGTGAGATCCATGGTCAGTGACTATGGCTTGTGGAACTCTAAACCATGAGATAACATGATTAAACATGAAGAGTGCAACGGTTTTTCCATTGTCAGTGGACGTAGGCATAGGCTTCGACCCATTTTGTAAAGTAATCCACGGCTACTATGACGTAACCATGCCCCCCGGCCGAGGTAGGATTACAGTGCATGAAATCAATGCCCCATTTTGCAAAGGGGCCAACGACAATAACCGGGTGTAATGGGGCTAGGTGGGTGCGCCTTTTTCTTTGAAAATGCTGGCATGGGGGACATTTTTTAATGGCCTCAATACAATCTTTAAAGATGGATGGCCAGTAATATCCCGTGCATAGGATCTTCTGGGCTGTAGCCATCCCAGAGAGATGACCGCCGCAAGCCCCAGAGTGACAATCATTTAAGACGTGTTCATCCTCCTCATGTGTTAGACATCGTCGAAGAACCAGATCAATACCATGATGATACAGGGCATCGCTAACGATCAAGTAATACTTGGCGTGGTGGAGGATACGAAGACAATCATCATGAGACAATTGGGGGTTGAAACGTTGGTTTTGAATATATAAAGTAATATCTCCATACCACGGGTCAGACGTGCTGATAAGGAACAATAGTTCATCTGGAAGAGAATCATTGGGCTCAGATCCTAAATTGACACGGGGAAGATCGCAAATGAGCTCGGAAAAAACCAAAGACTTCTTAGACTTGGATTTCTCAAAGAGGAGGTCGAACTCTTGAAGTATCACGATCTAGCGCGAATACTTGCCCCCAAGTACTTGGCGTGTCAAAACATGGTACATGGGGTTCGAGTCGGTGATGATGGTGGTGGTGCAGAGCAATATGTAATGACAGAAATTTTGTACAGCAATGACTGCCGCGAGAGCGAGTTTCTCGACATGAGAGTTACGAGTTTCAGAGTCAATAAGACCCTTACTAAGGTAATATATCACATGTTCCTGGGCGTTGTTGTCCTCCTGTACCAAGACCATGACGATCGTGGTGGCAGAAGCGACAAGATAAATAATGTAATCTTTGTAGTAATTGGGCGGTTGGAGAACAGGGGCATGCGTAATGGCATGTTTCAGACTATCAAAGGATTTTTGCGCTTGATCGTACCAAATGAATGGGATGCCCTTCTTGAGTAGGCTCATATAACTCTGCATCTTTTGAGCGAAATTACAGACAAAATGCCGTAGGTAAGTTGCCTTCCCTTGAAAATTTTGTAGTTCCGTAAAGTCAGTAGGAGGTGGGAGAGAAACAATGGCTTCCACCTTCAAGGGATCAATGCAGATCCCGTCCTTTGAAACGATAAAACCTAGGAGGCATCCGGACTCAACGCAGAAGATACACTTGTGAGGGTTTAGGCGAATGTTATACCGCCTGCATCTGAGGAATACGACCGTCATATGATCAATGTGGAACTCACGCTGTCGTGAATGGGTAGGGATGATCAATGTGGAACTCACACTGCCATGAATGGGCAGGTAAGTCATCGAGGTAAGGTTCCACGAAGTCCTTCACATCATGAAAAGTGTATGACATGGCCCGCTGGAATGTGGCACCAACATTTTTGAGACCAAAAGGGATATTGCAATAAGAAAATGTGCCCCAAGGACAGATGAAAGATGTCTTATGTTGGTTGGCCGGGTGGATCTCAATTTGGTTGTAACCAAAGAAGCCATCCATGAATGAAAAGATGACACTTCCAGCACAATGGTCTATGATCTGATCGATAAAGGGAGTGGGGTAGTTGTCCTTAGGACAAGCCTTGTTCAAATCCCGATAATCAACATAGACATGAATGGTGCCCTGCTTCTTAGCCACAGGGACGACATTTGAGACCCATTATGTTAATGGAACAGGGTATATAAAGCCAACCTTTAAGAGCTTTTGAATTTCTGCCTTAATTGCCGCAATTTTTTGAGGGTGTACCGGTCGTAACTTTTGGCGGACTGGTTTAACATCGGGATAGGTTTTGATTTCATGTGAAACAATAGTAGGGTCTATCCCAGGCATTTCCTCGTAGGTCCAAGCAAACACGTCTCAGAATTGCTTGAATAAGGCCGTAAAAGTAGTAATCTCTTCAGGGGAACATATCTGGCCTAAACGAATATGTTCCACTACACCAGGGGTAACCGAGATGTCAATTGGGGTGGTGGCTTCGATGTTTTCCAAGTTTCCCTCAGTGGCTGTATGACACATGAGTATTTGGGACTGAGGGTAAGGGTAGAAATCTGGTGTAAAAATGGTGGTGATGCTGTTCTCTACAGAATCCAATGGGGGAAGGAAAGACGATCGATGGTGGAGGTCTTCCCACGGAGGGTCATCCGCACTCATAATATCCACAATGGACTCGTTAGACGAAAAATTCTGAAGCAGAGGATCGGGTAAGGGTGACGTCCGCTGTAGAGAATAGGATGTAGAGGCCACAACCAAGTGGTCCTCAAGTGCTGACTGGATAGACTCGTAAGTGAGTTCAGCGGGTGAAAGAGGCATAATATCTCCAATCAAGTGCATGGTGGCTTCATCAGGAACAAGACATTGGTCGTTAGAGTTGGGGAGAGATGAAATCCTAGAGGAGATCATGTTCACCATGGAAACATGATTAGGGGGATCCGAGGTTGGAAAGATGCCCATAAGAGATGAGTCTTTTATGAGGATGACCCCCGCGCTCTTATACAGTTACGAAGATTGTCCAAGTAATGGGACATTATTGCCGGGATGAGTAGCAGTGTCTGGTATGCAGAAGTCCAGTTGGTCGATAGTGACAATTCCGCCTTGGTGGGGGAATTGCACTATGCGGAAGATGGAAGACACGACCGCAGTCATGGTGTAAAACCAATTACAACCAAGTAAGAGATTATAATCCAAAGGGGCTGCAACTACTTCCACGTTAATGGTTGCGGTTTGACCACCCAACTTGACTGCTAAGGCTTGTAATAGCCCATGGGGTTGAAAGTCACGATCGTCGAATGATTTAAAGGTAGTGGGAGAGTGGTTTAACTTGGGAGAACCAATGTCTCTCCAACACGATATCGACATGACCGAGGTAGAGGCACCTTCGTCTAAGACAGTACAATGGATTGTATTCCCAACAATCTTCGTGGCAACTTGAAATGTCAATTAGTGGGAAAGCCTCAGTTTAAAATACTCGATACGGAACATGATTGTATTAGAGGAATCCGGATCAACCGCGCCAATGGTAGCGAGAAGAGTCTTGCACTAATCGGGACAGTTCTGCAAGACCTCTAGCGTCGACATAGCACAAGGAGCTTGTGCCAAGTCCTCTACAATGTTGTAGTTTTGAGCTGCCCGAGCATTAGTATTGAAAAATGCTTTTCGAATCATGCTTTTGGGCAGACGCAACTCTGACTCTAAAGAAGGCTTCTGTAATGTCCCTTCTTAAGTATTTTATTAAAATGACAAATTTTTCACTTTTTTCCCTAATTCTACCTTTGACTAGTTTTGATGCCTAGGTCTCCAAATTGCTCCAAATGCTCCCAAATATTCTGAGGAGGTGTATGAATGATATTAAGACTTGATTATGATGTTCAGGGATGATTTAAGACCATTAAAACACTTCTTAAAACTCCTTTAATATTCTGGTCAATGTATGGTATTTTACTAGCAATTTCTCTTTGACTAGTATTGGTCCCTTGGTATCCAAATGACTCCAAATTCTCCCAAATTGATACAGAAGGTACTTGGATGATATTAAGAAATATTTATAATGTTTATGGATGCTCTGGAGTGTTCATATTAATTTTTGCAACTCCTCTTTCAAATCTGGTCAAGATAGGGATTTTTACTAGTAAATTGTGGTTCAAATCCCTTAGGGGTAAATGATGAAAATGACTTTCCAAATGCACTCAATACAACTCGAATTTCTGAATGGAATCATGGGAAATATAAAGGAAATAAAAATGAATTCATATGAATCACCATTCAGCTTTTAATTTCTGCTATAAATCCCTTAAATCAGATGCAAAAAGACTAGTTTCAACATTGGGGGAAATGGCATTAAATCTTCTTCAAATGGTATTAAACTGATCAAAATGACTCTAAATTATTAAGTACTGAACATGAAAATTATGCAGCTCATAAATCACAGTCCATGAATCATAAATACATCAGATGAATGATGTTTCATTCGAATACATCAATACATCATTGCTATACATCAAGGTAGTGGGGAAATGGCACCATTCTTTCATTAACAATCAGATTTATACATTTTCACTTGGAATTTCGACCTGCAACTTTCTGAAGATGAATAAAAGAGTATTTAATTCATATTACAAAATAAATGGGGCATTATAATCTCCCCCAAAGAGTACAATAGCTCACCAAAAACGCCCTCCCTTAAGGAGCAATAATATGCAATGAAAATTGGAAATGGTTGAGTGAGTGAGTCGCAATAGAAGAAACCACGAGCTTCCCTGTAGCTTACAACTACAAATAAATACTCCATTAAATCTCCATGAAAGACCTGAATGTCCTCTCCAAACACCAACTTGGATGGGAATCTTTCACCCTCAAAATTGGCTAAGACAAGAAACTAGTCATCCACTAGCTCCTCTCTCACAAATGCAATTGAAAATTCTAAAAATGATCAAAAGATGCTATTATTCTTTGTTCATGACTTTTATAAACTTATCATGTCCTACATGGGTCGAATTCCTTCCAAGAGATTCATGCCAACTCAAGTTGGGAAGAGATTCCCAAGTATGCCACTTGTCCTTCCCATAGCTCCCTAACTCACTTGAGCACCCTATTGGAGGCTATTTGTAATGTACCTTGTTAGGAATTTTATTAAAATGGCAATTTTCCACTTTTTTTTCCCTAGTTCGACCTTTGACTAGTTTTGATCTCTAGGTCCCAAATTTGCCCCAAATGATCCCAAATCTTCTGAGAAGGTATATGAATGATGTTAGAACATAAATATGTGTTTCAGGGATTCCTTTGGACCTTTAAAATACTTCTGCAAATTCTCTTTCAATTCTGGTCAATGTAGGTAACTTTACTAGTGATTTCCCTTTGACTAGTATTGGTCTCTAGGTCTCAAATTGACTCCAAATGCCTTCAAATATTCAAGGAAGGTGTATGAATGATATTAGGACTTGAATATGATGTTCAGGGATGACATATGGCCAGAAAAATACCTCTTCAAACTCTCTTAATATTCTGGACCAAGTATGCAATTTTACTAGTAATTTGGGGTTCAAATCCCCCTGGGGTAAGTACTGAAAATGGCTTCCCAAATGCCTCCAAACCCACTCAAATTTTTGAACAGATGTAGGGAATGTATTATGGATCTTATTAAGGTCTCATGTGCACCATTAATTTATTATTATATCTGTTCCAACCCTCTCCCATTCAACTGCAAAAATCACCAATTCGACCCTTGGGGAAATGGCACTATTTCTTCTCCCAATGCAATTAAACTGAGTAAAAATACTTCAAATGCTCAAGTACAGTACATGAAACTTGTAAAATACATCCATGGCAGTCCATTAATCACAAATTCATCATAGAATCATCCATTAATTCGAAATCATCAGCATTACATTGATTCACAACAAGGTAGTGGGGAAATGGCACTGTTCTTTCATTAAAATTGAGATTTATACATTTCTACTTGGAATTTTGACCTAAAAATTTCTGGAGATGAAGAACGCCACTTGTACAACAATTCCTAGTCTCCCACTTCCACCAAATCACATGTGGAAGCATCTTAGCTTCCCTAACACCCTTGAGCGCCCTCTTGGAGTCTATTTTTAGCCCTGACACGTCATATATGTCATATGTCAGCCTTCAGGTCTGATTTGTGTCATAGGTGTCATAGCATCTTTATCATTGTTGTCATAGAGCTAGGGAATATAGCCCAAGTGTCTCACTAGATCCAAATTGCCTCTTCCTCTTCCATGGGAGTTACTCTTCCTCTATATTTCGACCTTGGATGAATCATGCCATGAATAATACCTTTTGGACTCCCCCAAGTATGTTACCATTCACCTTGAATTCAAATTGGTGAGAGAATGATTCCAAGTGTAGTGGGGAAATCTAGCCATATGTGGGTCCCACTTCCTCCATGTGTCTTCATGATCAAATGCCACTTTGATTTTCACTTGTATATATTTATTTATATCATTTATTAAATATTTATGCCATTCTAATGTTCAAACATCATTTATTATCCCCCTTATTCCAAATCCCAAAGCTTCCACCCCAAACCTAGGAAACTAGTAATTTTCCTCCTTGGCAATTATTTGACCTTTAGCATCAATTTGACAAAATCTAATGAATATGGCCAATTTGCTTAGGCCAGTGTGACCCAATGCCAAATTTGGGACATGACAAATCCTCCCTTCCCAATATTGCTTGTCCTCAAGCAATTTCAAACATGGGTGTTGAAGAACCTGCTTTCTATATAATTCATTGAAGTTTCCATTGAATTTCTCAACCTTGAGTCCTTGAGTTTCCATGAAGATTTTAGAGAGGAACCACCATGCTTGCTGCTGCACTACTTTGATAAAATTCACTTTATTAGGTGGGAAATCCATCTCCCATACTGCTTGTTTCCCCAAAAAGTTTGAAACCAATGAGATAAAAATTATTCTAGGGTCCCATTGCTTGTATTGCACCCCAACAATTAAGAGTGCTCTCCAACCCATACCATCAGATAAGAGGATTCCTGGATCCCATTTTCTTGTATGCATTCTTCCAAACATCATGAGTACAAAATATATATCATCAAAGTTCATAACAACATAATGAAAATGAACATCAAGAATATGCTTCATCAAAGAATCATGAAAGCGCTTATACCTCCAAGCAAGTAGACCGCCATTTTCCAAGTGCATACAAGCATCAAGTAACCAATCAAATATGCTCCAATGACATATGTGAGGATCCCATGTCCTATAATGATGATCCAAAAGGATGTGATATGCATCAAAATATTCAGCCATGTATTCTTTCATCCAAGAAGTGGATGAAGAATCTCCACTAAAATCTGAACCAAATAATGAGCAAAAAAAAACAAGAAGACTTCAAATGACTCAAAGAAGTCTCAGCCATACATCCATGAATGTGAGAATCATAAAGATATAACAAAGTATGTGGCTGCCAACAAAAATGTTCTCCAATCATAAACCTATTCACCCAAGTGTTGGATGAAGTTCCTCCAACATCAAATGAACCAAGTGTTGAGCAAGAAAAACCATGAGTCTTCAAGTGACTCAAATGCATATCATAGGTGCATCCAGGTAGATGTGCATCATCATAAAGTAACAAAGGATGCAGCTGCAAATGTGAATAAGAATGTGCTCCAACCGTGTCATGATTATAGAAATCAATTTTAGGAGTTCCATACTCCTCATGTGGCACCATAAAAAAGAACCCTTTCACCCATTCTTCATTGAGACTAATGCAACAAAACATGTAATTTTAGGATGTAGGAGAATGAACTAACTCACCCAAATGATCAAAAAGTGTAGAAGTTTCATCATGGGAAGGATCCATATGGGTAGTATCATGCAGCTCCTTCAAAAGTGTGAAACCTTTGTTGTAGATTAGTTCAAATGTAGAGGAGTCATGCTCTTCTTTAAAAATTGCATAACCTTCATCAAGAGACAATTCAAGTTCCTTTTCCACCACATCAAGTGTTTGGATCTCTTCAAGTTCATCTTCAAACACATCAAGCATATTCAAATTTCCACATTTCTCATGATCCACCATGCCATGAGAATCCTCCAAACAATCTACCATTTGACAATCTGAGACATAGGAAGAAAAACAAGTATCTTGCAAATTTTCAAGAAGTTGCTGATTTTGAATTGTGAGCTTATGATTATCCTCATTATTCTTCAAGTATGCATCATGTAACAATTCATTAAGCTCAAAAAAATGGTTTCTATAAAAAATCAAAGACATGAAATTACGTTTGATGTGGCACATTGCTCTTTGAATCTTCTCCATGTCTTCAAGGAAGGATGTTTCCTCCAATGAAGTAGCTCTCCAATAAGAATTTGACACCAATGCTTGAGTGTCATGGAGAATGATAAGGGACTCTTGGATATTCTTTTCATTCATCTTTAAGGACCCTTCAAGAAAATGAGGCTCTTGAAAATGATCCTCCTCATCTTCTTCCTTCTTACTTGGACCAACTTCATGAAGCTCAAGTGGTGATGGGGAAGTTGATCTTGTTTCTTATTCAACTGCTACAAGGTCTTCATTTTCATGCTTAAGGGAATTTTGGCTTGCAGCAATACTGTCAAAAGTAATCTCTATGTCACCAACATAGATATGTGAGCACCCATCATTAGTCACCCCTTCATAGTTCAAGCATCCATCAGTAGATGTTCTTGGTTTCATTTCCAAGGTAGAATGTGTCTCGAAATGATCTTCAATATTTTCAAGAGAATATTCTTCATGCTCATGTGATGTCTCTTCATCTTTTCCAGATTCAGTTGGGAGTGACTTTTGATCCTCTTCATGTACTGCTTCTTCTACTTCACCTATTTCAAAACTAGGTGGTTCATGGGTCTCCTCCTTTTTCTCCTTCAAGTAAGCTGATGCATTTTTCCCCTTGGTTTTCTTAAGATCAATATATTTTATCCATAGTTGGATAGAAAAAAATCCGAATCCTTTCATAATATGATTGTTCATGTCTTCAAATATTTGTTTCATGATTTTTATATGCTCCTCACCATCATATGAGGTTCCCTTTTCATCCCTAGTCATAGTTTCCTAAAAAAATTGCTCTTCTTCTCCTACTTTTTTTCCTCTTCAACAAAAAGCACTTTTTGGTTTCAATATATAATGGTGGTCCATGAATTCTTTCCTCATGAACATCAGACCACATCAGGTGCCAAGATCATGCTCTGATACCAGTGTAATGTCCCTTCTTAAGTATTTTATTAAAATGGCAATTTTTTTTCTTCGCTTTTTTCCCTAATTCGACCTTTGACTAGTTTTGATGCTTAGGTCTCCAAATTACTCCAAATGCTCCAAAATATTTTGAGGAGGTGTATGAATGATATTAATACTTG
Organism: Larix kaempferi; assembly: GCA_027924585.1. Classification (NCBI taxonomy): domain Eukaryota; kingdom Viridiplantae; phylum Streptophyta; class Pinopsida; order Pinales; family Pinaceae; genus Larix; species Larix kaempferi. The sequence goes on along the minus strand of BSBM01000241.1, from coordinate 5,029,104 downwards.
ATTATGATGTTCATGGATGATTTAATACCATTAAAACACTTCTTAAAACTCCTTTAATATTCTGGTCAATGTATGGTATTTTACTAGCAATTTCTCTTTGACTAGTATTGGTCCCTTGGTCTCCAAATGAATCCAAATTCTCCCAAATTGATACAAAAGGTACTTGGATGATATTAATAAATATTTATAATGTTTATGGATTCTCTGGAGTGTTCATATGAATTCTGCAACTCCTCTTTCAAATCTGGTCAAGATAGGGATTTTTACTAGTAAATTGTGGTTCAAATCCCCTAGGGGTAAATGATGAAAATGACTTTCCAAATGCACTCAATCCAACTCAAATTTCTGAATGGGAGTAGGGGACATATAAATGAAATTAACATGAACTCATATGAATCACCATTCAACTTTTAATGTCTGCTATAACTCCCTTAAATCAGATGCAAAAAGACTAGTTTCAACCTTGGGGGAAATGGCATTAAATCTTCTTCAAATGGTATTAAACTGATAAAAATGACTCCAAATGCTTAAGTACTGAAAATGAAACTTGTGAAGATCATAAATTAAATTACATGAATCATAAATAAATCAGAGGAATGATCTTTCATTCGAATACATCAATACATCATTGCTATACATGAAGGTAGTGGGGAAATGGCACCATTCGTTCATTAACAATAAGATTTATACATTTCCACTTGGAATTTCGACCTGAAACTTTCTGAAGATGAATAAAAGAGTATTTAATTCATATTACAAAATAAATGGGGCATTATAAGCTCCCCCAAACAGTACAATAGCTCACCAAAAATGCCCTCCCTCAAGGAGCAAGAATATGCAATGAAAAATGGAAATGGTTGAGTGAGTGAGCCGCAATAGAAGAAACCACGAGCTGCCCTTGTAACATCCCTCATTTTCGACCTAATAATTTATATAAATTATGTGAATGGCCCTGGTGAAGAGCTCAAGGACAAGGCCTCACTAGTGGACCTTGAAACTATTGTTATGATTCCTAAGTGTTATTTAAGACTAAAATCCCTAAGTTGTAGGAGACAAAAAGATGGCAACACAACAACGCCAGACATCCAATACCATTAGAGAGAGGTCCATTTGACGAATAGACTTTAAAGTTCTAGTTAGGCAATTCAATGCAGGTAAAAATAAAATGGAAAAATAATCATAGGGTGGGATAGAAAGAAGGTTACTTCGTAAAGTAACCTTATGAACTACCTTATACAAAAGGAGTTCTAGAGAATTGAGAGAACTCCTAAAGCAAGCCTAATTAATTAATTGTGATATTTGTATAAATTGATAAACACAACCTAATAAACTAAGGTATGGATATACTTAGTATAATTATAGTCATGGGATGACTATTATTAAGTTCTAGGTATATTTTATTATAATGAGATATTTATTATTTTGCTTCAGAAGAAATCTTCTTAACAAAGACAAAATTTAATAGTTATATATATATATGTGTGTGTGTGTGTGTGTAAAATTGGTTGTGGTAACTATTTAGATATTATATATATATATATATATATATATATATATATATATATATATATATATATATATATATATCTATCTAAATATGTGTCCTATATATATAGGTAAGAGTAATCAATAGTTGTGATAATTAATAAATAAATTTTGGGAACACTTAAATGTATAAATATCATATAAAGGTATATGAGAGAATTTCTAAGTATTGGCGAGGATCAAAATTAATATCGATATATACCAAAAGATGAACAAATAAATAGACAAATAACCTATTTAGTAAGTTAGTAATTCTTGTAATTTCCTAAGGATCCAAAACGAATGTTGTCAAGTCCAAGGTGGACTCCGTCAATGGAGAAAAATCCTGTAATTTTTGATTATTGTCCATGTGAAGGATAACACCATTTCCATGTTATTTACGTATAGTTAAAAGAGTGGTAGTAAGGAGCTCGATGAGAGTTTGGGAAATTGGTCACGCCTACATAACTCGGCACTAACAGTAATAAAGTTCTCATGACTACCTCCTCATAACTCTCGGCATTGAAACTTAACCACTCCACTTCCCCATGATCTGCTATTGAAATTAGACAAACTGTGAAGATGGGGTTACCTTCGTAGATTGCGCTTTGAGGAACGCCCTTCTCTAGGATCGCTGCCACATGTTTTCATACTGTGAACCAAGTGTGCGTATTGTAGGACAACTGTTATTTGGTTAGTTGATGCCTCTAGTGTAACATTTAAATATCTGCGAGTGGGTGAAGGCGGTATTCTTCTATGGGGATTGGACAGTCGATAAGGTTTGGGGGAGTTTACTCTAAGGAGGTGTTAGCTGTACAGAGCCACGAGAGGGGGCGAAATATTGTCCATAGCTCCTGAATGAGGTTCTATTACTTCTTTGTGACTTTTGTGGACAACGTAAGGTTTAAGGAGAAACATGCGACTTCCCATAGCTCGGACGACCCTCCAGGAGAAATCGATCCCACACCTTCTCGATTGGACGAGTTACAATAGGGAAGGATAACAGGTGTAGCTACAAAGAATTTTAATCTCTGCACATTTTCGGAGAGAGCTGTCATGGCATGGAAGAGATCCGAACCACTAAACCCTATCATTGGTATTGTGGGCTACTAGGAAAATATGGAAGTCACATTAGTTTTGAAAAGGCGTTATCAAATGAAGATACAGAACCCTGATTCAAGGTATCATCGTATCCCTGCATGATAATTTTATATTTTTCTATTTCTCTTTCCTATTGATTAACCTCTACCCCGGAACATCTCTCTCCCAAGATTTATGCGTACCAAAACACTTAGTGGTAGGGTATATTCAACATTTGATTCTTAATCTGCTCTGGAATTTTTATTATTCAAAGCTTGTAGGTTAAAATGCTTCTGCATACTCCTTGAATTATAGTAAATACATAATCTCTATTGATATAAAATAAAGGAAAATTTCGCACAAATGGAGTCTAAACCAATCGCAGATCTTCGGAAATCCCTTTGATAGGAAACTTAGGTTCTAAGAAGATGTGAAATGAAAATAGTTCGGTATGGTTTTTTGTCATATATAAAATAGATGCGTATTGGTATGAACTATGCAATCTATTTTTATAGATTTCACTTACGTACCAAATGTATTAATACATTGGCCTATGTAAATTTATTTACGGGTTTGCCAAAATGTAGATGTTAAAAGATAAATCGCCCATGTAACTTATGTTGGAGGGAATATAAATGTATATACAATAATACATCTTTGTAAAATTAAATCATTTCAAGTTTAAATGAAAACGTTTATAAACAAAAAAAGTATACTCTGTTCATGTCTACCTTTTTAATTACCTTGATCTGGTGTATAGAGTAGGAATTGTGCAAGGATCACTTTTGGTGTTGATGTATATGTTCTAAAATTAGTCACAGCAGATCTAATGAACAAGTAAATCAATCACAACAGATGAACATAGAAAATATGGTGCAAAACTGTGCAAAACATGCAGCAGTGCTCAATATCCCAATAAGGGTGAATGAATTACAATAGAATACAATTTCTGTCAATGAGCAATTCGAATTGACTAAGTAGGCCATTCGAATCACTGAATAGAGTAGCTTGACTCTATCTAGGAGTCCTCATCAATCATCGGTGGTGCTCATCAATCACAATAACCAGTCATCCAGGTGTCAAACTGAGTCTAACTGAGTGTAATAAATGTAACTGAAGTGTGTAGCACTGATATAGGATCTGGAGGCTCAGTGGGGGCACATGGGAGGCTAACTGAAGTCAGAACAAGTCACCTAATCAAACTGGAGGTCAAACGGAAGTGATACAGTCAGTCGGGAGTGAAACTAGCCTCAAATCAGGGAGAATCGGAGCTAACTGAATGTAACTGGAGTGGAACTGCAGTGGTAGGTGAACAAGTGCGCCCTTCTCTGGCAGTAGGTGAGAAGTGGGCGCCTTTCAGCTTAGGAGGGCTAAAAATCTGTGGTAAGTGGCTCCCGGGTGTTAGAAGAAGGTGGATAAGGTGCTGGAGGCATCAAACTGGTGACTGGGATGCATGCCTGTGCATGCAAAACCCTAGATTCTGCATATCCCGAAATAGATCATGCAGGATCCCGAAATAGATGATGTATCCCGAAATAGATGATGTGGATATCGGAACACCCCCCCTCAAGCTAGACTATGATGTGCCAACAAAAATAATGTGGGGCCCTGGTAACTAAGACCAAAGGTCACCCCAATACAATAATCCAAAAACTAATAACAGTCAATAAACCGAGGAAATGGGGAAAACCTCATGGGAAAAATACCCCCCCTCAAAATAGACTGTAGTACACCAAAAGATTAATTGCTCCAAAATCAAGTAGATATGTCTGGAGGTATCTTACTCTTGGGAGTAAATGGATCATGCTCCAAAAACATGTGCTTGAATTCTCCATCAGTGGATGCAAGCGAATGTGGAGACTTTAAGAACTTGCTCTTCATACCGAAAAAGGTGAGAACAAATCTGAAAATATGAGGATGATCCTGGAACCTGTGATTCGAACCAAGTGAGGTAGGAATAGCTCCAATCGGATCAAATAGATCTTGAAACTTGAACTTCTTATCAATAGAAGTTAAATCAGCTCCAAAAATAGATGAATGGTTTCTTGAGATGTCCTTTGAACCAACAAGGGTGAGATCAAAACCAAAATCAGCAAAAAGTGCATGAGAATTGAACTCAAGCGAATGGTAGTGCTCTTCATCTTCATTAAAACTCTGAGAAACTTTGCAAATGATAGAACATAAGTTTATAGAAGGCATGCAATCAAGGAGGGCGAATGCTTCACCTCCAAGATCATATTTTACCTCCAAAACATGAAGTAGATCATTATTCTGCATGCCGACAAACTCATGTGAAAGAGAGGATTCAAGAACCTCTTCGGAATCTAGAGTATGAGCTTGTTTATCTTGCTCAGAATTCGAAATAGAAGACTTTGAGAGAATGAGTGTTGAATCTACAGTTTCTTCTTCATCTTGAACGATTGTTGAGGCCAACACATGATCGAAAAGAACACATAAGGAGATCTCACTGGGCTTGTTCTCCAAAAGGCTAGCATGATCCTCTTCTTCCTGCTTTCCAAATTCTCTATCAAGTTGGACCCATAGATCACTTGGATTTTCAGCAGTCTTATTGAGGTAGCGCATACAAGGAGACATAGCAAGACATATTGCTCCAAAAGCTCTGTCACAATCATTGAGCCAATCATTCTCCTCTTCATCGGAATAAAAAACTCTTGTATTACCAATGCACATATCAAAAAGACATTGTCTCTTCAAGAATGCAATCATCTTTGGTTTCCATTCATCATAGTTGAATGGAGTAAGAATATTTTGTGAAGAATAAGTCTCCATCTTTGCATTAGCGAATGCACATGGAGGAAGTAAGAAACCTACAAATCACACACAAACAAACACTATGTTTTCATCCTTGCATGCACATGAGCGAATGCACATGAGATTTTGCATGCCGCTGCTGAAATATATTTGTGAGCAAAGATTGCTCTCTCTTCATGTAGAACACCTGTAGAAAAGAAATCTTGTCCCTGTCATGGCTCTGATACCATGTAAAATTAGTCACAGCAGATCTAATGAACAAGTAAATCAATCACAACAGATGAACATAGAAAATATGGTGCAAAACTGTGCAAAACATGCAGCAGTGCTCAATATCCCAATAAGGGTGAATGAATTACAATAGAATACAATTTCTGTCAATGAGCAATTCGAATTGACTAAGTAGGCCATTCGAATCACTGAATAGAGTAGCTTGACTCTATCTAGGAGTCCTCATCAATCATCGGTGGTGCTCATCAATCACAATAACCAGTCATCCAGGTGTCAAACTGAGTCTAACTGAGTGTAATAAATGTAACTGAAGTGTGTAGCACTGATATAGGATCTGGAGGCTCAGTGGGGGCGCATGGGAGGCTAACTGAAGTCAGAACAAGTCACCTAATCAAACTGGAGGTCAAACGGAAGTGATACAGTCAGTCGGGAGTGAAACTAGCCTCAAATCAGGGAGAATCGGAGCTAACTGAATGTAACTGGAGTGGAACTGCAGTGGTAGGTGAACAAGTGCGCCCTTCTCTGGCAGTAGGTGAGAAGTGGGCGCCTTTCAGCTTAGGAGGGCTAAAAATCTGTGGTAAGTGGCTCCCGGGTGCTAGAAGAAGGTGGATAAGGTGCTGGAGGCATCAAACTGGTGACTGGGATGCATGCCTGTGCATGCAAAACCCTAGATTCTGCATATCCTGAAATAGATCATGCAGGATCCCGAAATAGATGATGTATCCCGAAATAGATGATGTGGATATCCAAACATATGTAACTTCGGAATGTATTTCATTTATATATTTATTGTACTCCTATAGAGATGTATTATTCCTCTATACGGAAGTGTCGTCATTTGTATTGACAAGTGTCGCAAGTATGTTAACTTGTCGATGGGTTATTAGACCACCTTGTAAAGTGTCGGCCCGATATAATGTAATATTAAGTTATTGTACCTAGCTAGACAAGTCGGCCCCATAAGGTTATTGGGCAAATAGGACAAGTATAAATAGAGATCGGGAGATCTCTATTTGGATCACTCAGAACTCACACTTCCTTCACTCGAAAAGTGGCGCACTTGTGAGGAGGAGGATCAACTGCTAAGTGTTAAAATTCAATATGCTAAGACAGAAAATAGCAGCATTGCATTCCATTTCACAATAATAGCATATACAAGATCATTGAAGAAACAACAAGCACAGCATAAACACAAGAGACACAAATTTATCCTGGGAAACCCTCATGGGGTAGAAAACCCAGTAAAGCTTCCTCAATATAGATGACCAACAAAATACAAAGATGTAACCCTGAGCATCAGCTCCTCCTTCTCCATAGCAGATCTCTCCTCCACAAGTGCGCCACTCTCAAGTGAGTGAGTGTGTCAAATGAGGAATACACCTCCTCTATTTATACACTACTTCGACTTGTCTTTTACACAAGACACGTAGGCTCGTATTTAACCATTGGGTTAAATACCCCACTACAACTGACTGGGCCGACCCCTCTAGGGTGGTCTAATAACCCTTTGACCCACATAACACATATAGGGCCGACCTCCACTAGGGAAGTCAAATAACCCGAGTTACCACATTCCGATGGAGGAATAAACATCTCCGGATATACAATAAGATCTTTACGGAGGAATGAAACATCTCCGGAATAATAAAGTACAATTATAATATTCTTTGAAGTTACAATATCTCAACACTCCCCCTTAACAAGAAGGATATTATAACAGCATCTGCACGAACAAGGAGTCATCAACATGATACATCTATAAATCATTGGAAGCTTTCTCAACATCATCAGTAACTCGAGCAGTTACTGGAACATCTTCAATACTGGAACATCAACATCTTCAGTACTGAGTTTTTATCTTCTGTAGCACTTCGAATAGCTACAACAACATCAACATCTGGATCCTCATGATCATCAGCATCGTCATCATACGATCATCAGCATCGGGATCATCTCGATCTATAGCCTCTGGATCATCTCGCTCTACAACATCTGGATCATCACGATCTACAACATCTGGATCATCTCGATCTACAGCATCTGGATCATCACAATCTACAGCATCAGCATCTGGATCATTTGCATTAGTATCCACACTGATACATCTATCATCAAAAGCATGTATTCTCACTAATACATCTATCATCAAAAGCATGTATTCTCACTAATACATCTATCATCAAAAACATGTATTCTCACTAATACATCTATCATCAAAAGCATGTATTCTCACTAATACATCTATCATCAAAAACATGTATTCTCACTAATACATCTATCATCAAAAGCATGTATTCTCACTAATACATAGCAGCATATCCTGCAACACACACAATCATATTACAGGATGATCAATCCCGCTCTCTTTAGGACATAGGTCCATGGATGATATAATCCAGTCATGTACCTTTTGAACCGAGGTCCAAGGACGATCCAGTCCTACCATGTACCTTTTGAACCGAAGTCCAGGGATGATCCAGTCCTATCATGTACCTTTTGAACCGAGGTCCAGGGACGATCCAGTCCTATCATGTACCTTTTGAACCGAGGTCCAGGGATGATCCAGTCCTATCATGTACCTTTTGAACCGTGGTCCAGGGACGATCCAGTCCTATCATGTACCTTTTGAATCGAGGTCTAGGGACGATCCAGTCCTATCATGTACCTTTTAAACCGAGGTCCAGGGACGATCCAGTCCTATCATGTACCTTTTGAACCGAAGTCCAGGGATGATTCAGTCCTATCATTCAATTCTCGGAGACCTCATGTCTACGGCTCAATTCATAGGACCAAAGTTCGAGGACGATCCAATCCCCTTACCTGTTCATTCAGGATTTTTATTCTCGGAGACATCTTGTCTACGGCTCAATTCACAGGACCAAAGTCCGAGGATGATCCAATCCCCTTACCTATTCATTCAGGATTTTGTTCTCGGAGACATCTTGTCTACGAATTAATTCACAGGACCAAAGTCCGAGGACGATCCAATCCCTTACCTGTTCATTTAGGATTTTTATTCTCGGAGACATCTTGTCTACGGCTCAATTCACAAGACCAAAGTCCGAGGACGATCCAATCCCCTTACCTGTTCATTCAGGATTTTGTTCTCGGAGACATCTTGTCTACGGCTCAATTCACAGGACCAAAGTCCGAGGACGATCCAATCCCCTTACCTGTTCATTCAGGATTTTGTTCTCGGAGACATCTTGTCTACAGCTCAATTCACAGGACTAAAGTCCGAGGAAGATACAATCCCCTTACCTGTTCATTCAGGATTTTGTTCTTGGAGACATCTTGTCTACGGCTCAATTCACAGGACTAAAGTCCGAGGATGATACAATCCCCTTACTTGTTCATTCAGGATTTTGTTCTCGGAGACATCTTGTCTACGGCTCATATCACAAGACTAAAGTCCGAGGACGATACAATCCCCTTACCTGTTCATTCAGGATTTTGTTCTCGAAGACATCTTGTCTACGGCTCAATTCACAGGACTAAAGTCCGAGGACGATACAATCCCCTTACCTGTTCATTCAGGATTTTGTTCTCGGAGACATCTGTCTACGGCTCTCTTTAGGATGATGCAATCCTATTCTGTCCACCAAGGACTTCATTCTCGGAGACATCATGTCTACGGCTCTCTTCAGGATGATGCAATCCTATTCTATCCACCAAGGACTTCATTTTCGGAGACATCATGTCTACGACTCTTTTAGAATATATGTTCAAGGATGATGCAATCCCCTTGTCACCTTAGACCCTGTCCAAGGACCATCCACCAACCTCTCTGTCGGCATCACTAATATAGTTATCCTCATCATCGACCTCACTGTTGATGCAGGCAATCTCATCATGAGTTATCACATCACTGCCCCTTTCGAGGAGGGTCCTTCTGAACTATATTAAGTTTGTCTCGGAAAACTTTACTTGAGGTAGAGGTTTGTTTAGTACATCGGATCGGTATAAGTTTGGTTAGCACATTGGTAACTTGTTACAAATTCAAACTTTTGGTTCCTTTTTGCACCATATCTTGGAACACTAGATTCTCTGCCATCTTGATACAACTCTGTTTGTCACATAGGATCATAGTTGGGTCTATCTCTAAGTCAAACAATCCTGAAGCCACACCGCTTCACAATTAGCAGAGCAAGAATCCATATATTCTGCTTGTGCTAAGAGCCACACTATATTGTTTCCTGCTCAACCACGAGATCATGGCTGATCCCAGACAATAACATCCTTTCAAAGTGCTCTACCTGTCTGATACACTTTCTGCTCAATCAACATTTGTGTAGCCATCTGAAGTCATGATCTCCAAAATAGCATAGATCAAAGTCTATCGTATCCTTTAGGTACCTCATCACATGCTTTGCAACTAATAGGTGAACACATCCAGTTTCCACTAGATACTGACTCAAGGTGTTCACAGCAAAGCATATATCTGACCTAGTATTCGTTAGACACATCAATGACTCAATATTTTGTCTGTACAGAGTTTTATCCACTAACTCTAATGAGTCATCTGCTAACAACTTCAAGAGTGGCCATACCAACACATCAAGTCCTTTTAATATTTCTCAGCATACTTTCCTTGGTTGAGAAAGATTCCTTCTGAGCCTTGCCATACTTCCAGACCTAGGAAGTAATGCATCAATTTGAGATCTTTCATTTTTATTTCTGCATTGAATGATCTTCTGCATATCTATCTGTGCCATCTCTCGTTAGATGGGTCTACTGATATGAGCCTCAATATCATTCGAACTCTGTGGTGAGTTCCTTCTTGCATCCATGTCATCTGTGTATAGAAACCATATTCAACCTTGTAGCAACGGTTGAGATCCACATCACCCATGGTGATCATTAAGCTCATCAATTGATTATCGATCCTGGGAACCCATACAAAACCTGATTCACATTTCTTCTTTAATTACACCATTAAGAGAATGGTCTTATCTAGCCACTTGGAGCAAACATTTCATCATGATTCTCTTCCTCTTTCTAGGAGAATCTTCTAGCCACAAGTATTCTATAGTGTGTTTGATTTGTAAATCTTTTGAACATCCATCGCTTGTTCAGTGTTCATCATTCATCATGATCTTTCCTACAAATCAAAATTAAGTACATGATTAGTAATACTTCATAGTCATCAAATCATATTGTCATGATAACCTATTATGCATACAGATATTATTTACATAGTTATGCAACTATTTTGACCAATACTTTGGCACAACACTTTTCCATATTTTGTATGCATATAGTGGCTATCTAGATGCCTTCCATCTCTACCAGAACATACTATCGAGAGTGTGCACAGCTCTCAGCATGTCAGCAAAGAGGTTTCATTCTAGACAAGCAACCATGGAATGTTTGTCCAATTTACCAATCATATGCATATTAGTAGTATACTGTTCAATGCTTTATGAATGTTTACACTCAGCATGATATATTCTAGGAATACAAATATGCATACAAGCAATATCATTTACTATTTCTAATAACAACTCAAATACTTATCTTTTATGTTTGTGTGGTTGCCTCCCGCTTGATCTTCTGTATGTCTTCTGAAGTTCTATTCATTCTGTACCACTGTGCATGCTCAAGTGTGCACTAGTGTCATCCTCATGATCTCATACACAAACATACATTCATTAGTATATTCTCAATATTATCAAAACATTCTAATTCTAAATAATCCTGAATATATATAGTCATGATCATTAGTATTCAGAGTTTCAAGGAAGTCTTCTTTTACTCATGCATATTCTTGTTTGATCATAGTACTCTTCAGGTTAATTAAATCATCAAGATAAGAGACATAGTATGCATAAAACCTTGATTACTAACTTTATGAATAAGCATAACCAATCATACCAAGTATACTTATATAAGGGATCCTAACACAAGGTAAGATTCTAACTTGACGTAGGAAAACATACCTGGATTAGTATACCTGCTTAGTTATGTACAACATACCTAAACAATCTCTTCAATGATTTAGAGATCCTGAGCTAGAACCTGCATGTCTCATAGGTTAAGCATAATATAACAAAGTCATACATACCTCGTAAGTAGAACAAAGATTATGGATGAGTCTTTGTATTCATGTTGTCATGGTCATGGAACTTGATTTGTCTTTTGTGATGTACTTGTATCTTGTTAGTAGACAACATAAACCTCACACAACACCATAATGCATTAGTACAATCATATAGCCCTAATCAATGAATGTCTTCGATCATTCACATGCATTCATACTGTTACTAGGGTGATAAGACAATTCTAACATTAATCAAGATTGTACTAATAAATAATATGAAGACAAACACATCATGAACTTAATCAAGAATCAGATTTCAAGACATACCTGAACCTCCTTAAGTCACACCTGTCGAGACTTCTTGTAGTCTTCTTATGTAAGGCCTTAGCCTCAACTCCCCCTGAAACTTGATCTGGAGCTTGATTAGGGTTTGCTAGAGAAGCCCTAAAAATTCAATCTTTGACTTTCATACTTCTGAATGGATGGAAGGATGTGTCTTGCTAGCATACTTCAATTTTGAAATCTCCAAAAATTTGACCCCTCAAAATTGCCTTCGAAACTTCTGGATCTTATGGACAGGAACCCGAACTAGGGTTTGATGAAGCCCACCCTTCTGTCCAATCAAAAGGTTCGATCCAAGGCTCTAAACTCTTATTTTTCTGAGGAGCTTCCAGCCGTGGTTACAGACTTAAAAAATTCCAACTTTTGCTGAAGCCCTAATTTTCCATCTTTCTGATCAAAATCCCGAACTAGGGTTTGATCAAGCCCGGTATTCTACCCAACCAAAAAATTAGATCTTGGTCTCTAAATTTCGATTTTCCTGAGTAGTACTCAGCCGTGGACTCTGATTCCAAAAATTCCAACTTTCTCCGAAACCCTAAATTCTGGAAGCCATGAATGAATGTGCTCAAACAATAATTTTGTTTTGACAGAAATATGTACCTGATTGTTTCTGCTATAACTATGAAATTTTTGCTCCACAGGGTCTAAATTTTTTTTCTGCAGTAGCCTGACCTGTCATCGTTCCATCCTGATAGGTCTGACCTCAATTGGATTTTCTGAGAGAGAGTTATGCCAAATGTCGCAACATGACCTGTTTTGGGATAATACAGGAGAGAGAACTTGTACGGCATGCCACGTGTCACTATTTGAACTTCGGCCTCTGAAAACGTTTCCTGAGATATCTCTCCCTGTTATATTTCCATCCTGACAGGTTTGACCTCAATTGGGCTCTCTGAGAGAGAGTTATGCCAAGTGTCGCAACGTGACCTTTTTATGGGATAAAAAAGGAGAGCGAACTTGTACGGCGTTCCACGTGTCACTGGCTCATCTTCGGCATCTGAAAACGTTTTCTGAGATAGTACAGTCCGTGTACTACCTATCACTTTTTACGAAATTTCATTTGGAGCTTCCTATCCCAAGTTATGACCTTTTTTCCTAGGTCACCTGATTTTGACTGAGATCTGGAAGAGGTAGAAACCCTAACTTGTACTGGTCATAACTTACAAAGTACAACGAATCGGAGGGTGCCCTTTGGACACAATATACCTGGAGATGTTATCTACGACCTGTAAAGGTTTCAGATCCTGAACCTTCACAAAAATGGATTTATGGCGAAAGTTCCTCGATGACTGGTTTTTGCTATATAAAACCCTAACCTTCAAATTGTCGTAAGTAAAGCAAGTGTCGTAAGTGCCATACCTTGCCTTCCTTCAGGTTAGCTCTGATACCATGTTAAAATTCAATATGCTAAGACAGAAAATAGTAGCATTTCATTCCATTTCACAATAATAGCATATACAGGATCACTGAAGAAACAACAAGCACAGCATAAACACAAGAGACACAAATTTATCCTGGGAAACCCTCATGGGGTAGAAAACCCAGTAAAGCTTCCTCAATATAGATGACGAACAAAATACAAAGATGTAACCCTGATCATAAGCTCCTCCTTCTCCATATAAGATCTCTCCTCCACAAGTGCGCCACTCTCAAGTGAGTGAGTGTGTCAAATGAGGAATACACCTCCTCTATTTATACACTACTTCGACTTGTCTTTTACACAAGACACGTAGGCTCGTATTTAACCATTGGGTTAAATACCCCACTACAACTGACTGGGCCGACCCCTCTAGGGTGGTCTAATAACCCTTTGACCCACATAACACATATAGGGCCGATCTCCACTAGGGAAGTCAAATAACCCGAGTTACCACATTCCGACGGAGGAATAAACATCTCCGGATATACAATAAGATCTTTACGGAGGAATGAAACATCTCCGGAATAATAAAGTACAATTATAATATTCTTTGAAGTTACAATATCTCAACACTAAGAGGAGTCTATCTCTTGTACTTTGGTTGTGCTATTGCTCTATCTATCTCTGAGGAAGTTGTGGGGTTTTTCACCTTAGGGTTTTCCCCACGGAAACTCTGTGTGTCTATTGTCTCTCATGCTTTTATTTCTTGTGATGATTGACATGCTTGCTATGATTGATATGCATTGATGTACTGTACATACTGTACATGTTATTCTCTCAGTAAAGATCCTAGAGTATCTTGAATTAATGCTCAAAATTTAACATTTGGCTTGAGTGTGTTGTTTCCCAATGGCGAGCAGGTTACGTTTTACTACCTAATCGTTTTTGTTCATAGTGAACCATACCCTTAGATCTCTGCTTTTATGTTTTTTTGGTAAAATAAGGAGGTAGGTCTGAGTCGAAATAGGTTAAAACATTGTCAACATGGTTTTCACATGTATAAGAATCATTTTACAAGTTAACTTAATCTCAATAAAATATGAGTGTATTTGTTGGAACAATAGACATGATAGATATGGATAGTTCCCAAAAGTTAAACTTTGGCCGTTATCTTAGGGTGAACTTAATGGGAAAGGAGCATAACTTTAATATCTTGTATTATGCGCCTAAACTTATCCTTAAAACAAGGAATGCCATTTATTAATATAAGATTTAAGCCTTTAAAGGACATAACGATAATGATTTTAAATGAGAGTTGTTTTATAAAAGTATATGAGGGTTTTATTAAAGCAAATAGAACCCTAGTATAGTTTGAAATAATGGTGATATAAGTTTAGTGTAACAACATGTGTAATCTCTTAAATCATTCTAGCCTAAGCATAGAATCCTTTGGTTAGTTAGATAAATAATGCTTTGAAGAGTGTAATGAAGGTAATATTTTTTACTACGTGAATTTGGCTATTGTAAGACTCGATACTTGTACGTAGGGTCAGAATGAAAACTAGGTTTAGGGAATAAGATTTATGTCGCCTTTATGATGTAGTATTTGGGAGAATTGAAATGACCTTGTGGAATTGTTAGAAGTTTGGAAAATAGTAGAACGACTTATGGATAATAGATAGTAGATACGTGACTTTATTTCTGAATGTATGTTTGAAGTAAAAGGGGGGGTGACCTTAGTGTAAGTATTAGCAAGTATTTTAGAATATATGCTTAGAGTATGGTAAGGTGTTCTTTGGTACAGATAACGAAAAGTATATATATTTTAATGTAAAATTTGAGAGATGCCCTATGGGTTATACAATTGGAAGGTAATATGATTAGAAACATGAATGTAAGTATATTAAAGGATTGTGTGGTCTTAGTTTAGATATATATAGTGATTCATGAAAAGCTCTAGGTGATAGAGGCTTGACAGAAGGAGAAGGAATCTTGTTGCAGCAACCATGTTGCTCATTGTAATCCTACTACTTTTTGCCTAATAATAAATGATGCACACACCTTTGTGGACTAGCCCGTGTATGGGTGAACCACATTATCCTTGGTCTCCTGTGTTTTCCTATGGTATTCCTCAATGTGTCTTTATGTTTGAGTACTTGTTTCTTTCTTAAAATTTTTATGATTACTTTGATATATACGATTCATATAGAAGGTTGGTTGTTTATATGATGTATACTACTAATATGTGCCCCTTATGATTATGTTAATATTGTTATCATTTAGTTTGATCTCTTGGTACGATTAACTGATAAATGATGTACATGCTTCTTAAAAATGAATTAATATCTTGAAGTGTATTTTTTATGACGAATAATTGAATGAATTGTTTGAATGAAGTATGGGGCCTAAATGTAGTTGTCTTTGGTTCTTGGTCTATATCCTCAAGAAGGAAAAAGTTTTAGTAAAAATGAAACTATTATTATTATGAAGGTTTTACTCTTATATGTCATATTTACTTAATTTTTCTTAAAGATCTTGATGGTTTATATTTTCCTCGATTATGTAAAATTAATTTGCATGAGAAAGTAGTCAGTGAATTGATAAAAAAATGTGCTTCTTATACTTTCAAGATATAGAAGAAATGTGTAGGTATATTTAATGTTTCTAAGAAGTAGTCGGACGACATTATGAATTGGTGTATCTCAACATATTGTTTATTTTCTTTAAGCTAATTGAAGGATTTAGTAAAGTAGAACAAGGGTCAGCACATTATTAAGTTATGTTATTAGAATAAAATATTTTACAAGAGTTATATATTGATAGTTATGGCATCTTGTGAAGTTATAGATGACCCTTGGGTCAACAAGTAAAGTCTTATTCGTGATTACAAGAAAAAAATTTATGTGACACTTAACAATAAATTTAGATATTGTACATACATTTAATATTCCGCATAGTATTTATTGATGATTAGATACTTATAATTTTTTTAAAATTTTACGAATTTTGGGTTTGTGACAGCCCTGTAGCTTACAACTACAAATAAGAACTCCATTAAAGCTCCATGAAAGACCTGAATGGCCTCTCCAAACACCAACTTGGACGGGAATCTTTCACCCTCAAAATTGGCTCAGACAAGAAACTAGTCATCCACTAGCTGCTCTCTCACAAATGCAATTGCAAATTCTAAAAATGATCAAAAGCTACTATTATTCTTTGTTCATGACCTTTATAAAATTCTCATGTCCTCCATGGGTTGAATTCCTTCCAAGAGATTCATGCCAACTCAATTTGGGAATAGATTCCCAAGTATGCCACTTGTCCTTCCCATTCTAGCTCCTTCCTTCTCCAAATTCGACTTGGTGTCTTATTGGCTGCCCTAACTCACTTGAGCGTCCTCTTGGAGGATATTTTTAGCCCTGACATGTCATATATGTTATATGTCAGCCTTCATGTTTGATTTGTGTCATAGGTGTCATAGATTATTCATCATTGTTGTCACATGAGTTAGGGAATCTAGCCCAAGTGTCCCCAAACCTCTAGTTTGACTCTTCCTCTTCCATGGGTATGAGCCTACCAATTCATCCAAGAATGTTTGCCTTCTCATGGATTCAAAATGGCAAGAGAGAGATGCCATGTGGCATTGAAAAATCAAGCTAGTGTGGGTCCCACATCCTCCATATGTCTTCAAAACCAATTACCACCTAGAATTTATCTTGTATTTATTTATTTATCTCATTTATTAAATATTTATGTCATTCTAATGTTCAAACATCATTTATTATTACCCTTATCTCAAATCGCAAAGCTTCCACCCACAACCTGGGAAACTAGTAATTTTCCTCCTTGGCAATTATTTGACCCTTAAAATTAATTTGACAAACTCTCATGAATATGGCCAATGGGATTAGGACATTGTGACCCAATGAAAAATTTGGGACATGACAGCTTCTCAATGGTGAGAAAAGCGTGTGGCACGATAACGCCGGGAATAGAAGTGAAAGCTTTTTCAGTATTACTTTCGACGGGTTCCTTCTGAGGGACTGAGTTGTACGAGCATGAACGTGTGTTCAAGTTATTTGTCTCACTATGCATCATGAGAACATGCGCGGTGGAGGATGCCTCTTTGTGTGAAGGAGAGGTTTGAGCAATCAGCTGTTGATTCTGAGTAGGGAAGGGATCATTGAGAACTGCGGGAGTAGGTTTTCCCTTGAGAAACTTCTGTACTTCGTCTCGGTGAGGAAATTACTTTGAGAAATGGTCACCACCACACAGTAAAAAAGGATACTTCAACTTCCTCCTCTGTTTGGTGTCTTCAAGGGTCATCTTATTCTCCTGCTAATTATAAGATTTCTTAGGTTTTCCTTTGTTTTTCTTCTTACCACCGAATTTCTGAGATGAAGTTGATTGAACAAAATTCACTTCTTTGGTGGAGGCAGGAGTGGATGATTTGGTGGTGTTGTTTACAGCCTGTGGTGGGGGTGGGGAAGAACCTCGGGGGTTCGACAATCCACCAGTTTGAGTAGAAGGCTGGGAGGTAAGGGAACCAATTATGCCATCGGCCTAAGGTCCCTTGGGTGGTTTTTGCAGGGTTATACGTAGGGCGGGGTGCATTAGGAACAATTTCATACAATGTGCTAGATTGAGAAAAGACCAAGTCTAAGTAATGGGCACGGGCAATATCCTGTTCCTCAGTGACGGCCCCTCCCATGGCCATGTCTCGAGCTACGACAGGTAAGAGAGACTTTGTGAACCAGTCATCTAAGAGTTGGTATGGAATATGAGCCTTAATAAGACGTTGTCTCCTTCGCCACTCATGGATATGATCTGAGATATGAGTGGCAATGTTTTGATGGAGCGAGGTCAGTAAATCTGTACCAGTCTCATAGCGAATGGGAAACTGGAAATGGGTCAAAAATGACATAGTAAGAGAGCGGAAATTTGGAAAAGAGTTGGGTGGTAATTCAATATACCACTTGGCAGCTGGGCCGGTGAGAGTCCGTTGGAATAACCTAAGACAGATCGAGTCGTCCATCAAGGAGTTGGATGAACACCATACATAGTATGTCATCACATGTTTTTTTGGATCCTCACCATGTTTTCCATCAAATTTGGGAATATCTGACGGTAGTTTCACCGGAATTGGTGGCCAATTATGTCCATGGAAGATGGGGTCATTGGTCAGACGAGACAGGTCGGGTAGGTCCAAAGTGGCCAAGAAAGGCAGCTATTGATTCGGTTGTGGGTAATGATAGTACTGATATGGCATGTATGGACCAGTGGGACCTTACATTGACTGGTTGTAGGGTGTTCTTGGAGGGAACTGGCCATAAGGGGTTATGCCGCCCAGACCATATGTAGGCCCGCCACCATAATAAGGTGGTCCATTTCCATAGGGTGGGGGTACGCCACCATTGCCCGGGGGGGTGGAGTTCCATCGCCACCGCCGGGAGGGGATGGAGGTCCGTTGACACCGCTGGGAGGGGGCGGAGGTCTGTCGCCACCCCCGAAATAAGGTGGTCCTCCACTGCCTCCGCTAGGAGGGGGTGGTGCACCACCTCCTCCGCCGGAGGGATGGGGAGCTCCGTCGCCTCCGCCACCAGAAGGGTATGGTCCTTCGTCGCCACCTCCAGCAAAATAGGGTGATCCTCCACCATAAGGTGGGGGTACTCCGCCACCAGGAGGAGTTGTCCCTCCGCCTCCGTTGGGAGTGCCTCTGCCACCAGAGGGGGGTGGGCCATTGTTTCCAAAATGAGGTGGGCCTCCACCAGAAGGTAGAGGTTCTCCTCCTCCAGAATTAAATGGAGGCCCACTGCCTCCAGAGGGAGGTGGAGGAGGACCAAACGGGGGTGGTGGTACCCGAGGGACAGTTGGTGGGAGTCCATTTTGTAAAACGTTTTGGTGCCCCCATAGAGTGTATGGATTTTTGGGATAAGGTATCCTGTAGAGTGCGTTTCCGGGATTTAATTGTCCCGAAATAGGGTTAAGATAACCTGGATATGCTTGAATCCATGGTGGTTGGTTTGAATGGGATGGTCCCCCAACATGAGATAATCCCATGGTGGATGCTCCGGTGGGTGGGGAAGTTCCAACGGAAGGACCGATGGGAACTCCTCTTCCTGTATTATGGTTAGGAGACGGGGGTTTCCCCCCAACAGCAACATGCTGACCACTAATCAATGGTTGACCCAACGTGGGTTGTTGATTACCTACTACGGGATTAACATTACTCGTAAGGAAAGTAGGGGGTAAAGAGTAATCCTCCCCACGAGTTTTGGGGTGGGGGAGGAGTGGCTAGTATAGTTCTCGTATTAGTGAGAGGAGTGTTGGACTGTTGTCCTTCAATAGGTTGAGTCGTTTGGGGTATAGAACTGGTCTCCTGTCTAAGGGAGGTACTTGCAGGAAGTGAGGGTTGACCAGGTTCATAAGTGGTCATGTTGTGGATGGATGGTTCCGGTGAGTCATAATATAAAGTGTGAATCAGGATCTATCGATATGCAGGTAATGTCGGGTCTTCAACCCTTCGTAAAAGAGTTTATCTTTGAAATTCCTCTCCCATGGCACGTAATCGATTCAAGCGATCACGAAAAGGTCCGAAAAGATCATCAGGAGTGGTCCATTCTTACCCTCGAAATTACCTCCTGATTAAGGGGATATTCGGGTGGTAAGTTCAAAATTCTGCGGGACCTTCTCCAAGGAACGTCAACTAGAGTGACTGAACCAAAGTTTCTCCTAAGTGTATTCTAAACAAAAGAAAAGCAGTCCAGAAAAATATACACAAACTAAGGCCGCAAGCAAACTTATGTGATAGGTGTGGATTCAAAAGTCTGGAACCTCACAGGATTGTCAAGGCTTTGCAACTCACTATATACTGCAGGGTCCAACAGTAAAATGAGACAAGGAGGATTGGGACCATAACCTTTCCTGAATACTCGACTACCTGTACGGCACGTGCATAGTAATCTACCCGACTGCTGTTCTCGGTGTATTGCTCTGCAAAGACGACCAAATGGTTTTCTTAGTTGGTTTCAAGAATCCTAATGGTGTCTTCCGATATACTCAAGGTACGTGGGAGCTCAAATCCATAGTGGTGTTGTCTAATGCACAACCATACGGCAAGAGCCTTCCGATATACTACCAAGTATGTGAAACACCTTTCGATATATGTCGAGTACGTGAAGTGCCTTTCGATATACCCTAGGGTATGTGAAATATCCTTCGATATACCGGTTCGTACGTGAAAGAGCTTCGATATATTGGTTGGTACATGGAAGAACTATAATACCCCCAGAATGCAGTGCAGGCAAGTAACGACAATTGCCACGTTTTACGCCGCCGGAACACATCTCTAACTCAACACACAAGTTACTAAAGATTTTACCCTAGTTCTACCGTTAATTTTATCTGGACGATTAGGTGAATGCATGAGGCGAGTACATAAACGTAAGCATAATGCAAGCCCTAACTACATGAAAAAATGCACTTTTTCTTTTGATGAAATCTATGTATAGGAGGGAGAAATCTTTTTCAAGTGGTTTTTACCAAAACAACAAAACTTCAACAAATCTCAATGCTACCAAAAATGATAATGAAAGTACTCTTTTCCATTTTTTCAAGCAAAACATGAAAATCAACAACACAACAAATCCAAATCAAAGCATTTTTTTTTTTTTTTGTCTTTTCGAATTAAAAAATGAAACTGAGTGATGAAAAGAGAGAATTTCGACTTAGAGAACACTAAATCTTCAAATTTCACTATGATAGCCTAAAAGCATGAAAAACCAAAAATGCATATAACTTTCTCAAGCATGGAATTACTTTTGCAAAAACTTGATTTCACTTGGATTTTTCAAGAAAATGAATGGCTCATAATTCATGAAAAACACAAATAATTGGCTTTTCTTTCAAACTTTCCAAAAGACGTATGAATGATAAACTCCAATGCACGAAACAACTTTTACAACAATTCTCAAATTAACTTGAATAAAGGTAAAAATGGAGCACTTTTTGATTTTCCAATGAATGCACCAAGACAATGTTTGACAATAATAATGATTTCAAATATAAATGGTTGAAAAGAATATATTACTTGCAATGCTCTAACCACTCAGAAATTCTCAAGAAAAATGACAAGCACTCATGCGAACCGAAAACACACAAGACACTCAACAACAACCGGATGCAAGCAAAACTAAAAGATGTGCGCAAAAGAGGTCTGGAACCAGATCCAATGCAATGACTAGATCAGGTGAGGAAAGGAGGGAATGCAAGGTCAAGTGGATGAAAGTGGGAGAGACTAAAGTGTCCACCACTACCAAGTCTCGAGCTTGTCCAAAATGGGACCCAAAACCAATCCAAACAAATCCAAACACTACCAATGCAAAACACAAGATCCCTGACTGGAAAGTGCAGTACAGAGAGGTCTGAGAGTCAAACCAAACTCAAAAATGGAGAGGGGATGACCCAATCCCTAGGCTTGGCTTCTCGGCGCAAGCTGCGGTCAGGCATAGAGCGCCCGACGCAGGTTATGTGTAGATGATCGGCGCCGGCGGCGCAAAATGCAAATTTGGGTTTAGCATCGAAGGAGCGGGTTATAGAGAGGTAAAAAGCGCCCATGAGAGGACGATGCTCTGGTTGTACTTCCCAGGTGCGTCGAGCGAAATCCCAATGCAAAAAATAAAAAAGATCTCCAAAGATGAGCAACAAAAAGGTTTGATAATTACATACAGACTTAGGGAAAGCTAACAGGATCTTCAACAAGAAGATCTGATGGTGAAAAAGGATTAGGAGGCAAATGAAATGGATCTCAAAGAAATCAAAGAAGATTATATTCAAATGAAAACTTAAAACAACGTACGTATTCCCCAGTATGGTAGCCAAATTTGTTACCGGACAATCTACCGAAAGTGGACTTAAGGCATGATCTCCTTCGTTCAATGTGAATCTAGAACAAATCAGACATAATACAAATCTACCTTCCTAGATCCAATTAGAGATTGAGAGATGTAGACATCTTACCTTTTATATCTGTAGATCTCTTTCTCCCTCGTCGCTCCAAGTTCCACGGTCGTCAAATCAAAAGCTGCAAGACCTGCCAGAACATGCAAGAGACAGACAAATAGTAATAGTACATCTACACAATAATTGATCTAAGTAAACAGTTAAGGAAGTAAACAGTTAAGGAAGTAAACTATAAATATCAAATGAACAACAAGACATTTATGGAAAGAGTTTTGTATTACTGTATAAAAGTGGAAATACATCGAAGAGTGAGGATTACAACCAAGCCCTAACGTTGTAATCTTCCTCCAACAAGCCAAGCCAATGCCTCTAAGGAGAAATGGGTGCCTCCAATGCATGAATGATGATATCCTAAGATTATTTCACCAACATATGGATGCTATAGCCTTCCTCCTTTTGGAATGGAGAGGGCTCTTGTATTTATAGGACCAATTGGATAGAGTAGGTTGAGGATCATGGGGAGAGGGCTAAGGGATCCTCCCATTAGGTTAGGGAACCAAAGGCCAGCTCACCTAGGAGTTAGGGATAGGGATCCACCTCATCCAACTTCTAGAATTCGCTCGAAAGATACCTTTATCTCATTAAACTAACTTCGACACAGGCTGCACAAGGAAAACCTGCACCGACGCTTCTTTCCCAAAGACAACATGCTCCGGCCTAATTAGGAATGTGGATAAAGAACATCAACTTGCTCTAACTAACTAACTTGATCACGGGACTTCAAGGATTGAGGCACTGAGTTCATATACGTCTCATGATGGTGAGATTTTGGGTGTAATAGTATCACTACTTAAGGCTGCTTGTACTTAATCCCAAGTTAACAATTTTTCCATTCTTTCCCACTCAGGGTGGGGCATGTGGTTGTAGCCATAATTTTTTTTCAACCGTTTTCCTGGATATAACTTGGTGTGGATCATATGCCCATCTCTTTGCTTTTTCCAAGATCATATTCTTTAACATATCCTTTATGTATGATAGAGAATATTAGTTAGTGAAACTTGGTGGAGATGAAGTATAGATCTTTAATACCTATGGTGCAATTTTCAAATGCTGGTTCTCTGTATTTTAGGAGATATGACCTTGGGAGTTCAAGGTTTCTAAATGATCTTGAAATCAACTTTAAATAGGTCAATTTGGATTTTTTCTATAAATTTTTTTCTAGGGTGTTTCAGACAATGAGCCTCGGAGGAGATGAATTAGAGATCTTGAAGTACTTGTGGTACAAGTTTTATATGTTGGTTTGCTATAGTTTTAAAGATATTCTCTTTGTAAGTAAGGGTTTCTGCATAATATGAAGCAATTTTGAAGTAGATTATGGTGTATCTGTAGAAAGAGGTGTTGTCTATTGGAAGAGTGCAGATTGGCATAGTATCGGAACATAGAAGGAAGTCCAAGTAGAATCAGAGGAAGCAACAGTAGAAATAATAGTAGCAATAATAGGATAGTAATGTCTCCAGTAGGTCGATTCCACATATTACTAAGTTGATGCTCAGTTGAGGATATTGGTGTCTCCAGTAGGTCGGTGCCTACATATTCTTGATTTGGTGTTCATTTGAGGAGATTGGTGTCTCTAGTATCTTGGTTCCTACATATTGTTAAGTTGGTTCATGTATCATGTAGGAACCAACCTACTGTTACAAAGTTTGTAGGAACCAACCTACTAAAGACTCTAACACTAGGTTTGAGGAGGGCACTAGAAAGAGATTTTTGGCATAGATCATATTGTGGGTCAAAATGTTGTTCATTGAGAAGGGATTGATGACCATGGACTTTGAAGCCATGGTAGCATAAACCTCATGTTGTGGGAGTGGGGCATGAAGGAGTGGGTGAGTAGGTAGGCACAACGATGGATCCATAAGATTAGCGACTCGGGAAGAAAGATATGCAAGAAGGGTCGATATAAGGAAGTAGGTTAGAAGAGAGAGGAGATAAAGGAAACCAAAGGGGGAGAATAGTGTTGATCAGAGAGAAAAGAAGAATGCAGAGAAGAGACTACAGAAAGAGAGTGCACAGAAGGGGATGAAGTTCCAGAAGGGTGCGCAGTGCCAGTGCAAGAATAGTGCACAATGAACGAGAGACCCCCAAAGAGGTGTGGAATAAAGGATAACAGAATTTCAGATGAGGATAGTGAAATTGACCCCTAGAGGTAAAGTAGAGAAAGGGATACAGAGGATGCATAAGAAGAGGAAGTGTTGCTAGAAGGAGGCACATGGATGGATGATGTAGAGACTGCTTAGATGGATCTATCATCTCATAGATTTAGCGCTCTAAGAAGGAATGTGCCATGAAGAAACCCACTCTTTATCCCAATCCCTCGACGCCCTTTATCCAATCAGGAAGACAATTTGTTACCTCAGTTTGAGTGGGAATCAAGTCTTGAAGTAGAAGAAATAAGAGGGATAGAATCTAGTTCTACCTTAGAGACTCAATCAGAGGCACCAGTTCCAAAAGGAAGTAATACATTTCCTAATCCACTAGATTCGGTAAGAAGACCAAGTATACCAATAACCATAAGAATGGTGATGACATCGGACTCCACATTGAGATTACATGTCTTTCACAAGACATGAAAGGACGACGCTAAGTAGGACTGGTTCACCTGCGAGGTGATATGGTTAGTGAAGCAGATCACTAACAAGGTTGCCAAGATTGCACATATGGAAACCACGTTTCGAGACTAGTATCTATCATGGTATATGAATTACAATACCACTCTATCCCTGAGCCAGGTTCGACCGTTAACAACTTTTAAGGAAGACCTTTTGAAGGAATTTAAGAAGTCAAAGTTCAAGTCTTAATGTATCACTGAGATTATGGAGATCAAAAAGAGAGTTGGCGAGTCTGTTTGGGACTATGACCAACAGTTCAAGATCTTGTTGGATCGGCTGAGTTTCCATATCCAAGATGTACAACACCGCGAATGGTTCATTCTAGGCTTGTTGTCCCACATAAGAGTTCCACTAACACAATAGAAGGTGAATACTCAATCCAAGGCATTAGAAATAATGATGCAATTGGAAGTGACTCCAGGAGGGGAGTCCTTAGCTGAAATGGTGCAGGTACAAATGTAGCTTGTTGCATTGAATATGCAATTACAACAACTTTCAACAGGAAAAATTGTAAGAGAAAACATGTGGTGTAACTTCTATAGGACAGAAGGCCATCACAAAAATGAGTGTCTGACATTGAATAACTACATTGGTATTGGTGCAACTAGTCCATTTACTCCAGAACCTAAAGCAAAGTGGTGCGATATTTGTAGAGTATGGGGCAACTCACCCCTAATTGCTTGACTCTGTAGCAATACCAAACTTAGAACTGTCACTATCCATAAATCTCAAGGATAACCAAGATTATAAAAAGCTACTTAATGGTGATCTTCATGATCTTCAGCAAAATTGGTAACAAATCTGCAATTACCACAAACCTTTGTACAGGATTTTTATACCTTAGCCTACTTGATAAATTCCACTCAATGCTTTGGTTGGCCACATAACGTCTAAATTCGAAAGAGATTTTTATTGTATGAAATATAAAGATAATCCCACATTGGCAGCTGATTAGTAGTCTTCATTGTTTATATATTACAGTGAACTTTTTCACATCTCCCGACGTGAAGTGCATGGCATGTGATTCCCTTATAACTTGGCATACGGCTCTTATGGCTCCACCATTGGACTTGGGACTTTAAAGCTTGACTTTGAAAAATGTATGAAGGATATACACAAGTGGCAACTTTGAATGGTAAGTAATACTCTTTTTAAGAAGAAAGTAATATAATATGGGCTAAAACGTATGTGGTATAATATGAAAAGGGCATGATTTTTAATATATATGTTATATATAAAAGCCATCTTTAGTGCGTGACATTTCAAATATTTAAAAAATAAATAAATTCTTTTCACATAATAAAAAGAGGTAATCCATAGGGTCATGATAATAATGAATGCAGATTGAGTGAATACAGAGTTTGGGCCTCGACGAATTAGAACTTCTTTGCCAAAAAGTGGAGATAAAAGATAGGATGTTTAGTATTATAAATCATGGATTTTACAAAACTTTCAATTTATTTTTGGTTAAACATAGAGAAACTTGGCAAGATGAGCTAGAATCACAAGCCAAGATATCATGAGCAATTAAGATCTTTGAACCAAAGGTTATTTTGCGGAATATAACTCCAAAACAAACATCTTGTAGCTTTTGAATAAGAAAACATTAGCTTTATATCAAACTATTAGCTTCACCTCACTTAATTATCTTTATATTAAAATTTCAAAGACTTCCTAACAATGTACACCCCAGAAAATATAAAGCTAGCTAAAGAGGTAGGCTAATTTTTTGGACTGAGCAATAGAACTTGATAGCCATTGTACATTATGACATAAACTTTTTATATGCAGGAGATCTTGGCAAATCTTTTCCGGCTAAGAATTGTTGGTGACGAAAATCGTCATCAGCACCAACCTATGGGTCCCTCAATTGTTTTCCTTCTAAAAAGATTCTAGAAATGCCTTATGTTATTCTTAAGATACTTATACTATAATAAATTTATTTTGTTCTTGATCAATAAGCCTAGTGATGTAGATAGTCATTTTTACTATGTCTTCTTTGTTATCCCTATTAGGCACTATGCTCCCGGTACATATTTTGAAAGTGTGCTACCCTATCTCTATTATTTTCTCGAAGGGCCTCTAGCCTTTATTCCATCTTTTTTTTTCATATAGTGTTATGATTTTTCTATGTTTAGAAAAAACTTCAAAATAACTTAGTTCTCTCATCCCCTTCTACTAGCCATATTTCCCTACTTATCATCCTCAATTTTTCCACTTCCCACACCAACATCTCCCTTCCTTTTCCCCAAGTTCCTTTAAAATGTTTTTCTCTCCTTCTGTGAGTATCCCTTAAATATTAACTTTGTACAAATTTTTATTTTGGATTCCACCTCTATAATATTTTTAGGAGTTTTGTAGCATTTATTTTTCCCATTCTACTACTATCTTCTCAACATTCTTTATATTGTTTTCAATTTGAAACATTATTGTGTTTCCATCTGCAGGATCATATTTTCTCCAATTCTAAGCTATCAAGTTGCTAAACTTCTCATTTTCCATCCATTTAGGGTGAAATTTGAAAATACCTAGAAGTTTCTCTTCATATTTCTCAATCTGAAATAGAATTGGGAGGTGGTCTCTTCATATTTCTTAATATGAAGCAGAATTGGGAGGTGGTCTAATGATCCCCTTCCCTAGTCCATGATTTTATCCCAACTACTTCCACCATTACCCTTTATACTACCAAAAACCTTTCCAATTTTTTTGAGACCCATTCCTCTCCACTTTTGAAATTTATCCAAGGAAAAACCAACTTAAAGGGTTCTACATCACAACCTAATTCCCCAAACATGTGAATAAAGTTATCTACCATTGACTTTGATCTAGCATTTCCCTCCATACCTCACCATTTTCTAGAGTAATATTCCAATCCCTTCTTAATATTATATTATCTCCTTTTTAGAAACCCAAAGAGTAGAAATGATCCCAAAATACCTTTTTGTCCTCGTAAGGTCCATATAAATTGATAATATAAAGAAGTTTCTTAATTCTTTTGACTATAATTTAGTTTGTATTCCTATATTAAGAAATGGAGACTCAATGAGATTTATAGAGTTATTCCATGTAGTTAATAATCCTCCAAACATCCCATTAGATTCCAAAGGTAAGAAATATCACTCTTTAAGGAAGGATGACATAATTTCTACAATTTTCCACCCCTCACATATTGTTTCTTTAATCAAGATTTATTCATAGTTAAAACTGGAGATCGATATGATCTTAAGAGTTATGTTTTTGTGAGTTCCCCCTACCCCTCTTATATTTAAGAGTTATGTTTTTGTGAGTTCCCCCTACCCCTCTCATATTTGAAGAGAGAATTTCCACGAGTACACCCTCATTGAGACACTCCCTACTCTAAGGGCCCTTTTGTTGGTTAGTTGTTTCCTTTCTTGAATTTCCTTCTCAACAATCTTATTAGCTTAAGACATAAATTAATTTCCACCCATAGCAATGTATTGGCTTGTATCTAGAGACAAACCACTTGAATACCCTTATCTACCTTCCATGCATAATCTTTTTAGTTCCTTAAGTTGTATCCTGTATCTTCTCTACTCTTTGATTCTTCATTCAAATAGAAGAATGAATATAAAGGATACTTCTTATGGATTTATCTTCTGAGCCTAAATACTTAGAATCCTCTTCCAAACTATCCTCGATGATTGAGGATCTTCTATAAGGGGATGAAAGCTTCCTATTACAAAGGTCATTATAGGAGGTATTTATATTACCTTTTTTTTTTTCCTTTTGGAGACCTTGGTCCAAGAAAAATGGATTTCTTCCAACTTATTATTTGAGACCCAATCACCTTCATTGAAAGGAAACAAAGCTTTTGAAATGTGAAACATATATTTCTCTTGTGCAAACATGGATTTGTCCAATTCAATCTATTATTCTTTCCAAGTTTGATGATGATATTCACCTCTTTTAGTGAGATTTTTTTTGCTAATTATCACATTGCAAGTCCCGTCACATTTTCTTATTTTTCCATCCCCCTTCTTGTATACTTTTTTTCTTCTAGATTCTTCAAGAATTTATTTTCCATCCTTTTACCAATAGCCAAGACCCTACTAATTTATAATGAATTTCCTTCTTAATTATGCTAATTTTATGTTGAAACATTTCCCCATTCCTCATTTCTATTAGATCTCACGAATTCTTTCATCACATGACCATTTACATGATAAAATTGGAATCTAAAGGGGATCTTCCAATAATTCAACACATGGATGCATTTCCATTTCCCACATTCAATTTTAACTTCCATTAAGAACTGCTCTTGTAGCACTCATATTTTAGATACCATCTTATTGATTTGAGAGAGAGAATTAACTTCCATTTTCGTATTGATGTAATTTCCAAGGGAATTAGATATTTCCTTCAAAATCCCTTTGTTCCATACTCTTGGGGGGTTGGGGGGGGAGGGGATAACAACTTTAACCTTTTATTTCCAAGTTCACACACATTTATTCCTCCTTTTAACTCTAATATGCACTTGTCTTTTCACTTCTTCCCTTGAATACAATAAACCTCATGAAAAGTCAATTAGACTTAGTGTTCCTAGATATATCCTTCCTCTGTATCCTTTCTCTCCATGATAAAAATGGTCTAGCTCTGCTTTGGTGGCATTAGGCCTAACATTAGTTAGAATCCAATCTGTAGCCTTTTTAGTCTCTTCAGATAGCCAAATGGGATAACCTTATCTTTTTTAGGGGATTTCATAGTTGGTGCAAGATTCATATGAGATACTTCACTAGTCACTCGCAATTGCTTAGTTGGAAAGGCCTTGTTGTCATCCTTTGTCCCATTCAAGGCTTAGCCCAATAACAAGGTACTTGCAAAGGTGTTAAGACTTGACACAACCTTTCCTCTTGATTCGTATGCCATGCAATTATTCAAGGATACTAAAGTTTGGATGCTTTTATTACCTTCAAAGTGTAACTGCTTGTCAACAAGTACATGGACGTGATTAGGGCTTGTAAATGGAGTGACACATTTCCATTTGTTAATCTATAGTTTATATGTTTGACTTGAAGCCCTGGTTGTATTCCGATGCTCAATCAGCTCATCCCTTGACCTTAATATTGATGTTAGGAGTTCTTCTTCCCCATTCTCCCATTAAACTACTAGCTCCTCCCCTTCCATTACCTCTCTCCCTTTTTGTGCTGAGAGGTGCTTCTGCAACCCAGTATGGGGGAGATGTTGTCATGTTATATTACATAATGTAACTTTGCCAACCACTATGGGGGAGATGGCATAGTGATAATTAAGCCGACATAAAATCATAAAAGTAATGGCAATGATAAATTGAAACTTTTAACTTTAACAACCATAACAATAATAAATAGTTAACTAAAATGCGTGAATACATTAATAGAGTGCAATAAGAAACATTACATTAATAGAAATGCATGAATTATTACATTAATAGTATTTGAAAACATGTTTGGTATTGGTGCCTTCTATCAAGTAACTTGCAAATTATTACTTAATAGTATTCAAATACATGTTTTTATTGGAGTCTTGCTACTACAATTAAAGTGGTATATTGAGAATCTCAAAAGAACTTTTAAAGAATAGGAAAGAGTAATGAGTAAATTAATGTAAAAAATTAAAAAGTCAAACAATGTAAAAAGATAAAAGTAAAACATTGTAGAAAAATTAAGAAGTAATACAATGTTAAATAGTTAAAGTATCTTTTTAAGTGGTAGATTGGGATGAGTTTAAAACATATGTTTTTAACTACTAAGTAATTTTTATAGGAAAAAGTAAAAAGTAAAACAATGTAGAAAAATTAAAAAGTAAAACAATGTCAAATAGTTAAAGGAAAAAGTAAAATGTAAAACAATGTAGAAAAATTAAAAAGTAAAATAATCTCAAATAGTTAAAAGTATTTACCTCAATAAAGCTAAAAAGTAAATTATGTTAAATAATCAATAACATATAAATCAATAAAGTAAAAAAGTAAAAACGAATTAAAAAGAAAAATAATGTAAAATAGTTAAAGGTATATAGATCATTTAAATTAAATATGTGAAGTTCATCAATCACTTGAAAAATAACATAATTTGTCACCACTACACTTAGGAGAAGAAATGAAATTATTTAAAAATACTTAATAATGTAAGCAAAATAAATGGTCATAGATCCAATTCATGTGTGTTTTAATATAATAAATTTAGTTTTAAAAATATAGTGTGTGTTTTAGATTAATTATCTAAAATAATCCAAGTACTTGAAAACCCAAAGCAATATGATTTCACTTAAATTGCATTGATTTTAGTAACTTCACTCTGCATTTAAACCTAATATCAGAGAGTGGAGTCAGTGCTAATCCAAAGCAATTTGAATGCATTGACATAACATGGCAACATCACTGAAATCCAAAGCAATTTGATTGCATTGATTCTAGTGACTCCACTCTATAATATTAGGTTTAAGTTACAATGAATTTTACTATTTGTTGCATTGATATTAGTGATTCATATGTTTGAATAATTGATATCAATGCAACAAATAGTAAAATTCACTATAATTTAAACCTAATGTGAGAGAGTGAAGTCACTCGTAATCCAAGTGAAATCAAATTGCTTTGTACTTTCAGGGTACTTAATTATTTTACTGTTTGGTGCATTGATATTAATGATTCATCTCTTTAAATCATTGATACCAGTGCAACAAATACTAAAAATTAAAAATATTTAAGCCAACATGTATATAAAAACAATAAAAATATAGTATGATACCAATGCTTCATCTCTTTGAATCACTAATATCAATGCAATAAACACTAAAGTTCAATCTAACTTAAACCTAATATCATACAATGGAGTCACCAATAATCCAAGTGAAATCAAATTACTTTGGATTTTCAAGGTACCTGGTTTATTTTATTGTTTGCTGCATTTTTTTTTTGTTGGCAAGTGGTAGTACCCCCTGACTAGTAGGGTTCGCCATTGGCTGAGAGACCACGAACCAGGGGCATCTAAGTCGTCAAAATCACCCGGGGATCGCACCCGGCCTGGACCGCACCAACCCTTAACATGGTTGGATTTTAGTATCCGCGGGATTCGAACCGGCGACCTTTCCGCTTAGGGGTGTCTTAAACATCACCCGCCACCGACTGTTCTACATCTCATAGATTATTGTTTGCTTCATTGATACCCGAAAATCCAAAGCAATATAATTTCACTTGGATTGCATTGATTTCAGTAACTCCACTCTCTGATATTAGGTTTAAGTTACAATGAATTTTACTGTTTGTGCATTGAAATTTGATATTAGTGATTCATCTCGTGGAATCACTGATATCAATGCGACAAACAATAAAATTCATTGTAACTTAAACCTAATATTGGAGAGGAGTCACTGATAGTCCAAATAAATTTGATTGCATTGACATAACGTGACAACATCACTGAAAATCCAAAGCAATTTGATTGCATTGATTTCAGTGACTCCATAATCGAATTTTAGGTTTAATTTACATTGAATTTTACTGTTTGTTGCATTGCTATAAGTGATTCCTCTATTTAAATCACTGATATTAATGCAACAAACAATAAAATTAGTTAAACTTAAAAACCTAACATTAGAGAGTGAAGTCACTAGTAATCCAAGTGAAATCGAATTGCTTAGCATTTTCAAGGTACTTGGATTATTTTGTTGTTTATTGTATTGATGTCAGTGATTCCTCTCTTTGAATAATTGAAATCAATGCAACAAACAAACAAAAAATTTAAAAATATTTAAGCTAACATGTATATAAACACAATAAAAATACAATATGATATAAGTGATCCTCTCTTTTAATAATTGGTATCAATTAAATAAACAACAAAATTCACTATAACTTACAAGCCTAATATCATAGAGTGGAGTTAGTAATAATACAAGTGAAATCAAATTGCTTTGGATTTTCAGGGTAGTTGGATTATTTTATTGTTTTTTGCATTGATGTCAATGATTCCTCTCTTTGAATCATGGATATCATCAGTGACTCCACTATCTGATATTAGGTTTAAGTTATAGTGAATTTTACATACAAATTGATGATCATCTCCAAATTTCATGTGCCCACCCTGGAATGCAACCAACCTAGATTCATCTTAACTCCAGATCTACCATGTGTCTCGGGGGATAAAATACCTCGAGGTGCAAACCTCTCCAACTAGAGATAGAAAATAAAAAATATTTACACCTTTAAGGATTTGATCCCTCTCGATGCATGGTAGATCCATAGTTAAGATGGATCTAGGCTAGTTTTGTACATACATGAATATATGCATACACATTATAATATATATAAAGATAGGATTAAATTCCAAATAATTGAAGCAATGCTTATACCTATGTGAGGCTTGTTGACCTATGCGGATCAATGTGTGTGTGTGTGTGTGTGTGAGAGAGAGAGAGAGAGAGAGAGAGAGAGATACTTCTTATATTTACAAGGCCATATTTACAACCATACCTACCAAGAGTATATATTATAAAAGATGATAACAATTAATTCACTGAAAATTTGTTAATTTTGTAAATTTATGGATAGGGCCTTGTTACAACTTCTGATTTATTATTATTACTATAAATAAAATAAATCGAAAACTGCTATAAGTACTAGAAATCGATATCTCTTAAATTGAAAGTCGATATCTTAAATGTTGAAAATTAAAATTCATAACACATTTATAATGGTTTTGAATGAAATTAGTTTATGTTTAATTAAATGAGGTTTAAAAGAAAAAAAATGTTTGGGAAGATTCAAATTCATATCAAAATAATCAAATTGATAACAACAACAATCAAGAAGTGGAAGAAGAAACAAGTTGAGACTAAAAACCAAGTTCAGAAATACAAAAATAAGTGGAAGAGGAAAGAGGTGAAGACTTAAAACCAAGTTCATAAACACAAATAAAAAGAACATGTGAACTTGATATTACAAAACATTGGAATCAATAAATCAAAAGGACACGAGGAAAAAGTTTTGTTGCATATGAACTAGAATCATAGATAAATACAACATTGGTGAGATTTGTTGCTTATGAACTAGAATTAGAATCACACATAAATACAACATTGATGAGTTTTGTTGCATAACATGATATTACAAAACATTGGAATCAATAAATCAAAAGGACACGAGGAAATTTTTTTTTGCATATAAACGAGAATAGGGCCCCTCCTCTAGGGTCTTTCCTGTTTAACCTGAAACTCAACCACTTGATACAAAAGAGATTAGAAAGCATAACGATTGGATAAATAAACTAAATAAATGAATAAACTAGCAAATTAAAACAAACCATAACCATAACCAGCAAAGCTCGTTTAACCATAGGCGAAGCAACCGTTAGCTCCGCCACCCAACCATAGGCTCATGCTTTCAATCGCATGGCCTCCCCCGAGCTTTGGGTCATAGAGCTCACACACGTTTTTCAGAAATCCAGCTTGGGTTTCCCTTCCCACCAGGATTTCTTAGCCAAACCCTTAGATAGCAGCAAGTCTTTGAGGCATTCAAAAATTACGACAATCGTCCAAATTATGGGCCCTTTACCCATTCCCTAAGCCTTCCTTATAAAGGAAAATCTCCTGCGACACATGTCGCTTCATGCATAATTAAATATTTTTAATTAATTATTTAATTAAAACACTGACCCATCCAAGTGTCAGTTTCTCTGGGAAGTGCACCTACATCCCTAAGTTTGCTCTAGTTTGTCCCCCAGATATTTTAATCAACTCCTAGCTTTTAGTTGACTAGGTGTCTAATCTTAGGATTCTATTTTGCTAATAAATAATGATTTCTATTATTTTAAATGCTCAACAAAAACAACTATTCATGTGCAAATGTCTAAACTATATTTTTTTTTATGCATTTGCTAAGTAATAATCTAGAGTTATTCTCCTAAGTTTTTATGCAGTTTAATTTAACAATCAAACTCACTAGGATCATGGTGCCGCACCGTTGGGCTCCTGGTTCCTTAACTTTAATTCTCTGACATGGCACCACTCCGTCGGGTCCAGTCATCCATGGTTTCCATTCCTTGGCATGGTACCTCATCGTTGGGTCCTTGCGTCCATTCTTTCATTTCTCGACAGGGTACCGCATCGTCGGGCCCTTCTGCCACCATCTTTCTGTTTTGACTTGCGGGAACTCTTGTAGGGATTTTAGGAATCGTTACCATCCATCCTCCGTCTACATGCTATCTAGGGACTAATGGCGCTGAGGAGTGAGTCCGTTCTCACTGCGCACCCCTCAACCCGTACGTGACCAGCTCCGTTGTGGCCTACCTCGTACGCCCTCACGCATTCCTCTTGAGCAAGCGGATCAGTGCTTATCTGCTCATGCGTGGTATTCTTGTCGGAAGTCGACATTGTTGTCGCTCCCCCTGTGTGTGATTTACCCATACTCTACGACCCTTCATATTCCTTTGTGTGTCCTTCGGTGAACCGTTTCACCTGTCGCTACACACATTTCTCACAAACATAAATCATTATTTTATTGATTTACAATCAATCGTAATCATAAATATACTCAAAATAAAATCAAAGGATTATTTTATTAATGTTTCAAACAGTCGGGTCACTAAGCAAGTGCCCTCAATGTCTACAGTAGTCTAGGCGCACTACATACACCCCTACTTATTTAGAACTTCGTCCTGAAGTTCAGAATAAATGCGGAAAGCTATGACGCATCTCATTTGCGTCCTCCCAAGTCACAAAGCTAGGGTTGTAGCTGTCCTACTATACTTTGACTTGACCAATCAAGGCTAAGCATTTAAGCAAGAACTGATTAATCAATTATCCTAGTCCACACATATAATTCAATTCATTAATTTATTTATCAACTATAATCATGCACATCATCAGGTGATTCTCCCTTATTAAGACACATCCTAACTCGAAGGGCCACTTTATTTAAGTCTGTTACGCTGGGTCACTCGACAGGTGCTCTTAAAGTCCATAGTCATTTTAGGGGCATAACAATAGATAAATACAACATTGGTGAGATTTGTTGCTTATGAACTAGAATTAGAATCATAGATAAATACAACATTGATGTGTTTTGTTGCATATGAACTAGAAACATTTGAGGATGCACATGGAATTGAAATGCATGACAAAATTGTGTAATCTTAGTAATGACTTGACGGTGAAGAACAAGATTTGTGAGTTGTATGGATCACTTTTATATAAGTAAAAAATCATTAAATGCAGTTATTTATACTTAACTCATTGGTTATAGGTGGGTTTATACTTAACTCATTGGTTGTAGGTGGGTTTATGGAATTGAAATACGTGACAAAATTGTGTAATATTAGTATGATTTAATGGTTAAGAACAAGATTTGTGAGTTGTATGGATCACTTTTGTATAATTAAAAAATCATTAGTTGTACTTGTTTATACTTAACTTATTGGTTATCGGTGCATTTATAAGATGAAGTATATGGAATATTGATTTTTGATAAAAGGATTTTGGAAGTATATGGAATCATAGATAAATACAACATTGATGAGTTTTGTTGTTTATGAAGTATAAACATTTGAGGGGGCACATGGAATTGAAATATGTGACAAAATTGTGTAATTTTAGTATGACTTAACGGTGAAAAACAAGATTAGTAAGTTGTATGGATCACTTTTATATAATTAAAAAATCATTAGTTGTAGTTGTTTATACTTAACTCATTGATTGTAAGTGGGTTTATAAGATGAATTATATGGAATATGGATTTTTGATAAAAGGATTGTATAATTTTTTTTAATGAGATATTTGTTTTATTAATCAAAATTAACAATAAATTAATAATTACATTTTGAGTCTAATTTATATTAAAAATATATCAAATAAATTTCAATTTGTTTAATAATAAAAAAATTCTAAAATATTTATATATAACAAAACTATGTTTTATTTTAATATAAAATAATTAGTATTTAATTAAGGTTATCTGGATGAAGTCCATATCCAAATTTGATTGATTATAACAAATACATGATTACTTTATTAAACAAGAGTCATGAGATGGCAATGTCACCAACGTTGCTACTTCTTGTTGCGAAAGAAAGGATGTTGTAGAAGGAATGACAAGAAGCCAACACCGAAGGGAGGAGATATTTGCCCGAGGCCATGAGCAATTGCTAGAAGTCTACATAAATGGTTTAGTCCAAAAGCATGTTTTCTATTATTCAAACACACATAAGAAACTAATAACTTTGAATCAATCTTACAAGAATCTTGGGGAATATTATGTGACCAGATCTCTAAAGACATGAATACAAACTTTTCATTTCTAAATACCATGAGATGGATTACCATGAAAATAACACTAAATATATGTACAATAAAAGTAAACATGTATAAATGTTTTTTGTCAATGTGAATAATGCTGGTCGCTAAAACATATATCACCAAAGTCCATATATAATAATAAAAATCCACTTTTACTATAATTAGTTGAGAAATAAAATTAATCACATAAAATCTAACTAACTATCATAAATAAAGTCCAACTTTCCTCAAATAATTTCCATGTGACATTAAATAATAAAGAAAACAACATTCAATATTGAAAGCTCAAATTTTATTTTGAATTGATAAAACAATAGTGATCCTAACTTTAAGATGTTCTTCTAAATCAACACATACATCACCTATAGCAACTTAAATATCACTTGAAAATAAGTAATCATATTTTAAACCAAAAAAATTAAATAGTTACATTAAATAACACAACATATAAAACCACATTAAATAATTGAAGGGGAATTTATATGGTGAGGTGAACCGCCTTATGATTAAAAACACATAAACTTTAATCCAAGAATCAAAGTTAAATTTAATTTCCTTTGAATCCTTCCATTATTATTGATTTTAAACCTCTCTTTTGAATCCTTTGCAAGGTGTCAACGATTAATTTGAGATATTCATTAAATCTTTAGCATTCAATATATATTCTGTAAGGGTGCCAACAAACTTGTAAATATTGACATGCAAACTCACATAACCATAACACACTTATAAATATTGACATGCAAACTAACATAGCCATAAAAGGCATGTTAAAGTCCATTGATTGCTCTGAAGTTTGTGTTTTAGTTCACTTAATCCACCACTTTACAGCGCTGCACTGATTTCATTGATAGTTGCCTTTAATTTATTGGTGGTGGGTACTCTATGACTTGACATGAAGTTTTTTTTTTGGGGGTTGGGCTCCATAGACCTTTAGTTATTTCACTCTAGTCCTACACCCATTGTAATGTAATTTCTAGCGCGTTGAAAGGGTTGTTCATTACCCATTTTAAAGCATATGGAAAAGTTCATTGGAATTTTTAGTTGTTTTGTGCAATGGGAAGCAAGCCAAAGCTTATTCCCTTGGAACTCCCTGTAGATCTTAAGTTACGAAAATTGCATTCGGTTTCGATAAGTTTTGAATCAGAGGACGTAGAGGCACCGTATTTTATCCACCAAGGAAAACAAATGAGAGAGATGAGATTCGTGCGAGGGCAAACAGGCAAAGTCAAAGGTACGACAAAGACACAAAATTGAATGAACTCTGAATTTAAATCACAATAAGGGGTAGTGGTCACCACATAAAAATACAAACAAATAGACTCGATTTCAATATTTTATCCACTAAAAAACAAAGTAGATGGGATTCCTAATCGGGGAAAGTAGGCAAAGCCAAAGGTACAGAAAACATAGAGAACCGAATGAACTTTGAAATTAAAGTCTTATAATCACTAGTGGAGAATATTTATCAGAGCAGATTCAATATCTCCAGTGTTGTTGGGGAATAAAACAACAATATCATGCTGTCTCGAGAGGTCTAAATTCCTCTAATTTCAAACATTTTACATCTATGGTGAAAACAAATGTACTTCAAACATGCAACTAGATTCATTAAAACTAGATGGTTGTTTCTTAAGCCATGACAATTACAATTTTTATAATGGAAATGGTGGAACCAAGGATACATGAGTGAAGGATTTTTGCGATAATCCAAACAACAGTCAGCCACAACAATTCCTAATACTATGAATGGCATTTGCTCAAATATTACAGCTCAAACTGTGCAGATTCCTAACTTTTTGTTGGATATTCACTTCCTGTGCCCTCCTAAACTCTTTGTTGTAGATTTAGTCCCCGAGCCCTCTTCAACGCAGTATATCTACAACAGCATAATCTATAAGTATGCATAATTCAATCCCTTTCTTATTGCATGGATCTGAAATGCACAAATAATAACAAGACAATCGTTGGAGTCAAGTAAAGACATGGAACCATTATAGAACTAGACACATGTCATTTTATAAATTTAATGTTTCCTTCACTACAAACGGAATTATCTATCTGGTAGTGAAAATAGTAAATGAGGGTTTTGTTGTCAATGATATAATTATGGCTTAACCAAGATCCAAAGGGTGAGCGAAGGCACCTGGCATAGTGAATGATTGTCCAAAATGAGGAACCACCTGGCCTTACACTCTGATTGTGCAATCTGTCGGATTATGAACTTCGTGTCCTCATTTGATGGAATAGAGGACTGGGTTGGGCCGACAACCTCTTTATTGACATGGGAAAACAGTTGGAAGCATTTACATGAGTGACAATTTTCTGCTTAAGCATAATACCACGAATTGGTTGGGCCTGACTAATGAAATGGGGAAGCACCGTGGTTTATTACGATATTTGCAATTGATCCATCAACCATTCATGCAGAAGGAGATCTAACCATATTAAAACCACAGAGAGCAACACCATGATGGGTTCCGAAACCTATATGCCCAAACCTAGTGTATAAAACCCTGTCAAGAGTAGGAGAGATTGCTTGCTTCACAAAACAAAGAAGGGGGAATGAAGAAAATAATTAGCAGCGAGGTGAAGGTCGAAGATTATATGGTTTCCTTTTCCACAGCCGAGCATGCTACTGCTATTGTCATTCTCAAAAGAGGTTGACAAAACTGCATACTAGACCTCGCACAATGGTTTATTTGGAGGGAGCATAGCTTGTTGCCTTGTCTAGGTACTAAATTCGGTCCTCAGCTCTTTATGCCATTTCATTTTTTTTAAGATGGCCCCTCTTAACATGACACAGAATGAAACCAAGCAATAACAGGTCGCTTCTCAACACCATAGACCGCGTCTCCATACATCATGGGGTTGCAACCTCTGGCCAGCTTCAAGGTGGTAATGCAAACCGCCTTACCTTGTATAAGAGAGGGTATAGAGAATGTAGATGTGAAGCATAGAAAAGGTCCTAGAGCATCACCGGGAACAATTGTTAATCTGAATCAACCTATTCCAATGTCATTTTGAAAAAAAATCCCTTTCTACCTTATGTCCACCAGGACTGCACAGATGCTTACTGACCTTTTTGGAAGCAACTGGTGTTATGATATGATGCTTGCTTCACTTGCTTACCAGTCTCCAAAGCCATGCCCCCAGCCATTGGTGTGATAATGAATGTGGATCACTCCATTCGTAGTACAGGGCATACTGGTGCTTTAAACGGATCTAGAACTGCATCTTTATCGGGGGGAAGGGGGCGATGGTCACCTAAAACCATATTTGGATCTATAATCGGGGAATGAACTGCCGGTATATCTATTTTATTTAATGCTTTTCATCATCTAGAAGCCAAACTTTGGCATCATAAAAAATGAACACCAGCCAAGGTCCCTGCCTTTCTGCCTATGATTTCGTCTCTGTTACCTTTTCAGCTGCCTTCGCTTATAACTTTAAAATAAAGGACATTGTCATTGCCATTTTGAAAGATATTCTCAGAAATGAACTACAACTTGGGAGATAAATAAACCTTGGATCGAATGTTTGGCAAGCCATCACTATGCACAGGAGCTACATCCGAATTCCATGCTTCTGGAAATTCCTCGTCTGCCTGTGTGCCCATCCAGACAGACAACATTAACTCACCCTTCCACCTTGGACTCTGCCTTCTTTTCCTCCAACCTGTACCACTAACGTGCCAGGGGGATATCAGGAGGCACCCTTGTTGGCACCTCATTCAGATCAAACATAACTTGCCCAAAAAAATCATCCTTAACAAACTCTTTGTCCTTCACCACCACCTCAAGAACTGAGGACTACATCCTCTCCTTGTAGAGAATGCAAATACCTGATTCAACTCAGGGTTAGACTTCCTCTCAAAGTGCTTGGTGGTTCCCTTGAAGTTACCAAGTTTCACCTCCACATATGGATTATAGATCCCGCTCGCTGCATCCTTCCTAGGATGTTCTCGAGCCTTTACCACACGAACATACAGATATTGCATCTGCTCCACCAAATCATAGGTGCTAGTAGTCTTGTCTCTATTCATGCCTTCACCACCCAAATGGGGATTGGTTTCCTTCAATGAGCAATCCACGGGCTGAGTTCACCCTTCTTTCTTTTCAATAGCCTTTCCCTGCTATTTGGCAGTTTGTTGTTTCTGTTGTAGCTGCTGTCGTCTTTGCTTTCCCTCTTTCTTCTCATCAGGTGCCTTCTTCTCCTCCTTGACCTTCTTCTCACCATTGCCAGGATTACCACCCTTCCCTTCAATATAATAAACCTTCAAACCAAGTTCACCCCTAATATGTGAGAAAATACTTTGCTTATCCAATGAAAACCTCTGTAAAGCCTCATCACCCTGGTTAACAAGGCTGGTTGCCGGTATCTTCACCTTGCCCAAGAAGTTCCTATAATTGGCGGACAACTTCTCATTGTAAACACTAATGTCCCGAGTCAAGTTATGGAGAGTTGCAGGGTCTGCTATATTGAAAACCATCTTCTCATTCCAAACATGATTGAGGTTTTTCTGTTTCGCTTGGGTTTGAAACCTCTGGTTGCCAAAGTCTATTTCAACAAAGGGACTTGCCGAACCTTGGCCATCCTTGGGCATGAGGTTGTGGGCATCCACCACTTCGAAAACGAGTTGCCTCTTAGTCATATTCTCTATTCACTTCCTCTACCCACAAAAGCAAAAAATTTAAAAAGAAAGAATTGCAGGCCTATCACCATAGAAAATAATCTGGTCGACTATCGTCAGCATTTCCACATTTAAATAAGGTTGTCTGGCCATTGTTGATGTTTGACACTTTATCCAAATAGCTGCAGACATGGAAGCCCAAGTCTCTTTTTCATAAAGAGAATCAATATGATTCTTCAACAAGTTACACTATGCAGAAAGCAATCCTGTAGGGCTTCATGTCAAGCCGAATAGTGAAAATTTACCCAAAATGTATGAGCATAACATGCTCCTGTAACGCACACCTCACATTCAGTCTGCCTTCCTCGCTTTTGCATTTTTCTGCTTAGGTGTTACGCAGTGAATATGATCTGGAGATGGAGTTGACAAAAAAATATTAAATATCAGTGCTTAAAAATGTAAGGTCAGTGCTTAAAGATTGCAAAGTGTCAAATATACCTAGCCTGTTCCAACGAGATTTTGCAATGGTGTTAGGTGGATAAAAATTTTAATTGTACAAGTGATCATGCCAATTTTCGGAAATAGACATTGTAGAGATCAGAAATCAGATTTGTACAGATACAAACTCAGATCTTCTGCAGATATGAAGCGGATCTTCCGCAACCTCTCTGTCAGAATTGTAAACTCACATTTAATGCACTCTGAATATGTGGCAATTTTATAAATTTTCATAATCCTGTCACTTCACCATGCACTTATGCATTCACACAACACCTGCTCAGGCCCGGTGACGATAAAAATAATTGTTAAAGGGGGTGAGGTATCGTCTAGACTAATGTTCATGTAAACATTGATGTAATAGCCTAATGTCCATTGTGGAAATATATGTTAATATATGTTAACACATATGACAAAATTGGCAAAATGGTATCTAGGCTTTAGGTGGTAGGGGAGGGAGGCCAATAAGTGAGCGTTTTTTTTACCCCTTTTTATGCAACTTAATTCTTCATGTTCCCGAGCTTGTTTTTCCTCCAAATTTTTATGATATATAGTTTGGCATGTTCTCTATCCAACCATATTGGTCTTGAGGTGTGACGAATCCAAATGGATGCCATGTAAGCCACAAAGTTCCAAGTTGTCTAGTCCTAATGTCACCGTAGTGTATTTTTGCTTGGGGCCAATGTGTGAACATTGATGTGACTTAAAGTAGATGGGACTTAAAATGAAATTTCCGATTTCAAATATTCATTTTATTTCAAAATGTAGAAGAAATTTTTTTTTTAAGTAATTTTAAAAACATGAAAATATTGACATTTACTTGTACATAAAGTACTTTTATGAATAACAAATGGTACCAAGTATTTCCACTTATATCTCCACTACTGGTACCCGTACAACTACGGGACTCTCTCCCCATGTTGCAATGGTTAGGTATGTTTGTCAATTATACAAGGAAATATTTATGGTGTAAAATTATATAAACATTGATGTGATATCAAATATTAAAAACTTTATTTGAGTTTGTACTTTTAAGTTTGAATAGAATATATATGTGAATCACATCAAATATTAAAAACTTTATTTGAGTTTGTACTTTTAAGTTTGAATAGAATATATATGTGAAGGGTTAATAAGATTATTTTAATTTATAAAAAACTTAAAAAAAAATTAAAATTATTTTTATTTGAAAAAGATGCAAGGAAATAAAATATGTAAAATTTTAAATTAAATTAAATCAAATTAAATGTTTATAAATAAAAGAGAGAAAGATGGTTTTCCATAATATTTGAAGTTGAGAAAAAGCGAGGAATACATCATTATGAATCTAGTATGAATTAAAAACGATATGTAATAATTTTCTACAAAATTAATTAAATTTTTCAATGAAGAAAGAAAATACCTTAAATATTTGTAACAGATCCACAATCTTAAAAGATAAAAAATTTAAATAATTAATAATATTTATCATGGTTCTAATGATACACCAATACCAATACTACATGCCTTCTTTTCGTAGCCTCAATGTGATCATGATGGCATACTAGGTATCCACAATCTTAAAAGATAAAAAATTTAAATAAATAATAATATTTATCATGGTTCTAATGATACATCAATACCACATGCCTTCTTTTTGTAGCCTCAATGTGATCATGATGGCATACTAGGTATCTGGTAGATATTAGTGATAGTTGAAACCACCTTTTTGGTCTTGGAGTCTAACCTCACACTATTTCTAATGGTTAAGAGCTTGTCTTCCTTAGTTGTATGGAAACAAGTTAATGAAGTAAGACCCAAAGACATTTGGTAAGACTAAAATCCTACCCCCTTATGAACTCCAATGGTTTATTTTAGATAACCAAATTTTATCTATACACTACAATGATGTTGCATATTGAGATATTGAAATTGCATCAATATAAACTAGATTGATAACTTTGGATTGTAATCATTTTCTTGTTAGTGTTCTATGTTTTCCTATATATCCAGCTATTGTTAGTTGTAAGATGATGTAGACATTCTTATGTTCCCAAATATTCTTTGTGTTGGTTGTGGAGCATGATCTTCCTGATTTAGAGGTCCTGTTTCAACCGTGTCTGGATCCCAACCCATGACGGGGGTGTGTGTGGGGAG
The DNA here is from genome assembly GCA_027924585.1 of Larix kaempferi. NCBI lineage: Eukaryota > Viridiplantae > Streptophyta > Pinopsida > Pinales > Pinaceae > Larix > Larix kaempferi. Next base: position 4,984,570 of record BSBM01000241.1, on the reverse strand, counting down.
CTTCCCCCCCCACTATAGTCACCATGGGGGGTCCAAGGGGGTGGCGACTACTTTTGGGAGCCCCCCCTGAAGGGGGTTCAGGGGTAGAGCCCCCGTAGCGAAAATTTTGGAAAAAATGCTTTGTAAAATGTTGTAATTTCATAGTCATGACTTGGTCAATAATAGGTGATTTGTGGGCCCATGGTATTGGGTATCCTGTGGTATTTTCCCATGGTAATCCCTCTTTAAAAGGAAGACATTGTAATACAGATGTGCATTGTAGTATGGTAAATATCTCTGTGATTGTGTAAGAGAGATTGTGATAGAGTGAAGAGGAAGTTGTAGTGGATGTGTCGTGGGTTGTATCCCTTCATTTGTTAGACGATATAATAAAAGGATTGAAAATTTCTTCGTGGACATACCCCATATTGGGTGAACTACGTATATTGGTGTCTCTCTTGTATTGTGTTTATGTGATTTATTTATGCATCTTATTTTATGCTATTGTTCCGTGATCCTATTTTTCTAACACTTTGCTAATGTTGGTAGTCTTCCATTGTTATAAATAGCATTCTTTCTCTCTAGAAGAAGGTTTTGATTTTGCATCTCTTAGGATGTCTTGTGTATTTATTTCACATGGTATCAGAGCTTTGATGCAGACCACCTTCTCATTTTGTTCTTATAGATATTGGATTGAACTAAAGCGTGTTCGATTTTCCCACATTGAGTATCTGTGATCAGATTTGCAGGAATTTTGAGCTATGTGTTGAATCTTAGTTTATCTCTAGTTAGATCAGCCTCAAGCCTATGGTTTGTGGTCCATTATCTTAGATCTATGGCTCTTCATCATTTTCTAAGCCACCCTAATTTTTGGATGTGCGTGGCAATGTTTAAACATTGTTAGCCAGATTTATACAAATTCTCATATCATCCCTAGCAACTCCTATTGCCATTCGGTCACTTTGTTAGATTGTGCCTCAGTCCTCAATATCATTCCATTGACTCACTAACCATAGACCAATAGGAGAGTGATTAATAGATGAAAATATGGAGTGCACAAATAATGGGATTGTAGGTCTGCACGTTGTTGTACACTCAGAACTTAGATTCGTAGCACAAACCTCAGATCTATCAATTCAAATTCCTATCTACTCATCCACACTCATTCGGGTATTATTGTTTGCAGAAATATTTCAAGATCAGTTGATCAAATGTTGTAAATATTTCCTTAATTTCTCCTTTTTTAGCTCGAGATTCCATTTTCTAGAGTTTTTGCATAATTTGGAGATTACACAACCATATCTAGTGTTTTTTTCTCTATTGATAAAATGGCAGAACAAGGAATATTGATCTCCTAACTCCTCATAATTATCACACATGGAAACTCAATATGCAACAAGTGCTACAATCTAAAGGGATTCAAAAAACCTTATATGAGGATCAACCATTGTTTACCAAGGAAATCGAGATATTTTCCTATTGAAACAAACTTGATGAAGCTATGGGTCTAATTGGCTTGCATTTTTTTAGATAGCTTGTTGTTTCATATTGCTGAATGTAAAACTCCAAAAGAATGTAGGGACAAATTGGATTCCTTATATGGTAAAGTCAATGAATTTCGAGCCTTACAATTGGAAGTAGAATTGTCACTACTTGTACCTGATGAGTATGCAACCATTGAAGGCTATATTGCCAAATTTAGGTCACTAGTTGCACAACTAAAATGGTGTCGAAAAAACAAATCAGATGATGAGTGCATTTTCTTGATTCTATCCAAGCTAAAAGGTTATTTTCGGGTATTATCTTCTGCATTTTACTCTACTATGGATGCACTTGGAAATGAATTTAAAATTCCCTCCTTTGAGCTTTTATATGAGCATATTATCAGGGAAAATCCCAAGCTTATTCAACAAGATGCTCTTTCTAGCTCTAAAATCAAGCTCGTGTGGAACATATCTCTAAAGGTAAGCACAGAAATTGGTATAAGTAGAAGAAATATTATGCTCAAGTTGGTGATACTACAACCAAACCTTGGCATAAAACAAAATGTTCTCCACCGAATTCCAAGCCTGGTAAGCTATAGGGCCCCTCCCGAAGCCCTAACTAAATTCTACTTAATGTTTAACCTTTTTTTAAAATATTTTCAATATAAATTGTATAATGACAAATGCAGATCACTTGCTTCACCAAACCCAATAAATTCACTGCATAAATTTGAATACAAAAGAAACATTTAAGATCAATAAAAACATGTCCGTGATGTTTGATCTAGCAGTTGAAGAACTCACCGGAGGGGTTTCTATTTAATCTGATCCAAGCTTTTAACAAATTACCGAATGATTCCTCGGTTGATCTCCCTACCATACTGGGAGTAGTCTTCTTCCTCCCAGTCCCTCGAGCAATTAGGGGTCACAAAGAACATACAAGCCTAAACACTCAGATGAGATATCCCAATCCCCAAAGAAGTTATCAACCAAACTCACATGGACCACACTCAATCTCAAACTTTCGTTACGGAATCCATTCAGCATTAGGGAGCAAGAGATCCCTTTCTCTTCATTCTCCCTTTCTTAAATAGAAAAGTTTTGGACGACATGTGTTGTCTCATGCAAATTAATTAATTCTCTAATATTCATTCTCATGCAACAAGTGTCACTCTCACATACTAGTGCACATAAGTTCCTCGATTATCTCTTAGTTGTCTCCCTAGTCTAAAATCACAATCCCTAGATCAATGGGTGCATGTGGAGTTAAACTCTAGATATTTTCTAATCTAGATTTTCTCCAAAATCAATTATCTCCAATTTATTTATTTTTTATTTTAATCTAATGCATGTCTTCCTAAATCAATGGATGTACATAATTTCTACCTCAAATATCCCCTTTCAATAATTTCTTAATTTAAAATATTCTTTCATTCAATTATTCTCAATTTAACAATTTACATATGCAAAATTTAATACATGCCTAAATGTTTTAGTGCAAAAGTGAAAATATTTCCATTTCATGTCATTGTCTAGGTACCACTTCTGTGGGTCCTTTTGAAAACTTCCTTGTCCTTGTGTGGGGTGTACTATGTAGCGATTATGAATCGTTATCGTAATCTTCCGACTACATTTCCATGGATACTAATGGAGATTGAGGAATAAGATCTTCCTTATTACACGCCCTTCAACACATCGTACGCAACCAAATTGTTGTGGCCTCTCTCGTACAACACACGCTTCCACGGGTGAGCTGATAGGGCTTCCGATCCGTGCGTGGAATTCTATTTCAGGGTCGACAGTCTGTCGTCGTACCCCTATGTATATTTCTTGTTCTTTACGATCCCCTTTTTAGTCCATTGAGAGTTAGTCGATAATTCGTTTTACCTACTACCACACACACTCAAAGTGCACATTAGTAGCACTGCACCATATAAAGTATATTATCATGCATTTTCATCTCTATTCAATTCTATTTAAACATATGGTGTTTTATTCACATCCATGGAATTAAAAGCATCATTTCTTTCATTCATTCATAGCATAATAATATTCCTCAATCAATCGAGCACAATCATCATTTGTTTGTCAATCAACAGTTTATTAATTTTTGAGCATTAATTCAATATACTCTAGGATCTTTACTAAGAGAATAACATGTACAACATATCAAGTATAACAATGCATATCCATCACACCAAGCAATCACATGAGACAATAGACACACAGAGTTTCATTGGAGAAAACCATAAAGGTGAAAAACCCCACAACTTCCTCACAGATAGAAAGAGCAATGATACAACCAAGGTACAACCAAAGTACAAGAGATAGTCTTCTACTAGCAGCTCCTCCTCCTCCTCAACTAGTGCGCCACTTTTCGAGTGATGTACAAGTGAATAATGAGATGATCAAATAGAGAGATCCCGCTCTCTATTTATACTTGTTATGAGCATCCTAATAAACCTATGGGGCCGACTTGTCTAACTCAGCATAATAACCCCAGGTTACATTAATTCGGGCTGACCCCTCTACTAGGTGGTCTAATAACCCATCAGCAAGTTACACCACTTGCGACACTTGTCAATACAAATGACGACACTTCCGTATAGAGGAATAATACATCTCTATAGGAGTACAATAATATATAGATGAAATACATTCCGAAGTTACATATACATCAACACAGTTTTCATTCAATAATAATAAAGCATAACACATTGTTCAATTATATTAACCGGGTCACTTCAATATAAATGCCCTCAAAGTCTAGTTAATCAATTGTGTCAAAGGCGGGCATTACATAAGCCTTCCTCCAAGGCAAGGAAGAAAAATTCAAGTGAAACTTCTAGTTTTTGTGGTGGACTTGGGAATCCCAAATCCAAATCTTAGCTAAAATTAGAAGCATTCAATGAAGCCATGCAACAACAAAAAATTTCAGTGCCCAAATCCTCTTACAGTTAAATGGAATTCTTTATCTACTCAATATTTGATCATCTTCAGATAGCTAGATATTTGAGTATGGTGCATCTCATCACATGAATCATTATAATTAGTTGTTTCCTTCCACATCCAATTATAGCATTTCATAGATTGCAATTGGAGACTCTAATAAGCTTGATGTTTTAGGATCAAGCATTGTGTAGTTAGATGATGGGTGCATCAATGATGTTCTACTTGCTCCTGACATATCTACCTATCTACTCTAAATTTATCAGATTTGTGTAATATCCTAGCCAAGATCTGACCAAGATATTAACTTCCACTCAGAGTTTTAACAAGATTTTACTAGTAATGTTTAAGGCCATTTCTCAAACTGAGCAGGATGTAAGTGACGGGGACTGAAACTCTGAATGAGGATGGTAGGAATGAGATTAGGTTCTGGAATTTGTATGGGAGAGTGTGTAGCAACAATTTAGACAGAGGGAAAATTTTAGGATCCTTTGTACAAAGCACAGAGACCATTTATGTTTCGGACATCAACTATTGTTGAAGCCTACCGTAATGCTTCCTGGGTACATCCGCATATACAAAATAGATCAGGGAGTTGGGAAGGATTAAAAAACTGATATTTTTGTTCATGGAGGTCTATGGGCATAAAAAATTAGCAATTAAACATTGGATGAAGAGTTGGGGGGAAATTGCTGTGACTTGGACTGTCGAGCTAGTTTTAATGGTTGACTTCCAAAACATGGTAAAACCCTCCCAAATTTAGTACCTTAAGGTTGTAATGTGTTCTAGGGTCTTTACATGAACAACATCAATTGACATAATTGGTTTCTGACCAACATAACTCTTTTAATGCAATTTATGCTAAAACTAGTCCTCCGAGAGTGCCCGATGAGCATAGGGGGAGGAGTTAAACTTGTATTTGACCACTGTAAGATTTACTTCTGTATTTAATGGACCTATTGCAGCATATTTGATGGAAAATACATAGTAGCAAACTTTACATCACCTCATTACATTTCCAGATAACTTATATGCCATAAAAACCTTCAAAACCCCCCTAGGTTTACCCAATCCCTCAATAAACATATATTAGGTTGAAAAACATTTCTGTAATGGATCAGGAGATTTATATCAAAGATTCCAAATCCTATAATCAGCTTCATACATCTACCATTTGAAAATACAGTGCTTGAATGGTGAAACTATTCCAAAATAAGCTAGAAAAAGAATACTGAAAGCCATTATTACATCATGAGCCTCTGGGGCATATTCATATGAGAAGTTGGGAATATTTTAGGACTGATTTCAGATGTTTATTACAGATCTTTGATGGCTGGAAAAACAACAACAAACCATCCTCTCCAATGACAGAAGGAAAGAAGATTCAATCCCTCAGTTCTTCACCTCTTTGAGTACAAAACATGACACCCTTGGGGAATCTCGAACTAGAATCACTTGGACATGATAGAAGTTGAATGAATGGTTGTAAGTTCAACTTTATTTCTGAATATGGCCATCACACATCAGATCCTTCATCTCATTAATCACTGAAAATCTTTCAATGGAGCAAACCTTCCACCAACACCCTGCAATATTGAAGAATGGGGAATAAGAAAGGGGATAATGAGAAGGATTCTTCTTGAACTCTTAAACTCTTCTGAAGCAATTCGACCCTAGCCTAATAATGGGGGAGATGTTGTCACATTATATTACATAATGTAATTTTTTCGACCACAATGGGGGAGATGGCATAGTGATAATTAAGCCGACACAAAATCATAAAGGTAATGGCAATGATAAATTGAAACTTTTAACTTTAACAACCATAGAAATAATAAATAGTTAACTACAATGCGTGAATACATTAATAGAGTGCAATACGAAACATTACATTAATAGAAATGCAGGAATTATTACATTAATAGTATTTGAAAACATGTTTGGTATTGGAGCCTTCTATCATGTTTGGTATTAATAGTATTAAATACATGTTTTTATTGGAGTCTTGCTACTACAATTAAAGTGGTATATTGACAATCTCAAAAGAACTTTTAAAGAATAGGAAAAAGTAATAAGTAAATTAATGTAAAAAATTAAAAAGTAAAACAATGTAAAAAAAAAACGTAAAATACTGTAGAAAAATTAAGAAGTAATACAATGTTAAATAGTTAAAGTATCGTTTTACATGGTAGATTGTGATGAGTTTAAAACATATGTTTTTAACTACTCAAAATAATTTTAATAGGAAAAAGTAAAAAGTAAAACAATGTAGAAAAATTAAAAAGTAAAACAATGTCAAATAGTTAAAAGTCAAAGGAAAAAGTAAAATGTAAAACAATGTAGAAAAATTAAAAAGTAAAACAATCTCAAATAGTTAAAAGTATTTACCTCAATAAAGCTAAAAAGTAAATTATGTTAAATAATTAATGGCATATAAATCAATAAAGTAAAAAGAAATTAAAAAGCAAGATAATGTAAAATAGTTAAAGGTATATAGATAATTTAAATTAGTGAAGTTCATCAACCATTTGAAAAATAACATAATTTGTCACCACTACACTTAGGAGAAGAAATGAAATTATTTAAAAATACTTAATAATGCAAGCAAAATAAAGGGTTACACATCCAATTCATATGTGTTTTAATATAATAATTTTAATTTTAAAAATATAATGTGTGTTTTAGATTAATTATTTAAAATAATCCAAGTACTTGAAAACCCAAAGCAATATGATTTCACTTAGATTGCATGATTTTAGTAACTTCACTCTGCATTGATATCAATGATTCCTATATTTGAATCACTGATATCAATGCAACAAACAATAAAATTCATTGTAACTTAAACCTAATATCAGAGAGTGGAGTCACTGCTAATCCAAAGCAATTTGAATGCATTGACATAACATGACAACATCACTGAAATCCAAAGCAATTTGATTGCATTGATTCCAGTGACTTCACTCTCTAATATTAGGTTTAAGTTATAATGAATTTTACTATTTTTTGCATTGATATTAGTGATTCATCTCTTTCAATCATTGATATCAATGCAACAAATAGTAAAATTCACTATAATTTAAACCTAATGTCAGAGAGTTAAGTCACTCGTAATCTAATCCAATTGAAATCAAATTGCTTTGTACTTTCACGGTAATTGATTATTTTACTGTTTATTGCATTGATATTAATGATTCATCTCTTTAAATAATTGATACCAGTGCAACAAATACTAAAAATTAAAAATATTTAAGCCAACATGTATATAAAAAAAATAAAAATACAGTATGATACCAGTGATTCATCTCTTTGAATCACTAATATCAATGCAATAAACACTAAAGTTCACTCTAACTTAAACCTAATATCATACAGTTGAGTCATTGATAATCCAAGTGAAATCAAATTACTTTGGATTTTCAAGGTACCTAGATTATTTTACTGTTTCTTGCATTGATATCCAAAAATCCAAAGCAATATAAGTTCACTTGGATTGCATTGATTTTAGTAACTCCACTCTCTGATATTAGGTTTAAGTTACAATGAATTTTACTGTTTGTGCATTGAAATTTGATATCAGTGATTCATCTCTTGGAATCACTGATATCTATGCAACAAACAATAAAATTCATTGTAACTTAAACCTAATATTGGAGAGTGGAGTCGGTGATAGTCCAAATAAATTTGATTACATTGACATAACGTTACGTAATGTGACAACATCACTGAAAATCCAAAGCAATTTGATTGTATTGATTTTAGTGACTCCACAATCTAATTTTAGGTTTAATTTACATTGAATTTTAATGTTTGTTGCATTAATATAAGTGATTCCTCTCTTTAAATCACTGATATCAATGCAACAAACAATAAAATTAGTTAAACTTAAAAACCTAACATTAGAGAGTGAAGTCACTAGTAATCCAAGTGAAATCGAATTGCTTAGCATTTTCAAGGTCTTGGATTATTTTGTTGTTTGTTGTATTGATATCAGTGATTCATCTCGTTGAATAATTGAAATCAATGCAACAAACACAAAAAATTTAAAAATCTTTAAGCTAACATGTATATAAACACAATAAAAATGCAATATAATATAAGTGATCCTCTCTTTGAATAATTGGTATCAATGAATAAACAACAAAATTCACTATAACTTAAGCCTTTAATATCATAGAGTGGAGTTAATAATAATACAAGTGAAATCAAATTGCTTTGGATTTTCAGGGTAGTTGGATTATTTTATTGTTTTTTGCATTGATGTCAATGATTCCTCTCTTTGAATCATGGATATCATTAGTGACTCCACTATCTGATATTAGGTTTAAGTTATAGTGAATTTTACATACACATTAATGATCATCTCCAAATTTCATGTGCCCACCCTGGAATGCAACCAACCTAGATCCATCTTAACTCCAAATGTACCATGTGCCTCGAGGGATAAAATACCTCGAGGTGCAAACCTCTCCAACTAGAGATAAAAAATAAAAAATGTTTACACCTCTAGGGATTTGATCCCTCTCGATGCATGGTACATCTAGAGTTAAGATGGATCTAGGCTAGTTCTGTACATACATGAATCTATGCATACACATTATAATATATATAAAGATAGGATTAAATTCCAAATAATTGAAGCATTGCTTATACCTATGTGAGGCTTGTTTACCTATGTGGATCAATATGAGAGAGAGAGAGAGAGAGAGAGAGAGAGAGAGATGTATGTTGCACTTGCCTAATTTTGAAGTTACATATGCTAGAGAGAGAGAGAGAGAGAGGGAGGGAGAGAGACTTATTATATTTACAAGGCCATATTTACAACCATACTCACTAAGAGTATATATTATAAAAGATGATGACAATTAATTCATTGAAAATTTGTTAATTTTGTAAAGTTATGGATAGGGCCTTGTTCCAACTTCTGATTTATTAGTATTACTATAAATAAAATAAATAGAAAACTGCTATAAGTATTAGAAACCGATATCTCTTAAATTGAAAGTCGGTATCTTAAATGCTGAAAATTATAATTCATAACACATTTATAATGATTTTGAATGAAATTAGTTTATGTTTAACGAAATGAGGTTTAAAAGAAAAAAAATGTTTGAGGAGATTCAAATTCATATCAAAATAATCAAATTGATAACAATAACAATCAAGAAGTGGAAGAAGAAACAAGTGGATATTAAAAACCAAGTTCAGAAATACAAAAAGAAGTGGAAGAGGAAACAAGTGAAGACTTATTTAACCAAGTTTAGAAACGCAAATAAAAAGAACATGTGAACATGATATTACAAAACATTGGAATCAGTAAATAAAAAAGACACGAGGAAAACGTTTTGTTGCATATGAACTAGAATCAGAGATAAATACAACATTGGTGAGATTTGTTGCTTATGAACTAGAACTAGAATCATAGATAAATACAACATTGATGAGTTTTGTTGCATATAAACTAGAAACATTTGAGGACGCACATGGAATTGAAATGCATGAAAAAATTGTGTAATCTTAGTATGACTTAACGGTGAAGAACCAGATTTGTGAGTTGTATGGATCACTTTTATATAATTAAAAAATCATTAAATGTAGTTGTTTATACTTAATTCACTTTGGTTATAGGTGGGTTTATACCAGGGTATTTTTTAAGGATTTTAAAAGTATACTTAAATATAGTATTCTAGGTGATTATTTTGGATTAAAAAAATATATATATAGATTGGTAGCCGAATATTAAATATGAAACATACAATTTACTACTAAAACTTGTAAATTTTGGCGAATATTATAATAAAAAAAACATATTTGATGTAAATATAGGCGATATTAGAGTCTAAAAATAACCAAATAGCGAATTTTTTTTTTTTTTAAAAGTCGAAAAAATAGGCAATTGGTGAAATTTCGCCCCTAAAAATTTCTCTGATTTATACTTAACTTATTGATTGTAGGTGGGTTTATGGAATTGAAATACTTGACAAAATTGTGTAATCTTAGTATGACTTAATGGTTAAGAACAAGATTTGCGAGTTGTATGGATCACTTTTATATAATTAAAAAATCATTAGTTGTAGTTGTTTATACTTAACTTATTGGTTATAGGTGGGTTTATAGGATGAAGTATATGGAATATTGATTTTTGATAAAAGGATTTTCCATAAAAGGATTTTTAAAGTATATGGAATCATAGATAAATACAACATTGATGAGTTTTGTTGCTTATGAAGTAGAAACATTTGAGGAGGCACATGGAATTGAAATACGTGACAAAATTGTGTAATTTTAGTATGACTTAACCGTGAAAAACAAGATTAGTAAGTTGTATGGATCACTTTTATATAATGAAAAAAGCATTAGTTGTAGTTGTTTATACTTAACTCATTGATTGTAGGTGGGTTTATAAGATGAGTATATGGAATATGGATTTTTATAAAAAGATTGTATAATTTTTTTTAATAAGACATTTGTTTTATTAATCAAAATTAACAATAAATTAATAATTAAAATTTGAGTCTAATTTATATTAGAAATATATCATATAAATGACAATTTTTTTAATAAATAAAATAAATTATAAAATATTTATATATAACAAAGATAAAAGAATTAATATTTAATTAAGGTTATCTCGTTGAAGTCCATATCCAATTCGATTGATTTAACAAATACATTATTACTTTATTGAATGAATCCTCAAATATGTGAAATAAATCGAGTTAAAAAATAAGGTGGAATCACATCTATATCTAAGTTGGACCACAATTGCAAATTCACTTTCGTGAACCACAATTGAATACAAACAATAAAGGATAAAATAATTGTTAAAGGGGTGAGGTATCGTGTAGACTAATTTTAATGTAAACATTGATGTAATAGCCTAATGTCCATTGTGGAACTATATGTTAACACATATGACAAAATTGGCAAAATAGTATCTAGGCTTTAGGTGGTATGTTGGTTAATATGGTAATTACAATGGTTAGGTATGTTTTTCAATTATACAAGGAAAGATTTATGATGCAAAATTATATAAACATTGATGTGATATCAAATATTAAAAAAATTATTTGACTTTGTATGTTAAGTTTAAATAGAATATATATGTGAAGGGTTAATAAGATTATTTTAATTTATAAAATAAATAAAAAATAAATATTATTTTTATTTAAAAAAGATATAAGGAAAGAAAATATATAAAAATATTAAATTAAATCAAATCAAATGTTTATAAATAAAAGAGAGAAAGATGGTTTCCCATAATATTTGAAGTTGAGAAAAAGTGAGGAATACATCATTATGAATGTAATATGAATTAAAAACGATATGTAATAATTTTCTACAAAATCAATTAAATTTTTCAATGAAGAAAGAAAACACCTTAAATATTTGTAACAGATCCACAATCTTAAAAGATAAAAAAAATTTAAATAAATAATAATATTTATCATGGTTTTCATGATACACCAATACCACATGCCTTCTTTTTTAGCCTCAATGTGATCATGATGGCATACTGGGTATCTGATAGATATTATTGATAATTGAAACCACCTTTTTGGTCTTGGAGTCTAACCTCACACTACTTCTAATGGTGAAGAGCTTGTCTTATGTAAACAAGTTAATGAAGTAAGACCCACAGACACTTGGTAAACTAAAATCCTACCCCCTTATGAACTTTAATGGTTTATTTTAGATAACCAGATTTTATCTATACAGTACAATGATGTTGCATATCAAGTTATTGAAATTGCATCAATATAAACTAGATTGATAACTTTGGATTGTAATCATTTTCTTGTTAATGTTCTATGTTTTCCTATATATCCAGCTATTATTAGTTGTAAGATGATGTATACATTCTTATCATCCCAACTATTCTTTGTGTTGGTTGTGGAGCCTGATCTTTCTGTTTCAGAGGTCGTGTTTCAACCGTGTCTGGATCCCAACCAATGATGGGGGGTGTAGGGGGCTTTCCACCCCACTATAGTCACCATGGGGGCTCTAGGGGGGGTCGACGACTACTTTTGGGAGCCCCCCCTGGCAGGGGTTCAAGGGAAGTGCCCTCGTAGCGAAAATTTTGGAAAAAATGCCTTGTAAAACGTTGTAATTTCATAGTCATGACTTGGTAAAAAATGGGTGATTTGTGGGCCCATGGTATCTTCCCATGGTAATCCCTCTTTAAAAGGAAGACATTGTAATACAAATGTGCATTATAGTATTGTAAAGATATATGTGATTGTGTAAGAGAGACTGTGAGAGAGTGAAGAGGAAGTTGCATCGGATGTGCTACGGGTTATATCCCTTCATTTGTTGGACGATATAATAAAAGGACTGGAAATTTCTCTGTGGACGTACCCCATTATAAATAGCATACATTCTCTTGTATTTGTATCACAGATCAATATATCAAACACTCTTTCTATCTAGAAGAAGGTTTTTTTATTTTGCAGATCTTAGGATGTCTTGTGTATTTCTTTAACATGGTATCAGAGCTTTGATGCAAACTACCTTCTCATTTCGTTCTTATAGATATTGGATTGAACTAGAGCGTGTTCGATTTGCCCACATTAAGGATCTGCGATCAGATTTGTAGGAATTTTGAGCTATGTGTTGAATCTTAGTTTATCTCCAGTTCATATCTCCCTCAAGCCTATGTTTTTTTGTCCATTATCTTATATCTTTGGCTCTTCATCATTTTCTAAGCCACCCTACTTTTTGGATGTGTGTGGCAATGTTTAAAAATTGTTATCCAGATTTATACAAATTCTCAGATCATCCCTAGCAACTTGTATTGCCATTTGATCACTTTGTTAGATTGTGCCTCAATCCTCAATATCGTTCCATTGACTCACCAACCGTAGACCGATAGGAGAGTGATTAATAGATGAAAATATGGAGTGCACAAATAATGGGATTACATGTATGCACATTGTTGTACACTCAGAACTTAGATTTGTAGCACATACCTCATATCTATCAATTCAAATTCCTATCTACTCATCCACACTCATTTAGGTATTATTGTTTGCAGAAATATTTCAAGATCAGTTGATCAATTGTTATAAATATTTCCTTAAGTGCTCTTTGTTTTTTGAGCTCGAGATTCCATTTTCTAGAGTTTTTGCATAATTTGGAGATTACACAACCAGATCTAGTGTTTTTTTCTCTATTGATAAAATGGTAGAGCAATGAATATTGAGCTCCTAACTCCTCATAATTATCATGCATGGAAACTCAAGATGCAACAAGTGCTGCAATCTAAAGGGATTCGAAAAACCTTATATGAGGATCAACCATTGTGTACCAAGGAAATCAAGAGATTTTCCTATCCAAACAAACTTGATGAAGCTATGGGTCTAATTGGCTTGCATTTTTTAGATAGTTTGTTGTTTCATATTGCTGAATGTAAAAATCCAAAAGAAAGTAGGGACAAACTGGCTTCCTTATATGGTAAAGTCAATGAATTTCGAGCTTACAATTGGAAGTAGAATTGTCATCACTTGTACCCAATGAGTATGTGACCATTGAAGGCTATATTGCCAAATTTAGGTCACTAGTGGCACAACTAAATTGGTGTCAAAAAACCAAATCAGATGATGAGTGCATTTTCTTGATTCTATTCAAGCTAAAAGGTTATTTTCAAGTATTATCTTCTACGTTTGACTCTACTATGGATGCACTTGGAAATGAATCTAAAATGCCCTCCTTTGATATTTTCTATGAGCATATTATTAGGGAAAATTCCAAGCTTATTTAACAAGATGCTCTTTCTAGATCTAAAAATCAAGGTCGTGTGGCACATATCTCTAAAGGTAAGCACACAACTCAGTATAAGTAGAAGAAATATTTTGCTCAAGTTGGTGACACTACCACCAAACCTTGGCATAAAAAAAAAATTTATCCACCAAATTCCAAGCTTGGTAAGTTGTAGGGCCCCTCCTGAAGCCCTAACTAAATACTAGTTAACGTTTAACCTTTTTAAAATATTTTCAATATAAATTGTATCATGAAAAATGCAGATCACTCGCTTCACTAAACCCAATAAAGTCACTGCATAAATTTGAATACAAAAGAAACATTTAATATTAAGAAAAAAAATTGTGATGTTTGATACAACAATTGAAGAAGTCACCAGAGGGGTTTCTATTTAATCCAATCCAAGCTTTCAACAAATTACCGAAGGACTCCTCACTTGAACTCCCTACCATACTGGGAGTAGTATTTTTCCTCCCAGTCCCCTGAGCTAACAGGGGTCGCAAAGAAAATACAAGCCTAAACCCTTAGATGAGATCTCCCAATCCCCATAGTAGTTATCAACCAAACTCACATGGACTGCACTCAATCTCAAACTTCCATTACGGAATCCATTTAGCATTAGGGAGAAAGAGATCCTTTCTCTTCATTCTCCCTTTCTTAAATATAATTTTTTTGGATGACATGTGTCGTCTCATGCAAAATTTAATTTAATTTATTAATTCTCTAATATTCATTCTCATGCAACAAGTTTCACTCTCACATACTAGTGCACATAAGTTCCTCAATTCTCTCTTAGTGGTCTCCCTAGTCTAAAATCACAATCCCTATATTTCAGTGGGTGAATGTAAAGTTAAACTCTAGATATTTTCTAATCTAGATTTGCTCCAAAATCAATTATCTCCAATTTATTTATTTTTTTATTTTAATCTAATGCAGGTCTTCCTAATTCAATGGATGTAAATAATTTCTACCTCAAATATCCCCTTTCAATAATTTCTTAATTTAAAATACTCTTCCATTCAATTATTCTCAATTTAACATTTACATATGCAAAATTTAATACATTCCTAAATGTTTTAGTGCAAGAGTGCAAATATTTACATTTCATGTCGTTGTCTAGGTACCACTTATGTGGTTCCTTCTTACAACTTCCTTATCCTTGTGTGGGGATTACTATGTAGCGATTAGGAATCGTTACAGTAATATTCCGACTACATTTCCATGGAGACTAATGGCAATTGAGGAATACAATATTTCTTATTACATGCCCCTCAACACATCGTACGCGACCAAATCATTATGGCCTCGCCCATATGACATACGCTTCCCCGGGTGAGCTAATAGGGCTTCTGACCCGTGCGTGTAATGCTATTTCAGGGTCAATAGTCTGTCGGTGTACCCCTATGTATATTTCTCATTCTTTACGACCCCCTTTTTATTCCATTGAGCGTCAGTCGGTAATTCATTTTACCTACTACCGCACACGCTCAAAGCGCACATTAGTAGCGCTCCATCATATAAAGTATATCATCATTCATTTTCATATTTATTCAATTCTATTTAAACATATGGCATTTTCTTCACATCTATGGAATTAAAAGCATCATTTCTTTCATTCATTCATAACATAATAATATTCCTCAATCAATCGAGCATAATCATCATTTGCTTGTCAATCAACAGTTTTCATTCAATAATAATAAATCATAGCACAATGTTCAAGTTTATTTAACCGGGTCACTTCAATATAAGTGCCCTCAAAGTCTAGTTAATCAATTGTGTCAAAGGAGGGCATTACATAATCCTTCCTCCAAGGCAAGGAAGAAAAAATCAAGTGAAACTTCTAGTTTTTGTGGTGGACTTGGGCATCCCAAATCCAAATCTTAGCTAAAACTAGAAGCATTCAATGAAGCCATGCAACAAAAAAAAAATTCAGTGCCTAAATCCTCTTACAGTTAAAGGGAATTATTTATCTACTCAATATTTGATCATCTTCAGATAGCTGGATATTTGCTTATGGTGCATCTCATCATATGAATCATTATAATGAGTTGTTGCCCTCCACATCCAATTATAGCATTTCATAGATTGCAATTGGAGACTCTCATCATCTTGATGTTTTAGGATCAAGCACTGTGTATTTAGATGATGGGTGCATCAATGATGTTCTACTTGTTCTTGACATCTCTACCTATCTACTCTAAATTTATCAGATTTGCCATTATAGTGATGGAAAAACAATAGAGTTTTCTCTTAATGATGTAGTAGTTCAATAACTATAAAATCTAGACATCGCTATTGCTACTGGAAGAGTTGATCATAGCTCTGATTGTACAAGTTTGCTAGTTTTGAGCCTTCCCCTAGTTCCTCTCTCATTGCAATTTTTTATTCTTTGAGTAGGCGTTGGCACAAACTATTTGGAAATCTAAACTACAAGTATTTTCAGTAGTTTAGCACAATATTGTTTTTCTTGGTCTTCCTAAAGTTTCTTGCACTTATGGAGTTTTTCCAAGATATGTTCCAACACCTATTGAATTGGTACATAGTGATCTCATGACATTTATGATTTGTTCATTTTTAGGGGCTAAGTATGCATTTACCTTTATTGATGACTTCTCACATCTCTTGGTTATGATACCTATTTATAGTGATCATGCATATTCATTCAAATAGTTAAACAATTAAACATCAATCAATGTCACACAACACATCAACACAAAAAACAAAAATTTCCCTAGAAACCACTCTACCAAGGAAAACTAGTAAACCAATGAGCTTTAGCACTCATCTATTAATCGACACACTTAACCGATGTTTACAACCATGACCTACTAGACAAAAAATCACACTTTATCTCATCATGCTATTTGCATATCCATTACATATTATTTATAGATGTAATGCATACACTACTTTATGATACCTGAGTTAGTTACAACCAACTGTTCATTAATTGCAATCCATAACTTCCTAACCACTTTTAGTTATTTTGTTATAGTAAACTTGAATAAGTCAACCTTGGTTGATCACTCGTTTGAGCTTCTAGTTGTTCCAATGTCCCATCAACTTCTCATAGGCAAGTCGTTGTCTTCGAACAAACAACTATTATAATCGTTCAGTCAACCAGACTTCCATCATCTATTGACTTCTAACTCAATTGACTTGTACTAGTCGACTATCAAATTCAACCATAGATTTCATGCAAAGAAAATAATATTCCCAACATTCTCCCACTTGTTTTTTTCTTTGCGTAAACATGAGATACATAACTTTAGTTCACTTAAGCAAGGTTGTCAAGATTATCGTTTCCCTACACTAGGAAAAATTATCGGTACTCATCGACTTGGTCAATGAGTTTGCAACATTTTTCAAAGTGTCTACCTTTTTCTAGCAACAACTTATGGTTCTCCACCATTTATCTCACAAAATGGTACTTTACATCAATGTGCTTTATCTTTGAATGATATGATGGGTTCTTTTCCAAGAATATTGTATTATGACTATCACAATCCAACCTAGTAGCATCCTAACCAAACACAAACTCTAAACACAATATCTACAATCAAATAACCTCCTTACATGTGTGCATAGCTTACATGTATTTAGCCTTAGTAGTCGACAATGCAACAACCGACTATCTCCTACTCATCCAACTGACTTTTCCACCAAATAACTTGAAAAAATATCCACTGGTCGACTGTATGTGGTTGAGATCTGAAACCCAGTCAAAGTCAACAAAACCATGTACATTTATTTCCTTGTTGTTCTCAAGTTTCCCTTGATATAAGATTGCATAATTTATCATGCCACGTAGGTACCTAAATACTCTCTTAAATGCAATCCATTTCTCTTTTCTAGGTTTCGACATGTACCTACTCAATATTCTCATTGTATGGGAAATATCTAGTCAAGCACATACCATAGCATACATTAGAATACCTACAAAAATAGCATAGGGAACATGTGACATTTACTCTATTTCTTCATGTGTCTTAGGAAAATATTCAACAAATAATTTAACTCCCACCGGATTAGGGACCTTGACCGATTTGCACTTCTGCATATTGAAGCGTTTCAGAATTGTCTCAATTTATTTATTCTGATTTAACTAGAGCCTTCTACTTGCTCGATCTCTCTTTATTTCCATTCCAAGAATGAAATTTGCTACACAAATATAATTCATGTCGAACTTGGAGGATAGATGCAATTTGACCTCCTTAATCATATCCATGCTATTTCTGACCAACAACATGTCATCGACATACAAAACTACATATACAAAGTGATCACTGAATTTCTTTCCATACATAGTGATCATCCTGAATTCTCATAAACCACTTCTTTTGGATATACATATCAATTTTTTGATACCACATCTCGGGCGATTGTTTTAGACTGTAGAGAGACTTCTTGAGCTTGCAGACCAACTCTTTTTCTCCTTCCAACGTAAAACCTTCAGGTTGCTTCATATAAATTTCTTCTTCAAGGTCACCATGAATAAATTTTATCTTTACTCAATCTATTCCACTCAAGATCAAATGTTGCATCTAAATATATTATCATCCTAATGGAATTTAACTTAGCAACATGAGAGAAAATATCACCAAACTCGACTCCCTCGACTATGGAATATCGTACCTTGTACTTCTCGACTTGTCCTGCTGCATTCAAATTTTTCTTGAGCATACACTTATTTCCAACGGGTTTCCTTCCATTTGGTAATGTGACCAGATCCCACATTTCATTCTTTCTCAAGGATTCCATTTCCTCTTTCATGGCCCTTTTCCATGGTTTACCCTCTGTTGAGTCGATTGCTTCCTTTACCTACCTAGGATCATCTTCTATTGCAGATAACACAAAATCATAGTGAAATTTGGGTGGACTATTTTGTTGTTTCCTTGCTCGACTAGACCTCCTAACGGATAGAGTCTGTTGATCCACCTCTTCATCGGATTCTGTCAACTCACATAAATCCATTTTTTCATCGTTCATTTCAAACTCTTACTTTCCAGGTTGCTTTTTCTCTTCTAACCTCTTCATCCCTGGAAGTACCTCCAACTTCCCTAAATATTACATATCTTCCTTCAATTTCCTTCCTTGTGAATGGATTCCACAGCTTATACACTTTTCACTCCATCCTTGTACCCGTTGAAGATGCATTTCTAGTTGAGTTTTCATATTTTCTCCTTTAGGATATGCACAAAGGAATCACATTAAAGAAATATAAAATGTGTAGGAGAGAGATTTTTACCAACCCATGCCTCATATGGAGTCTTGTCAATCTGATTCATCGACGACGACCTATCCACCAGGTAACATGTTGTGTTGACTGCCTCTGCCCAGACTTCTTGTGCAATTCCTACACCACTGAGAATGATCCTAGCTTTCTCCATCAATTTTCTGTTCATTCTTTTAGAAAATCCATTCTATTAAGGCATGTATGGAGTTTTTTTTTGTCGAGTTATACCATGCTATCTACAAAATTGGTTTAAGACCTTCCCACAAAATTTTCCTCCATTATCAGTTCTTAGCACATTGATCCTTTTACTAGTCTGATTTTCTACAAGAGCCTTGAACTCTTGGAAATTCTCAAAGACCTCATATTTATTCCTCAAAAAATAAAACCATGTAATTATGGAGAAATCATCTATGAAAGAGACGTAATACTGTGATCCTCTTAGTGAAGTGAATAACACTGGTCCAAACATATCACTATGTATTAACTCTAGTATTTCCTTATCCCTAGTAGCACCAGATGAGAAATGTAAATGACTTTATTTACCATAAATACAATGTTCATAAAATTCTACTTGAGAACATTTAGGGAGACCTTCAACCATACCTTTATCGTGCATAGCATGAAGACCTTTCTCACCAATTTGTCCAATATGTTGATGCCACAACGTGTTCGAGTTGACTAGACATGAAGATATGATTTCAGATTCAAGACATACTACATTATCACATTTGTCAGTGCCTTTTCTCCCGAATAGCTTATACAAGGTTCTAGTACGAACTCCTCTGATCAAAACCATATCTACTCACACCATCTTGTATGTATCTTTTTCAAATATAGATTGTACACCTGTATTCCCATCTTAGTAACTGAGATCAGGTTTTAGGCCAAACCTGGGATATGCAACACTCCTGGAAGTGTTCATATCCTTCCATCTTTTAATAGAAGTTGAACTTTACCTAATATGACTATCATGTCTGGTGAATCATCTCCTAGAAGAACATCAATGCCATTGAATTTATCATATTCAAAGAACCATTCTCTACGAGGTTTCATATGATATTATGCACCGAAGTTGATAAGCCAAGAGTCATAATCTGACTATGTACTTGTGGAGGAAAAATACACATCAAATTTCTCTTCTTGCGAATACTTGCCGTCAATCGACTAACCTTATTCATACCATTAGCTTCTCTTGAATTCCATTGACTTACAAACTTTCTTATAGTTCCAAACCTCACTGCATTGCCAACATCTTCTCGTTGACAGACCATGAGATTTAGATCTAGCCTTAGATCTACCCCTTGACTTCAATTTTCTACCATAGGTTTTACCTTTTCCTCTATCTATCGATTGACCTCTTACCATCAAGGCATCGTGGGTCAAACCTTCCATGTTCTTTCATCTCATCTATTCCAACAACAGATATGCAACCACATAATCGATATTCAATAAGGTATTATTGATTCCGATAGACATGACTAGGCTATCCTAGGATTCTATAAAAGAACATAGCAGCCTAATAAAATTATCCTCCTCAATGATTTTAATATCCATGGATAGCAACTGACTAATCACATTGTCGAGCACATTCAAGTGCTCCGTAATCATCTCACCTTCACTCATCCTCAAAAGATATATCTTCTTCCGAAGAAACAACTTGTTAACCAAAGATTTCGACTGGCACAAATTTCCCAACTTTTCACATAGCTTCTTTGCATTGTCTTCTTCTAACACATTCATCAATACATAATATTATAAACAAAGACAGATTGTACTTCTTGATTTCTTGTCGATTTTTTTCTAATCTCCCGAGAACATGCCTGCCAGAGTTGTACCAGGGTTGATAACGACCCATTGCTCCATATCTACAAGGATATCCTCCATTTTAAGATTCTAGAGATCAAAATTCTTCCCATTGAACTTTTCAATTTCTATCCTCGACATGTTATCCATTCTAACTATACATCAATGTTTCCAAAAATTCCCATTGAAATGGTATTCACTTGATCTAGGACCAAGCCAAACCCTAAAAAACAAAGGAATCCCCATGTAGCTAAATGCAACTATGATACCAATTGTTGGTTTTAATACCCTTTTACAATTAGCATGCATATTGATTCATATAGTTAAACACAATTAAACATCAAGCAATGTCACACAACGCATCAACACAATACACATAAATTACCCTAGAAACCCCTCTACTAGGGAAAACCAACAAACCAATGATATTTACCACTCATCTATTAATCAACATTCTTAACTTGTGTTTACAACCATGATTTACTAGTGACCGTAAATCACACTTCATCTCATCATGCTATTTGCATAGCCATTACATCTTATTTATAGATGTAATACATATGCTAACTCATGATACTTGAGTTAGTTACAACCAACTGCTCATTAATGGCAATCCATAACTTCCTAACCACTTTCAATTATTATGTTACATTTGAATTGACTGATTCAACCTTGGTCGATTTCCTGTTTGATATTTTAGTTGTTCCAATGTTCAGTCAACTTCCCGTCGACTAGTCATTTTATTCGACCAAACAGCTATTCTAGTTGGCCAGTCGACCAAACGTCCATCGTCTTCTAACTTCCATCTCAGTCAACTTGTACTAGTTGACTATCAAATTTGATTGTCAATTTCATGCAAAGAATATAAAATTCCCAACAATGTTGCTCTTGGGTGTACTTTATTAAGTACAAGAGAGAGGTATTTTCTACTTTTAAGACTTTAATCAAGGATTTTGTTGAGAAGAAGTCCTCTCTTTCTAGCAAGAATCTATGCACATATAATGGGAAGAAGTATGTCAATCATACATTCAATGATTGTTTTAGAGAAAATGACATTTACCATTATCAATCTATTCCCTACACCCCTTAGCAAAATGGTGTAGCTGAAAGAAAGAACCATAAACTAAAAGAAATGGAAAACTACATGATTCAATCCAAGAACATGTCACCTTCCTTTTGGGACAAAGTTGTGAACTGTGCCAATCACATTAAGAATTGGATGACTCATATAGCAGTGTTGCATATGAATATAGAGGAATCTTGGATTCATGTTAAGCCTGATATCTCTACTTTTAGAGTATTTGACAGTTAAGCATTTTCATTAATTCCAAATTAGAATCACAAAGCTATGTAGGAGAAGAGCCAATCACTGATATTTGTCGGTTATTATGAATATATGAAGGCATATAGGTTATTTTATCCTACTTTTAAAGATTTATTGTTTCGAAGGGTTGTCCATTTAGATAAGAATTTCAACCCCACATCATCTTCTACTCCTTCCATAGATTATCATGCTAACAATAGTGTAGATCATATCGATAGTTTTTGTTTCGTGAAAATGATGATAATCACACTACTGAAGATGGAAAACAACAACAACAAAAAATATTCCATCAAAACCAACAGAACTTGAGTAGCCTGGACAAGAAAAACTTGATCAAGACAACAATTGAGGATGGGATTTCATGAGAAAAAAGGCATGAAATGTATGTCTATTAGCCAACTAATTCCAATTATTTTTCTCCTAATCCTTACAATATTCAGCCACAAAATATTGATGTCTATCTTTTGATTCATGTCATTTCAGATGATCCCCAACAATTTTATGATGTTGTTAGGATAATAGAATAGGATGTTGTCATGATATAGGAATATTCTTCCTTGATGAAGAATCACACATGGGATCTTGTTCCTCTTCCTAAAGGAATAAATCTAGTTCAATGCAAATGGGTCTATAGAACCAAATATGTTGTAGATGCAAGTTCTATTGAAAAGCATAAGGAACAACTTGTGGCTAAGTTATTTTCATAGGTTGAAGGGATTGATTATTCCAATACTTTTTCCCATGTTTCCAAGATGAAATCCATATGGCTTGTGCTTTCTCTTGCTTCTTCCCAAGGCTGGTCAGTCTAATAGATGGATGTGAAGAATGATTAAATTTCTCCATGGGGATTTACAAGAGGAAATATACATGGACCAGCCTCCTAGTTTTGTGTGGGATTCTTCACTTGTTTGTAGGCTTCGATGTT
This sequence comes from Larix kaempferi, assembly GCA_027924585.1. NCBI lineage: Eukaryota > Viridiplantae > Streptophyta > Pinopsida > Pinales > Pinaceae > Larix > Larix kaempferi. The sequence continues at coordinate 4,961,108 of BSBM01000241.1, read as the reverse complement.
CACCATATGGTATCCAAAAATCTCTTTGATATTGGTATGAGAAAATGGACAATTTTATGTTTACTTTAGGGTTCAATCGTTGTCATTTTGATCCTACAATGTACACTTAGAAGCATGGCACTAATATTTTGATTCTAGTTTTGTATGTGGATGATTTAATTACCACAAAGAGTTCTTCATCCATGATTTATAATTTTCAAAAAGCCTTGATGGAACAATTTGATATGACAGGTTTAGGACTTATACATTACTTTCTTGGTTTACAGTTTCTTCAATCTTCATAAGGGATCTTCATTTTTTAACAGAAGTATGCAATTGATTTAATCCAATGCTTAGGAATGGATTATTGTAAGCCTAATCCTACTCCATTTTAGTCAAGGGTTAACCTTTCTACTAGTTGCTCTTCACCATGCGTTAATCCCTCATTGTATTGAAAACTAGTTGGGAGTCTATTGTATTTGACGCATACACATCTTGACATCTCCTTTGCAGTTGGGATTGTCTCTAGATTATCTCAAGATCCTTGTGAGAGTCACTGGAAGGAAGCAAAGCACATTTTTCAGGTGCATTCAAGATACTACCAATTTTGGCATTCAATTAACCTTGGTGCTTTCCATCTAGAGGGTTTCACTGATTTTTATTGGGATGGTTCGATTGATGATCAAAATTCCATGTCTATCACCTTGAGTATGCTCCCGTTTCTTGGTCTTGTAAGAAGCAATCAACAATTTCATTATCTTATGCATAAGTTGAGTATCATGTTTTAGTTCTTGCTAGTCAAAAAGTCCTTTGGATTAGGAAGCTAATGACAAAGTTTGGAATTCTAAAAGACCATCTCAATACTCTTTGGTGTGATATTTAGAGTGACATACACATTTATTGCAACCCAGTCAGGCATCAAAGGAAAAAACACATTAAGATTCACATGCACTTCATTCTGCAACTCATCTAGGATGGTGTTCTTAGCTTGGCATCTCCTTGTTTTCTTCAATTACGATCAATGATTGGGGTGAAGGAATCTTTTCTTGGGGGGTCATCTCAAGTCCTCCTACCTTCACTTTGTGTTTATGTTGTTTTCTCTCTTTTGGAGAGGAGTTTTTCCCTATGTTTTTTTCACCTTTTCTCCACTTATATGAGTTTTTACTTTGGTACCTTAATAGGCCTAGCTGTCAGGACACATTTTTTTGTCTTCTTTGTTTACTCCTTATGTTTCTCTTAATGGGGGGTGTTAGTATTCTACATTTTCCAATACAACCAACTATTGCTAGTTGTGAGCTGATGTAAGCATCCTTATCTATCCAACTTTTTTTTGTTAATGTTTGGCATCTTCCATTGTTAAATAAAAAACATTCTCTTGTACGTGTATCATAGATCAAGCATTCTTTCTCTCTAATAGAAGGTTTTTGGTTTTGCAACTCTTAGGATGTCCTGTGTATTTCTTTCACATTTTTTACTTTCAAAAGAATATCAATTATGAAAAATAAAATGTTCAATTTACTCTTCTTATTACATATCTCACATATACACTAATCACAAAACATTCTTAAAATATAAAAACTAATTATAACTCATACAACTCAACACATGTGTACTCTCATGATCATTAGTTGAAATGAGTTAAAATTAACAAGCAACAAAAGATTTAGCCACTTACAAATGTATAATCCAATGATGATTGGTGAGAAAGGAGTTACAACTCCTTTCGCTAATTTATTAAGTTAACAAATAATAAATTAAATAACTAAAATCAATTCACCATTGAAGAAAATTTGCACACCTATAAAGTGGACATACCTATAAAGATTGATATAGACAAGAGCAAAGGAAATCAAAAGCAGTCACTTTCTACATTTGATGAACTTTTTGTCAACTAGGATGTTCAATGGATAAAACATAAATTTTATGGAGAATGATTTATAAAGGAACAAGATGATTAAAGATAATTATGGTATGTATTTTGTTTGTTTTTTTTTGTGTATGGAGGAATTGATAATTGGGTCGAGTTCATATTTGCATGACACATGGTTGATTCTAGTCCGTTGTTACTATAATCTCAAGGTGCACTCACACTACCCCTTATATGGGTGCACAGACTATTCAATGTTTGAACCTGCAACGTTGCAAGAAGCGTCTTAACATTGCACCCTATCGCCAATTGGTCTACACCCCTGAGGCTGGTGTGTATTTAATATTTAATTAATTTATTATTATTCATTTTTTGGTAGGTTAATATATTTACATACTCAATTTTTTTTTTTTTTTAATATTTTCAAATTTATAAAAAAATGTTAGAAGTTATAGTTTACTCAATTCATGGAAATTTTGACCATGAAATTTTGTCCTTAATGATTTTTTCCTATTTTAAAACAATGTAGGTATTTGGAAGTTTGAAAAAAAATGAGGGATATTTATTCAATCAATCACAATTACTTATTGGTCACAACTAGCTTCATTTGCAAAGACTACATTAGCACATGGATCACCATCAACAACTCCTCTCATTGCATTAGTACAACCTTACACCTCATGAAGATATAGTCAACTAAAGTATATTTAAAAATACCATAGTAGCACAAAGAGAACCATTAATAATATATATGCATCACATTAACATGACCTCAAGTATGATATTCAATCTCAATACATCTTGGCCAACCAAATATCATTTACAAAGATTAAATTAACATATGGAATACCGTTAATATATTTGTATCAAATTAACATAACCTTACATCTAAAAATGAATTCATTAACTCATATCATTATGAAATACCACATTAGAAGTCCCAATTAACAACACTTTTTGCACAGAGGGAGATTATATCACATAGATTTGCGATCCATGCACACATAATTGAAATTCAACAAGGAAAACATAGATTGATCACCAGGGCACTTGGAGGCCATCCCCTTAAGGGTGTTCTAAGATGATAATTTTTACTTTGAACATTGTAGAACACGTTACTCAAGCTAAAAGACTAGCCACTTGGAGTGTCCTAATCCTAAACATGGGTGGAGTGTCCACTTAAAACGTATATCGATCATTTCTAACTTTTCTACACAGTGAAATTCCAGAAATTTAACATAATGTTACAACACTATGAAAACATTCATGCTTAAAATAAAACTAGCCTTATGAAGACTTTTGGAAATTTAAAAGCTACACATGATATCTCATTAGGAAACAGTGGGGAGGGGGGATGTGTTTACCAATCGAGTTTGATCAAGAAGTTCTTGAAAAATTGAGATTTTTCTTGAAAAAATGGGATTTTTCTTATAGTGATTCTGATAGGATCTTAGCGGGATAAATACAGCTTAGAGGACAAGAATATGTTTAACAAATTATTTTTCTACATTTTCAAGTTTGTGCATGGATTTTCGTAGTAAAAGCTTGGGCATGCCCATCACTATGTTAAATGTACGAGCCATATGAAGGGAAACTACGTTTTTTCAGATATAATATTTTATTTTCCTATAACTAGACAAGGAAGATTAGTTCTTGGGGTGACTAGAATTTTAGTACATGTAAAAGAGAAGCATGGGCTACATCTGTCATAGTTGTAAACTTGAATAATGCTTTACACATCATATTGAGATGGCATGGATGATTAATGTAGAACCTATATGAGATTAACATGAAGTAATAAACACATTGGATCTAATGGGATTCTAAAATTCCTTGAAAATTTTCTTGTTTCACATATTATCCCTGAAAAGGTATACATATATAGATCATGAATAGTGGATGGGGGTATATTAGACGACAGTCTCGTGTTTATCCAGTTGAAGAATATGAATGATAAGGCATCGTATCCTTTAAAATTTAATTCTTTGTGGATTGAAAAGGAACATTTTTTGGATTTAGTAAAATCCTATTGGAAACACTGTGAAGAATCCTCATCAAAATGTGCTAGTAATCAATTGGTTGATGTTTTAAAGTATGTAAAAGATAAAGTTGTAGCACGGGCTAGAGAGAAATTCAAGGCTGGTGATAGATTAATCAAACAAATGGAGGAAGAAATTAAAAGTTTGAACATGGACAATGTGAGGGGTATTTAGTAGTGATGAACTACTAAGAGATGGGGTATTTAGGAATGTTGAATTATTAAGAGCAAAAGATCTTGAATCTGTAAAGAATAAATTTAAACATGATATAAAGCATATTGGATATTGAAGAGTGGGGCTATAAGTTTGGAATTTGGAATTGGAAGATGAAAGTATTTTTTTTATTTATATAACTTTAAAAATTACAGGAAAAATATCAATACCATCTTGGAAACAAAGAATGATGAAGGGGAGGTTCTCAAAACCTGTAAGGACTTAGTATATTTAAGTATTCATTATTTTACTTTCATTTATAAAGATCTTGAAGAAGCAAACATTTTTGAAATTGTGAAAGTGGCCTCATGCTTTCCAATAATTAGTCACCAAAGGATGACAAGCAAGATCTTTAAGATACAAAAATTGAGTTGGTGATAGTTTTATCATCATTACAAAAATATAAGATTATTAGCCCTAATGGTTGGACCATTGAGTTCTTTCTAGGGTATTTTTACTTATTGAGTGATGATCTACTTAGGGTCATTGAAGAGGTCATACTTTTAGGTAGGGTGTTGGGGTCTTTTAAACTTCATTTATTGTTCTCATACCCAAAAATGGAAAGCTTGATTCATATGATGAATTTAGGCTATTTCTTGGTGCAACTGCACCTGATATAAAATTATTTCAAAAGTTTGGCTATGAGATCACAAAATATTCTCGCAAAGGTAATTTCGTTATAACAATTTGGATTTTGGAAGGTAGGAAGATCCATGAGGCTATAGGGTATTCTAAGGATGGATTACATTATATCATAATCAAACATAATCCATTTGTGGTGGTCAAGATAGACTTGTACAAAACATCTGATCAGGCATGTTGGTTATACCTGAGGATGTTGATTCATGTGGGGTTTTTCCTATCGATGGCAAATAGGATTATGGGTTGTGTGACTTATGCTTCATTTATTGTTTTTATAAACGTGGTTACATTACCTTTCTTAAAAAAATTTAGAGGTATGAGACAAGGTTGTCCTTTGTTCCCCTATATATTCTTGTTGATGCAAAAATGATTAACTAGGTCTATTTTGGAAGCTAGAAGAGAAAACTCACTTCTTAGGTGTTGGGTGGGAGGAGATGAATTCCTCACAAATATCCTTTTTGTGGATGATGTACTTCTATTTTCTAATGGGATAGAAGAAGAGATAAAATATTGGCAAAGCATGGACTTAGATGGGTGATGATTAGGTACAGGTCGTTGAGGAGGTTATAAAGCTTCTTAATGGAAGAAAATAGTGCGACTTGATAGAATTGGGTATTAATGGCCAAACTATTGTTATAATGCCAACAAGTAAAGTTGGAATCAAAAGAATCTTGATTTTGACAACTCATAATAAATGAAAGTTGGTGAGCCAAAATGGTCGACAATTTAGAGAAAAATTTAAACCATTATTAAATATGGGGTTAATGTCTCCCTAGATAAGTGAGAATTGGTTCTACATCCTTGAGATTTAACCAATTGAAACACGTGGTTTGGTTGGTATAGCTGGATGGGATGGATGGGTTCATGAGCCCTTCCTTGAGATTTACAATGAAGAATTATCAAACCGTAGAAATAATGGATAAACAATTTCAAAACATTGTCTTTGATCTTCTTAAAGGGACGTTACTATTTAATAAATTGTATCATGATTTTAGACTCCTTTGTACTCTCACTGATTATATCAAATCTACCACCTACTTCCTATGACATGTTTATAGAACTTGACATTGTGGCAAGCAAAAGGGTTAATTTCAAATATTCAAAAGCAAGCAAATGAATCAAATAGTAAGGCTTTAGAGTAAAAACTTGTTAGTTGTACAATCATCTCAGATTCATTCCACCTCATTACCACCTGCGAAAAGAAGAAAGTGTTCATGTAGGAAGTGAGTCAGCATCACATCATGGAGTCAAAAGTCATGCACATATTTCTAATTAGTGAATATCATGCATTTAACCTACCATTCATCTCTATTTTTGGAAAATAATTATTAAAGTGAAGGAAGTTAGAAGGAGGGGAGGATAAAAAGAAGGAAGTTAGAAGAAGGGGAGGATAAAAAAAATACTATAGACAAAGATCGTGATTACTTGATTTCTATCAGAGAGGCTAGTCAAAGCATAGTTCCATCAGGGACATAAAATATTAAAAAGCTCAGTTTTGGTAGTGTTGGGGATTTGTCCCATATTCACTCAACTTGTAATTCTCCGATGTATCTAAGTTTTTTTTTTTTTTTTCCTACTTATGTTGTAATTACCAAATATTTCAAAACTATGACTATTTAAAAAAAGATTTTAAAGGTGTGTTCTTGATCATTATTGTTTTATGGTGTGATTATGTGCCACTATTACAGTGCAGTCAATGCTAGATATCACTTCCTTTTTTCCTGGGGCCTCATTCTCATTATTATTTGGCACTCCAATGGTTAATAGAGAAGTTTCAATATATAATGTTATTTTTTGTTTTCATTGTGAATTGATTAAATGTAGAGTTTGCATTGTGAATTGATTAAATGTGGATTTTGATGTGTGGATTTATGTAATGCTTAAAGTTGTTGGATTCATTTAAATGCATGCTCAATATAATTTTCTTATTCTCTTAATAATTGTTAGTTGTTTATCTCTATAGTGTTTAGAGTTATTTCTTTCTCTTAGAGCCATTACCTTGAGTAATCTCATTTCAAATAAAATTTTTGTTTTCTCTTAAAATATTTCATTTTCATTATATAAAATTGGTTTTCAATTGTTAATATGGCGCCCTTAATGTATCTCATCTATGAATATTTATTAACTTCATCTCTTTTATATTCATCTCGAATATTTAAAAAGAAAACAACTTTGAATATTTTAGAATTACTTTGAAAATATTTTGTGTGCGATCGAGTATATATTGCAAAATTTTATTTGAACAAGTTGGCATGAGGGATACCCCTCTAACAGTTGGATTCTTTCAAAAACTTCTAAAACAAGGAGATTGTTTTATTTGAACAAGTTGGCATGAGGGATACCCCTCTAATAGTATGGTCAATGGAAAAAACCTCGATACAGGGAAAATTAGAATGGGTTAGTGATTCAATGGATAGTTCCTTAAGGAGTTGGATAGATGAACAATTAGTTGAAGAACACTTAGCACACCCATTTACTATTTGTTGGGATTTGTGGCTAACTAGGAACACATTGATATTTCATAGTCAAACCCCTATTCTGAAAATTTTCTAATCAATTCAATATGCTTACGAAGGTATACATATTTATGTTTATCCTAAGGTTACAATATTTGTTATGGAGAAATTGACTCAATGGTTAGCAAATTCCTCTTTCTTACATGTTGTGAATATGGAAATAGATAGAATAATGATTAATATAACAACTACTTATCTGTTGAAGATAAGAGAAAAAGAGAATAAAGCATATGAGCTATTAACATCAAAATCAAGCTACTATAAGTAACATTTTAACAAGAGAATGGAGGGAAGCTTCAACTTTATTGAAAATGTCTAATGCAATCCATAAATACAATGATAAGAACTTGAGGAATAATGCTAGTAGATGGAATCCAACAATCCCTTTGGGAAGGGTCCTTTAACTCTCCAAATTCTCTCAAAAAACATTAGGGACGATGAAGAAAATTTTTTACTCCTTAAGGGAAAGACTCAAGCAAGCATTAAGGCCAATAGTTGGTAGGAGAATATATAGAGATGATGATTTGCAATCCAAATCTCTGCAACATAACTTGGCTCTGGTATTTTTTCTTATGGAATGTGCGCCCATGGATTTCTTTTATAACCAAAATGGAGGTCCTTAAAGAAATGGTTCAAAATGTGAAAACTTCAATTGTGGAGTGGCTCCAAAGTACATGAATATGGTCCATAAAGGCCCAAGTACCTAGTAGGTGAGCTTTTTTTGAACTATTTGGTGCCTAATTATAGTTGATGATCATTGATAGACCACGAAATTTATGACTACATGCTTTTTCAAGGTCACAGATGAATTGAGGGATTTTTTGCACAATTTCGCTTGAGCATTAGTTCTGACAATCACATGACCAAAATAAAAGTCAACTAAATGTAGGAAAATGAAAACTGCACATTTGTCGTTCCTTTATATGCCTTGATTAGTGATGAAAGGAAGCCTTATGAGCCATATGAAATATGGTGATGATTATCTTTAGTAATATATCCCAAAATTTCATAGGTGTATGAAATTTAGGCTATAAGAGTTTCCCTAATGTGTAATTTAAGAGTAGGATGTATAGGTTAATTACATCATAGCTTCTTTCCCACATGTTGATATTTCTTTATTGACAAAGTAAGAGATAAATTGGAGGGTAAATGATAACCTACTAAATAGTGATGGTGATCACCTATAAAGAAAAAGTCGATAGGTGATACATGAAATATAATTTTTTTATCAAACAACGAAGGCATTCCTATGATCATGGAATTTTGTCAAATCGAATTACAACAGGAGGGGACCATGTAGTCCACTCTACAAAACAAGGGGTTTGTATGAAGCTGGATTCGACCTTAGACACGAAATTCTTGGTTATTTCTCTATGATGACAATGTGTTGTGGCAACAACATCCTCCCTACTTTTCTCTTTCAAGAAATGGAAAAGCAGGCCCCTCCTTAAGTAAATTTTTGGCATCATGAGTGCAATTGGAATTGACCTTTGAATAATGACTAGGCCAAATGAAGTCTGATGGTCATAAATTTATTTGATGCTCTTACGATGATCTTTGTCAATCATCATGAGTACTTTGAACTATCAAATTTAGTTGTTTTTCCCTCTATTCACTGCTTTCTCTAATGCGACCAGTTGGAGGCTCAATTTGATAATATTGTATGGTGTTCTCGTGCCTCATGTACGTAATCACTACCCATTGTCAGTCAATCTCAGCTTGCAACCACGCCTGGCAAAATGCATGGAAACAATTAAGTCAGGACATGCTGCTCCACCTTGATCCATGTCGTGACTTGACAATCTACCTCTTGTATTCACCACATCTTTTAGAATGTTGTTTCATTGATCACCGAGGCCTTGCATGAGTATATCAATGCACACCATAGCTTCATCTGAGTTGTGACTAGTAGGCCCCATGAACCATAGGATTTATGCTCATGCCTTGCTCGTAAGTGGTTTTTCCTGAGATTAAGACTTTCTCCCAGCTCAGACTATATTTATACAGCGTTCATTTCCCACCGGTGGACTTAGAGCTATTTTTGAGAGAAACTCGACCCTTCGATTGCTGCGAGCATGAGATGCACAAAGTGATCAATTTGGCCTATTTCGGGGGTCAAAATCCTGAAATCGACGATACCATGTGTCAGTCCCTGCTAACAAACTGGAAGCCTATATAACGTAGACAGTGGGGAAGCTAACGAAATTAGTTTTGGGTGACCCGTTTGCAAACACAAAGCCTCAACTTTAATTAAAAAAAAAATTTCTGCGCGTAATTTTGGGGTTCTGTGAAAATGAAAATTTGGACGGTGAACCTGGCCATGTTCAATGAGCTCGCTATGATGAACCCAATGCAACTCATGGAATTTGATTTCAAACCCCATAAGTGCCAAAACACCTCTTACGAGTTCTCGACAGAACTAGTCGACAACTCACGTCGCTTGGAAAGATTTCCCCTTTGTGAAGAAATTTACTATACTATGACATCTCGGATCTTTGATAATATCTTATGTCTCTATCGTCTTTTGAATTGTCTTTACATTGAAAACATCCACTTACTCTAAAACCTCTAAAGCACTTTGGATTTAAATAAATGATCATCAAAATAAAACAATTTATAAAAAAAAAATGAAAGAGAAACTAAACTTAAAAATTTATTTATTTATTTTTTCTAACCGAGGGAACCTCTCCAAACCGCCCAGAGAGCACCGTCACTGAGCAACCTGGATATCAAACCCTCGAGCCGGGGCCAGCAGGAGGAGAGCATGGGTCCCAGCACAGGAGTAAAGCCACCACCGCAGTCGTGCAGAGTTTTTCTGGGGTGCAGTTTTTCTGAAGGGGTTTTTACACCTGCCACACCTCCCCCGCAGGAATCGAACCCGGACTTCTGTCAGGGCAGCCTTCAAGCCTCGCCGTGCCTCCCATACGTCCGCCCCAACTTAAAAATTTATATATATATATATGTATGTATGTCAAACGACCAAACTAAACTAGCGACCAACGAAATTTACCAATTCAGTGTCATACACTATTCAGTTTCATTTACCAATTGCTTCAAGGTTTGGTGGAAGAAAGACCAGAAGATATTAAGCATATAAGCATTCACCAATTAAGCATATAAGCATTCGGTATCCTGTGCACTAATTTTGGAAATTCAAATGGCGATTGAATAAGAATTTATGAATAAATGGAAGGGTTGCGGGCATATATATATATATTTTTTAATGATTTTGAAAGAACACGTGCCCCCTTTTAATATATGTAGAACATTATTTAACAATAAATCCTTTAATAGAGAACCGACTAGTTTCTAAATGCATAATCTTTGTTAAGTGAAAGGACACGCATGGCTAAGACATTTAGAATTTTCCCTTTCACATTTTTTATATAAATGGTTACGCTTATAGCTAAAGGGGAAAATTATGCATACACTTATACATGAAGTGGGGATGAATTTTAATAAAAGGGATAGATGTTTAACATTGATAATAATTGGGGGAATGAAAAAATAGGTTAGGATAACATAGTATTTATTTGTTGATTTTTATTGTTTAATTTTATTTGGTTTATTTATTCTTTTACTTTTGATATAATTTCAAATAACTAAAATTATGATTAGATTAAGTTTCTTTCTTGTTTATGTTTTATTTTTGTTTTTGTTTAGTATAGTTTGGTATTTAATTATATTTAGTATAGTTTAGTTTTATTTTAATTTTGTGTTGTTTTAATAAAATTTTAATAAAGTTAAAAAATTGATTATTATTGTTATAGGAAAATATATATTTGGGAAAAGGATGCAAAATTTTATGATGAAATTTTTGTGGAAAATATACCACAAGACACCTTTGATACAATTGAGCTCAAGTTGTGAAGCAAAGGAAGGCCTTAACGACGTTTGACAACATAAAGCAAAACAATTTATTGCACCTGTAGTCTAGACGTAGCTTTCAACTGGTCATTCATTTCAAGCATGCCTTATGCTGCTGGAAAGCTATTAACGAGATCTATATAGCCGTGATCATAATCGTTGCTTAACAGATAAAAATAAATAAGTGACTGCGTCATCAACTACTAGAAGGGTTGATTTGATCAAAGACCTCAAACAGTTGTTTCACCATACCAGTTTATATGTATTGAAAGGTCAATATTTGTATCCATGGAGAAACTCTCCATAGCAAGAAGTTAACAAAGTCAACATACCACATCAAGACAAATTCCCCTAGGTGAAAAAAGGTACTTAAGGTCAAATTAGTAGAATGTTAAAAGTCACCTAAGGGTGAATTAAATCAATTTTGAAATTAAATATATTAAAAGAATCCCAAAATCCCCAAGGGAACATGGAAGGCCAAGGGTAACCCATCTCTGGACTATTTATTGTAACCTCATTTGAGAAGAAAGGGGCTTTTGGCTCTACAAATTTTTGATGTACTATTACTGAAACCCTGAATGAGGAGAAACCTGAATTAGCTTTTGCACAAGAATGTGGATGACTGTATTGAACTATTTCATGCTCTTTCACGTATGCATATGGAGTATGATTGTTTCATCTTTCTAATGGATTATTCTTGTAGCTCTCTATTGCTTATTTCATATGTATTCTTATTCTCTTGCTTCCTATGAGTAGTGAAATCAGAATGACATAACTTATAAGACTATTCTTATGTTTATGCTTTCATTATGTTGGTTGTTTCTCTACTTCTTAAAGCAACTAACTGAATCATGAATGCGAGTGTCCAATCATTGTTTCACTGCTCCCCCCCTGTTACTTTCGCTCCTAGCTAGGATAGGTTAGGTTAGTTAGGAATTGCATTTAGGATAGATTAGCTTGCATTACATATTTTAATTTTAAAACCCTAAATGGTGGACTTGGTCGCAACCAGTGAAACCCAATAAGGAATGGTTGTCGGGCTAGAATCTGGATGGGTTCCCTACTCCAAACGGTTTGGGGTCTAATTGGGACTTCTTACCGAGAAGAAACCTTATTGTGGACCCCAGGTCATTTCGATCCGTCATCACAATGACACTTAAGGGGGGAAACAATTGATGATGAAAATAACCGATGGGGGATCAAAATAGGATGGGAGTCGCCTAAAAGGAGGCTCTATTGAAACGATCCAATGCCCTCTCAAATAGTTAGGGTTATCCTGAGCATAAAGTCCCAATTAAACTCTAAGATATTTGAAATAGGGAACTCGTTTGGATTCTGACCTAACAACCATTAATGCTTTGGGTTTATTTATGTCTTTTAATAGATAAAATCCAAGGTGAAAGAATTATTGTATCTAAATACATAATGAAGAAATTAAAAACTATCATAACTAGGAACATAAACTAAAATGCAAGTAACAGAACTGTAAATCAATGTGAGATTCATGAATAGATAGATCTTCAAGAAACTAGCATGGACATACATATATCTTAAATAAAATAAAATAATGGTATTATTTCTTTCAATCTACTCAAGTTGTGTAACGCACAACAAAGCTAGTGAACTTAGAGATGCATAAGTAGGAAAAATACTTAGCTCTATAATAGAAAAGTCATAGTATAGAAAGACAGTCTTACAAAAACCTCTAGCTTGAAATAAACAGCAAAAACATTTCAATTATTCTCGCACAACAAATCAAATCACCTCCAAATATCCATGGTTGAAAAGGCTTCTCCTTATTAGAGTCTTACAAAATAGTTTACAACAGAGTTCCAGCAATCGACCCCCCCAATTTCTCAGCAACCTTATATTTATAGGGAATGTTTTTTAATTGTCTTAGCAACTACCCCTCCGACTCTTTGAGTTCTCTTTAGCTTTGCTCCTTTCCTATCTCTTTGAATTACCTTTCAAATTTTGTCCTTTTCCTAACCATTCAACTCTTAATAAGGTCATATGAAATACATTTATGATAAAGTTTACACTTAATAGTTAAGTGGAAGGTGGGCCCTTGTTTGACATGTATATATCCCACATATTAAAGTAATTAGAAACCCCCTTAAGTGTCTTACAAGTGACTTCATGGTTGAATACATCATTGTAAGTGGATGTTAGACTATTTTGGAGGGGGAGATTGCATGACTTGATAAAAGTCACATCCTTGGTGCGATTCAACACATATTCCATCAGTCTTTCCACATTGATGATATTTCTGCTAATGAAAGATGCTTTTCTAGGCCAATTATCTTCATTTATGCATCTCTATATTGTGTTGGATTTATATTATCTCATTCCTTGAAAAATGTATGATTACAATGCTCAGTAACTTTCCTTGCGAGTACCCTAATCCAAACGGTTTGAGGTCTAATTGGGACTTCTTACTAAGGAGAACCCCTACTGTTGACCTTGGGTCATTTCGACCCATCAATACAATGGCACTTAAGGGGGAAAACAATTGATGATGAAAATAATTTGTGGGGGATCAAAATAGGACGGGAGTCATCTAAAAGGAGGCTTTATTGAAATGAGCCAATTCCCTCTCAAATAGTTGGGGTTCTCTCGAGCATAAAGTCCCAATTAGACTCTAAGATATTTGGAATAGGGAACTCATTTGGATTTTGGCCTGAAAACCATTGATGCTTTGGGTTTATTTATGTCTTTTAATAGATAAAACCCAAGGTGAAAGAATTATTTTATCTAAATATAGAATGAAGAAATAAAAAATTATCATAACTAGGAGCATAAACTAAAATGCAAGTAACCGAACCATAAATCAATGTGAGATTCAAGAATAGATAGCCCTTCAAGAAACTAGCATGAACATACATATATCTTAAATACAATTAAAAAAGGTATTCTTTATTTCAGTTTACTCAAGTTTTGTAACTCACAATAAATCTAATGAACTTAGAGATGCATGAGTACGAAAAATACTTAGCTCTACCATAGAAAAGTCATAGTATAGAAAGATAGTCTTACAAAAACCTCTAGCATGAAATAAACAACAAAAACATTTCCATTATTCTCACACAACAAATGAAAGCACCTCCAAAAATCCATGGCCCAAAAGGCTTCTCCTTATTAGAGTCTTACAAAATAGTTTACAATTGAGTTCCAACAACCGCCCCCCGATTTCTTCAACAACCTTATATTTATAGGGAATGCTTTTTAATTGTCTTAGCAACTACCCCTCTAGCTCTTTGATTTCTCTTTAACTTTTGTCCTTTCCTAACTCTTTGAATTACCTTTCAAATTTTTTCATTTCCTAACCATTCAACTCTTAAAAAGGCCATATGAAATACATTTATGATAAAGTTGACACTTAATAGTTAAGTGGAAGGTGGGCCCTTGTTTGACATGTATATATTCCACATATTAAAGTAATTAGAAACCCCCTTACGTCTTTGAGACTTAAGTGTCTTACAAGTGGCTTCATGGTTGATTACATCATTGGAAGTGGATGCTAGACTATTTTGGAGGGGGATATTGCATGACTTGATAAGAGTCACATCCTTCGTGGGATTCAACACATATTCCATCAGTCTTTCCACATTGATTTCTGATATTGCTGCTAATGCAAGATGCTTTTCTAGGCCAATTATCTTCATTTAAGCATCTCTATATTGTGTTGGCTTTATATTATCCCACTCCTTGAAAAATATACGTTGTAGTGCTCAGTAACTTTCCCGCTCATTAACTTTCCTTGTGGGTTGAAATGGGTGTTGGGACTTGTTCAAGGTATCCATTATGTCCTTTTCTAGAATTTCACTTGCTTCCCTAGCATTAGAAATGGCTCTATAATATTTTTGGTCTTCCTCAACATTTATTCTGGGTAAGTCTGCTGGTGTGTATTTTACCTATTTTTTCCATTCAACAATTTTATCAAGACTAATTTGAGTTACATGGGAATCAACATCCCGATCTTTTATTTTTTTTAGGGTATCCTTCAAATGAAAAATCATGCTTGGAGCACTTGTATCTTGTCTTGTAAGCGATTCTAGTTTTCCACTAAGTTAGTTAGCAATGTCAGTACATAAGTTATAAATTCTATTACATTCCCTTTTTCTATATTAAATTCTTCATTTTCATCTTGTAGAACTTCATTCATATTATGGAGTCTCATTATTTCAACTTTCAAGGAGTCGATTTCTCTTTTATATTCATCAATATTGTGAGCCATGATGATGACATTGAATTCTGTAGTAAAAGCATTTTCCACATGTGTTAATTCCATAGCTCTTGGATATTTACCTACAGGGATAAGCATTGGCACTTCAATTGTCACCTCCATTGTAGGTTGTTTAAGGTGTTCAAAGAGTTTGAGCCTTTCGTGTGTCCTCTTGACTATTTGTTTTCTTCTCTTATCAGAGACAAAATAAATTAATGATGCCGATGACACTTCTTTATATGGAATGAACCATCCAAAACCAATTTCTAGGAGTGGAAAATGTCCCTCGGTAATTTGAGTAGATGGAGGATGCCTAGAGGTGGAAGTATTAACCTTAGTTGATAGTACTAGAGGTGTCTCAATTCCACTCTAATGACTCTCTTTGTTCAATTGTTCCTCCTCACCTTTCATTAATATTTTTCCCGTTAAGAGCATGTCCTTTTCATCCTATCTTGTTTATGCTTTTGCTAGCTTATTTTCTTCTTCCGGGTCATGTATATGTGCAACTTCATCAACCTTCCTCTTCTTTGCCAGTTGTTTAAGGTTTTGTTCCATGGAATTCTTCATAGTGGTTTCTTATTTTTCCTTTAATTACAGATTCCTGATTTGTTTTATCTTCTTTAGCTTTCACTAATACTACAACTTTATTACCTTTGTCAATTATGTAGGACAAATCTTTGAGAGAGAACACTCTTCTATAGACCTCTTTTTCTTGGACAAATTCATGGACAAAAGGATATATAAACTTAAATGATTCACAATGTCTTTTAACTATCTTAAGCATATCATTTCTTCGAGAAGTTTTAGTATTGAAGTGAAATGTACTAAGATCTTGTCCTACTTAATATGCATCTTTAATAGATTCTATAATGTAATTCCCAATAATTGGGTAATGGAGTCCATAGAGACTTTTTACCTGCTGCTAGTATTGATTTGATTTCATTGATATATGTTTGGTAATCGATGACCAACAATATTACTTTGTATGTTTGTTGGTGAGTAATCATGTACAAAGGCCTAATGAATTCTTCACAGATCCTTGCTTAACCACTTTTGTGTTTATGTTCCCACAATAACTTGTAGCATATATGAATTGCTAGTTCAGATTGTTTCGAGTTCCATTTCATGCCTATGAATGAGTTCAAGGTGCACACTACATCCAAAAGATAGGATGGCATGTATAATTTAGAGGCTTTCCAAGGTGTTGGGATTTGTGCAGTTACAATATCTTGGATCACATTAGTCTACGAGATGGATCCCCGATTAAAGGTATAACCACATATAATGAAAATATGCAATACAAGCACTCATGAATTGTAGAACAAAGAGAGGCCCTCTTCACCATATAATCTTGCAAGTAGCATCACTAGCATATGATAAGGGGTTATAGTACAACCTTCTCCTCTAGATATGAATCTATTTTCTCTCAATTTTGGGCTAAAGCCATTAATTGTTCTAATTATATAGTTAATCACACTCACAAAAAGGCTTTGGAAGATATAACAATGGAAGAAGCATGGAGTAACATTAAACTAGATTTAAGCCACTTTCATGTGTTTAGTAGTGAAGCATGGGCCCTCACTCCCTATAAAAATGGAAAGCATTACAACCTAAGAGTCAGAAGTGCATATTTGTTGGATATTCTAAAGATGTAAAAGGTTATAGAATTCTTCCAATGATAATATTATTAGAAGAGATGTTAAATTTGATGGAAATCTCTTGGCATTTGAGCCAAATTTGGCGCTTGTGCCATATTCGTCTTGTGAGCCATATTCGATGCTTGTGCCACTTTTAAATCCCAAATTATTTGTTGTTAATCCTACTTCATTTTCTTCTTCAAACGATAACAGTGAAGATGAAAATCCACCTATGCTTTCTCATAGTCCTCCAATTGGGTCCATTGAACATGAACCTACACTAGAACAATCGTTTTCTAGATGGGTCCATACAACATGCAAAGCAGCTGGTGACCTTGTCGGTGATCCGAAATATCATCGTTGAACATGTTCACAGTTACATTGACCCTCTTCTCTTTTAGCCCAAGTTTTAGCGACTTGTGATCTAAGATACAATTACAAAATATTCCAACCATCTAGATTGGGACGCAACAATAAATGAAGAATACCGTTCCTTAATGGTGAATGGTACTTGGGATATGTCAAATGTAAATGGGTCTATAGAACTAAGTATGCATCCGATGGAAGTGGAAATACTTAAGGAAAGGTTAGTTGCCAAATCATTTTCCCAAGTTGAAGGAATTGACTACAATGAAACATTTTGCCTTCCACCAAAATGAAATCCATCTTCCTTTTTCTTGCCCCTTTCTGCTTCACATAAAATGACCACATCATGAACAAAAAATGTGTAAATTTTTGAATACAAAATTTTTGTTATATAGCCATGACTAGTCCATAAAATTCGACCAACAAAAATACATAGAATCCACCAAAACAAAAGTAGCAGAGTTTCCTCATGGATCCTCCTCTAATGAACTATGAGGGAGATGACTCTCATGATAACATATGACTACTCTGGCCACTCGTCACAATAGATATGCAAAACACATGGGTACTCCCACTACATGTTGTTGCATGCATTGAGGTACATCCTTGACCTGATTTATAGAATTACCCATAATCATTCCTTTGAGATTCATGTAAACATATCGAAGGTCCTCGACAACCTCACTTTATTCCTTGTCTTCGTCATCACCTACTCTTGCATGGTGGTGGATCAGATGCATCCTCATTGGGCACATCGATCCAACATATGTGCCATCCACATCACAAATTTGTTTTAGTCACATTACATGTACCTAAAAATAATAACATTTTTTATTTATTTTTAGATATCCAAAAAACCCAAAAACATTTAAATATGTCAAAAACTATAAAAAAAAGGTTCATTGAAATGTATTATCTCACCAAGTGCACCCCATTGAGTCCCTAGAGGTAGCACTAGGTATGGATCCTATCGATAGTCCATCATGATGTAAAGAAAAACCTCAATGACCACAATCCGATCATCCCACCAATCCAAGAAGTCCTCGCCAAAAGTATTCATCACCAGGTGGGGTCATCACCCTCGGTCTAATCACGAGAACCCTCTCAAGAAATAAACTACATAGAATTGAACCATATCCAAATTGTTTTTGTTCACTAGTCCAACACTTAGTCAATTGAATTTTCATGTTGATGGCCATATACATACACTAGTTAAACACCCAGGGCTCCAGACACTAATTCAAATTGGATGTGAGCCCTGGAATCCAATTGCATTGCAGTGGATCTCATTTCTTAAGTTATGGTAAAAAGGATTGTTTTCAATGGGAGATCTATTATCTCTTTTATTGGTAGTTGGTTGATATTCATTTTGGCACCATGACAGCAATGAGCATAATTGTAATAATTTACAGTGCCCTTGACACCACCCCAGCCTCCTCCTTTTAAAAACACTCATTCTCTCCATCAAGAAAAAATAGTAAGGAAATAGATATTATGCACTTCCAATTAATGGATAGTTTATTCCCCAACTCGGAGCACTTGGTCTTCAGGGTCCTAATAGTTTATCAGTCTTTCCAATGAGAGGTTTTGACAACATAGGTCCTGGCACCTAAAGAAATTTAGTAAGCCATAGTTCCTTAAAGAATAAATGGTTCATGGATCATTCAATGTGGAAGTATGAATGGCTCCATGTGCTCTTTATTTTGATTCAAACACTTTGAATCCCTACAAACGAACATCATTAAAATTTAGAGAGACAACTCTTATGAATTTTTTTAAAAAATATTGATTTTTTGACCTTCATTGAATTTATTGTATGCTCGGTCATTCCTGTTGGCCCCTCAATCATGACCAAGGATTTCTGGTCACCCTTATGGGTTCGATAAGAGTGACCGTGCATAAATAAATTTGGTAGGGTGTTCCCACCGAGAAAAATTCACATGGAATAACAATAAACTGAATAGAAATGAAAACATGAGGCCAAGAGTTAGTTGTCATTGCGAGATTTGAGTTTTGTGGCCTAATGATCCTCCAATCCAAGCTTGAAGTTTTGAAGGGCAAGTTTTCCTCTCCACCGAAGGTAAATCCCAAATTAAAAATGCTAAAAATGATTCTAGAACTTACTATTTTACCCTATTTTTTACTATTTCACATGTCTATTGTTATATATTTTGGGTACAAAACTTTGCACATAGTTATTTATTTTTTCATATTTTGGATTTTAGGATGTTTTTTGGGTCACATATTCCGATCTACACATATCGACATGATTGATTTTTATTGCAGGATTGAAAAAATGAAAACAATTCCACATATTGACTCAAGGTGAAGTTTTTCTTAACTTGCATGTAGTGATTGATGCACCTTGAATTTTTTACCCAATATCTAGTTGACCTTATGCCTTAAGGTCAATGCCATCATGTTGAAATGATTCCCCCTCTACACTCACCACCAATGTCGTAACATGCTCAGTAGGGATTACCTTCCATGGCCTACTATACATAAATACCAGATTTTCCTTTTGACACCCATGTTGAGTTTTAAGTAGGCCTTGGAGCCCTATTTTTAGTCCCACCATGACTCTATGTTGGAAATCTCATATTTTCCTTTCGTTATTTTATGCCCTTTACCTACAAGGATCCCACTTGGTTATTGATTTTCCATTACGCCTCGGTTTACATTCCTTTTGTGCCTCTATACACATTGCATTATTACTTGATGGTAATTTTTCCTCCTTGATATTTACAATCGCTTTGTGCTACTTTCTGTTAGTTGACTGTTTCTCTTATTTCAATGACCTATATCCATGGAGGAAAATTCCTTATAAGTGTAGAAAACTATCCTAGTACCTTTTTTGTAGCTTTGTTTTCCATAGGCCTAATCCATTCCCTTGGAATGTAGGCACACACCCTTGAGACACTTGTTCAATTTTACCATAGCATTTCTTATTCTTTTTCAAGATTTCATAAACATGAAAAAGGAAAAAAACATTAAGAAAAATGAAATCCAAAAAGGGGGGGAAAGGGGAAAAAATGCATCACAAAGTTGAAATGGAAATAGTCAGTCCTTGTCTCCCTTGAATACAACACATGTTTGTGTCAGTCACATACAGTTGGGTTTATAGCATTTTCCTTAGGAATTTGTACCATGATTATGAGTTTTACTCTTCCGATTGGTTATCCTTCCAGTCACTATGGATCATTCATCAAAGCCTTTGGAATTGGTGGATTTCATTGGTCTATTATTTATTGATTCACGTGTTTCTTGTGTCCATTATGTGTCATGCTACATGTTACAGGGAAGTCTATTACATAACTAGTGTCAGTCATTCCTTGGATATCCTTAACCAATCATGTTTCCCTTCCCTTCGTCAATATATAGTATTGGTTCTTCTAAGATTTAGTACCAGCAAACCAAATCATAATCTTGATCTTTATTTAATGTTGGTTGATGTGGGATTCCTTAATTCCCTCCTTCCAATGTATCTCTTCTTATCGACACCAAATCATTTTTTAGGAAGGTGGTATAGGAACCCTAACAGTACCTTGGAATTTTCAACCATTAGTGGTAGGTTTCCTCGTGGTCAACAATGTGTATACATCAATTACCGTCAATCAATTTATTCTACGAGTGTTCAACATTAGTTTCTTGATTCACACTTGATAGATTGTACTTTGTACCTTGGAGATCATTTCATTATCAATGGGTTTTCTCGCGTCTGTAAATGGTATACATCAATGACTAGTGATTAGATGATATTCTACCATGCTCAACTTCATTTAATTTATTTGCATGTTGTAGAATAGTACTATCGTTGATTTTTTGGATTGAATACCTTGGGAACAATAGTATCACCCCTCTTCAATCCTAACTAGCCTAGTTGCACAAGATCTTCCTGCCATGTTTCAAGTACTTTGAAGACTATCAAATGTTGCACTCCTCATAGTGGCAGTTTCATTACTGATGTACATTTTTACATGGATCCACTATGTAATTTTCTTGGTCATGCTTGTTTACTGTTGAGCATGGGTATGCATGCCTCAAGAAAGCTATTGTGTATTTGAGATATTGGTTTTTTGTGCATGCAGGTACTTTTCCAATCCTTAGTCTGTAGTTCTTCTCCTTATCCAATCAACCATAGTTATGGATTATTTGACTTAATCTATTTTCGCCATCATCTCCACTTTTGACCTCGCACATTAGGGGGCATCTATTATAATGATATTTAACACCCTTGATTACAAAGGCTTATAGTAGACATCAAGACACCTTCAAAACAAAAAATGACTCTAAACCTATGAAATTTGTATTAAATTGGATACTGGTCGCTACTTTTACCAAGGAGATGGACGACTGGTCACAAAATGGAGCCTAGGAGGTGAAATCATACCTATATGGTCGCTACATTGATCCATTAAAGTGCGACCAAGTCTCCAAATTAAGAAAAGTAGTAGTGAAAAGCACGCATGAGTTAAACAAAATTTCAAATTTTGCATGGAAGGGACTTGTAACACATGCACAACATGAACTTTAGAATCATCTACCATATTATACCTAATGAAAAACTATAAAAGAGACCTATAAGGCGAATATACAAAGGTTGGACAAGGTTAGAATAGAGGTTTAAGAGCAGTATTATATCAGAGAGAAGATCGCTTCTGTTGTTCAAAGCTTTTGATTAAGGCTAAGGGTAAAGGATGGAACTCAGATTCTATAGAAGGGAAGTGCAACAAGCATGACCAAATAATTTTAAGTACTATATTATTCTTAGTAATTAATACAAATAAAACCACTTCCACCCCCCAGATATACTTGTTATGTGTTTTTGGAGAAATGAATATAATAGTTTACTTATGCGTGAATGTTATTTGTTAAAAGGAATGAAGAGGGTTTGTTGTGTATTTGTGTGCAGATGAGTTCCCAAGACTTAGGAGAAGGAACTGAAATACAAGGATCCAATATCAACAAATTCATTTGACAAACTTTGTTTATAAGGTGCACTTTACTTTCTTCTAAAAAAAAATTCAAATACCATACATGTAGAATCTAGGGAAAAGTATAATTAATTTCTTTTTTTTTATCTATCGGTGAAACTAACCCACTCATTGGGGAAGCACTTTGCTTGTTAGAATTGTGATGCTTAGTTGTTTAACCTTGTACAACCCCTATATATTCACCCTATAGGTATATTTTATAGTTTTTCATTAGGTTTATTTCGGGTTATTATTCCAAAGTGCATTCTTTGCATCCGTTACAAGTCCCTTCCATGCAAAATTTTAACTTTTGTTTAACTCATTGCGTTCTCTTCATTGCTACTTTTATTAATTTGAAGACATGGTCACGCTTTAAGGGCTCATTTTAGCAGCTAGATAGGTATGTTTGTGCCTTTTAGGTTCAAAATCATGATTGGTCTACCTTCTCCTTGGTAAAAGTAGTGACCAGCCTCCAATTTACTGTAAATTCATTGTTTCAGAGTCAATTTTGGGTTATGAATGTGTCTTGATTTCCATTGTAATACTTTGTCATCAAGGGTGTTAAAGAAATCACTTTCCTTGTTAACACTATAATGATTTAATTAGATAGATAGGTTTCTATGTATTGAGGCCATCTCTATTAAATAAGGCCCATGAAGTAGATACAATGTGAAATCAATAATTGTAAGAAGGATTACTAGAAGGTTCTGCCTAGCACAAATTTCCTTATCTAGAAAGTTCTTAGTAGGTTGGATATAAATTATATAAAGAAGTATAAGAAATGTAATGAGATGTCTTGTGAAGGATATTGTAATTGGAGCTCTTCTCAGTTGAAGGTTTCCAGTTCAAAGAGGTAAGCGAACATTGCTTTCATCAATAAAGGTATTGTTATTTGTGGTATTTGGTTCTTCTACAATTTCCTATTATTATTGTAATTATATCAATTTCACTTTAAATCTTGTTATATCATGTTCCATTTTGAATTTCTTATTCTACATATAAGATACTTAAAAATTGGTATCAAAGCACTTTTATGTGCTAATATTTTTAGAGAATTTTTTAGAGTAGAGACATATTCCAGCGTCCATATAAATAACAAAGTGATCTATCGTCCAATGGGTAAATATACAGTAGGGGAAGAATACACATAGGAAATACACGAGGTTCCACTAGGTTTGACACCCTTATAACACTTGTTGGTACCTCTTCAAGTAGTACCAATCAAACTGAATTTATAACATAATTTATTTCGATGTACCCTCAGGTTTATTAGAAGTCCCCTAGGATACCTTAAACCAACTTTAGATAATATGATCGCTCATTTTCTTGTTATTCTGCACTAAGCACAACACTCGACAAGATTACTCTCTAGTATGTGGGTAGTCGAGTAGTATGGCTAAGGGTATGGTCAAGCCTCCTTAGTTGGTATCCTAAGAGATTGGGCCAAGTACTATTGTTGGACCCTAGACATATATTAGAGAGCTATAGAGCTTAACACTCCTTTATCCTTAATACCTTGGAACCCTTTCCTATGTTGATAGTCCATGAAATTCCTATATAAATTGCGGTATTAAGAATTTGGTAATTATGTTAATGTAGTAATATTTAGGAGGATTACAACTCCATAAGCAGTAGAAATAAAACTATAGTAGAAAAAAAAAGAATGGGTATTTTTTGCACCCTTATTTGTACCCTATCTCAATCGAATCCTTGGACTAACCTAATCACATTTGTACCACTCTCTAGTAACATCCTCAGGACAAACTAATCACATCGATACCACTCTTTGGGAACCCTTTATGTGGTCCTACATGCACCCTTATTTGAGACCTATCTCAAATGAATCCTTGGCATGTGTTTATCACATTGGTACAAATTTCCAATAGCCCTTTTTGTGGACCCATATCTCTATGGATACCACTCAAAGAGTATATCTCTCCAACTAAGTATCCAATTTGTAAAGTCAATATCATGATTTTCAACATAATATTGTCTGCAACCACTCTTGTTCTCAACAAAATATTGATCGCATCCATGCAAGATAGCCAACTTGGAGTCACTAACCAACCATATTGTTGAGGTGCATTTACTGTCTTATGGAATCACCAAAAAATTTAATTATCGACCAGGGTTGGTAATATTAGAGTTGTGGCACAGTATATGCTGAGGTAGAATGGGACCTAAGTTCTGGCTTGACAGACCTTAGAAATGTTTAATAAAGAAAAGATCGAAAGATCTTTCAAAATGAAAAATCGAGTAAAACTTCAGAAATACAACAAAGGAACTAATTAAACCTAGCTAAACCAACATATCAGAATAGTATCAAGCTATACTACTATGCTCTATGATTAAACAATGGGAAAAGAACAAATACTGATAAAAAAGAAAATTACTTCTTATGAAAATGGAAACTACTTGACTTAAAACAAAAACTACATACTACTTAGTGAATTCAACAACTATTCATGCATTCAATTAATACTTCAAGACTACACTAAAGTATCTAATTTCATTCTCCTTGATGTTGTATGTCAAATGTGATAGGAACTGGGGTGAATGTATTGTAATGAATTTCGAATGTAACAACAAAACCAAATGGAAGTAAATCTAACCTAATTTCCACAAAGAGATGTAAACTACAAAGAGAGCAATTACAATTAATCTTAAACATTATGATCTATCTTTTATCCATAAGCAAAATGAATTGGAACTGATGAAATCTAGAAGCAAGTAGAAAACTTAATAAAGATATTTACTTGAACTGAATTTGATTTAGAATCAAGTAGAAAACTTGATAAAGATATTTTATATAGAATGAAGTAGAAAACTTGATAAAGATATTTATTTATGAACCAAACTCTACATCATGAACATCTTCAGTAACTGTATGAATGAGAGAAGTAGATTCTATATTCGAACAAAGAAACTACTATCGAAGCTAAGATATTGTGGAGAATGAAATTACTAAGCCTAATCCAAAATCAATCTTTAAGAAACATGACATAACGAAACTAAGAATGGAACTGATGAATTCTGTAACAGTAAAGTATTAATGGATCAGATATCAAAGAAACATAATCTGTAAAGCAACTGAAGCAAAGTTAAGGGAAAATAGAATGAAAACTAAGAGTGATGATGAAACTTAATTAAAACTCTAAGTGGTGGGGAACAAGATCTTAATTACATCTAAGACTGCTAATTAAGAGCAAGAAATAATACAGTTAAAAAGCCTAAGAAACTGGATTCTAAATAAACATAAAAACAATGCAGAAAGTATTGAGGTCCGAATGACGATCCGAATGACTGTCCGAATGATAGTCCTGATGGAAGAAAACGATTTAAACTAAATAAAGAAGCAGTTTATATGATCTTAATTACCAGCTGGATGATGCATATGAACCTACAGTGAAAAGGAAGCAATGGAGAGAGTGTTTAGGAGATAAGATAACAAGAAGAAACCTATACTAATCATTGTTCTAAGGAATGAACTATTTCTATGACATAACAAAACTAAGGTATGAATAAAACTAACCTATAGCTACAGAAACACATTAGCAGAACTAATTCTAATTATGAATTTAATTTGAACTATTAAAACATTAGCTGGTTGATTCTATCTAGTTGCAAAAGGCTGAAAATAAACTACAAGAAAAACTATGCTTGGCCGATCATTATCAATTCTGTAAATGTAAACTAAATTATCAACAGGAAATAAATTACAAGAAATGAAACAATAGCTGCAGGAAAACATAGTTAAATACAATAACTGAAAATGAAAAACTTATTTAATTGCAGAAAGAAAAATATGAAATATACACAATAGAACCTCTGGTTGTTGAGGGGCCCTCCCAACAATCAAATATTGAAGATTTAACTCACACTAATCACCAACAACAGAACATCAACAATAAAATTCAGGAACTTCCATTAACTGAGAAAATTACACAGCGTTTCTACAAATTACTGATAGCGTGTATGTATATATCTACTGTGCTATATGTCCTCTATATTTTTCGTCTGCGTTTCTCCAAAGGAGGCATCTATATATAAGTTTATAGTGGGAGAGAAGGTCGACATAGTCGACCTCTCTAAAAATAGAAGTCTTTAATGTCTATATAATGGCTGCATGGTGGCTTATGACAGCGCACAGGCCGTCCGCCTGCTTCCACGATGCCGATTCTCCTTGATGCGAATAGCTGCGTGTTAGTTTCCTCTAATAGTGGGTAGAAGCATGTGCTGGTAAGCTGAGCGTGGGAGGATGGAGCTGCTGGAACGTCGACGTGAGCATGAGCATGTGCTGGCAAGCTGAGCGAATAGGAAAGCGAATCTTCTAGAGTGTTGACGTGAGGAGAGTAATGTGTTGTCGAGCAGGGAAGCGAATCTTCTAGAACAGGGACTCACCAACCATAACCACCATGTCGCTAACAGAACCCATATTTCCGTTTTTGTCTTTAATGGGAAGGAATATGCCAACCGACGATTCCACGGGCTGAACGAAGGGCTGAACGACGAGCTGGATGTGGCTGAACGTTTACAACGTGAACACGAGTCTGAATGGAGGTCCGTTTGAAACCTATAACCTGCAAGCCGAAATCTATTTTCCAAGTGAGTTGAAAAACATTAAATTAATATTAATAAACCATGAAAATAATTATATTTAGCCAAGATTCACGTGATATGTAAATACGATCATACCTGGGTCTGATTGACGGTCTGAATGGAAAGAAGGGTGATTTATTATATTAGAATAGTGAAAATAACACCACTCAGAGTATATTTGATGATAAAAAAATGGTGACAAAATGGACACCAACATTCCCCCAAACCGGAGATATGCCAGGTCCCATTGAGCAAAAAGGAGAGGAATTCAGGAAGAAGGCTGAGCTGCAGTAGCAGCTGCCTTCGACTTGGAATAGGAAGTGGACTTAGCCTTAAGCTTCTTGAACTGATCCTTCAAGGCGTCATACCTCATCCGGAGAGAAGTATGGGACGTTGTTTTAGCGTTGACCAAGCATTCAATGCTTTTTACTTGTGTGCGCAGTACCTTGTTTTCTTTATGAAGCTCAGAGATTGTTTCCACATAGTTTTGATTTTGGTCTATCAACCATGCTATCCCTCGAGTCAACCTATCCACTTCCTGCTGATTCAGAATGGGCTATTTTATGCGATGTTCCAGGTCCTTTTGAGGACTCAGCTCTTTTGGAAATGTTTCAAGCTCAACAATATGTTCTTCAAGAACTCTGTCTTCGTTGTGTGCAGGAGAAATTCCAGCAGCAGGGACTTCATACAATCGAGCAGATACATTGGCTAATGTGAGGAGGGGTGTTTCAAAAGTATGGTTGTCTGAACATGATGGCTAAACGACAGTCTGTATGATAGACTGGTCGATGGACTGGTCACGATTTGTTCTCCTGGATTTAGTGGGTATTGATGAAAAAAGTGGGGGTTTCGAAGTAGGGTCACCAAGAACAAGCTCAAGAGAAGGCTATGGATGGACAAGGTGTGCATTTCCTGAGGGACCCTCATCAATCCGCACACACTTAGTGTCTCGTTCTGCTTGAGTAGAGGCTTGGGTAGGCTCACTAATACCGATTTGGAAACGATTATGTTTTCGAGAAGCAGAGGGTTTGACAATAGGCTTCTCGATCAAATGAGGGTTTAGTATTTCAAAGACAAAACGATCCCAGGTTTTCCGTCTCTCTTCCAACTCGTGAATGATCAGGATTTTAATGAGGCAGTGATGGTACAAGCTACCAGAGGGATTAACAGTATTCTTCCTAACCTGGCTTGACATTTTCTCTAAACATTTCAGAAAATAAAATGGGAAGTTGAGGGTTTGATTGTTAACAAAATGTGTTAGCAATCTAAAATGGCAGACTTTAAAAATAGTAAACTTACCTTCACAAGTAATCAGATGGATGATGCCATTCAAGGGATCTAGGTATTCTAGATTGACCCACTCCCGGTGGAATCCTTTTGTTCCAACAACATGTTAATATTCGGCCTTTAAAGCAAATTCGTGAGCCTTCCATGGAAGGAAGAGATGTTTGTGCCAATGGGCACCCTCCCTAGGAAGTTTTGTGGCCAATGTGATAGATTCTTCCGTCACAGAAAAAGTGAGATGGCCAACTTTGGCCGTCTTGCCATCGAATCCCTTAGTGAAAAGCAATGAGATTTCGTGGTCGGGGCCTTGGAGAAGGCGGAGAAACGAACCCCATCTGGCTCGAAGGAATACCTCACGACACTCTTTGAACTCGGGGATGCGAAGTAAATCCTGGTAACTTTTAGGTTCATGACAGATCGACATAATTGGATAGAGGTCAAGGGATGAAGATAGGTACAGAAGATGTAAGAGATGCAGGAGATGCAACTTAATAGAAAAGATGGAAAGCGAACATAATGAAGCAAAATTCACGCAGTTGTCAAATTAAATTGAAGTCCGTTTGAATGGTTGAACGATCGTAGGCGAGGACTTAGCATGCTTGAGAGATCACACTTATCATTCAAAGATCTTGAATCGAGTGCCAACATAGAAATGTGTGAGTTAGTGAATACGTGTGGTTATGATATATTCAACCGTGTCCAAAGTCGAACTTTGGACAGGTTGAATGTAATTCTCGAAATGAAATTATAGACATGGATTACACACGAGAGATCATGATGACTTGATTAATATGATGGCAGATCGTACGATAGGATAATTAAGACCATATGGTGGTCATGTAATGATTGTGAAGATCAAAATGATGCATAATCCATTCATTTAATGGAGGCGAGATGGATAAGGGAATGAGACCACGTGCAAATTTGACATTTGATTGATTCCTGACATAATTAACCAATTAGATTTATCAATAATATTCAAATTTGGACACCTTGGCATATTTAATAAAGCCATTATAAGCTATGGTTTCATTCGGATCGTTGTTCGTCACCTCATTCGGATTGACATTCGACCTTTCATTGAACCCTTCATACAGAATTTTGTTTGTACAAGATCTGCTTGTTGATGCTGACTGAAGCTGATTTTGCAGGGAATTTCTGAGGCTGTTAGTGCACAAACAATGCTGTAACGCTTTTCTGGAACTTTAAGTCACGTTCTTCTTTTATTTGTCATTGATCAGAACAATATTCCTTCTGCTTTTTGCATTATCCTGAAAACACCTATCATTTTATCAGAGATAAATAATTTTTTTCATAAATATTCAGAAAGTAAAAACAGTTCGGATCCTCCCCCAAACTGAAAATATGGCGTGTCATCAAGTCATCAAAGAAAATTTGATTAATATTCACATATTTTTATAATTAATGGTTTAGGCGATAGCTTCTAAAATGCTGTGATAATTTTTGTAAGAAAATGAAATATTAACTAATAAATGTAGATGATTCAAATATGTACATCCATAAAAAAGAATACAATAGTGCTTTAAGAAGACCATATGAAGAATGATAGTATAATTGATGTGAAAAATGCCATAGGAAAACTAGTCATCCATGACTCACTGTAAAGATCTCTTGTCATCCAAAGAATATAGATAAGGTTCACCTTAAAGTTTGTGAGATTTCTATAGTTATGGGTCCCATTTCTAGGATAGTCATATCCTAGGTATTGTGTGAATTAGATGACAGGGTCCAAGTCCAACTTACAACCATTCTCTAATGACAGTGTAAATAATTGGCCTAAACATGTATTTGTATGCTCAGGTTTTTTATGATCCATGTGCATAGCAATGCGTTAACCAAACCTCTTTTTACCCGATATTGCCCCACTTCCATCAGGCCTGTTCAGTACCCCGACGGGTTTATCTTGGTACCATGCAAGCATAGCCCCGCTTCCAACGAGCCTATTCAGTACCCCGACGGGTTTACTTTCATTTACCGAGCTTCCTTGTTTAAGATTTTACTTAGCATGGAATTGCTGCCAACGAGCCTGTTTAGTACCCCAGCGGGTTTGCTTCGTATAATGATATTTTTAGTAAGGAAGCCGGTTGGCACTAGAGTGTGCTAAGCCTATTAAACACATAGTTCAATTTTTTAGAACGAAACTTATGAGTAACTTTATTTATAATGGCCTAGATTATAGATCATGTCAAAAATTAATAACCTAAAGCTATTCTTTGACCTCTCAGTACATCCTCTTCATAAAAGATCAGTAATGTTCCCCACAAAATAGAAATATCACTCACTTTTGAGCTACCTTTTAAAAGTGATTAAGAGACAAGTTTTGATAATGAGTCTAGGATGAGCTAGTAGTCCATAGGTGTAAGATAGAGCTTTTTGAATATCATAGTAATTAGAGCAGGTCTTAAGCAACTGTTCTAATGATAAATCATAAATGTACATGTTTGAATCAAATACCATATACAGAATCATAAAAGAAAATGGTTAAAAATGATATAAATAATGCTTTTAACCTTTCACTATAAATTTTCAATTTTCAACAATAATTAAAAGAGAAGGAGAATTATAAGTATTTCTTTTAGAGCACTTCCCTATCAGATAATATTGTATGAGCTAATTATAAGGTTCTTGTAATCAAACTGCAAAACCACTTGTTAGATGATTCAAATTTATTCAAAACAAAAACATATGTACAAAGAAAGTTATGAAAAATTTTCAAAATTAAGAAAAGAAAAAGAGTCTTCCTGTTTTATTTGACAAAATTTCATAAGCTAATCATAATAATGAATTTCCTGTATAAATGCAATCAGCTGTTAGAAATGACTTTTTTTTTATTTAAAGAAACAAAAGTATATGTACATAATATCC
The DNA here is from genome assembly GCA_027924585.1 of Larix kaempferi. NCBI lineage: Eukaryota > Viridiplantae > Streptophyta > Pinopsida > Pinales > Pinaceae > Larix > Larix kaempferi. The sequence continues at coordinate 4,930,015 of BSBM01000241.1, read as the reverse complement.
TATTCTATTTAGGGAGAAAGAAAACAATTATATTCAAGTATATGAATTCTTCCAATGTAACCAAGTGCGAAGCAAGATTAAAAATATACATTTATCCACATATGAGAAAATTATTGCATTGATTACCTGGATATGAAGAACCAACCGACCTGTTTGATTTAGAAGCAAGACGCATTGAAGGAGAGAATGGTACTGTGGCTTGGTTACCTCGCGGAACCAGATCTCAATATAATTCTTGTATTTTGGGTTCTCTTCTTCATTTGTCATGTCACTTGGTCTTTCATCAAACTCTAGAATGCATAAAGAATATGTGTTTGGTGATGGGGAATATTCAGGTTCGAATGTCTGTCCCTTATCAAATATGATGCATGCCATGTTGATCTTGTCTTCTTGTGGATAAGGACGAGAAGAAAATTCCTTTTCTTCCATAGTTTCTACGACTCCTAAATCTATAACCTCTCCAGTCCTTGTGTGAATTTCCCGCAGTGATGTTGGTGATGTAGGAAACGTGGGTAAATGTTGCAGTTCAACACTGTAAGCATATTGTACTGCTTTATTGTTGTTAGAATGTGGAATGGATTGAACAGGAATGTGTGTAGGTCATAGAGGAGTTTTATGAGAAGGAGATTGTGGTAGGTGTAGTTGATTGGCTTGTGTGGTTGATCCTGCTAGGTAAATAAGATATTGTTGAAAAGCTTGTGGAGGGTATAGAGGACCAGGTAGAGTATCCATATGATCATAAGATGGGCCATAAAGGATGTGTGGACAAGGTTGGTAGGGGTTAAGCTCAGGCTGCAATAGTTGCCATGGTGGAGGAGTATTCAATGATTGATTATGAGAGTAGGCCAATGGAGGGATGGAGCTCTGAACCATACATGTAGGCCATGGTTGCCATGATAGTTGTGGTGCCATTTCATAAGGTGAACTTGTTGCAAATTCCAGATATCCTTGGCATGTTGTTTCCATCCTAGGTAAGCAAGAGCAACTGCCCATGGAATGATTCAAACTACATATGCAACAAATTCTGAGGCTATCCAAAGGACAACCCTTTGTGAGATGTTTATTTTGGCACTGAGGACAAAATGCTCCTTCAAATTCCTCATTTTTCCAAACCTACAAAATATTCATTTATGAACTTAAAGAGTCGATAATATCAGATTTAAATATTTCAAATAAATTACCAATCTCAGCTCTTGTAATTGCAATTCCTGTAGCAGACTTCAAAAACTGAGAAGATGGTATATTCTTACTAGTTTTGAATTTTCCTCTTAAATACCTTCTACATAATTCACAAACATCATCATATGGTAACTGAAATACATCACCTTCTCCCATCAGATTTAGGATTTCTAAATATTCATTTTTTATTCCTTTGAGTAAAAGTATTTTCACGGTGTCCTTCCCCAACTGTCTTAGTTTTGATCTCTGAAGGTTGTATTGAAAGCGTTCGACGTAATTTTCCAAAGTTTCTTCTTCTCCATGTGTTATTTCTCAAATATCCTCATTGACCCTGCAATAACCTTGGTATCTTTTCAAGAGTATATATTTCATGTCTTCCTAAGTTTGAATGCAGTTCCCACCTAGGCTCATGAACCATCGGAGGGATGCTCTTTTCAAAGTAAGAGGAAAATTTTTCAGATTTTGAACATCATATCCTCTACAAAGTATTTCAAATTGAAATAAAAATTCATCAGGGTCTTCATTTTCCAGTCCGTGAAAATTTGGTAGAATGGATGGGGGAATGCTCTGCATTTGTGCCACTCCTCCCAGATCTCTAATAGGGAATTCAAAGGTAACAACTTCCTCATCCATCTCTCCTACCATATCTTTCCACAATATAAGTAGTTCTTCATGTGATATATTAAGGCTCCTCTTTCGAATGTTCCTGCCAGTTTGTTAGCAGGATGGGTGGCGCTTACAACACCACTAAGTTATTTAATTGTAAAATAAGTCCCACATTTGCATGAAAATAAACTCACACTAACTCTTTGCATAAAAGAAATAAACAACATACCGAGAAGCAAAACTAAGACTAAAGCAAAACCTCATTGCACTACTACTACTGCTGGGTTTTGGGGATGCTTGTTAAAACATATGCGCATGTTCTTACCTCTCGTCTTACCGCTCAACCGCCACCAGCCCCTCTCGTCTTACCTCTCAACCGCCACCAGCCTATTTTTAAATTTCAAGGCATAGAATTCCAATCTATCACTAAGTTTTTAAAAGAAAATCCTAACTATCTATAACTGAGTTCTACCTATCTACAATTCCCCGACAACGATGCCAAAATGTTGAGGTGTATTTACTGTCTTAAGGAATCACCAAAATATTTAATTATCGACCAGGGTTGGTAGTCTTAGAGGTGTGGCACACTATATGCTGAGGTAGAATGGGACCTAAGTTCTGGCTCGACAGACCTTAGAAATGTTTAATAAAGAAAAGATCGAAAGATCTTTCAAAACGAAAAACCGAGTCAAACTTCAGAAAGACAACAAATGAACTAATTAAACCTAGCTAAACCAACAGATCAGAATAGTATCAAGCTATACTACTCTACTCTATGATTAAACAATGGGAAAAGAACAAATACTGATAAAAAAGCAAATTACTTCTTATGAAAATGGAAACTGCTTGACTTAAAACAAAAACTACAGACTACTTAATGAATTCAACAACTATTCATGCATTCAATTAATACTTCAAGACTACACTAAAGTATCTAATTCCATTCTCCTTAATGTTGTACGTCAAATGTGATAGGAACTGGGGTGAATGTATTGTAATGAATTTCGAATGTAACAACGAAACAAACTGGAAGTAAATCTAACCTAATTTCCACAAAGAGATGTAAACTACAAAGAGACCAATTACAATTAATCTTAAACATTATGATCTATCTTTTATCCATAAGCAAAATGAATTGGAACTGGTGAAATCTAGAAGCAAGTAGAAAACTTAATAAAGATATTTACTTGAACTGAATTTGATTAAGAAGCAAGTAGAAAACTTGATAAAGATATTTTATATAGAAACAAGTAGAAAACTTGATAAAGATATTTATTTCTGAGCCAAACTTTACTTCATGAACATCTTCATTAACTTTATGAATGAGAGAAGCAGATTCTATATTCGAACAAAGAAACTACTATCGAAGCTAAGATATTGTGGAGAATGAAATTACTAAACCTAATCCAAAATCAATCTTTAAGAAACATGACATAACGAAACTAATAATGGAACCGATGAATTCTGTAACAGTAAAGTATTAATGAATAAGATACAAAAGAAACATAATTTGTAAATCAACTGAAGCAAAGTTAAGGGAAAATAGAATGAAAACTAAGAATGATGATGAAACTTAATTAAAACTCTAAGTGGCGGGGAACAAGATCTTAATTACATCTAAGACTGCTAATTAAGAGCAAGAAATAATACAGTTAAAAAGCCTAAGAAACTGGATTCTAAATAAACATAAAAACAATGCAGAAAGTATTGAGGTCCGAATGACGATCCGAATGACTGTCCGAATGATAGTCTGGATGGAAGAAAACGATTTAAACTAAAGAAAGAAGCAGTTTGGATGATCTTAATTACCAGCTAGCTGATGCATATGAACCTACAGTGAAAAGGAAGCAATGGAGAGAGTGTTTAGAAGCTAAGATAACAAGAAGAAACCTATACTAATCATTGTTCTAAGGAATGAACTATTTCTATGACATAACAAAACTAAGGTATGAAAAAAACTAACCTATAGCTACAGAAACACATTAGCAGAACTAATTCTAATTATGAATTTAATTTGAACTATTAAAACATTAGCTGGTTGATTCTATCTAGTTGCAAAAGGCTGAAAATAAACTACAAGAAAAACTATGCTTGGCCGATCATTATCAATTCTGTAAATGTAAATTAAATTATCAACAGGAAATAAATTACAAGAAATGAAACAATAGCTACAGGAAAACATAGTTAAATACAATTACTGAAAATGAAAAACTTATTTAATTGCAGAAAGAAAAATATGAAATATACACAATAGAACCTCTGGTTGTTGAGGGGCCCTCCCAACAATCAAATATTGAAGATTTAACTCACACTAATCACCAACAACAGAACATCAACAATAAAATTCAGGAACTTCCATTAACTGAGAAAATTACACAGCGTTTCTACAAATTATTGATAGTGTGTATGTATATATCTACTGTGCTATATGTCCTCTATATTTTTCATCTGCGTTTCTCCAAAGGAGGCATCTATATATAAGTTTACAGTGGGAGAGAAGGTCGACATAGTCGACCTCTCTAAAAATAGAAGTCTTTAATGTCTATACAACGACTGCATGGTGGCTTATGACAGTGCACAGACCGTCCGCCTGCTTCCACGACGTCTATTCTCCTTGATGCAAACAACTGCGTGTTAGTTTCCTTTAATCGTGGGCAGAAGCATGTGATAGCAAGCTGAGCACGGGAGGATGGAGCTGTTGGAATGTCGACGTGAGCATGGGCATGTGTTGACAAGTTGAGCGACCGAAAAAGCGAATCTTCTAGAGCGTTGACGTGGGGAGAGTCATGTGCTGTCGAGCTGAGCAAAAAGGGAAGCAAATATTCTAGAATAGGTACCCACCAACCATAACCACCACGTCGCTAACAGAACCCATATTTCTATTTTTGTCTTTAATGGGCAGGAATATGCCAACCGATGATTCTACGGGATGAACGACGACCTGGATGTAGTTGAACGTTTGAAACGTGAACACGAGTCTGAACGGAGGTCCGTTTGAAACCTATAACCTGCAAGCCGAAATCTATTTGCCAAGCGAGTCGAAAAACATTAAATTAATATTAATAAACCATGAAAATAATTATATTTAGCCAAGATTCACGTGATATGTAAATATGATCATACCTGGGTCTGATTGACGTCTGAATGGAAAGAAGGGTGATTTATTATATTAGAATAGTGAAAATAACACCACTCAGAGTATATTTGGTGATAAAAATGGTGACAAAATGGACATCAACACATATGCCAAACTCATGTCAATTTAGAATAATCTCCTCACAAAAAATATTTGGGTTACCAATGTTAGGACCAACCTCCCAAAACGAGGGTTGAATCATCAAATCATAGTGGGAATGAATCCACCCCGATTTTATGTGATTAGATGACCCACATGTGATACATAATTCCTAAATTCAATCTCAACAAATTTGATGGGTTTAGCCGTAGAGGATGGGTCACTCAAATGGAACATTACTTTTTCGTACATAGCATAAAAATTGATTTGATGAAACTTTGTGTGGGTGTCTTATATCTAGATCATGAATGCTGGTAATGATGGAAATGGCACAAGAAATCCCACAAGGATTATACTACTTGGACACATTTTTCGTGCATTTTTCTCAATTTGTTTTTAGGATTTTGAAACAAATATTCATTTTTTGGGTCAAATGACCAATATTAAATAATCAAGAACAGTCGAAGATTTCATATCTACTTTTAAGTAGCTATCCATCCACATCAAATGCTTATTAGGTATTTTTTCAAAGAGTGATTTATTAGTGGTATGAAAGGAGAGATGCATGCGTAAGTATTAATGGCTCATCCTACTACTTGGTTGGAAGCCACTCAAAGAGATGAGGAAACCCAAAAGGTGATGAATTCTCAAGTAAAAAAGGAAACATTTATTTGTCATCCCCATCACACTATTTCCCATCCTACTTATCTATCACCATCCTCTCCACCTCTCAAGATCCAAAATTTAACCAAAGTTGAAATTAGAGAACATCAACTTAAAGGTCTTTGCTAAAAATGTGATGAGAAATATTTCCTTGAGCATAAATGTAAGGAGAAAAAACCCTTTATGGCCATTTCAAAGAATTTTTTTGATGATCAAGTTGAATATAAGTTTCCCTAGATTTTCCTCATCCATCCATGGTAGAAATTCCCCTTCCCAATATGCAGGAGATGGAACCCTATATCTCCTTGAATGCATTGAATAATATATATGCTCCCCAAACCCTCAAATTTATTGGCTACATCAAACATAAAAAATTCATTGTCTTAATTGAAAGTGGTAGCACTCATAACTCCATTCATCATTATGTATCCCGAGAAACACACTGCTACATCCATGTTGTGAACGACTTCCAAATCATGATTTCTAATGGAACATTTATGAGATGTGGTGGTCATTGTGAAAATGTGAGGCTTCAAATAGGTTATTATTCCCTAAAAACCACACTTTTTTCATTGAAATGGGTGGTTGTGATATTGTGTTGGGTACTAAATGGTTACATACATTAGACCCATTCACCATAGATTTCAATGAGTTATACATGAGTTTCCAGCTGGATGGAATTAACTACACTTTTAAAGGAATTACAACCGACTCTTTAAAGATCATTAACATGCACCAAATGGAAAAGTTTCTTTAAAAGGGTCATTCAAGCATCGTGGATAAATTCCACGTCATTTAAGTTTTTGAGAACCCTTCTCAACCCATTCATTTTGACATGTAGTTCATATTGGACAAACACTAGTCCATATTTGAACCTCCCAAAGGCCTTCCCCCTTTCCAAGGAAAGAATGATCATTCTATTCTATTCATATGACCCACCCAACATCTTCCTGTATCACCATCCATTTTCCCAAACAAGTGAAATAGAATAGATTGTTTATGAGTTGCTCACCACTAATTTCAACCACCTTAGTAACAACCCATATTCTTCACCATCCATCATGGTCCTCAATAAATAAGGCACTTGGCCCTTGTGTCTTGACTTTTGAGCTCTGAACAAGTTGACAATTAAGAATAAGTTTCCCATTCCCAACATTGACGACCTTTTGGATGAGCTCAAGGGTGCTCAATTCTTCATCAAACTTGATCATTTCTCAGGATATCATTGAATTCACATGAAGGAGGTATATATTCCTAAAACTATTTTTTTCATTTATGAAGGCCATGACAAGTTCTTGGTGATTCCCTTTGTCCTTTTCAACACACCTTCCACTTTCAAGAGTCCCGTGAAGAAAATATTTAAAACCTTTATGTGTAATTTTATACTTGAATTTTTTATGACATCTTTAGCTACAATAAAACTCAACAAGCATGTTTCATCCATGTGTATATGGTATTACAACTACTTGTTGATTATCAACTCTTTCGTAAGTGGTCCAAATGTGCCTTTGGTGTCTCTGAAGAGGAATAATTGGTCCATATTGTTAGTCAGGATGGTGTATATATGGATCCAAAGAAAATTGAAGTGATGAAGGATTGGGTTGACCCCAAAAATATTAAAGTATTAAGAGGATTTATTGGTCTCACTAGTTAACATAGAAAGTTCATTTGCAACTATGGTAAGATATGAGATGCCCACATAGATTTGCTAAAAACAATTTATTTCAATTGGAATGATGTTATAGAAAGGGATTTCCACAACTTAAATATTTTATGTGTACAACCCCAATATTCCCTTTGCAAAACTTCATTAAGACCTTTGCCCTAGAATGTGACATCTCAGGTGAAGGCATTGGAACAATACTCATGCAAGAGGGACAATAACTGACTTTTACTAGAAAAAAAACTATGTGAGAGGCATTTGGGAAAATCAACTTATGAAAATGAGATGATGGCCATATTGCATGTTGTGAATATCTGGAATCCATACCTACTTGGGGAATGTTTCTAGATTAAAATTGATCATCATAGCCTAAAACTCTTCCTAGAAGAAATGGATTTCTCCCTTGAGCAACAAAAAATGGGTCAAAAAAATGTTAGTATATAACTATGAGATAATTTATAAGAAAGGAAATGAGAATATCATAACAGATCCTCTTAATCGGAAGTATGAAGAGGAAGGTTCTCTCTTCTCACTCTCCTTCATAATAGTAGATTGGTTGAATGATGTTCACAACGAATGGTTAATATATCCCTAGATTGTTAGTAAGATTGAACAACTACAAATGGAACCCCATGCATATCCGAGCTACACTCGGAAAAATGAAGAGCTTTGCTATAAAGGGTGTCTATATTTGAACAAGTATTCAACATTGAAATCATAGGTGCTATGAATTATCTCCCACAACAAGTCATTCGGGGTTTCATAAAACATATGGAAGTATCAAATGAACATTTTTCTAGGAAGGGATGAAGAAGGACATATCCACCTTTGTGGCAAAATGTGGAATTTTCCAAAAACATAAGGGGGAAACAATTAAAAATCTAGGATAACTTTAACCTTTACTGATTATGTCACCTATATGAAGTAACATTTATATGGAATTCATTGTGGAGTTACCAAAAATTGGTAATCACGATTGTGGTTGATTTCCTTTCTAGGTATGGCACCGACTATTATGAGGGACCATGCCCCACCTTTACTAGCAATTTCTGGGAAGAGTTGTTTTGGCTCTAGGGCACTCGATTGGATATCAACATAGGCTATCACCTCCAAATTGATGGTTAGACTAAAGTTGTCAACATGTTCATGGGAGCATATTTGTGGTGGTTTACTTCATAGAGACAATACCAATGGGCTTCGTAATTACCTCTAACAGAATGGTGGTATAAGACATATTATCATGGTTCCATTTGAAGGACTCCCTTTGAGGCTATTTATGAGAAAAATACCCCGTCAATACTATCCTACTTACCAAGAGTCTCTAAGGTGCAAGAGGTCGACAAAACCTTCATTGCTCGAGCCAACATTCTCTTCACTCTCAAGGGAAATCAGGTAATGGATCAAAACAAGATGAAGTAACAGGCCAATCAACATCATTCTTGACATCATTTTGAAGAAGGGGATCAGTTGTTCCTTTTCCTATAGCCTTATAAAAAGACTTCACTTAAGGAAAATCACCACTAGAGCTTTTCTCCCAAGTTTTATGGACCCTATAAGGTCCTCAAACATATTGGGCTAGTGGCTTACAAATTCAAGCTACCTAGCCACTCTAATATTCATCCAATCTTTCATATATCTGGCTTAAATAAAGTGAGTGGCTATAATTATTGTATTCAAACTATCCTTCCATAATTGGATGAAGGTTTTATTTTGTTGCAACCCAAGGTAGTCCTCAACAAACAAGAACATTATCTCATCTAGCACACTATCCAAGAGGTCTTGATACAATGGAAAGATACACATCCCAAGGATGCCCATGGGAACCAATAGTGATACTTCAATAATTTCCTAATCTTCATCCTCGAGGGAAATACTTCTTTCGAAGGGGGAGGGCATGTTATTGTCCTACCCTAACCTAATTAAGTAGATAGATAATTTTTTCTATATGGAGGCTATCTCTAGTAAATAAGGCCCACAAAGTAGATACAATGTAAAATAAATAATTGTAAGAAGGCTTACTATAAGGTTCCACCTACTAAAAAGTTCATAGTAGGTTATATATAATTATATAAAGAATTAAAAACAATGTAATGAGATGTCTTATCAATCATATTCTAATTATAAATCTATTCAATTGGTGGTTGCTCCCTTCAAGAGGCAACTGAACATTTCTTCCATCAATAAAGTTGTTGATATTTGTGGTATTTGATTCCTCTACAATTACCTATTATTGTTGTAATTATATCAATTTAACTTTAAATCTTATTATATTATGTTATTTCCACTCTAAACTTCTTATTAATCTTATAGGTACTTAACACACAAAAAGAAATGTTACACTTGCTTAATCTTTATGTTCCATCTACTTAATATAATAATAACCATACATTATAAAAAAAATGACAATGAATCATTAATTAAAAACTTGTTGATTTTGTAATGTTATAGGTAGAGTTTATTACAATCTTGTTACCAAAAATAAATAAATTAAAAATTACTAAGTTGAAACCAATATCTTTCATCTTAGAAACCAATATCTTAAATATTAAAAAGGATACTCATAATACATTTATATTAAACTAAATTAAATTAAATTAAATTTATATTTAATAAATTAAGATTTAAAGAAAATAATAATAATATTTAAAAAAAATCACATTCTTACCAAAATGACAAGTTGATAACAACCATAAGCAAGTGGAAGAGAAAACAAATGAAGACTAAAGAACAAGTTCAAAAGCATGACTGAAGAACATGTGAATGTGATATTGCCAAACTTTAGCAGTAAGACAAATGAATTGCCCCATAGCCAAATGGATTGTCCCATTATAATGGAAAATACATGAGGATAAGGTTTTGTTGCATATGAACTAAAGAACAAGTTCAAAAGCATGACTGAAGAACATGTGAATGTGATATTGCCAAACTTTAGGAGTAAGACAAATGAATTGCCCCATAGCCAAATGGATTGTCCCATTATAATGGAAAATACATGAGGACAAGGTTTTGTTGCATATGAACTAGAATCATAGATAAATACAATATTTATGAGTTTTGTTGCTTCTCAACTTGAATAATTTGGAGGCACATGGACTAATTTGGAGGCATATGGACTTTGTAATATGTGTTGAATAATTTGGGAAGGATATCTCAGTATGATCTATTGATGAACAACAACATTCGAGTGTATTATGATTCATATTGGATATAGTAGTGCCTATAGTTGAGTTTATAGGATGAGGTATAAAAAATATGGATTATATTAAAAAAATGATAAGATATTTGTTAGAACAATTAAATTGATGATATCATTGAAAATGCAATTTATATTAAGTAAAGTTTTGTTCTATAAATAAAAATTTGAATGAGATTTTTATATGTAATAAATGGTTTTTTAATTTAAAATAATTAATATTTAATTTAGATTATTTAAATCAAATTTAAATTAAAATTTAATTTCTTAGAATAAATATATTATTTTTTTATTAAATTCATTTTGAAATATTTAAGAAATTAGAAAAAATAATATTTAATTGATATTATTTGAATAAGACTCAAATTCATAAACATAAGATGGAATCATAACTAAAATAAGTAAGTTCTAATTTAGATTATATATTCAATGTGGGTACTATTAAGAAAATGAGATATTCGGGAAAATTGCATTTAAATAAAACACATATTTATGTAGTAAAATATTGACAAGAAGTCAAGGAAACACACTTTCATGATCCACAATTCAATACGAACCAAATAAAAGAACAATAGTCACACCTAGTCAATATAACTATTAAAGGGGTGTCATATCATGTATAATAATAATTTTCATATAAACATTGATGTAATATCCTAATGCAATAATGTAATATGGTTTAGGTGGTAAATATGACAAAATTGGCTTTTGGTAATAATATAATATGCTTTAGGTGGTTAATATGACAAAATTGGCTTTTGGTACGTTAGTCAATATAACTTTCAAGGAAAAGGTTTGTGACATAAAATTATATATGAAAAGTTTTGTGGTGTAAAATTATTTAACTTTAGGTACTAAGCTTGAATAGATCAAAGTTAAAAATGTAATTTTAGTGTAAAATTATTTTAATTTATAAAATTATAAAATTTATATTATTATTTTAAAAAAATAAAAGAAATATAAAAAAATGTACAAATATTGTTAAAAAAAATAATTGAATAAAATTTATGTAATGAATTTATAATTTGAATTGAATTTGAATTTGAATTTTTTTTTTTTTTTTGCTTAAATAAGAAGTAATAAGAAAAAAAATCCAAATAAAACTGCAATGATATTTAATAATTTCTTATAAAATCACATAATTTTTTAATAAAAAAATATTTTTAATATTTAGAATCTTAAAAGCCACATGACTTTTTTTTATAGTTTTAATGATGATCACGATGGGATATTAGGTATTTAGTAGATATTAATGGCAAGTTGAAACCATGTTTTGATATTGGAGTATGAGATAAACATGTGATTGATTAGAGTATGAGATAAATATTTGATTGATTAAGAGATTGGTTTCCTTGAAAGTAAGGAAATTTGTTAATGACTCAAAACCTAAAAACATTTGACACAAGTGGAAATTTGTCTCATATACCATCAATTAGTTATTTTAAATTATCAAATTAGTTATTTTAAATTACCAAATGTGATATACATAGATGTCAAAATCTTGAATTTATATAGATAAAAACTAAATCAACAATCTTAAATATTGTATTTTTTTAAAATTATTTTTATAAAATATATAAAAATCTTATTACATATCTCTCTTTTTTATTGTATATATATATATATATAATGATCACAAAATTTGATGCGGGAGAATTGAAAATGGCGTCGGAGGAGATTTTTCTAGGGTTTTTAGCTTTTCTGCAGGATTTTATTGTAAATGATGGTTGATCAGATGTTTGTGTGGGTTTGCAATGACTTGGAGTCAAGCTGATTCGTTGAATCAGCCCATTACCAGCCAAGTATAAAAAATGTGGGAAGTTTTTGCTTATGTCGCAGCCTACCATTCGTTCTTTTCAACTTGATTTTTCGGTTTTTCTTGTGGGGGTGCTTGGTTCTATTTTTGGCTTTAGTGTTGGGTTGCTCTTGGTCGACCTCCTTTTTAGCAGGATTATTATTTTCTTATCTATTCGTGGAGGTTTTTTAGCTGTGATTTCCCATTTGGCAGTTGGTGGCTTTGTCCTGCATTTTTGGTAGCTATCGGTGTAGTGATCTGAAGGTTGTCAGTCTTTTTTGGCAGCTGGAGGTGAGCACCTCTTGGTCCGGTTATTCCCTATCATGGATCGGGATTTCCCATTCCAGGCTCTTTCTGTTCCGTCTACCACTCCTTTGTCGAGTGCTCAAGCCAGAGGTGCTGCTATTGTTGTTTCTAGGAATAGCAACCTTTGTGGTTTGAAGGCTAAAAACCATCGCCATCTGAAAACTGTGAAAGCTAGGGCTTCTGTTGCCAGATTTGATATCAACTCTGACTTCAACCTGGAAAGGATAGGTCATCTTGCTGAGAGGGCACTTGTGGGTCGATTGGAGTTTACCACATGAAGCAAAATGGAAACAGTTGAATGGGTTAACAAGTTCTGGGTTCCGTTGACTGGTATGGCTCCGAGAATTAATCTCTTAATGAATCGGTGGATCTTGTTTACATTTTCTGAGAGGGTGCACATTGACAAAATTCTCTTGGTCTTCTGGGAATTTAAGAAGGGGTCACTGTTTCTGAAACGCTGGCACATTAACTTTGATCCTCTTAAAGAATTTCAAGCGATTAGGCACCTGTGGATGCTCATCCCGGGCTTTCCCATTGAGCTTTGGTCTGAAGATGTCATCATCGGTTTAGCGAAAGCAGTAGGGATATTTATCAAATTTGATAAGCAAAATATTTTCGGTATGGATCGACGATACGCCAAGGTTATGGTAGAAATAGATATGAGTATTGGTTTGCCTGTCGAAGTGGAAATTGAGTGGGGCAGTAGGGTTTGGAGGCAAACCCTCGACTTCTTCAAAATCCCTTTCCGATGTTTTTCTGGTCACAACGTTGGGCATGTTCAAGTAATTTGCCCCTTGAGCCGGAAGATTTCCGTGGACTCTTTGTCGTTTGGGCACTCTTCCCCCAAATTTGGACCACTTAAGAAATCTTCTGCGGATTAGTGTAAGTTTGGTGATAGAACTCCTGACCCTTACCCATCTTTATCTACCGATGAATTAGCTTTCATTGAGAATTATGAAAAAGTCCTGTCTTATAGAATTTCAAAAGGTGAAATTAAGACGCGACATGATCTTGTTATGGGTTTATTATTGGATAAACATGAGTCAGATCCTCCCATTCCTCTGGTTGGCCGTAATTTGATTTGTGCTCTGGAGACAAAAGCCACTGTTTTAGATTCCACCTCTCCCCACCTTCCCAGACTGGTTGAGGGTGCAGACCCATCAAACCCTATTCTTATCCCTTCTTCAAACCCTAGCAGAGTTGCTGAGGATTCCTTTTTTGGTTCTGAATTTGGTGCTGGTCCTTCAAACCCTGATTGCATTCCTTCTGAAAATCCCTTGGATTTGGGTGTTGATTCTAAGATTGAGTCTGATGTTGTTCTTATCCCTCCAGATAACTCTTCTAGTACATTTTCTACTATTGACAATTCTATTTTAGTAGAAAGTGGCTATCTTCTCTCCGAGAAGGGGGAGGAATTTCCTCCCTTACCTACTTTCTCAAAAAAATCGGGTAGTGGATCGATGGCCAAACCCTTACATTCTCTAAACTTTCAAAATGTTACCATCCGACGAGGCAAGAAAAAAAAGAATTTGGACAATTCTATGCTTCAGGGTTTAGATTCTTACACTCCTGTTTCAAAAAGATTGGAAGAAGTGGGTGGGGGTGACATTGTGAATTCTACGAGGCTTAGAGCGTTGTCCCCCTCTTTGGGTGTTTCTTAATGTTTATTCTTTCCCTTAATGTGCGTGGATTGGGTAAGGTATCCCGAGATCAGGCCTTATCCAATATTTTTAAAGCTACTAGCCCCACTATTGTTCTGATACAAGAAACTATGTGTGATGACTCTGTTGCTATATCTAAACTTGGTAAGATTCTGCCTAATTGGGAAGTTGCTTCTGTTAGTTCTTGTGGTATGTCAGGGGGACTTGCTGTTGCTTGGAATCCTGCTTTGTTTGCTTTCAAGGTATTTTCTACTCCTTGTGGCATTTTGCTTAAAGGGTCTTTTTGTGGTTTACACCAAACACTCTCCATCCTTAATTGCTACGCCCCCTATAGGGAGAGATAGAGGTATTGGGAATCTCTACTTGATTCTGGTCTTCTGAATTTAGCCAATTTGATCATTGTAGGAGATTTGAATTATACTAGTAATGCATCTGAGATTTGGGGTTCTTCAGCCAGGTTGGATGAATTAGCATATTTCTTTAATAAGTTATTTGCGGATGCAGATTTTGTTGATGTGGTGCCACATTAACTGTTGCCTACTTGGTCTAATGGTATGTTTGGTATTGATAGAATTCATAAGAGGTTGGATCGATTTCTTATCAAGACTGAGCTTCTGGGTCAATGTCAGAAATATCGTTCATGGGTGTTTGACACTAAATTCTCAGACCACTAGCCTATTGTTCTTCAGCTGGAAGAATACGGGCACAATATATCTTCTCCCTTCAAATTCAATAGTTCCTCGTTAAGTGATGATACGTTTTGTAGTATGGTTAGAATGTTTTGGTAGAACTGTGGTGAACATGATACAAATCCGGTGTTGAACTTCTGCTATAAACTGAAGGGTTTAAAAGAGGTTGTAACTATCTGGATTAAGAATAGGAAAAAGGTAGATAAATTGGAATTAGCTCAATTAGAAAAGAAAATACAAGAATCTCTTGTTGCTAATTTCTATAATTCATTGAATTATGAAACATTTGAAGTCATGAAATGCTATGAACAAAAAAAGGAAGAATTGCTGTTGTAAGAGGAAAAAGAATGGCGACTCAAAAGTCGAGCAATTTGGATCTCTCAAGGAGATAAAAATTCAATTTTTTTTCATTCCTATGCTTCTCCTAGAAGGAATTCGAAGTACATTTGGGAAATTCAAGATGATCAGGGGCACTTAATTTATGGACTTGATCAATTAAAATCTGAAGCAACATCTTTTTTTGGCAATATGTATAGTGATACAGGTGATTGTAACTTGGCTGATCAAATCAAAGTGGTGAGTCTTTACCCTGGATTCTTTAATGAGCAGGATGCTGACTGTTTTCAAAAGGAGGTCTCTTTGGATGGGATTGAGAACACATTGAAAATTTTTGCCAAAGAAAAAAGCCCCAGGCCTGATGGTTGGCCGGTGGAGCTCTATATACACTTTTTTGATATTATGGGTCATGAGCTTAAAGTTCTGGTGAATTTTTCTAGAATCAATGGTTATATTTTGGGAGCCCTTAATTCCAAATTTGTCACCCTAATTCATAAAAAGAACAAGCCCTTATCTTTTGGGGACTATCGCCCGATTGCATTATGTAACCTATTATATAAGCTTATCATAAAGATTCTTGCTGAAAGATTGAAGAATGTTCTTTCTAAACATATCTCTGCAGAGCAGTTTGGTTTTTTTATCAGGGAGACAGATTCACGATGCCATTGGCATTTCTCAGGAATTGATGCATAATATTAAGATTAAAAAGAAAAAGGCTCTTTTGCTCAAAATGGACTTAGAAAAAGCATATGATATAGTCAATTGGTCTTTTTTGCGATTGATTCTTATCAAAATTGGTATGCGTCCTTTGGTGATAAAGTGGATAATGGCATGTATTACAACTATGAATATTGCAGTGCTGGTAAATGGTTCACCGTCCAATTTTTTCAGCTGCTCTCGAGGGATATGACAAGGGTGTCCTCTCTCACCTCTTCTCTTCATTTTAGTCATGGATGGCTTCAGCAGATTAGTTAATCAAGCACTGGATAGAGGATTGATTAAAGGCATCAGGATGGAAAAGGACTGTGTGATCACACACATTTTGTTTGCAGATGATGTTTTAGTGGCAGGTTTGGATACTGTGGAGGAGTGGCAAATGTATAGTGAAATCATTCAGACTTTTTGTAATGCCTCAGGCATGAAGGTCATCTATGTCAAATCAAACCTATACCACTTAAATATGAATGATGAGCATTTGAGGGATATCTGTTCTGTGCTTCCTTACAATAGCTGTCCTTTGGAACATGGCTTTAAATTTTTGGGCTTTAATTTAAAACCCAATAATTATCTCATCAAAGATTGGTTTTGGTTGTTGAGTAAAATTGAATCACGCATTGCTCACTGGTCTTATAGGCTTTTATCTATTGGAGGAAAACTCATTTTAGTTAAATCGGTGCTTTCAAGCATTCCTGTATATTAGTTTTCCCTACTTGAAGTGCCTTCCTTCATCATTAAAGCCATCAAGAAATGTTTCTTTAATTTTCTCTGGATAGGGTTTGCTGACAATGCTAAAATTTCGATGGTTGCAGCAGAGACTCTTTCAAGACCTTTTAGATTTGGTGGTTGGGGAATCAAAGATATAGAGGTCTTCAATACATCCCTCAGATTAAAAAGTATGTGGAGGGGTATCTTCGACAGTACTCTTTGTTCTAGACTCATAAAAAACAAATATCTAAATAAGGATGTCTATCACTGGATAAGAAATCCAAAATTGGGCAGTTGGAATTTTTCTCCCATTTGGCGGGGCTTTATGAAAGTTTTCAAATGGATAAAAAATGAGCTCTATTGGTAGGTGGGAACAAGTGTGAAGATTCGTGTTGGTTTGGACCCCATTTTAGGGATGGAAGATACTTTCCTACTTCCATCTATCCTTCCCCAGTATTTATAGGTTTTAGGCCTGTCCACTTTGGATAAGATTCAGATGTGCATGTCTGGTGGTGATGGGCCAGCTATTTGGATGTCTGCAAGAGATCTTGGACTCTCTGGTTACTTAGCTCGGGCTTGAGACACATACATCATGAACTTAAATTCAGCAGAAGTCAAACTGAATCAGGAAACTGATCAACTTGTTTGGGGAGGGAATCCATCTATTGGTATTGCGATGGCAAAAACTGTATACAGGAGAATTATACAAGACAAATTAATCTTCCCGCAAGATTGGTGGTACAAGAATTTATGGAAATGGTCAATTCCATTAAAATTAAATTTTTTTATATGGCTATCCCTGCAGGATAAACTGAAGACTTGGGAAAATCTGAGCAAGCGTGGATGGATTGGCCCTAGCTTTTGTATACTTTGCCATAATGATGCAGAAACAACTCAACATTTATTTGTCACTTGCAAATTCACTCAAAAAATCTGGGAATTTGTTTCTACAAACTTGAATATTACTCATCATTGGGAAGTTGGTGAGTTCAAGTTTTGTCTCTTGAATTGGTACAGGAATTGCAAACAATATTTTACTATTGCTATCTGCAATACTTGGGCAATTTGGTATACAAGAAATTGTGCAATCTTCCAGAATGTGCTTCCGGATGTAATGAAATGCAGCCTGACAGCAATAAAGATGTTTTCAGCATATAAAGTAAATGATCATAGACAGAAGATTACCAAAGTTAGTCATTTTACACTTAAGGTGGAACATCCTGTACTTTTCTTTGATGGGGCTGCACAAAATGGAATTTGTGCAATGGGAGGTGTCCTTTATTTGAATGAATCACATTATTTCACAGTCAGGCTAAATTGTGGTGTTGGTAGAAACATGAAAGCAGAGCTTATGGCTCTCTGGTGTGTATTAAAAGTGGCAAATATTTTTGGCTTAGTCAACATCAAAGTGTACAGTGATTCCCGGGTTACAATCAAGTGGGTAGCTGGTGAATTCAAACTGAATGTTACAAATTTGAGACATTGGTGTCTTCGAGCTCAAAAAGAAATATCTCAACAGCAGAATATTATGTTTGAACATATTTATAGAGATCATAACTCGCTGGTGGACAAGTTATCCAAATAGGCCCTGACAGGCTTGGAAAGTCATCTTTTATGGGAGGAATGGTGTGATAATATCATTCTGGATAGTGGAGTCACTTATATTTTTGATTAAGGACTTGAAGGGTATCTGTTCTGTCATGTTTCAGTTTGGCTGTAGATATATGTTGTCTACACTTTTTTGCAATTTGGTTAGTTTGGGAGGTCTGACATTTTGAGTTTTTTGGGATTGGGAAGGTCTTGATGATATACTTGTAAATCAGACCATACTTGGAAGTTTTTTTTTATTGATTCGGACATAGAATCAAGAACATCTTTGTACTATTTGATTCATATGAATATCAATAGTAGTTTTTTTTCGCTGGAAAAAAAATATAATGATCACAAAACATCCTTAACATATACAAACTCATTATAACTTATACAGTAGCTTTTTTTTTCTTGGGAAAAGAAGCGTAATTCATTTATATTTGAAATGAAACACATGGTTCATATGTAGCCAATGGCCATACAATAAACCGATCATGTATTTAATAGGAAGTCAAAAATATGTACTCATCAAGTGAGTTGTTACAAAATGTGTTCATATATATGTAGCTATAGTCAAAATATTGGTCAAGAACTATATTCAAAAGATCATGCAATAAAAACTAGTATTCAATCCATAAATATTCTCAAGTTGGCAGAGGTTTTATATTTGATTCAATGATGGATTCCTCTATGCATGTCCATTGTGTTAGAACTATAGATCTAGCTAAACTAGCTTACATATCTTAACAAAATGGCAAGTTGATAACAACCATAAGCAAGTGGAAGAGAAAACAAACGAAGACTAAAGAACAAGTTCAAAAGCATGACTGAAGAGAAGAACATGTGAATGTGATATTGCCATACTTTAGGAGTAAAACAAATGAATTGCCCCATAGCCAAATGGATTGTCCCATTATAATGGAAAATACATGAGGACAAGGTTTTGTTGCATATGAAGTAGAATCATAGATAAATACAACATTTATGAGTTTTGTTGCTTCTGAACTTGAATAATTTGGAGGCACATGGACTTTGTAATATGTGTTGAATAATTTGGGAGGGATATCTTAGTATGATTTATTGATGAAGAACAACATTCGAGAGTGTTATGATTCACTTTTATATTAAAAGTCATTGGGTATAGTAGTGGCTATAATTGGGTTTATAGGATGAAGTATAAAGAATATAGATTA
This sequence comes from Larix kaempferi, assembly GCA_027924585.1. NCBI lineage: Eukaryota > Viridiplantae > Streptophyta > Pinopsida > Pinales > Pinaceae > Larix > Larix kaempferi. The sequence continues at coordinate 4,910,481 of BSBM01000241.1, read as the reverse complement.
GGGATTATATTAAAAAAAAAAGAGATATTTGTTGGAACAATTAAATTAATGATATTATTGAAAATACAATTTGTATTAAATAAAGTTTTGTTCTATGTAATAAATGTTTTTTTAATTTAAAATATTTAAACCAGATTTAAATTAAAATTTAACTTCTTATTATAAATATATAAAAGAAATTATTAAATTAATTCTGAAATAGTTAAGAAATTAGAAAAATTAGTATTCAATTGATATTATTTGAATAAGACTGAAATTCAAAATCGACAAATTACAACAAATACATATACATGATTCTTTTGTTAAACAACTCCTTAAATATATGAAAGAAACGAGTCAAAAAAATAAGATGGAATCATAACTAAAATAAGTAAGTTCTAATTTAGATTATATATTCAATGTGGGTACTATTAAGAAAATGAGATATTCGGGAAAATAGCATTTAAACAAAACACAAATTTATCTAGTAAAATATTGATAAGAAGTTAAGGAAACACACTTTCATGATTACAATTTAATACGAACCTTATAAAAGAACAATAGTCACACCTAGTCAATATAACTATTAAAGGGGATGCCATATAATGTATAATAATAATTTTCCTCTAAACATTGATGTAATATCCTAATGCAATAATGTAATATGGTTTAGGTGGTTAATATGACAAAATTGGCTTTTGGTAATAATATAATATGGTTTAGGTGGTTAATATGACAAAATTGGTTTTTGGTACGTTAGTCCATATAACACGGAAGAGGTTTATAAGGTTTATGACATAAAATTATATATGGAAAGTTGTGGTGTAAAATTATTTAAATTTAGATGTTAAGCTTGAATAAATCAAAGTTAAAATATGTAAATAAGTGTAAAATTATAAAATTTATATTATTATTTTGAAAAAATAAAATATATAAAAAAATACAAATATTGTGTAAATAAATAATTGAATAAAAAATTTATAATTTAAATTGAATTTTAAATTATATATATATATATATTTTCTTATTTGCTTAGATAAGAAGTAATAAGAAAAAAAGTCCAAATAAAACTATAATGATATTTAATAATTTCTTATAAAATCATATATTTTTTTAATAAAAAATATTTTTAATAAAAAATATTTTTAATATTTATAATCTTAAAAACCACATGACCTTCTTTATAGTTTTAATGATGATCACGATGGGATATTGGGTATTTAGTAGATATTAATGGCAAGTTGAAACCATGTTTTGATATTGGAGTGAGAGATAAACATTTGATTGATTAGAGTATGAGATAAACATTTGATTGATAAGAGATTGGCTTCCTTGAAAGTAAGGAAATTTGTTAATGATTCAAAACCTAAAAACATTTGACACAAGTGGAAATTTGTCTATTTATATATCATCAATTCGTTATTTTAAATTACTAAATTAGTTATTTTAAATTATCAAATTTGATATACACATAATATTGTTAGATGTCAAAATCTTGAATTTATATGGATAAAAATTAAATCAACTATCTTAAATATTGTATTTTTTTAAAAATATTTTTATAAAATATATAAAAATCTTATTACATATCTCTCTTTTTTATTATATATATATATATATATATATATATATATGATCACAAATCATCCTTAACATATACAAACTCATTATAACTTATATCGTAGTTTTTTTTTTCTTGGGAAAAAAAGCGTAAATTTATATTTGAAATGAAACACATTATTCATATGTAACCAATGGCCATACAATAAACATATCATGTATTTAATAGGAATTCAAAAATATGTACTCATCAAGTGAGTCGTTACAAAATGTGTTCATATATATGTAGCTATATTCAAAATATTGATAAAAAACTATATTCAAAAGATCATGCAGTAAAAGCTAGTATTTAATCCATAAATATTCTCAACCTGGTAGAGGTTCTATATTTGATTCAACGATGGATTTCTCTATGCATGTCCACTGTGTCAGAACTATAGATCTATCTAAACTAGCTTACCTATCTTAGGAATCAATAACATATCACAATAAATAAGAACATAAAGAGATCAAGGAAAAGAGTATACCAGATGTACGTGGTTCACCCAATTGGGCTACGTCCACGGCAAGGTTGTCTTCTATTATCTCCAGAAATCTCCTTCAATCTTATAAGAGAGAAACTATAAATAACCCCAATACAAATATAACAGAGCTTGAGATCACAAAACCATGTGTCAATACTATCTATGAGCATATACCACTTTATCACTTGTCATATCTCAGTACTTATGATGTGACTCCCTTGACCCTATTATATAACAAGAGATGTGGAAGAATTACTCTCACATATTTCATGTGGGATAATATAATTCTCCATAATAAAATCCCTTTATATAATGATGGATATCAAACGTATACTTTACCATAATAAATATGGGATATAATGTATTACTCTTTTACATAAGATTGTGGATAACTTCCGACATAATACAAAGACATTATTACCTTCCAAGGAATATAATTAATATATTCCAACACTCCCCCTTAATAATGGCTGGGAGAAAATCCCACACTAACACTAAGGAAGGAAGGAGTCATTACTGCTCCCCCTTGATGACAACTTCCAGAATATCCATAAACTACAAAATGGAATTTGATGAAGAACAACCGCTTCTCACTGAATCATGAAATTGCACACAAACCAGGTTGTATGATGAAATACCAACAACAAGATGCCCAGATCTAAAGAGAATCCTTTATGGATACTAGATCCAACAGATGTTGAGAACATGTGATGCAATCCGACAACAAGGTGCCTAGATCACCACAAGAATCATCACAACCATAACTGACAGCTGAAGAACTCTGATATAACATCCACAACATTGTATAGATACTTTCTAACGGCTGATACAGCAGAACATGTGGCTAAGAACACCACAGCAATGTACAAAATACCCAGATGGCCAATGCACATGCAGATAACAGACATTCTTCCAATCAAGCTGCAATATAAATATCTGTAGAAGACCTCAAACATTGAAGAAACAAGACCCCAATGGTCTATACATCAAAAATGATATCATACAAATGAACATCATGACTTTAACAGTAGAAGATGGTGCTTCATTATTTCTGGAATAAGGTGATAACAAAGATCAAAGATTAATATGCTCAGGAAGGAAGTACAGAAACCAGCTTTTCACAACTTTTCACATAAACAGAGAACTTATTTGCACACAAGAACTTCCAAGATTAAAGCATACAAAGATCATAAAACAAAATTGCTCATACATAAATGAAAATGATTATACACCAAAGGTTAGAAAACATCATATAAAAAAAGATGGCAACATAATATGATCAAATAAAATATTAACTTGCCCATTAAGGAAAATGAAGTTATTTTTACACATTAAGTGTCACCCACAACATATAAATAGCGAGCCCAAGATTTACAAATATGATATTGTTCTTATAAAAGTGCTTTTATAAACATGACATGATTAGAAATCAACATGATTAAACAAAAATGAACAAATTAGTTATTAAGTATCTTGTTAAAAAATTAAGCATTAGATGGTTTATAGCTATCATCATGACAAAATATTAGAGATCCAGGCCCTTAAAAAATGCTAATGTTTCCATATAGAAATGTGAGACAAATATATACCAAGAACAAGAAATAATCTCTTATCAAACATGATTAGAAGCAAAACCTAAATTCAAAAATAATAGAAAACTGAAACACTTTACCATACTGATATGAATCTGCAGAAACATAGCTAGAAAAATAGTAAAGGAAAAGAAACTTTTACTTACATCCCTTTCAAAAGTGCCAAGAAAAGTCACTCGCGGGTCTACCAACAGGAAATTAGCGAATAAAAACTAATACTCGCGGGTTCTGCACGACAAGGTTGTGGTTACTCGCGGGTTTACTGTAGAGTTAGCTGCAAGTTCGTGAGTCTGTAAAGGGGAAATTCGCGGTTCTGATCGGGTGTTCGCGGGTGTCTGTATAGTAAAGTCATGACTATGCCGAAGCACTTGCAGGTCTCTACATAGAAGGGTGGCGAGTATCCTGAAGTAAGTGCGAGTTAACAGTGATAGCAGCCACGAGTATGTTGTAGCACATGCGGGTATACACACTGGAAGTCGTCAGTCTGCAGTATACCCACGGTTTGCAGTAGGGTAAGTCACGGTTAACCACGGGTTCTGCGAAGAAAAATTCGTGAACGTCAAGTTTGAGGTCGAAAATAGTGTCGAATCTGCTGTAGACGAAAAATTGCACAAAGTCTGCCAAACTTGGACTAAAACTGTCGATCTGTCAACCGAAAGATAAATCTCCTTGAGGAGAAACAAAACATCATATAGATCTACAAAAAAAATTCGAGAAACCCTTGAAAAAGTTCTGCAAAAATCTACACAACAAGGTTAGGGTTAGAAAAAAAAACTGCAGAAACATGCCCATATCTGAAGAGAAGCCTAATGGTTACCAGATAGAAAGCAAATCTACAAAATAAACAATGCCCGAATGATACTAGTTATTGATTGAAAGCTATAGAAGGTGCTAGATCATAGCAACCAGCTCTGATACCATGTCAAAACTATAGATCTAGCTAAACTAGATTACGTATCTTATAAATCAATAATGTATCACAATAAATAAGAACAGAAAGAGAACAAGAAAAAGAGTACACCAGATATACGTGGTTCACCCAATCGGGCTACGTCCACGGGAAGGTTGTCTTCTATTATCTCCAGAAATATCCTTCAATCTTATAAGAGAGCAACTATAAATAACCCCAATACAAATATAGCGGAGCTTGAGATCACAAAACCATGTGTCAATACTATCTATGAGCATATACCACTTTATCACTTGTTGTATCTCAGTACTTATGATGTGACTCCCTTGACCCTATTATATACTAAGGGATGTGGAGGAATTACTCTCATATATTGCATGTGGGATAATATAATTCTCCATAATAACATCTGTTTATATAATGATGGATATCAAGAGTATAATTTACCATAATGAATATGGGATATAATGTATTACTATTTTACATAATATTGTGGATAACTTCCGACATAATACAAAGACATTATTACCTTCCAAGGAATATAATTAATATATTCCAACACACTGCTTCCCATGACCATCATCAATCTGCATACCCATTTTGGACAGAGAATTTCTTACTCCATGTTTCGTTCCCTACATATATGATGGAATGTGATAGTCTAATACAGACCAATATATCTAAGTATGTCTTCTTACAAAGGTCTCAATAGTAGGTTCTTTGGGGGTTTCCTTAGTCTCAACCAATCAATCACTAGAGAGAATCGCCAAAACCCTGTAGCTTCACCACCCATTTTGAATGTGCCAATATGAGAGCCATTTTTAGGTTCTTCATCTCTTCAAGATTGTTAGATGCCCTCCCAATTCCAGTTGCAAATTTGTGCCAGTGGTTGTCAGATATGATTATAGTACCACCTTCTCTCCATAACACTAGGTCTTCCTTGAGAAGTGCCATCAAAGTATCACCAACTACCCAACTTATCAATCACCTCCTGTATAATTCTCTATTTTGTAGAGTCAGTTGATTGTGGAAAATGATCCATAATGGCCACACTTTTGGTGGCATGAATCATATGTGGAATAAAGGATTCCTCGAATATATCCTTGTTGTGAGCCATCCATAACTCCTAGATCAACAATGTTCGTAAAGCCTATATTCCTTAAAAATGTCGGTATTTATCTAGTTTTGAAAGGATTCATTAAGGCATTCACCTTGGAAAATAAAATTATGTCCATAAAAATGGGAGGAAAAGTTCCACATATTATGAATATAAGGACATTTGACAAATATATAGGTAAGAGATTCAGATTCATCGCAGCATAAAGAGCATCTATTGGTCCAAAACCTAAAAATTGACTCATTTGTTCCATACAGTAATTTTTCCTACAATATCCAGCCATAAGAATAATTTGACCTTGAGTGGGCACTAGAGATTCGATATAATTTTGTTCCACCAAGGCGGTTCTGGTAAGGCTTCCTCTTCCCGAGCCACCATATAACTCAATCTTGGATGATAAGAGCCACCAGCCACATTTCTAGTCCATACAAGTGAATCCTCTCTATTATTGATGCGAATATGACAATCCTATAAATCTTTAATGAACAAATCCCACAGTATTTTGTTTCCATCCTCAAATCCCAAGGCTTCAGCATTAATCCATGTTTGATGAATAGGGGTAGAATTATGATAATCTTGAATATGGTATAATTAAATGATACCATGATCATTTAATGAATCCATCATTAAGTCAGGAAGGTAATAAGCAGTTGAACATCCTACCCATGTATCTTGACCTATCTTGATTCTCCCTCCATTTCCAACATCCCATGCTAACCAATCCCCAATAATGTCAAAAGATTTTATGATTTCTTTCCACATATTAGATACATTTATGACATAATGGTTCCTAGTTTTGAGCTAATATTTTGTAGAGAGAGGATGTATATACTTATGTTGAATGAATTTAACCCAATGGCCATCATCAGCAATAATTCTCCAAATACCTTTCGCATCTAGGGCTCGAGCGAAACAAGGGTAATCTTGTATGCCCCATTTGTCAGAATTGTTTGGTAAAGACAGTTTATGCCATGATATCCATGGAAAATATTTATTACCATCTTTACCTCTCCATAGAAAACCACAGAAGATATTTCAAATACTATCCATAATGCCAGATAGTACATATGCAATTGATGCCCAATACATAGGTATAGCTTCAAGAACAGACTGCACCATTATAAGTCTTCCACCTCACAATAACCATTTATTACACCATAGGTTAAGCTTACTTTCTGTTCTAGAAAATTCGTCCTACAGATAGTTAAACCTACTCAGATATTAAACTAGATTTAAACAAGCTTAATCTAAGACAACAATGCAACAAATGGAATCTTAAGCTCCTAGATCTAACACAATGTGTGAATTTCAAAGTACTGATAGAGAAGAGATGGTGAAACTTACCTTAGATCTGTCGGTTTTCCTAGCCCCAGTTTCAAACTTGATGCCCAAGATCTGAACCTGTTTAAGCAAGACAAGGAACAATATCTCCAAGTACTAGATGTAATGGTTAGTATCTAAAACATATGAAACATATTATGGATAAAAAATCAAGAAGCATAATATGGGAGAATAAGCCAAGTTATATTAAAGGTAGCTAAAGAAGATAAATACAGAATTACCCTTGATGTCCAAGTAGCACTTACTCCTTCCAAGCCTTCCTCCTTACTATCTCTACAAAACCTCCAAGACCATAGGTTTGATGCCTTCAAATTCCTCCCCTTAGTTCATGGATGGCCTCCTTATTATAGGATTTGGGAGGACAACTAGTAAGAGAGGAAGGTGGATCTAGGTGAGTAAATGTTGGATCAAGGGGGGGTTGAACCAGGATAAAGAGGGAGGATGAGATAGGATTTGAGGGGAATCCCAATCCCAAGAAAATATCCCCGAAGCTAAGCTCCACAATCCAAGCCAAGAGTTTGTTGATAGATTTTCGCGCTCCATAAACTGAGCATAGCGTGAAAATATTGTAATTTTCGTGCCCCTGTAGACACGCAGGGTGCAAAAATTCTGTATTTTCGTGCCTTGCACCACTAGTATGGTGCAAAAATAATGGTAAAGTGAGCTCAATGAGGTAGTATTCCACTATCATGAGTTGGATTTATCTCCAAGGAAGGCCAAGGAGGGGACCAACAAGGTGGAAGTAAGTCTCAACACTTGTTAGGAGGTAGTATCATTAGGTTCTGCATGGTGATATGACATGAAGACTTGAAATGGCGGTCAAAGTGAGACTTTCAGGTATAGATGCCCCCTAAAGTGTGAGGTCAGAAGGAAGCTATTGGCCGGAACACTTTACAAATAAATGAGTCTGCAGAGATAGCGGAAAGGAGGATGGAGAGGAGCTATAAGGAAACATATAAAATATGCCAAAAATATCCGAGGAGGGCATACCCATGCTTGGGACAACAGACGCAAAGCATGGCTTCCGATCAATACATTGCAGATCCATGACAGTGTAAGGACTAAAGACAAATCATGGCTACTAGGAACAAGTGTAGATCCATGATAAGACAATGACACATCCACGACCAATACAAGAGTGGATCTGTGTGACAGTACATCAATGAGGTCACCAACATGATGTCTATGTGGGGACCTAATCAATAACTGACATCGCATCATGGAAGTGAAAGAAACTTCAGAACCATACAGGTTCTTCTACTTGATCCTAGAGTGATACGAATCTGACCATGTGATTACAAGGTGTTGATTACGAACATGGCAGAGACTACTTGACTACTAGCGAATGATGTGAACCGTTAACAAGTAAGAGGGTAATCACCAATGATGACAATGATTCCCAAGGTATCTCTAGTACAACCCAACGAATGTGAATACAGAGTTTTTGAGGTCGAACATTCGAGGGATTATTCGATCAGAGTTCAATAATGAAAACCTACTGCCAAATACGAGGAAACCTACCATTAATGCATGCATGTACCATGGTACTATAGTTGGTTCCTAAGCCTAATTCCTGGATAATGAGTTGACGTCGAAAGGAATAGACTTGTCGAAGGAGGGCATGATGAATCCTACATCATCAACACGAAACCGATATAGGAAATAGGTGTGGAGCAATGGATCAAATGAGTATGGACTAACACAAAAAGCGGAGGTTGGAAATATTGCAGTAGGTTGACATAGGTGAACACTGATCCTCTGAAAATATAATGACATGAGATATGACTTAGCAGCAAGGATTAACATAGGTAAAAACTAAAAGACGAGCTGACTCAAGGTAAGAGACTTGCTTATAAGACGACTCACAATTGTAGTTATAACCAGAATATAGACTGAATACCCAAAGAAGACAAGGTGTGGATGCATGCCATGTTCAGAGGTGATGTTTCATAGGCTTCTAAAAGATAGACTTAGCTTATTCCTCCATTTCCCCCCATCATGGTTGACGAGCACCCCTCTATTTTTTAACGAGTTTGAGGAGGATAACAGATGCTCGATATAGCTCATTTTAAGTGAGTATAACCTTGTGCATTTCAAGAACCCAAGGAAGGAGAGGTTCAACTCCATAAGTATCCTTCGATGTTTAATTTCACGAGTCTAAGGAAGAAAAAATCGACGATTTTTCATGTTTAAAGAGTCTGAAAGAATCTAAAGAAGACTCCAAAGTTTGACTTTTTCGTAAAAGTTAGTCCTTATACCCGAAAAAGTATAAAACAATATCCATAAGAACTCTCCTAGTCATAAACTGACTAAGGTATACCTTTCTCGTAAATAGTCTAAACGGTCCAAAAAAGGGATAACCTACCACCGAATAGACGATCTTTCAAATACATTTACAAGTGTGAAAGAGAAAAGTGCACTTGGCAATCTTTTCTTGGCAAGGGAGTTTGAAAAGAGCTTAAAGAAAACTCCAGTGGTTCCATTTTCATGAGTTAATCACCTTAGTCCGAAAAAGGGAGAAAATGATACTAAGTTGATACTTTCCTCATATTTTTACGAGCACGAGTAAAACGAACTAAGCTCAACACTATTTTGCTTGGGTTTAACAAGCACGACTCAAGTGTGAAAAGTGTTTGGAATCTCTTTCATAGTTCAGATACAGAGCACAAAAGAGAGAAAGTACGCTCAAAAGAAGGTCAAATACAAAACTCCACCAATGTTAACAACTTGAACAAACCTGTCAAAAAGTGGTCAATACCCTCGAAAAAGGCATTAGGACACAATAAATGTGAAGAATAAACTCTAAACAAAGGTATTTAGTGTAAAAATGGGTAAAAATGACTAAGTCTAATATATAAAAGAGGGTAAAATGGAGATTTACCCATTGTAACTTGGTCATTTTCACTCAAAGAGGATTTTTACCTTGGTTGGGAGCAAAACTTCATTTGACGATATCAGGAGATCCAGGGCACCATTTCAACCACTACCTGAAGCAGGTAAGTCCTTTCATCCTCCTCTTTCATTTAATTCATTAATTTTTTTATTTCATGCAAGTTTGAGGTTATGAAAGGGCATTAGGGAAACATAACTTGCGCCCATAAATTTTTGCACTCTCCTATGTAGAGGGGCACAGATATTCCCAAAATTTCGCACTATGGGTAGACTCTTCAGGGGCGCCGAAATTATCATTTTTCGTGCTCCCTACAACTCCCAGGGCATGAAAATCTGTAGTATTGGAAAATAAAAAACTTTCCCCCATATCTTGGCATAAAAATTGGTTACCATATTTTATCTGGAGGCTCTCTTGATGATTTTCCAAAGATTCCAAGTGATAAAAGCAAGGATGGTTGACTAGAAGGAAAGAGAACATGAAGGAGAGGACAGGTCTTCCATAAATGATGATTACACTCTATCCACACTGAGAGAGTGTGGTTTATTGAAGTTTTTCAAAACAAAAGGCATCTAAAAGCAAGGGAAGTTACTAAATCAGATCATACAAATGTGGGATGCTGATATACAAGCTTTCTGGATAAGAGAAAATATCCTCGAAATAGAGCTCGAGGACATTTACTTTTTGATCGGTCTCTCCAAGAGAAGGGCACGATTTAACTTGGCAGGGCACTGTGCTACTGAAGAAACCACAAAGACTTACATTTCCCAATATTGTAGACAAGGGTCTCGCAAGAAAAGCGGGAAAGTGCTCATTAATGATGTGATAGATCTTCCATTGAGGACGATCTTATACACTATTGCTCGAGTAGTGGAGAGTGTGGGGGATCACCATGTGACCAAGGATCATATGAATTATAACCTGGAATGCATGGAACCCAAGCTATTCAACTGGTGTGAAGGAGTTTTGGTCAATATCAAAGATCAAGTAACCAAAAGTAGCAACGGGAGCATCAACTAGTTCAGATATGGGAGTATCTTGGTCACCTTCTTTTTAGAGAGGGTGCCTCTACTGCGTCCACAAATAGAGGTGCCTCATCATCCCACATCCGAGCCACGGATGGGGAGATGGAGTGACTATGCTGGGTGGCTTGGTGGGCCGCAAGTCTTAGCATTTGGTGAGGACTTATTCTCTTCGCTCGAGTAGCAAATCGTGAGGATAAAATATTATCCCTATGCTGGGGTAGACTTCTGTGGTGATATTGACTTAGAATTACCTGAGGATGATGATTGGGATGAGTCAGGTATATGATCTTCAAATATTTTTTTTAATTTTATAAGTTTATGTTATTTTTTGTTTTGTTTTGATAATGCGTAGAAGTTCTAATATATATGTGTATAATGCTACAAATTGAGGAGCAGTGAGGCCAGTAGGATCCTCTCCACTGCGGCGACGAGGAGAAGAGTACTATTAGGCTGAGGAGGATGAGGCAAGAGGATTCCGTGAGGTGGAGCAGAACCTAGAAGGACTGACCATGGGCATTCCTTTGATGAGGATGCCTGAGGTTCCTTATCATCTCCAGAGTCATACTGTGGGTGTTCTAGAGCGGATTGGTAGGTTGCTTCATCGTGTTAATAGGGAAGTGGTGTGATATCATGAGCACCGTGCACCTTGCGACTAGTTTTTAGTATTAGTTTTGTTAGCTATATTTACACGATATGTAGGCCAGAGAGCCAATTTTTGTATGGGTTATGATCCAAATTTTGTATTTTAATGCATTATATTATTATATGTGGCACGAAAAACACTTTTTACATGATATACATATGGATCTATATCTATTGTTTACCTATGATGACTTGTATGCTACATTTTTACATCTGTTCTTCTGATGTATTGATTATGTGTGGGCTAGATGCCAATCCAACATATAGTTGGATAATGAATCAACCACCGTGTTGGATTCCCTTGGTACATGTTGATATAAAATATAATCAAATAATCATTCAAGGAGGCATACCCTTTTGTATAAACGAAGTAATTTAGGATCACGAGCGGTGTAAATGCGGTTCAGTTGAGATACCACAAGTTGGGAGTCCAGGTAGACTATAAAATGATGGATTCCAAGAGAAGAAACTTTAGTTAGAAGTCCAATGACTGCATGATACTCCGCAATGTTGTTTGTTGCGGGGCCTAAGAAGACGCCACCCAAGGATATCAACTCGTCAGCACGGGAATACAGTATCCATTCCGTGGAAGCAAGGTTTTGGGTATGTCGACTAGCGCCATCCGCGTATCCAAAGTACGCCGGCGCATAAAAGCATAAGTCGAGATAAATGGTTGTGTACGAGATAGAGTCCTAACACGCAAAAATTGAATCAAAATCACACTATAGATACACTATATATAAATTGTTTTATGCAGGATAGCCCTATGCATAAAATATCTTCAGGTAAATCTCATTACGGGGCTCTCCCAAAGATATACCATCACAATCCACAAGCTCGTAAGCTCCCTTCTCTGACACTCGTTTGATAACATAGGGGCCATACGACATGGATTCTAATTTTCCTTTACCTATTTGTTGTCCATTTGGTCATAGGTTAAGACTAGGTCCCCTTCGTTGAAAATGTGAGGTTGAACAAATTTATCATATTGAACCTTAATGCACTTTTTATGAGCCTCGCTGGCGAGCACAACGTCGAAGTGAATTTCATCAAGCTTACTAGGTATAGAAACCGTTCTTGTTTAATAGTTGTGTTAGGTAAGCGTTCCACAACTAACTTGAGGGATGGTATTTCACATTCAATTGCTTCCAGGCCATAGACCAATTGGAATGGTGTAAACCCGGTCACATTTTTGACCGAAGTCCTATAGGCCCAAAGGGCTGAAAATAGAGCTAAGTGCCATTTTGATTTTTGGTTTCCCACCATGTGTTGGATCATTCGTTTCAAGACTTTATTGATTTCCTCTACTTGTTTGTTTGCCTGGGGGTAATACGGAGTTTATTTTTCATGACGAAAACCTAGTTTGGAACATAGTTCATCCATTATATGATTCCTAAAATGGGAACCATGGTAAATTACGATGGATTGGGTGAATCCGAATCTGGTGATGATATGCTTGAATATGAAAAGTGATGTTGTTTTTCTGTCTTCTGCATGCGTAGGCATGGATTCAACCCATTTGGTAAAATAGTCAACAATGACGATGACATAACTATGCCCCTCTATTGAAGTAGGCTTACAGAGCATGAAATCAATACCCCATTTTGCAAAGGGGCCGACGACAATAACAGGATTAAGTGGAGTTGGGTGTGAATGCTTCGCTTCTTATAATGGAAGAATTTACATGGAGGCAACTTATTGACCACTTCAACACAATCTTTGAAGATGGAAGGCTGGAAGTAGCCCACATGCAAAATTTTCTAGGTTGTAGCCATCCCAGAAAGATGACCACCACAAGCTCCAGAGTGGCAGTCATTAAGGACATGTTCAGCTTCATCAAGAGTTAGGAAATGATGCAATACAAAATCGATACCATGATGGTATAAAGTATCACTAATGATAAGATAGTATTTGGCGTGGTGTCTTATGCTACGATGTTCAACACAGTTGAGATCGGGATGAAAACGTTGGGTTTGGAGATATAAGATAATGTCTCCATACCAGGGATGAGTCATTCCAATGAGGAACAAAGATTCATCTGGAAGATAATCAATGGGATTAGATTGGTCATAGACACGGGAAAATGAACAAATAAGCTCAACAAATACCAAGGATTTTTTGAATTTCGCTTTGGAAAACTCCAAATCGAATTCCTGGAGAATTACAATCCAGCGGGAGTATTTCCCCCCTAGCACTTGACGTGTTAGGATATAGTACATTGAATTGAAGTTGGCAATAACGATGGTTTTGCGGAGTAAAATGTAGTGTCGGAATATCTGGACCGCAAAAACTGTGGCCAAAGCCAGTTTCTCCACATGCGGGTAGCGTGTTTCAGAGTCAATGAGACTCTTACTAAGATAGTAGACCACATGTTCTTGACCACCATTGTCTTCCTGTACAAGCACCATGCCAATGGTGGTAGTAGAGGCAGCGAGATATAAAATATAGTCCCATGTATAATTGGGGGGTTGTAACACGGGAGCATTGGAAAGGTCCTTTTTCAAATTGTCAAAAGACTGTTGGGATTCGTCATCCCATATGAAAGGAACATATTTCTTGAGAAGCCGCATGTAGCCTCGAGTGATATCAACAAAATTAAAGACAAAGCGACGTAAAAAGTTATCATGCCCTTGCAAGCTTTGGAGTTCAGGAATGTTGGTTGGGGGAGGTAAAGCTAAAATAGCCTCCACCTTCAATGGGTCAAGGCAAATTCCATCCTTGGAGATTATGAATCCTAACAATCTACCATATTCAACAAAAAATACACATTTGTGAGGATTCAAGCGAATTTTGTTGTGGTGACACCGTGATAATATGGCACTCAAATGATCTGGATGGTCCTTTCGTGCATTAGAGTGAGTGGGTAGGTCATCCAGATAAGGTCCCACAACATGCTTGATATCATGAAATGTGTATGTCATGGCCCGTTGAAAAGTGCCCCAACGTTCTTGAGACCAAAGGGTAATTTGCGATATGCAAAGGTCCCCCATGGGAAGATCAAAGCAATCTTGTGCTGGTCTGATGGGAGTATCTCAATCTGATTATAGCCATAGAAGCCATCCATAAATGAAAAGATGACGCTCTCGGCACAATTATCGATAATTTGGTCAATAAAGGGAGTTGGATAGTTTTCTTTGGGACAAGCTTTGTTCAAATCCCTATAATCGACGCAAACTCTAATCGTACCATGTTTCTTAGCTACATGAACGATATTGGACACCCAGTCTGTCAATGGGACATGATAAATGAAACCAGCGCAAAGAAGTTTTTAAACTTCTTCCTTAATGGCTGCAATTTTACGGGCATGGATGGGTTGGATTTTCTGCCGAACAGGTCGGGCGCCGAGATAAACTTGAATTTCATGGACCACTATAGAGGGGTCAATCCCTGACATATCTTAATAAATCAAGGAAAAAACATCGTGGAACTCCTTAAATAAGGAAATATAAAATTCCACCTCAGTAGGTGTACAGGTTTTTCCTAAATGGGTATGTTCCACGATACCATGTTTCACGGAGATGTCAATTGGGATAGTTTCCATGATGTTCACTAGATTTCCTTCAGAAAACACATCGTGTGTAAGGATGGAAATCTTAGTTTGGACAATATCTGGTGAAACGCTGGATTTTGTGTCAGGTTCTACCACATGTATCTTAGGGAAGGATGACCGATGATGGTGATATTTCCGTGGTGGTTCATGAATGCTCATGATATCCATAATAGACTCGTCAGAAGGAAATGTATGTGAGAGGGAGTCAATAGAGGGAAAGGATGAATTGATCTGATATAGGAGAGGTGCCACCGTATGGTGGTTGATAGTATCAATCCAATCAGAAGTGAATTGTATCGTGTTGTATGTTGCTTGATTGCGGTTCAGAGGCATGCAATCACTAATGGTTTCTCACTCAGCAGAACTCGGTATAATCCAAGAATCGTTAGATTCATGAGGTTGAAAAGTAATCGAAGAGATCATGTTGATTGAAAATATTGGGGGTGGGAGATTCGGGAAGACTCCAATGATGGAGGAATCTTTCAGCAGATCAACACCAATGTATTCATAGTGATGCTAAGATTGTGTCAACAAAGGGACATTGTTGGTGGTGTTGGAGTGAATATCCAGAGTGCAAAAGTCTAACTAATCAATGGTGACAATTTTTCCTTGATGAGTAAATTGGACCAAACAGAAAATAGAAGATGCTATGGCAGACATGGCATAAAACCAATTGCGACCTAATAGGATGTTGTAATCCAATGGATTATCTACAATTTCAATGTGGATAGATACGGTTTCCCCCCCTAGTTATACGACAAGTGATGGGATGAGTCTATAAGGTTGAAAACCACGACTGTCAAAAGATTTCAAAGTAGTAGGTGATTGAGTTACCTTTGGAGAGCCAATAGCTCTCCAACAAGACAAAGACATGATAGAGGTGGAAGCACCTTCGTCCAAAACGGTACGATGGATGTTGTTTCCAAAACTCTTGGTATGAATTTGAAAATCCAACTGATGAGAGTCTCGACTTAAAATATTCCAAATTGAACGTAATTGTGTTGGAATAATCTGGATCAACAACTCTGAGTGCTGACAACAAGGTTCTACACTGAGTAGGGAAGTGTTGTAGAACTTTGAGAGTGGACATTGCAAAAGGTGCTTGAGCTAAATCCTCAATGATATTTTAATTTTGGGAAGATCACCCATTTGGATTGAATGTTGCTTTTCGAATGGTGGCCTTTGGTTGGTGCAACACAGTGTCAGTAATAGGCCTCTCGATATGAAGAGAACCTGTAGAAGGAGGAGTAGAACAAAGATCTTCCATGGGAGTTTTATATTTGGAATTCCCATTCTTGTTTGAACTTGGAACATAGTCATACGTCTTTGATTGAGAGGATATATGGGCAGTCTCGTTACTCATCATAAGGATGTGTTGGTCCTGGCCCAACATGGCCATTTTTTATAACATTTTTGAGGCTAGATGGAGCTGAGCTGAGCACAGCTCAGTAAAGAAGTAAATTTTGTCTAAGTATTATGAGTACTGTGAAGCTGTGCTCAGTACCGAGTTTTGAAGGACGCTGCGAAGATCAGCGCTGCGCAGGTTCAGTGCTGCGAAGGTAGTAGGCCACATGGAGCTAGTAAAGTTGTGTACTGGACGGAGGATGGCCAGATATAGTGGATAGACCAGCGGTGGTCTACTTTTGGTAAAAATGCTGGAAAGATGCCGAGTTGAGGGCATAATCAAATCGGGAAGGCGATCGACTGTATGAGTTCGTTAAGCATAGGACAGGTCGGGAAAGTGACAGTTCGGTGTACAGTAGAGTACGTGACCATTAAGAGGAAAATGGAGGATGGACAATGACTGGAGCTGAGCCAATTGTACGCGATCGTTAGAGGACGGATGGCCTACAAGGAAAGCGACTGGGAGCTGAGCCAGTCGCACGAGTCCGTTAGTGGAAGGGCAGCTCGAAGTGGATGACCTGTTGGTGTGCGCACAACAGGAAGGCTGAAAGCGACAGATATAAGGCGTGGAGGGCTGCCACGACAGCAGAATCGCTACTAGAAGCCTGCATGACAGTTCAGATGGACCGTAGTGGTTTGGAAACCCTAAGGGTTTCGGTCTTCAATGTTGTAAAGACACGACCTCCGGGCGTGATCTATATTAAGAAGACAATTTTGTATAGGAAGAGGTTGTTGTTGTTGGTTAGTTGCTCAAGACAAGAAAGGCTGGTCATTGTGACCATATTGTATTGTACTATATTTAGAGTCAAGAAAACATTGTAAAGGCTCTGCAATTGAGTGCGCAGAGACCTATCTGAGCAAGAAGAGAGCCACAGCTGATGGTGCAGCTAAGAACTGTGAACCTTTCCTTAAAAGAAATATCAAACACGGTTCTTGTGGATGTAGCTTTCCATCCAGGGAAGTGAACCACGTTAAATAGTGTGTTGAGTGACTGAATGTTTATATGTGTGTTTATATTTATCTGTTTCTGTAGTTGGATGTATGAATATTGGCTTGCAGTCTGTTATGAGAAGGCTTTTATATGCATTCGCCATCAAGAGAGTATGGAATGATATGTTAGGTCTGCATGAATGGATGTATGGTTAATATTAGCTTTGCTTCTAGGAAACAGTGAACCTATCATTTGCTTGAGCATGAAGAAAGTTGTTTATGTGTTTGAATGGATGCAGTCGATGAATGTATAACAACTATTTCACACCTGAGGGTTATGCTTAAAATAGTAACATTCTAAGTGTGTGTTATGAGCATTAAGTAGTAAGTTAGTTAAGTGTATGACTAAGTGGATAAGTGGCATTCAACTCATTGCCTTAAGAATTTTTCACTTAGTTCAAGTATAGGAAGTCAAGTGGTAGTGATTCACAGTGTAGTATCAAGTCTCGCAGTAAGGAAGAAGGTAGTGGTGCGGACCGCGGTGTTGACCATCGCCGCGCAGTCTGACCTTCGCAGCACACAGCCGGTGCACTGCCACGAACTTCATCACAGTCATTAACTCATCACTCATTGTGGACATCTGAGTCCGCAGTGCCCCATTAGAAATACCTCGGGTGAGACCTCAGCCTGCTCGCAGGCTTTTGCCGAAAGGGCCAGTGCGAAGGGGTTTTGTTGGTTTAAGGTAACCGCGCAGAACTTGGGTCTTCATAAAACCTCTGGTCAGCATTGTATAGCCAACAAATGGTTCCATTGTTGTGCTAGAGTCCATGATGAGTTCCATTCGTGATGAGTGACGAAGAGTCTGAGTTCCCGGAAAGTACACTGAAATGGCATCCTGAGAAGACAGAAATCCAGGCTTGGTGGGATAAGACCATAAGAGACTTTAAAAGACAAGAGAACAAACATCCGCGTCTAAGTGACACACAATGGTCGGATAGGTATCTATTGGACGACATTCATGATATTTTCTAGGCTACATTTCCAAATGAGCTGCACGCGTGGATCTTGCGGCTCGCAGAAAAGAAAACTTGTTTTCAAGGAGGCATTCATACAAAGTGGAATCCTAAGCTCATATCACAGCTCAAAGCAGTAGACAGTGCATTGACGTGCGCAGTGGAATTTTGGGTCAATCATATGCTAGAAGGATTTGTCATAGAGTTTGCTGTGGATACGCTCAAATCCTACAGCCAAGCAAAGGCACACTTTTTCGGAGGTTTCCAAGGTAAATTTCTGAACAATCTCAGTCTATACATTAAGATGCTGTTAGCTGAGAAAGGCGTTTTAAGAATGCAGTAATCTTTTCAAGTTGTCATGGTAAATAGCATTTATAGCGATTCCGAAGAAGATACTCACAACTTAAGAAGTGGGAAAAGATACAAGTTCAATAAGAATCCTGAAGGCTCTGGAGTCCACGTAGATATTGAGATTCCTTATGATATTGAAAACGAAGCCACACCCCCATTTACCCCTTAGAATCCTCCACTTGCAGAGCCAACCTCGCCGAATACACAACCTAGTACGTCTACCCCTATACGCCCATTTGTTTTCACTGTGCAGAGTCCTTTACGACACCCTAGCACCCCTCAGGGAACACCTCAAGGTATCCCTTCGAGTGCTACAAGTCCCCCTAGAGCCATGGCCCATACGGATATGAAGCTGCGTATATTCAAAGGGATGGGTCTAGAAGATCCTGATCAGCACTGGTTCCTTTGTGAAGCTGTCTGGAGTGTCAGATAGATCCGGGATGATGATGAGA
The DNA here is from genome assembly GCA_027924585.1 of Larix kaempferi. Lineage (NCBI taxonomy): Eukaryota > Viridiplantae > Streptophyta > Pinopsida > Pinales > Pinaceae > Larix > Larix kaempferi. The sequence continues at coordinate 4,891,201 of BSBM01000241.1, read as the reverse complement.
AGAAATCCCAGCTTATTCCCACATTTGGAGATAGAGCGCTACACTGGTTCATGAAGTATTCTACCACGCAGCCCAGAACCCTGGTAGAGATTAAAGCTGCGCTGATAGCAGAGTTCAAGAAAGCAAAGTCTGAATCTCAGTGTATAACTAAGCTGAAGGAAATCAAGCAGAGACCGACTAAATCGGTTTGGGAGTTTGATCAGAAATTTAAGACCCTATTAGACCAAGTAAGCTTTGTTATAGCTCCGGATCAGCACAAGGAATGGTTCATTGCTGCACTGTTACCCCACATTAGATTACCATTGATGCAGCAGAAGGTTACATCACAGGCAAAGGCCTTAGAGATCACGATGAAGTTGGAGGCTTCGTCGATCGGTTAGTCTAGTTCTAGGATGACGCAGATTCAGAACCAGCTGACCACCCTGACACTGGAGCTGCAAAGCATGAAGAATGGAAAAGAACAGCGATATGAACCTCGTCACGAGATTTGGTGCATGAGTTGCAAAGGAGAAGGGCATGACCGTCAACATTGTCCCCTATATCGCGACTATATCGGCAGTGGTGCGCCTAACCCCATCAATCAGAACCAGGCACCCTGGTGTGAGATCTGCAGAACTACCAGTCATAGACTTGAAGATTGTTACCTAATACAGAAATATGTGAAGATGCCTAAGAATCTATATTGTAATTTCTGTAAATTAGTGGGACATGATGAATCCAACTGCCGCACCTATGAACTAATGAATGAAAGAAAGCGCGACATGGATTCAATGAGAGGCGTTGGCTTGTATAGAGTGCAAGAAGATAACCAACCAAAGCAAGAAAACACGCATTATGATCAATCTGTCTACAGAGGCCGTGGTGGTGGATACCGCGGTAGAGGAAGAAATACCGGCCCGGCATAAGGAAGAGACCGTGGCGGGGTCATCTACTATAACTGTGGCCATCCAGGTCACATATCCAGAGACTGTGTAAACCCCTACACCACCTGTAATTATTGTAAATCATTTGAGCATGTTATAGAAGATTTCCTGGTGCTAGAGGTAGAGATGCAGAAAATAAGAAGGATAGACGCGCCAGCCCCGAACATCCAGTGGATCGCAGCAGAGAACAAACCTGCGGATCCCAGCATTAAAGTAGTCACACGCAGTGGTGTGGAGACAGGCTGTGATAGGGGAGCAGAGGCTTCCACTTTAGGAGAGGCTCATGCGAAGCAGGGCCCTCTTGAAACAATATGGGTAAGAAAAGCTCCAGGAAAGACGCCTGCTCTGGATCTGAAGAAGAACAAAGAAGCTTTTGTTGACGCGCGAGATACCTTCAGAGAACTAGCACCTAAATCACCAAGGATCCTGCTGCACAGCGAAGTACCATGTGTTGAGGACATACCTGCTGCATATGATAAGACAAGACACACAACGGATGTTAGCACCTCTGTTGCACAGTTCCTAAGAAGCTGCATGAAGCTACTAAAAAATGAAAACATGATAGCAGAGCTGGAGAAGCTCATAAATCTATACGAACCACAGACAGATGCAGAAACTTCTGATGGTGCACTACATCATATAAATAAATAGAAGAGGTCGGACTGAGAGATGAGGCTCACTACGCATATAGGAGACTTTGAGATGGACGAAGTTATCCTTGATCTGGGACTAGAAGTAAATGTCTTGACCAAGCAGACATGGCAGTAGATGGGTCGACCAAAGCTGTCGTGGTCACCTATCCAGCTGAGAATGGCCAACCAAGAGAAAGTTATACCATTTGGCCGCTTAGCCAATGTTGTGGTTGATATTGATGGAGTACAAAGCCATGCGGACTTTGAAGTCATCGAGATTGTTGATGATAGCCAGCCGTTTCTTGTGCTGTTAGGAATTGACTGGGCTATTGACAATTTAGCCATTATAAATTTGAAAACAAAGAAGATGATATTCAAAGGCAAGCATCTGTGGGTTATCACACCATTGGATCCTGCAGATGGGGACAGGTATAGCGAGTCGATTAAGGAGGAATCTAAGGCCCAGGACTTGGATTGGCTGTACTAGATGACTGCGAACCAGGAGGATTACATTAATTCTACTGTGGACGGTGCACTCAGCTGGAGATGCGATAAATCCCGCGTTTCTGACTCGGATGATGGACTGGAAAACTGACAGAATTGCATGCACGAAGTGTCATCTAGAAGGTGCGCGTAGGCCACGAAATCACTGCACTGGATTGGAAAGGAGGTAACCCTGATCCCTACATTTGAAGGTTTTGCTAACGTTTACACTTTTATTCAAGACTATACTGCAGCAGTTCCAAAAGAGCATAGGTTTGTAGCATTGGATATGGTGCTGCATGGCATACCCGCTAGATGGTGGGCTTCGTACAAACATATATTGATCACTTGGGATCAATGCAGAACAAAGATGTAGATTCGGTTCGCAGAAAGGGTTGCCTTCTCCTTTGAGAAGTTCAACGAGCAGACAGATCCTAGTCAGCATTTGGAAGTCTGTTTGCAGGCATGGGAAAAAAGGCCACCTGAAGAGTGGGTGCACTTGTTCGTGCATACTTTGGAAGAGGATATTCTGAAGAAATGGTATCTAGACCTGGAGTTACGCAGGGAGACCACAGATTGGGATACATTAACTGTGAACTTCCAGAGAGATTTCAACTTCGAGGATGAGAACCCTTTGATACATGAGGCACTGCAGATAATCAAGGAATGTATATTAAGAGGAGATTGTCCTCACAAAGATATGTCATGGGAGGAATTCTTCGGCACAGATGATAGTCCTGCGAACATACACTTAGAATGGAAAGAACATGAAGAACATCCGATAGAGTGTTATAATCTAGCTGAAGATGATGAGCATGGAAGAGAATAAGATGAATATGATCCACGCAATATCAATATACCAGAGTCAGAAGGTGCGCGTGATATAGAAGAACCGCCATTGGAAATCCCGGACATGAGTGGACCAGTTAAGACACAGAAGGTGAACATCAACACGAGTGAAGAGCCAAAGTTCACATCTATCGGAGACTACTGGGATGATCAGACTGTTGCGGAGATTGCAGACACTTTGCACGAATATCAGGAGCTATTTCCAACCAAGTTTACAGAGATGAAAGGAATATTGGGTGACTTAGGAGTCATGAAAATCCCTTTGAAGCTAGGCGCTAAGCCTATGAAGCAACGGCCATATAGACTGAATCCACGGTATAACGAGAGAGTCCATGCAGAGTTGGACAAAATGTTGGAGGAAGGAATCATTGAACCTGTCGAGGAATCTGAATGGATCAGTCCGTCCTATGGTTTTCCAGGACAAGAAGACGAAGGGCGAGATAGGATTTGTGTCGATCTCAGAAAACTTAATGATGCCTCTATGCATGACCCATTCCCTACTCCATTTACAGATGAGGTACTCGACAATGTTGGAGGGAATGAGGCCTATTCATTTACTGATGGTTTCTCCGGTTATCATCAGATCAGGATTGATCCCGCAGACAGGTCTAAGACGACATTTGCTATAGAATGGGGGTCGTTCCAGTATACAGTCATGCCGTTTGGTCTGAAGAACGTGCTTGCCATCTTCTCCAGAGTTGTCGTCGCGACATTCAAAGATTTCATGCATAAGTTTTTGGAAGCATATTTTGATGACTGGACCATCTTTGGTTTGTTGAAGAACCATTGCGCGAACCTGAGGATGATGCTTGACAAGTGTTGCCAGCATCAAATATCATTGAATTTAAAGAAGTGCATCTTCTGTGTGCCCTATGGAATTTTACTGGGACATATTGTTTGCAAATAGGGATTGATGGTGGACCCTGCGAAGATTGCCATCATTGTAAATTTGCCTACACCAACTTCAGTTAAAATGCTGTGCTCTACCTTGAGCCATACAGGCTATTACAGGAAGTTCATTAAAGGTTACACACAGATCACCATAGCAATGGAGAAGCTGCTGAAGAAGGACGTACCGTTCGTTTGGAATGAGGAATGCGAACATGGTTTTGACACCCTTAAAGAAAAGATGGTTATCGCGCCGATCCTAGTCTTTCCAGACTGGGAAAAGCCGTTTCATGTTCATGTGGACGCATCATGCATTTCCCTGGGCATTGTGTTAGCTCAACCAGGAGAAGGGGGTATTGACCACCCCATCGCATTTTCTAGTAGGAAGTTATTGACAACAGAGAAGAACTATACCACTACTGAGCGGGAAGGACTTGCGATGGTATATTCCCTTCAGAAGTTCAGACATTATATACTTGGTGCGCACTTCCTTATGTTCACCGATCATTCTGCATTGAAATACTTGGTCAATAAGCTAGTGTTAGGGGGGCGTATATGTAGATGGCTATTGCTATTCCAGGAGTACAACTTTGAGATCGTTGTTAAACATGGAAGGCTGAATTTGGGACCTGACCACCTATCTTGAATTGAGTCGGGAGAGGAGCCGACGAACATTGAAGACAGTCCGCCTGACGCACAGATGTTTGCTATACAGGTTGCAGATTATTACTATAAGGATATCATTGATTTTCTGACAATAGGGTTGATACCGCAAGAATTTTCTGTTCAGCAGAAGAAGCAGCTAGTAGTCCGCGCCGCAGACTTCACTATCATTGCAAGTTAGTTATACAAACTCAGACCAGATGAAGTCCTGCGCAGATGTGTACTCGACCACGAGAAACCATATGTACTAGAAGATGCACATTTAGGGATTGCGGGAGGTCATTACGTAGGAAGGGCTACTGCGCAGAAGATATTGCACGCAGGGCTGTGGTGGCCTACCATCCACAAAGATTCTAAGGAATACTGCAGGAACTGCGATGTCTGTCAGAGGACGGGGAAGCCACCGCGGAGAGACGAAATGCCATTGAACCCGTAGTTGAATTTACAGGCCTTTGAGAAGTGGGAAATTGATTTTGTGGGACCTATAAACCCACCAGGGAAGAGAACTAGTGTGAGGTATATCATTACTGCCACGGATTACCTCACCGGATGGGTAGAAGCTAAACTAGTGAAGGACTGCAGCGCATGTACTGCCGTGTAGTTCATTTTTGAGGAAATTTTGTCAAGATTCAGCTATCCAAAAATTTTGATGAGTGATCAGGGCACTCACTTTCTGAATAAGACCATTGAATCCCTCACAAAGGAGTTCCACATTCGGCATCACCGTAGTACGCCATATCATCCGCAGGCGAATGGAACTGTTGAAGCTTTCAATAAGATACCGGAAAACACGCTGACGAAGGTGTGCAACGTAAACAGGGATGATTGGGACCTGCGCATCTCGTCTGTATTATGGGCATACATAACAACTTGTAAGAATTTGACGGGACAGACACCCTTCCGATTGGCTTATGGGCAGGAGGCCATAATGCCAATGGAGTACATTGTCCCCAGTCTGAGGATTGCTTCGTTCACCGAAATGGCAGATCGCGAAGCATTAGATGAAATACTGTTACATTTAGTCGGCTTGGAGGAGGATCGTTTCATTGCAGGATTTCAACAGCAAGTCCAGAAGGATCGTGAAAAGGCATGGCATGATCACCATATAAGGAACAAATGCTTTCAGGTAGTTGACTTAGTCCTCCTCTATGATGGCAAGTTCATGAAATTTCCTGGCAATTTTAAAATGCATTGGATTAGTCCATATATTGTTATGTATGTCACTAATAGTGGTGCAGTCCAGTTAGCCACTTTAGCTGGTGATACTCTACCCACTATGATAAATGGAAGCAGACTTAAATTGTACCGTGATAGTCCTGCTTCGTAGCATACAGAAAGATAAACGTAGGGAGAAATTTCTAAGTGTTAAGTATAGTTGAAATTGGGCAATAGAAATGTATAGAGTCTGTACATGTATCATAAAGGAAGAATGTATGAGCAGTGTAGCATTGCTGAAGCTGCGCAGGAACGAGGAAGAAAAAAATGGAAAAACAGCTGCGCAGTTCAAAGATCAGTACCACAAAGAAACTGCGCGGGAGTCGAAATGGTCTGCCGTGCAGTTCGGTGCAGCATTCAGAGAAAAATAGCCGTTGCATGGATTTTGAAAATATAGCCATTATATGACCGTTACAATGAACCGCTCGAGCATTTAAAGGAAAGATAACCGTTCTGGACATGCTGACGACGGAAGAGACGGTAGGATCTGTTCAAATTGGCCAACAAAAAGCTCATTAAATGTAGATATAGCCGTTGGGAGGCACGGGGAGGACCCAGCTGCGCCTATAAATAACACCACTGCAGGACTCGCGGGCGTTACTTAGCACTTAGAATTTTCCTGCGATCACACCCTGAGCTAGTATCCTTCTATCATCTGATTATCACAGCCCTTACCTAACTAGTGAATGTCCGAACCATCCTATAGAGAAGAAGAGCTAACCATTGAAGAAGCACTTGGAGTCTTTCAGTACGGGGGAATTGCAGAGTTAATGAAAACCCCCACCAAGAAGGTTGTAATCGAGCCAGGTCAAGCATCCCGAAGATCACTTCGTCATAATCCGATCATGCAGGAAAAAGGGAAAGATAAAGGAAAAGACGTAACTGCACCATGAAGCAAGATCATAAAGATGGGCTCCTCGGCACAAAAATCGCCAGTTTTTCAGAAAGAACCACTGAAACTCACACAAGAGTATATATCACCATGGGAGTTGGACTCCCCAGTCTTCAAATTGGTCAAGAGCGCTAAGTATGAGATCCCATTGTCACCAATCTCAAAGCATGTAGAGGTTGCCAAAAACTTGCTTGGAAAGATTCCGGATTGCAAGTGGGAAGATTTTGACCTCTTAGGCGTGCAAAAGGAAGAGCCCCACGCGCCTAAGTACCCACAGTTCTAGCCTGACCAGTACATGTGCTGGAAGAAGGATGTTAAGGGCACACTTAACTTGGTTACCGAAAGCTAGCTGACACTGGTAGTCCTGTCAGGCTTGTTAAACCTTCTCAGACTGCCACATTTTGATTGTTCAGCGGAAGTTAATGTTGTGGTTCGCACGCTGATGGCGCGAACCCACCAGGGATACTTGTGGCTAGATAAAAACATTGATGTCAATATTGCCTTGATCCACCACATAATAGGTCTTAGCAAGTGCGGTAAGGATCCCAAGTAGTTCTTCCAAGGGAAGACCAAGGAAAAAAATGCTGTCGAGAAAATGAAGAAAATCCAGGCATTGGTGAAGGGGAAAAGGGGTTTTCCCACATAAGGCATTGAGGACATAATGACAAAATTTGTCACCCGGTTACTTGCAAGAAAAATCCTCAGAACGGCTAGGCCTCCGAAGGTGCCTGCGGGCGCAGTATTACTTGGTTCCGCAGCGGTTGAGGGCACCGAGTTCAATTGGTGCCAATTTCTTCTGAATGAATTCTTGGATGAAATCAATGATATCCAGGAAAAAAGTGGACAGTTCCACTTCACATGGCTCATCATCCTCATCGCCTTTTGCGGATGGAAGGAGCCAAGGGACTATGTGGGTATCAATAAAGAAACCAATGGTCCTAGAGGATTTTGGTATGCCAACCTCTGGGAAAATGTCATCACAGAGCGACAGCGTGCGAAAGATGAGGTGTTCTACCAATATTACACTCAGCTGCGCGATGCGATTATCAGTACACCCCGCATCACAAAGCAGATAACATCAAAGTACATTCGCATTCTTGACTTCAGTGCAGACATGCGATGTATCTTCATCTCACCAAAGGAAAGAATGAAAAACCCAGAGTGGTTCCCAGGTAACTACCACATGTATGAGGAGGACATTGAAGCCCTCATGAAGGATTGGCCCGTCGACTTCCGTGTGGAAGTCATGGATGTTGAGACAGACTCTGATGAAGACGAGCCAATCCCGCTTGCATGCCCAATTGTTGAAGAAACAGGGAAGCGAAAAGAGCTAGAGACTCCGCAGAAGCCGAAGGCAAGGAAGAAGGTGAAGGCCACAAAGGCTCAATCTGAAGCAGTCCTGAATGATGATGACTACGAGATGATAGCCGAAACAGTCTCAGAACAAATGAAGGAGCTCATGGTGGCTAAAGATAAGAAGGATATGGTCATCCAAGATGACCTGCAAAAGACGCGACTCGCAATGCAAGGCCTGATGAAGAAAATGGACGATGTCCAGAAAAGCCTTACCTTGCCGTGGGAAGCAGGAGCCGAAGGGAGGTCGGTAGGGACCTCATAGCAAGCACCGCCACATCTAGCAATAACGCTGCCGTCGAAGACTAGAATTTTCTATGTGGACCCATTGGATATTGCACTGCCAATGATAGAGCAATTGGTCTTGGACACAAAGGGAGTCGAGCGGGTAGAGCTCGACTTGGAAAAAATTACCTTACCAGGCTTGCACTTCATCCACACGAAGATCGTTGAGGAGATGCATGAATGGACGGTAGAGTCGATGAAGTCACAAGCTGAGCTCACCGCAGCAAACAGACAGCTCGAGTTGCGCGCAGACATGCAGCTACGAAATGAATAGGACCGCTGACAAAACTTGGAGACTCCCATATCTAATGTTGGAAAGGATATTGAAGGTATAGAACTCTAGGATGATCCTGCAGACGCAGTTCTGAGGATCGGAGATAAGGTGAGATCCTTGCAGTCGGAGATGCAGGATAAAGAGATTTATTATGAGGCCGATATTGCTGCATTGAAGGATAAACTAAATAAGCATACACCATTAACTGAGCAGCAGTTGAGAGAGCAAGCCATCAATGCCGCTGCATAGAACATAACGAGTGGCATGGCTTAGTGCCAAGATATCTTGGAAAAAGTTTCAAAGGAATTCACTACTCTTGAAGAGGATCAAGGGATACTATAGGTAAAGACTGCGGTAAAAGAAAAACAAACCGCGTTAGAGAAGTTGGACGCAGAGCTCAAGGCTCTGCCACCCAGGGAGAGGCTGTCTAGGTTTAAGGAAGTATCAGGCTTGAAGAAGCAAGTATAGGCATTAAGAGACAAAGAGACTAAGATGGAAAATCAGTCACAAAAACTCCTGGAGGATGCTACAGCAGTGTCGCAACAGATAGAAGATGAGCTAAAGGAACTGTGCGACAACCAGGAGTAGGTTCAGGGACAGATTGGAGCAGAGATAACTCCAACGTTGATTGAAACAGTACAACAAGTTGAACAGGATACCAGAGAAGCAGTGGAGCATTTTTTCGGTGCATATAATGAGTTCGCGGCCAAATTAGTTCCACCGGTGGCGGAGCAAAGTGAGACAACTGAAGCAGCAAGTGGCTCAGGGACGAGCCACATGTAAGTGTTAGGGGCATGTTGGGCTTGGCCCAATAGGGCCATTTTTTATAACATTTTTGAGGCTAGATGGAGCTGAGCTGAGCGTAGCTCAGAAAAGAAGTAAATTTTGGCTAAGTATTATGAGTACTGCGAAGCTGTGTGCAGTACCAAGTTTTGAAGGACGTTGCCAAGATCAGTGTTGCGCAGGTTCAGTGCTGCGAAGGTAGTAGGCCACGTGGAGCCACTAAAGTTGTGTACTGGATGGAGGATGGCTAGATATAGTGGATAGACCAGCGATGGTCTACTTTTGGTAAAAATGCTGGAAAGATGCCAAGTTGAGGGCATAAGCAGATCGAGAAGGTGACTAACTGTACGAGTCCATTAAGCAGAGGACGGGTTGGGAAAGTGACAGTTCAGCGTACAGCAGAGTACGTGACCATTAAGAGGAAAATGACAGACAGACAATGACTGGAGCTAAGCTAGTTGTATGCGGCCGTTAGAGGATGGACGGCCTATAGGGAAAGCGACTGGGAGCTGAGCCAGTCGCATGAGTCCGTTAGTGGAAGGGAGGCTCGAAGTGGATGACCTGTTGGTGTGCGCACAATAGGAAGGTTGAAAGTGACAGATCTAAGGCGTGGAGGACTGCCACGACAAAAGAATCGCTACTAGAATCTTGCATGATGGTTCATAGGGACCGTAGTGGTTTGGAAACCCTAAGGGTTTCGGTCTTCAATGTTGTAAAGACACGATCTTCGGGCGTGATCTATATTAAGAAGATAATTTTGTATAGGAAGGTTGTTGTTGTTGGTTAGTTGCTCAAGACAAGAAAGGCTAGTCATTGTGACCATATTGTATTGTACTATCTTTAGAGTCAAGAAAACATTGTAAAGGCTCTGCAACTGAGTGCGCAGAGACCTATCTGAGCAAGAAGAGAGCCACGGCTGAGTGCACGGCTAAGAACTATGAACCCTTCCTTAAAAGAAATATCAAACACAGTTCTTGTGGACGTAGCTTTCCATCCGAGGAAGTGAACCACGTTAAACAGTGTGTTGAGTGACTGAATGTTTATATGTGTGTTTATATTTATCTGTTTCTGTAGTTGGATGTCTGAATATTGGCTTGCAGTCTGTTATGAGAAGGCTTTTATATGCATTCTACATCAAGAGAGTATGGAATGATATGTTAGGTCTGCATGAATGGATGTATGGTGAATATTAGCTTTGCTTCTAGGAAACAGTGAACCTATCGTCTGCTTGAGCATGAAGAAAGTTGTTTACGTGTTTGAATGGATGCAGTCGATGAATGTATAACAGTTATTGTGCACTTGAGGGTTATGCTTAAAATAGTAACATTCTAAGTGTGTGTTATGAGCATTAAGTAGTAAGTTAGTTAAGTTAATGACTGAGTGGATAAGTGGCATTCAACTCACTGCCTTAAGCATTTTTCACTTAGTTCAAGTATAGGAAGTCAAGTGGTAGTGATTCGCAGTGTAGTATCAAGTCTCGCAGTAAGGAAGAAGGTAGTGGTGCGGACTGCGGTGTTGACCATCGCCGTGCAGTCCGACCTTCGCAACACAAAGCCGGTGCGCTACTGCGAACTTCATCACAGTTATCAACTCAGGACTCACTATGGACATGTGAGTCTACAGTGCCCCATTAGAAACACCTCAGGTGAGACCTCAGCCTACTCGCAGGCTGTTGCCGAAAGGGCTGGTGCGAAGGGGTTTTGTTGGTTTAAGGTAACCGCGCAAAACGTGGGTCTTCATAAAACCTCTGGTTAGCATTGTATAGCCAACATGATGTTGCAATTTGAGGATGTGTTTGGTTGAGTGGGGTGATTTTGTTTTCCCCCTTGCGGGGGGGTTTGTGCAACCATTTGTTGTTGTTGGTATGGGAAAGGGTCAGTCAAGACTGTCGGGTGGGAAGATCCTTTGACAAATTTATTGACTTTCTCTTTATAAGGACAATCTTTTGTATAGTGGTCTTCCTGGAATATAAGGCAGGGAACTTAGCTTTCTGTTTGGGTTTGTTATTAGCATTGGTTTGTTGTTGTTTGGGATTTTCCTGCTAAGGAGAATATTTTTTAGGTTTCCCTTTGTTGTTCTTATTTTTCCCTTCGTATTTTTGTGGTGAGGATTAAACCACATTCACCTCGGAGGTCTAAGTAGGAGAAGTAGTGTTTTTGGATGCATCTTAGTTTTGGAGTAGAGCAACAGTGTTTTGTTTTCCACTAGATTTGGTTGCAGGCTAGGCCTTCACAGAACCAACTACACCATTGATAGGAGGTTCGGTACAGGGCCTAGATGGATCTCCGGTGGGGCGAGGGGCATGCAGAATCAATTCATAGAGTTCCATATTGGGAATAAACCAAATCCAGATACTGAGCATGAGTGATTGCCTTCTCTTCTATAATAGCGCCGCCCATTGCAACATCCCTAGAAATGGGTGGAAGTAATGACTTTGTTAACCAATCAGCCAATAATTGGTTGGGAATAGGAGCATTAATTAATCTTCGGTGTCTCCTCCACTCATGAATATGATCAGAAATGTGAGTGGCAGTAGATTGTCGCAACGAAGTTAAGAGGTCCGTGATAGTCTCATATCGTATGGGAAGCTAGAAAAGTGTCAAAACCTGCATGGAAAGGGAGTTTAAATATCTGAAAGAGTGTTGTGGCAGCTTGATATACCATTTTGTTGTCGTTCCGATGAGTGTTCATTGGAAGAGCCTTAATCATATGGAGTCATCCATCAATGATTTTGAAGAACACCAAATATAGAATGTTATGATGTGATTTTTTGGATCTTCTTTGGGTTTAGCATCGAATTTCAGGATATCCAATGGTAGTTTTGCAGGAATATGTGGCCAATGTGGTTCATGCCAAATGGGATCGTTTATCAATCTTGAAAAATCTGGCAGGTACAATGTTTCCAGGAAGGGAAGTTTCCAATTAGGTTGCGAGTATGAATAATATTGATGGGGTAATAGAATACCTGTCGGACCTTTAACCACATATTGTTTCATATTATATCCATACATATTACCCACAGGGTGTTGTTGGAATTTCTATGAGTTTGGGACCATCGGAATAACTAGTTGTTGGTTGGGAATCATAGGATTTATCAATTGATTCGGAATTGAATTGTAAACCGGTTGTTGAAAATGTTGTTGGGTGGGATTGAACGATGTAGATACCTGGGGTGGTGGGACCCATGTAGTGTTCCCAAATCCTTGATTGGTTGGATTGACCGCACCTTGAGTAGGGGGAGGTTTCTGAAAGGGTGGATACCATGGGTTGTTCGTTCCTCCTTGATTGAGAGATGAGGTTTGAGGAGGTGGGATCCATTGACTATTTGAGACACTGGGATAAGGTACTCCAGGATTAAGATTAGGGGGGTTAAAATATTGATGTTGATTTGTGTGCCCCTAGGTAGGATTCTGGTTTCCAAATGTATGTTTCCCCCCGATAGGTGGGATTTGTGGCCCCCAAGAAGGAAGTGGGCCTAATGGAGGAAATTGGTTGTTGGTCTTGCTTGGGGTACCAACAAAAGGTTGTCCTTCAATAGGTGGGTTTTGTGTTTCCCACAGAGAATATGGTGTTGATGGAGGAGTTTGGTTACTGGTTCCACTTGGGGCACCAATAAATGGTTGTCCTCCGATAGGCGGGGTTTGCAGTCCCCACAGAATGGATGGTCCTGATGGAGGATGTTGTTTATTGGTTTCGCTTGGGGCATCAATAAATGGTTGCACTCCAAAGATAGTGTAGATTGTGGCTGAATATTGACTTACAGTCACCATGGGTGTTCTAGCAATATGAATAGATGGCCTTCCAACGGAAACATTGGAAGAGATTGACCGTGCAGGTTGGATGGCTGCATTACTAGTACCGATTTGTGAAGATGAGTGTGTTAGGATATTCCTATACTCCATCCTAGTCCCACCAGTATTTTGATCATTTACATTTTCAGTCATGCATGCACCTTTAGGGTTTGCATGCATTCCATGGTTTGCATGCATTTTGCATGCATCCCAGTCATCAGTCCAACACCTATCCCTCAGTTAGCCAGCCCCCAGGAGCTTCTCACTATTTAGTTTTATCCCTCCAATTGCTTAATGCGCCCTTCTTCCTTGATTTTAGGGAGCAACTCGTCCTTCTTCACCTACCAGTCCAGTTGTCACTCAGTTACAGTCAGTTACAGTCAGTTACAGTCAGTTACACTTAGTTACACTCAGTTACAGTCAGTTACAGTCAGTTACACTTAGTTACATTGAGTTACACCTACCAGAGTTAGTTTGATTGATGGTTGACAGTTACTTGAGCATTGATAACTCCACTGATGATGATGAATACTTCCAGTTGCGCTCCGATGATCAGGAGGACACCTAGTTGTGCTCCGATGACACTCTATTGATCTTATGAGCACTCTGAGAGGCTAATTTGAATTGCCACCTTAGGCATTCGAATCCTCTCTACCATTTTACTATTTATTTGTCCATACTGTGATTAATTAATTAGTGTGTGTGAAGTATTATTGCTTCTATTTGAGTTCTACTCTACCATATTATTTTGTTGCTCATTATACTGTATTGTTCACTCTTCTTCTATTTTCTTGATTAATCATAATTACTCTTGTGAGGTACACATCATCTCTTAGATCTGCTATGAGGATTTTCACATGGTATCAGATCATGTTGAGAGTATTGTTTATCTCCATTCTTGAGAGTTTTTTGCAGGTTATTACCAAGATTTCGATTGCAGCAGTTGCAATAGTTTTTGCATTTTTGCAGCAGTAGCAGTTGCATTTATTCTATATTGTTTTTGTAGGTCCTCTATAGCTTCTATGTATTCATCAGGAATTACTCCTCTTGATCCACTCAACTATGATGAATGGAAACCAAGAATGATAGCAGAATTGAAGGTCCTGTTGTTGCAGCAACATCCCCCCCCCCCAAATTTTTTTTGTACATATTGGGGCCCCTCCTTTTATTTTATCTAGAAAGATTGCCTAAAGAGGTTAATTCTCCTTTTTACTTAGTTTTGTTTTCAACTGAAGATTCTGCTTTGAAAATTTCAAGTTTTTCTTCTAAGATTAAAATTCATGAAATTCTCCCGAAGCTGCGGAAGCAATTAGCGAATCCCTCCCGAAACTGCGGAAGTATTCAAGTTTGGCTCCCGAAACCGCGGAAAGTTTTCCTCTCGAAATTGCGGCAGCCATTAGGTTTTCCTTCTGAAACTGTGGAACCATTCAGGTTTCCCTTTCGAAATTGCGGAAGCCATTCGCATTTCTCTCCTGAAACTCCACGGAAAGACTTAGAGTTTTTATTGAAGCTACGGAAGCTATTTGAGAAAGCCTCCCGAAACGGCGGAAGCATTCAAGAAAGCCTCTAGAAACGGCAGAAGCATTCACGTTTCCTTTCGAAACTACGGAAGCTATTTGCCTATCCCTCCCGAAACACCACGGAAAGACTTAGAGTTTTTATCGAAACTGCGGAAGCTATTTGAGAAAGCCTCCCGAAACGACGGAAGCATTTAAGACAGCCTCTCGAAACGGTGGAAGCGTTCGAGTTCTTTTCCCAGGAGCAATTCAGGAAAGTCTCCCGAAACGGCGGGAGTATTCACGAAATTGTTCCGCAATTGCAGAAGCAATTGGCATATCTCCATCGAAATCACGGAAAGAAATTCAAATCTCTCCCGAAACTACGGGATGACTCGGCAAAACCGCTCGCGATAAGCTTCCAAAAGTTTCTATTTCGAAAAGATACGCCAATCTCTTCCAAAACGCCGAGGAAGTTCGCCATAATGTTCTGCAATTGCGGATGAAACTCGTAAATCTGCCCCTTAAGTGACGGTTGCGTACAAATGCCGAGACGGCTTGAAATGACTGTGCCGTACAAGGCATTAAAATCCCGTTTCAATGACACCACCAACCCGTTTAATGCTGCACGTGTCTAGCCTTTTAAAAAGGACGGTGGGGGTTTGGTTGATCACACTGTTAGTTTTCATTCAAAAAACGCTGATGGGAAGACCGTGACGGACCACTCCAGCTCAGCGCATCCACGACCGTGTCCACCTCACTCAACCACTATCTCGTCGCCAGGTAGGTTTTTTAACCGCTCTTTTTGTCTCATCTCCACGTCAAGTTATTTTTGGGAATTTCCCGTTCATAACGTGGCCGATAGACATTGGTTGCATATGTTGTTATTTTTTGTTTTTAAAGCCACCGTGGACCCATAGGTTCCTCGTTCTTACCAGCTAAAAGCCATAGCTGTGACCACCCGAGTTTTTCACCGGTCGCATTCCAGGCATTGTCACCCTCATTCAAAACTTCGTACCGTCCACACACCGTTTCGTAAATGTTATTAATAGCAGTATTGGTTGGCTGAGATGCTCAACCCCTCACTTTTTGATGAATGTGAAAACAGTCCTTGTTTAATCATAGGATTGTTTCTCTCCAGGCTCACCCTCCATTGACCATTAGAAGTGCAATGATGAAGGATACCCTCAGTCCAAGGGCTAGGCGGAAAGTAGGTTGTTTCCACGTCACATGCTTACCTTTTCGGAAGCATTCCAAAAGCTCCTAACTAAACTTTGTCTCCCTAAGATAATCAAGTCTTAGAGCCATATTTATTTTTGGAGTGATTTATTTTGCTTCCCTAGCATGCAGCTTCATAATTTGTCTATATTTCTCATTAGCATGTTGAATTGGTCCTTCTCTTTGTTACACTCTCATAACATGTTGCAATTTTTTATAATGATTTGCATTTGGTTACTAGCAGGGATAAGCCAGGATGCCAAAAGGTGGTAGAAAGAAAGCTAAAGTGATGGAACCAGAGCTAGTGCCACTAAGGACTGAAACTATGTTCCAAGATACTAAATGTACCACTGACATTCCTCCCGAGGTCCATTGGGGAGATGTTTACAGAATGATCAGGGACTAGGATATCCCAGATTTGTTATTGGAAGGAGAGCAAATATACCTTAACATCAGAGCTTCCGGCATAGCTAGGGTTTCTACCCACCCTGAATTATTCCCATGCTTTGAAGTAATCGGGTGGATACTAGAACATGCCAACTCAGAATCAAGAGTATTACATGACAACAGGGGAGAAGCTTTCGCTTAATTCCATCTAGCATATATTGCTGTAGCCTACAAATTCTCACATCCCCAGCAAGCTCTAAGTGATGAATGGTTGGGCCAGATGAACAATATTGAGATGGCCAAAAAATTATTGGTCACAGGAAAGCACTTGAGAAAGAGAGGTAATGATGAATACGATGTTCAGAACCTAAGACCTCCTTTTAGGTTAATCGCCCTGATGCTATGCAGAATTTTCGGCATGCCCGATGGCACTGTATATAGGATACAGTGGGCCCCCATCATACACTTTGTAGCATTCAAAGGGACTGTGTTTGATTGGGCTACTATCCTTTCGGACAGTTTGGCATCCACAGTGGCTACTGCTAGAGAAGGTCTGGCCTTAAAAAAGTCAGAATTTTACATGTCTTCCTATCTCATTGATTGTATTTTGGCCAAGCTATCTTTCCCCAGCTTAGGTTGCACATGGGATAAAGCCAACACCCCGGTCTACACTGCTTATAAAATAATGTGGCCTCATAATTACAAAGCAAGCTATAAGCTCATCTGCGAAGAGTTCATCATGCATTTATATGAGCAGATATTCAAGGAGGAGCTCAACTGTCTGTTAGAAAATGCCATGGAGATCCTGGAAAACTATGGAGAGTTTTATTTCTCAGGGCAGGGCACCTACATCAGGATGTTTGGAGGGACCAAAGCGCCATACATTTTGCCAAAGTACGCCACTGATTATGTAGTCCTCAAGAAAGCAGTCAGACAAATTTTCCTTGATGGAATAGGAGGGGTGCTTAACAAGCAACATAAGGCTTCCTTCCCTCCTTTACCCTTCTGCATAGGAGCCTACAAATTCTCAGGGGTTGCATCAACTGAGGAATTTGTTCAAGAGCTTAAAGCTTTCCACTTTGGCGAAATGATCTTCCATAGAAATGATAGGCGGGGGAAGGTTGCTGAGCATTGCAAAGAAATTTATGCTCATTTTGAATATTCTCATTATTATGATGCCGAGGAAGAGGCATTTAGAGGCATCAATAACATGACTGAATTGCAGATTTGTCATCAAGGCAGTGGAGCAAGCTCTAGCTCTACCCCAACCCGAAAATCCAACCTGCAGAAAGAAAGAGAAGCAGCTGATGCCCGAGCCCAAGAAGAACAAATATTGAAAGATGAAGCGAGACTGCAGAAAGAAGCTGAAGATGTGAGACTGCAGAAAGAAGCTGAAGATGCGAGATTGCAGAAAGAAGTTGAGGAAGCCCAGCAGCAGAAAGAAGTAGAAGATGCAAGACTGCAGAAAGAAGCAGAAGATGCGAAGCAGATGGAAGAAAATGAAAATCAGCCGCAAGCTGAAGAAGACGAGAGAGGGAAACAAGCTGAAGTGAGGCAAAATATGGAAGAATAACTTAAGACAACTGAAGATGCTCAGGTAGGTGGCTCCAGCACCCAAGATATGGAAATAGACATATCTCAAGCAGGTGTCTCCGGCACCGAAAATGTGGAGGCGGACACAGAACAAGCAAGTGTCTCCAGTACCCAAAATGTGGGAACAGATTCAGCTCAAGTAGTCCAGACCCCACCTGCAGAAGCAGAAATAAATGTAATAGACCTCCCAATCGCCCCTTACACTCCATCAGAAGAGCATACGGTGTCTTGATGGGATGAATTTGTGTATGATAAGAAGAGAAAGGCAGTGGTCCTAAAATCGGAAGAGAGGATAAAGAGACTGTTCCAAGAAGATATTGTTACCCCGGCGTGAGACCACAGTAATGCAAAATACAAATAAGGCTCCCATAGCTATGGCATCCGCCGTTGTAGAAGCAGCAAAAGCAACGCAGGATAATGTGGCCTATATGGTTAGAGAAGTTGAGTCGACAAAGAGGAGAGCTCGCATGTTACAACATAGTGTGGATAATGAGTAGGCTTACAGGGATCTCATAGTGAATAAGTATAATCGCCTGTCTGTCGAGCACAAGAATTTTTGGATAAGTATGACCATTTAGAAGAAGAAAAGGAGCACCTGGCAGTCCAGATGATGGTTTTAGAGGCAGAAAAGAACGATTCAGAAGCTAGGGTGTCTCAGCTGCAAGCAGATAAGTAAGCAATGGTCGAGCAATTAGATCAGGCAAAGAGCAGAGCAATAGATATGTCTCCCTTCCATGAGCTGTCCTGTAGCATTCTGAGACAAATGCATGCCACACAAGAGTTGATTACTGAAGAAGTGTGCAGGCTCAAATCCATGATGGTTAGATTGAAAGAAGTTAATGCAGAGGCCAACAGGATTAAGGGTAAATATACTCGGGTTAAAGCAAACATCCTGAGCCAGATGGAATGGAGAGAAGGGAAGGTTGATTTCCCCAAGCATCTCCCACTCAAATCTGTAGATGGTTTTAATGAAGATATAGCCCTTATGGAATTCTGCAGGAACTGTGGCCTTAAGCTAATGGCTAAGATCCAATGAACAATGGACAAAAGTAACAGTCTTTATCAAAAAATCCATGAAGTGCATGATAAGTGCAAGTTGAGTTTCCCTCAGTCCCTTGATGAATTCCCCAGCAAAGAGCAACATTTATTTGACTTGAAGGAAGAACTGGGCATCCAAATAGAATATGTAAAGAAGATTGATGTCTTAGCCATTGATTATCTCCATCATTATATTGGGCTGTCATCAATCTACAATCATTTGCTTAAAGAAATTCACCAAGCAACAGTTGCAGAAATTCAGGGTATTGGAGTAGAGCTTGTTAAAGATGTGACTTCCCAGAAAATCTTACTCCCTTCCTCAGCAAATGTAGTTATCAGAGACACTGGTATCTAGTTCAGTTACATTGCAGAGGAGGAAAAGAAAGCAACAACAGTAACAGCCAGTCCAAGTGCTTCTCTCCCAGCAGCAGCAGCAGTATCAGCTAGTCCTAGTGCTTCTCTCCCAGCAGGAGCGCCTTCCCAAGAGTGAACATGCCGATCCTAAGGCGTTGTTCCTATTTTTTTGTATTTTTGGCCTTCCTATGTCTCAAACGTAGAACCATTGGACAACTGTCCTTTTCTTTTTGAGGAATTTTCTGTTTTGAGAAAATGGTCACAATTTTTGTTTATTAAAAGGGAAAAGTCTGTGGGGGACAGGTGTAAAGAGCCAGGTGGCAGCCCAAGGGGCATTTTGTAATAATATAAATAGAATTTTAGGAAACAGTGCAATGGACTTTTGGCAGGGAAATAATTTTTCTGAACTTGTACGAGCTATCTTGCACTTGTTTCAAGAGAATGAAATCTACCTAATAAGAGCCTGGAGAGGACGTCTTTTGCATGGAAATGGATGTTGGATGCATGCTGGATTATTCTTGTGTCTTTCATATCCTACTGTGAGATCTTTCTTTGCTATCTTGAATTATTTCTCTGTATTGAATGATCTTACTGTTTTCCTGTGCAAATGAATTTTCTCCTACATGAGTAATGGAATGTGCTATATGTGAATTCTAAGCTATCTTCTAATATCTCTGGCTTTCTTGCTGTGGATCTATCTTTAGGATTTAATGGCTGTCTGTTGATCTTTAGATAACCCGTCCAACACATTACTCACAATTATAATTTTCTCCTTGCAGGGATAGTTTAGATTTATTTCAGTTTTAGATATAGATTTATTTCGAGTTTTGCATTCAGATTAGGATAACTTAGGCACTTGCATATCATTTGAAATTATAAAATCAAAAAAGAATGGTGGATCGGGCCATAACCGATATCATTGAAGCAAATATCCAAACCCAATGGTTGCCGGAACCGCTAACCGGACGGATTCCCCATACCAAACGGTGGAAAATCTAATTGGGATAGTCTACCGGGGAGGATCCCTTTCTGCTTGATGCTGCGATCTTTAGGGCATCAACAATTTTTGGCGCTAGAAGGAGGAACTGAAAGTGCATGGATGATAAAGGGAAATCTCCCACTGTCATAAATGTTACTGATAACCCGCTTAAAGAAGGAATTTCAGACAGCCCAAATCTTGAAGTAGCAAACCAAGAAAACCTTGTCTCTGATTCTGAACCTCAACAAGCATTGTATGCTGTGCCTTTTACATAAATAGAATATTTAAGGAGGCATACACGATCTTATGTTAGATAGCTAGGTGGTCTAAACGCCGTAAATTTCCTCCCTAGAAGAAATTATCCTAGGAAAGAGCCACAGTATACCCGTGATTCGATTCTAGTGCAAAATTTTGAAGAGTTTGTGAATTTAACTTTAGAAGAAATTGTAGAACCCCTGAACAAGGTCGATCTTGAAAACCCAGAAAATATTTCAGATCAAGAAAGTCTTGGATAACTTATTACTCCAAAGCACACTCCACTGAACTCACCTTACAATTCTCCACCAGATTCTCCACATATAGATATGGACGTACCTACTTGGAGAGCAAGGGGAGCACTGAATCTAGCTAGCCCATTCCACAATCTTCCAAAAAATCTAGATAAAGTCTTGCCTAAATTTGACCCAGGGAAATCCATTTCAGCCGAAGATCATCTCAAGAGTTTTTATTTAGCTCTGAATCTTTTGAACGCGCAGCATGAAGATGTAGTCTGTAGGCTTTTTCCATACACATTCGAGCCGAAAGTATCATCCTGGTATTTTAGCCTACAACCTAGCTCGATCTCAAGTTGGGATGAATTTGAAAACTGTTTCTTAAAGAAATATGGAAACCAAAAAACTGTAGCTACACTTATGAAAGAACTCTTGTCCATGAGAATGGAAAAGAAAGAAAAGGTTCAAGACTTTAACCAAAGGTTCACAACACTCTTAAATAATTTCAGTGAAGCAAATAAACCCGTAGAATAATCTCTGGTTGAATATTATACAACAGCTCTTGAAGGACCCATAGCAATGTTTGTTAAAAGATCTAAGAAAACCACCCTGATAGAGAATTTCGAAGAAGCTAGAAAGGTGGAAGAGGAGGCGGATAACATTGCTAAACATGCCTTAGATGCATAAACAAAACCAACAGCCAATAAAAAAACCTTGCTACTCACTAGAGGTAAGGAAGAGTCATCAACAAACATGGAGAATGTAGTTAAGATGATGCAAAAGTTATCCAATAAAATTGTAGATCTCGAGAAAGATAAGGCTGCTAGTACATCTAGAAAACCTTTCAAGCCATTTTATAAAAAGAGGGAAGACAGTGATCAACCTCATCCACCCATGAATACCTCCCCTATTTTAAACCTCAATGAAATAGGGATGGAAAACTTCTGCACCTTTCATCAAGAACTGCATTCAAAGAAGAGCTTCCCACAATGGATTAACTCTATGAGTTTAGTCATGAACCAAATGCCGGATTCACAGATTCCAGATCAAGACGATCCTCTAGAGGAATCGAGCCCTGAATTAGAAGAAAAACCTCTGGATACTACTATGGTGCTATGGGATTGGGTACCTATAACTGAATCAGTAGA
The DNA here is from genome assembly GCA_027924585.1 of Larix kaempferi. Classification (NCBI taxonomy): domain Eukaryota; kingdom Viridiplantae; phylum Streptophyta; class Pinopsida; order Pinales; family Pinaceae; genus Larix; species Larix kaempferi. Next base: position 4,869,466 of record BSBM01000241.1, on the reverse strand, counting down.
AGAAGATCCCATAGAAAGCTCTCCCTCTGCTGTGAATATTAATACTCGCAGTAAAGGTCCTATTATGGATCCTGTCCCAAACTAGACTCCTCCCAAGCCTAAAGTTTCAAAAGAACTACCTAGAAGACATATAGAAATCATTCCACCGCAACCTAAAGCTAGCCAAATAGTGGCCAAACAACCAAACATTGACCCCATAGTTCAACAACCTAAGGTCACAATGAGTAAAACAGACCATCCAGCCCGAATTGGGAATGAGTCTGATATAGGATATGACATTATTGAGGATATAAAGAAAGTCAAATCAAATGTGTCAATATTCAACATGTGCAGTTTGCCTCATCAATGAGACAGGCTGCTGCATGCTCTGCAACCCCAGCCCAGCACTCCGTTAACGGATACTCAAGAAGATCCCGAAATTAATGAGGCTAGTATCGGCGAAAAATCTAAATCTCAGACATTGCCATTCCTATTGACCTTTGAAATTTTCAATCATAATGTTCACAATTGTTTGGTAGATTCTGGAGCATCTTCAAATGTCATGCCACTGTCAATTTGTAAAAAAATTAACTGGAAACCTGTTCCATCTCCGGCCCAAATTATTCAGTTAGATAGAACTGCTGTTAAGGTTATTGGGGAAATGAAGGATGTCCTAATTAGATTGTCAGTTGACCCTAAGGTCTGTTAGTTTATTGACATAATGGTAGTTGATATTCCTGAGGCCTATGGTTTGATCTTAAGTAGGTACTGGTACACAAAGCTCAATGGTTACTTTGCAACTGATTGGTCTCATCTGTGGTTTCCTTATCAAAATAGGCAGAATCAGATCAAAGTCCTAAGAGAGTCACACATGAAGCAAAACGTAACTCAACTAGAGGGAAAGAATGAGGCTGTAACCTTCTCATCCTCAGTTCTGGGGAATTATTTCTTAGAAATTGATCTGGGTAATTATCAGTCTGAAACCATCAGCCATGAATCAGATGAACAGTCCGATCTCCTTCATTTCTCTCGGACTGATGATGTTGACTGTAATATAGTTAGTTTAGTCACTGACTTAAATCACATAGATACTAACTTAGATTAATCAAAAGTTTTGTTTTGGACATTATACTTTGATAGTTCTAAAACTAACGAAGGATTCGGAGCCGGTTGTATTCTGATGGACTTGGAAAGAAATAAGTATTTTTTCTCCTGTAGATTAGAATTTGATTGTACCAACAACACTGCGGAATATGAAGCTCCGGTACATAGATTAAAGAAGGCCATCGATTTAAATGTTAAATACTTGAAGGTTTTCGGTGACTCAAAAATAGTTGTGAGACAGGTAAGAGATACTATTCACTATCTCTCACCTCATTTGAAGGGTTATCAGCCTAAGGTATGGGATTTAATTATGCATTTTGATGCTTTCAATATAAAGTCTATTCCTAGATTGCAAAATTCTACGGCTGATTTGTTAGCAACATCTGCTTCTAGATTGGTGCCATCTAATAACAAATGCTCAATTGAATTAATTTTTAGGCCCTCCGTTCCTGACAACGTCATAAACTTCAGGGTTTTCGATGATGACAAGCAGATTATCAGTTTTCTAACGAATGAAGACAGTTTCCAAGGAGCTGTGATAGATGAAGAAGATCACGATTCTGATTTGCTCAAGAAGGATGCAAATAAAGGAAATTTCATCCCCAAAGGGGTAAGGTCACTCGAAATGCTGTTTGATCTTCAAAATAAGTTCAAAAGGCCAGCTAATACCAAAACTAACAGTTCATCAATGCAACATGAGTTAGTTAATTTAGGTACCGAGGCTGAGCCAAAATTTGTCAACCTTGGCAAATGTTGTTCACCGGGAGAAAGAGATAGGTTCATCAAACTGTTTAAACAATATAAGTATGTTTTTGCATGGACCTATGAGGATCTGAAAACGTATGACGTCTGCATTATTCAGCATGTTATACCAATGAAAGCAGGTGTCAAGCCATTTCAGTAGCAATTGAGAAGGATGCATCCTACTTTGGAACCTCTGATTCAAAAGGAATTAAAGAAACTCATGGACGCTAAAATAATCTTCAAGGTTAGGCATTCTAAGTGGGTTGCTAACTTAGTTCCCGTAAGAAAAAAACAGGAGAAATAAGACTATGTGTAGACTTCAGAAATTTAAACAGAGCTTCGGATAAAGACAACTATCCCGTCCCTTCCATGGAACAAATTCTTCAAATGGTGTCGGGATCTGAGCTATTTTCCCTTCTCGATGGTTTCTCTGGCTACAATCAAGTATTAGTAGCCGAAGAAGATCGCCTTAAGACTACTTTCCACACTAAGTGGGGAACTTTCGCATATAGAAGGATGCCATTCAACCTGATAAACGTAGGAGCTACATTCCAATGAGCAATGGATATCGCCTTCCGAGGATTGGGTGGGCAGTGTGTTGTTGTCTACCTAGATGATGTGGCATTTTTTTCAAAGAAAAGGGAAGATCATGTTGTCCATTTGAAGCATATTTTTTATCGTTGTCGAAAATATGGTATTTCATTGAATCCCAAGAAGAGTGTGTTCGCTGTTCCCGAAGGTAAACTCTTGGGTCATATCATTTCCAAAGGAGGAGTCTCAATAGATCAGGAAAGAGTACAAGCTATCAATAAAATTCCAATGCCTTATAACAAAAAAATTTTGCAGCCCTTTATGGGTACTATCAATTTCGTCCGAAGATTTGTTCCAGATTTCGCACAAATTGTTAAACCGTTGCAACAAATGGTTAAACAAAGCATATAGTTCAAGTGGATAGATTTGGAAAAGGACGCATTTAGAGATATTAAGGCAGCTATAGCTAAAGCTCCTTCCTTAAGAAGCCAAGATTTTGATAAGGATTTTATCCTGTATACCTTTGCTTCGGAGGACTCCCTTGCGGCTGTACTCATGCAAAAGGTGGAGCTAGGAGATGAATACCCAATCTCGTTTATGAGCACTGGTCTGCAAGGGGCTGAGCTGAACTATCCCGTGGTTGACAAGCATGCATATGCTGTCTTCAAAGCAGTCAAACAGTTCAGGCCATATATTCTTAAGAACAAAACTAAAGTTATAGTTCCCCACCCAGCGGTTAGATATCTCTTCGTTCAAAAGGAACTAGGAGAAAGGAGGGGAATCTGGGTCATAGCTCTTCAAGAATATGACTTAGAATTTAAATCGACCACTATCATCAAAGGACAAGGCTTGTGCAAATTGCTTATAGGAAACTCGACTGATGAAGAAGAACATTGGAAGAATGAGGTTGAGCTAAACCTAGTTGAGGTATGTCCTATTTTCACAACACCTCAGTCATGGTATCGATATTTGGTGCATTATTTGCAGCAAGGACACCTACCCAAGCACTGGAGCTCTAAGCAAAGGAGGGCACTCCGTTTGAAATCAGCAGCTTATCAAATCATTGATGGGGTGCTTTTCAGAAAGAATTATGATGGAATTTTTCTTAGATGTCTAGAAAAGGAAGATGCAAATAAAGTTGTTAAAGAATTACACGATGGCCCCACTGGTGGACATTATTCGGGGGAGACAACAACACACAAGATACTTAGAGATGGATATTATTGGCCCACTCTATTCCGAGATGCCCATATGTATGCACAAAACTGTGATGTATGCCAAAGAAGTGCCAGTAAATTACCTAAGGTAGAAGGACCCTTGCAGCCGGTTATTATCTCTCCTTTTGAGCAGTGGGGTATAGATGTTATCGGAGAGATAAATCCAAATTCTTCTTTGCAACATCGATACATCCTGACAGCTACCGACTACTTCACTAGATGGATGGAGGCTATCCCATTGCGCAAGATCAATGAAGACGCATTCATTAGCTTCTTGAAGGAGAACACCATAACCAGGTTTGGGGTTCCAATTTCCCTTACTTTTGATAATGCTCCCTATTTTTTGTCTTTCAAGATAAATAAATTTGTTTATGAATGGGGGATTAAGTTGCACTATTCAGCCAATTATTACCCTCAAGGAAATGGATTAGCTGAATCTTCAAACAAAAACCTCATTCAAATTCTCAAGAAAACTGTGATAGAAAATCAGCGAAGTTGGCATATAGCTCTCCCAAACGCCTTATGGGAAGACAGGGTGACTCCAAAGAACGCATTAGGGGTTTCCCCTTTCACTCTTATCTATAGCAAGGAAGCCATCCTTCCCCCCAATATCTTTCTCCCATCCTTACAGTTATCCTAGGCCTCTCGAGGGTCTGGTAGCCAAGCCTTACAATCCAGGATCAATACCCTGCTTCAACTTGAAGAAGCCCGACAAAAGCTAAAGAATGATTCCATCAGCACCAAGATATAGTCAAGAGATGGTTTGATAAGAGGAAGTCCGGTAAAAGAAGTTTTGAAGTTGGGGATTTAGTCCTGAAATGGGATCATAATCACGAAGGCAAAGGGATGCACACAAAATTACAGCATTTATGGATAGGCCCTTACCAAATTTTGGCAAAGATAGGCCCATCCACTTATAAGTTAACAGACCTCGAGGGAGAAGAAGTAACCCTTCCTCTCAATGGCCTCGCCCTGAAACAATACTTTGCATAGTCTCATTGAGACTTTCTGTACATAAATATTTTTCTTTTCTTTTATGTTGCTTTAGCCTTTTGTTTTCATTATTTTCAGCAATTTTGTTTCTTTTCTTGTCATTTGAACCTTTGCACCAAGTTTGCTTTCTGAAAGCTCCTGCGGTTGAGTTCTCATCAGATAGGTCTCTCAAAGAAATCTCACAACCCATGAGTCCAAAACTACGTTCGAATGAAATTTCATCTATGTATTATGCTCTTGCTGAACTTTCTTCAGAAGGAAGGAAGCCTACTCTGCTAGTCACACTAATCCTGTTTAAATAGCAGAGATCTACGACTATCTTTATTACTATCTTTGGGATCCATCCACTCTCACACTTAAAGGCATCTCAAGAAGGTCATTGAAATTGGACCCATGGAAGGTAGCACATCCCGAGGGCATAGGGTATTGAAATGACTCCATGCTGCAAATTTAACGACCAAAATGGCTTATAATCAAGGGTTTATTTTCCATGGATTCTCGCCTCAATTGAAGCATGGCTGAGACAAAAGAAAAAGCATGTAAAGTCAAGAAAGCTGTCCAAAAGACTCAGCTCAAAGTAGGCTCCTCTCTGTCTGTGAGGCTTGATCAAATCAATGAAATCTCTCACTCACACAAAAGGACATTATGGATTGAGGAGGCTGAATCAAAGATCATGTCTAAAGAAGATATTTTTGGAAGGCTCAAATAACAAAGCTGTCAAAAGTATAAACATCCAAAAGGATGCAAGCGGCATGGGAATGAGGAACAAGAGCAATAATGTCCATGAGAAAGTGTTGCAAATCCTGTGGAGTCCGATAGCAGTGGAGATATGAAAGATGAATCTTCTAAAATGAGCCCCATATGTTGGCCCTTTGAGAGTTTTAAGATGTCTCTATCAAATCTCCCTTTTCCCCAATGGCTAGCAGATAAAGTGACTTCTTACTTCACTGAGTTTCAAGTGCTCAGCTGAATATTGCATTTAAGATGGATATCTTTTAAGAAGGTTTCGGATCATGGAGAGGAATTTTTTCAGAGATCTGTGTTTTCCAGCGACTTGCTAATTGTTGTTGCAGCAACATCCCCCCCCCAAATTTTTTTTTGTACATATTGGGGCCCCTCCTTTTATTTTATCTAGAAAGACTTCCTAAAGAGGTTAATTCTCCTTTTTACTTAGTTTTGTTTTCAACTGAAGATTCTGCTTTGAAAATTTCAAGTCTTTATTCTAAGATTAAAATTCATGAAATTCTCCCGAAGCTGCGGAAGCAATTAGCGAATCCCTCCCGAAACTACGGAAGTATTCAAGTTTGTCTCCCAAAACCGCGGAAAGTTTTCCTCTCGAAATTGTGGGAGCCATTAGGTTTTCCTTCCGAAACTGCGGAACCATTCAGATTTCCCTTCCAAAACTGTGGAAGCCATTCACATTTCTCTCCTGAAAATCCGCGGAAAGACTTAGAGTTTTTATTGAAGCTGCGGAAGCTATTTGAGAAAGCCTCCCGAAATGGCGGAAGCATTCAAGAAAGCCTCTCGAAACGGCGGAAGCATTCATGTTTCCCTTCCAAAACTACGAAATCTATTTACCTATCCCCCCCGAAACACCGCGGAAACACTTAGAGTTTTTATCGAAACTGCGGAAGCTATTTGAGAAAGCCTCCCGAAACGGTGGAAGCATTCAAGAAAGCCTCTCGAAACGGTGGAAGCATTCATGTTTCCCTTCCGAAACTATGAAAGCTATTTGCCTATCCCTCCCGAAACACCGTGGAAAGACTTTGAGTTTTTATCGAAACTGCGGAAGCAATTGGTGAATCCCTCCTGAAACTGCGGAAGCATTCAAGTTTACCTCTCGAAACTGCGGAATGCTTTTGGAAAAAACTTAACTATCTCTCTCGACCTTGCGGGAGCCACTCGCGAAACCTTTCCGAAATGGCGAAACCATTCGGGTTTCCCTTCCAAAACTGCGGAAGCATTCGAGTTCTTTTCCCGGGAGCAATTCAGGAAAGTCTCCCGAAATGGCGGGAGCATTCAAGAAATTGTTCCACAATTGCGGAAGCAATTGGCATATCTCCATCGAAATCGCGGAAAGAAATTCAAAGCTCTCCTGAAACTACAGGACGACTTGGCGAAACCGCTCGCGATAAGCTTCCAAAAGTTTGTATTTCAAAAAGATACGCCAGTCTCTTCTGAAACACTGAGGCAGTTCGCCATAACGTTGTGCAATTGCGGATGAAACTCGTAAATCCGCCCCGCAAGCAATGGTCGTGCACAAATGCCAAGATGGCTTGAAATGACTGCACCATACAAGGCATTAAAACCCCATTTTAATGACACCACCAACCCGTTTAATGCTGCACGTGTCTAGCCTTTTAAAAAGGACGGTGGGGGTTTGGTTGATCACATTGTTAGTTTTAATTCAAAAAACGTTGCTGGGAAGACCGCGCCGGACCACTCCAACTCAGCGCATCCATGACCACGTCCACCTCACTCAGCCACTATTTCGTCGCCAGGTAGGTTTTTTAACCGCTCTTTTTGTCTCATCTCCACGTCAAGTTATTTTGGGGGTTTTCCCATCCATAACGTGGCCGATAGACATTGGTTGCATATGTCGTTATTTTTTGTTTTTAAGGCCGCCTTGGCCCTGTAGGTTCCTCGTTCCTACCAGTTAAAAGCCATAGCTGTGACCACCCGAGTTTTTCACCAGCCGCATTCTAGGCATTGTCACCCTCATTCAAAAATTCGTACCGGCCACACACTGTTTCGTAAATGTTATTAATAGCAGTATTGGTCGGCTGAGATGCTCAACCCCTCACCTTTTGATGAATGTGAAAACAGTCCCTGTTTCATCATAGGATTGTTTCTCTCCAGGCTCACCCTCCATTTACCATTAGAAGTGCAACGATGAAGGATACCCTCAGTCCAAGGGCTAGGCGGGAAGCAGGTTGTTTCCACGTCACATGCTTACCTTTTCGGAAGCATTCCAAATGCTCTTGACTAAACTTTGTCTCCCTAAGATAATCAAGTCTCAGAGCCATATTTATTTTTGGAGTGATTTATTTTGCTTCCCCAGCATGCAACTTTATAATTTGTCTATATTTCTCATTAGCATGTTGAATTGGTCCTTCTCTTTGTTACACTCTCATAACATGTTGCAATTTTTTATAATGATTTTCATTTGGTTGCTAGAACGGATAATCCAGGATGCCAAAAGGTGGTAGAAAGAAAGCTAAAGTGATGGAACCAGAGCCAGTGCCACTAAGGACTGAAACTATGTTCCAAGATACTAAATGTACCACCGACGTTCCTACCGAGGTCCGTTGGGGAGATGGTTACAGAATGATCAGGGACCAGGATATCCAAGATGTGTTATTGGAAGAAGAGCAAATCTACCTTAACATCAGAGCTTCCGGCATAGCTAGGGTTTCTACTCGCCCTGAATTATTCCCATGCTCTGAAGTAATCGGGTGGATACTGGAACATGCCAACTTAGAATCAAGAGTATTACATGACAGCAGGGAAGAAGCTTTCGCTTCATTCCATCCAGCATATATTGCTGCAGCCTACAAATTCTCACGTCCCCAGCAAGCTCTAAGTGATGAATGGTTGGGTCAAATGAACAATATTGAGATGGCCAAAAAATTATTGGTCGCAGGAAATCACTTGAGAAAGAGAGGTAATGATGAATACGATGTTCAGAACCTAAGACCTCCTTTTAGGTTAATCGCCCTGATGCTATGTAGAATTTTCGACATGCCCGATGGCACTGTGTATAGGATACAGTGGGCCCCCCTACACTTTGTAGCATTCAAAGGGATTATGTTTGAATAGGCTACTATCCTTTCGAACAGTTTGGCATCCACAATGGCTGCTGCAAGAGAAGGTCTGGCCTTAAAAAAGTCAGAATTTTACATGTCTTCCTATCTCATTGATTGTATTTTTTCCAAGCTATCTTTCCCCAGCTTAGGTTGCACATGGGATAAAGCCAACACCCCGTTCTACACTGCTTATAAAATAATGTGGGCTCAGAATTACAGAACAAGCTATAAGCTCATCTATGAAGAGTTCATCATGCCTTTATATGAGTAGATATTCAAGGGGGATCCCAACTGTCTGTCAGAAAATGACATGGAGATCCTAGAAAACTATGTAGATTTTTATTTCTCAGGGCAGGGCACCTACATCAGGATGTTTGGAGGGACCAAAGCACCATACATTTTTCCAAAGTACGCCATTGATTATGTAGTCCTCAAGGAAGTAGTCAGACAAATTTTCCTTGATGGAATAGGAGGGGTGCTTAACAAGCAACATAAGGTTTCCTTCCCTCCTTTACCCTTCCGCATAGGAGCCTACAAATTCTCAGGGGTTGCATCGGCTGAGGAATTTGTTCAAGAGCTGAAAGCTTTCCACTTCGGCGAAATGATCTTCCATAGAAATGATAGGCGGGGGAAGGTTGCCGAGCATTGTAAAGAAATTTATGCTCATTTTGAATATGCTCATTATTATGATGCCGAGGAAGAGGCATTTAGAGGCATCAACAACATGACTGAATTGCAGATTTGTCGTCAAGGCAGTGGAGCAAGCTCTAGCTCTACCCCAACCCGAAAAGCCAGCCTGCAGAAAGAAAGAGAAGCAGCTGATGCCCAAGCCCAAGAAGAACAAAGATTGAAAGAGGAAGCGAGACTGCAGAAAGAAGCTGAAGATGTGAGACTACAGAAAGAAGTTGAAGATGCGAGATTGCATAAAGAAGCCGAGGAAGCCCAGCAACAGAAAGAAGTAGAAGATGCGAAGCAGATGGAAGAAAATTAAAATCAGCCGCAAGCTGAAGAAGAAGAGAGAGGGAAACAAGCTGAAGTGAGGCAAAAGACATAAGAAGAACTTAAGACAGCTGAAGATGCTCAGGCAGGTGGCTCCAGCACCCAAGATATGGAAATAGACATATCTCAAGCAGGTGTCTCCGGCACCCAAAATGTGGAGGCAGACACAGAACAAGCAGGTGTCTCCGGTACCCAAAATGTGGGAACAGATTCAGCTCAAGTAGTCCAGACCCCACCCGCAGAAGCAAAAATAAATGTAATAGACCTCCCAATCATCCATTACACTCCATCAGAAGAGCATACGGTGTCTCGATGGGATGAATTTGTGTATGATAAGAAGAGAAAGGTAGTGGTCCTAAAATCGGAAGAGAGGATAAAGAGAGTCTTCCAAGAAGATATTGTTACTCGGCGGGAGACCACAGTAATGCAAAATACAAATAAGGCTCCCATAGCTATGGAATCCACCGCTATAGAAGCAGCAAAAGCAATGCAGGATAATGTGGCCGATATGGTTAGAGAAGTTGAGTCGACAAAGTGGAGAGCTCGCATGTTACAACATACTGTGGCTAATGAGCAGGCTTACAGGACCTCGTAGTGAATAAGTATAATCGCTTGTCTGTCGAGCACAAGGAATTGTCGGATAAGTATGACCATTTAGAAGAAGAAAAGGAGCACCTGGCAGTCTAGATGATGGTTTTAGAGGTAGAAAAGAATGATTTGGAAGCTAGGGTGTCTCAGCAGCAAGCAGATAAGTAAGCAATGGTCGAGCAATTAGAGCAGGCAGAGAGCAGAGCAATAGATATGTCTCCCTTCCATGAGCTGTCCTGTAGCATTCTGAGACAAATGCATGCCACACAAGAGATGATTACTGAAGAAGTGTGCAGGCTCAAAGCCATGATGGTTAGATTGAAAGAAGTTAATGCAGAGGCCAACAGGCTTAAGGGTAAATATACTCGGGTTAAAGCAAACATCCTGAGCCAGATGGAATGGAGAGAAGGGAAGGTTGATTTCCCCAAGCATCTCCCACTCAAATCTGTAGATGGTTTTAATGAAGATATAGCCCTTATGGAATTCTGCAGGAACTGTGGCCTTAAGCTAATGGCTAAGATCCAAGGAACAATGGACAAAAGTAACAGTCTTTATCAAAAAATCCACGAAGTGCATGATAAGTGCAAGTTGAGTTTCCCTCAGTCCCTTGATGAATTCCCCAGCAAAGAGCAACGTTTATCTGACTTGAAGGAAGAACTGCACATCCAAATAGAATATGTAAAGAAGATTGATGTCTTAGCCATTGATGATCTCCATCATTATATTGGGCTGTCATCAATCTACAATAATTTTCTTAAAGAAATCCACCAAGTAGCAGTTGCAGAAATTCAGGGTATTGGAGTAGAGCTTGATAAAGATGTGACTTCCCAAAACATCTTACTCCCTTCCTCAGCAAATGTAGTTATCAGAGACACTGGTATCTGGTTCAGTTACATTGCAGAGGAGGAAAAGAAAGCAACAACAGTAACAGCCAGTCCAAGTGCTTCTCTCCCAGCAGCAGCAGCAGTATCAGCCAGTCCTAGTGCTTCTCTCCCAGCAGGAGCGCCTTCCCAAGAGTGAACACGCTGATCCTAAGGCATTGTTCCTTTTTTTTTGTATTTTTGGCCTTCCTATGTCTAAAACATAGAACCATTGGACATCTGTCCTTTTATTTTTGAGGAATTTTCTGTTTTGAGAAAAGGGTCACAATTTTTGTTTATTAAAAGGGAAAATTCAGTGGGGGATAGGTGTAAAGAGCCAGGTGGCAGCCCAAGGGGCATTTTGTAATAATATAAATAGAAGTTTAGGAAACAGTGCAATGGACTTTTGGCAGGGAAATAATTTTTCTGAACTTGTACGAGCTATCTTGCACTTGTTTCAAGAGAATGAAATCTACCTAATAAGAGCCTGGAGAGGACGTCTTTTGCATGGAAATGGATGTTGGATGCATTCTGGATTATTCTTGTGTCTTTCATATCCTACTGTGATATCTTTCTTTGCTATCTTGAATTATTTCTCTGTATTGAATGATCTTACTGTTTTCCTGTGCAAATGAATTTTCTCCTACATGAGTAATGGAATGTGCTATATGTGAATTATAAGCTATCTTCTAATATCTCTGGCTTTCTTGCTGTGGATCTATCTTTAGGATTTAATGGCTGTCTGTTGATCTTTAGATAACCCATCCAGCACATTACTCACAATTTTAATTTTCTCCTTACAGGGATAGTTTAGATTTATTTCAGTTTTAGATATAGATTTATTTCGAGTTTTGCATTCAGATTAAGATAACTTAGGCACTTTCATATCATTTCAAATTATAAAATCAAAAAAGAACGGTGGATCGGGCCATAACCGATATCATTGAAGCAAATCTCCAAACCCAATGGTTTCCGGAACTGCTAACCGGACGGATTCCCCATACCAAACGGTGGACAATCTAATTGGTATAGTCTATCGGGGAGGATCCCTTTCTGCTTGATGCTGCGATCTTCGGGGCATCAATAGGTCCATGATATTTTTTATTGTTATTTTGAAAGAGAGTTCGAATCCCCTGAAGAGAAGATTGATTGGTTAAATAAAAGTGACATGCACTTTCAAGCAATAATGTTTTCTTTGTTTGCACACCAGAGATTCCAATTCAAATACCGTAATGGTGTTGAAACTCCAAAGGAGTTATGGACTCCAAAAGAGATATGGGCTCACCTGGATGGAAAATTTGGCAAAGAGAATGAAGGACTTGGTCACAACCCATTCGAAAGAAAACAAAGTGATGCATTCGCTCCTCTTGAATGTCTTTCAGATCATGCACCAGTATCATCTCATATTGAAGTTGTTGACAAAGAACTTGCAGATTCTACACTCATGCTCAAACTTTCTTCTCTTTCTGTGCCAGTTCACACTCTAGATATTGCAGAAGGTCCTAAATCCTCTCTTGCACCAGAGTCTTTTGGTTTGCATCATGATCACATGATTATTTTGGAGGTCAAAACAGCTTTTGAAGGTAATGCATTCGCTCCTCTCCAGCTAACTCCTCTTTTATACTACTATATGATCATAATTCCATGCTTTCAGAAGGTCATTGAAGAATATGACCATTGCCATTCGCTTGGGATAATTTCTCATGCATCTACTGGTTTTGATCTCACCTCTCATGGTTCAAAGGAGATCTCAAGAAACCATGATTCAAGTCTTGGATCTAATTTGGATTCTAAGCAATTACTGCTTGGGATAATTTCTCATGCATATGATAGTTTTGATCTCACCCCTGTTGGTTCAAAGGAGATCTCAAGAAATTGTTTTTTAAGTCTTAAATCTGATTTTGATTTCAAGCAAACATGTAATAGTTATTTTTGGCATAATCTCACCCATGGTGGTTCGAAGGAGAAGACAAAAGACTATATGCATTTTCATAGATTTGATCCTATCTCAGCTGATTCGAATCACAGGTTCAAGGATCATTATCATACTATTGGATTTGTTCTCATCACATTCGATCTGAAGAGAAAGTACAAGCACATGATTTTTGAGAATGATCCACTTCTTCCCAAGAAGAAGATACCTCTAGACATATGACCAAGCATCACACATGCTTGAGTTTGGAGCATTTATTTTTATGTGTGCCTTACAGTCTATTTTTTTTAGGAGGGGGTATGTTTCCCATGAAAATTTTCCACTTCCTTGGTTTATTGATTGTTATTATTCATTGTATTGGGTGACCTTTGGTCTTAGTTACCAGGGCCCAGGATGGATTAAGGGGGGGTGTTAGGATATTCCTATACTCCATCCTAGTCCCACTAGTATTTTGATCATTTACATTTTCAGTCATGCATACACCTTTAGGGTTTGCATGCATTCTAGAGTTTGCATGCATCCCAGTCATCAGTCCAACACCTAGCCCTCAGTTAGCCAGCCCCCAGGAGTTTCTCACTATTCAATTTTAGCCCTCCATTTGCTTAATGCGCCCTTCTTCCTTGATTTTAGGGAGCAACTCGCCTTCTTCACCTACCAGCCAATTGTCACTCAGTTACAGTCAGTTACAGTCAGTTACACTCAGTTATAGTCAGTTACAGTCAGTTACACTCAGTTACACTTAGTTACATTGAGTTACACTCAGTTACACCTACCAGAGTTAGTTTGACTGATGGTTGATAGTTACTTGAGCATTGATGACTCCACTGATGATGATGAAGACTTCCAGTTGCGCTCTGATGATCATGAGGACACCTAGTTGTGCTCCGATGACACTCTCTTGATCTTATGATCACTCTGAGAGGCTAATTTGAATTGAAACCTTAGGCATTCGAATCCTCTCTACCATTGTACTATTTATTTGTCCATACTGTGATTAATTAATTAGTGTGTGTGAAGTATTATTGTTTCTATTTGAGTTCTACTGTACCATATTATTCTGTTGCTCATTATACTGTATTGTTCACTCTTCTTCTATTTTCTTGCTTAATCATAATTAATCTTGTGAGGTACACATCATGTCTTAGATCTGCTGTGAGGATTTTCATAGAGTATGCACTAATTCCAGATGATGTGGGTAGCGGTGGGAAAGTATAGTTTGTCCCTTGACTAGAAATGTTCTATGAAGGAAAACCAAAGATTTCGTTTGGTAGAAGATGAGGGGAAGGTTGGAGGGAAGTTTTAGGCATTAATTGCATAAGTACTGGAAAAGTGAAAAATCATTGAGATCTTGGCCTAGATTTGTGTTCCATAATGATGAAGATGGATCAAAGAACTTTTCTGTCCCCGAATCATTGGGGAATGGTTTGGAATAGATCTAATCTGTGGGTCCAGATCGACCTATGAACGAAGTGCCATAGTTAGTATCGTAGGATGTGGATTGGAGGGATTTGGAATCACGAGGATTCACCACTTAAGATAAGGATATTGGTGGGAATTGTGAACTTGAAGCCATTATTTCACAGCTTCTCGTCTAAATTTGTCTATCGCCGCACGTTCTTGGGATAAACTAATGAGTTTTGCTCGTATGGATTCCATGATTTCATGGCCTGAAGGGAGATCAAGAGAAGGAATTCTGAATGATCTATTACTGGAAGATACAAATTCGTAGCTACAAATAACCAAAGAAGTAGGTTTGACAGGTGGGGTTACCAAATGTACTAAAGTCTAGATAAAGTTTGCAGCGAAATGGATCATCGTAGAGGGGAAAGGATCGGATTCCTCGATAACCTCGATATATCCTTCGGGTATATCAATTTTTGATGGCATTACCTGAGCGATGCTAGTTTATGGAGTAATAATAACTTCCAAAACAACGTCGGCTTATGGTGGGACACTAACCTTAGGTGCTAAAGTGGTTTCCACTGTCGTACTAATTTCTAGTACTACATTGGATTCTGGTACTGTACTAGTTTCTAGGACTGTGCTATTCATTTGGGGTACTGTAGCAATTGGTGGTGTCGTATTTATTGATTGTGGGACAACCCCGCGACCAACTATTTTGCTAGTAATGGGGGTGGGTATGCGTGAAGGTGGCATGCGACTAGTTCTAGGAACGAGTTCATGACTCTTCCCTTGTTGTCTTTGTGATTTCCTTTGGTCCTCCATGGAACAAGACTAAATGATTTGGGGAAGTCTCATTTAAAAATTAACTCAAAACCCCTCAAGCAACCAAGTGTGCAAAAGGGGAGCAACACATATTTCATTAAATTTGGAATTAAACAATGGATCTAGAATTCCAAAATAAGCAAAAATCACAATTTTGGGGTTATTCTTGTAATAGAATCTTTCCAATTTTAATGAAATGTGTGTTGAGCTAGAAAAAGAAGAGGTGCACAGGCCAAAAAGAAAGCTAAAAAAACTACACTAAGACTGATGTTACAGTAAGCGAGCTACAATAAAAAGACCAAAAATCCAACAAGCAACACTAAAAAATAAAATACTCTATATAAGGTACAATAGCAAGCAATCATCTTATCTAAGGTCTAAAGACCTCAACAGATCGTATCCTCTGCAAGGTGATGAAATCCAAGTTGGACAATACAAAGTGAGAGACCAAAAGATGAAGGGATATCCCTATATCGAAAGGGATCTTGGGTAAAAGAGCCCTAGAAGGAAGGTCACTAAGATACCTCGTTCATGACATGTCTGAGAAGGATTACTCGAGCTTCTGTCTTTGAGCCCTTGTACAACCAGTATGGAGGCTAGAAAATACAAGGAAGACAATGAATTGATGTCCTTAGGTGCTAAGTGGAGTGCGGTATTCCACAAAGTCTGTCCGGAACCAATCCTCGTTGCTTACCCTGGTGGAATGGGAGGCCCTCCCAGCAAATTGGTGTATAACCGAGTCAAAAAATACAAGAGGATTTGAGCACCCTAAAGGAAAACAAATATGTCTCAAATGTAAAGTGACAGGGTGGAATTATTTGGATTCCTATCCCCGATGTCCTACCTAACTACACAATTCTTTTATGTCCTCAAATGAGGTTAATATCTATTTAGTTAGGGAATTAATTTTAAGGGCTTGTTATTTTACTCAAAAGGTGACGAAAGTGAAACTTGATGGTGTTAAGACTTGACTAAAACCATGAATATACAAATGAATCAATGCAACTCTTTCTTTCAATGAATATCTAACTATGGGAAGGAGAGTTCCTTTCTTATTCCCAAATGAGAGAAACACACAATGTTAAAAAAGAAAAATGTTCACTTTTGTTTTTCTTTTCAATTTTGTATGCCAAAGAAAAATATGAGATACTCTTTCACACTAAATCTATCCAAAAACAACTTAGAAAACAATTTTTTTTTCTTTTTTACTTCAAATGAGCTTAAAGACGATAGGTAAATGAAAAAATGTTCTAAAATTGCAAAAATATTTTACTCATTAAGTGAAAAGGAAAAGATATCTTGCAAAGTTTCTAATCAAGTTTGGTGAACAAAAATGCAAAGCTCCTTTAACAAGCAATAAGATTTTTCCAAGACTTCAAGAATGTGAAGGAATGTGTAACAATGCTCTTGAATTTTAACAAAATGATCACTTTTGCAAGGTAAAACTAAATATTTTAAGTAAAAAAATTTACTCTCGTCACTTCAATCTTAAGAAATCCAAACCATAAATAAACAAACAAGCAAACCAAGCCAAACTTCTAGACTTGCAGATCAGGAGTAGAGCGAATAATTAGACCGAATGCAGAGGTAAAAGAAGGTCATGGGAATGATGTAACTGACTATGACAATCCTCTAACTTGCGATTCACCGGGAACTTCACAACTTCACTCTATAATCCAAATAGGATCCTAAAAGCAAATCCAAGAAGTGAAGGAGTCAAACTGAGATCACACAGGTCTGATCAGGATCAAAGAGCTAAGCTCAAGCCAAAAATCAGAAACAAGGATTAACCAAGCAAAAACCAAAATGTTGATGCAACATACAAGGAATTTTTGCTCCATGATAGACCACCCAAGCGCAAATATTAGGAATTTTCGTGCTCTAGTATACCATGGGGGCACAAAAATATGGGTATTTTCACTTTGTGGTGTATAGGAGGGGTGCGAAATTTCTCTGTGATGAGCTAGGGGCAAAAGTATGAGAATAAATTTTGAAATTTATAAAGGTTGCAAACCCAAAGAACTCAACTATGAGGATCAGGATGATTAATAAAGGTCAAGGACTGATAAAATGCAGAGATAATAGATCATATAGATCAAAAAATGAATATTTGATAACCAAATGAAAGCTGGGATATCTCGAGCAGAGTCGCCAAATTCTATTCTAGCAAATTCATCCTACGGATAGTTAAACCTACTTAGAGATTAAACTGGATTTAAACAAGATTAATCTAAGACAACAGTGCAACAAATGGAATCTTAAGCTCCTAGATCTAACACAATGTGTGAATTTCAATGTACTGATAGAGAAAGTATGGTGAAACGTACCTTATATATGTCGGTTGTCCTAGCCCCAGTTTCAAACTTGATGCCCAAGATGAATCTGTTTAAGCAAGACAAGGAACAATATCTCCAAGTACTAGATGCAATGGTTAGGATCTAAAACACATGAAACATATTATGGATAAAAAAGAAAGAAACATAATATGGGAGAATAATCCAAGTTATATTAAAGGTAGCTAAAGAAGATAAATACAAAATTACCCTTGATGTCCAAGCAACAATTACTCCTTCCAAGCCTTCCTCCTTACTATCTCGACAAAACCTCCAGGGCCATAGGTTTGATGCCTCCAAAGCCCTCCCCTTATTTCATGGATGTACTCCTTCTTATAGGATTTGGGAGGCCAAATACTAAGAGAGGAAGGTGGATCTAGGTGAGTAAATGGTGGATCAAGGGGTTGAACTAGGATAAAGAGGGAGGATGAGGTAGGATTCAAAGGGAATCCCTATCCCAAGAAAATCTCCTCGAAGCTAAGATCCAAAATCCAATCCAAGAGTTTGTTGAGGGATTGTCACGCCCCATAAACTGAGCATAGCACAAAAATATTGTAATTTTCGCGCCCCTGTAGGCATGCAAGGCACATAAATGTTGTATTTTAGCACCTTGCACCACTAGCAGGGCACAAAAATAATGGTAAAGTGGGCTCAATGAGATGGAATTTGGCTCAATGAGGTGGAATTCAGATGTCATGATTTGGATTTGTCTCCAAGGAATTCCAAGGAGGGGACCAACAAAGTGGAAGTAAGTCTCAACATGGAGGTAGTATCATTAGGTTCCGCATGGTGATATGACATGAAGACTTGAAATGGCGTTCAAAGTGAGACTTTGAGGTATAACACTTTCAGTTTTGCCAATCATCCATACCAGTCTTTTCTCATGTAATTATAGGTTTGATGATAAATCCTAGGTATTTAATCCCATTGTTAATATCAACCAAAGTGTAAGCAAATTGACTTATAATCCATTATGTAGTTTCTTGGTCCATATTCATAACTTAAATAGTAGATTTGTGCTCATTAATAATTATACCTGTCGCTGCTGAAAATAGGCAGAGAATCTCCTTAATCTTTAATATATCCCTTCTTGAGCCATCAGTAAAAATGAGTATATCATCTACAAAGAGTAGATGAGTGATGGATACTGATTCACCAATCCAAATCCATTTTAGGCCACCTATTGGTCTAGCATGTATAATGGATTTCTGAGGCCCTCCACAATCATAATGAACATGAGATGGGCAACAGGAAAACCTTGTCTCAAACCTATTCCAGGTCTGAAGAATGAATATGCATATCCATTCATAAGAGCAAAGAAATATATATAATACATGAAAGAATCCAATTCACCATAGGTAAGTCAAATCCCACTTGAAAGAAAACCAATAAAAGAAAGGTCCAATTGACCTGATCATATGCTTTTGAAAGATCCACATTCATAACTATAGCTGGTATATGTTTCAATTTTGCAGAATGAGTAACTACTTGTGCGATTCCAATTGCATCATGGATTTGGAAACCCTCATGAAATGTAAATTGTTCAGCAGATACACCCTTAGATATAACACTCTTTATCATGTTTTCTCTAATCCTTGACGTCATTTTATAAATGCAGTTGCATAAATAAATGGGCATGTAGTGATCGAGAGAAGTAGAACAATCAAGTTTGGGAATAAGGGCAATGAAAGTGGCATTGAAAGAAGCAAGAATTATGCCCCTAACTCTAGAATATTCGATCAGAGCAAGGAGATCAGTCTGCAATAAATCCATGAAACCAAAAAAAAATTCAACTAGAAATCCATCAGGGCCCAGGATTTTATCACTTTGCATATCCTT
This sequence comes from Larix kaempferi, assembly GCA_027924585.1. Lineage (NCBI taxonomy): Eukaryota > Viridiplantae > Streptophyta > Pinopsida > Pinales > Pinaceae > Larix > Larix kaempferi. The sequence goes on along the minus strand of BSBM01000241.1, from coordinate 4,850,314 downwards.
CAAAATATCTTTAAGTTCTTCCATAGTGACATCTTCATTTACTGAAAGAATCTTATCATTACTAACCATCAACGGATAATGAGCAATAATATTCAACATAGAATCAATGGATGTTCATTCATCTTGCTTGAACACATTTTTTAAGTGGGAAACACTAGTCTTTTCCAAGTCCTTGAAACCAGTGATCTGTCAACCTCCTTTGTCTTCCAATTTCCATAGCATATTTGTATTGATTCTATGTCTATAGAAATTTTGAAAAAAATTGGTGTTTTCATCACCACTTTTAAGCCATATGGCTATGCTTTTCAACCGCATATATTTGTAATGACCCTTTTTCAAAATTTTATTAAAATGCCAATTTTTCCACTTTTTCCCCAATTTCGATCTTTGACTAGTTTTACTGTTTTGACCTCCAAATCAACCCAAATGCTCCCAAATATTCTGTAGGAGTGTATGAATGATATTTAGACTTGAATATTAGGTTCAGGGATGTTTTATGTCCCTCCAAATACTGCTTCAAACTTGATTTGTATTCTGATCAATATATGTAATTTTGACTAGTAATTTGTGCATCAAATCCCCCCGGGGTAACCCTGCAAATGGCCTTCCAAATGCCTCCAAACTCCCACAAATTTATGAACAGAGGTATGTAATGTGTTAATTATGTGATTAAGGTCTCATATACACCATTAATTGATTTTTAATACTGTTCTAACCCTCTCACATTCAACAGCAAAAACCCCCAATTCGACCCTTGGGGAAATGGCACTATTTCACCTCTCAATACAAACAAACTGAGTAAAAATTATTCAAATGCTCAAGTACAGTACATGAAAATTGTATAATATATCCATGGAAGTATATGAATCACAAATATATCAGAGAATCATCCATCCATTCGAAATAATCAACCCTATAGGGTCATACATCAAAGCATTGGGGAAATGGACATTGTTTGCTCATTAATCAATATTTTTGCATACAACCAGTGGGTATTTAGACCTGATAATTTCTAAATATTAATAACAGAGGATATGAAGCTATTACAATCAGAAATATATAATGAGAATCTCTCCCAAGAAGCACAAGAGCTCACCAAAAACGCCCTCCCTCAAGGAGCATGAATATGCCTTCACAACTGGAAACGGTGGAGAGAAAGTGCTGCACTAAACCAAACCATAAAAATTCCTGTAGCTGCTACCTGCAAATAAAAATCCATTAAAGCACCATGAAAGACCTGAGTGGCCTCTCCAAACACCAACTTGGATGGGAATCTTTCACCCTCGAAATTGGCTAAGGCAAGAAACTAGTCATCCACTAGTTCTCTCTTGACAAATGCAATTTTTCTCAAATCATCAAAAGCCATTCTCATACTTCATTTCTACATTTTATAACCAACATTATCCTTCTAAGGGTCGAAATCCTCTCAATAGATTCAATATATTTCCATTTATGAAATATTCCACATTTTCCACTTGTCTCCTAGTTCCAACCTTCCATCTTCTCCCAAATTCGATTTTGAGTCTTTTTGGATTCTCCAACTCCCATGAGCACCTTCCTTGAGCCTATTTTTGGGGCTGACATGTCATAGTGGTCAGATGTTAGAGGTCAGGTCTGCAATTTGTCATAGTTGTCATAGATGCTCCATCATTGGTGTCATAGGGGCTAGGGAATCTAGGCCAAGTGTCCACAAACTTCCAATTTGACTCTTTATCTTCCATGGAGGTTACCAATCCTTCCCAATTCGACCTAAGATGCTCAATTACATGTGTTATGACTTACCAAATCATCCAATAGTGTTCACCTTCCCATTAATTCGAATTTGCAAGAGAGAGATATGATGTATTATGAAAAATCAAGCTAGTGTGGGTCCCACATCCTCCATATGTCTCCAAAACCATTTGCCATCTAGGATTTCTCTTGAATTTCTTTATTCACTCTATTTATTAAATAATTGAACCCTTCTAATGTCTAAACATCATTTATTAGCTTCCTTATTACCATTCCACATGTGCCCATCCAACCTAGGAAACTAGTAGGATTGATGGGATTGTCTTACTATGAAATTATTTGAATGGGGACATTGTAGACCTCCCCACCCAATATTGCTTGCCCTCAAGCAATCTCAATTTACCATGATTCAAACTTGTCCCTCCTCTATCAGGTGGCCTTCCATGAGTAATGTCTCCCAAAATCTTTCTATTCTGGTGCTTCATGCTATGGGAAGATGTCACGTCCCCTCCCATCCTACCAGCTAGATGGAGAGGATCGTGAGGTTAAACCGGGCATCTAGCCCCATAAATCAGTCATTAGACATTCAATTTAAGAAGAAGATGGACATATGCAATTGAATAAACCTTTGAATACACAGCGGGAGTAAATTCATTTAACCCATCCACATACATTCATAATATTCATCAAATGGTAGTTTCAATTTAATACAAGAGAATACTTATCTTATGCGAAAGTAGTCCCAACAACCAGCTACGCTTCTGCAACGTTCCACCCAACCGTAGGCTAGTGTGCTCTAAATCTCTCAGCACCACTGTTAAATATTGTAACTTCAAAGAATATTATATTTGTACTTTATTATTCCGGAGATGATTCATTCCTCCGTGAAGATCTTATTGTATATCCGGAGATGTTTATTCCTCCGTCGGAATGTGGTAACTCGGGTTATTAGACTTCCCTAGTGGGGGACGGCCCTAAATGTGTTATGTGGGTCAAAGGGTTATTAGACCACCCTAGAGGGGTCGGCCCAGTTAGTTGTAGTGGGTTATTTAACCTATTGGTTAAATACGAGCCTACGTGTACTTGTGTAAAATACATATCAAAGTAGTGTATAAATAGAGGAGGTGTGTTCCTCATTATACACACTCACTCATTCAAGGGAGGCGCACCTATTGGAGGAGATGTCTGCTACAGTGGAGAAGGAGATCATGTCTTTGGTTTGCATCTTTGTATATTGCTGGTCATCTATATTGAGGAAGCTTTACTGGGTTTTCTACCCCATGAGGGTTTCCCAGGATAAATCTGTGTCTCTTGTGTTTATGCTATGCTTGTTGTTTCTTCAGTGATCCTGTATATGCTATTATTGTGAAATGGAATGTAATGCTGCTATTTTCTGTCTTAGCATATTGAATTTTAACATGGTATCAGAGCTAACCTGAAGGAAGACAAGGTATGGCACTAAAGACACTTGCTTTACTTACGACAATTTGAAGGTTAGGGTTTTACATAGCAAAAACCAGTCATCGTAGCACTTTCGCTATAAATCCGTTTTGGCGAAGTTTTCGGATCTGAAATTGTTACAGGACGAAGCTAAGATCTCCAGGTACCTTGTGTCCAAAGGACAACCTCTAATTCGTTGTACTTAGTGATTTATGATCTGTACAATATAGGGTTTCTGCCTCTTCCAGATCTGAGTCAAAATCAGGTGACCTTGGGAAAAAGGTCATAACATGGGCTAGGAAGATCCAAATGAAATTTCGTGAAAAGTGACAGGTAGTACACAGACTGTACTATCTCAGAAAACTTTTTCAGAGGCCGAAGTTGAACCAGTGACACGTGGCACGCCGTACAAGTTCGCTCTCCTGTATTATCCCATAAACAGGTCACGTTGCGACACTTGGCATAACTCTCTCTCAGAGAATCCAATTGAGGTCAGACATGTCAGGATGGAAAGATAACAGGCCGAGCTATCTCAGAAAACTTTTTCAGAGGCCGAAGGTCAAACAGTGACACGTGGCACGCCGTACAAGTTCGCTCTCCTGTATTTTCCCAAAACAGGTCACGTTGCGACATTTGGCATAACTCTCTCTCAGAACATCCAATTGAGGTCAGACCTGTCAGGATGGAAAGCTAACAGGTCAGGCTATCTCAGAAAACTTTTTCAGACCCTGTGGATCAAAAATTTCGGAGTTACACCAGAAACAATCAGGTACATATTTATGTCAAAACATAATTATTTTTTGGTACCTTCATTCATGGCTTCCGAAATTTAGGGCTTTGAAGAAAGTTGGAATTTTTGTAATCGGAGACCACGGCTGGATGCTACTCATCAAAATAGAAATTTAGAGACCAAGATCAGAATTTTTGGTTGGGCAGAAGGCCGGGCTTGATTAGACCTAGTTCGGGACTTTGATCAGAAAAGTGGAAAATTAGGGCTTCTGTAAAAATAGGAATTTTTGAAATCTGTGACCACGGCTGGAAGCTCCTCAGAAAAATAGAAGATTAGAGCTTTGGTTCAAACTTTTTGATGGGGCAAAAGAGTGGGCTTCATCAAACCCCAGTTCAGGGTCACGTCCAGTGAATCCGAAAGTTTCAAAGGCAAAATTGAGGAGTAAAACTTTGCAGTTTTCAAATTCTAAATATATCAGTTTGATCAGCTCATCAAGGCGCATATTTCTATCCTTTCGGAAGTCGGAAATTCAAAGTTTGAATTTTTGGGGTTTCTCTGACAAACCCATATCCAGCTCCAGGTCCAGTTCTTGCAAATCAAGTGGATAGGGTTAATCCTAGAAGAAGATAGATTGGTCACCTACATAAGTGAAGGAGTTCATGTTTCAGAGGGAGATGAGGCTAAGGCTTTACATAAGGAGATTACAAGCGATCTCGATAGGTATGACTCATCGAGGTATGTTTTGAGATTTGTTCATGATTAAGTTTATGGTATGTTTGTCTTCATGATTATTACAGTTAGTACAATCTTGATTTTAGATTTGTTGTATCACCTTAACGAAATTATGAATGCATGATAGAAGATATTCATTGGTTAGGGTGTTGACACTTATGATTGTACTAATGCATTATGGTGTTGTGTGAGGTTGAGGTTGTCTGCTAACAAGATACAGGTACATCACAAAAGACAAATCAGGCTTCATGACCATGAAAACATGAAGACAAAGACTCATCCATAATCTTTGTTCTACTTACGAGGTATGTTGTACATAACCAAGTAGGTATAATAATCCAGGTATGTTTCCCATGAATCTTACCTTGTGTTAGGATCCCTTATATAAGTATACTTGGAATGATTGGTTATGCTCATTCATAAAGTTAGTAACCAAGGGATTATGCATATTATATCTCTTATCAATGATACGCATGAGTAAAAGAAGACTTCCCTGAAATCTTGAATACTAATGTTTATTAACTATAATCATGACTATACGTTTTCAAGATTATTTAGTACTATAATGTTTTGATAGCATTTAGAATATACTAATGAGTGTATGTTTGTATATGAGATCATGAGGATGACTCTTGAGCATGCACAGTGGTACAGAATGAATAGAAGTTCAAAAGACATACAGAAGATCAAGCGGGAGGCAGCCACACAAACATAAAAGATAAGTATTTGAGTTGCTATTTGAAATAGTAATGATATTGCCTGCATGCATATTTGTATTCCTAGAATATATAATGCTGAGTGTAAACATTCATAGAGCATTGAACAGTATACAACTAATGTGCATATGCTTGGACAAACATTCCATTGTTGCTTGTCTAGAATGAAACCTCTTTGCTGACATGCTGAGAGTTGTGCACACTCTCGATAGTATGTTCTGGTAGAGATGGAAGGCATCTAGATAGCCACTGTATGCATACAGGATATGGGAAAGTGTTGTGCCAAAGTAATGGTCAAAATAGTTGCATCACTATGTAAATGATATCTGTATGCATAATGGGTTATCTTTTGATGATTATGAAGTATTACTAATCATGTACTTAATTTTGATTTGTAGGAAAGGTCATGAAGAATGATGGACACCGTACAAGTGGTGGATGTTCAAACAAGAAGATTTACAAATCAAACAAAATATAGAAGGCTCATGGCTAGAAGATTCTCTTAGAAAGGGGAAGAGAATCATGACAAGATGTTTGCTCCAAGTATGGTGTAATTAAAGAAGAGGTATGAATCAGGTTCTGTATAGGTACCTAGGATCGATAATAATTTAAGCTTAATGATCACCATGGGTGATGTGGATCTCAACCTTTGCTACAAGGTTGAATATGATACACATATGACATGGATGCAAGAAGGAACTCACCACAGAGTTCGAATGATACTGAGGCTCATATCAGTAGACCCATCTAACGAGAGATGGCACAGATAGATATGCAGAAGATCATTCAATACAGAAATGAAAAATGAAAGATCTCAATTTGATGCTTTACTTCCTAGGTCTGGAAGTATGGCAAGGCTTAGAAGGAATATTTATCAATCAGGGAAAGTATGATGAGAAATATGACTTGAGGTGTTGGAATGGCCACTCTTATGGATTCCAGCTTGAAGCCGTTAGGGGATAACTCATCAGAGTTAGTGGATATAACTCTGTACAGTCAAATTATTGGGTCTTTGATATATCTAACATATACTAGGTTAGATATATGCTCTGTTTTGAACACCTTGAGTTAGTATCTAGTGGAAACTAGATGTGTTTACCTGATAGTTGCAAAGTATGTGATGAGGCACATAAAGGACACGATAGAATTTGATCTATGCTATCTTGAAGATCATGACTTCAAATGGCTATTCAGATTCTGTTTGGGCAGGAAGTGTATCAGACAAGAAGAACACCTCGAGAGGATGTTATTGTCTGGGATTAGCCATGATCTCGTGGTTTAGCTGGAAGCAGTCTAGTGTGACTCTCAGCACAAGCGGAATATATGGCTGCTTGCTCTGCTAGTTGTGAAGAAGTTTGGCTTTAGGATTGTTTGACTTAGAGTTAGAACCAACTGAGATCCTATGTGATAATTAGAGTTGTATCAAGATGACATAGAATCTAGTGTTCCATGATAAGTCAAAGAACATAGGGAACTAACAAGATATGTCACAGAAATGAACTCTAAAAGTTTGAATTTGTAACAGGTTACCATTGTACTAACCAAGCCCCTACGTCAAGTGAAGAAGTTACCAACCAAACCTCTGTCTCGAGTGAAGTTTGAATACTTCCGAGACAAGCTTGGTGTAGTTCAAAAGGACCGTCCTCGAAAGGGGGAGTAGTATAGTCACTACTGATGAGATTGTCTCATCAAACAACAAGGTCGTTGATGAGGTAACCTGTTCTCTACACCCAGTTACTTAGAAATATTTAGATTTAGGACTCTTATACTTAGAATACTTAGCTTTACTTATACATGCTTTTGATGATAGATGTATTGGTAAGAATACATGCTAGATGTATACATGTTTTGGTGTGATGTATACATGTTTAGATGTATTAGTAAGAATACATGCTAGTTGTGATGTATACATGTTCTGATGTGATGTGTACATGTTTTGATTAGTGATGTATACATGTTTTGTTGTACACATGTTTTGATGTGATGTGTACATGTGTTGATTAAGTGATGTATACATGTTTTGATGTACACATGTCTTGATGTGATGTATACATGTTTTGATGTGATATATGATTGTACCTGTATGGATGAGAAAAGAGTTGAGGGGATTGGATCATCCCTGGACTTTCAGTCCTAAAGAGAGCCGTAGACGTAAGGTCTCCGAGAATGAAGTCCTTAGTGGACAATTGAGGGGATTGGATCATCCCTGGACTTTCAGTCCTAAAGAGAGCCGTAGACGTGAGGTCTCCGAGAATGAAGTCCTTAGTGGACAGTTGAGGGGATTGGATCATCCCTGGACTTTCAGTCCTAAAGAGAGCCGTAGACGTGAGGTCTCCGAGAATGAAGTCCTTAGTGGACAGTTGAGGGGATTGGATCATCCCTGGACTTTCAGTCCTAAAGAGAACCGTAGACGTAAGGTCTCCGAGAATGAAGTCCTTAGTGGACAGTTGAGGGGATTGGATCATCCCTGGACTTTCAGCCCTAAAGAGAACCGTAGACGTAAGGTCTCCGAGAATGAAGTCCTTAGTGGACAGTTGAGGGGATTGGATCATCCCTGGACTTTCAGTCCTAAAGAGAACCGTAGACGTAAGGTCTCCGAGAATGAAGTCCTTAGTGGACAGTTGAGGGGATTGGATCATCCCTGGACTTTCAGTCCTAAAGAGAGCCGTAGACGAGAGGTCTCCGAGAATGAAGTCCTTGGTGGACTTGAGGGGATTGGATCATCCCTGGACTCTCAGTCCTAAAGAGAGCCGTAGATGTGAGGTCTCCGAGAATAGAAGATAGGACTGCATCGTCCCTGGACCTTAGTTCAAAATGTACGTGATGGGGATTGCATCATCCCGGAACTGATAGTTCAAAATGTACGTGATGGGGATTGCATCATCCCGGAACTGATAGTTCAAAATGTACGTGAAGGGGATTGTATCATCCTCGGACTTCGGTCCCTGAATTGATCCGTAGACGAATGGTCTCCGAGAAAGTGATGGTATTAATGATGTGGTTACTCGTATCGGTAGGATACTTGTATTGATGATGTGGTTACTTGTATCGGTAGGATACTTGTATTGATGATGTGGTTACTTGTATCGGTAGGATACTTGTATTGATGATGTGGTTACTTGTATCGGTAGGATACTTGTACTGATGATGTGGTTACTTGTATCGGTAGGATACTTGTACTGATGATGTGGTTACTTGTATCGGTAGGATACTTGTATTGATGATGTGGTTACTTGTATCGGTAGGATACTTGTACTAATGATGTGGATACTTGTATTGTTATGGATACCTGTATTGATGACGATGCTGATGATCGTGTGATGACGATGCTGATGATCGTGTGATGACGATGCTGATGATCGTGTGATGACGATGCTGCTGATCGTGTGATGACGATGTTGATGATCATGTGATGACGATGCTGCTGATCGTGTGATGACGATGTTGATGATCATGTGATGATGATGCTAATGATCGTGTGATGACGATATTGATGATCGTGTGATGACGATGCTAATGATCGTGTGTGACGATGCTGATGATCGTGTGATGACGATCTTGATGATCGTGTGATGACGATGCTAATGGTCGTGAGATGACGATACTGATGATCGTGAGGATCCAGATGTTGATGTTGTTGTAGTTGTTCGAGTGCTGCAGAAGATAAAGACTCAGTACTGAAGATGTTGATGTTCCAGTATTGAAGATGTTCCAGTAACTGCTTGAGTTACTGATGATGTTGAGAAAGCTTCCAATGATTTATAGATGTATCATGTATGATGTTGATGACTCCTTGCTCGTGCAGATACTGTTATAATATCCTTCTCGTTAAGGGGGAGTGTTAAATATTGTAACTTCAAAGAATATTATATTTGTACTTTATTATTCCGGAGATGATTCATTCCTCCGTGAAGATCTTATTGTATATCCGGAGATGTTTATTCCTCCGTCGGAATGTGGTAACTCGGGTTATTAGACTTCCCTAGTGGGGGACGGCCCTAAATGTGTTATGTGGGTCAAAGGGTTATTAGACCACCCTAGAGGGGTCGGCCCAGTTAGTTGTAGTGGGTTATTTAACCTATTGGTTAAATACGAGCCTACGTGTACTTGTGTAAAATACATATCAAAGTAGTGTATAAATAGAGGAGGTGTGTTCCTCATTATACACACTCACTCATTCAAGGGAGGCGCACCTATTGGAGGAGATGTCTGCTACAGTGGAGAAGGAGATCATGTCTTTGGTTTGCATCTTTGTATATTGCTGGTCATCTATATTGAGGAAGCTTTACTGGGTTTTCTACCCCATGAGGGTTTCCCAGGATAAATCTGTGTCTCTTGTGTTTATGCTATGCTTGTTGTTTCTTCAGTGATCCTGTATATGCTATTATTGTGAAATGGAATGTAATGCTGCTATTTTCTGTCTTAGCATATTGAATTTTAACAACCACTGCCACCCCCGAGCTGGGCATGATCTCCACAGGGAAAAGGGGAAAACAGGCTCTCACATAGCCAAAGGTATATCAAAATCAGCCAAGCCAATCAACAATTGGGTTTCTCAGGCTGTTAAGAGATGGATGCATGCACCATCAAAAGCATAAGTGTTGGGCATGAGAAAAACGCCTATACAGTGAAGTTTCCAACAGTGGGTTTCTACCAGTTCCAGAAAAACGTGGGTAGACTCAAAACGAATTTGTAACTAGGAAAATCGACTGGGAGAGCAACCCATTTCAGAAAAATGCCCCAAGGGCAAAAATGACCTCTCCCTCAGTCCAAAGACGCATCCCTCCTTCCCCAGCTGCTCCAAAATACCAAAATGAGTTGCTGGGCATGGAAAAACGCAGGGTTATGACCAAAATACGTGAGGATAAAATTCAAGGAGCTCAGACTGCGTGAGAGGAAGAATGGCCATGGGTGAAGAATGGCTTTGGGCCAATTTCGTGGGGGTTTTCTTGCCCCACTAGCAAAAACATGATTTTCCAAGTTGATGGCTTTCCCATGCACGAAAATTGACAGCCATACCTCTCCCATCCCAAGGCATTTATTGTCTCAACCAATCTTTGGAAGAAGTAAATGATTGGGTGCATGAGACAAAATGGGTAGTTGGTGGTTTATGGGTTTCCCCATTGACACATGGATTAATACCATTGGTTCAAGGGTTTGAATAATTCCCCTCCCTATTCCTTGTAAAGATCATGCCCCCATCTCTTTGTTGCATTGCGTAGCCGGTTGTGGGTTCTTTTTCATTAAATTCATATTTACATGATGTCTTATTTACATCGTCCCCTTCTAGCACAAGGACCATAGGAATCTATCTCTTAATTTTTGGTACATAAAACGACAAATCAATGGCGGGGCCTTGGCCTTGAGATCCTCACCATGATTAAGTTACAATAATTACATCATTTACGCTTTAGTGAAAAAGGGGGTCAAAATGGGGACGTGACAGAAGAAACTATCTGATTCGGATAGGTGTGTTGCCCTCTCACAATCCTTAGTACTCCTTTTGAATCTTGAAATTTCATTTCAGGAATTTTATAATTTATTGTATGCTCTCCTATTGAATACAACCATTGCACTCCCAAAACAACATTAGTATCAGCAATATCAACCACATAAAAACTATTGACAAAAGTATAGTTACCTACAGTGACTTGCAGCTGTGGAATCCATGTTTTGCACTCCATTGTGTTGTGACCGGGAATGACAACTGTAAAGCCATCAAATGGTTCAATATGTATCTTTCTTTTCTCCACCATCTCTGCATCAATGAAGTTATGGGTGGCTCCTCCATCTACCAAAACTGAAGTTCTTTGTTCTTGTACCACACCCTTGCATTGGATAGTATGGTAGCGAGGTATTGCTGAAAGTACTGCCATTGTTACTTTGGTGGGTGAGGGATGCTTCACCTCTGGTTTTCCTTCTTATTCTATATTATATCCTTCTTCTTGCGATGAATTATGTCCTTCTTCCTCCATGCCCCCTTCATATCACTCATCAAAAAATACTTCAATGAATTGGGCCTTTCCTTTAGCACATTTATGTCCAGGTACCCATGGTTGGAAGCATGAGTAACACAATTTCTTCCTTCTGAGCTCTTCCCTGCTTAGTTCCTCTTTCTTATCCTTTCCATATTCCTTTTCTTGCCATGGCTTCTTATCAGGTGCATCTCTTTTCCAAGGTTTCTTTTCAATTTTGAAGTCAGGCTTGGGAGGAAATCTCGTTCTAGGAAGCACATTTTGGAGATCCCTAGTCAAGCTCATTGCATCTTTTAGTGTAGTTGGATTGTGGGATTTGACCAAACCTTTTAAGGGTTCAACCAAACCTTCAGTGAACAGAAATACCAACCTTCCCATAGATACATCAGCCACCTTGACTAATAATTTTTGGAAGTCCAACATATATTCAGTAGGGGTCCCAGTTTGCTTCAATTGCGATAATTCCTTGAAAGACAATTCTAGATCTTTTTGTTCAAATCTCTCTAGTACCCTGTCAACAAATTCTCCATATGTTTTAACCTGATCATGACCCAAGGTTTTCAGGAAATAGAACCACCATTCATTGGAATCCCCTTCCAAATGAAAAATGGCCATTTTTAATGCATCCTCTTCCAACATAGGATTCAGCTGAAAATATACATCCAATTTTTGCACCCAAGTGTTAGCAGAATTTTGAGAAGAACCATAAAAAGTAGGAAGTGACATTTTTCCAATAGCACTATTTAATTCTTTGTTTTGGAATGGACTCCTATTGTCTCCCTTCCTTTTAATCTTTTGCATAGCATCAATATAGTGACTGAGTGGTACACCTCTTTTACACTCTTCATTCAAATCATTCCAATCATTTACTAGTTTCTTGTAATCCAATTCAAGATTGGGCTCTTCTTTGGGTGTGAGAAATTTAGGTGCAGTATGCCTTTGTGTGCTTTGAAATTCATTAGGTCTATTATGAGGTCCTGTACTTGAGAAAATATGCTCATTCCCTTTCATCTTTTCCCCTGAGTGTGAAACACTATTATCTCCTATCATCCCTTTGCCTGAAAGTTGGCTACCCAACAATTCGAAACCTTTCATCATTTGTTTATTCATATCTAGAATAACCATGGTAATTCCTTCAAAACATGGTTTTAAGTCTTCAATAAATTCCTCCTTATGTCTTAATTTTTCCTCCTCCTCTCTACCCATTGTTTTAGAAAAAAAACTCTTTTTCTGCTACTATCTCTTCTTCAACCAAAACTTCTTCAACTACTGATTCAAAGGGTGGTGGTTTATTTGTTTGGATTCTTTTTAATACCATCAGGTGCCAAGACCATGCTCTAATACCACTTGTAATGACTCTTTTTCAAAATTTTATTAAAATGCCAATTTTTCCACTTTTTCCACTTTTTCCCCAATTTCGATCTTTGACTAGTTTTACTGTTTTGACCTCCAAATCAACCCAAATGCTCCCAAATATTCTGTAGGAGTGTATGAATGATATTTAGACTTGAATATTAGGTTCAGGGATGTTTTATGTCCCTCCAAATACTACTTCAAATTTGATTTGTATTCTGATCAATATATGTAATTCTGACTAGTAATTTGTGCATCAAATCCCCTCGGGGTAACCCTGTAAATGGCCTTCCAAATGCCTCCAAACTCCCACGAATTTATGAACAGAGGTATATAATGTGTTAAGTATGTGTTAACACCCAAAAAGTGATCACTAGCTCATTTCCCTATTCACATGACCCATTTGTCCACTTTTTCACCATCTGAGCCTCTGAAACCAACAAAAGGTCACCAAAAGACCTAAGTACACCCCTTTTTCCATTAAAAAAAGATTATTTTTCCTAAAAAAGCATAAAAAACCCTCAAAAAGGGTCCAAATTCCCAAAAATATTAAAAAGGGAATAAAAATATTAATTTTATTCAAAAAAGGAAAAAGGAGGGAAAAGTACCTAAACCATGTTGGTCAATACCATTTGGTTTCCACAAAACCACAAATGGTATTCCCCACCACCAAAACCTATAAAAAGGTGGTAGGGGCTCCTCATTTCACATCCATCCATTATCTCATCCTCATGCTGCTGAAATCTTCCTTGAGCATTTTGGCCATTGTAAGCAACCTTGGAGAAGGAGACCTCTTGGAGCTTGGAGCTACTCATCTTGGGAGTTGCTCAACATCAACCTTCACCATTGAAGGTATTATCGCAAGCACTTGCTTGCCCCCCATTTTTTAATACAAATTCATTCTTTAATATTTTCTTGTTCTTGTTTTTAAAATGTTTACACTATTTGCTTATATTCTTGCATAGATCCATGATTAGTTTTGTTTAGATTAGTTTCTTGTTTAATTCTATTGAAACTGCTGCTACTAGTTAGCAGGTGCCCATAGCACTAAGTCTAGTTGCAAAACCGGGCCAACAGTTTTTGGCGACTCCGCTGGATTTGAAAAATAGATCTCAAATTTTGCTTTTAATTTTAGTTTTTTATTAGTTTTTAGCCTTTAGATCCATAGATTTGCCATCCTAGATAGCAGATCCATTGCTGCTCTAGTTTTTGGCCCCATCTATTGCCATTAACAGCCCGGAATTCTCAATTTTCGAGTTCATTTTTCGGCTTCCGTGCACGGCTTTCGCCTCGCAGTTTTTAGCCTAACAGTCGCGCGGTCCATCGCGACTTTTCGGCTTTTTTCCGTGCGGTTCACCGCGGCTTCGCGGCCTATTTCCGCGCTGCACATCGCGGCTTCGCGGTCATTTACCGCGCTGCACATCGCGACTGCGCGGCCATTTTCCGCGCGGTTCCCCGCGGCTTCGCGGCCTATTTGCGCGCTGCACATCGCGGCTTCGCGGAAATTTTCCGCGCTGCACATCGCGACAGTGCGCCTAAATCCCGCGCGGTCCATCGTGACTGTGCGACAGAAACCCGCGCGGTCCATCGCGGATTTTTTGTCAAAAGCCGTGCTGCTAATTTTTTCATTCTGCCATTCCGATTCAAAAAATTATTTTTTACTGTATTTTCTGCCCACATAGCACATTTTTACAGTATTAAATTCTGCATAATTTACAGCCATAGAAATTTTTTTTACTATTTAAATGCACATCTAGAAGTCTTTTTAAAAATTTTCAAGAAAGTGAAAGAAAGACTTATTTTGCAGTTTATCTAGGTTAAAATTTTTTCCTGTTTACTTTTTTAAATATCTTGCCCTTAGCAATTTCCTTGAAAAGAAAACCATTTATTTTAAAGAAGTCTATTATTTGCTTTCAGGATTCCCAAGATCCTTTGTTTTTGAGTTAATTTTGCAAAGCATTTAGTTTCCATTTATTGAAAGACGTCTAAATATTTGCTTTTTTATTTTTGAAAGATCCTTTATTTTTTGAAAATTTCCTATAAAGCATTTACTTCTTTCAAGTTCAGTTTACAATACCACACGTGCACCCACTCAAACACTTAATTGAACTGAGCTTTAAAACTTACCCTAATTTCAACACACTTTTAACCTCACTTGAGGAACACTAAAAGAACTTTGTAGCTAGGTAGTATTGGGGGGATAGGTGTTCCAATAACACCCCTCAGTTATTACATCTGAGACATAGTTGTTGTCCTTTAGGGAGCTAAAACCTTTTAGTATTTATTGGCGTGGTCACAACTGGTTTGTGGGAAGGCCTCTCCCCTAGGAGGGTTGAAGTCGCGAGGATGGTTCTGGAAGCCTGAGTGGAATACCGAAATCCATTCAGTAACCGAAGGGCTACCATTCGCAGTTCTCGGGATATCCTTGTATTGGGATATTGCGATCAAAGGACCAAACGGCATATTTACCTTTTCTCGACGCGTCATGAATGGAGTATCCTAGTAGCCTTTCTTTAGGATTGATTACCCGGTGTCCCTCCCGGTAGGGGGATATCTAGCCGTTGTCTCAACACTCATATTGTCTGACTTGGATTTCATCACCTTGCAAAGGATATCGTTTGTTGAGTCACAATACTTTTAGTTAGGTGTTTGCATGATTCAGCCCACCTTTGGTCTAGTTACACCTATTTTTTCTAGAAGCTGTTTGCATGTTGGTATTCTGACCATTTGTTGCATCCCTCCACTTATTGTAGCACAACTGCTAGAATAAGTGCCTTTTTTGAGGTTGATTTTTTGGCCTGAGAGCCTTCATTTTCACTCCCCTTCTTGCACCCTTGCTTGCATTAGGGTTTTGAGTTTTTAATATATATATCACCACCTGATACTTAAACAGATTTTTTCCACAAAAAATTATTTTCTCACCATTGAGAATTTTAGACGCTCTCGTCGTCTACAGGGCGAACTCCCAGAGTTCAGTTTACTTGGCTCGCCACGTCACCGACGCCGAGCCTTATCCCTTGACTCGACACATCGTCGGTCAACTAGACAGTCATCCGATTCTGACACGCCTCACTTCACTTCTGATTCTGAGGCAGAATCTGAAAATCCCACTGCGTTATTCCCAACCAACATTATTTCTAGAACACCATTTGATCCACTATTTACCAGCACCATAGGAGAGATGTCTACAGACCCTTCTACTGCAGTGCCGTCCATGGCAACAACCACCCCCCTGGGTATGCCCAATATGGGCAACAATCCACATTTAGGAATGCCCAACACAGGGCCACCTCCTGTTATAGGAATTCCCAACACAGGGCCACCACCTGTTATGGGTATGCCCAACATAGGGGTCACACCCCATCTAGTTTCCACAAACTCTATCCCAGGGATCACCACTACTATTCCAAACCCTAGTGTAACCCATGTTGCACTAGGAAGCGCTGGCCCTTACCAGACCACACCTATTGGAGGACATATACCTTCAATACCTAGCATACCTTTAAATGCTGCTGGACCCCATACCACCATGACTAGACATGTCCCAGTCCCAGTCACTACATCTGCTAGCTTACCATATATGGAAAGTCTGAACTTGCCAGATTTAGCCAGGCTCACCAATGACCCTATCAGACATGATCCTGCGTGGCCTCACATGCCCACCAAACTCCCCTCCGACATCCCTAAGTTTGAGGGTAAGGAAGGTGAGGACCCCCAGAACCATATCATGTCCTTCCATCTATGGTGTTCCTCCAACTCCATAGTTGACGACTCTATCCACCTCCGTCTGTTACAGCGCACTTTCACTGGCTCTGCAGCCAAGTGGTATATCGAGCAGCCCCATGGGACGCATGCCACCTTTACCTCCCTTGCCTCGACTTTCCTCCAGTTCTTTCAGTTACCTGTCCGCTATGATGCGGGCGTCGAGATCCTACTGTCTTGCAGACAGAACACAGCCACCCACATCACTGACCACATTCATGAGTGGCGTCGACGCCGAAGCCTCTGCAAAATCAAATTAGACGACCGTATCTTCCTAGATTGGTTTCTCAAATCCCTTCTCCCTCTCATTGCGAAGGATGTGGCATCCGAAAGACCCCAGTCTGAGGAAGAGGCCATCCTCAAAGCCCAACAGTTTGATCTCATTTACGCCCAGTTAGGTTATCTATACACAATCATACCGGACGCCCCATGCGGCGACTCTTCACGCGGTGACACACCGGGGGCATCACATGTCGCTGATGGCATTATTGGCCAAATCACACAGCAAGCTAAACCTTTCAGCATGGTGAGCACCATGCCTGCCCCAGACCTCTCTAGGGTCACATCCAGTTCCGGAGCGACAACTTCTTACGCTCCAACAAATCAGACACATCATATTCATGGACCCTCTTGTCCACAACATTGCTATGGGAAAGCGCCATCAACATATGTACCTCCTACATATTACAACCAACCTACTACACAGAACTCCATTCAGTTTCCGCCACAACCGATGCAGTACCCACAGCAAGCTGCACCAGCTAATCCAACACATCCAATAGCTCAGGGGTACCAACAACCCCAACAGGCAACTGGACCACCACCAGCTCCACCTGCATATTACCCACCGCAACCTGCTCCCGCAACTGCGGCTCCCTAGAATCCCCCCAATGCTCAAGGGCATGTGTACGCACAACAACAACATCCCCAATACCAAAATAACCAACGCAACCAGGGTGGGCAATCAAACCGTGGAAGAGGACGTAACCGCGGTAACAACCAACACCAAAACCAAGGTCCACAACCTCCCCACCCGCCACAAAATAATAACGCGGCGCCTACTCATCAGAATCCTGATCGGCCACCTAAGGAAGCCAAAAATGCTAATTTACGAACAAACCATCCTTGTTCTATTGGCGGGGTCTATGGCCACTATACCCACGCTTTCCCACATCTGGAGCGAGCTCGACAACTATGGACAGATGACTCCCATCGTCAAGGGCAGGCGGCTCCTCAGCCGCCACCCAATCCTCCACCACCACAACCTCAACCTTTGGTGCTACAAAACCCTTTTCCAACACAAGGAGTGGTGAACACTTAGCCATTAGCTCCCCCACAGGGAAACGTGCCACCACAACAAATCACTTACGCCGCTCCTGATCAACCAATGTTTGATTCAGGCACTCACCACTTATTGATGATGTCCACTGCCGATGTCAACATCCAGACACGTCGGAACCAGTATGGCCCTACCTCCGAAGCCCCCCCCGCCGATAAGGATACTAACGCTCATCCCACTGATCAGACGTTACGTATACCACCGCTTCCACTCGATGGCGCCTCTAAAGCACCTCGTTTCCTACTCCACCGTATCAACAACAACCCCAATGCACGGGCTGCGTCAAATTACAACATCGTAGATGACTTAGCTCAATCTCCCGCAGCCATGTCTGCGTTAGAAGTCTTAAAAAAATGTCCTACGCAGCGCAAGACTTTACTTTCCGTCATTGGGGTGATTGACCCAAATGATTCGAAATTGATGACCTTTGATTTGGACCATTCCGAACCACGTCTGCCTTCCACCATAGCAGTCCAAGTTTCTGTTTCTATTTGGAATCTTGTCATCCATCGATGTATCATCGATGAGGGTGCCTCTACATGCGTCATGTCCACATTCGTTTGGCAGAAGTTGGGATCCCCTACTCTCCAGCAATCCACCACTGCATTGCGGGCCTACGACGGTCGGTTAGCTCAACCCCAAGGTCTACTACCCAATGTCCCCATCCAGTTGGGTGGAAAAACTGTGCTCATCGACATAGAGGTCATTAATGCCCAACTCGATTATAACCTTTTACTTGGCCGCAGTTACATGTACGCCATGAAAGCGGTTGCCTCATCCGTTTTTCGTACCATGATGTTCCCCCATGAGGGACGCGTAGTCAAAATTGACCAACTCACCTACTATGATCCCAATGCCCCTGTAGCACCCGAAAATGTTCTCCCCATGGTTGAACAACCCGCGTCTAGTGCAACTACCTCCTTTGTTTCTTCTGTGGGACCCGGACTTTACTCAGATACACCAATGACCTCTACATTCCACGCCATTCCACCACCGTCACCGGAGACCCACGTCGCAAACCTCTGTACTCTTTCACAGAATACACAGGCACCCGGTAGTCAACCACCATTGGTCCCTAGTCACATCGGTGTTACACCCATCCACACCATCCCTTTTCTATTTCCTCCTTCGGGTGTAGCAAGAGCCTCGGTTATGGCTACCCTTAGTCTACCCGGGTTAACATTGGGATTACCCGTGTGGTATATTTCGCCTCCCATTCCACTGCCGACACCAAATGTCATCCTCCAACCGGTACAACCTATTGTTACCACTACTACCCAACCTCCTCCAGGCGTCACAATCCCTTCGTCATCAAAAAAACCTCCTCCTGGTCTCAATATCCCTTCGTCGTGAACAAATACTCCTCCCCTCATCGAGGAGATGTACCCCCCGCCATCATCCTCGTCGGAAGAAGTTAATACAATCTATATGATTTCCACAACTTTCAAACCAGAACCCCTTGATTTATGGTCTGACTACTTCAATACTGATGAGCAAATTTTGGAGACACTCACTGCACCTGACTACCCTTGGGATGATATGCATCATCGCTCGTATTTCCTCCCAGAAACATCTACATCCACCGCATCCAACCAGCTATCGGTCGAATCGAAAGATTTCATACCCACTAAAGTCGATTGGTTAAAATACCCCATCCCAGCACCAGATGCCTTTGAAGAAGGGAACATGTCCAACATTTCCCCCATTATACAAATCGATATTTCCACAACACCAGGGAAACCTGAGCTCATCTCGCTGGGCGCATCTTGCACTCAAGCGGAGACTCAGGCGTACAAAAATCTTTTTCAAGAATTTCGTGATGTTTTCGCTTGGTCCTATACTGAAATGCCTGGTCTTGACCCAGCCATTATAGAGCACCACATTGATACATGGCCTGAGGTACCCCCTGTTCGTCAGAAACAGCGACCCATTCATCCTTCCAAACTCCCCGCTGTTAAAGCTAAGGTCGAGAAACTTCGCAAAGCAGGATTCATTTATCCTATTCCGTACACCACCTGGGTGTCGAACCCCGTTCCCGTCAACAAAAAGCAAGGCACCCTTAGAGTATGCACTGACTTCCGTGATTTAAACCACGCTTGTCCAAAAGACAATTTCCCCATGCCATTCATTGACCAACTCATTGATGAGTGTGCGGGCCATGAAGTCCTATCTTTCATGGACGGGTTTTTCGGATACAACCAGATTCACATCCGTAAGGAGGATCAGTACAAGACTGCCTTCACCACCCCATAGGGCACCTTTGCCTATCATGTCATGCCATTCGGCCTTAAAAATGCTGGTGCCACTTTCCAGCGAGCCATGACCTATTGCTTTCACGACTTGGTCCATATCGTGCGAGTTTATCTTGACGACCTTACAGCCCGTTCCCGAAAACGATCAGACCACATTAACGACCTCCGGCAGGTTTTCCTGTGTTGTCGCAAGTATAAAATCTGCTTGAACCCACACAAGTGTGTGTTTTGCGTTCCGACAGGCCGGTTTTTGGGTTTCATTATTTCCCAAGATGGAATTACTGTTGATCCCTTGAAAGTCAAAGCCATCTTAGACCTTCCTCCTCCTCGCACGCTTCGACAACTCCAGAGTCTACAAGGGCGGTCCAATTTCCTTAGGCGCTTTGTTCCTGATTACGCCACCAAAGTTCACGGTTTCTTACGCTTACTTCGTACCCACATACCCTTCGTTTGGGATGATCAAGCAGACACGGCATTCGAAGCCCTCAAGAAATCCCTCACACAAGCCCCCTTGATATCCCCACCGGATTTCTCTCAAGACTTCACTCTTTATGTCTCAGCATCTGAATATGCTGTGTCCGGAGTTTTGGTCCAAGAAGATGCCTCTCACCAAGAACATGTAATTTATTACATCAGCCAGACCTTGTCTGGCCCACCCCTACGTTACCCATACGAGGAAAGATTAGCCCTAGTTGTAGTCTTTTCCGTACAAAAATTGCGACACTACATTCTACTCAGTCATACCACGGTTGTGCCGGACTCCAACCCTATGGTCTATCTCCTAACTCGGCGGCTCCTACAAGGTCGTGTTGCTAAATGGGTCATTATCCTCCAGGAATATGACCTTACTTTCAGAACTCCTAAAAGCACCAAAGCCCTCGCGCTTGCTCACCTCATCACCGACCTCCCATCCTCTTCGTCATCACCCGCTATCCAAACGGATCTGATTGACGAACAAATCTTCATCATCTCGTCTGACGACCCATGGTACGGAGACATTTTGATTTACCTCCGCACGCAAAAATTTTGACCACACATCGATCGTGACGGACGCCGTCGGATACGACACCATGCCCCCCGATACCTCTTGATAGGGGATGTACTTTATCGACGCGGCGTTGATACCATCCTACGTCGAAGCCTATCCCATAGTGAGGCAGAACAAGTCCTCAATGATTGTCATAGTGGTGCTTGCGGAGATCCCAATTTTCTGATCATTTTTTCCATGCCCCCACGTCGCCTCGGTTTTCGTGCCACATCGGCCGTTCTCCATTTTTGACAT
Source organism: Larix kaempferi (assembly GCA_027924585.1). NCBI lineage: Eukaryota > Viridiplantae > Streptophyta > Pinopsida > Pinales > Pinaceae > Larix > Larix kaempferi. Next base: position 4,829,002 of record BSBM01000241.1, on the reverse strand, counting down.
GCCTTATACCACCGGATTCATTTTTCCGCGCTCGTGATGATGCTTGAGATCATTTCTCGAACTCACCTTTAGATTTTTTGGGTATTTTTTCCATGCCCCCTTGTCACCTCGGTTTGCGTGCCACATCGGTCGTTCTCCATTTTGGACAAGTCTTATATCATCGGATTCAGTTTTCCGCGCTCGCGATGATGCTTGAGATCATTTCTCGCTCTCACGCCCATCTTTTTCGGCCATTTTTTCAAAATGCCCTCTCATAGCCTCGGTTTGCGTGCCACAACGGCCGCAGCCCCCTTTGTGACAATCTTTATGTCACCGGATCCAGTATCCCACACACATGATGACGCTTGAGACCTTTTCTTGCTCCCATCTATCCATTTTTGTTCGGTATAATTTTATCCCTTTTTCGGGCCGAGCAATCCCTATTATGAAAAAGGCACTTAGGGAGTTTCTGTTAAGCTCTTTTCTGACTCCTAAAACAATGAAAAGATCGCCGAGCAATCTTGCTTCCTTTCATACTCGCTAAACGTATCTGAAAGGGAGTCTACCTGGTATAAGTTTACCCCTTTTCCGGACCTCGTAGACTAATTACGAAAAAGGTATACTCTAGTCACATCGGCTAGAAGAGTTCTCCATCCGCATCATTTTATGCTTTTTCGGGACTTGGAGACTAAACTTACGAAAAAGAAACACCATTAGAGTCCACTTACCGTTTTCAGACTCTCTAAACATGAAAGCAACCATGAGCATGAGCCGTCCTGGGCTCACAAAATCCACAGGACCGTAACATTTCAGAGCACACTTTTATCCCTTCTTGGAGCTCATTAAAACTACGAAGAAGGAATCAATGGTGCCTCTTGGCGCCACGACAGATCACATCTAATAATATGGCAGCTTCCCCATTTTGGTCGCCTTTGTTCAGAGTATTCTGCAGTATGTTACCTTAAAAACCCCTCGACAGCACCTATCATCTTCTCCTCCCCCCCTCAGAGTGAATATATACCATTCAGTCAAAGCAATGATCCCCACACCTACAAATCAGTTCCCTACGCTGCCAGGTCAACCATGTCATCATGCTCTGAACAAAGGAAGTTTGAGTCTACCCACTTTTTGACCCAGTTATTTCCCATCCCCACAAGTATGTCAGTCCTACCATCAGTACTACAACACTTCAGTTCTACACCTCGTGCTCCTATCAAGGAAAAATCATTGCCTTGTTAGTTGCTGGTCTCCCTCTATCGACGACAACCACATTTATTCCAGAGGATAGACCTAGAGGTCCCTGTGTCTTGGACTCATTACCATTTATGATGAGTGCCTACGAATCATTTCGAGAGGAATCCTCATTGCCTCTCCAAATGGTTGTTTCTCACATGCTCGACTTGAACACCTTGATCGCATCGTTGAGACTCGCATAGGACATTGATCCTTTCAGTTATTAGTCGAAGACCCCGGATATCTCCTGACCCCTCCACATTTGAGAATCTTCCTATGGATACAACCAGTTACACTTTTTCTATATATATCCGGGTTGCGCATGGCGACAGTATTCAGATGTACCCCAGTTTCATACTCCCTTGAGTACACAGTTACATTAATTCTCAGAGATGACTCATAATCTTTGAGTCAATACAGATGTTGGACACCTTTAGTTTCAGCAGTTCACCAGTTATTCCAGTGTATCAGTTATTGAGATCAGTTATGATCAAGAGTATATCCCAAAATAATGTCCCCCTTGGACCATTATGATGTACCAGTAGATTCTTTATGTATTAGATCCCCCTTCTTGGGACTAATTGTTATGTATATGTCTTGATACGAGCATGGGAATGCCCGCCTCGTCCATTATCAGAGATGATACCTCATTCATATTGAGGCCATGTAATATGTTTTTTTTTTTGCAGCTTCCAAGGGCCGTGGCTCCAGTCTCCAACCGGTCTCTTCTCTCCCCTAAAAACCCCAGAAAAAGACAAATGAACTATGATGTCTATCGGCCATACGATGAGCTCCTGCCCTCACACATCAAGGGGCAATCTGTTAACACCCAAAAAGTGCTCACTAGCTCATTTCCCTATTCACATGACCCATCTGTCCACTTTTTCACCATCTGAGCCTCTGAAACCAACAAAAGGTCACCAAAAGACCTAAGTAAACCCCTTTTTCCATTAAAAAAAGATTATTTTTCCTAAAAAATCATAAAAACCCTCAAAAAGGGTCCAAATTCCCAAAAATATTAAAAAGGGAATAAAAATATTAATTTTATTCAAAAAAGGAAAAAGGAGGGAAAAGTACCTAAACCATGTTGGTCAATACCATTTGGTTTCCACAAAACCACAAATGGTATTCCCCACCACCAAAACCTATAAAAAGGTGGTAGGGGCTCCTCATTTCACATCCATCCATTATCTCATCCTCATGCTGCCGAAATCTTCCTTGAGCATTTTGGCCATTGTAAGCAACCTTGGAGAAGGAGACCTCTTGGAGCTTGGAGCTACTCATCTTGGGAGTTGCTCAACATCAACCTTCACCATTGAAGGTATTATCGCAAGCACTTGCTTGCCCCCCATTTTTTAATACAAATTCATTCTTTAATATTTTCTTGTTCTTGTTTTTTAAATGTTTACACTATTTGCTTATATTCTTGCATAGATCCATGATTAGTTTTGTTTAGATTAGTTTCTTGTTTAATTCTATTGAAACTGCTGCTACTAGTTAGCAGGTGCCCATAGCACTAAGTCTGGTTGCAAAACCGGGCCAACAGTATGTGATTAATGTCTCATATACACCATTAATTTATTTTTAATACTGTTCTAACCCTCTCACATTCAACAACAAAAACCCCCAATTCGACCCTTGGGGAAATGGCACTATTTCACCTCTCAATCCAAACAAACTAAGTTAAAATTCTTCAAATGCTCAAGTACAGTAAAGGAAACTTGTATAATATATCCATGGCAGTATATGAATCACAAATATATCAGAGAATCATCCATCCATTCGAAATAATCAACCCTATAGGGTCATACATCAAAGCATTGGGGAAATGGACATTGTTTGCTCATTAATCAATATTTTTGCATACAACTAGTGGGTATTTCGACCTGATACTTTCTGAATATTAACAAAATAGGATATGAAGCTATTACAATCATAAATATATAATGAGAAGCTCTCCCAAGAAGCACAAGAGCTCACCAAAAACACCCTCCCTCAAGGGGCATGAATATGCCTTCAAAACTGGAAACGGTGGAGAGAAAGTGCTGCACTAAACCAAACAATGAAAATTCCTGTATTTGCTACCTAAACATGAAACTCCATTAACGCACCATGAAAGACCTGAGTGGCCTCTCCAAACACCAACTTGGATGGGAATCTTTCACCCTCGAAATTGGCTAAGGCAAGAAATTAGTCATCCACTAGTTCTCTCTTCACAAATGCAATTTTTCTCAAATCATCAAAAGCCATTCTCATACTTCATTTCTACATTTTATAACCAACATTATCCTTCTAAGGGTCTAAATCCTCTCAATAGATTCAATAGATTTCCATTTAGGAAATATTCCACATTTGCCACTTGTCTCCTAGTTCCAACCTTCCATCTTCTCCCAAATTCGATTTTGAGTCTCTTTGGCTTCTCCAACTCCCATGAGCGCCTTCCTTGAGCCTATTTTTGGGGCTGACATGTCATATTGGTTAGATGTCAGAGGTTAGGTCTTCAATTTGTCATAGTTATAGATGCTCCATCATTGGTGTCATAGGGGCTAGGGAATCTAGCCCAAGTGTCCACAAACTTCCAATTTGACTCTTTATCTTCCATGGAGGTTACCAATCCTTCCCAATTCGACCTAAGATGCTCAATGACATGTGTTATAACTTACCAACTCACCCAAGAGTGTTCACCTTCCCATTAATTCTAATTTGCAAGAGAGAGATACGATGTATTATGAAAAATCAAGCTAGTGTGGGTCCCACATCCTCCATATGTCTCCAAAACCATTTGCCATCTAGGATTTCTCTTGAATTTCTTTATTCACTCTATTTATTAAATAATTGAACCCTTCTAATGTCTAAACATCATTTATTAGCTTCCTTATTACCATTCCACATGTGCCCATCCAACCTAGGAAACTAGTAGGATTGATGGGATTGTCTTACTATGAAATTATTTGAATGGGGACATTACAAGATTTCTTCTCTTCAAGGAATAGATTCCTTATTCTAGCCTTAAGAGCCCCTATGCTACATTTTTGATCATATGAAACCTTCTACGAAGGCTGAATGAAAAAAAATACAAATAGTCTTCAATGGATCTCATCTCCAAATCCTGTGTTCTTCTTCTCTCTGTGGCCCAAGTAGTTCCCATAGAATTAATCATTTTAATATTGTTGAGGATTTGTACAACAATATATAGAGAATTACTTGGATCATAAGGTCACAAGGGCTACTTAAATTGCATAGTACACTCATCAAATTCTAACCAAGAGGCATTGAATTTAAATAGGCTTGGTGGTTTTCAAAGGTCCCCTTCCATCTCCATAAAATAGGGAAGTGATCAAAATCACCCCCTTACCCCACCCATTGTTTGATGCATGGGACCTGTTGAAGAATACCAACATTGATCAAGAATCTTTCTATCCTCTTTGCAATCATGTGTTCTCCAGTCCACATATTCCTCCAGGTCGAGCTTATAGATACCGGTGGAATGTCAAATAGGTTTTATTCCTCAATTTTTTTCACAAAGTATTCAAACATGGGGTCTTATGATCATGAGATCCCCATTTATCTAGTTCACCAAGGGATAAGTTCATATCCACACCTATGATAATATTGTCAACTCCCAGAAATTCGTATATGAAAAATCTCTCCTAGAATGCCATTATGTGTGCAATAGGTCCATATATGTTTAGTAAAGAAAAAACCCACCTGAATTCTATAGAGAAAAAAGTATTCCTCAATCCCAATTGAAAAGACCAGGAATTATTGCATACAAAATGGTTGGTCTTCCAGCGAGTGACCAATCCACCTGATCAACCATTGGCATCCAAAACAAAGAAATTCCAACCAGGTAGCAGAGACATGATATCAAAAAAAAATGCTTCATCACCCGATGCTAGGGCTTCCTGTAACAATAAGACCTGGGGATGATGAGATAGCACCAACCTTTTAAGAGCATATTTTTTCGATGGGTTCCCCATCCCTCAAAAATTGAAGGACATTAATAACATTAAGTAACTAATGGCCCAGGAATACTTTCTCTAAGGTTCCCATCAATCTTATTTTGCTTTCCATACCATATTTCCATTGTTGCAAGATCTATTGTAGATGCCATAATAGACCTTCGTCCCTTCAGTTTGGATGAGGAAGATACAGGGGAGAGGTAAAGTCCATTACTAGAGCCAGATCCCATAATAGATTTTTATGAGGATCGAGATCTTAGTGGCTAGCGAGAAGGATGGTCTTTCATATAATAAAATCTAGTAATAGGTGTAAAATCCATAGGTCCCAATGAATGATCCAATGATGTATTAGGAGCCTTTTTTTCTTCCAAAATGACACTCGTTCGATCGCTATCAACTGGTCCTTTTAGGGAAGAGTTAATAATTCCTAGATGACACCGCTTCTGTGATTCAAGTGATGAATTTTAGAGAGGATAAGGAAACCCTTATGAGATAGTAGCGACCTTCCGAGCATTTGAAGAAGAATTTTCCTGTTAAGGTGAGGGTCAGAGAGGGGATAAGGTGGGGTGAATCTAGGAGAAATATACTCATGTAATGGTGGTAGGTCCGTCTTATATGCATCTAGAATACAGTGATATTCAACCAACCCCTCTAGAAAAGATAACTGCTTAAGAGGGGCCTCATGGTTAGATAAAAAACCAAGAGGGGTATAATCTAGGTGATAAGGGAGGATAGGATGGTGATTCACATATGGGGAAGATGAAGGATAGTACAGACTTGGTAAGACCAGAGAGGTTGAAGTAAGTGGAAGAAGGACCCCAAATGAATCAAGATCTTTCCCAGGGACAATAGTTCTAGTACTATATGCAACAAGGGAGATATGAAAGGTAAAATTACCCGATGACTTAGTTCCATCAAGTTCTAAACTATAAGGAGAAACACACCGAGAGAGATGAAGTCTCATGTGCATAGTCCCCTTGGGAGAGAGTATCTATGAGGAGAAGGGATCAGGTAAAGCATTCAATAAGGGTGATAATGGGGAACTCTAATACATACCCATAAAAGTAGCAAGAGTCTTCGATAGGGTGGCGGCCTTGACAACCAATCTCATAGAATCATGTATCTGGATCTTCATGGAAGTATCCTCCTTTACCGACTAATGAAGAAATATAGACCCCCAAATCCGTAGAATGAGCAGATGTTTCACCCCCAGAATAATGGAACTCCAAGAGAGTTACTATGGAATCTTGTATCACATCCCTATCCATCACTTCCATTGTGTCCTTGACCTTCCACACAACCTTGGTGAAAGGAAGTTTCCATTCTCAAACAAGGTGAGAATAGATGTGACATCTATTACTGCGGTAAGGAATACCTATGTAGTCCAAGTCCTGCAAAACAATCACATAAACTTTGGTGATTACCATATGGTCAAGTAATCCATCCCTCAGGTCTATATCCATGAGAATATTTGCTATATTCATAATCCCAAATTGTTTGAAGGATAGGTCTGTTGAGAGGAAAAATCCAAAGAATTCCCAATTCTTTCAAAAATGTCAGAAGACCATAGTTCGGGTGGAAAACTTGGCAACTTAACTCAGGTGGGGTGTTGGAATATTCTCACGATCTTATCTTGGTCCTGCATGATTTTCATGCATGCAGCATTCCATGCAGCACTCCTTGCTTCCATGCATTAGCAGTTGAGTCTCCTAGCACCTAGTCCTTACTTTCACCCCCAGAGCTTTTTTTTGTCCATCATTCACCCTCCTATCCACTCAGAGAGAATTTTTTACATCACTAGATTTCCAATGCACCCTCATGCACAGATTTAGGAGACTACACAGTCAGTTCCATGATTTGGGGCGCCTTGTCCCCTTGATTTCTTAGTTAACTGATTGCAGCTCCTAGTTTGACTGCTACTGAGTATAGGAGCACCCTATTTGACCACTAATAGTTAGTTATGTGTCTCCTTAGAGTCTCCTTCCCTATTTTAGTTCCCACATGATTCATTTATGCTTAGTTCTACCCCAGTTAACTGATTATTCATCATCAGTGGTCACTGAACCTTATCAGGAGATGGTTCCAATGCAAACTAAGCCTAGAATTGAGGTGAATTTGAATCCTCTTGGGAGTATCGAATTCATTCCATTGTAACACATTTTGATTTCCAGCTTACAACTAATTAATTTTCAACAATAGTTTTTCATGTGTGTTTCAATTTTATGAGTGAGTTGATCCATGTTTTTATCTAATTCTTCTCAGTAATTACATTGTGAAATTGTGAGGTTTGTTCGAGCTCAATGATCTACCCCTTGTGGAATTTCACATGGTATCAGATCTTGTGAGAGCTATTGAGTGCAGCAGTTGCAATAGTAGATTGAGCAGCTGCTTTCAATAGAGAACCAGAAGCCTTTGAATTTCCACAGCAAATCCTGGTGCCATTGCATTGAATTCATTGCATAAATCCTTTGAGGTCTATCCAGGTGTGATGGATCCAGATAAAAGTACCTACTGTCCTAAATCAATGTTCAGTTGATTCAGAAACAATCCTCCAACTATTTTTCCATATTTTTTGTAGGTTATTCCTGTTAAATTTTTAGTATTAAATCACAATACTATAGGATCTTTGCTGAGAGAATAACATCTACAGTATATCAATGCATGACAATCATAATATGACAAGCATCACAAGCATCACAAGAATCAAAAGCATAGAGACAAGAGACACAGAGTTTCCGTGGGGAAAACCCTAAGGTGAAAAACCCCACAACTTCCTCAGAGATAGAGAGAGAAATGGCTCAACCAAAATACAACCAAATAACATTGAGATAGTCTCCTAGCAGATGATCCTCCTCCTCCTCACTAGTGCGCCACTTTTCAGAGAGAGAGATAGTTACTTTTCCGAGTGAGTAAAATAGAGATCTCCTATCTCTATTTATACTCACCTTTTTGCCCAGTGACCTACTGGGGCCGACTTGTCTACTTGGATACATCCACATTATATTATATATTAATTAGGGCCGACCCCATAAGGTGGTCTAATAACCCATCGGCAAGTACACACACTTGCGACACTTGTCAATCCACATGACGACACTTCCTTATAGAGGAATAACACATCTCTTATAAGGTTACAATAAAGATATATATAATACACAAATTAAATACATTCCGAAGTTACATATACATCAACACTCCCTCTTAACTAGGAAGGTATTTCTCGACACAGATCTGCTAGACAAGTCTTCTTCTCTGGATCATCGTCATCGATGCATTGTCATCATCATTGTCACTGCTGCTACTATCTCAACCAATCTCTGACTCTACTCGTCATAGGAAGTTCTACAGAGCCAGTCCTTTTTCATACTGGATGTAGGCCCACCACCTGTAGGTCTTCGTCATCACTGGCCATACTGTGGAATCCTCAGGACTTATTACGTGCGTCACAAAACCTCGAAAGAGCATCCCAGGATGTTACGGGTACACAACTCCGACCTGTAGGATCTCCCAGGGCGCTATTACATGTGACCCCACCACAAAACCTCGAAAGAGCATCTCAGGATGTTACGGGTACACAACTCCGACCTGAAATCTCCCAGGGCACAAATTACATGTGGTCCACCACAAAACCTAGCAAGAGCATCTCAGGATGTTACGGGTACACAACTCCGACCTGAAATCTCCCAAGGCACAAATTACATGTGGTCATGGCAAAACCTCGCAAGAGAATCTCAGGATGTTACGGGTACACAACTCCGACCTGAAATCTCCCAGGGCCCAAATTACATGCCATAGGACAAAACCTCGCAAGAGCATCTCAGGATGTTACGGGTACACAACTCCGACCTGAGATCTCCCAGGGCACTATTACATGTCCTCCCAGAGCAATGTCTCGAAAGAGCATCCCAGGCTGTTACGTGTACACAACTCCGACCTATAGGATCTCCCAGACATGCTCATTTGCACAACCTGATCCACGACCATAGAGTATCAACCTGATACTCACCATACATCATCCTGATGTACTCATGATCGTCCTGATCATCATCACTGCAACGTCCTGCTGCATGTCATCTGGAGCAACATCCTAAAGCTCATCATCCATGATCATCCTGATCATCACTGCAACATCCTGCTGCATGTCATCTGGAGCAACATCCTGAAGCTCATCATCCATGATCATCCTGATCATCACTGCAACATCCTGCTGCATGTCATCTGGAGCAACATCCTGAAGCTCATCATCCATGATCATCCTGATCATCAATGCATCCACCTGATGCATACCAAGTATCTACCTGATACATATCATCATACATGATCCACCTGATCATTAATGCATCCACCTGATGCATACCAAGTATCTACCTGATACATGATACATATCACCATACATGATCCACCTGATCATACAATGTATCCACCTGATACATATACATATACATGGTCCAAGCATCCAACATGATGCACATACATACATAAATGATCCACCTGATCATATCCAGCATCCAACATGATGCATACATACATAAATGATCCAACTGATCATATCCAGCATCCAACATGATGCGTACATACATACATAAAAATGATCCAACTGATCATATCCAGCATCCAACATGATGCGTACATACATACATAAAAATGATCCAACTGATCATATCCAGCAGAAACCAGAACATCATCCTGATGCCCATTATCCAGCGCTTACATCCACAGCCATGTGAAGGATCCTCCTTCCAACATGCTTGGAATGGCTTCAACAAATGTGTCCATCACTTCTTCCTCGAAGTGTCCTCGATCTGAAGAATGCCAAGCCTCTCTCTGAAGTACTCGAACTTCACTCTGGCTAGTGGCTTCGTCAGCACATCTGCAATCTGCTCATCCGTCGCAACATACAGAAGCTTCACAGCTCCTCTCTGCACCATATCCCTGATATAGTGATATTTGATCTCTATGTGTTTCGACCTGTCATGAAACACTGGGTTCTCGGACAACTTCACACAACTCTGGTTATCACAGAAGATACCAGTAGCCTCCAACGGGAGATCAAATAACTCAGACAGTAGCTTCCGTAGCCATACTGCCTCACAACTAGCTGAGCAGGCTGCAACATACTCTGCCTCAGCTATACTCAGTGCTACGCAGGACTGCTTCCTGCTAAACCAAGAGACCACACCTGATCCCATACTGAAGCAACACCCAGATGTGCTCTTCCTATCTGCAGCACTGCCAGCCCAATATGAATCAACATAACCCTGCAGGTTAAACTTTTGATTCGCCTCATACCTGAGCCCATAATCCACTGTACCCTTCAGGTACCTCAGAACATGCTTTACAGCAACCAGGTGAACACTCCTCGGATCCGTCAGGAACTGGCTCAATGTGTTCACAGCAAAGCAAATGTCTGGTCTAGTGTTCGTCAGGTACATCAAGGACCCAATCATCTGACGATACATAGAGACATCAATCGGCTCAGATGAAGCATCACATAGAAGCTTCAGATTCGATGCCATAGGTGTGGCCATGGCCTTGCAATCCATCATCCTGAATCTCTTCAGGATATCTACTGTGTACTTCCCTTGACCAAGGAAGATTCCACCTGCATTCTGCCACACCTCCATACCTAGGAAATAGTGCATCATTCCCAAATCTTTCATGTCGAATTCAGCTGCCAGCTTTCTCTTAGTATCTGCAATCAGTCTGTCATCTCCTGTCACAAATAGGTCATCAACATACAGGAGTAAAATCACTGGATTCCCTTCCTCAACCTTATAGTAAAGGTTGGAATCTGCTTTACTCTTGGTAAAGCCCAAGCTAGATAGAAAACTATCCATCCTACCATACCAAGTTCTGGGAGCTTGCTTCAAGCCATACAAGGCTTTCTTCAATCTGCACACATATGACTCCCTGTCATGTATTTCAAAACCGAGTGGCTGTTCCACATATACTTCCTCTTCTACTACACCATTCAGGAAAGCAGTCTTGACATCCATCTGGTGTATTTTCCATTTCATTGCTGCAGCCAGGGAAAGTACTGTTCTGATGGAAGTATACCTAGCTACAGGTGCAAAGGTTTCTTCATAATCTATTCCTTCTTTCTGAGAGAAACCACGAGCTACAAATCTTGCTTTGTATTTTTCCACACTGCCATCTGCAGCGTGCTTGATTTTGTAGATCCACTTGGAAGTCACAACAGACTTCTCTTTAGGTCTTGGGACGACATCCCAAACATCGTTCTTCATTATTGATTGGTATTCCTCAACCATAGCATCCTTCCATTCTTTCTTTTCTGCTGCTTATTCATAACTGGAAGGCTCTTTGTTCATAATGTCACAGAGTAAAGCAACATAACTGGTGTGTGATTTGGTTCTCTTCTTTGCTCTATGTTCTTCTTCTAGAATGCCAAATCTTTCTGCATCATGAATGAGCTCTCTAGCCCATACAGGTTTCCTCTTGTGAGAGTTATACTCACAGGGTGGATCTACAGGTTCTTGTGGATCTTCAAACTCACAAACAGTTTCTGGAACTGCTTCAGTCATGGTAGTGTCCTGAAATCTTGTTTCCTTAGGTTCTTCATAAACTTCGGTAGGTGCCTTTCTTGATTTGATGAATGCTGAGTTTTCATCAAATGTTACATCCCTACTGACATCAATTTTCTTGAACCCTGGAAAGTATATTCTGTAAGCCTTCGAGCTTTCACTATAACCCACAAAGATGCCCTTCTTTCCTGAAGGATCTAGTTTAGTCCTCTTTTCTTTTGGGACATGAGTATATACTGGACAACCAAATATTCTGAGATGGCTGACTTCAGGTTTCTTACCAGAAAAGATCTCTTCTGGTGTCTTGTTGTCCAATATCTTGTGGGGTGTTCTGTTCTGCACATATACAGCTGTTCTAGCTGCTTCTGCCCATAGATGCATAGGAAGATCCTGGTCATGCAACATTGCCCTTGCTGCTTCCATGATAGTTCTGTTCTTCCTTTCTGCAACTCCATTCTATTGAGGATTATAAGGAGCAGTCAACTCCCTCTTAATCCCTGAATCACTGCAAAGCTTCTTGAAGTCTTTTGAGGTGAATTCTCCACCATTGTCAGATCTGAATGTCTTGATTTTCTTGTCAGTTTGATTCTCCATCAAGGTTTTGAATTCCTTGAATTTATCAAGCACCTCATCTTTTCCCTTCAAGAAGTATACCCAAGTCTTCCTAGAGAAGTCATCGATAAATGATACATAGTAAACATACCCACTCAGGGAGCTGGATGACATAGGGCCACATACATCTGAGTGGATGATTTCCAGGATGTCTTTTGCCTTGCTTTCACTGCTTGGGAAAGCCTTCTTAATGTTCTTACCTTTTGCACATCCTTTGCAAACACCTTCATGTTTGGTCTTGATTTCAGGAAGACCCTCTACTGCCTTGCTTGTAATTGGAAGTGCCCTATAGTGCATATGAGCAAGTATTCTATGCCAAAGTTCACTTGGCTCCATGGATTCATGTACCATGGCATGTTCAGGTTGTCCCTTCAATTTATACAAGCCTCCCTCTTGCTCTCCAATCACTACTGCATCATCTATGGTCTTTCCCTTTGGCCACATTAGGACTTGGCCATCCACAAATGCAACCCTCATACCTTTTGCATCCAATGCAGAGATGGAGAGTAAGTTCTTCTTGAGCCCAGGTACATAAAGTACTTCTTTCATCTTCAATGATTTTCCAGAATCTAGGTTGTAGGAGGCTTCACCACTTCCTTTGATTGGGTATTGATAATCATCCCCAAGTTTCACCTTATGGGGTGATTCATGTTCAGATAGGTTCACAAAGGATTCTTTAAACCCAGTCATGTGTTTGGAAGCCCCACTATCAATCAACCAATCATTACATCCATGGGAGATGGTACCTGTAAGAGCAGAAATTAGAACATATTCTTCTTCACTTGATGAGTCATCATCACTACTACTTTTTGCCCTAGCCTTCTTCTTTGGAGTTTCATCATCTTCGGCAGCATGAGCATGAAACCTTCTTTTGCTTCCCTTCTTCTTCTTACTGGAGTTGTTGTTATTATCCCTTTTGTTCTTGGGACAATCTGAAGCAAAGTGACCCTTCTCATTGCATGTGAAGCATCTTAGGTCCTTCTTACTCTTTTGATGGAATCTTTTGTGGTGAGAGTGATCCTTCTTGGTTTTGCTTCTCTTGGTGTGAGCTGCAAGAGCTTGATCTTCTCCTCCCATCTTTTCCTCACGAGCTATGAGTCTAGCTTCTTCTTGAGAGCATTCTTCCCTCAATCTGTTGAAGGAGATCAATTTCTTCCTTGCACAAATTCCTTGAATAAAGGAATCCCATGACCTGGGTAGGCCATTCAGAGTGGTCATCACCACTTCACCATTCTCCACCATTTCATCCACTGCTTCTAGTTGTTCCTTGATCTGGGAGACCCTTGAAAAGTAAGATTGAATGGTTTCTCCATTCTGAAACTTCACTGCTTTCAATTGGTTCCGCAGGGTCATCTTCTGATTTATGTTCTTTCCTTCAAATAGCTTGGTCAAGGATTCAAACATCTCTTTGGGTGTCTTAAGAGAAGACACATGAGGTATGAGATGGTCTTTGATAGAATCAGCAATGATTCTCTTTGCCTTGACCAAGTTCTTCTTGTGCAATGCCTTGGCTTCTTCATCCTCTGGGATAGGGATGTCTTCTTTCACATATGAGTCCAACTCATTCTCTTCCAGGATTAACCCAATCCTATACTTCCAGGCTCGGAAGTTGTCAGCCCCTTCAAGCTTATCCTCAAGCTTAGTGTGGAGAGACATCTTTAAGAGTACTTCAAATGGAAATAGAAAAGGTTTAGGACTTACCACTTGAAGTGCTGAAAACTGGATCTGGTCCTGGATTAGGGTTTGTTAGAGAAACCCTAAAAATTCAAAATGTGAATTTCAAAATTTTGAAAGGATAGAAAGATGCGCCTTGGAGAGCTGATCAGCCTAGTACATTCAGAATTTGAGATCAACAAAGTCTTGCCCTTCAAAATTGCCTTTTTGTCCTCCCGGGTTCACTAGGGAGAGCCTTGAATTAGGGTTTGAGTTTCCCGGAGATCTACCCAGCCAAAAATCTCAATCAAAAGCTCTAACCTTCGATTTTTGCAAGGAGCTTCTAGTTGTGCCTTCAGTTTCCAGAAATTCCTATTTTTGTGGAAACCCTAATTTTTAGGGCCAAATCTGAAAATGCTCGGAACTGAATTCTGATTGGACAGATAGATGCGCCTTGATGAGTAGATCCAATCTAATATACTGAATTTCAAAAATCTATGGAGAGAAACCCAATAAACAAGGAATACAAGCTTCCGTCACTGCAAAATGTCTTCTTCTCAGTTAAGCTCTGATACCATGTTAAATTTTTAGTATTAAATCACAATACTATAGGATCTTTGCTGAGAGAATAACATCTACAGTATATCAATGCATGACAATCATAATATGACAAGCATCACAAGAATCAAAAGCATAGAGACAAGAGACACAGAGTTTCCGTGGGAAAAACCCTAAGGTGAAAAACCCCACAACTTCCTCAGAGATAGAGAGAGCAATGGCTCAACTAAAATACAACCAAATAACATTGAGATAGTCTCCTAGCAGATGATCCTCCTCCTCCTCACTAGTGCGCCACTTTTCAGAGAGAGAGATAGTTACTTTTCCGAGTGAGTAAAATAGAGATCTCCTATCTCTATTTATACTCACCTTTTTGCCTAGTGACCTACTGGGGCCGACTTGTCTACTTGGATACATCCACATTATATTATATATTAATTAGGGCCGACCCCATAAGGTGGTCTAATAACCCATCGGCAAGTACACACACTTGCGACACTTGTCAATCCACATGATGACACTTCCTTATAGAGGAATAACACATCTCTTATAAGGGTACAATAAATATATATATAATACACAAATGAAATACATTCCGAAGTTACATATACATCAACAATTCCATCATAAAAAACGCATTCAGTCAGCTACTATGGATCTAACCTCGATTCGCAAGCTAAATCCTTTCAATTTATTTGAATGGAAGGATCAAATGGAGATATTCACGCACAAAATAGGTCTCTACAGAGTATTACAGGGCATTAAGGTCGAACCAAATGGTGCTACAGAGAAGGCCGAGTATCTAAACAAGCTTGTCGAGGCAAATGGATTGCTATTCCTTAGCGTTTCCAAATATCTAAACTTTCACCTCTCCGCTCTGAAAAATCCTAAAGAGGTTTGGACAAAGCTCGAATCCTTATTTGGGAAACAATATGATATGAGAGGACATCAATTGGAAAATGAGTTGATCTCAATGAGCCCCAACAGTTTTGAATCCATTACAATTTTCTTCACAAGATTCAAGAACTTGGTTGTGTAGCTAAAACTATGTGGAATTGAGAAGGAAGACAAGCACTTTATTCTTGTTATTCTTTCAAAATTGGGATCATACTATTCTTTTTTTGTATCCACCTTCCAAACAACAAATATTTCCATCCCAAATTGGAAAATTCCCACTCTGGATGCATTCATCCTCTCTCTCACAAAGGAGAAGCACAAATTGGTGTAGATGGGAGTAATAAAACCAAAAATGGATCAAGCTCTTGCAGTAGGAGAAGGAAAGAATGTGAATGGGAAAGGAAAGCACAAGGGTAAGGAGAATAAGAATTATAAGTAGAATTCCAAGGAGACTCCTAAACAATCAGAGGGAACATCGAATCCAAAGAGAGGAAAGCAAAACCAGAAAGAGAAGACCAAATGTCCATACGAAAACATAGGTTTTCATCTAGAAAGTGCTTTCATGAAGAAGACCATTGATCTCATGGCCCAAATTCTAGAGAAAAACAATCTTCTAGTACCTGCAAATGCTAGAAGAAAAGAAGCTAATCCTAAATCATAGGAAAGCGAGAGGTGTCATGCACTCATGGTTGGCACTTCGAATGCATCCTCCTTCATCATAGATTCTGGAGCCTCCAGACACATGTATGCATCCAAGGATCTATTCTCTAAATTTGAACCTACTGTTGGTCCTTCTATACTAATGGGAGATGATTCTGAAGTTTCTTCAGAAGGGATTGGAAGGATCGATCTAGATCATGGATACTTGAATGATGTGCTCTATGTGCCTACCTTGAAAACTAACCTCATTTCAGCTTATCAAATGACCCATATAGGAGTTCCAAAGAAAGTAATTTTACTCTTAATGTGGTTGAAATCGAAGAGATATCTTCTGGGAAGATCATTGAACAAGGCATTACAGATCACCATTCCAAACTCTATGAGTTCTCTCATTTCTTTCCTTACTCAAAACAAAGTTCTCTTCTTACTCATGCAAGTGAAGTGAGTAAACTTTGGCATGAGAGGTTTGGGCACGTCAATTACATATATTTGCAAGAACTGCACAATCAGAAAATGGTTGAAGGGATTCCAAACAACAGATTTTCTAAAGGAACTTGTCAAAGTTGCTTGATTGGTAAGCATCCAGAGCACAAGTTTGGAAAAGGAAAGGAAAAGAGATCCTCTTATCCTCTTGAGTTGATTCACAGTGACATATCAGGACCTCTTCCTCACCTATCTTTGAATAACGCAAGATACATCTTAACATTCATACATGATTACTCAACATTCAATTGGGTATATTTTCTAAATTTGAAGTCATAAGTCTTTGAATACTTCAAATTTTTTAAATCTTCTGTAGAAAAGTTCATTGATAAGAAGATAAAGGTCCTTCGTACTGAAAATGGAGGAGAGTATGTGAACAATGAGTTTTATTTATTTTGTGCAAATGAAGGTATTGAAATGCAACACATTGTTCCTTACACACCACAGTAGAATGGTGTAGCACAGAGAAAGAATAGAACTTTGAAAGAGATGGATACTTGCATGCTTGAGTCTAAAGCACTGGCTCCTAGACTAGGCATAAGCTGTAAACTGTGTTGCATACCTCCAAAACATAGTTCCACACAAAGGAATAAAAGTAAAAAATCCTTTCAAAGCATGGATGGGATACAATCCATATGTGTCTCATATGAGAGTCTTTCGATCCAAAGCTTTGGCAATTAGGATTCCTTCCAAGAAGAGGAGAGCCTTAGAGCCACAAATAAAAGAGTGTATACTGGTTGGTTATGCATAGAATGCAAATACCTACATATTTATAGATTTTTATACCATGCATACCTTCCTTGAGAGAAGTGTCCAGTTTGAAGAATGGCCATTGCATTATGCCCACCATGTCGAAGCAGACAACTTGCCAACTACTCCACCACAACAAATTGAACAATATAACGAATCATCCTCTCATGATAGTTCAGATTTTGAATCAGAAAGTGAAGATGAGCAAATGCTAGATCCAAATCCACTAAAACTTGAAGATCTAGCACCTGGTAATCCACCTCCTCTTCCAAGATGGGATACAAATACCATTGAATCAGCTAGTGATCTTGTTGGAGATATACAAGATCCAAGAAGAACTAGATTTGAGTTTCAAAATGAAATATTTGCACAATCTCATACATATCCATTTCTTTATGACAGATGTTTTCTTATGATTGGATCAGATCCAAAAAATTTCTTTGAGTCCTCCCAAGATCCAAGATGGATATCATCTATGGATGAAGAGTACCAATCTCTTCAAAGGAATGAGACTTGGGAGCTTGTTTCTCTTCCTCCTGGAAGGAAGATTGTTCAATGTAAGTGGGTATATAGAACCAATATGGGCTCATATGGAATCACAAGAGATTATAAGTCTTGCTTGGTTGCTAAAGGTTTCTCACAATTTCAAGGGATTGACTATACAAAGACCTTTGCTCCTGTTGCAAAGATGGATTCCATCCGTCTTATTTTGGTACTTCCTGCATCCAAGCACTGGGAGGTACATCACATGGATGTGAAGAGTGATTTTCTTCATGGATATATAGAGGAGGAGATCTACATGAAGCAACCTGAAGGATACATTTATGATCCTTCGTTAGTGTGCAGATTGAGGAAGTCCTTGTATGGGCTCAAGCAGGCTCCCCAAGCATGGTATGCTAAGATGGACTCCTTTCTACTATCACAAGATTTTTAAAGACGCAATTCTTATTTGAATGTCTACATGAGACATGATGGTAAATATATTTTCCTTATTGTCCTCTATGTTTATGATTTACTGATTACAGGGAGTCTCTCTTCATGTCTTAGATCTATAAAAACAACCTTGCACAATTCCTTATGTATGTCAGATTTGGGACTGTTAAAGCAGTTTCTTGGTCTTGAAGTCTCTCAGAGTGATTCAAGAATCAAGATTGCACAGTCCAAGTATGCATCATATCTACTTGACATGTTTCACACGACATAATGAAACCCACCATCATTTCATTTTCTTTCATGTATTAGTATTGAGGATGGTTCTTCTTCACCTTTGGTGGATAGTACTTTGCATCGACAATTGATCGAGAGTATTTTGTTTCTTATACATACTCGCCTTGATCTATCCTATGCAGTGAGTGTTGTCTACATATACATTCAAGATACTCGTGAGCTTCACTAGAAGGAATCCAAAAGGACTTTCACTATGTGCAAGGGACAAATACCCATGGTATTCACTATTCAGCTGGGTCTCCATTGAACCTAGTTGGGTATACAGATTCATATTGGGATGGAGACAACTCAGATCAAAAGTCTACATAAGGTTTTGTCTTCATGATTGGATCTGGTCCTATCTGTTGGTCGAGTAAAAATTAGACTTCTCTTTCTCTTTCATCATATGAGGCCGAGTACATAGGTGCAGTGAATGCAACCACACATTGCATTTGGTTGTAGGGCATCTTGTTAGAGTTTGGGATTCGCTACAGTACTCAACCAATCATCTACTGTGACAATCAGAGTGCTATCAGGATTTCTACGGATCCAGTTCTGATTCAAAGAACCAAACACATTGAGATACACATGCATTACATATGAGGATTAGTGCATGATCGTACGATCACACTGCTCTATTGTCCTTCAGAAGAGAAGATTCCAGCTATTTTCACCAAGGATTTTTTAGTGAAAAAGTTCACTCATCTCTGATTCCTTCTTGGGGTGAGTGCTACCTTGGTTGATTAGTATTTTTCACAGTCTATCTTAGGGGGGGGGTCTGTTCCCACTGGGTTTTCCCTCTTTCCTCATTTTTCTAGATTGTTGTATGGGGTGACCTTTGGTCTCAGTAACCAGGTCCCTAATTTCCATTTATTTACTTATATTTTTCCTTATAGTTTGGATTAAGTGGGGGTGTTGGAATATTCTCACCATCTTATCTTGGTACTACATGCTTTGCATGCATGCATTCCATGCAACACTCCATGCATCCATGCATTAGCACTTGAGTCTCCTAGAACCTAGTCCTTACTTCGCCTCCCCAAGAGCTTGGTTTTGGCCATCATTAGCCCTCCTATCCACTCAAAGCGCCTTCTTTACATTACTAGAATTCCAATGTACCCTCATATATTTAGGATAATACACAGTCAGTTCCATGATTTGGGGCGCCTTGTCCCCTTGATTGCTCAGTTAACTGACTGTAGCTCCTAGTTTGACTACTACTGCGTATAGGATCGCCCTCTTTCACCACTGATAGTTAGTTATGCACCTCCTTGGAGTATCCTCCCATATTTTGGTTCCCACATGATTAAGTTATGCTCATTTCTACCTCAGTTAACTGATTATTCATCATCAGTGGTCACTGAGCCTTATCGGAGATGGTTCCAATGCAAACTAAGCCTAGATTTGAGGTGAATTCGAATCCTCCTAGGAGTATCAAATTCATTCCATTATAACACTTTTTGATTTCTAACTTACCGTTTATTAATGTATAAAAAATAGTTTTTCGTGTGTGTTTCAGTTTTATGAGTGAATTGATCCATGTTTTTGTCCAATTATTCTCAGTAATTACATTGTGAAATTGTGAGGTTTGTTCAAGCTCAGTGATCTACCCTTGTGGAATTTCATATGGGGTGAATAAAAACCTTTTGACTGCAAGCATCAAAATATGGGTTCCATTTGCGCAGATTTAAGACTGCATGGTCTAACATACATACACCACCGAGTAGAGCTGTAACATCCACCAGTGAGCACAAGATGATCCCCAACCAAACTTTAGCTAGGGCTAGGATTTTGCGGGTGTAACCCAGCAAGGAACTCCAATTTTTCTATATGCGTAATTTGAAAGTGACCAAAGAATTTTTGTGCTCTCTGAAGTGGCACACTATAATATATCCTGATAGAGTGTAGACTTCAAACATCTCCACATCATCCCTGAGTGCTAGGTTTATCGGGTCATAAATCCTTTTGACACAATTGTCTATTCTCTTATGTTACATGTAATCAATCATCTTAGAAATCATATCCTCCCCAATAGAGCATCTCGCTTGAATAGATTCCTTACCAAGGTCAACAGTGGGTCTCTCATAATAACCTTCTCCTGTACTAGCTTCCCTATGAGATGAAGAATCTCTACTGATGCCTTTGGCCCCAAATAAAAATTCCTTGTAGTCTCTTAAGAAACCCTTGGATAAAAAATCTATTCTAAATCCATTAGTGGAAGGTGGAACAGAGAGTGTTGTTGACACAAACCCAGTCGACAGGGGTTCCTCACACTGTCGACACCCAAACCATCACGATCTCCCTGAGCACCGGCCTAGACTAGTTTTACCCTGTCTAGCAACACCTGCGGAGCAGATGAGGTCTCACTTGAGATGTTTAAGGGAGAGCTGATGGAACCATGTTTCCGTCGAATGAAGGAGGATTTTTTGCATTAACTGATCAACTTATTGCGACATTCATAAATAGATCTAAGCATTCAACTTAGGCATTATGCATAATTGCAACATCATTCAACAGAACTTATCATTGACATAACCATAAATGCGCAATAGATATAACAGTAAGATATTAATTGCAGGAAGAAAACATCGCATCATTCACAGATTCATATTGCATAACACATTCATCACAAGGAAATAGGAAAGACACACTGATTCTGCTCAAAACTCTGTCGCATCATATTCATCTTTGAAAAAACCCAGATACAACAATATAATCCTTCATCAGCTCATATATCTCACAATCGCTATATCGGTCTCTCAACATTTACAATCTTATGTCTATTTATAGGCTTGCGCCTTTACATTTGCAGTCCACTTAGGAAACCGTCTATTTATGTATGCATAAAGTACTATCGTCTTACGCATTGCTGTCCTCCCTTCATGGTATCTTCGGCTTGCGCAGCATCTGTGATGCTGACTCATCCAAACTGCCTGCCAACAGGCCCCCAACACAATCTTGTGGCTCTCCCTCGAGCCACATCAACTGGACATGGTGTACTCAGTGGTCTTCAGCCTGAAGTCCTCGTACTGCTGATCGACCTCCTTGACCTACTCCTTCACTACTGCAATCACTACCTGACTCGCTATGCCTGACTCGCTATCACATCCTCCATGGATGGATGCTCACCCATCTTCTCAGCAACTTGCCGGCGACCCTCTTGCACAGCCTGCAGGGCAGAACTTGCCTTGAGAAAAAACTGTGCTCCAACCTCTTGGAACTCCTCCAGTTGTGTGCTGCTCTTTTTCTGACGTTCTTATTCCTTGGCGACACGTAGCTACAACTCTTTCAGTTCCACTGATTTGGTGACCTGAGAAACTGGTGGCAGTGTTCTCATCGACACCTTCAGTGTTTCTAGTTTCCCTTCCACTTCTTGCCGTAGTTTGGTCAGCTATTCTAACTGCTCATCCTAAACGATGCTGCCCCAAAACTGTGCAGTCTCTACAATGATATTTTTAGCTTCCTGTTCCATCTCACCCATCTGTGTTTCCAACTCCTTGATGGGGAGTTTCCATTCATATACTTTCTCTTGTGGTGTGCCAGGGTTTATTAGAGAAGTTAACTCCACATTGTCACACTGTAATTGGGTGATGATAGGCCCAATTTGCTACGCTTTTTCAACCGGATCCAACTGCGTGGTGGGATCCAGTACGTACTGACAAGATTCAGAGACTGCCACCTCCAACCGCACACCGCTATCCGATAGGTTGGATTTCTCCACTATTAAGCGATCCTACTCTTTCTTCAACTCCTCTATCACCCAATATTTCTCAGCAATCATTTGTTCTAGCTTGTCTTCCAGTTCATCTACCACCTCTCTTGTAGCTTGCACCTTCACCATCAACTCTTCCACCTCTTTCTGAGCTGCTGCTTCAATTTCCTGCGATCTCAAGACTTGACCGCCAACATCCTGCTCTTGGTCCGCCATTTCCTAGCTGGTGACCACCTAGATTTGCACCAACCTCTGCAAAGACAGTGCGTTGATGTTGAGGGACAATCCGTGTAACTACTGCAGTGAAGCCTAGAGAGTCTAGGGGGAATTTTCACATTCCAAACCCATGGCGTAGTGCTGAGTGCGCCAACGATCTGCACAGGTGCCTCCTCGGGTGCTTTCTTCGAAACAATATTAGCTAATGAATCAAGGCGAGTGTTCACCTCCTTGAAACCCACTTCCTCCTGTGTCGTCATTGCTCGAGCTGCCACATTTGTTGCATTAGTGACAGCGGCTATAAGTCATCCCAACTGTGCCTCCATTGCTGGGGAGGCCCCACTGATCGTACCATACTCATAGCGTGCCTTCATTCTTCCCTCCTCAATCTCACGACCTATTTCATCGTCTGTGGGCATCTACGTTGATTCCTGATCTGAGTCATGGTGACTCTGCTGGTCCTGCATGAGTGGTGGATCAATTGGGCACGTTGTTGAGGGTCCCGCAGTGATCTCCGCCATACTAACTGGTTCCCGCCATTCTACTGGCCATTCATCGATAATCGCATTCAGATCATCATCGGACAATTTTTAGTGTGTTAGCAACCATTGCTTTGCGGGGTCATGCCATGCTTGCACATGAATAGCATGAGGCCCAATCACAAAGTGAGAAATTGACTTGTATTTTGTCACGTCTTCTTCAGATAAGCGAGGCACTCTCATCGTTGCTGCTTGGAGTGTCTCCCAATAGAGCCAAAACTGTATTGTGCATTCCTTAAGGCGCTCGGGTTCTTTCCCCCACCACAAATTTTAATAGCGAGCACCCTTACGGTATTTCGCGGCATCAACTTCCATTCCTTGGTAAGTGTCAGGCTCCTTCCATGCTACAAGCACGATCAAAATCAAGATCCAGTTGTACGTGAATGCGCCCTTCCCATCTTGGATGGAGCGGTGTCCTCTGCCAAGTGGTTCAACAAAAATAGTGGCCAGTTCATCTGTACGCCTTCCGCGCACTGCTCCGCACACTCACGACCCCCGAATTACACTGGTTGGGTCGATTCTTCCGGACCACTTGACAACACAATATCTTTGTTCTAGTGAGGACCTCCCTATCATTAATACTATCAATGCGGTACGCACGCTTTTGCGTTCCAATCCGTAGCACTGTACCAACCACATTTCCAACTTTTTATCATTCTCCTTCCCCCATAAATATTGCAAAGGGTCTGGCCCATCCTTCGGCAATCCAATGATCTCAGCAATTAAATCAACTGTGACTGTAATTGACCTGTCCAATGTTCTTTCATGGAAGCAGGACAGCAACTGCTTCACGCAAGCATTGACCTCATTCAATCACCCAAAGTGTGGCATCTTGATGAGTCCGAGCAATCTTGTGCTGGCCAACCCATGCACCCAATCTTGCGAAATCGGGTTTCCGCCAACTTGCATCCCCAACACATAAGGATCCATTGTAATTTCCTTGTATTCCATCATGTCGTGGTCGTCATATCTCATGCGCATCAATGTCGACACAATATCTGCAAAGCACTCCATTCCTGCTGGTAGCGCTGGCATCCGCACTGGGTATTTCTGGTTTTTAGTAGGCTTATGGGTCGGTATACCAGGCCGACATGGGGGAACATACCCATGGATATCCGCAGCAGATATCCCTGCCCAAGCAGTCGAATATACAATTACGTGGCTCAACTATCCCACCTCCGGTGCGAGATCCTCCCCAACAGTTGTGGATGATATTAGCTATCGTTTTCTCTGCAGGGACTCTGACTGCTGGCCCTCCCTCCGCTTATTGGTGATGAACGATGAACCAACTGGCATGCTGGCGAATTCTTCTTTAATGCTCACTGGCTGAGCTGGTGACCCTACACCACTGGAAACTTTGACCATTGGTTCACTCGGCATGCCGCACCAGGGCCCCTCTTGGCTCTATAGTTCCTCACCCTCCGACATTGAGCAACGTGCACAACTCGCTGCTAGCAAGCACACTCCACTTAACTCGGCAATTCGACTCAACAATGCAACACTGAACTATACTTCTCGCTCTGCACAATGATCCCTTCCGACCAGGGTCATCCCCTTCTAATAGTTCCGAATCAGTTCCTTAATTATCATTACCAAATCAAATCACTCATCATGACCAAACCATGCCTTAATTACCTAAATCTTCCGTCGATCCTATCAATCCAACAGTCGCATCCACCATTAATTCCAATCATTTCATCACGTGTCGCTAATTAACTGCCTTTAATTTCCTGCATTTATTGTTGATTTGACCAGGCCGTGGTCATGTAGATATCATGGCCTAGCTCCCATACTGCGAAGCAAGTCCTCCGACTTGCACATCCTATTCCTGCTGGTGCGCCATCCTGCCACCTAGCATCTTGGATTTATTATTATTATTTTTTCTTACCACAATGCGTTTAGGCATCGCGCTGCTCTGAGCCCGTCCTGTAGGGATTCAACCCACTACCATTCACCATCTTTGGGAGCATAACTCCATCTAACTGCTGCAGCTGTACTGTGCCTCCTGAAGTTATGCCACTGATGCGATAGGGACCGAGCTAATGCATCTGTAACTTCCTTGGATGATTCATGAACTTGTTGTCATACAACAACACCAAGTCACCTTGCTGAAACTATTTATTTTTTATATGGAGATCATGCCATGCTTTTCGTCGATCCTTTTCCACGCGCTGGTGAAAACCAACGATAAAGTGGTCTTCCTCAAGTTGTACCAGCTTCTCCAGTCGCTCTATCAATGCTGCCTCATCATTCATGTCTATCGTTTCCGCTATGCGTAGACTCAGAACACTGTACTCCATAGGAATAACTGCCTCTTGCCCATACACCAATTTGAAGGGTGTCTGTCTTGTCAATCTTTTACAAGTGGTGTGATATGCCCACAAGACTGCTGGAATCTTTAAATCCTAGTCATCACAGTTCTCATTACAAACCTTGGTTAGTGCATTCTCTAATACTTTGTTGAAAGCTTCCAACATGCCATTTTCCTGCGGATGATATGGCGTACTCTTCTTATGTTGTATCTGAAGCTCTGTTGTCAATGCACTGACGCTGTAATTAATGAAGTGACTCCCCTGATCACTCATCAATATCTTCGGGCAGCCAAACTAAGTGACAGTATTGTCGAACAAGAAACGCGTTGTTGTTGTAGCGGTGCAATCTACAACTGGTGCAGCCTCCGCCCATCTTGTCAAATAATTTTTTTTTGTGATTATGTATCGTGCACCAGTGCCCTTCCCATGTGGGTTGATAGGTCCCACAAAATACACTTCCCATTTATCAAATGGATGCAGTGTCACTCGAGGTATTAGCGGCATCTCATCCCTCCTGGAGGGCCTTCCGGTTCTTTGACAGACATCGCATGTCTGCGCATAATCCATTGTATCATTATGAAGAGTGGGCCACCAAATCCCTACGCGAAGCACCTTCCTGGCAGTCGCACGACTGCCATAGTGTCCACCAACCACTCCTACTTGTGCTTTCGACAATATCTACCCTTGCTCGTGAGGTAGGACACAACACCTCAAGATCTCGTCTGATCCTAGTTTGTACAACTGTCCTGCAATCAACTAGAAGTATGCAGCCTTGACCACTAACTGCTTCTTCTGACTGGTGGTAAACCCCTCTAGCGCAGTTCCTGTTGCCATAAAATGAATTATTTCATCGTAGTAGTCATCAGCTACTTCCACCCTGAATAGTTGCGCATTGGGAAACCCATATTCAATGTTGGTTGGTTCATCCCCTATCTCAATTCATGATAGATGATCTGGCCCAGCATTCAAGCAGCTTGGCTTCACAATCACCTCAAAATCAAACTCCTGAAAGAGAAGTAACCAGTGACATATATTCCCCCCAACACAGGATTATTGACTAGGTACTTCAAAGCAGAATGGTCTGTGAACATTTTGAAGTGACCCCCCAATTGGTAATGCCTAAAATTTTGCAGCACATATACCATCGCCAAGCCTTCCCGCTCGGTAGTGGTATAATTCCTCTTTGCAGATGAAAACTTCCGACTCGCAAAATCAATTGGGTGATCTAGATCTCCTTCCCCTGGTTGCACAAGCACCACTCCCAACGCAATCGATGATGCATCTACATGGACATGGAATTCCTTGCTCCAGTCTGGAAATACCAATATCAACGCTGAAGCGAGCTTAGACTTCAGTGTCTCGAAACTTACTTGACATTTAGGACTCCATAAAAATATCGCATCCTTCTTGAGCAACTTTTCCATAGGAGCCATGATCGCTGCATAACCCCTAATGAACTTGCGATAGTACCCGGTGTGTCCCAAAGTCACTCTTAACTGCTTGACATTGGTGGGTGGTATTAAGATCAAAATGAGCACAATCTTTGTTGGGTTGACCAACAATCCCTGCTTGCAAACAATGTGACCCAACAATATCCCAAATGGTGCACAGAAAATGCACTTCTTCAAGTTCAGCGATATTTGATGCTGTCGACAGCACTCCAACATCAGTCGCATGTTTTCCAAATGATTGCTGATCAAGCCATACACTGTCTAGTCATCCATGTAAACTTGCAAAAACTTCTAAATAAAATCCCTGAAGGTAGCAACAACAACTCGAGAGAATATCACAAGTGCGTTCTTCAGCCCAAATGGCATCACAGTGTACTGAAAACAACCCCATTCCGTCACAAATGTCATCTTGTGGCGATCCTCTTTTGCAATCCTGATCTGATTATAGCCAGAGAAACCGTCCGTGAAAGAATACATTTCCTGACCACCCACTCCTTCCAGCACCTCATTAGTGAAAGGTGTCGAAAAAGGATCATGCATGCATGCGTCATTTAGCTTCTGCAAGTCGACACAAATCTGGACTTCACCTGTCTTCTTATCCTACACCACCATGGGACTGATCCATTCCTATTCTTTGACCGGTTCAATGATGTCAGCATCCAGCATGCGATCAAGTTCAAATTTGACTCGTTCCTTATGTCACGGATTCAGGCGATATGGTTGCTGCCTAATTGGTTTTGCATCTGGCTTCAACGAGATCTTCATCTCCCCTAAATCCCCCAAGATTCCCTTCATCTCCAAAAAATTTGTAGGGAATAGATCTTGGAACTCATGTAGCAGGTCGATGACCTTCTCCATCATGTCTTCAGCCCAGTAATTGCCAAAATTGGCAAACTTTGGGTTCTCTTTTGTCCCAATGTTGACCTCCGGAGCTTCAGCGGCTGACTGATTGGATCTGTTGGCGCGTAAGGTGCTACAACATTGCGACTTCCTTTTGATTCCGAAATATTGAGGTTCTGCAGGTCATCACCATCCTCTGGCCAGCTGGTGATATTATAACATTCCATCATCATCTGCATCTTACAATGCGTATGTGGATCCACAGGATATGCCATTGGAACAACCTTCAGAAGAACATTGCGGATGAGCTGCAAAGCATTATGAACGTCTGGGTTGGCATCCGCGAAGCTGAAGGTATCATTAAAGCAAACTGTAAACTCTAACCCCGTGGTAATATCCCCTCACAACACATCTGAATCATACCATGATCGCGGAATTTCATCCAAAGTATGGATAAAAGCATGGACCCATTCATACCTTGGTCGCGAAGCCCACAGAGTCTAACATTCCATCAGATGACTGCCAGGGTCATTCTTCCCATCATACCTTCTAGTTTGATATATTTATGTGTCGCCAAAGTGAACCGTCATCAACCTTCAACAATGCGACCAACCAGTAATCGAATTCTTATGGGTCTCCCACCACTGTACTGGAGTAGCCTTCAGCGCCTCCTCCAATGCCAACAAATGCTACGGTTCTGACACCTTAGCTTCAAATGCGCCCATAAATTCAAACAATCCAGGTAGTCCTTCATACACCGGTAACTCAATAGTCTCAGTCACAATATGCCGCAACGATTGTGTGATCAACTCACACTTCCGAAACGATACCTCATGTAGGCGATTCTACCAATTCTCTAAAGCATCATCCGAATTAGAAGACGTAGAGCTAGAGCTGCGCCAACCAAGTTATCCACTAGTAGTCGGATGGATGTAATCTTCTGAAATATTATATGCATGATCCCATCCTCTTCCAACTTCATCCTTGACAGGTTCAACATATCATCGCCCTTCAGCCGGATCCAACGAAGCAATGATGCGGAGATCCTAGTTTTCAAAGGTCACCATCCACTTTTTAAAATTGATGACTGTTGCGCTGTCATTAGCCCATCCAATCCCCAACAACACAGGATAGGAGCTGCCACCTTCGACAACCTCAATGACATCAAAATACGCATATGTCTTCATCCCCTCAATATCCACAACAAGGTGCAAAACTCTCGCAATTGGTGTCACCATGGCCTGATTAGCCAATCGCAGCTGTACAGGAGACCAGCTTAGCGTTGGAATCCCCATCTTTTTCCATGCTTGCTTTGTCAATATGTTAACATCAGAGCCTAGATCCAGAATAACTGAATCAACATCATAATCCCCAATCTGGACATTCATGCGCATTTCTTTACATCCATGTTAGCTGGAGCTACCATGCTGTAGATTGTGTGCTTGAGGACTATACTACATTATTTTTTCCAGATCAGAGATCAGATGCCTTCAGAGGAGGCATACATTTTTGTTCAGATGGCCCCGAGTAGAGATATCAGTGGGGACAGATGGTTTATTTATGAGTCCAGACATGTACACATCATTGCCTATAGAGGCACCCTTACTTTCCAGGCTTTACATAAGCCCATTGAGATAGTTGCCTAGCCTTATCTTTGATTGAGAGTATAGAGTATTGTTGGTTGGCCACTTATTGCTCGGATTCAGTAGAGATCCAGTTTTACAGTCAGCTTCAGCAACAGGTATATGGTGCAGCAGGTATAGAATTTGATGTTTTATTGCTCATGTTGTTGATTAGACTTGTTTATATATGATAGTGCACTGACTTTGCAAATGGTGATTGATATGGTGATCTAGTTTTCATTATGATGTGTTATTGGGCCCTTGGTGATGTCAGTCCACCCCTTCCAGTAGACTCATGTCTATGCACACTAGATCATATCCCCTCTTATTGGTATAGACTTGATCATTTAGTCCCCCTAGGCAGCTGACTTTGGATCCACCTTCACTTTCTCCACCCATCTGACTCACTCATTGTGGTTTTTCCCGACTTGGAGTTTGATTTGTGACCTTGAGGATCCCCCTTCCCCACTGATCTTTGAGTATGCCATGATTCCCTGTCTTTTGTGCCTCGGCTCTTTAGTGTGTGAGATGCACTCTCAAACCTGGGATTTGCTCCTGTCAGTTGCCCCCGATGTTGCAATGCAGTATAGGAGTGTGTAGCCTCACCGGGTGTTCCCTATTGGTCATCGAAGCATGTATGCTCACCCCCATTACTTTGCAGTCTGAGCACCATGATTATATCTATTGAGATATGTATGTAGCCCAAAAGGGCCTTGATGTAAAAAAATAAATGAAGAAATGTAAAGCAAGCCAAAAAGGCTAATGTAAATGTAAAATCTAGCCAAAAAGGCTAATGTAAATGTAAAATCTAGCCAAAAAGGCTAAGTATGAATGTAATGTAAAATCCATGCAATGTGTTTGTAAACACACATGGAAATAGGTCAGCCGTACATATCAGTTTTGTAGTGGTTATTTTCTCACTTAGTCATGTGGGGCGAGGAGGTGAGAGGGAGTAAGGGACAAGCTCAAGATTGCCCCCTAGAGTCTCAAGTTACAGTTTTCCAAACACCCAGTTTGGAGGCTCTAGAAAAGATCCTCATGAGGTCTTCTTAAGGAACGAATGTGAGTTGTGAGGTATTTGTTAGATGACCAGTGGCGGTTTCCCTGCATTATACCCATTTGTGAGGCACTGCCCTTCCCTATGTTTTGTCGTGGTATGCTTATCTCAGTGGGCCCCACTTTCCCAATTCATCCAAAGGGTCACATGATCTTTGTCATTGTCATCCCTTATCCTTCACCTTGTTTTCCAAATCACCGAAATCAGTTAGGTGGTCAAGTCTATAGGTTGTGCATAGCAGTTTGAGTCTTTTGGATGTGGTGGGCCCACCTCACCAAGGGCCTCGTATTTTTGAGATATTATGTATTTTTTATCACCATATTGGCGTCATATTGTTTAGTAATGTACTAACATGTATAAGGAAGCCTATCACTTCATATTGCATACTTGGTCAGACTAGGTTGACTAGGCCAAAAATGGGCTCGAAAAATGTTGCGATCAAGATTTCAATTTTGGTTAATTATTATCTTCTCGGGTCCCATATGAGCCTCCAAGCATCATAATTTGAAAAGGTTGAGGAAGGAATGATATTTTTAATTATTATGGGTCATTATTGACCTGTTTTAATTAAAAATCATGGATTTTGGGCAAACAATTCCTAAGTGATGGATCGTGGTCGTTCAATTGACCATGTCTACTTTTTTTGGGGTCCACAATCGCATTGCAACAGACGGTTCGACAATCCAGGCATTATAAGTGGGTCAAAATCCCAATTTACACCTTGTTGTTGCAGCAACATCCCCCCCAAAATTTTGTAGATATTGGGGACCCTCCTTTCATTTTCCTAGAAAGTCTGCCTAAAAGAGTTAAGTCTTTTTTGAAAAACCTTTTTGAACTTAGTTTTGTTTCAACTGTGGAATCTGTTTTAAAATTGAAGTTTTTCTTCTAAGTCAAAACTCACAATTCTTTCCCAAAACTGCGGAAGAACTCAAATTTATCTCCCGAAATGATGGAAGAACTTGGGATGTTCACCCGCAGCTGCGAAAAAACTTAAAGTTTCTCCCCGAAACAGTGAAAGCACTTACATGTTCTTGGGACTTCGGAATAACTCAAATTTCTCTCCTGAAATGACGGAAACACTTGTAAAGTTTTTCCGCAATGGGAGTCCTTTCACCAAGTCCTTGGGCCATCCACTTTGCGGAAAAGACTTACCAAACTCCTTCGTCATTTGCAGAAGAACTTACCGAGTCTTTCCGCAACGGTGAAACGACTCAAGAAATTATGCCACAATAAAATTTTGGAAGAGTCAATTTTGGAAGAACTCACAAAGTCCTCCCGAAACGTCGGAATAACTCACGATCTTGCGCTGCAAAAGTCTCTTAGCTCGATGACTCTGGAAAAACTCACCAAACCTTTCCGCCAAAGCGGAGCGTCTCTCTCATCTCTCCCACAATAAGCGTATGCCTCTCCAAGTCTCTCTCCCTTCGAGAGGAACTCATGAGTTCTGGCCGCAACTACGGACGAAACTCATGAGTCCTTGCCGCAATTGGCGGTCACGCTTAAATGCAAAATAGGTTTGAAAAGACCGCACCGTACGAATAATAAACCCCGTTTTAATGTCGCCACCTACCCAATTAAATGCCTGCACGTATCAAGCTTTATATAAGGGCGGTGGGGGTTTATTGTCCCCATTGTTAGTTTTTTATTTGAAGAATGCCGTTTGGGAGATTGCGTCGTTTCGCTCCAGCTCAGCGCATTCACCACCATGTCAACCTCGCTCCACCACTATTTCGTCTCCAGGTAGGTGTTTTTACTGTTATCTTTGTCTTATCTATATGTTGAGGCTTTCTTGGGTGTTTTTCGTTTCATTACGTGGCCGGTAGGCACTCGTAGCAATGTATCCTTTTAAAGAGTTTACGGCCACTGTGGCCCCACAAAATTCTCATTGCTGATAGCTAGGAGTCATAACCATGCCAGTCATTCCCAGTTGGCCCTTTGTCTCTGAGTTGTTCGAACTTGGTTATTTCCACCGACCGCATTTATGTCGTGCTCCTACCCAGATTTACTCAAATCCAATTTTTTATGCCAGCTGCATGCCGCTTCTCAAATACTATTGAATAAGAAGCAGCATCAGTAATCACTGGTTGGGATACTTAACTGCTCGCTTGTTTGGTTCAGATACCGATTGTTGAAAACGGCTTCGTTATATGTTTTTGGTTTCCTCATAGGATTTCCCAATCCAAGACAGCCTACCATTAGCCGTTAGAAGTGCCTATGATGAAGGACATCCTATCTCCTAAGACTAGGAGGGAAGTGGGTTTTACACGTCGTATGCCTACCTTCTCGAAAGCATTTCAAAAGTTCTTAACCAGGCATTGTCCCCCCAGAACGATCAAGTATGAGGACCATATTTTGTTTTCTTGGACAATCTATGTTTGGTTTGCTCCCCTAGCATGCAGCCTTATAATTTTGTTTATATTTATCATCAGCATGCTAAAACTGTCTTGATCTATGTTACACTCTCATAATGTGTTACAATTTTATATTCATTCAAATATGGTTGCTGACAGGGATGAGCCACGATGCCAAAAGGTGGTAGAAAGAAAGCTAAAATGATGGAGTCAGAGCCAGTGCAACCAAGGACTGAAACTCTTTTTCAAGACACTAAGTGTACCACCGGAATTCCTCCTGAGGTCTAGTGGGGAGATGTTTACCAGATGATCAGAGACCAAGATATCCTAGACGTGTTATTATAAGAAGAGAAAATCTACCTCAACATCAAAACTTCCGGCATAGCCAGGGATTCTACTCGCCCTGAATTGTTCCCGTGCTCTAAAGTGATCGGGTGGATATTGGAACATGCCAACCCACAAACAAGAGTGTTGCATGACAACAAGGGATAACCTTTCACTTCATTCCATCCATCTTATATTGCAGCAGCCTACAAATTCTCACGTCCCCAACAAGCTCTAAACGACGAATGGTTGGGACAGATGAATAATCTCGAGATGGCTAAGAGGCTATTGGTCACAGGCAAACAGCTGAGGAAGGGAGATAATGATGAATATGATGTTCAGAGCCTAAGACGTCATTTTAGGTTAATTTCCCTAATGTTATGCAGAATTTTCGGTATGCTTGATGGCACTGTATATCGGATACAGTGGGCTCCCATAATCCACTTCATAGCATTCAAAGGAACAATGTTTGATTGGGCTACTATTCTCTCGGATAGTTTGGAATCCATGGTGGCTGCAGCTAGAGAAGGTTTGGCTTTAAAAAAGTCAGAAATTTACATGTCTTCATATCTTATTGATTGCATTTAGGCCAATCTCTCTTTCCCCAGGCTAGGTTGCACATGGGATCAGGCCAACACCCTGGTATACACTACCTATAAAATAATGTGGGCTCAAAATTACAGAGCAAACTACAAGATCATCTGCAAAGAGTACATCATGCCTCTGTATGAGAAGATGTTCAAGGAAGAGCCCAATTGCCTGTCAGAAAATGCCATGGAAGTCCTTTAAAATTATGGCGATTTTTACTTCTCATAACAGGGCACTTACATTAAGATGTTTGGAGGTACCAAAGCACCATACATTTTTCCAAAATACGCTATTGATTATGTAGTCCTGAAGGAAGCAATCAGGCAAGTTTTCCTTGATGGAATAGGAGGAGTGCTTAACAAGCAGCATA
Source organism: Larix kaempferi (assembly GCA_027924585.1). Lineage (NCBI taxonomy): Eukaryota > Viridiplantae > Streptophyta > Pinopsida > Pinales > Pinaceae > Larix > Larix kaempferi. The sequence continues at coordinate 4,795,085 of BSBM01000241.1, read as the reverse complement.
ATGCTTCCTTCCCTCCTTTTCCTTTCTGCATAGGAGCCTATAAATTCTCAGGGGTTGCAACAGCCGAGGAGTACATTCAAGAGATGAAAGCTTTCCACTTTGGTGAGGTAATCTTCCATAGAAATGACAGGCGGAGCAAGGTTGCCGAGCATTGCAAGGAGGTATATGCTCATTTTGAGTATGCCCATTACTATGATGCAGAGGAAGAAGTGTTCAAAGGCATTAGCAACATGACTGAGTTGCATATTTGTCGTCATGGCAGTGGAACTAGCTCTGGCTCTGACACAACCCGAGAAGCCAGTCTGCAGAAAGAAAGGGAAGCAGCTGAGGCCCTGGCCCGTGAAGAACAAAGATTGAAAGAAGAAGCAAGAATGCAACAGGAAGCTAAAGATGAAAGATTGCAGAGAGAAGATGAAGAAGAAAGATTGCAGAGAGAAGCTGAGGAGGCAAGGCAACAGAAGGAAGAAGAGGAACGAGAGCAGAGGGAGGCATTTGAAAATTAGCAGTGGGCTGAAGAAGAAGAAAGAAGGTATAAATCTGAAGAGGGACAAAAGGTGGAAGAAGAGATTAAGACCAATGAAGATTCCCAGGAGGGTGGATGCGGCACCCAAGATATGGAAATAGACACATCTCAGGTAGTGTAGACCCCACCCACAGGGACAGAAGTCCATGTAAGAGATCTCCCAATCATCCCTTACAACCCATCTGAAGATCATAGTGTGTCCTGATGGGATGAATTTGTGTATTATAAGAAGAGGAAGGCGGTGGACTTGAAGTCGGAAGAGAGGATAAAGCGACTCTTCCAAGAAGATATTGTCACCCAGCGGGAGACCACGGTTATGCAAAATACAAATAAGGCTCCCATAGCCATGGCATCCGCCGTTGTGTTAGCAACAAAAGCAACAAAGGATAATGTGGTCGATATGGCCAGAGAATTTGAGTCAGCAAAGAGGAGAGCTCACATGCTGCAACATACTGTCGCTAATGAGCAGGCTTACAGGGATCTTGTAGTGAATAAATATAATCGCCTGTCTGTTTATCACAAGGAGTTGTCAGATAAGTATCACCATCTAGAAGAAAAAAAGGAGCACCTGGAAATCCAGATGATGGTTCTAGAAGCAGAAAAGAATGATTATGAAGCTAGAGTTTTTTATCTGGAAGCAGATAAGCAGGCAATGGTTGAGCAGTTAGAGCAGGCAGAAAGCATAGCGATAGATATGTCTCCCTTTCATGAGCTGTCCTGTGACATTTTGAGACAAATGCATGCCACATAGGAACTAATTACTGAGGAGGTGTGCAGGCTCAAGACCATGATGGTTAAGTTGAAAGAAGTCAATGCAGAAGCCATTAGGATTAAAGGAAAATACACTCGGGTTAAAGCAAACATCCTGAGCCAGATGGAATGGAGAGAAGGGAAGGTTTATTTCCCTAGGCATCTCCCATTCAAATCTGTAGATGATTTTAAGGAAGATGTAGCCCTTATGGAGTTTTGCAGGAATTGTGGCCTCAAGCTGATGGCTAAGATCCATGAAATAATTGAGAAAGGTAACAGCCTGTATAAAAAGATCCATGAAGTGCATGAAAAATGCAAGCTGATTTTTCCTCATTCCCTCGATGAGTTTCCAAGCAAAGAGCAGCGTTTGTCAGACTTGAAGGAAGAGATGGGCATTCAAATAGACTATGTAAAGAAGATTGATGTCCTGGCCACTGATGATCTCTATCACTATATTGGGTTGTCATCAGTATACAGTCATTTGCTTAAAAAGATGCACCAAGCAGCAATTGCAGAAATTCATGGTATTGAAGCAGAGCTTGGTAAGCATGTGACTTCCCATAATATCTTGCTCCCTTCACCAGCAAATGTGGTTGTCAGGGACACTGGTATCTAGTTTAGTTATATTGCAGAAGAGGAAAAGAAAGCAGCAGCAGTAGCAGTAGCAGCTAGCACAAGCACTTCATTCCCAGCAGAAGTGCCACCCCAAGGATGAACACACTAGTCATAATGCGTTGTTCTTATTTTGATTTTCTTTCCCTATGTTTAGAGGTAGAGTCATTAGGAAACCTGTCCTTTTCTATTTTTGAGAAAATTTCTATTTTGGGAAAAGGACCATGAATTCTTTATTTCTGGGAAAAGTATTTAAAGGACAAGTGTCAAAGCCAGGTGGCAGCCCAAGAGGCATTTTGTAAAGATATAAATAGAGGCTTAGGGAATAGTGTTAAGGAATTTTGACAGGGAAATGAATTTTCTCAAGCTTGAACGAACTATTTTGCACTTGCTTCTAGAAAGTGAATTTGCCTAAAATGAGCCTGGAGAGGACGTATTTTGCCTGGGAATGTGTGTACGATGTCTGTTGGATTCTTCTGGTGACATTTATACCTATTATAGTGAAATCTTTCTCTGCTGTTCGAATTATTTCTGTGCAATGAATGATTTTACTATGCTTTGTGCAATTATGTTTCTCTCATATGAGTAATAGACTGCTTTCACATGTATTAAAAGCTATCTTTTATATTCTTACTTTCTTGTTGTAGATGTATATTTATGATTTAATGGTTATCTGTTGATCTTCAGATGCTTTTTTCAGCATATTACTCATACTCATAGTTTTGCTCCTTGCAGGGATAGATTAGATTTATTTCAGTTTTAGACATAGATTTGTTTCAAGTTCTGCATTTAGATTAAGTTAGCTTAGGCACTTGCATATCATTTTAGCCATAAAATAAAAAAGAATGGTGGATCGGGCCATAACCAGTGTAATTGAAGCAAATCTCCAAATCTGACGGTTGCCGGAATCGCTAACCGGACGGATTCCCCATACCAAACGGTGGACAATCTAATTGGGATAGTCTACCGAGGAGAATCCCTTTCTGCTTGATGCTGCGATCTGCGGGGCATCAACAGTTTTTGGTGCTAGAAGGAGGGCCTAATGTGCATGGCTAATAAAGGAAAATTTCCAACTGTAAAAAATGTTAATGAACAACCGCTTAAAACAGGAATTTTAGATAGCCCAAATCTTGAAGTAGCAAATCAAGAAAACCCAATCTCTGATTCTGAACCTCAAGAAGTATTGTATGCTGTGCCTTTTGCAGAAATAGAATATTTAAGGAGACATACACGATCTTATGTTAGACAACTAGGTGGTTTAAATGCAATAAATTTCTTCCCTAGGAAAAGTACTCCTAGAAAAGAACGACAGTACACCCGTGATTCGATTCTTGTGCAGAATTTTGAAGAACTTGTGAATTTAACCTTGGAAGAAATTGCAGAACCCCTGAACAAAGTCGATCTTGAAAACCCAGAAAATCTTTTAGATCCAGAAAATATTGGAGAACTTGTTACTCCAAAGAACACTCCATTGAATTCACCACACAATTCTCCACCTAATTCTCCACATAGATCCATGGCTGTACCTGCTTGGAGAGAAAGGGGAGCATTGAATCTAGCTGGGCCATTTCACAATCTGCCTAAACATCCAAAGAAAGTCTTGCCTAAATTCGACCCAGGAAAAGCCATTTCTGCTGAAGATCATCTCAAGAGTTTTTATTTAGCCCCGAATATTTTAAATGTACAGCATGAAGATGTAGTTTGTAGGCTTTTTCCATAGACATTTGAGCCGAAAGTTTCTTCCTGGTATTTTAGCTTACAACCTAGCTCGATTTCTAGCTGGGATGAATTTGAAACATGTTTCTTAAAGAAGTATGGAAATCAAAAGACTGTAGCTACACTCATGAAAGAATTATTGTCCATGAGAATGGAAAAGAAAGAAAAGGTTCAAGACTTCAACCAAAGGTTCACAACACTCTTAAATAATTTCAGTGAAGCAAATAAACCAACAGAGGAATCTCTGGTTGAATATTATACAATAGCTCTTGAAGGGCCCATAGCAATGTTTGTTAAAAGATCTAAGAAAACCACCCTGATAGAAAATTTTGAAGAAGCTAGAAAGGTGGAAGAAGAAGCAGACAACATTGCTAAACGTGCCTTAGATGCAGAGACAAAACCAACAGCTAGTAAAAAAACCTTGTTGCTCACCAGAAATAAAGAAGAGTCATCAGCATACATGGAGAACGTAGTTAAGATGATGCAGAAGTTGTCCAATAAAATTGTATATCTCGAGAAAGATAAAGCTGCTAGTACATCTAGGAAACCTTTCAAGCCATTCTACAAGAAGAGAGAAGACAACAATCAACCTCATCCACCTATGAACACTTCCCCTATTTTAAATCTCAATGAAATAGGGATGGAAAACTTCTGCACCTTTCATCAAGAACCGCACTCGGAAAAGAGTTGCCCACAATGGATTAACTCTATGAGTTTAGTCATGAACCAAATGCTGGATTCACAGATTCCAGATCAAGGCGATCCTCCAGAGGAATCAAGCCCTGAGATAGAGGAACCATCTCCAGACACCATTATGGTGATATGGGATTGGGTACCTTTAACTGAATTGGTAGAAGAAGATCCCATGGAAAGCTTACTCTCTACTGTAAACATTAATAGTCGCAGTAAAGGTCCCATTACAGATCCTGTGCCGAGCTCGACTATTCCCAAGCCTAAAATTTCAAAAGAACTACCTAGAAGACATATAACAATCATTCCACCGCAACCTAAAGCTAACCCAACAGTGGTCAAGCAGCCAAGCATTAACACCACAGTTCAACAACCGAAGGTCACGATGAATAAGATAGACCATCCATCTAGAATTGTAAAAGTATCTGATATAGGATATGACATTATTGAATATATAAAGAAAGTAAAAGAAAATATATCAATATTCGATATGTGCAGTTTGCCTTAGCAACGAGACAAGTTGTTGCACGCTCTTCAATCCAAGCCTAGCACTCCATTAACAAATACTCAAGAAGATCCTGAAATTAATGAGGCTAGTATCGGCGGGAAATCCAAATCTCAGACGTTGCCATTTCTTTTAACTTTTGAAATTTTCAATCACAATGTTCACAATTGTCTGGTAGATTCCAGAGCATCTTCAAATGTCATGCCACTGTCAATTTGTAAAAAAATTAATGAGAAACCAATTCCATCTCCTACCCAAATTATTCAGTTAGATAGGACTGCTGTCAAAGTTATTAGGGAAATGAAAGATGTCCTCCTTAGGTTGTCAGCAGATTCTAGAGTCTGTCATTTCATTGACATAATGGTAGTTGATATTCCTGAAGCTTATGGTTTGATCCTAAGTAGAGACTGGTCCACAAAGTTGAACGGTTACTTTGCAACTGATTGGTCTCATTTGTGGTTGCCTTATCAAAACAAACATAATCAGATCAAGGTCCTGAGAGAATCGCACATGAAACAAAATGTGACCCAACTAGAAGGAAAGAATGAGGCTGTAGCCTTCTCATCCTCAGTTTTGGGAAATTATTTCTTAGAAATTTATACGGGTAATTATCAGTCTGAAACTGTTAGCCATGATTCAGATAAATGTTAAAATTCAAGATGCTAAGACAGAAAATAGCAGCATTACATTCCATTTCACAATAATAGCATATACAGGATCACTGAAGAAACAACAAGCATAGCATAAACACAAGAGACAGAGATTTATCCTGGGAAACCCTCATGGGGTAGAAAACCCAGCAAAGCTTCCTCAATATAGATGACCAGCAATATACAAAGATGAAACCCTGAGACATGATCTCCTCCTCCACAATAGCAGACCTCTCCTCCACAAGTGCGTTATCCTCAAGTGAGTGAATGTGTATAATGAGGAACACACCTCCTCTATTTATACACTACTCTGATATGTATTTTACACAAGTACATGTAGGCTCGTATTTAACCATTAGGTTAAATACCCCATTATAACTGACTGGGCCGACCCCTCTAGGGTGGTCTAATAACCCTTTGACCCACATAACACATACAGGGCCGACCCCCACTAGGGAAGTCTAATAACCCAAGTTACCACATTCCGACGGAGGAATAAACATCTCCGGATATACAATAAGATCTTCACGGAGGAATGAATCATCTCCGGAATAATAAAGTACAAATATAATATTCTTTGAAGTTACAATATCTCAACACTCCTCCTTAACGAGAAGGATATTATAACAGCATCTGCACGAGCAAGGAGTCATCAACATCATACATGATACATCTATAAATCATTGGAAGCTTTCTCAACATCATCAGTAACTCAACCAGTTACTGGAATATCTTCAATACTGGAACATCAACATCTTCAGTACTGAGTCTTTATCTTCTGCAGCACTCAAACAGCTACAGCAACATCAATATCTGAATCCTCACGATTGTCAGCATCGCCATCACACGATCATCAGCATCGTCATCACATTATCAACAGCATCGTCATCTCACGATCATCAGCATCGTCATATCATCTCGATCTACAGCATCTGGATCATCTCGATCTACAGCATCTGGATCATCACGATCTACAACATCTGGATCATCTCGATCTACAACATCTGGATCATCTCGATCTATAACATCTGGATCATCTCGATCTACAGCATCTGGATCATCTCATCTACAGCATCTGGATCATCTCGATCTACAACATCTGGATCATCTCGATCTACAGCATCTGGATCATCTCGATCTACACCATCTGGATCATCTCGATCTACAGCATCTGGATCATCACGATCTACAGCATCTGGATCATCTCGATCTACAACATCTGGATCATCTCGATCTACAACATCTGGATCATCTCGATCTACAACATAAGAATCCTCAACCATACAAGTACATTAATCAATACATGTATCATCAAAAGTATGTATTCTCATCAATACATCTATCATCAAAACATGTATTCTTACTAATACATATATCATCAAAAGCATGTATTCTCACTAATACATCTATCATCAAAAGCATGTATTCTCACTAATACATCTATCATCAAAAGCATGTATTCTCACTAATACATCTATCAATACAAGTATCCACACTGATACAAGTATACACAACAGCAGCATACCCTGCAACACACATGATCCAATTACGGGATGGTCAATCCCTCTCACTTTAGGACATAGGTCCAAGGATGATACAATCCTGATCCACTTATGGGATGATCAATCCCTCTCAATTTAAGACATCTCTCATGTCTATGGATGATGCAATCCAGATCAACTTACAGGATGATCAATCCTTATCCTTTTAAGACACCTCACCATGTCTAAGGATGATGCAATCCCGAATCAACTTACAGGATGATTAGTCCTTATCACTTTAAGACACCTTACCATGTCTAGGGACGATGCAATCCCAATCTACTTACAATATGATTAGTCCTTATCACTTTAAGACACCTCACCATGTCTAGGGATGATGCAATCCCAATCTACTTACAGGATGATTAGTCCTTATCAGTTTAAGACACCTCACCATGTCTAGGGACGATGCAATCCCAATCTACTTACAGGATGATTAGTCCTTATCACTTTAAGACACATCACCATGTCTAGGGACGATGCAATCCCAATCTACTTACAGGATGATTAGTCCTTATCACTTTAAGACACTTCACCATGTCTAGGGACGATGCAATCCCAATCTACTTACAGGAGGATTAGTCCTTATCACTTTAAGACACCTCACCATGTCTAGGGACGATGCAATCCCAATCTACTTACAGGATGATTAGTCCTTATCACTTTAAGACAAGTCTCATGTCTAGGGACGATGCAATCCCATCACGTACATTTTGAACCCAGTTCATGGACGATGCAGTCCTCACGTACATTTTGAACCCAGTTCATGGACGATGCAGTCCTCACGTACATTTTGAACCCAGTTCATGGACGATGCAGTCCTCACGTACATTTTGAACCCAGTTCATGGACGATGCAGTCCTCACGTACATTTTGAACCCAGTTCATGGACGATGCAGTCCTCACGTACATTTTGAACCCAGTTCATGGACGATGAGGTCCTCACGTACATTTTGAACCCAGTTCATGGACGATGCAGTCCTCACGTACATTTTGAACCCAGTTCATGGACGATGCAGTCCTCACGTACATTTTGAACCCAGTTCATGGACGATGCAGTCCTCACGTACATTTTGAACCCAGTTCATGGACGATGCAGTCCTCACGTACATTTTGAACCCAGTTCATGGACGATGCAGTCCTCACGTACATTTTGAACCCAGTTCATGGACGATGCAGTCCTCACGTACATTTTGAACCCAGTTCATGGACGATGCAGTCCTCACGTACATTTTGAACCCAGTTCATGGACGATGCAGTCCTCACGTACATTTTGAACCCAGTTCATGGACGATGCAGTCCTCACGTACATTTTGAACCCAGTTCATGGACGATGCAGTCCTCACGTACATTTTGAACCCAGTTCATGGACGATGCAGTCCTCACGTACATTTTGAACCCAGTTCATGGACGATGCAGTCCTCACGTACATTTTGAACCCAGTTCATGGACGATGCAGTCCTCACGTACATTTTGAACCCAGTTCATGGACGATGCAGTCCTCACGTACATTTTGAACCCAGTTCATGGACGATGCAGTCCTCACGTACATTTTGAACTAGTGGTTCCGGGATGATGCAATCCCCATCACTTTATTCTCGAAGACCATACGTCTACGGATCAATTCAGGGACCAAGGTCCGGGGATGATACAATCCCCACTTCTCGGAGACCTTACGTCTACAGCTCTCTTTAGGAATGAAAGTCCAGGGATGATCCAATCCCCTCAACTGTCCACTAAGGACTTCATTCTCGGAGACCTCACGTCTACGGCTCTCTTTAGGACTGAAAGTCCAGGGATGATCCAATCCCTTCAACTGTCCACTAAGGACTTCATTCTCGGAGACCTCACGTCTACGGCTCTCTTTAGGACTGAAAGTCCAGGGATGATCCAATCCCCTTAACTGTCCACTAAGGACTTCATTCTCGGAGACCTTACGTCTACGGCTCTCTTTAGGACTGAAAGTCCAGGGATGATCCAATCCCCTTAACTGTCCACTAAGGACTTCATTCTCGGAGACCTTACGTCTACGGCTCTCTTTAGGACTGAAAGTCCAGGGATGATCCAATCCCTTTTCTTTCTCGGAGACACCTGTCTACGGCTCACTTTAGAACAAGTGTTCAAGGATGATACAATCCCCACATGTATTCTCATCAATATACTATCGATCTTGGGAACCCATACAGAACCTGATTCACACTTCTTCTTTAATTGCACCATTAAGAGAATGGTCTTATCTAGCCACTTGGAGCAAACATCTCATCATGATTCTCTTCATCTTTCTAAGAGAATCTTCTAGCCACAAGCCTTCTATATTTTGTTTGATTTGTAAATCTTCTTGTTGAACATCCATCACTTGTTCGGTGTTCATTATTCTTCATGATCTTTCCTACAAAACAAAATTAAGTACATGATTAGTAATCCTTCATAATCATGAAATCATGATAACCTATTATGCATACAGATATCATTTATATAGTTATGAAACTATCTTGACCAATACTTTGGCACAACACTTTCCCATATCCTGTATGCATACAGTGGCTATCTAGATGCCTTCCATCTCTACCAGAACATACTATCGAGAGTGTGCACAGCTCTTAGCATGTCAGCAAAGAGGTTTCATTCTAGACAAGCAACAATGGAATGTTTGTCCAACTTACCAATCATATGCATATTAGTAGTATAATGTTCAATGCTCTATGAATGTTTGCACTCAGCATGATATGTTCTAGGAATACAAATATGCATACAAGAAATATCATTTACTATTTCAAATAACAACTCAAATACTTATCTTTTATGTTTGTGTGGTTGCCTCCCGCTTGATCTTCTATATGTCCTTTGAACTTCTATTCATTCTGTACCACTGTGCATGCTCAAGTGTGCACTAGTGTCATCCTCATGATCTCATACACAAACATTCATTCATTAGTATATTCTCAAAACATTCTAATTCTAAATAATCTTGAATATGTATAGTCATGATCATTAGTATTCAGGGTTTCAAGTAAGTCTTCTTTTACTCATGCATATTCTTGTTTGATCATAGTACTCTTCTGGTTAATTAAATCATGCATAAACCCTTGATTACTAACTTTATGAATAAGCATAACCAATCATATCAAGTATACTTATATAAGGGATCCTAACACAAGGTAAGATTCATGGGAAACATACCTGGATTAGTATACCTACTTGGTTATGTACAACATACCTAAACAATCTCTTCAATGATTTAGAGATCCTGAGCTAGAACCTGCATGTCTCATAGGTTAAGCATAATATAACAAAGTCATACATACCTCGTAAGTAGAACAAATATTATGGATGAGTCTTTGTCTTCATGTTTTCATGGTCATGGAACCTGATTTGTCTTTTGTGATGTACCTGTATCTTGTTAGCAGACAACATCAACCTCACACAACATCATAATGCATTAGTACAATCATAAGTGTCAACACCCTAACCAATGAATATCTTCTATCATGCATTCATAATTTTGTTAAGGTTATACGACAAATCTAAAATCAAAATTGTACTAACTGTAATAACCTGAAGACAAACATACCATAAACTTAATCATGGACAAATATCGAAACATACCTCAATGAGTCATACCTGTCGAGATCGCTTGTATTCTTCTTATGTAAGCCCTTATCCTCATCTCCCTCTGAGACAGGAACTTCTTCACTTATGCAGGTGACCAATCCATCTTCTTCTAGGATTAACCCAATCCACTTGATTTGCAAGAACTGGACCTTGATGAGCTGATCAAACTGGTATATTCAGAATTTGAAAACTGCAAAGTTTTACTCCTTAATTTTGCCTTTGAAACTTTCGGATTCACTGGACGTGACCCTGAACTGGGGTTTGATGAAGCCCACTCTTTTTCCCCATCAAAAGGTTTGATCCAAAGCTCTAAGCTTCTATTTTTCTGAGGAGCTTCCAGCCGTGGTCACAGATTTCAAAAATTCCCATTTTTACAGAAGCCCTAATTTTCCACTTTTCTGATCAAAGTCCCGAACTAGGGTCTAATCAAGCCCGGCCTTCTGCCCAACCAAAAATTCTGATCTTGGTCTCTAAATTTCTATTTTGATGAGTAGCATCCAGCCGTGGTCTCCGATTACAAAAATTCCAACTTTCTTCAAAGCCCTAAATTCCGGAAGCCATGAATGAAGGTACCAAAAAATAATTCTGTTTTGACAGAAATATGTACCTGATTGTTTCTGGTGTAACTCCGAAATTTTTGATCCACAGGGTCTGAAAAAGTTTTTTGAGATAGCCTGACCTGTTAGCTTTCCATCCTGACAGGTCTGACCTCAATTGGATGTTCTGAGAGAGAGTTATGCCAAATGTCGCAACGTGACCTGTTTTGGGAAAATACAGGAGAGCGAACTTGTACGGCGTGCCACGTGTCACTGTTTGACCTTCGGCCTCTGAAAAAGTTTTCTGAGATAGCTCGGCCTGTTATTTTTCCATCTTGACAGGTCTAACCTCAATTGGATTCTCTGAGAGAGATTTATGCCAAGTGTCGCAACATGACCTGTTTATGGGATAATACAGGAGAGCGAACTTGTACGGCGTGCCACGTGTCACTGATTCAACTTCGGCCCCTGAAAAAGTTTTCTGAGATAGTACAGTCTGTGTACTACCTGTCACTTTTCACGGAATTTCATTTGGAGCTTCCTATCCCAAGTTATGACCTTTTTCCCAAGGTCACCTGATTTTGACTCAGATCTGGAAGAGGCAGAAACCCTATATTGTACAGATCATAAATCACAAAGTACAACGAATTAGAGGTTGTCCTTTGGACACAAGGTACCTGGAGATTTTAGCTTCATCCTGTAACAATTTCAGATCTGAAAACTTCGCCAAAACGGATTTATAGCGAAAGTGCTACGATGACTGGTTTTTGCTATGTAAAACCCTAACCTTCAAATTGTCGTAAGTAAAGCAAGTGTCTTTAGTGCCATACCTTGTGTTCCTTCAGGTTAGCTCTGATACCATGTTAAAATTCAAGATGCTAAGACAGAAAATAGCAGCATTACATTCCATTTCACAATAATAGCATATACAGGATCACTGAAGAAACAACAAGCATAGCATAAACACAAGAGACAGAGATTTATCCTGGGAAACCCTCATGGGGTAGAAAACCCAGCAAAGCTTCCTCAATATAGATGACCAGCAATATACAAAGATGAAACCCTGAGACATGATCTCCTCCTCCACAATAGCAGACCTCTCCTCCACAAGTGCGTTATCCTCAAGTGAGTGAATGTGTATAATGAGGAACACACCTCCTCTATTTATACACTACTCTGATATGTATTTTACACAAGTACATGTAGGCTCGTATTTAACCATTAGGTTAAATACCCCATTATAACTGACTGGGCCGACCCCTCTAGGGTGGTCTAATAACCCTTTGACCCACATAACACATACAGGGCCGACCCCCACTAGGGAAGTCTAATAACCCAAGTTACCACATTCCGACGGAGGAATAAACATCTCCGGATATACAATAAGATCTTCACGGAGGAATGAATCATCTCCGGAATAATAAAGTACAAATATAATATTCTTTGAAGTTACAATATCTCAACAATAAACAGTCCGATCTCCTTTATTTTTCTCGTTCTGATGATGTTGACTGTAATATAGTTAGTTTAGTCACTAACTTAGATCATAAAGATACTAACTTAGTTAGATCAAACGATTTGTTTTGGACATTATACTTTGATGGTTCTAAAACTTTGGAAGGATCCGGCGCCGGTTGTGTTCTGATGAATTCGGAAATAAATAAGTATTTTTTGTCCTGTAGGTTAGAATTTGATTGTACTAACAACACTGCTGAATATGAATCTTTGGTACACGGATTACAGAAGGCCATAGGTTTAAATGTTAAATACCTAAAGGTTTTTGGTGAATCAGAAATAGTTGTGAGACAGGTAAGAGATACCATTCACTGTCTCTCACCTCATTTGAAAGGTTATCAGGTTGAGGTATGGGATTTAATTATGCATTTTGATGCTTTCAATATAAAGTCTATTCCTATATTGCAGAATTCTGCAGTTGATTTGTTAGCAAAATCCGCTTCCAGATTGGTGCCAACTAATAACAAGTGCTCAATTGAATTAATTTTCAGGCCTTCTGTCCCTAACAATATCACAAACTTCAGGGTCTTTGATGATGATGAATAGATTATCAGTTTTTTAATGAATGAAGACATTTTCCAAGGATCTGTGATAGATGAAGAAGAACACGATTGTAATTTACAAAAGAAGGATGTAGCTAAAGGAAATTTCATCCCCAAAGGGGTAAGATCACTCGAAATGTTGTTTGATCTTCAAAGTAAGTTCAAAAGGCCAGCGAATACCAAGACCAATAGTTCATCAATGCAGCATGAGTTAGTTAATTTGGGCATCGAGGCTGAACCGAAGTTTGTCAACCTTGGCAAATGTTGTTCACCGGGCGAAAGAGATAGGTTCATCAAAATATTTCGACAATATAAGGATGTTTTTGCATGGACTTATGAGGATCTGAAAACATATGACGTCCACATTATTCAGCATGTCATACCAATGAATGTGGGTGTCAAGCCATTTCAGTAACAATTAAGAAGGATGCATCCTACACTGGAACCTCTCATTCAAAAGGAATTGAAGAACCTACTGGACGCTAAAAAAATCTTTAAGGTTCGGCATTTTGAGTGGGTTGCTAACTTAGTTCCCATGAGAAAGAAGTCAGGACAGATAAGACTATGTGTTGACTTCAGAAATTTAAACATAGCTTCAGATAAAGACAAATATCCCGTCCCTTCAATGGAACAAATTCTTCAAATGGTGTCAGGATCTGAGATATTTTCCCTTCTCGATGGTTTCTCTGGCTACAATCAAGTATTAGTAGCCAAAGAAGATCATCTTAAGACTACTTTCCGGACTAAGTGGGGAACTTTCGCATATAGAAGGATGCCATTTGGCCTGATAAACGCAGGAGCTACATTCCAGCCAGCAATGGATATCGCCTTCTGAGGATTGGGTGGCCATTGTGTTGTTGTCTATCTAGATGATGTGACATTTTTTTTGAAGAAAAGGGAAGACCATGTTGCTCATTTGAAGCATATTTTTTATCGTTGTCGGAAATATGGTATCTCATTGAATCCCAAGAAGAGTGCGTTTGTTGTTCTCGAAGGTAAACTATTGGGCCAGATCATTTCCAAAAGAGGAGTATCAATAGATCAGGAAAGAGTACAAGCTATCAATAGAATTCCAATGCCTCATAACAAGAAATCCATGCAGTCCTTTATGGGCACTATCAATTTCATCCGAAAGTTTGTTCCAGATTTCGCGCAAATTGTTAAACCTTTACAGCAAATGGTCAAGCAAAGCATACAGCTCAAGTGGACAGACATAGAAAAGGATGCGTTCAGAGACATTAAGGTATCCATAGCTAAAGCTCCTTCCTTAAGGTATCCCTTGCAACTGTGCTCACGCAAAAGGTGGAAGTAGGGGACGAGTACCCAATCTCATTTATGAGCACTGGTCTGCAAGGGGATGAACTAAATTATCCCGTTGTCGACAAGCATGCGTATGCTGTCTTCAAAGTAGTCAAACAATTCAGACTATATATTCTTAAGAATAGAACTAAGGTTATAGTTCCCCACCCAGCTGTTAGATCCCTCTTCATTCAAAAGGAATTAGGAGAAAGGAGGGGAAACTAGGTCACAGATCTTCAAGAATATGACTTAGATTTTAAGCCGGCCACTATCATCAAAGGACAAGGCCTGTGCAAATTGATTACAGAAAATCCGACTGATGAAGAGAAGGATTGGAAAAATGAAGCTGAGCTGAATTCAGTTGAAGTATGTCCTATCTTCACAGCTCCTCAATCATGATATAGGGATCTGATGCATTATTTGCAGCAAGGATACCTACTACAACACTTGAGCTCTAAGCAAAGAAGGGCACTCCATTTGAAATCAACAGCTTATCAAATCATTGATGGGATACTTTTCAGAAAAAATTACGATGGAATTTTTCTTAGATGCCTAGAAAAGGAGGATGCAAGTAAAGTTGTCAAAGAATTACACGATGGTCCCGCTGGTGGACATTATTCAGGGGAGACAATAGCTCATAAGATACTTAGAATTGGATATTATTGGCCCACTCTATTCCGAGATTCCCATGCGTATGCACGGAACTGTGATATATGCCAAAGAAGTGCTGGGAAATTACCTAAGGCAACAGGACCCTTGCAGCCGGTTATTGTGAAAATCCTCACAGCAGATCTAAGAGATGATGTATACCTCACAAGAGAATAATGGATTAAGCAAGAGAATAGAAGAAGAGTGATACATGCAGTATAATGAGCAACAGAATAATATGGTACAGTAGAACTCAGATAGAAGCAATAATACTTCGGTCATACTAAATTATTAATCACAAATGGACATATAAATAATACAATGCATGAGGAATTCGAATGCCTAAGGTGGCAATTCGAATTTTCCTTCATGGAGTGATCAAAGGATCACTGGAGTGTCATCGGAGCACAACTAGGTGTCCTCATGATCATTGGAGCGCAACTGGAAGTCTTCATCATCATCAGTGGAGTCATCAATGCTCAAGTAACTGTCAACCATCAGTCAAACTAACTCTGGTAGGTGTAACTAAGTGTAACTCAATGTAACTGAGTGTAACTGAGTGTAACTGACTGTAACTCAATGTAACTGAGTGTAACTGACTGTAACTCAATGTAACTGAGTGTAACTGAGTGTAACTCAATGTAACTGAGTGTAACTGACTGTAACTCAGTGTAACTGAGTGTAACTGAGTGACAACTGGACTGGTAGGTGAAGAAGGGCGAGTTGCTCCCTAAAATCAAGGAAGAAGGGCGCACTAAGCAACTGGAGGGCTAAAACTGAATAGTGAGAAGCTCCTAGGGGATGGCTAACTGAGGGCTAGGTGCTGGACTGATGACTGGGATGCATGCAAAATGCATGCAAACCCTAGAATGCATTCAAACCCTAAAAGGTGCATGCATGACTGAAAATGTAAATGATCAAAATACTGGTGGGACTAGGATGGAGTATAGGAATATCCTAACACCCCCCCTTAATCCATCCTGGGCCCTGGTAACTAAGACCAAAGGTCACCCAATACAATGAATAATAACAATCAATAAACCAAGGAAGTGGGAAAATTTCATGGGAAACATACCCCCTCCTCAAAAAATAGACTGTAAGGCACACATAAAAATAAATGAAAGCTCCAAACTCAAGCATGTGTGATGCTTGGTCATATGTCTGGAGGTATCTTCTTCTTGGGAAGAAGTGGATCATTCTCAAAAAGCATGTGCTTGTACTTGCTCTTCAGATCGAATGTGATGAGAACAAATCCAATAGTATTAGAATGATCCTTGAACCTGTGATTCGAATCAGCTGAGGTAGGATCAAATTTTTGAATGTGCATATAGTCCTTTGTCTTCTCCTTCGAACCACCATGGGTGAGATTATGCCAAAAAGAACTATTACATGTTTGCTTGAAATCAAAATCAGATTTAAGACTTTCAAAACAGTTTCTTGAGATCTCCTTTGAACCAGCAAGGGTGAGATCAAAACTATCATATGCATGAGAAATTATCTCAAGCGGGTGGCAATGGCCATATTCTTCAATAACCTTCTGAAAGCATGTGCTAATGATCATATAGTAGTAAATAAGAGATGTTTGCTGAAGAGGAGCGAATGCATTACCTCCAATAGCTGATGTTACCTCCGAAATAATCATGTGATCATGATGCAAACCAACAAACTCTGGTGCAAGAGAGGATTTAGGACCTTCTGCAATATCTAGAGTGTAAGCTGGCACAGAAAGAGAAGAAAGTTTGTGCATGAGCGGAGAATCTGCAAGTTCTTTGTCAACAACTTCAATATGAGATGATACTGGTTCATGATCTGAGAGATCATCAAGGGGAGCGAATGCAACATGATCTGAGAGACCATCAGGAGGAGCGAATGCATCATGATCTGAGAGACCATCAAGTGGAGCGAATGCATCACCTTGCTTGCTTTTGAAGGGATTTGGACCAAATCCATCATTCTTTTTGCCGAATCTTTCATCCAGATGAGCCCATAACTCTTTTGGAGTTTCAATATCAATGATGGTCGGGTACAATATGTAATCAGTCATAGCAAGCATCATTCTTCCAATGTGCATGTCACCTTTATTCAACCATTTAATCTTCTTTGTAGAGGATTCGAACTCTCTTTCAAAATAGCAATCAAAGAGATCATGGCTCTTCAAATATGCTATCATTCTTGGTTTCCATTCATCATAGTTGAATGGAGAAAGAGGAGTAATTTCTTCTAAATTCATTGAAGTTGTAGAAGACCTGCAAAAACAATATAGAATAACTGCAAATGCTACTGCTGCAAAAATGCAGAAACTGTTGCAACTGCTGAACTCGAAATCTTGGTAATAACCTACAAAAAACTCTCAAGAATGGAGATAAACAATACTCTCAACATGCTCTGATACCATGTGAAAATCCTCACAGCAGATCTAAGAGATGATGTATACCTCACAAGAGAATAATGGATTAAGCAAGAGAATAGAAGAAGAGTGATACATGCAGTATAATGAGCAACAAAATAATATGGTACAGTAGAACTCAGATAGAAGCAATAATACTTCGGTCATACTAAATTATTAATCACAAATGGACATATAAATAATACAATGCATGAGGAATTCGAATGCCTAAGGTGGCAATTCGAATTTTCCTTCATGGAGTGATCAAAGGATCACTGGAGTGTCATCGGAGCACAACTAGGTGTCCTCATGATCATCGGAGCGCAACTGGAAGTCTTCATCATCATCAGTGGAGTCATCAATGCTCAAGTAACTGTCAACCATCAGTCAAACTAACTATGGTTGGTGTAACTAAGTGTAACTCAATGTAACTGAGTGTAACTGAGTGTAACTGACTGTAACTCAATGTAACTGAGTGTAACTGACTGTAACTCAATGTAACTGAGTGTAACTGAGTGTAACTCAATGTAACTGAGTGTAACTGACTGTAACTCAATGTAACTGAGTGTAACTGACTGTAACTGAGTGTAACTGAGTGTAACTGAGTGACAACTAGACTGGTAGGTGAAGAAGGGCGAGTTGCTCCCTAAAATCAAGGAAGAAGGGCGCACTAAGCAACTGGAGGGCTAAAAATGAATAGTGAGAAGCTCCTAGGGGCTGGCTAACTGAGGGCTAGGTGCTGGACTGATGACTGGGATGCATGCAAAATGCATGCAAACCCTAAAAGGTGCATGCATGACTGAAAATGTAAATGATCAAAATACTGGTGGGACTAGGATGGAGTATAGGAATATCCTAACAGTTATTATCTCTGAACCTTTTGAATAATGGGGCATAGATGTTATTGGAGAGATAAACCCAAATTCTTCTTTACAACATCGATACATTCTGATGGCTGCCGACTACTTCACCAGATGGACGGAGGCTATCCCATTGCGCAAGATCAATGAAGATGCAGTCATCAGTTTCTTGAAAGAAAACATCATAACCAGGTTTGGGGTTCCAATTTCCCTTGTTTTTTATAATGCTCCTTATTTCTTGTCTTTTAAGATAAATGAATTTGTTTATGAATGGGGAATTAAACTACATTATTCAGCCAATTATTACCCTCAAGGAAACGGATTAGCTGAATCTTCAAACAAAAACCTCATTCGAATTCTCAAGAAGACTGTGATAGAAAATCAGCGAAGTTGGCATATAGCTCTCCCAAATGCCTTATGGGAAGATAGGGTGACTCCAAAGAACACATTAGGGGTTTCCCCTTACACTCTCGTCTATGGAAAGGAAGCCATCCTCCCTCCCAACATCTTTCTTCCATCCTTACAGTTGTCCCAAGCCTATCAAGGGTCTGGTAGCCAAGTCTTACAATCCAGGATCAATACCTTGCTTCAACTTGTAGAATCCCGACAGAAAGCTAAAGACCGATTCCATCAGCACCAAGACATAGTCAAAAGATGGTTCGATAAGAGGAAGGCCGGTAAAAGAAGTTTTGAAGTTGGGGATTTAGTCCTGAAATGGGATCATAATCATGAAGGCAAGGGGATGCACACGAAATTCCAACATTTATGGATAGGCCCTTACCAAATTTAAGCAAAGCTGGGCCCGTCCACTTACAAGCTGACAGAAATCCAGGGAGAGGAAGTAACCCTTCCTCTCAATGGCCTTGCCTTGAAATAATACTTTGTGTAGTCTTAATGAGACTTTCTGTACATAAATAAAACTTTTCTTTTATTTTGCTTTAGACCTTTGTTTTCATTTTTTTCAGCTATGTTGTTTCTTTTCTCAACATTTGAACTTTTTGTACAAAGTTTTTTTTCTAAAAACACCTGCGGTCGGGTTTCTCATCAAGATAGATTTCTCGAAGAAATCTCACAACTCGTGAAGCTGAAAATACCCTCAAATGAAAGTCTATCTATGTATTTTGCTCTTGTTGAACGTTCTCCAGAAGGAAGAAAGCCTATTCTGTTAGTCACACTAACCCTTGTTTAAATAGCAGAGATATATGATCATCTTTATTACTATCTTCGGGCTCCATCCACTCTCACACTTAAAAGCATCTCAAGGAGGTCACTCAAGTTGGACCCACGGAGAGTTGCACATATCAAAGGCATAGGGTATTGAAATGACTCCATGCTGTAAATCCAACAGCCAAAATGGATTATAATCAAGGGTTTGTTTTTCAGAGATTCTCGCCTCAATTAAAGCATGGCTGAGACAAAAGCAAAGCAACAAAGCTGTCTAAAAGACTCAGCTCAAGCTAGGATCCTCTCCGTCCATGAGGCTTGATCAATCAATAAAATCTCTCACTCACAGAAAAAAACATTATGGATTGAGGAGCCAGAATCAAAGATCATATTTAAAGAAAATATTTCTGGAAGGCCCAAACAGCAAAGCTGTCAAATGTATGAACATCCAAAAGGATGCAGGCGGCATGGGAATGAGGAACAAGAGCAAAAGTGTGTTCGAGAAGTCGTTGCAAATCCTGTGGAGTCCGATAGCAGTAGCCATCTGAAAGATGAATCTTCTAAAATGAACCCCATATGTTGGCCCTTTGAAAGTTTTAAAGATGTCTTCATTAAAGCTCCCCTTTTCCCAATGGCCAACAGATAAAATGACTTCTTCCTTTGCTGAGATTTGAATGCTCAGCTGAATATTGCATATAAGATGGACATCTTTTAAGAAGGTTTCAGATTAATGAGAGGGATTTTTCAGAGATCTGTGTTCGCCAACGACTCGCCAATTGTTGTTGCAGCAACATCCTTGCAAAATTTTTGTAGATATTGGGGCCCCTCCTTTCATTTTCCTAGAAATTCTGCCTAAAAGAGTTAAGTCTCCTTTGAAAAAACTTTTTGAACTTAGTTTTGTTTCAACTGGGGAATCTATTTTAAAATTGAAGTTTTTATTCTAAGTCAAAACTCACAATTCTTTCCCAAAACTGCGGAAGAACTCAAATTTCTCTCTCGAAACAACGGAAGAACTTGGGATGTTCACCTGCAACTACGAAAAAACTTAAAGTTTCTCCCCGAAATAGCGAAAGCACTTACATGTTCTTGGGACTTCGGAAGAACTCAAATTTCTTCTCCAGAAACGACGAAAACACTTGTAAAGTTTTGCTGCAACGGGCACCCTTTCACCAATTCCTCGGGCCATCCACTTTGCGGAAAAGACTTACCAAACTCCTTCATCATTTGCGGAAGAACTTACCTATTCTTTCCACAACAGCGAAACGACTCAGTAAATTACACCGCGATAAAATTTTGGAAGAGTCAATTTCGGAAGAACTCGCAAAGTCCTCCCGAAACGTTGGAATAACTCATGATTTTGCGCTGCAAAATTCTCTTAGCTCGACGACTCTGAAACAACTCACCAAACCTTTCCGCCAAAGCGGAGCATCTCTCTCATCTCTCCCGCAATAAGTGGATGCCTCGCCAAGTCTCTCGCCCTTCGAGAGGAACTCATGAGTTTTGGCCGCAACTACGGACGAAACTCACGAGTCCTTGCCGCAATTGGCGGTCATGCTTAAATGCCAAACAGGTTTGAAAAGACTGCACCGTACGAATAATAAACCCCATTTTAATGTCGCCACCTACCCAATTAAATGCCTGCACGTATGAATCTTTATATAAGGGCGGTGGGGGTTTATTGTCCTCATTATTAGTTTTTGATTCGAAGAACGTTGTTTGGGAGATTACATCGTTTCGCTCCAGCTCAGCGCATTCACCACCGTGTCAACTTCGCTCCACCACTGTTTCGTCTCCAGGTAGGTGTTTTTACTGTTATCTTTGTCTTATTTATAAGTTGAGGCTTTCTTGGGTGTTTTCCGTTTCATTACGTGGATGGTAGGCACTCATAGCAATGTATCCTTTTAAAGACTTTACTGCCGCTGTGGCCCCATAAAATTCTCATTGCTGATAGCTAGGAGTCATAACCATGCTAGTCATTCCCAAATGGCCCTTTGTCTCTGAGTCATTCAAACTTGGTTATTTCCACCGGCCGCATTTCTGTCGTGCTCCTACCCAGATTTACCCAAATCCATGTTTTTATGCCAGCTGCATGCCGCTTCTCAAATACTATCGAATAAGAAGCAGCATCAGTAATCACTGGTTGGGATACTCAACCGCTCACTTGTTTGGCTCAGATGCCGATTGTTGAAAATGGTTTCGTTATATGTTTTTGGTTTCCTCATAGGATTTCCCAATCCGAGACAGCCTACCATTAACCGTTAGAAATGCCTATGATGAAGGACATCCTATCTCCAAAGACTAGGAGGGAAGTGGGTTTTACACGTCGTATGCCTACCTTCTCAGAAGCATTTCAAAAATTCCTAACCAGGCATTTTCCCCTAGAACGATCAAGTCTAAGGACCATATTTTTTTTTCTTGGATAATCTATGTTTGGTTTGCTCCCCCAACATGCAGCCTTATAATTTTGTTTATATTTATCATCAGCATGCTAAAACTATCTTGCTCTATGTTACACTCTCATAATGTGTTACAATTTTATATTCATTCACATATGGTGGTTGACAGGGATAAGCCACGATGCCAAAAGGTGGTAGAAAGAAAGCTAAAATGATGGAGCCAGAGCCAGTGCAACCA
The DNA here is from genome assembly GCA_027924585.1 of Larix kaempferi. NCBI lineage: Eukaryota > Viridiplantae > Streptophyta > Pinopsida > Pinales > Pinaceae > Larix > Larix kaempferi. The sequence goes on along the minus strand of BSBM01000241.1, from coordinate 4,772,902 downwards.
AGGACTGAAACTCTTTTTCAAGACACTAAGTGTACCACCAGCATTCCTCCCAAGGTCCGGTGGGGAGATGTTTACCGGATGATCGGGGACCAAGATATCCCAGACGTGTTATTAGGAGAAGAGAAAATCTACCTCAACATCAAAAATTTTGGCATGGCCAAGGCTTCTACTTGCCCTGAATTGTTCCCGTGCTCTGAAGTGATCAGGTGGATATTGGAAAATGCCAACCCACAAACAAGAGTGTTGCATGCTAGCAAGGGAGAACCTTTCACTTCATTCCATCCAACTTATATTGCAGCAGCCTACAAATTCTCACGTCCCCAGCAAGCTCTAAACGACGAATGGTTGGGACAGATGAATAATCTCGAGATGGCTAAGAGGCTCTTGGTCATAGGAAAGAAACTAAGGAAGAGAGATAATGATGAATATGACATTCAGAGCTTAAGACCTCCTTTTAGGTTAATTTCCCTGATGTTATGTAGAATTTTTGGTATGCCCGATGGAAATGTATATAGGATACATTGGGCTCCCATAATCCACTTCATAGCATTCAAAGGAACTGTGTTTGATTGGGCTACTATTCTCTCGGATAGTTTGGCATCCACTGTGGCCGCAGCTAGAGAAGGTTTGGCCTTAAAAAAGTCATAATTTTACATGTCTTCATATCTTATTGGTTGCATTTTGGCCAAGCTCTCTTTCCCCAGGCTAGGTTGCATGTGGGATCAGGCCAACACCCCGATATACACTGCCTATAAAATAATGTGGGCTCAAAATTACAGAGCAAACTACAAGCTCATCTGTGAAGAGTTCATCATGCCTCTATATGAGCAGATGTTCAAGGAAGAGCCCAATTGCCTGTAAGAAAATGCCATGGAAGTCCTGGAAAATTATGGCGATTTTTACTTCTCAGAACAGGGCACTTACATCAAGATGTTTGGAGGTACCAAAGCACCATACATTTTGGCAAAATACGCTACTGATTATGTAGTCCTGAAGGAAGCAATCAGGCAAGTTTTCCTTGATGGAATAGGAGGAGTGATTAACAAGTAGCATAAGGCTTCCTTCCCTCCTTTTGCTTTTCTACATAGGATCCTATAAATTCTTAGGGGTTGTAACAGCCAAGGAGTACATTCAAGAGTTGAAAGCTTTCCACTTAGGTGAGGTAATCTTCCATAGAAATGACAGGCGGAGCAAGGTTGTCGAGCATTGCAAGGAGGTATATGCTCATTTTGAGTATACCCATTACTATGATGCAGAGGAAGAAGTGTTCAGAGGCATCAACAACATGAATGAGTTGCAGATTTGTCGTCATGGCAGTGGAGCTAGCTCTAGCTCTGCCACAGCCCGAGAAGCCAGTCTGCAAAAAGAAAGGGAAGCAGCTGAGGCCTTGGCCCGTGAAGAACAAAGATTGAAAGAAGAAGAAAGACTGCAACAGGAAGCTGAAGATGCAAGATTGCAGAGAGAAGCTGAAGAAGCAAGATTGCAGAGAGAAGCTGAGGAGGCAAGGAAACAGAAGGAAGCAGAGGAACGAGAGCAGAGGGAGGCAATTGAAAATCAACAGCGGGCTGAAGAAGAAGAAAGAAGGCGTAAAGCTGAAGAGGGACAAAAGGTGGAAGAAGAGCTTAAGACCAATGAAGATGCCCAGGAGGGTGGATCCAGCACCGAAGATATGGAAATAGACACATCTCAGGTAGTGTAGACCCCACCCACAGGGACAGAAGTCCATGTAAGAGATATCCCAATCATCCGTTACACCCCATCCAAAGTTTATACTGTGTCCTGATGGGATGAATTTGTGTATTATAAGAAGAGGAAGGCGGTGGTCTTGAAGTCGGAAGAGAGGATAAAGAGACTCTTCCAAGAAGATATTGTCACCTAGCGGGAGACCACGGTTATGCAAAATACAAATAAGGCTCCCATAGCCATGGCATCCGCCACTGTGTCAGCAACAAAGGATAATGTGGTCGATATGGTCAGAGAATTTGAGTCAACAAAGAGGAGAGCTCGCATGCTACAACATACTGTGGCTAATTAGCAGGCTTACAGGGATCTTGTAGTGAATAAATATAATCACCTGTCTGTTGATCATAAGCAGTTGTCAGATAAGTATCGCCATCTAGAAGAAGAAAAGGAGCACCTGGAGATCCGGATGATGGTTCTAGAAGTGGAAAAGAATGATTTTGAAGCTAGAGTTTTCCATTTGGAAGCAGATAAGTAGGCAATGGTTGAGCAGTTAGAGCAGGCAGAAAGTGTAGTGATAGATATGTCTCCCTTTCATGAGCAGTCCTGTGACATTTTGAGACAAATGCATGCCACACAGGAGTTGATTACTGAGGAGGTGTGCAGGATCAAGACCAAGATGGTTAGGTTGAAAGAAGTCAATGCAGAAGCCATTAGGCTTACAGGAAAATACACTCGGGTTAAAGCAAACATCCTGAGCCAGATGGAATGGAGAGAAGGGAAGGTTGATTTCCCTATGAATCTCCCATTCAAATCTGTAGATGATTTTAAGGAAGATGTAGCCCTTATGGAGTTTTACAGGAATTGTGGCCTCAAGTTCATGGCTAAGATCCAGGGAACAATTGAGAAAGGTAATAGCCTGTATCAAAAGATCCATGAAGTGCATGAAAAATGCAAGCTAATTTTTCCTCAGTCCCTCGATGAGTTTCCAAGCAAAGAGTAGCATTTGTCAGACTTGAAGGAAGAGCTAGGCATTCAAATAGAATATGTAAATAAGATTGATGTCATAGCCACTGATGATCTCCATCACTATATTGGGTTGTCATCAGTATACAGTCATTTGCTTAAAGAGATCCACCAAGCATCAATTGAAAAAATTCATGGTATTGAAGCAGAGCTTGGTAAGCATGTGACTTCCCAGAAGATCTTGCTCCCTTCACCAGCAAATGTGGTTGTCAGGGACACTGGTATTTGGTTTATTTATATTGCAGAAGAGGAAAAGAAAGCAGCAGCAGTAGTAGCAGCCAGCACAAGCACTTCATTCCCAGCAGAAGCGCCACCCCAAGGATGAACACGCTAGTCATAATGCGTTGTTCTTATTTTGATTTGCTTTCCCTGTGTTTAGAGCGTAGAGTCACTACTGTTAACACCCAAAAAATGCTCACTACCTCATCTACCCCATTACATGACTCATTTGTCCATATTTCCTACCATATTTGCCTCCAAAGCCTTAAAATCCCATTAAAAAGCCTCCAAAAGGCCAAAAAACCCATTTTCCCCCCAAAATAATCCAAAATTCCTCCAAAATAGCAAAAAACCTCTAAAAAGGGAATAAAAAATACAAAAAAGAGGAAAAAGAGAGAAAAAAGGGAGCAAAAACCCTATACAGCTGACCTAAACCACATGGTGCCCACAACCATGGGCCAACACTCCACCACTAAAAAACTTATAAATAGGTGATGGAGGCCCCTCATTTCATATCCACAATCATCCATATCCTTACTCTGCCAAAATCACTCCTGAAACCCTAGCTCACCCTTGAGCTACTTTCACATTTGAGTGCCCCTTTGGCCCATTTCCAAAACCCTTTGGAGAAAGAGAAAGAAACAACACTTGAGCTTGGAAGCAACCCTCTTGGACTGCTGCAAAGGCTTCATCAACCTTCACATTGGAGGTATAATTAATACAAAAAACATTTTATTATCTTGTCTTTTCTATTTATGCACATGCTTAGAGTAGTTACTATTTTATTTACTATATTTTCTGAACTGCTACTAAGGAGTCCCTTCTCCTTAGTAGGTGCTCATTTGCACAAGCTAGGGTGAAAACCCTAGCTATAGTTTTGGCGACTCTGCTTGTGTTCCTTTGAATTTCTGGTTATAGTTTTAAACATTTTTAATTTTCTGCAATATTTTTCTGTTTTTTCCTTTCGGCTGCCGTAAACCGTGTCTTTTTCCCCCTGTAGTTGTGTTCCGATCGCATCTTTCAGACTTTTTCCTGGGATCCAACCGTGGCTCTCAGACTGTTTCCGGTGATCTACCGACGATTTTCAGTTTGTTACCTGCGATCTGATCGCGGCTATCAGGCTGTTTCATGTGGTCCGACTGTCGCTGTTAACCCATTTTTCCTTGGGCCGTCTGCGGCTTGCAGCACTTTTTCTGCTACCTGCTTGTGCATTTCGGCCTTTTTCCCACATCCCATCTATGGCTTGCAGCCCTTTTTTTGATACTCGCCTGCACATTTTGGCCTTTTTCCTACGTCCCATCTGCGGCTTGCAGCCCTTTTTCTGCTACCTGTTTGCACATTTTATCCTTTTTCCCGCGTCCCTCCTGTGACTTGCAGCCCTTTTTCTGCTACCCGCCTGTGCATTTCGGCCTTTTTCTCGCGTCCCCCCTACGACTTGCAACCCTTTTTTTGCTACCCGCTTGTGCATTTCGGCCTTTTTCCTGCGTCCCATTTGTGGCTTTCAGCCATTTTCCTGCTATCCGCCTGCGTCTTTCATCCTTTTTCCCGTGTCCCGCCTGCGTCTTTCAGCCATTTACCTGCGACTTTCGGCCCTTTTCCCGCGGTCCGCCTGTATCTTTCAGCCAAGTTCCCGCAACCTGTCCGCGACTATCGACCTGTTTCCCGCGGTCCGACCGCACAGATTTGCCACAGACCCGTGGTCTGTTTTCTGAACTTTTTCCCTGTTTTGAACCCAACACTTTGCTGCAATATTTTTTGCACCTGCACAACCATCTATCCTATCTTTAGCCATACTTCCCTACAACCTTTTTTCTGCAATATTATTTATGTTCCATTTACAGAGTATTTTTTAAATTTCAGCATTTTAATTGAAAAGAGAAAATTTTGCATTTCAAAGTTTAATTTCTGCATTGTTATTTTTAAGCTAGAAAGTTTCCCACCCCGTGGCACTTTTACTTAGGTTCATCAACTTACACGCACACACTCTGTCACCTAATTCAAGTGAGCCCTAAAATACTGCTTAATACAACCAACATTCTAACCCCACTTGGGGAACACAAAAGAATTTTTTGAGTTAGGTAGGATCGGAGGGATAGGCATCCAAATAACACCCCTCGGTTGCTTACACTTGAGACATAGTTGTTGTCCATTAGGGAACCAAAATCCTCTAGTATGTTTTGACACGGTTTAAAACCAATTTATCGGGTAGGCCTCTCCCCTAGGAGGGTTGAAGTCGCCAGACTGGTTCCGAAATCCTGAGTGGAATACCGCAATCCACTCAGTAACCGAAGGATACCTTTCGTAGTTCTTGATGTATCACCCGTATGGGGATACAGCAGCGATAGAACCAAACAGCAGATTCACCCAACCAAACATGTCATGAACGGGGTATCTTAGTTTCTTTTCTTTTAGGATTGACTATCCGGTGTCCCTCCCGGTAGGGGGATATCTTTAGCCACTTGGCTCTACTATCCATATTGTTTGACTTGGATTTCATCACCTTGCAGAGGATATGTCTAGTTGAGTCAAAATACTATTTAGCTAGGAGTTTGCATGCTCCCTTACCTCCTTTTGGTCTAGCGAGTCCACTATTTTTATTTTTTAGGAAACCCGCTGCTTGTTGGTATTCTGACCATTTCTGTTGATACTCCACTTATTGTAGCACAGCTGTTACAGTAAGTGTTTTGAGTTGGTTGTTGGCCTGAGTGCCATATTTGTTGCGCTCTCCTTCTGCACACTCAGTTGCATTAGGGTTTTTGAGCTGTTCTTCACTCAACACGACCCCCAAATACTTGACACCATCTGTCACCATTGAGTCCCCGAGACATTCTCGGCGCCTCCGAGGCGAGCCCCCACAGCATGGTTCACTTGACATCACCCGTCATAGATGTAGATCTTCATCACATGATACCACTCATCATAGATCTCGAGCTTTTTCACTTGACTCCACTCGTCAACGGCATAGAACTTTGTCACCTGATCTAGACGCCCCTTATTTTACCTCTGATTCTGAGGTAGAGTCCGAGAACCCCACTTACACTACACCAACCAGCCCCATGGCTGGCATGACATACAACCCTTTCTTTGTAGGGACCATTGGTGGAGCATCCACCACCACACCAGCTACCACACCCGCTTTGGGTATGCCCTTGATGGGGCCCACATCTACCATTCCGATCACTATACCCATTCTAGTAGCTAGCATACCCATCCCCACTCCATCAGTGACTCACACTACCCTCGGCGGTGCAGGACCATCCCATACCACTTTCGTTCCTCCACTTGGGGGCAACATCCCAAACCCATCCCCTCCACTTGGGGGGCATTGGCTCCAACATGGTCACAACCACTATTATGTCACATCCTTCTACTAGTTTTCCATTCATGGCTAGTCTCAACCTTCTTGACCTAGCTAGACTGACTAATGATCCCATCAGACATGACCCTGCGTGGCCTCACATGCCCACCAAGCTCCCCTCCAACATCCCTAAGTTTGAGGGCAAGGTAGGTGAGGACCCCCTTAACCACATTATGTCCTTCCATCTATGGTATTCCTCCAAATCCATAGTGGATGACTCTGTCCACCTCCGTCTGTTACAGTGCACCCTCACTGGCTCTGCAGCTAAGTGGTACATCGAGCAACCCCATGGGACCCATGCCACCTTTACTTCCCTTGCCTCGACTTTCTTGCAGTTCTTTCAGTTACCTGTCCACTATGACGCGGGAGTTGAGATCCTACTGTCTTGCAGACAGAACACGGCTACCCACATCACCGACCACATTCATGAGTGGTGTCGACGCCGCAGCCTCTGCAAAATCAAGTTAGATGACCGTATCTTCTTAGATTGGTTTCTAAAATCCCTCCTTCCTATCATTGCCAAGGATGTGGCATCCGAATGACCCCAGTCCGAAGAAGAGGCCATCCTCAAATCCCAACAATTTGACCTTATTTACACCCATTCAGGTTATCTATATTCCATCATACCTGACGCCCCTCATGGTGATTCCTCCTGACACGATGCACCGGGAGCATCCCATGCCGTAGATGGCATCATTGGCCATATAGCCTCACATAACCAACCCTTTTCCATAGCACGTCCTAGCCATGGCCCCGACCTTTCGCGGGCTACATCTCAGTCCCAAGCCACTAATTCGTATGCTCCCATGGCACATCACCATCATTCCCATGGACCTTCGTGTCCACCTCAGTGCTTTGGCCATGCTGCCCCCGCTTACACCCACCAGTCGCACCTCAGCCATATTACCACCCACAGGCTGCACCAGCTCCTGTGTCCTCTCAAGCCCAACCTACTTATTACCAGCCACAGGCAGCCCCTGCGGCAAACCCACAACCCGTTCCACAGACATATCAACAACCCCCACAAGTTTTAGCACCTGGGTCGCCTCCACCTACTTATTATCCACCGCAGCCTACTCCCGCACCTGCACAGCCCAAGAACCCACCTACTACCCAAGGGAAAGTGTACACCCAACAAAATCCGCAACAGAACCAAAACAACCAGCGCCAACAGGGCCAGCACAACCATGGAAAAGGCTGTAACCGTGGGAACAACCCCCCTCCATACCAAGGCAGTTAACCTCCCAATCCCCCAAACAACAATAATGCGGCACCTGCCAACCAGAACCCTGATCGGCCGCCCAAACAAGCCAAAAATCCTAATTTGCGAACAAACCATCATTATTCTATTTGTGGGGTCTATGGCCACTACACTCATACTTGACCACATTTGGAGCGAGCTCGGCAACTCTGGACCAATGATGCCCATCGCCAAGGGTACGCGGCTCCTCAGGTGCCGCCCAAATCCCCACCACCTCAACATCAACCCTTGGTGTTACAAAACCCTTTACCGACCCAAGGCGTAGTAAACACTCAGCCGTTGGCTCCCCCTCAAGGAAATGCGCCACCAAAACAAAAAATCACTTATGTCGTTCCTGATCAACCTATGTTAGACTCAAGAACCCATCACTTGTTAATGATGTCATCCGTTGATGTCAACCTTCAAACCCTTCGAAACTAATATGGCTCCACCCCTGAAGCCCCTCCCACCGACAAAAACACTAATGCTCATCCCACTGATCAGACGTTACATGTACCTCTGGATCCACTAGATGGTGCCTCCAAAGCACCTCGCTTCCCACTTCGCCGCATCAACAATAATCCCAATGCTCGCGCTGCGTCCAATTACAACATTGTAGATGACCTAGCCCAGTCCCCCGCAGCCATGTCTACGTTAGAGGTCTTAAAAAACTGTCCTTCACAGCGCAAGACTTTTCTCTCCGCCATTGGTGCTATTGACCCAAATGATTCACGACTGATGGCCTTCGATTTGGACCAATCCGAACCACGTCTGCCTTCCACTTTAGCATTCCAAGTTTCTGTTTCTGTTCGGAATCTTGTCATCCATCGGTGCATTATCGATGAAGGTGCCTCTACATGCGTTATGTCCACATTCGTTTGGTAGAAGTTGGGATCCCCTACTCTCCAGCAGTCCACCACTGCATTGCGAGCCTAGGACGACCGTTCTGCTTAAGCCCAAGGTCTCTTAGCTAATGTCCCCATGCAGTTGGCTGGAAAAAATGTGCTCATTGACATAGATGTCATCAATGCCCAACTTGATTACAACCTCTTACTTGGCCGTAGCTACATGTATGTCATGCGGGCAATTGCCTCCTTTGTTTTTCGTACCATGATGTTCCCCCATGATGGATGCGTGGTCAAGGTCGATCAACTCACCTATTACAATCCCAATGCCCCCGCTGCACCCGAAAATGTTCTCCCCATGGTTGAACAGCTTGTTTGTGGTGCAAATACCTCCTTTGTTTCCTCCGTGGGACCCGGAGTTTACTCAGATACGCCAATGACCTCAACATTCCAATCCATTCCACCCCCGTCACCCGCGACCGAAGTATCTGACCTATGTACCCTTTTCCACAATACACAAACACCCAACAATCAACTGCCCTTGTTACCCAAACCACCATTGGTACCTAGTCACATTGGTGTTACACCCATCCACACAATCCCCTTCCTATTCCCTCCCTCGGGAGTAGTAAGCGCCCTGGTTATGGCTACTCTCAGCCTCCCCAAGTTAACCTTAGGATTACCCATGTGGTATATTTCGCCTCCCGTCCCCCCACCGACACCAAATGTCATCCTACAATTGGTGCAACCCATTGCCACTACTAGTCAACCACCTCCTGGTGTCACTACCCCTTCGTCATCTACGAATCCCCCCCCTCTTATTAAGCACACTAGGGGCAGAGGCCCACAACCATACACTCTTGTACCCCTGCCCAAAATAGTTAAAAACCCTGTGTTTCGTGCTCCTCCCAAATGCTTGCTGTGTGATGAGTTAGGCCATCTGACTCATCAATGTCCACAATTACCTGCATTATAGGAACACATGCAAATGCTTGACGACGACCCCAACATCCTGGTTGTCCAACTCGATCCAACCCCTAAGCCTCGTGATAAATCACTGCGTACCAACCACCCTCGTGCAATATGCGGTATTTACGGCCATTACTCACATCACTGTCCTGATCTTCTAGATTACAGAGAAGCTCTCTACGAGATGAATAGTTTGGACCTTGAGACAGAACCCCCCACAATTAAGGATATCCACCCCCTAGTATCACCCTCATCCTGAGAGATTAACACCATCTATATGATCTCTTCGACTAACACTCCCTCGTCAACCGATTTGACAACTCATAGTTTCCGCAATGATGAGGAGATTCTAGAGGCTCTCACTGCCCCGGATTACAACTGGGAAGACATGCACCATCGTTCCTACTTCCTCCCAGAAGAGTCCTCCTCCACCACAGCCACCCGGTTGAGTCCAAAGATTTCCTTCCCACCAAAGTCGACTAGTTTAAGGATCCCATTCTCGCTCCCGATGCCTTTGAGGAAGGTAACATGGTCAATATCTCACCCACAATCCAAATTGATATATCTGCCCCAGGAGGTGCCCCTGAACTCATTACTTTAGGAGCCTCTTACAGTGAGTATGAGATTAGAGAGTACAAAAAACTTTTCCAAGAGTTTCGTGATGTCTTTGCCTGGTCCTATACCGAAATGCCTGGTCTTGACCCCGTTATTATAGAACACCACATTGACACATGGCCAGACGTACCCCCCGTTTGCCAGAAACAGTGCCCCATTCATCCCTCAAAGCTCCCCTCCATTAAAGCAGAGATTGAGAAACTTCACAAATCAGGATTCATTTATCCTATTGCATATACCACTTGGGTTTCTAACCCCGTCCCTGTTAACAAGAAACAAGGCACCATCAGAGTATGTACTGACTTCTGTGATTTAAACCGAGCCTGTCCCAAAGACAACTTCCCCACGCCATTTATTGACCAACTCATCAATGCGTGTGCGTGGCATGAAGTCCTATCTTTCATGGATGGTTTTTTCGGATACAACCAAATTCAGTTCCGCAAGGAGGATCAGTACAAGACTGCCTTTACAACCCCCTGGGGAACCTTTGCCTATCGCGTCATGCCTTTTGGCCTCAAAAATGCTGGTGCCACCTTCCAGCGGGCCATGACCTACTATTTTCACGACTTGGTCCATATCCTGCTAGTCTATCTTGACGATCTTATAGCTCGTTCTAGGAAACGATCAGACCACCTTAACAACCTCCGGTAAGTCTTTCTGCATTGTCTCAAATATCAAATCCGCTTGAACCCACACAAGTGTGTCTTCTGCGTTCCGACAAGCCGACTGTTGGGTTTCATTGTTTCCCATAAAGGAATCGTTGTTGATCCCCTGAAATTCCAAGCCATCATAGACCTTCCCTCTCCTCGCACACTCCGGCAGCTCCAGAGTCTGCAGGGGAGATCTAATTTCCTCCGTCGCTTTGTTCCTAATTATTTCGCCACCGTTCATGGTTTCTTGCGCCTGCTTCGTACCCACATACCCTTTGTTTGGGATGAGCAGGCAGAAGCTGCATTCGAGGCCCTTAAGAAAGCTCTCACACAAGCCCCTTTGATCTCCCCTCCGAATTTCTCTTAGGACTTCATCCTTTACGTCTCAGCATCCGATTATGCCGGGTCTGGAGTCCTTGTTCAAGAAGTTGCTGCTCGCCAAGAGAATATCATTTATTACGTTAGCCAGACCTTTTCTGGACCACCCCTACGTTACCCATATGAGGAGAGACTAGCCCTTGCTGTGGTCTTTTCCATCCAAAAATTGTGACATTACATTTTACTCAGTCAAACCACAGTTGTCGCTGACTCCAACCCCATGGTCTATCTCTTGAACTGGCACCTCCTGCAAGGTCGCGTTGCTAAATGGGTAATTATCCTCCAAGAATATGACCTCACTTTCACAACCCCTAAGAGCACTAAATCCCTCATGCTTTCCCCGCTCATCACCGATCTCCCATCCCTTTTGCCGTCCCCACAAATCTCCAATGAGTTACCTGACAATCACTTGTTCATCATCTCGTCCGATGACCCATGGTATGGTGATATTTTGTTACCTTCGAACACAGAAGTTTCGACCCAACATAAATCATGATGGACGCCATCGTATCTGTCACCAGACCTCTCAATATCTCCTCTTAGGCGATGTCCTTTACCGATGAGGGGTTGAGATGATTCTCCGTCGTTGTCTTACACACGAGGAAGCCAAACAAGTCCTCAATGACTGTCATAGCGGTGCCTACGGTGGACATTTCTCTGGAATGGCCACCGCCCAAAAGGTCATCCACGCCGAATACTTTTGGCCTACACTCTTTACCGACTGCATCATAGTGGTCAAACATTGTCATAATTTCCAACTTTTTGCCCCTAAAGCTCGGACACCACTCGCTTCGTTACACCCAATCGTCACCGTTGGTCCCTTTTGTAAATGGGCCATCGACTTCATGGAATGTAATCCCTCATCCACCAATGGCCATAAGTACATCATTGTCGTCGTCGACTACTTCACCAAATGGGCTGAAGCCATGCCCACCTTCAATTGTAAAGCTGACACTGCTGCCCGTTTCTTTTTTAACCATGTTATCACATGATTCGGGGTCACCAAACAGTTCGTCTCAGATCATGGTTCACACTTCGAAGATTCCATTTGGCACGAGTTATCCACCCTACTGAAGTTCGAACATTAGTATTCCTCTGCTTAATACCCCCAAGGGAACGTCCAAGTAGAGGCCATTAACAAAATTTTAAAAACCATCCTCCAACGCACTGTTGACCGGCATAAGTCCAATTGGCATCACATGCTTTTCCCTGCATTATGGGCTTACCGTACATCCACTAAGACTGCCACCGGTTTTACCCCATTTCATTTAGTTCACGGTGTAGAGTCTGTCCTCCCCATCGAGTGTCAGATACCTTCCTTACACATCGTCGTCGAGCTTCTTCCAGACACCTCCCCACTCAAGCAACGTTTTCTATCACTAGAACAAGTTGATGAAGAGCATCGTGCCACCCTCCAGACCATTGAAGCTACCAAGAACCGCTCCAAAGCTGGTTATGACAAACATGTCCACCCTCGAACTTTCCGTGAAGGGGACCTCATCCTCGCCTATGACCAAGCCCACGACAAGACTGGTAAAGGAAAGTTTGAATCCATGTGGCAAGGCCCTTACATCGTGCAGACCTGCCTTAGAAATGGGTCATACATTTTAACTGACTCAAAAGGTCACCCTTTGCACAACCCCCATAATGGGTTGTATCTTAAATGCTTTTATCCTTAAATAAACCCGCTGCCCCATTGGTCCATATTGTACAATTTGCTTTCTTTTTGTTTTTCACCTTTTTAACCGCAACCTTACATTCATCACTTTTGCATGATTACAGATGGACCATCTTCCAACTCATTACATTGGCTTCGCTGATGGAGCAAGCGGCTGGTCTTCAAACCTGGCTTCTGTAGCATGGGTCTTATATTCCCCTTCACATGAGTTGATTCACCTTGACGGAATATGTATAGGTGCTGCTACCAATATTCAGGCAGAGTATGATGCTGTGACCGGTCTCCTGACTGTTGCCCTTCAGATGGGCATATGTCACCTTCATGTGTTCTTTGACTCCCAGCTACTTATTTCCCAGCTCAACAACTGCTACTAGGTGCATGATCCCTGCCTCTTTAGAAAATTCCTGTGCACAAAACAACTCAGCTGACAATTTTAATCCATAACATTCACCCATGTCCCAAGAGTTCAGAATAGTGTCACAGATCAAATGGCTAACAACATCCTAGATTGGCATATCAATCACACCATGTAAAACCTCAATCATGCATCATCATCCCATATCATCTCATCAAAAATATATAAATCCAAAAAGATTGCAAGGGGCATCCATGTGCCTATCATCAAATAAATATTTGCATCCATGTGCAATAACATAAACACATTACTATACAGGGGCATCCACGTGCCCATCATCCTACACTACTTGCATCCACGTGCAGTACAAATATATAACAAACCATAAGCGCATCCACGTGCGTACACTAAATCATCATCGCAAAAAGGTGCATCCATGTGCATATATATATATATATAAAATAAACGTCAATGTGCTACACATGTCCTGAGTACCCCCCTACTCAGCTGTACAAAAAATATCTATACATCAATAAGCCTCATAGAATACATGTTATAGCTACAAAAATTGAGGGGAGTCCCCTACACTCCCTACTGCGATTCATACCCTCCGTCACTGCCTGCATCAGCTACCTCCGAGTCCTCACCCCGCTCCTCCTCTAGCAGCTCCTCATCCCCTGCAAGCTCCTATGCCCGACCCCTATCCACCAAAATGGCCACCAGGATCACAATTGATCAAAACTCCCATGGCGCCCTCAGACAGTCCTGAATCACTTCCGGATCCACGTCTCGCCACCCATCATCATTCACTCCAACCAGCAAATGATTGAGAAGCATCTGTACGGACTCCAGAGTCCCCTCAGCATCCCTTCGATGCACCTCCCCTCGGCCCGGCAGGGCTGGTATCGCCACATGCCCCCTACGAGCTACATGCCCTGGTGGTGGTCTTGGGCTAATATCTACATATCATACATCAGTCAGTAACATCATATCAACATCTCAAACCTATCATACACAAAACCTGACATCAACAACAATCAAGCAAATCAATACATATCATCTGGTCCCCACGCCTGCCCTGGCGGACATGGTGCCTCCGGATCCCCTGTGTAGTCCATCTCTCTGTATGGATAATCATCCAGTGTCAGCGGCATATGCAACCACTGTAGGTAGAGCTCCTGGGTGAAGTACCTTCCAACCTCACCGCCACCCCGTCGGCGCATCATCTCTCCCCACCGCACCATACGCGACTCCATAGGCCCTGCTGCCCTGATCGGCACCCGCAGTCGTAGTGTAGGTACCCTCTCCATGAAGAAGGCACAAAGAAATGATCCATAAGAGAATCCCTTGCTAGATTCCTTCACCTAGGTCAGCTTTCGCTAAACACAAGTGAGGAACATCTGGCCCTAGGCATAGTATACACCATCCAACACCCGCTCCACCAGCTGCATCTGGCCCCCTGACACCTTCTCAGGTGACTGGGACCCCAAAACCCGAACCACGCACGCTGCGATTGCCCGTACTGATGGCTCCCGCAGGTCCACCACCCGGAGTGCATTCCTCTGCACCCTAGCCTCCGGACCGCAGTACCGCTGCAACATATCCTCGATATCCACGTCTACGGATACTCATGGCTGCATATCAGCCACCCTACCCAGATAGGGAAACCCCATCAAGAAATATACATCTGCGAGGGTGAGATCCAACCTCTCTCCCTACACCCTGAACGCATGTTCGCAGGCTCCCAAAAACTCACTAACCGGTTCAGCAGCAGCGCTGCTGAACGCATCATGGGCACCTGTGCGAACTTCAGCAGCCCGCACAACCCCAACGTAGACTGCATGTGCCGATCCCTCCTGATGACATCCACTATGTCATCTAGGACATCCCGCTCTCGCCAAAGCACCAACGGCATCCTGTCAATCACACAAGGAAAACTCATCAGACTCATGTCAATGCAGTATCCCTCCCCCCCCGGGGAAACCCTAAAAGCTCGATCCCAATCGCGGCTTTAAGGCCCCTTGCAGTGGTTTCTAACTGTGGTTGTCAGGGCTACAGTCGCGGTCCGGGACCGCGCCTGTAGGAACCAAACTCGGGGTCCCAAACCGCGAGTCCAGCCTCGGAACTTGCGGTCTAGGACTGTGTGTTCCGACCCAGAACTTGCAGTCCCCATCCGCGTGATCAGCCTTGAAACCCGCGGTCCCCAACTGTGGTTCCACCCCACAAACCCGCGGTCCACCCCACGTGGACTATACAAAAAATCCCCTGGGACCCACTACCCCCCCCCCGAACCCAATGAACAATGCAGGTATGAGTTTATCAAAATACCTGTAACTCCTGGATCTGAAAACGGTCGGTCGAATCGGCCAGAAACACTAACTCAGCTCTGGTCCACTTTGATCACTAGTCAAAGTCAACAAGTCCAAATGACACTTGTCATGTTGGACCCACTTACTATTTATAGTCCATTGACTTTTTCTTGTTTTGGCCATTCTGAACCCATACGGAGTCCATTTTTCGAACCATTTCCACCATTGGAATTAGCATGACGAGACCGTCATGATGGTCGAATCATTTTCTTATTTTTTTTGCATTTTTTCTAGACACCACTCGTCGCCTCAGTTTGCGTGCCACTTCGGCCATTATCCATTTTTGATATACTTTATATCATCGGATTCATTTTTCCGAGCCCGTGATGATGCTTGAGGTCATTTCTCGCTCCCACCCCCAGATTTTTCGGGTATTTTTTCCAAAACGCCCCCCGTCGCCTTGGTTTGCATGCCACTTCGGCCGTTCTCTGTTTTTGACACTTTTTATATCACCGGATTCATTTTTTCAAGCTCGTGATGATGCTTGAGATCATTTCTCACTCTCACTAGGTACATTTTCAACATTGTGTCCCGACACCTTGCTGCCTTGATTTGCGCGCCACATCGACCGCCATCGGATTGTTCCACATTTTTACATGAGCCATTCACTCCTTTCATACTGCAATTATTTCGTTATCTTTCCACCATTCATTATCCCGCAAGGAGGCCCACCAGTGTTCCCCCCTACCCTTGTTCTTGGTCATCATCAATGTTCCTTGATTGAGCACTTCCTCCTTGCCTGACCATTCCTTTTGTTCGGTATAATTTTATCCCTTTTTCGGGCTGGACAAGTCCTTTATGAAAAAGGCACTTAGGGAGTTTCTGTTAAGCTCTTTTATGACTCCTAAAACAATGAAAAGATCACCAAGCAATATTGCTTCCTTTCATGCTCATTAAAGCACCTGAAAGGGCGTCTATTTGGTATAAGTTTAACCCTTTTCCAGACCTGGTAGACTAATTACGAAAAATGAATACTCTAGTCACACTGGCTAGAAGAGTTCTTCATTGCATCCTTTTATGTTTCTTCGGGCCTTGGAGACTAACACACGAAAAAACAACCCCCTAGAATCTTCTTACCGCTTTCAAACTCTCTAAAATTGAAAGCAACCACGAGCATGAACTGTCCCGGGCTCATACAAATCCACATGACAGTACCATTCCATTATTTCAGAGTCTTCTTATCGCTTTCAGACTCCTTAAAATTGAAAGCAATCACGAGCATGAACTGTCCTGGGCTTTTATAAATCCACATGATAGTACCATTTTGAACACACTTCTTCTAATTCCTTAACCCATGAAGAAGTCCCCCTCGTGCCTCTTGGCACTATGATCGCTCATCTTGGCAACACCCCCAATCAGGATGCCTTTGTTCAGAGTATTCTGTAGTCTCCTGCCATCTTACACCACCTTGAGTATCACTCATCCTCGCCACTATCCTTGATCCATTACAGCTATGATCCCTTTCCCACCAGTCAGTTTTATATGCTTCCTGATCATCCCGTCATCATACTCTGAACAAAGGAAGTTTGAGTCCACCCACTTTACTTGCCCAGTTATCCCCCACAATATGTCAGTCCTACCATCAGTACTCTCACATTTCGGTTCTCCACCTCATGCTCCTATCAAGGAAACATCATTGCCTTGCTAGTTGCAGGTCTCCCTCTGTAGACGATAGCCCATCTATTCTAGAGGATAGACACAGAGGTCCCTGCACCTTGGACTCATCACCATCTATGGTGCGTGCCTACAGACCATCTTGAGAGGAGTCATCATTGCCTCTCCGAGTGGTTGTTTCTCACATGCTCAACTTCAACACCTTGATCGCATCGTTGAGAATCACGAAGGATTTATGTCCCTTCAGTTATTGGTCGAAGACCCCGGATCTCCCTCGAATCTAGCACATTGGTGAGTCACTTTGGAACACCCAGTTATATGTTCCCGTGGATGTCTGGGTTGCATTGGCGATTGTATTTGGAAGCCATCCAGTTATATGCTTCCTTGAGTACCCAGTTCAGTTCCAGTTCAGTGTACCATTGAGGGTATGACTTTTTGTCACTATGATCCAGCAGCTCATCAGTTCCTTTGGTACCACACTCAGCAGAACTATTGTTATTCTAGTGTATCGGTTCTTCAGCTCAGACATGGTCAGCCTAGCAGTATGTCCCAGATTTGTGTCCCCTTTGGACCCTTATGATGTACACAGTGGTTCTCTATGTATCTTACAGGTCCCCCTTTCCGGGCCTCACAGTTATTTTTTATGTATCTTGATACGAGCATGGGTATGCCCGCTTCGTCCATATATTGAGATTCTTCCTCATTCATTATTTGAGGCCATGTATATTTCAGGTCCACATTTTTTGGACCCCCTTGTTATTGTTCTATATCTTGATACGAGCATGGGAATGCCCACCTCATCCATATGTTCAGATTATTCCTCATTCATTATTGAGGTCATGTACTTTCAGTTTTTGCAGTTTGTTCGGGACCATTGTTCCGAGCTCTAGTTTGTTTCTTCTCCTCTCCACACCCCAGGAAAACCATAAAAGACTTATGATGTCTATCGGCCATATGATGAGCTCCTTCCCTCACACATCAGGGGGCAATCTGTTAACACCCAAAAAGTGCTCACTACCTCATCTACCCCATTACATGACTCATTTGTCCATATTTTCTACCATATTTTCCTCCAAAGCCTTAAAATGCCATTAAAAAGCCTCCAAAAGGCCAAAAAAACCCTTTTTCCCACAAAATAATCCAAAATTCCTCCAAAATAGCAAAAACCCTCTAAAAAGGGAATAAAAAATACAAAAAAGAGGAAAAAGAGAGAAAAAAGGAAGCAAAAACCTTATACAGCTGACCTAAACCACATGGTGCCCAAAACCATGGGCCAGCACTCCACCACTAAAAAACCTATAAATAGGTGATGGAGGTCCCTCATTTCATATCCACAATCATCCATATCCTTACTCTGCCAAAATCACTCCTGAAACCTTAGCACACCCTTGAGCTACTTTCACATTTGAGTGCCCCTTTGGCCCATTTCCAAAACCCTTTGGAGAAAGAGAAAGGAATAACACTAGAGCTTGGAAGCAACCCTCTTGGACTGTTGCAAAGACTTCATCAACCTTTACATTGGAGGTATAATTAATACAAAAAATATTTTATTATCTTGTCTTTTCTGTTTATGCAAATGCTTAGAGTAGTTACTGTTTTATTTACTGTATTTTATGAACTACTACTAAGGAGTCCCTTCTCCTTAGTAGGTGCTCATTTGCACCAGCTAGGGTGAAAACCCTAGCTACAACTAGGACAACTGTCCTTTTCTATTTTTGAGAAAATTTCTATTTTGGGAAAAGGATCACGAATTCTTTATTTCTCGGAAAAGTCTTTAAAGGACAAGTGTAAAAGCCAGGTGGCAGCCCAAGAGGCATTTTGTAAAGATATAAATAGAGGCTTATGGAATAGTGTTAAGGACTTTTGGCAAGGAAAGAAATTTTCTTAAGCTTGTACGAACTATTTTGCTTTTGCTTCTAGAAAGTGAATTTGCCTAATATGAGCCTAAAGAGGATGTATTTTGCCTGAGAATGTGTGTACGATGTCTATTGGATTCTTCTGGTGACATTTATATCTATTATAGTGAAATCTTTCTCTACTGTTCGAATTATTTCTGTGCAATTATGTTTATCTCATATGAGTAATAGACTACTTTCACATATATTAAAAGCTATCTTTATCATTATTGAGGTCATGTACTTTCAGTTTTTGCAGTTTGTTCGGGACCATTGTTCCGAGCTCTAGTTTGTTTCTTCTCCTCTCCACACCCCAGGAAAACCATAAAAGACTTATGATGTCTATCGGCCATATGATGAGCTCCTTCCCTCACACATCAGGGGGCAATCTGTTAACACCCAAAAAGTGCTCACTACCTCATCTACCCCATTACATGACTCATTTGTCCATATTTTCTACCATATTTTCCTCCAAAGCCTTAAATTGCCATTAAAAAGCCTCCAAAAGGCCAAAAAAAACCCTTTTTCCCCCAAAATAATCCAAAATTCCTCCAAAATAGCAAAAACCCTCTAAAAAGGGAATAAAAAATACAAAAAAGAGGAAAAAGAGAGAAAAAAGGAAGCAAAAACCTTATACAGCTGACCTAAACCACATGGTGCCCAAAACCATGGGCCAGCACTCCACCACTAAAAAACCTATAAATAGGTGATGGAGGTCCCTCATTTCATATCCACAATCATCCATATCCTTACTCTGCCAAAATCACTCCTGAAACCTTAGCACACCCTTGAGCTACTTTCACATTTGAGTGCCCCTTTGGCCCATTTCCAAAACCCTTTGGAGAAAGAGAAAGGAATAACACTAGAGCTTGGAAGCAACCCTCTTGGACTGTTGCAAAGACTTCATCAACCTTTACATTGGAGGTATAATTAATACAAAAAATATTTTATTATCTTGTCTTTTCTGTTTATGCAAATGCTTAGAGTAGTTACTGTTTTATTTACTGTATTTTATGAACTACTACTAAGGAGTCCCTTCTCCTTAGTAGGTGCTCATTTGCACCAGCTAGGGTGAAAACCCTAGCTACAACTAGGACAACTGTCCTTTTCTATTTTTGAGAAAATTTCTATTTTGGGAAAAGGATCACGAATTCTTTATTTCTCGGAAAAGTCTTTAAAGGACAAGTGTAAAAGCCAGGTGGCAGCCCAAGAGGCATTTTGTAAAGATATAAATAGAGGCTTATGGAATAGTGTTAAGGACTTTTGGAAAGGAAAGAAATTTTCTTAAGCTTGTACGAACTATTTTGCTTTTGCTTCTAGAAAGTGAATTTGCCTAATATGAGCCTAAAGAGGATGTATTTTGCCTGAGAATGTGTGTACGATGTCTATTGGATTCTTCTGGTGACATTTATATCTATTATAGTGAAATCTTTCTCTACTGTTCGAATTATTTCTGTGCAATGAATGATTTTACTATGCTCTGTGCAATTATGTTTATCTCATATGAGTAATAGACTACTTTCACATATATTAAAAGCTATCTTTTATATTCTTCCTTTCTTGCTGTGGATGTATCTTTATGATTTAATGGTTATCTGTTGATCTTCAGATGCTTCTTTCAGCATATTACTCATACTCACAGTTTTACTCCTTGCAGGGATAGATTAGATTTATTTCAGTTTTAGACACAAATTTGTTTCAAGTTCTGCATTTAGATTAAGTTAGCTTAGGCACTTGCATATCATTTTAACCATAAAATCAAAAAGAATGGTGGATCGGGCCATAACCGGTGTAATTGAATCAAATCTCCAAATCTGACGGTTGCCGGAACCGCTAACCGGACGGATTCCCCATACCAAATGGTGGACAATCTAATTGGGATAGTCTACTGGGGAGAATCCCTTTTTGCTTGATGCTGCGATCTTCGGGGCATCAACAGTTTTTGGCACTAGAAGGAGGGCCTAAAGTGCATGGCTGATAAAGGAAAATCTCCCACTATCAAAAATGTTACTGAAAACCTGCTTAAAACCGGAATTTCAGACAGCCCAAATCTTGAAGTAGCAAATCAAGAAAACCCCATCTTTGATTCTGAACCTCAAGAAGTATTGTATGATGTGCCTTTTGCAGAAATAGAAGATTTAAGGAGACATACACGATCTTATGTTAGACAACTAGGTGGTTTAAATGCAGTAAATTTCCTCCCTAGGAAAAGCACTCCTAGAAAAGAACGACAGTACACCCGTGATTCGATTCTTGTGTAGAATTTTGAAGAACTTGTGAATTTAACCTTGGAAGAAATTGCAGAACCCTTGAACAAAGTCGATCTTGAAAACCCAGAAAATCTTTCAGATCCAGAAAATCTTGGAGAACTTGTTACTCCAAAGAACACTCAATTGAATTCAACACACAATTCTCCACCTGATTCTCCACATAGAGACATGGCTATACCTGCTTGGAGAGCAAGGGGGCGTTCAATCTAGCTGGGCCATTCCACAATCTGCCTAAAAATCCAGAGAAAGTCTTGCCTAAATTCGACCCAGAAAAAGCCATTTCTGCTGAAGATCATCTCAAGAGTTTTTATTTAACCCTGAATCTTTTAAATGTACAGCATGAAGATGTAGTTTGTAGGCTTTTTCCATACACATTTGAGCCGAAAGTTTCTTCCTGGTATTTTAGCTTACAACCTAGCTCGATTTCCAGCTGGGATGAATTTGAAACATATTTCTTAAAGAAGTATGGAAATCAAAAGACTGTAGCTACATTCATGAAAGAATTATTGTCCATGAGAATGGAAAAGAAAGAAAAGGCTCAAGACTTCAACCAAAGGTTCACAACACTCTTAAATAATTTCAGCGAAGCAAATAAACCAGCAGAGAAATCTCTGGTTGAATATTATACAACAGCTCTTAAAGGCCCCATAGCAATGTTCGTTAAAATATCTAAGAAAACCACCCTGATAGAAAATTTTGAAGAAGCTAGAAAGGTGGAAGAAGAAGCAGACAACATTACTAAACATGCCTTAGATGCAGAGACAAAACCAACAGCTAGTAAAAAAACCTTGCTGCTCAACAACAGTAAAGAAGAGTCATCAACAGACATGGAGAATGTAGTTAAGATGATGCAGAAGTTGTCCAATAAAATTGTAGATCTGGAGAAAGATAAAGTTGCTAGTATATCTAGGAAACCTTTCAAGCCATTCTACAAGAAGAGAGAAGACAACGATCAACCTCATCCACCTATGAACACTTCCCCTATTTTAAATCTCAATGAAATAGGGATGGAAAAATTCTGCACGTTTCATCAAGAACTGCACTCGAAAAAGAGCTACCCACAATGGATTAACTCTATGAGTTTAGTCATGAACTAAATGCTGGATTCACAGATTCTAGATCAAGACGATCCTCCAGAGGAATCGAGCCCTGAGATAGAGGAACCATTTCCAGACACCACTATGGTGCTATGGGATTGGGTACCTTTAATTGAATTGGTAGAAGAAGATCCCGTGGAAAGCTCAGTCTCTGCTGTAAACATTAACACTCACAGTAAAGGTCCCATTACAGATCCTGTGCCAAGATCGACTATTCCCAAGCCTAAAATTTCAAAAGAACTACCTAGAAGACATATAACAATCATTTGACTGCAACCTAAAGCTAACCCAACAACGGTCAAGCAGCCAAGCATTCACAACACAGTTCAACAACCGAAGGTCACGATGAATAAGACAAACCATCAAACTAGAATTGTAAAAGAATCTGATATAGGACATGACATTATTAAAGATATAAAGAAAGTAAAAGCAAATATATCAATATTCGATATGTGCAGTTTCTTCAGCAATGAGACAAGTTGTTGCATGCTCTTCAATCCCAGCCCAGCACTCCATTAACAGATACTCCAGAAGATCCTGAAATTAATGAGGCTAGTATCGATGGGAAATCCAAATCTCAGACGTTGCCATTTCTTTTAACATTTGAAATTTTCAATCACAATGTTCACAATTGTCTGGTAGATTCCGGAGCATCTTCAAATGTCATTCCACTGTCAATTTGTAAAAATATTAATGGGAAACCAATTCCATCTCCTGCCCAAATTATTCAGTTAGATAGGACTGCAGTCAAAGTTATTGGGAAAATGAAAGATGTCCTCATTAGGTTGTCAGAAGATTCTAGAGTCTGTCAGTTCATTGACATAATGGTAGTTGATATTCCTGAAGCCTATGGTTTGATTCTAAGTAGAGAATGGTCCACAAAGATGAACGGTTACTTTGCAATTGATTGGTCTCATTTGTGGTTGCCTTATCAAAACAGACAGAATCAGATCAAGGTCCTGAGAGAACCGCACATGAAACAAAATGTGACTCAACTAGAAGGAAAGAATGAGGCTGTAGCTTTCTCATCCTCAATTTTGGGAAATTATTTCCTAGAAATTGATACGGGTAATTATCAGTCTGAAACTGTTAGCCATGAATCAGATAAACAGTTCGATATCCTTCATTTTTCTTAGACTGATGATGTTGGCTATAATATAGTTAGTTTAGTCAGTAACTTAGATCATAAAGATACTAACTTATCTAGATCAAACGATTTGCTTTGGACATTATACTTTGATGGTTCTAAAACTTTGGAAGTATCCGGATCTGGTTGTGTTCTGATGGATCCAAAAAGAAATAACTTTTTTTTGTCTTGTAAGTTAGAATTTAATTGTACTAACAACACTGTTGAATATGAAGCTTTGGTACACGGATTAAAGAACGCCATCGGTTTAAATGTTAAATACCTAAAGGTTTTTGGTGACTCAGAAATAGTTGTGAGACAGGTAAGAGATACCATTCACTGTCTCTCACCTGATTTGAAAGGTTATCAGGCTGAGGTATGGGTTTTAATTATGCATTTTGATGCTTTCAATATAAAGCCTATTCCTAGATTGCAAAATTCTGTAGCTGATTTGTTAGCAACATCCGCTTCCAGATTGGTGCCAACTAATAACAAGTGCTCAATTGAATTAATTTTCAGGCCTTCTGTCCCTGACAAAAACACAAACTTCAGGGTCTTCGATGATAATGAACAGATTATTTGTTTTCTAACGAACGAAGACATTTTCCAAGGAGCTGTGATAGATGAAGAAGAACATGATTCTGATTTACAAAAGAAGGATGCAGCTAAAGGAAATTTCATCCCCAAAGGGGTAAGGTCACTTGAAATGCTGTTTGATATTCAAAGTAAGTTCAAAAGGCCAGCGAATACCAAGACCAATAGTTCATCAATGCAGCATGAGTTAGTTAATTTGGGCACCGAGGCTGAACCGAAGTTTGTCAACCTTGGAAAATGTTGTTCACCGGGAGAAAGAGATAGGTTCATCAAACTATTTCGACAATATAAGTATGTTTTTGCATGGACCTATGAGGATCTGAAAACATATGACGTCTGCATTATTCATCATGTCATACTAATGAAAGCGGGTGTCAAGCCATTTCAGCAGCAATTAAGAAGGATGCATCCTACACTGGAACCTCTGATTCAAAAGGAATTGAAGAAGCTACTGGACGCTAAAATAATCTTTAAGGTCCGGCATTCTGAGTGTGTTGCTAACTTAGTTCCCGTGAGAAAAAAGTCAGGAGAGATAAGACTATGTGTTGAATTTAGAAATTTAAATAGAGCTTTAGATAAAGACAAATATCCCATCCCTTCAATGGAACAAGTTCTTCAAATGGTGTTAGGATCTGAGCTATTTTCCCTTCTCGATGGTTTCTCTGGCTACAATCAAGTATTAGTAGCTGAAGAAGATCATCTTAAGACTACTTTCTGCACTAAGTGGGGAACTTTCGCATATAGAAGGATGCCATTTGGCCTGATAAATGCAGGAGCTACATTCCAACGAGCAATGGATGTCGCCTTTCGAGGATTGGGTGGACATTATGTTGTTGTCTATCTAGATGATGTGACATTTTTTTTGAAGAAAAGGGAAGATCATGTTGTTCATTTGAAGCATATTTTTTATCGTTGTCGAAAATATGGTATCTCATTGAATCCCAAGAAGAGTGTGTTTGTTGTTCCCGAAGGTAAACTATTAGGCCATATCATTTCCAAAAGAGGAGTATCAATAGATCAGGAAAGAGTACAAGCTATCAATAGAATTCCAATGCCTCATAACAAGAAATCCATGCAGTCCTTTATGGGCACTATCAATTCTGTCCGAAGGTTTGTTCCAGATTTCACCCAAATTGTTAAACCTTTACAGCAAATGGTCAAGCAAAGCATACAGTTCAAGTGGACAGACTTAGAAAAGGATGAGTTCAGATACATTAAGGAAGCCATAGCTAAAGCTCCTTCCTTAAGAAGCCCATATTTTGACAAAGATTTTATCATGTATACCTTTGCTTCAGATGACTCTCTCACAGTTGAGCTCACGCAAAAGGTGGAACTAGGGGACGAGTACCCAATCTTGTTTGTGAGCACTGGTCTGCAAGGGGATGAACTAAATTATCCCGTTTTCGACAAGCATGCGTATGCTGTCTTCAAAGCAGTCAAACATTTCATACCATATATTCTTAAGAATAGAAATAAGGTTATAGTTCCCCACCCTGCTGTTAGATCCCTCTTCGTTCAAAAGGAATTAGGAGAGAGGAGGGGAAACTGGGTCACAGCTCTTCAAGAATATGACTTAGAATTTAATCCGGCCACTATCATCAAAGGACAAGGCCTGTGCAAATTGCTTAAAGAAAATTCGACCAGTGAAGAGCAGCATTGGAAAAATGAAGCTGAGCTGAATTCAGTTGAAGTATGTCCTATCTTCACAGCTCCTCAATCATGATATAGGGATTTGGTGCATTATTTACAGCAAGGATACCTACCTAATCACTGGAGCTCTAAGCAAAGAAGGGTGCTATTTTTGAAATCAGCAGCTTATCAAATCATTGATGGGATACTTTTCAGAAAAAAATTACGATGGAATTTTTCTTAGATGCCTAGAAAAGGAAGATGCAAGTAAAGTTGTCAAAGAATTACATGATGGTCCCGCTGGTGGACATTATTCAGGGGAGACAACATCTCATAAGATACTTAAAGTTGGATATTATTGGCCCACTCTATTTCGAGATGCCCATGCGTATGCACGGAACTGTGATATATGCCAAAGAAGTGTTGGGAAATTACCTAAGGCAGTAGGACCCTTGCAGTTGATTATTATCTCCGAACCTTTTGAACAATGGGGCATAGATGTTATTGGAGAGATAAACCCAAATTCTTATTTACAACATTGATACATTCTGACGACTTCCAACTACTTCACCAGATGGACGGAGGCTATCCCATTGTGCAAGATCAATGAAGATGCAGTCATCATTTTCTTGAAGGAAAACATCATAACCAGGTTTGGGGTTCCAATTTCCCTTGTTTTTGATAATGCTCCTTATTTCTCGTCTTTTAAGATAAATGCATTTGTTTATGAATGGGGAATTAAATTGCATTATTCAGCCAATTATTACCCTCAAGGAAACGGATTAGCTGAATCTTCAAACAAAAACCTCATTCGAATTCTCAAGAAGACTGTGATAGAAAATCAACGAAGTTGGCATATGGCTCTCCCAAATGCCTTATGGGAAGATAGGGTGACTCTAAAGAACGCATTAGGGGTTTCCCCTTACACTCTCGTCTATGGCAAGGAAGCCATCCTCCCTCCCAACATCTTGCTTCCATCCTTACAGTTGTCTCAAGCTTCTCAAGGGTCAGGTAGCCAAGTCTTACAATCCAGGATCAATACCTTGCTTCAACTTGAAGAAGCTCGACAGAAAGCTAAAGACCGATTCCATCAGCACCAAGACATAGTCAAAAGATGGTTCGATAAGAGGAATTCCGGTAAAAGAAGTTTTGAAGATGGGGATTTAGTCCTGAAATGGGATCATAATCATGAAGGCAAGGGGATGCACACAAAATTCCAACATTTATGGATAGGCCCTTACAAAATTTCAGCAAAGCTCGGCCCATCCACTTACAAGCTGACAAACCTCCAGGGAGAGGAAGTAACCTTTCCTCTCAATGGCCTCACCTTGAAACAATACTTTGTGTAGTCTCAATGAGACTTTCTGTACATAAATAAAACTTTTCTTTTATTTTCCTTTAGCCCTTTGTTTTCATTTTTTTCAGCTATGTTGTTTCTTTTCTCAACATTTGAACTTTTTGTACAAAGTTTGTTTTCTAAAAACACTTGCATTTGAGTTTCTCATCAAGATAGATCTCTCAAAGAAATGTCACAACTCATGAAGCTAAAAATACCCTCAAATGAAAGTCTATCTATGTATTTTTCTCTTGCTGAACGTTCTCCAGAAGGAAGAAAGCCTATTTTGTTAGTCACACTAACCCTTGTTTAAATAGAAGAGATCTATGATCATCTTTATTACTATCTTCGGGCTCCATCCACTCTCACACTTAAAAGCATCTCAAGGAGGTCACTGAAGTTGGACCCACGGAGAGTAGCACATCGCAAAGGCATAGGGTATTGAAATGACTCCATGCTACAAATCTAATAGCCAAAATGGCTTATAATCAAGGGTCTGTTTTCCAGAGATTTTCACCTCAATTAAAGCATGGCTAAGACAAAAGCAAAGAAAGAAAGTTGTCCAAAAGACTCAGCTCAAGCTAGACTCCTCTCCATCCATGAGGCTTGATCAATCAATAAAATCTCTCACTCACACAAAAGGACATTATGGATTGAGGAGCCAAAATCAACGATCATATTTAAAGAAAATATTTCTGGAAGGCCCAAACATCAAAGTTGTCAAATGTATGAACATCCAAAAGGATGTAGGCGGCATGGGAATGAGGAACAAGAGCAATAGTGTCTATGAGAAGTTGTTGCAAATCCTATGGAGTCCGATAGCAGTAGCCATTTGAAATATGAATCTTCTAAAATGAACCCCATATGTTGGCCCTTTGAAAGTTTTAAAGATGTCTCCATCAAAGCTCCCCTTTTCCCAATGGCCAACAGATAAAATGACTTCTTCCTTTTCTGAGATTTGAATGCTTAGGTGAATATTGCATATAAGATGGACATCTTTTAAGAAGGTTTCATATTAACGAGAGGGATTTTTCAGAGATCTGTGTTCGCCAGCGACTCGCCAATTGTTTTTGCAGCAACATCCCCCCCAAAAGTTTGTAGATATTGGGGCCCCTACTTTCATTTTCCTAGAAAGTCTGCCTAAAAGAGTTAAGTCTCCTTTGAAAAAAAAATTTGAACTTAGTTTTGTTTCAACTGGGGAATCTGTTTTAAAATTGAAGTTTTTCTTCTAAGTCAAAACTCACAATTCTTTCCCGAAACTACGGAGGAACTCAAATTTCTCTCCCGAAACAGCGGAAGAACTTGGGATGTTCACACGCAACTGCGAAAAAACGTAAAGTTTCTCCCTGAAACAACGAAAGCACTTACATGTTCTTGGGACTTCGGAAGAACTCAAATTTATCTCCCAAAAAGAGTGGAAACACTTGTAAAGTTTTGCTGCAACGGGCACCCTTTCACCAAGTCCCCGAGCCATCCACTTTGCAGAAAATACTTACCAAACTCCTTCGTCATTTGTGGAAGAACTTACCGAGTCTTTCTGCAAAGGCCAAACGACTCAATAAATTATGCCGCGATAAAATTTTAGAAGAACTCGCAAAGTCCTCTCGAAACGTCGGAATAACTCACGATCTTGCGCCACAAAAGTCTCTTAGCTCGACGACTCCGGAACAATTTTCCAAACCTTTCTGCCAAAGCAGAGCGTCTCTCTCATCTCTCCCACAATAATCGGATGCCTCGCCAAGTCTCCTGCCCTTCGAGAGGAACTCATGAATTCTAGTCGCAACTATGAATGAAACTCATGAGTCCTTGCTGCAATTGGCGGTCACGCTTAAATTCCAAACAGGTTTGAAAAGACTGCGCCATACGAATAATAAACCATGTTTTAATGTCGCCACCTACCCAATTAAATGCCCGCACATATCAAGCTTTATATAAGGGCGGTGGGGGTTTATTGTCCCCATTGTTAGTTTTTGATTCGAAGAACGCCGTTTGGGAGATTGCGTCGTTTTGCTCCAGCTCAGCGCATTCACCACCGTGTCAACCTCGCTCCACCACTGTTTTGTCTCCAGGTAGGTGTTCTTACTATTATCTTTGTCTTATCTATACGTTGAGGCTTTCTTGGGTGTTTTCCGTTTCATTACGTGGCCGGTAGGCACTCGTAGCAATGTATCCTTTTAAAGCGTTTACGACCACTGTGGCCCCATAAAATTCTCATTACTGACAGCTAGGATTCATAACCATGCCAGTCATTCCCAGTTGGCCTTTTGTCTCTGAGTCGTTTGAACTTGGTTATTTCCACCGGCCACATTTCTGTCATGCTCCTACCCAGATTTACTCAAATCCAAGTTTTTATGCCGGCTGCATGTCACTTCTCAAATACTATCGAACAAGAAGCAGCATCAGTAATCACTGGTTGGGATACTCAACCGCTCACTTGTTTGTCTCAGATACCGATTGTTGAAAATGGTTTCGTTATATGTTTTCGGTTTCCTCATAGGATTTCCCAATCCAAGCCAGCCTACCATTAGTCGTTAGAAGTGCCTATGATGAAGGACATCCTATCTCCAAAGACTAGGAGGGAAGTGGGTTTTACACGTCGTATGCCTACCTTCTCGAAGGCATTTCAAAAGTTCCTAACCAAGCATTGTCCCCACAGAACGATCAAGTCTGAGGACCATATTTTTTTTCTTGGATAATCTATGTTTGGTTTGCTCCCCCAGCATGCAGCCTTATAATTTTGTTTATATTTATCATCAACATGCTAAAACTGTCTTACTCTATGTTACACTCTCATAATGTGTTACAATTTTATATTCATTCACATATGGTTGCTGATAGAGATAAGCCACGATGCCAAAAGGTGGTAGAAAGAAAGCTAAAATGAAGGAGCCAGAGCCAGTGCAACAAAGGACTGAAACTCTTTTTCAAGACACTAAGTGTACCAACGACGTTCCTCCCAAGGTCCAGTAGGGAGATGTTTACCGGATGATCAGGGACCAAGATATCCCATATGTGTTATTAGAAGAAGAGCAAATCTACCTCAACATCATAACTTCCGGCATAGCCAGAGCTTCTACTCGCCCTGAATTGTTCTCGTGCTCTAAAGTGATCATGTGGATATTGGAACATGCCAACCCACAAACAAGAGTGTTGCATGACAGCAAGGGAGAACCTTTCGCTTGGTTCCATCCAGCTTATATTGCAGCAACCTACAAATTCTCACGTCCCTTGCAAGCTCTAAATGACGAATGGTTGGGACAGATGAATAATCTCGAGATGGATAAAAGGCTGTTGGTCATAGGCAAGTAGCTGAGGAAGAGAGATAATGATGAATATGATGTTCAGAGACTAAGACCTCCTTTTAGGTTAATTGCCCTGATGTTGTGCAGAATTTTCGATATGCCCGATGGCACTGTATATAGGATATAGTGGGCTCCCATAATCCACTTCATAGCATTCAAAGTAACTGTGTTTGATTGGGATACTATTCTCTCGGATAGTTTGGCATCCACGGTGGCCGCAGCTAGAGAAGGTTTGGCCTTAAAAATTTCAGAATTTTACATGTCTTCATATCTTATTGATTGCATTTTGGCCAAGCTCTCTTTCCCCAGGCTAGGTTGCACGTGGGATCATGCCAACACCCCGGTATACACTGCCTATAAAATAATGTGGGCTCAAAATTACAGAGCAAAATACAAGCTCATCTGCGAAGAGTTCATCATGCCTCTGTATGAGCAGATGTTCAAGGAAGAGCCCAATTTCCTGTCAGAAAATGCCATGGAAGTCCTGGAAAATTATGGCGATTTTTACTTCTCAGAACATGGCACTTACATCAGGATGTTTGGAGGTACCAAAGCACCATACATTTTGCCAAAATACGCTACTAATTATGTAGTCCTAAAGGAAGCAATCATGCAAGTTTTCCTTGATGGAATAGGAGAAGTGCTTAACAAGTAGCATAAGGCTTCCTTCCCTCCTTTTCCTTTCTACATAGGAGCCTATAAATTCTCAAGGGTTGCAACAGCCGAGGAGTACATTCAAGAGTTGAAAGCTTTCCACTTCGGTGAGGTAATCTTCCATAGAAATGACAGACGGAGCAAGGTTGTCGAGCATTGCAAGGAGGTATATGCTCATTACTATGATCTAGAGGAAGAAGTGTTCAGAGGCATCAACAAGATGATTAAGTTGTAGATTTGTCGTCATGGTAGTGGAGCTAGCTCTAGCTCTGCCACAGCCCGAGAAGCCATTCTGCAGAAAGAAAGGGAAGCATTTGAGGCCCTGGCCTGTGAATAACAAAGATTGAAAGAAGAAGCAAGACTACAACAGGAAGCTGAAGAAGCAAGATTGTAGAGAGAAGCTGAGGAGTCAAGGTAGCAGAAGGAAGTAGAGGAACAAGAGCAGAGGGAGGCAATTGAAAATCAGCAGCAGGATGAAGAAGAAGAAAGAAGGTGTAAAGCTGAAGAGGGACAAAAGGCGGAAGAAGAGCTTAAGACCAATGACAATGCCTAGGAGGGTGGCTCCGACACCAAAGATATGGAAATAGACACATCTTAGGTAGTGCAGACCCCACCCACAGGGACAGAAGTCCATGTAAGAGATCTCCCAATCATCCCTTACACCCCATCCAAAGATCATACTATGTTTCGATGGGATGAATTTGTGTATTATAAGAAGAGGAAGGTGGTGGTCTTGAATTTAGAAGAGAGGATAAAGAGACTCTTCCAATAAGATATTGTCACCCAGCGGGAGACCATGGTTATGCAAAATACAAATAAGGCTCCCATAGCCATGGCATCTGCCACTTTGTCAGCAGCAAAAGCAACAAAGGATAATGTGGTCGATATGGTCAGAGAATTTGAGTCAACAAAGAGGAGAGCTTGCATGCTGCAACATACTATGGATAATGAGTAGGCTTACAGGGATCTTGTAGTGAATAAATATAATCGCCTGTCTGTTGATCACAAGGAGTTGTCAGATAAGTATCGCCATCTAGAAGAAGAAAAGGAGCACCTGGCAATCCAGATGATGGTTCTAGAAGCGGAAAAGAACGATTCTGAAGCTAGAGTTTTTCATTTGGAAGCAAATAAGCAGGCAATGGTTGAGCAGTTAGAGCAGGCAAAAAGTAGAGCGATAGATATGTCTCCCTTTCATGAGCAGTCCTGTGACATTTTGAGACAAATGCATGCCACACAGGAGCTGAATACTGAGGATTTGTGTAGGCTCAAGACCATGATGGTTAGGTTGAAAGAAGTCAATGCAGAAGCCATTAGGATTAAAGGCAAATACACTCGGGTTAAAGCAAACATCCTGAGCCAGATGGAATGGAGAGAAGGGAAGGTTGATTTCCCTAAGCATCTCCCATTCATATCTATAGATGATTTTAAGGAAGATGTAGCCCTTATGGAGTTTTGCAGGAATTGTGGCCTCAATCTGATGGCTAAGATCTAGGGAACAATTGAGAAAGGTAACAGTCTGTATCAAAAGATCCATGAAGTGCATGAAAAATGCAAGCTGATTTTTCCTCTATCCCTCGATGAGTTTCCAAGCAAAGAGAAGCATTTGTCAGACTTGAAGGAAGAGCTGGGCATTCAAATAGAATATGTAAAGAAGATTGATGTCCTGGCCATTGATGATCTCCATCACTATATTGGGTTGTCATCAATATACAGTCATTTGCTTAAAGAGATCCACCAAGCAAAAATTGCAGAAATTCATGGTATTGAAGCAGAGCTTGGTAAGCATGTGACTTCCCAGAAGATCTTGCTCCCTTCACCAGCAAATGTGGTTGTCAGGGACACTGGTATCTGGTTCAGTTATATTGCAGAAGAGGAAAAGAAAGCAGTAGCAGCAGTAGCAGCCAACACAAGCACTTCATTCCCAGCAAAAGTGCCACCCCAAGGATCAACACGCTAGTCATAATGCATTGTTCTTATTTTGATTTGCTTTCCCTGTGTTTAGAGCGTAGAGTCACTAGGACAGCTGTCCTTTTCTATTTTTGAGAAAATTTCTATTTCGGGAAAAGGACCACGAATTCTTTATTTCTAGGAAAAGTCTTTAAAGGACAAGTGTAAAAGCCAGGTGGCATCCCAAGAGGCATTTTGTAAAGATATAAATAGAGGCTTAGGGAATAGTGTTAAGGACTTTTGGTAGGGAAAGGAATTTTCTTAATCTTGTACGAACTATTTTGCACTTGCTTCTCGAAAGTGAATTTGCCTAATATGAGCCTGGAGAGGACGTATTTTTCCTGGGAATGTGTGTACGATGTCTATTGGATTCTTCTGGTGACATTTATACCTATTATAGTGAAATGTTTCTCTGTTGTTCGAATTATTTCTGTGCAATGAATGATTTTACTATGCTCTGTGCAATTATGCTTCTCTCATATGAGTAATAGACTGCTTTCAC
This sequence comes from Larix kaempferi, assembly GCA_027924585.1. Classification (NCBI taxonomy): domain Eukaryota; kingdom Viridiplantae; phylum Streptophyta; class Pinopsida; order Pinales; family Pinaceae; genus Larix; species Larix kaempferi. The sequence continues at coordinate 4,739,554 of BSBM01000241.1, read as the reverse complement.
ATGTATTAAAAGTTATATTTTATATTCTTTCTTTCTTGCTGTGGATGTATCTTTATGACTTAATGGTTATCTGTTGATCTTCAGATGCTTCTTTCAGCATATTACTCATACTCATAGTTTTGCTCCTTGTAGGGATAGATTAGATTTATTTCAGTTTTAGACATAGATTTGTTTCAAGTTCTGCATTTAGATTAAGTTAGCTTAGGCACTTGCATATCATTTTAACCATAAAATCAAAAAGAATGGTGGATCGGGCTATAATCAGTGTAATTGAAGCAAATCTCCAAATCTGACAGTTTCCGAAACCGCTAATCAGACGGATTCTCCATAGCAAACGGTGGACAATCTAATTGGGATAGTATATCGGGGAGAATCCCTTTCTGCTTGATGCTGCGATCTTCGGGGCATCAACAGTTTTTGGTGCTAGAAGAAGGGCCTAAAGTGCATGGCTGATAAAGGAAAATCTCCCACTGTCAAAAATGTTATTGAAAACCCACTTAAAACAAGAATTTTAGACAGCCCAAATCTTGAAGTTGCAAATCAAGAAAACCCCATCTCTGATTCTGAACCTCAAGAAGTATTGTATGCTGTGCCTTTTGTAAAAATAGAAGATTTAAGGAGACATACACGATCTTATGTTAGACAACTATGTGGTTTAAATGCAGTAAATTTCCTCCCTAGGAAAAGTACTCCCAGAAAAGAACGACAGTACACCCGTGATTCAATTATTGTACAGAATTTTGAAGAACTTGTGAATTTAACCTTGGAAGAAATAGCAGAACCCCTGAACAAAGTTGATCTTGAAAACCCGGAAGATCTTGGAGAACTTGTTACTCTAAAGAACACTCCATTGAATTCACCACACAATTCTCCACCTGATTCTCCACATAGAGACATGGCTGTACCTTCTTGGAGAGCAAGGGGAGCGTTGAATCTAGCTGGGCCATTCCATAATCTGCCTAAAAATCCAGAGAAAGTCTTTCCTAAGTTCGACCCAGGAAAAACCATTTATGCTGGAGATCATCTCAAGAGTTTTTGTTTAGCCCTGAATCTTTTAAATGTATAGCATGAAGATGTAGTTTGTAAGCTTTTTCCATACACATTTGAGCCGAAAGTTTCTTCCTGGTATTTTAGCTTACAACCTAGCTCGATTTCCAGCTGGGATGAATTTGAAACATGTTTCTTAAAGAAGTATGGAAATCAAAAGACTGTAGCTACACTCATGAAAGAATTCTTGTCCATGAGAATGGAAAAGAAAGAAAAGGTTCAAGACTTCAACCAAAGGTTCACAACACTCTTAAATAATTTTAGCGAAGCAAATAAACCAGCAGAGGAATCTCTGGTTGAATATTGTACTAACAACACTGCTGAATATGAATCTTTGGTACACGGATTAAAGAAGGCCATCGGTTTAAATGTTAAATACCTAAAGGTTTTTGGTGACTCAGAAATAGTTGTGAGATAGGTAAGAGATACCATTCACTGTCTCTCACCTCATTTGAAAGGTTATCAGGATGAGGTATGGGATTTAATTATGCATTTTGATGCTTTCAATATAAAGTCTATTCCTAGATTGCAAAATTTTGCAGCTGATTTGTTAGCAACATCCGCTTCCAGATTGGTGCCAACCAATAACAAGTGCTCATTTGAATTAATTTTCAGGCCTTCTATCCCTGACAATATCACAAACTTCAGGGTCTTCAATGATGATGAACATATTATCAGTTTTCTAACGAACAGAGACATTTTCCAAGGAGCTGTGATAGATGAAGAAGAACACGATTTTGATTTACAAAAGAAGGATGCAACTAAAGGAAATTTCATCCCCAAAGGGGTAAGGTCACTCAAAATGCTGTTTGATCTTCAAAGTAAGTTCAAAAGGCTAGAAAATACCAAGACCAACATTTCATCAATGCAGCATGAGTTAGTTAATTTGGGCACCGAGGCTGAACCGAAGTTTGTCAACCTTGGAAAATGTTGTTCACCGAGAGAAAGAGATAGGTTCATCAAACTATTTCGACAATATAAGGATGTTTTTGCATGGACTTATGAGGATCTGAAAACATATGACGTCTGCATTATTCAGCATGTCATACCAATGAAAGCGGGTGTCAAGCCATTTCAGTAGCAATTAAGAAGGATGCATCCTACACTGGCACCTCTGATTCAAAAGGATCTGAAGAAGCTACTGGACGCTAAAATAATCTTTAAGGTCCGTCATTTTGAGTAAGTTGCTAACTTAGTTCCCGTGAGAAAGAAGTCAGGAGAGATAAGACTATGTGTTGACTTCAGAAATGTAAATAGAGCTTCAGATAAAGACAAATATCCTGTCCCTTCAATGGAACAAATTCTTCAAATGGTGTCAGGATTTGAGCTATTTTCCCTTCTCGATGGTTTCTCTGGCTACAATCAAGTATTAGTAGCCAAAAAAGATCGTCTTAAGACTACTTTCCGCACTAAGTGGGGAACTTTTGCATATAGAAGGATGCCATTCGGCTTGATAAACGCAGGAGCTACATTCCAGCGAGCAATGGATATCGCCTTCCAGGGATTGGGTGGCCATTGTGTTGTTGTCTATCTAGATGATGTGACAGTTTTTTCAAAAAAAAGGGAAGACCATGTTGTTCATTTGAAGCATATTTTTTATCATTGTCGGAAATATGGTATCTCATTGAATCCCAAGAAAAGTGTGTTTGTTGTTCCCGAAGGTAAACTATTGGGCCATATCATTTCCAAAAGAGGAGTATCAATAGATCAAGAAAGAGTACAAGATATCAATAGAATTCCAATGCCTCATAACAAGAAATCCATGCAGTCCTTTATGAGCACTATCAATTTCGTCTGAAGGTTTGTTCCAAATTTTGTGCAAATTGTTAAACCTTTACAGCAAATGGTCAAGAAAAGCATACAGTTTAAGTGGACAGACTTAGAAAAGGATGTGTTCAGAGACATTAAGGCAGCCATAGCTAAAGCTCCTTCCTTAAGAAGCCCAGATTTTGACAAAGATTTTATCCTGTATACCTTTGCTTCAGATGACTCTCTCGTGGCTATGCTCACGCAAAAGGTGGAACTAGGGGACGAGTACCCAATCTCGTTTATGAGCACTGGTATGCAAGGGGATGAACTAAATTATCCCATTGTCGGCAAGCATGAGTATGCTGTTTTCAAAGTAGTCAAACAGTTCAGACCATATATTCTTAAGAACAGAACTAAGGTTATAGTTCCCCACCCAGCTGTTAGATCCCTCTTCGTTCAAAAGGAATTAGGAGAAAGGAGGGGAAACTAGGTCACAGCTCTTCAAGAATATGACTTAGAATTTAAGCCGGCCACTATCATCAAAGGATAAGGCCTGTGCAAATTGCTTAAAGAAAATCCGATTGATGAAGAGCAACATTGGAAAAATGAAGCTAAGCTGAATTCAGTTGAAGTATGTCCTATCTTCACAGCTCCTCAATCATGGTATAGGGATCTAGTGCATTATTTGCAGCAAGGATACCTACCTGATCGCTGGAGCTCTAAGCAAAGAAGGGCGCTCTGTTTGAAATCAGCAGCTTATCAAATAATTGATGGGATACTTTTCAGAAAAAATTACGATGAAATTTTTCTTAGATGCCTAGAAAAGGAAGATGCAAGTAAAGTTGTCGAAGAATTACACGATGGTCCCGCTGGTGGACATTATTCAGGGGAGACAACATATCATAAGATACTTAGAGCTGGATATTATTGGCCCACTCTATTCCGAGATGCCCATGTGTATGCATGGAATTGTGATATATGCCAAAGAAGTGCTGGGAAATTACCTAAGGCAGCAGGACCCTTGCAGCCGATTATTATCTCTGAACCTTTTGAACAATGGGGCATAGATGTTATTGGAGAGATAAACCCAAATTCTTCTTTACAACATCGATACATTATGACGGCTACCAACTACTTCACCAGATGGACGGAGGCTATCCCATTGCGCAAGATCAATGAAGATGCAGTCATCAGTTTCTTGAAGGAAAACATCATAACCAGGTTTGGGGTTCCAATTTCCCTTGTTTTTGATAATGCTCCTTATTTCTCATCTTTTAAGATAAATGAATTTGTTTATGAATGGGGAATTAAACTGCATTATTTAGCCAATTATTACCCTCTAGGAAACGGATTAGCTGAATCTTCAAACAAAAGCCTCATTCGAATTCTCAAGAAGACTGTGATAGAAAATCAGCGAAGTTGGAATATAGCTCTCCCAAATGCCTTATGGGAAGATATGGTGACTCCAAAGAATGCATTAGGGGTTTCCTTACACTCTCGTCTATGGCAAGGAAGCCATCCTCCCTCCCAACATCTTGTTTCCATCCTTACAGTTGTCCCAAGCCTCTCAAGGGTCTAGTAGCCAAGTCTTACAATCCAGGATCAATACCTTGCTTCAACTTGAAGAAGCCCGACAGAAAGCTAAAGACTGATTCCATCAGCACCAAGACATAGTCAAAAGATGGTTCGTTAAGAGGAAGTCTGATAAGGGGTTTTAGTCCTGAAATGGGATCATAATCATGAAGGCAAGGGGATGCACACAAAATCATGAAGTTTTGAAGTTGGAGATTTAGTCCTGAAATGGGATCATAATCATGAAGGCAAGGGGATGCACACAAAATTCCAACATTTATGGATAGGCCCTTACCAAATTTAAGCAAAGCTCGGCCCATCCACTTACAAGCTGACAGACCTCCAGGGAGAGGAAGTAACCCTTCCTCTCAATGGCCTCGCCTTGAAACAATACTTTGTGTAGTCTCAATGAGATTTTCTGTACATAAATAAAACTTTTCTTTTATTTTGCTTTAGCCCTTTGTTTTCATTTTTTTCAGCTATGTTGTTTCTTTTCTCAACATTTGAATTTTTTGTACAAAGTTTGTTTTCTAAAAACACCTGCGGTTGGGTTTCTCATCAAGATAGATCTCTCGAAGAAATCTCACAACTTGTGAAGCTGAAAATACCCTTAAATGAAAGTCTATCTATGTATTTTTCTCTTACTGAACGTTCTCCAGAAGGAAGAAATCCTATTCTGTTTGTCACACTAACCTTTGTTTAAATAGCAGAGATCTATGATCATCTTTATTACTATCTTCGGGCTCCATCCACTCTCACACTTAAAAGCATCTCAAGGAGGTCACTGAAGTTGGACCCACGGAGAGTAGCACATCTCGAAGGCATACAATATTGAAATGACTCCATGCTGCAAATCTAACAGCCAAAATGGCTTATAATCAAGTGTCTGTTTTCCAGAGATTCTCACCTCAATTAAAGCATGGCTAAGAAAAAAGAAAAGCGAGAAATCTGTCCAAAAGACTCAGCTCAAGCTAGGCTCCTCTCCGTCCGTGAGGCTTGATCAATCAATAAAATCTCTCACTCACACAAAAGGACATTATGGATTGAGGAGCCAAAATCAAAGATCAGATTTAAAGAAAATAATTCTGGAAGGCCCAAACAGCAAAGCTGTCAAATGTATGAACATCCAAAAGGATGCAGGCAGCATGGGAATGAGGAACAAGAGCAATAGTGTCTATGAGAAGTTGTTGCAAATCCTGTGGAGTCCGATAGCAGTAGCCATCTGAAAGATGAATCTTCTAAAATGAACCCCATATTATGGCCCTTTGAAAGTTTTAAAGATGTCTTCATCAAAGCTCCCCTTTTCCCAATGGCCAACAGATAAAATGACTTCTTCCTTTGCCGAGATTCGAATGCTCAGCTGAATATTGCATATAAGATGGACATCTTTTAAGAAGGGCCCTCTCTTTCCCAGCTCACTACGGAGGTTGAATTTTCCCATGGGGTCGTTTTTCTCCACCTTGGAAAATTCGATTTGGATGTTACATTAATGTATGTGGGACCTTGATGTAATGGTTAGGGGGCTAAAACATCATATAGACACCCCTTAACTTGCTATTTGATTGTTGTATGGGCCCCACAAGGGGCCCCTCTCTCCACAAGTGCGCTATAGAGGGAAATTTGCACCCCCTCATGAGAGCTCCTCTCCACCATCGATTTGGTGTTTGGGAAAGTCAATCCCAGCCATTGGTTTTGTCGGAATGGAGTTAGGTTTTGAGCCATCTCTATAAGAGAAGGAGCTCACTCATTGTTGAGCCCTCTTGGCACATTGTACATTTGACATATTGAGTGATATTGAGACATTCTTCTTCCGGTTCTTGAGAGAACTTGTATGGATGTTGATGGTCTTGATTGTTAGCTGATTTCCATTTCTTAGTGGAGTGATTTCAGTGAGTTTGTTGCCCATGTATGACTAACACGAATTGCAGGGAGATTGGCCATTTGGAGGGAGGTGCTACACTTGGAGTGGGAGATCCATTCTAGTGTTTTTCTTCAGAATAATCACAAGGGAGTTGTCTCTGATGCTTAGCTTGTCAATTTCCTCATTTTTAGCCATTCATTTTCTGTTCTTACTTGTTTATTTGCTGCATATGTTGATTTCCTCATTTGGGGGAGGTATCCAGGCAAAAGTTGGTCACAAAGCTCCTCAAATGCCCACACAAACTCGCTCATTGCTCTACTACTGAATTGGAGTTAGTATTCAAGTTGTTTCAGCCACACTCTTTCATCCCATGTACGCTTCTCTTGCTGGTATCATATCTTTGAATTTCATTTATGTGTGTTAAGCTGCAAATCCACATAAAAACCCTAAAAATTAAAATCTCAAAATTTGATCGTCGAAACTCTTTTTCCTTTAAAACCCACTACTAAAATTCTCTTAAACCTCTATATCTTAAGTTTCATTTAATTCCGACCCCGTTTACCCATAGAACTAGGCACTAGTCTTTCAGTGATTTCGCCCTCCTTGGGCATTTTAGCCAATCACGCTGTTGGGTCATTTTTTGGGTTGTGGGTACTCTTGATTTGGGGTTTAAAACATCATTTCATCATAAGAAATCAAGTTATCATTGATTGGAAGTGTTTATAAACATTAATTATTCTCTGCCCTAGGTCCATTGATCCACTATTTAACCTATTTCCTAGGGCAGTTTGCTTCAGCATTTCACTTCCAATTTACTGTATCTCCTTAGACTATTTTCAGCCATTAAATCACTAATCTAATCTCATTATTTAATTACGTTTTATTGCTAGTCACCTATTGCATCACTCTCATTCTACCATTTGTGTCCATCGGTTGACTGAAACTAGACTTAGGAGTTCATCTGCACTCAATCTCTTCTTCTATCTCTTTATCTTTCCTGGGATTTGGCTGTATTTTGTCTCTCAACCTTCATCAGTTGAGCGGGGTCTCCCCCCTGACTTGGATATGTGCCTCGTATGAAGTGACAATATCCTTTTCCGGTGTGACTTCCGTTCCTTGAGCAGAGGACTTGGCCATTGCTGGTTACACCTTCCTAGCTGCTCACCCTCTACCATCCATGTTGGGACATATTCTACTAGCAGCTAGAGTTTGTGTGATAACATTTTTGGCGCCGTTTCCGGGGAGGTAGAGGCCTACCCATGTTTTCTTGATTTTAAGTCTTTTTGCCTTTTCTTTTCATTTTCGCATCTACACTTAAACTCTAATTGGCTGATTTTTCATTCACATAATTATTGCAGCCAACACATTTTTGTATCATTCACCACTTCCCCTATGGCATTCCACCTTCGGTGAACAAGGTTTCGAGTTCACCTAGCGACTCCACCCGATGGATCCACTGGAGACCAAACCTATCCACAGAACCTTAGAATCTTAGATCATTCTGACACCTCACATGAGACTCCATTGGGAAATCTTAAATTGAGAAATCAGAATGGACTCAGATGTTCTCCTTCGTATCTCACAAGCCATAAAAGAATTAAATGAACGTGTGAGTAGGTATGAAAGGAGACAAGAGGAAATAAATGAATGGGATGCACAATCTCAGTATGTGGATGAGTATGAATATGATTATGGGTATGAACCTGAATATCAAGATTTTTGTGATACCCGCAATGCTCCTCATCACTCTAATGGAATCTTTGTCCTATCCATCCCTAATATAAGGGTAAGTCAACCTAAATCTAGATGTCAATCCCAACCAAGGATTTATAGCCAAAACAATCGGTTGAACTATCCTGTTAACCAAGCCAAACCATCCCCGTTTGACTTATCTGAAATATATGGGGCACCTCATCCTATGCCAAATCAATATATTAAGGATTTTCCCCGTTTCGATGGAAGTAATGCAATATCAATTGAAAATCATTTGGATGCTCTCTGGTATCATATGGAATGTCTAAGCGCAAATGATGAAGATGTTTACATGTGTTTTCTTGGTGTTTCTCTAGAAGGGGATTCCTGGTTATCGTTTGAGCATTTAGCACTGGGATTTATCACTGGGTATGACATGTTCATGAGGTTACTAATAGATGAATGGGATGAGAACATTGATGATCCTTTAGGATGTCAATCTAGCACTGATGGTGTTACTGATGATAAATATATTGATGATCTGCTTTCTCAATTGGATCATTCCTCTCCTGAGATGTTACAAACTATGAGTGTGCCTACAATCCATAGGAATGTCACAAAGTATTTTGAGAATAATGCTTCAAAACCTCATGTGCAAGTTCAAAGAGACATCAATTGAATAATACGAGATACTTTGTTAGCATTGCCTGAGGCAATTGCAGGCCGAATTCTAGATCTAATTCACCTTTCTGTTTGTGACTCCAGTAAAGGATCACTGGGAGATCAACCTCACAATCATCATGTGGTTGACAATTGTCCTAACCCATGTTCAAACAATCTGAATTTTGACTCAAATTTTAATCATCTCTCTGAAGAGGACAAGAAAGGTGAGGATTGTCAGATTTCATGTGAGAAACAATCTAGTGATCATCATGAAATTGAAAACCAACTTTGTGAAGATCAATGGGGTGAAAGCATTGATGAATCCATGGAAGAACAATCAAATGAGGATTATGTGATGGAGGATAAATGTCATGAAGATGATCAGGATAGCAATTTTGAATTGAGCAGTGATTGCCCTTATCAGTTTGATTTCTCCTCTCCTGAGCCTATTGTGAATGTGCCTTTGATTCAACTTCTAAATGAGCTTTCGTTCTATAAGAATGTAGTAGAGTATTTGAAGAATATAGGACATAAATCTCATGATGAAGTGATGTATGATAGTGAGCAAGTCTCAACCCCTCAAGATTTTGACCTTGATACTGACTTGGAAGGGGAACTTACTAAAATCATACGAAGCACTTTGTCATCTTTACCCGGAGAAGGCACAAATGAAGAATGGGATCCCATTGATCACCAAAGACAAAATTATATGGTTGAGCTTTCAACCAGTGAATCCACTAAAGGACCTCTTGAGGGTCAGCCCCATAGTCATTGCTTCATTGGAAATTGTTCAAGTCGATGCTCAAGTGATCCCAACCTTGTTTCATTCTCCAGTCATATCTTTGAAGAAGAAAAAGAAAATTTTGAAAATAATCAGACTCCTGTTGAGGGTGGATCAAACGATCATCATGTGGTTGAAAGTCAAATGTGTAAAGATGATGGGGGTTTTAAAAATGATTATATCAATATACCTCCCTATCAAGATGATGATGATCCAATTAGGTATCAAATCGACCTTGAGTGTTCTTTGTTGCAACCTACAAGATGGAATCAATGTCACAAAGAACCTTAAAAAAGTGTCATGCTTAATGTCAACACAATTCCTTGCTCTCTCCTTGGTCACAATGAATTGATTGGAAATATGAAGCAAAATGAATCTTGTCTTCAAAAGGTGAGTATTGACCTTGATAATTCCCTTGATAAGTGTCCCTTATCTCACACAGAATTGGAGAGGAAAATTTTAGGAAATGCTAAAGAAGTCTCTACATTTCAATCCTCCCTCCCATCCCAACTCATGAAGTCAATGCCTCTTTCAACCCTAAGTTTGTTGTGTAAGGAGTTCGATAAGGGGCCTTTAGAATGCCTGGTGGTCGATGGTAAAACTTCTTGCTTCATTTTCCAATCATCCTAGGTTAATAATTTTTTCCAATTTGATAGCCTGGTTTCTTGGTTGACTGAGAAGCTCTTCACAGATCATTTTCACCTTTTTGCAATTGTTGGGCAGCACATGGGCCTAATTTTGATCTCGGGTTTGTTACTATTGGTCACCCTATATGTCAATGAATTAAAGCTAACACACAGGATGGTCAATATAAATTGTCAAACCCAGGGAGGTCTTTTGTTTCAATGGTAATAAGCATAATCTGTGCATAAACATGTCAAGCAGTTGATTAACTAAATGGAGCTAATGATCCTACCAGTCTATTCAGCCAAACTCACTCCAGAAAGCAGACTAATATAATTCACACATCTAGGAATTCAATTGAAACTACCTTCCTATAGAAATCACCTAGCAGTTATAAAATTAAGAATATAAATAAACCAGATTCCTTTTGCAAGAAGTTAAATCCTATAATTATCTAACTACAATATTCAATCTTTACCAAAATGATCCATCCAGTAGCTACTGTTACTCAATCATAATCTGCCTACCTCAATAAACCAATTGAAGATACAACAACAACCAGAATCTAAATATAAGCTTGAACTATAACTGATAATTATTGGAAATCTTAGAAATAATAAGCAACTAAAAGATATTGGAATTGAGCTTGGCTGTTACAGCTGAATCAAACACACATGCATTAACTGAATTATCCTACATAGTCGACTGTCACACCAATCTGCTACAACTATTCAAGATGCAATCGTGAACTATCAAAAGGAAAGCTAATCTCTGTTGCAGCTAACAGTAACATCTGCAATGATTCCACACCACACAACAGAAAGAAAGCTAAATTACCCTACCTACTTAAGCCGACTATCTCTGTGAGAAGGTAGGCCCTGGCCTTCTAACAGAGATGCTGAGAATCACAACAAATTAAGACACATAAATGAAGAACTCTGCTCTCATATTAATAATGGAAATTGACAGTATCAGTGCTCTATTACAGCTTATACCAAATAGTAATTCTCCAACCCTAGGCTACAGAAACCTTCTCATATTATATCTTGAAAGTACAAACCCCGATCCACTAAAATCGTGCAGCAATGAAGATCTATGATCTTCATGCTATGGAGTTACAGCTAACTGTTACAACCGTATTTAAACGAGGTTGTTACTCATGAAAGAGCTGTTACTCCAGTAATCAATGGATCAATGGATTTGGTAAGCTAGAAGGCAACATGTCTGTTGTAGCTGGGTTCTATTTCAGTGGAGGCCTATTACAGATTCTCATAGAGGAATGTGCTGTCCCTTGGAGTCATGAGGAATCGAGCTTTGAAGAGTAGCAGCTAGCGCCATTTGGATGATACACCTGCGCTTTAGACCTTGACTAAATGAAATCACACATATTAGCATAAACCAAGGACTAGGATCTAGAACCTTAACAATCTTAGGCATAAAATAAATAAAGCAATAACTAATTATACCTGTCAATATCATTGGTTGATCTGGAGAAAAGGCATAGATATAGCTTGTGAAAATAGGATGTAATCAGGGAAAAATGATGTAATAAGGATGGCAAAAAAGGGACATTTCCTAGACCCAATAGTTACAATCTAATTTGTCCCCAATTGGTTCTCTCATCTATCCTAGTGTGAAAGAAATTGCGTATGCGAGCCACATAGATGAGGGAAACGAGGTTAACCAAGGAAGGTTGAATCTAGTGTTGTATCATTTTCTTCCATCATTCTTAAAAGTTGATTTTCATTGCATTAACTCCATTGACATTTGGATGGAAGAGACTTGTAGAAATCATCCTCAGCCTTGGGATGGATTCATCTTGCACCATTCTAAGCCTGCCTTGAATGTTGATTAACAAATCAGGATAGCCATAATCCTAAATTTATTAATCCCTAATCTAGTCCTGACTTGTTTTGCTAAAAGACACCAAGGAAGAACTATTGATCTTTTGGAAGAGTGGTTGCACTCGATCTATGATTTTACTTAGTATTGGTCTGAACTGGTTAGAGTAGGGTACGTAAATTGAAAAATCTCTCGTAAGAAGTAGTTAGTTGTCCTTTTTGTTTTGGTTTTTCTTTTCTCATTTTCTGACACCATGTGCCCTTTTCTAGTGTGCTTTTGTACCATAGTTTCCTTTCAGTTGTTTTTTTCCTTTATTACACCTCATGTGTCGGCTTAATAAATTTAAAATGTTGTAGAGTACATTTCGTTATTGATATATTTCCCTTTCAACATTGTCATTTTGTTTATTTCTGCTGGATTATATTATATATATTGTATGTCCTTACGAACGGTCTGCAGAGATCGGTATAGCGTCTGCATTTTAAAGGGATAGGTACATATATGATGGTGATGCAAAAAGCATGTATGTGCATGCACTTTGATGATGATGAGAGGGGTTCTACGGACCAGAGATTCTGTGGTTCTCAGGCACTCTCTCCCTTAGAGAACTTGTCCCGGCTGGAGCCAGATGTTATCACATCCATGTTAGCTGGAGATACCATGCTACAGATTGTGTGGTCGGGGACCATACTACATTTTTTTTTCTAGATCAGAGATCAAATGCCTTTAGAGGAGGCATACATTTTTGTTCAGATGGCCCCGAGCAGAGATATCAGCGGGGACAGATGGTTTATTTATGAGTCCAGACATGTACACATCATTTCCTACAGAGGCACCCTTCCTTGCCAGGCTTTGCATAAGCCCATTGTGACAGTTGCCTAGCCATATCTTTGATTGAGAGTACAGAGTATTGTTGGTTGGCCACTTATTGCCCGGATTCAGTAGAGATCCAGTTTCAGAGTCAGCTTCAGCAGCAGGTATAGCATTTGATGTTTTATTTCTCATGTTGTTGATTAGACTTGTTTATATATGATAGTACACTGACTTTGCATATGGTGATTGATATGGTGATCTAGTTGTCATTATGATGTGTTGTTGGGCCCTTGGTGATGTCAGTCCACTCCTTCCAGTAGAATCTTGTCTATACAAACTGGATCATATCCCCTCTTATTGGTATAGACTTGGTCATTTAGTCCCCCTAGGCAGCTGACTTTGGATCCACCTTCACTTTCTCCACCCATCCGACTCACTCATTGTGGTTTTTCCCAACTTGGATTTTTATTTGTGACCTTGAGGATCCCCCTTCCTCACTAATCTTTGAGTATGCCATGATTCCCTGTATTTTGTGCCTCGGCTCTTTAGTGTGTGAGATGCACTCTCAAACCTGGGATTTGCTCCTGTCAGTTGCCCCCGATGTTGCAATGTAGTATAAGAGTGTGTATCCTCACCGGGTGTTCCCCATTGGTCATCAAAGCATGTATTCTCACCCCCATTACTTTGTAGTATGAGCACCTTGATTATATCTATTGATATATGTATGTAGCCCAAAAGGGCCTTGATGTAAAAAAAGAAATGAAGAAATGTAAAGCAAGGCAAAAATGCTAATGTAAATGTAAAATCTAGCCAAAAAGGCTAAGTATGAAATGCAATGTAAAATCCATGCAATGTGTTTGTAAACACACATGGACATAGGTCAGCCGTACATATAATCTTTGTAGTGGTTATTTCCTCACTTAGTCTTGCGGAGCAAGGAGTTGAGAGGGAGCCAGGGACAAGCTCAAGATTGCCCCCTAGAGTCTCAAGTTACGGTTTGTCGAACACCTAGTTTGGAAGCTCTAGAAAAGATCCTCACGAAGTCTTCTTAAGGCATGGATGTGAGTTGTGAGGTATTTTTTAGATGACCAGTGGTGGTTTCCCTGCACTATACCCATTTGCGAGGCATTGCCCTTCCTTGTGTTTTGTCATGGTATGCTTATCTTAGTGGGCCCCGCTTTCCCGATTCATCCAAAGGGTCACATGATATTTGTCCTTGTCATCCCTTATCCTTCACCTTGTTTTCCACATCACCCAAATTCAGCTAGGTGGTCAAGTCTATATGTTGTGCATAACAATTTGAGTCTTTTGGATGTGGTGGGCCCACCTCACCAGGGGCCTCGTATTTTTGAGATATTATGTATTTTTTATCACCATATTGGTGTCATATTGTTTAGTAATGTACTAACATGTATAAGGAAGCCTATCGCTTCATATTGCATACAAGTATTCAACCAGCACCATGTTGACCAGATTTGACTTGGTCAAACTAAGTTGACCAGGCCAAAATTGGGCCCAAAAAAATGTTGCGATCAAGATTTCAATTTTTGTCAATTATTATCTTCTGGGGTCCCATATAAGCCTCCAAGCATCAGAACTTGAAAAGGTTGAGGAAGCAATGAGATTTTTAATTATTATGGGTCATTATTGACCTGTTTTAATTAAAAATCATGGATTTTGGGAAAACAATGCCTAAGTGATGGATCGTGGTCATTCAAGTGACCATGTCTACTATTTTTGGGGTCCATGATCACATTGCAGCAGATGGTTCGACAATACGGGAACTATAAGTGGGTCAAAATCCCAATTTACACCTTCAGCAATACAAACCAGCATTTAATTAAAGGAAAAATCAAAGGCTGGATAATATAAGGGTGACTTGTAAGGTAATTTTGGTAATGTTTGGGCATTGTATTTTGTATTGTGGGGCCCTCTCTTTCCCAGCTCACTATGGAGGTCGCATTTGCCCATGGGGGCGTTTTTCTCCACCTTGGCAAATTCGATTTGGATGTTATATTGTATGTAGGACCTTGATGTAATGGTTAGGGGGCTAAAAAATCATATAGGCACCCCCTAACTTGTTATTTGATTGTTGTATGGGCCCCACAAGTGCGCTATAGAGGGAAATTCTCACCCCCTCATGAGAGCTCCTCTCCACCATCGATTTGGTGTTTGGGAATGTCAATCCCAGCCATTGGTTTTGGGGGGAATGGAGTTAGGTTTTGAGCCATCTCCATAAGAGAAGGATCTCACTCATTGTTCAGCCCTCTTGGCACATTGTACATTTGACATATTGAGTGATATTGAGACATTCTTCTTCCGGTTTCTTGTGAGAACTTGTGTGGATGTTGATGGTCTTGATTGTTAGCTGATTTCCATTTCTTAGTGGAGTGATTTTAGTGGGTTTGCTTCCCATGTATGACTAACACGAATTGCAGGGAGATCGGCCATTTGGAGGGAAGCACTACACTTGGAGTGGGAGCTCCATTCTAGTGTTTTTCTTTGAAATAATCACAAGGGATTTGTCTCTGCTTCTTAGCTTGTCAATTTCCTCATTTTTAGCCATTCATTTTCTGTTCTTACTTGTTTATTTGCTACATATGCTGATTTCTCTCATTTGTGGTAGGTATCCAGGCAAAAGTTGGTCACAGAGCTGCTCAAACACCCACACAAACTCGCCGGTTTCTCTACTACTGAATTGGAGTTAGTCTTCAAGCCATTTCAGCCACACTCTTTCATCCTAGGTACGCTTCTCTTGCTGGTCTCATAGCTTTCAATTTCATTTCTGTGTGTTAAGCTGCAAATACACATAAAAACCCTAAAAATTAAAATCTCAACGTTTGACCGTCGAAACTCTTTTTCCTTAAAACCCACTAATGAAATGTTCTTAAACCTCTATATCTTAAGTTTCATTTAATTTCGACCCCATTTACCCATAGAACTAGGCACTAGTATTTCACTGATTTCGCCCTCCTTAGGCATTTTAGCCAATCACGTTGTTGGGTCATTTTCTGGGTTGTGGGTATTCTTGATTTGGGGTTTAAAACGTCATTTCATCATAAGAAATCAAGTTATCATTGATTGGAAGTGTCAATAAACGTTAATTATTCTCTTCCCTAGGTCCATTGATCAACTATTTAACCTATTTCCTTGGGCAGCGTGCTTCAGCATTTCACTTCCAATTTACTATATCTACTTAGATTATTTTCAGCCATTAAATCACTAATCTAATATCGTTATTTAATTACATTTGATTGCTGGTCACCTGTTGCATCACTCTCATTCTACCATTTGTATCCATAGGTTGGCTGAAACCAAACTTAGGAGTTCATCTGCACTCAATCTCTTCTTCTATCTCTTTATCTTTCCTGGGATTTGGGTGTATTTTGTCTCTCAACCTTCATCGGTTGAGTGGGGTCTCCCCCCTGACTTGGCTACATGCCTCTTCTAACGTGACAATAGCCTTGTCTGGTGTGACTTCCATTCCTTGAGCGAAGGACTTGGCCATTGCTGTTTACACCTTACTAGCTACTCACCTTCTACCATCCCCTTTGGGACATCGTCTACTAGCAGCTAGAGTTTGTGTGATAACAAGGAGTTCACCATGGACTCCCTCCGTTCCTTAGTCGATCGATACAACAAACTCTCAATCTCAGCAAGTGCATCAGGATCGTGTTCCAGCGATAAGCAACTTTCAAAGAAGTTTTGTAGAGTACCATACTGACGCGATGGTCCTGCTTCCGAAGTTGAGTCAAAAGCTGAGGGCATATCATAAACAATTGACTTACCACGATCTTTTTCCATCGCATTACGTGCTTGGAAGAATGCATCACACTCGACATCAATGTCGAACTACACCTTCTTCTTACCAGCCAGCCGGATCAGAGGATGTAAACCATATCCGCTTATCGTCTCACCTCCCCGAGTAATAACAGCAACAACAACATCTTGTGTCCTTGGCTCTACTGAAATTGTCGCAACAATTTGTCCCTGATTCTCGTTCGGTGGTGGGTTCATAGGATGATTCACGGTCTGATTGGTGATCTGATTCGAACGCTGGTTCTGGTTCTACGGTGGATTCTGATTTGGAAACTGGTTCTGATTTTGTAACTGTGGTATATTTTCTGCCTGCCATCACGCAATCAATTATGGGAATTTTTCAATAGTATGATCAGTAACAAAACAAAACGTACACTATGTCTGCAATTGTGGGAAATCTCTCTGGTAGTGTCCCTACACTCCACAATTATAACATTGGACAGGATCGCGACCTCGTCCTCCTCCACGACCAAAGCCTCCATCACATCCTCCCTGGAATCCTCCGCGGAATCCCCCTTCCTGTTGATATTTTGGTTGAGGAAACTGCTACTGCATGGGATTCGGTTGCAGCTGCACACATTGTCCTAGCTGAACACATGGTGCAGGCTGAATGTACTGTGGCTACTGAACATACTGTGGTTGCTTTGGAGCCATAGGCATCTGAGAATATTGTGGCATAAACTGTTTTGGTTGCAGCTACGTTACAAACTACATCTGGGGTTGAGGTAGCGGCTGGTCTACCTATGGTTGTGGTTGCGGTTGCAAATGTTGTACAGAACACTAGTCGTCCTTCACACATAATGCATCATACATTCTTTCCTGAAGTAAGCCATATGCGCGGCAATCCTTGTCTTCATGTCCCATGGACTTGCAGAATGTACAATACAAATTCATTGGTTTTGTGACCATCTTCTACATATATTGACACTCTTCATGTCGATGCCCATATACTTGACAGATGCGGCACCATGGCATACCTTCGCCACTCAATGGGTTCGACGCTCCAGATACCATATAGTTGCAGAAGTATTCCCTAGTATGCCCTTCTGCATGACATCATGTGCACCAAGCCTCATCATGATGTTCCTTACCCTTCTTAAGGTCTTGCAACTGTATTGTCAAGTTGGCCAGCTATGTCTGAATCTGCGACATGCCAGCTGCATTTTCACCAATTGGCAAAGCTTCTAACCGCATTGCAATCTCCAAAGCCTCACTCGGCGTTGTAATATTTTGTTGCATTAGCGGTAATTGAATGTGAGGTAACAATGCCGTGATGAACCACTATTTGTGCTGGACATCGCTCATGTCAAAGTTGACTCTTGCCATTAGTGTTTTGAACCGTTGGTCAAAATCCCACACAACTTCATTGGGATACTTCTTAATCTCTTTTAGTTCTGTAATATACTGTGCTTCAGACTTGGGTTTTCTGAACTCTGCAATCAATACTTTTCTGACTTCTTGCAAAGTCTTCTCTGGGGTGCCTGCGGGAACTTGAACAAACTTCATAAACCAGTCCAATGCGCGACCTCGAAGAGTTGTCGCCAATTGTCCTTTCTTGGCCTCATCATTAGTAATTTGCTTGACAGTCCATACTACTTCACATAAGAACCAATATTGATCAGGAATATCTATTCCATTTCCATGGAACATCAATAACTTTGCATCTTTTCTCTCCATCCTGGGATTCCTTCCTGCAGTCGCTGAGCTACTAGAAATCAAGTTATGTTGACACAATGGACACGGCGGTGTCGAAGTTGTATTTCTTACTGGATGAGAAATAGTGAGTGGAGGTGTGGGCATGTTGCTGCTGGGGTTTGGTCGTGCCTCTATCTTGGGCATAGCATGGTTTTCCTTCTCAGCACTATGAGGTCGCTTCGTCCCATGTGGTCTTCCTTCACGGCTTTGCATTTCGATCGCATCAGGACCTTCTCTTGTCCTCTGCCTCTTTTCCTATTGAAACCTTGCTCCTCCCCTTGTAAGACCACTCTCTTCCTCGACTTCCTTCACAGTCTCGTCATAACTTTCACCCATCTACCCCGTATCATTCCATGTGCCGCCCCCTTGCTATCGTGGTATCCATAGCCTCTGCCCACCAGGTTTCTACTGGTTTAGGTGCATCTTCAGTATTCCCTTTTCGCAAATGAGCATCTTAATGGACAATTATAGCGACAACATAAACCTACCTCTTAGTCCGTTGAAGAATTCCCTTTCTGCTTCACTATAAGACTTTGTCATATCAACTGCAAACTCAGTAATATATCCTTCCAGTATACTTTTGACCTAGACCTCGACATCCCTCGATACTTTGTTGTCGACTTCTTGCAGCTCCTAGATCAGTTCTAGGGTCCAAGCTATCGGCTTACCAGCTTAGAAGTTCCTTTTTTGATAGGTCAATTTTTCTAACCATTCATACAGGATAATTGGGAACTCGTAGAAAAAATATTCGTGTGGACCATTGTGTATGTACTTTGCCAACCACCAATTTGTCAACAAACCCACGGTTCTTATTTTCTTTTTCAGTCAATTCTCGCAGCTTTATATTGAACCAATCTTGAATTTTCAGTCTCTTCGGATGCCACAACATATCCTCCTCTCACTTCGTGCTATGGTCCCGTAAACGGAACCATTTTTTTACACAAACCCAGTCGATAGGGATTCCTCACCCTGTCGACACCCAAACCGCCACGATCTCCTTGAGCACTGGCCCAGACAGTTTTTACTCTGTCCAACAACACCTGCGGAGCGGATGAGGTCTCACCCAAGATGTTCAAGGGAGAGCTAATGGAACCATGTTTCCGCTGAATGAAGGAGGATTTTGTGCATCAACTGATCAACTTATTGCGACATTCTAAAATAGATGTAAACATTCAACTTAGGCATTATGCATAATTGCAACATCATTCAACAGAACTTATCATTGACAGAACCATAAATGCGCAATAGATATAACAGTAAGACATTAATCGCAGCAAGAAAATACGCATCATTCACATATTCATATTGCATAACACATTCATCACAAGGAAACAGGAAAGACACATTGATTCTGCTCAAAACTCTGTCGCCTCATATTCATCTTCGCAAAAACCCAGATACAACAATATAATCCTTCATCAGCTCATATATCTCTCAATTGCTATATCGGTCTCTCAACACTTACAATCCTATGTCTATTTATAGGCTTGCGCATTTACATTTGTGGTCCACTTAGGAAACTGTCTAACAACTTCCTAACAAACTCTACAAAAAGATGACCCAAAACCCACATAATGCAGTCCAAGTGACCCAAAATACATAAAGTACTATCGCCTTGCGCGCTGCTTTCCTCCCTTCGCGCTATCTTCGGCCTTGCGTAGCATCCGCGATGTTGAATCATCCAAACCGCTTGCCAACAAGTGTAGGTAGGTATCCAGAGACAAAAAAACTTTTTTTTTCAAAGTAGCGTTCAGGGAGGAAAAATATGATTACGAGGAAAATTACTAAGACGTACCTTGTCCAAAAAATAACCACCGAGATTCCAATTGTCTTCTCACCAACCAAAAGACTAAAATAAAAAAAACAGATAACAAAGACTAAAGATAAATATGACCTCAGACCAAATCAATACTAAGATGACGGGAAAGTGGGTAACAATAAATACTTACTGATAGGACCATCATGTGGGATGACACCATAAAGGAGAAACCTATGTGGCAACGAGGCACAACATCAGTCGAAAGAGGTCCCAAGCCACTATGAACCATGAGAGTTCATATGTAGCCACATAAAAGTGATCATATTCTAAACCTTAAGAATTATTCACCCATTACTAAAGCAAACTTCCACAAAACCCTATAAAGTAGTTAATACTCCTTTTCACCAATTTTTAAAATTTATAATAATTTTTGAACACTTTTTCTAGACTAATATGAAATATGTTGTGGAAACAATTGCACGTGTGTACTCTTCCACTTGGTAAGGGGCTAGGCCTTGTAGGATGTAGCAATTCCTTAGTCCTTGGAGCTTCTGTGTGGTGTGAGTTGGTTGTCCTCCAAGTTATCCTACAATAGATTGTTTTGGAATTCACATATAACAAAGAAACTTGAATACAATGCAAAATAGAAGAGATGGGGGTAGAATGCAAACTCTAACAACAATCCAAGGTATGCCAAACCACTTTGTATTTCCCAATGGTGAATATGTACAACACCTAAGGTGTGGGATTCAAGGGAAGCCAACAATCTCCCTTAGGGACTCGCAAGGATAATTTTAAGGACCCATACTTATTTAAAAGTGTATAAACCTTGGCGAATCTTACCAATTCTTAAAATGTCAACTATAACAATTTTGGCGATATTTTTCTAAAATTATTTCAATTTCTAAGTATTTTATATAGTTTATATACTAATTTGGCGATTTTTAGAGTGAAAAAATTTTACCCCATCAAAATTGGGCGAAATGGGGCTTCAAAAAATGCAATTTGGCGAATCGTTTTTTGGAAAAAAACATGGAAAAATAGGCCATGGGCTAAATTTCGCCCCTAAAATTATCCTTGTTAGGGAGGCCTTTTTTGTTCAAACTATGTGCTAAGTGAATTGTAGAACAATGGAGAGGAACTCTTTCCCCTTGAAGGAAGTTGGCAATGGAGCTTTGGAATGCTTACAAAGGTAGGAGGAGGTGATATATGAGGAAGCTCCAACACAAATCTAGTAGCATAACCTTGATCTTGATTTGTCTCTACAAAATTCATGCTAATGGCTTCCTTATATAGGCCAAGAGATGGCCAACAAACAACTAGATCCAAATGTGAGCTCATATCCTCTTTTAGCACTCAGAATTTATCCTTTGGTTATGGAAGGAGAATCCTATGGCAACTCTTTCAAACCAATCTTTAGGAGGAAAACTATCATTTTTCCTACCAAAGAGGGCTCTCTCAACAAATGGGTATAATGACTAGAGATATTTTCAAACTGATTTTATTAAAATTTGTAAGAGGCTAAAACACATGGATAACATTGGGCATGGAGTCAAAAAACTAAAACATTTAAGAGTCAACAGAGTTTAAACAATGCGTATTTTTGCAAAGGAAAGACAATTGTTATTTCACAATCAAGTTCTTGTTTGGAAGGTGGTATTTGAAGAAAGAATGACAATCCATCAATATTAGGCACCAATCATGGATGAATCTAACATTGAATTTAGAGGGAAAATGTGAATACTTTGATCTGATTAAAGCACAGCATAGTTACATGAATTCTGATTTAAACAAAACTTTCATCAAAGTATGAAGGGAAAAACATAATGGAAATAATTTCATTGGAAAGAACAAATCACATAAAGGAAGGAAAATTACCTACTGCAATTTAATCAACACAAGAATCTTTGCTTCTTCAAAATGTGCTCAAATCTGCATAGCTATCTTTATTAAAACTGAAACAATCTCGATACAAAATGTATGTCTCTTTCACGGGTCCCAACCCTGATTACATTTCCAAAATTCGTTTTTATACATAGAGAGGCCTCTTGAGGAAAAAGCTAACTGTTTACTTCCAAAAATAGTAAACTTTAAACTACTTATTACATTCCATTTCTGTCACAAAACTAAATCTCCATAATCTTCAAAACTGCTGGAAAATAACTGCTGCTAAGTGTCCTATTCTTGTTTCCTTTTTTCCATGAGAGATTGATTTGGATGCCCTTCGAATGTTCAACTGCTTTCTTCATTTGTGGAACTAATCTCCTAAAAATAGAATGAAGATAACTAGCTTGAGATATGGGATTGATGATTCGGATTCTATTCCTGAAATATTTTTCAATCTGAAAATGTATGCTTGGCTGCCACACACTCTGGAGTTCCATTAAAATCAAATTTAAATTTGATTTATCCAGATCAACTTTAGAATTGTCAAAAAATTAATATTTGGGAACAAAAAATTTCCCAAATCAATTATTAAATTTTTCCATATCCACCATTAATCAAAATAACCATAAAAATCAATTCCACCCTTATTTTTGCAAAACCACATCTTCCATTAAAAAACATGTCTTGTAATGTTTCTCCATTTTTTTATTTTTCATTTAATTGTTTATGAATTTCATTAGATGAAATTCAAAAACAAATTCCCAAAATAAATGGAAATCCATAAACAATTTTCATTTTCATGTGAAAACCATGCACTGGTTTTTTCCTCGTGGTTTTGATTGTCTCCTGTGAAAACCTTATTGTTACTTGTATTTTCTTAGTATTGAATGATTTCATTATCCCCCTAGTGGTGTGCATATGTCATCTAGAACCAATTTTCCACTTGATGTTCCCTACATGCATGATTTTAGGACATCTAGAGTCAATTCCCTACATTTTAGGAGCTAACTCAGTGATATGGTTCAATCCACCTGAGTTCCTAACTCTAGTGGGGGGTTTGTGCTCTGATTGCCACTGAATGTGATCTAATGCGCCCTCTCTAGCTTGATTGCATGAGATTTTGCATGACAAACTCACTAATGCACCTTACATGATCAGTTAACAGACAATAGCTTCAGTTCACTGAGTCTCAGTTGAGTTTGATAGCTCTAGAGCACTCTAGTGGTGATATTTCCTAGGCTAGACTAACTGGGATTCAGATTCTCTCTAGGTATTTGAATTTTATCTATTGTAACATATCTTTTTACTATACTGATTAATAAATTATGATTCACATTTCTGTGCACATTTGAGTTTCAATGCATGATTAATTTTACTGCTCAATTCACTGCAATTTTCACTGTAATTCAGCTTTCCTTATAATTTTTTCATTGTGATATTTTCTCATGCTAATTGATATGCCGTGTTCAAGAATTTCACATGGTATCAGATCCCAGCAGTGTTGGTTTATCTCCAATTTGAGATTTTTTGTAGTATTTTTAAATTTTTTCAGTGCAGCAGTAGCAACAGTTTCAATTTGTATTCGCTCAGCAATTACTCATGGAGAATTCGAATGCTCCTTTGTTTCGAATGCTCCTTTGTATCCAAGAATATTGACACCCTTCAATTATCCTGATTGGAGGGCTGATATGCAGGTGGTATTGTGTAACAAGAGTCTGTACAAGGTCACAATGGGAAAGGAGGTCGAACCTCAGGCAACTGTTGAGAAATCAAAGTACCTAAACATATTAGATGAGGCTTCTAGTTTTATGAGTATTCACATCTCCAGAGGTTCGCTCTTCCACCTTGATGCATTGAAGACACCAAGAGAGGTTTGATTGAATCTTGAGACTCTATTTGACAAGCAAGATGAGCTGAGAGTCCACATTTTGGAGAATCAATTAATTTCTCTTCAACCCAGGAGTTTCGAAAGCATACAACAGTTCTTTTCAAAGTTCAAGTCCTTGGCTATGCAGTGCAAACAATGTGGAATTGAGAAAAAGGACGAGTAGATGGTGTTATCCATCCTAATAAATCTTGGTAAATTTTTAGTATTTGTTTCTACCTTCTGTCACGTCCCCTCCCATTGATCGAATGTAAGGGAGAGAACATGACACTAAAACTGTGCTTCTATCCCTATGATCATTAAGAACATTCATAGCAAGTGAAAATACATATGCATATGTATAAATGCAAGGAACACAATAGAAATAGAATTATTGCTACACTCACACATCTAGTATGCATAAAAAACCATAATGATCACATCCATCATTCATAGAAACATATATAAATGTTCGTTCCATTCAACACTTGAATTTATAATGAATTAAAGCACAACAAAGGTTTCATTGAATACTTATCTTGAAAAGATGATGTCCCGAGCAATTGGTAATGCAACTGCATCGTTCCACCCAGCCATAGGCCAACTGTTCTCATCGATCTCTCAACATAGTTGCCACCCCCAAGCTGGGCATGATTTCCACAAGTAAAAAGGGAACAACCACTAACAGATAGCCAAGTAATAATTCACAATTTGGCCAAGCCAATCCGCAACTGGCTTTATCAGACTACTAAGGCAATGGAAGGGAATGAATTGCTAAGGCAGTGAGCCCAACCACAGATTTATTGGTGCTTCTACAAGATCTCTCTATCTTGGTACCCACAATTCCTACACACCCAACACAAGGAAGTATTCCCTTCACTGTTACACAGTCCCTTAGGCCGTACCTTCCCTTCTAGTGGTATTAGGGTGTGCATAGAAAAGTAGCCAAGGTCCTTTGACCTTTCAGTGAGGTAAGTCTCTTCACTAGGTTTATCAAGCCAATTCCAATCCTTTCCACTCCTATTTTCTTAATCATAAGTTCAAATCAAAACATGGATGTACATAACAACAACAACAAAAGTATTGGGCATAAAGAAAAACGTTTTAACTGTGGGATTCCCAAAATGTGGTTTCCATGAGTTTCCAAAATCGTGGGCACACAAACAAAACGAACTATTAGAGGGGAAATCAAACCTTGGAGAGAAAAATCGATTTCACCACATGTTTATGGGCATTCAAGGGGAATAAAAGACCTCTATAAACCCCCAAATCGTGACTCTCTTCCTCCCAACCACTCTGCAACACAAAAACGACTTCCTAGCTGTGGAAAATGAGGGAAAACACAGGAAGCTCAGATTGTGTGAGGGAGAAAAGACAATGGGAGAAGAATAGCTTGGGGGGGATTTCATGGGTGTTTTCTTTCCCAAGAATCCAAAATAAGATTTTCCAAATTGATGGATTTCCCATACATGAAATTGGGACACCCATACTCTCCATTTCCCAAAACATTAACTACCTCAACCAACTCTTGGAAGAATTAAATGATTGGGTGCATAAGTCAAAATGGGTAGTTGAGGGTTTATGGGTTAGCTCTCAATGACACTTGGATTGACACTATTGGATCAATGGTTTGAATATTTTCCCTCCCTATTCCTTGTAAAAATCATGCCCCTATACTCTTGTTGCATTGCATAGCTAGTTTTGGGTATTTCATTAAAATGCATGTTTACATGATGTAATTTATATTGTACCTAGATAGCACGAGAACCATATGCATCGAATTTTATTTTCTGATACATAAAACATTAAATCCATGGTGGTTCCTTGGCCTTGAGATCCTCACCACTAATTTATAACGATATTTACATCATTTACAATTTTAATGCAATAGGGTCAAAATCGGGATATTACACCTTCCATTCAGGGAGATTATCAATCCCCAATTGGAAAATTCCTTCTTTAGATGCATTCACCAAATATATCATCCAAGAACATGACAAAATGACTCATATGGGAGACTTGAAGACCTCCAAAATTCAAGCTTTTATGGATGGGGAGTCAAAAAGTGCGGATGCTAAAGGGAAGCAGAAAGGTAAAGAAAAGAAGCAATTTGAATCCAAGCAGAAGGAGCCTCCATCTCCAAGAAGGATAAGCAAAACATGTTTGAGAAAACCAAGTGTACATACTGCAAGAAAGGAAACCATCTAGAGAACTATTGCATGAAGAAGACCATAGATCAAATGGACAAAATTCTTGAACAACACAACATTACCCTCCCAGAAGGTGCAAGGAAGACTAATTTTGGAAGAAAGATAGATGATCATGAGAGATGCCATGCACTAAAGGTTGGATTCTCCCAATCACAAGCCTTCATCATAGATTATGGATCCTACAACCACATGGTTTCCTCCAGAGATTCATTCTCTTCTCTAGATCTCACTGATGGTCCTAGTATTCACATGGGAGATGATTCTCAAATATCAGCTGAAGGGAAGGGCACAATACAACTTGAGCATGCGAATTACAAAAATGTTCTGTATGTGCCTTCTCTAGCAGCAGATTTTTTATTTGTTTAACAGATGACACACATAGGTTCACCAAAGAAAGTTTTTTTGGGACCTAACACAGTTGAGGTTGTAGATATCTCAATTGTAAAATTGATAGCCAAAGGTGTTTCAAACCATGCCTCAAAGGAATATGAGTTCTCCTATTTTTTTCCATATTCACATCAAAGTGATCTCTTGTGTCACGTCCCCTCCCATCATACCAGTGCGATGGAGAGAACGTGAGGCTAAAACCAGGCATCTGGCCCCATGAGAAGTAAATAAAGATTCACATAATATAAAAAGGCATATGCAGATATATAAATGCAAGAAACACAACGGAAGTAAATTCACTTACACATTTATCATACATTCAAGATATTCATCAAATAAATACATTGCAGAGTTAACACAAGAGAGTACTTATCTTATAACAAAGTAGTCCCGAGCAACTGGCTATGCAACTGCAACGTTCCACCCAACCATAGGCCAGTTGTGGTCATCAATTTCTCAACACAACTGCCACCCCCGAGCTGGGCATGATCTCTACAAGGAAAAAGGGAATAACAGACTCACACATAGCCCAATATGCACCAAAATCAGCCAAGCCAATCTATAGTTGGGTTTATCAGGCTGCTAAGGCAATGGAAAGGGAGAATTGCTAACCTAGTGAGCTCCACAACATAGATATGGACACCCTCTGCAAGATCTATCT
Organism: Larix kaempferi; assembly: GCA_027924585.1. NCBI lineage: Eukaryota > Viridiplantae > Streptophyta > Pinopsida > Pinales > Pinaceae > Larix > Larix kaempferi. Next base: position 4,712,628 of record BSBM01000241.1, on the reverse strand, counting down.
AGCTTGGTCCCCACAATACCTACACACCTGGCAAAAGGAAGTATTCCCTTCACTACTACACAGTCCCGCAGGCCATACCTGCCATTCTAGTGTTCTTCAAGGTGTGCATAGAAGAGAAACTAGCCCTTTTGATCTTCTTGAGAGGTTACCACCTCACTAGGTTTATCAATCCAATTCTAGTCCACTTCCACTCCTAATTCTTACTCACAAGTTCCAACCAAAACAGGGATGCACACAATAGCAAAATCACAAGTGCTGGGTATGAAGAAAAACGTGGGCAACCAAAAATGAAGTGGTAGATTGGGAATCAATCATGGGAGAGAAAAATAGTTGCCTGAAAACGTTCATGGGCATTCCAGGGGCAGAAACGACCTCCATAAACTCCCAAAATGTGACTCCATCTCTCCCAGCCACTGTGCAATACAAAAACAAGCTCCCATCTATGGAAAATGCAGGAAAATGGTAGAAAACGTGAAGGAGAAAGACCCAGCTAGCTTAGACCGCGTGAGAGAGCAAAGACCATGGGTGAAGAATGGATCTGGGCACAATTTCGTGGGTATTTTCTTGCCCCAAAAGCAAAAGTACATTTCCCCAGGTTGATGGCTTTCCCATGCACAAAATTGGCTGCCATACCTCTTCATTCCCAAGGCATTAACTACCTCAACCAACTCTTGGAAGAATTAAATGATTGGGTGCATAAGTCAAAATGGGTAGTTGGGGTTCATTCATTGACATTTGGATTAACACCATTGGCTCAAGGGTTCGAATAATCCCCCCCCCTATTCCTTGTAAAAATCATGCCCCCATCTCTTGTTGCATTGCATAGCTAGTTGTGGGTATTTCATTAAAATCCATATCTACATGATGTCATAATTTATATTGTGCGTGTCTAGCACAAGAACCATATGCAACGATTTTTAATTGTCGATACATAAAATTCTAAATCGATGGTGGGGCCTTGGCATTGAGCTCCTCACCATGATTTAATAACAATATTTACATCATTTACAATTTTAATGAAATAGGGTCAAGATGGGGACGTGACATCTTGACTCATGCAAATGAGACTAGCAGACTCTGGTATGAAATATTTATACATCTAAATTTCAAGTACTTACAGCAGTTGCACAAGGAAGAGATGGTTGAAGGATTTCCCAACATAAAATTTTCTCCAGGAATCTACAAAGGTTGCATAGTAGGGAAGCATCCAGAGCAAAAGTATGATGTTGGGAATGCAAAGAGATATTCCTACACACTTTATTTAATACATAGTGATGTCTTAGGAACGATTCCCACAGCTTCTATGAATGGATCCCGATACCTTCTGACCTTGATCAATGACTTATCTTGGTTCTGTGGGATCTACTTTCTTAAGTAGAAGTCTGAGGTTTTCGAATCTTTCAAAAATTTCAAGGCCTTAGTTAAGAACATTGTTGGGAAGAATATCAAATAACTCATATCAGATAATGGAGGAGAGTACATCAAGAAGGATTTGCAACAGTTTTTTTCTTCCGAGGGCATCCAAATGCAACATTCTGTTCCATACAAACCACAAAAAAATGGTGTAGCTGAGAGGAAGAATAGGTCATTGAAATAAATGCCTACATGTTTGCTTGAAGAAAGGGATCTTCCACCATATCTCTGGGAAGAAGCAGTGAACCGTGACACATATATTCGGAATAGGGTACCCCACAAATCTGTGGATTGGGTCACTCCATTCAAAGCACTGAAGGGACACATACCTGATGTCTCTCATTTGAGGGTTTTTGGATCCAAGGTATGGGCCAGAATCCCCCCTAACAAAATAAAATCTCTTCAACCCCAAAGTAGTGAATGCACTCTACTGGTATATGCAAAAGATGAAAGAGATTACAAGCTAATGGAGATTGCAACCAAAATATGGTTCATTGAAAGAAGTGTCAAGTTCAATGAAGATCCATTGCAATATATACAACCGGTTGAAGAACAATGTATAACTGATTTGCCTACTCCATTTTCTCCTAATGATTTTTTTTCATATAATCCACATTCATATTCTGAAGATGAAGACCAAGATGAATCAGATCTTGATATTGAGTATGAATATCAAGCAGATATAGATCCAACACCTACTCCCAATCCAAATACTAAATGGGGCTCAAAAATTCCTTGAGGCTACTAGGAACATAGTTGGAGATCCATATGACCATAGAAGAACCATATCTCAGTACCAATATGCAAATCTTGAACTATGTCATATAGATGCACTTCTCCTTGAAAGGTGCTACATGATGGTGGGTTTTAATCCACGGTCCTTAGGCTTCCCATGATCCGAGATGGTAGGATGCCATGGATGAAGAATATGAGTCACTACATAACAATGAGAAATGGGATCTTACCTCTCTTCCCCTAGGAAGAAAGTTATTTCAGTGCAGATATCTACAAAAAAAAACTTCCTTCTGATGGATCTACAACCAAGTACAAAGCTCGATTGATTGCAAATGGGTACTCACAAGTTTAGGGTTTGGACTAAAATGAGACATTCTCTCCTGTAGCAGGAATGGATTCAATAAGACTTGTTTTTTCCATTGCAGCTTCGAACCTATGGGAGGTACATCACATGGATGTAAAGAGTGGCTTCCTTCATGGTGACTTAGAAGAAGAGATCTATATGAAACAACTGAGGGGTACAATAATGATCCATCCTTGATATGTAGACCGAGGATAGAATTGTATGGGATCAAGCAAGCCCCAAGGGAATGGTATGCCAAGATGGATTCTTTCTTAAGAGATGCAAATCTAACTATAATGTATACATGCAGCAGAAGGGAGGTTTCCTACTATTGATTGTTTGTATGTTGAGGACTTTCTGATCACCGATGGTTCATCTACTGGGTTGAAGAACATCAAGTTTGCTTTGAGTAAATCCTTCTCCATGACAAAGCTAGGGCTGTTGAAACAATTTATTGGCCTTGAAGTAACTCAAAATGCTTCATGAATCATGATTTCATAGTCTAGGTATGCATATGACCTGTTCAAAAAGTTCCACATGATTGATTGCAACGATGCAACTTTTCCCTTCCTATCTGGCATCATATTGGAAGGAGGTGGTTCTACTCCTTTGATTGATAGAACTTTGTATAGACAGCTGATTGGTATCTTGTTGTACTTGACACATTTGAGACCAGACCTATCATATGTTGTTGGTGTTGTGGATAGGTACATGCAAGAGCCGCATGAGCTACATTGGAAGGTAGCAAAGAGGATCTTGCACTATGTGCAAGGTATGAGAGAGTTTGGTATTCATTATTCTGTTGGTGCTTAGTTAGATCTGGTTGGTTGGGTTGGAGACAACATTGGAAAGAAATCTACTTCAAGGTATGTGCTCATGTTGGGATCCGGACCAACATTAGAGAAAATTTGAGGTCTAAAAAAGGCCTCCTAAGGAAAATAATAAAATAATATTTAAGAATTTTGGAGGAAAAGAGGAAAAAAGTACTTTTTTTTCTTTGTATTTTCAGCATATCTTCCTTTCGTTTTACTCAAATTTAGAGGGGGAGCACTAGTTGGATGCTGAATTTAATTCTGCATCCAACGAGTGCTCCTGCTCAAAATTTGAGTAAAATGACAGGGAGATATGTTGAAAAAAAAAATTAAAAAAAAAAAATTAAATGTCAAATATGCGATGTCAACTATTATGGTTGATTCTTTTCTTGAAATTATATTGGTTCTTGAATTCAATGGATCCTTTTCTTATGAGGTGGCTCGTATTTTCATAAGGCCCATTTTAGACCTCAAAGTTTCTCTAGTGTATGTTGGTCAAGAAAGAAGCAAGCAACACTCGCACTCTCTTCAGTAGAAATAGAGTACAGAGGGGTTGTGAATGCAACTATCTAGTAAGTTTGGTTACATGGGATCTTGATAGATTTTGAAATTTTCACTTCTCCTTCAATATAAATTTTATGTGATAATAAAAGTTCCATAAGGATCTCCAGTGATTCAATTCAAAAGCAAAGGACCAAACATATTGAGGTTCACATGCACTACATCAAGGAACTAGTGTACAACAAGAACATCTCACTGCGTTATTTTCCTACAGAGGAGATGATTCAAACATTTTTACAAAGTTTTTCACTCAGAAGATATTTTCCTATCTCATATCTCTACTTGGTGTGAAAGTTGTTTGAGTTCCTTGTTGTTCATTTTTTAGGGGGGGGGGTTCCCATGAGGTTTTCACCATTTCCTTAGTTTCATGAACAATTATTTTTTATTATTTTGTTTGTATGGGTGACCTTTGGTCTTAGTAACTAGAGCCCAGGATTGTCTAAGTTTGGATTAAGGGGGGGTCTTAGGATAATTAATATTCCAACCTTGTCCACCATAGTGTTATTAGTCTCGTCCCAGTAATGGATGATTTCATTATCCCCCTAGTGGTATGCATATCTCATCTAGAACCCATTTTCCACTTGATGCACCCAACATGCATGATTTTACGACATCCAGATCCAGTTCCCTACATTTTAGGAGCTAACTCAGTGATTTGGTTCAGTCCACATGAGTACTTGACTCTAGTGGGGGGCTTGTGCTCTGATTTCCATTGATTTTGATATAATGTGCCCTATATATCCTAAGTGCATGAGATTTTTCTTGAAAAACTCACTAATGTGTCTTTCATGGTGAGTTAACTGACAGTAGCTTCAGTTCACTGAGTCTGAGTTGAGTTTGGTAGATCCGGAGCACTCTAGTGGTGATATTTCTTAGGTTAGACTGACCGGGATTCGAATTCTCTCTGGTTATTCAAATTCCCTCTATTGTAACATATAGTTTGACTATATTGATTAATGAATTATGACACACATTTCTGTGCACATATGAGTTTCAATGCATGATTAATTTTACTGCTCAATTCACTGCAATTTTCACTGTAATTCAACTTTCCTCCTAATTCTTTCACTGTGAGATTTTATCAGGCTCAATGATCTTCTATGTTCAATAATTTCATAGATGATACGCAAAATATTATGGAAGGTAAAATGCTCATGGAAGTATGAGTGGTCAGTTGTGAATATTGATCATAACATATGCCGAGGAAGCAGATGGCATCGACTGCTAGAAGTGGGGGAATAAATGCACAACTATAAAATGATGAACTAGGGGTGATCTTTTCAAGTTGTATTAGATTCCTTGAACTTGTGGGGGTTTTACATCATGGGTATCAACTTATGACAAGGTTGGAAATAATGTGCACACCCATGGGGGAACATGCTATTCATAGTGATGATGTTGATGGCACATCGAGGCATGGAATGAGGGCCCTATGGTTATCAATGGGAATACTAGTAAATGCAATGTAAGCAGAGGGAAAACATTGCCTATATGCTAGTTTTCTAATGATACCTATGATAGAATCCTGATGTCATTTCTAAGGAATGGAGTCTTGTTTTTATAATGGAAAAAAAAGAGGTAGTTGGCTCTTGGTCATTATCCTACACACTATTGATGTATTTGTAACTTCAGAATATATTTCACATATGTATATTGTACTCCTATAGAGATGGTATTATTCCTCTATATGGAAGTGTTGTCATTTGTATTGAAAAGTGTCGCAACTTGCATGTGATGGGTTATTAGACCACCGAGTGTGGGGTCGGCCCTGATTTAAGTTAACTATGGGTTATTAGACTGTCTTAGACAAGTCGGCCCTGCTAGTTTATTAGGAAAGTCAAGTTATGTATAAATAGAGTGCAGGAGGCACTCTATTTGATCATTCACTTATTCACTTATACACTCATTGGAGAGTGGCACACAAGTGAGGAAGGAGGAGAAGCTGCTAGGAGGACTATCTCTTGTACTTGGGTTGTATCATTGCTATTTCTATCTCTGAGGAAGTTATTGGGGTTTATCACCATATTGGTTTTCCCAGAGGAAACTCTATGTGTCTATTGTCTCTTTTGATTGATATGTTGTACATGTTATTCTCTCAGATAAGATCCTAGATCATATTGAATTGATGCTTAAAATATAACATGGTATCAGAGCTAGCCTAAAGGAAGGCATGCTATGGCATTTATGAGACTTGTTGCACTTGCGACAAATCTGAAGCTAGGGCTTGATATAGAAAAAACCAGTCATCGTAGAAATTTCGCTATAAATCCATTTTGGAAAAGGTTCAGGTTCTGAAACCTTTACAAGTCGTAGATAACATCCTCATGTAACTTGTGTCCGAAGAAAAACATCTGATTCGTTTTACTTTGTGATTTATGATCTATACAAGTTAGGGTTTCTGCCTCTTCCAGATATTAGTCATAAACAAGTGACCCAGGAAAAAAGGTCACAACGTGGGCTAGGAAGCTCCAAATGAAATTTTGTAAAATGTGACAGGTAAGGCATGGACTTTAGTTTCTTAGGTAAGTTTTTTAGAGTCCGAAATTGATCCAGTGACACATGGCATGTTGTACATGTTCTCTCTCCCGTTTTATCACATAAATAGGTCACGTTGTGACACTTGACATAACTCTCTCTCAGAGAATCCAATTGAGGTCAAACATGTGGAGTTGGAAATATTTCAGTTCAGGACACCATAGGCCGAAGTTTTAGACCTTTTGGATTCATAATTTCATAAATGCACCATAAACAATCAGGTGCATATTTCTGTCAAAACAAATTTGGATTCGGAGCACCTTCATTCTTGGCTTATCACTGCTGCGGGAATTTAGGGCTTCAGAGAAAGTTGGAATTTTTGGAATCGGAGACCATAGCTGAATGCTCCTCATCAAAATTGAAATTTAGAGACCAAGATCAAATATTTTGGTTGGGCAGAAGGTCGGGCTTGATCAAACCCTAGTTTGGGATGTTGATCGGGAAGATGGAAAATTAGGGCTTCTGCAAAAGTTGGAATTTTTGGATTGAAACTTTTGGTTGGGAAGAAGGGTGGGCTTTATCAAACCCTAGTTCGAGGTCTTGTCTAGTGAATCTGAAATTTTCAAAGGCAATTTTGAGGGGTCAAATTTTGCAGTTTTCAAAATTGAAGTATACCAGCTTGATCAGCTCAGCAAGCCACATCTTTCCATCCATTCAAAAGTTTGAAATTCAAAGGTTGAATTTTTAGGGTTTCTCTGACAAACCCTAATCCGGCTTCAGATCTAGTTTCAGCAAACCAAAGTGGATTGGGTTAATCCTAGAAGAGAATGAATTGGACACCTGCATAAGTGAAGAAGTTCCAGTTGTTAGTTTTTCATAATTTACTTCAATCTGATCTAGGATCTCAACTGAGAGAACAACATATCAATCATTGACACAATAATGCAAGCACACAAGAGACACAGAGTTTACTTGGGGAAAACCATAAAGGTGAAAAAAACCAATAACTTCCTTAGAGATAGATAGAGCAATGATACAACCCAAGCATAAGAGATAGACATCTCCTAGTAGCAACTTCTCCTCCTCCACAAGTGCGCCACTCTCCAAAGAGTGCCTCCCGCACTCTATTTATACTTGACTTGACTTGCCTAATAACCTTTACTAGGTCGGCCTCAACTTAACCACATAACACAATGCTGGCTGGGCCAACACTCAATAGGGTGGTCTAATAACCCTTTGACCTACATGGCCGACCCCCAATAGGGTGGTCTAATAACCCTTCGACCCACATGACTTATACAGGGCCGACCCCAACAAGGTAGTCTAATAACCCATCAAGTATAAGTTACGACACTTACAATATAAATGACGACACTTCTGTATAGAGGAATAATAACATCTCTATAAAAATACAAACACTTCTGTATAGAGGAATAATACCATCTCTATAGGAGTACAATATACATATATGAAATACATTCCGAAGTTACATATACATCAACACTCCCTCTTAAATAGGAAGGTATTTCTCGACACAGGTCTTCTAGCACAAGTCTTCTTCTCTGGATCATCGTCACTGGATAATCGTCATCGTCACTGCTGCTGCTATCTCAATAAATCTCTGAATCTACTCATCATAGGAAGTTCTACAGAGCCAATCCGTTTTCATACTGGATGTAGGCCCACCACCTGCAGGTCTTCATCATCACTGGACATACTGTGGAATCCTCAAGACTTATTACATGCGTCACAAAACCTTGAAAGAGCATCCCAGGATGTTACGGGTACACAACTCCAACCTGTAGGATTTCCCAGGGTGCTATTACATGTGGTCACCACAAAACCTCACAAGAGCATCCCAGGATATTACGGATACACAACTCTGACTTGTAGGATCTCCCAGGGTGCTATTACATGTGACCCCACCACAAAACCTCAAAAGAGCATCCCAGGATGTTACGGATACACAACTCTGACTTTTAGGATTTCCCAGGGAACTATTATATGTGGTCACCACAAAACCTCGCAAGAGCATCCTAGGATGTTATGGGTACACAACTCCGACCTGTAGGATCTCCCAGTGTGCTATTAGATGCCATAGGACAAAACCTCGAAAGAGCATCCCAGGATGTTACGGGTACACAACTCCGACCTGTAGGATCTCCCAGGGCGCTATTATATTTCCTCCAGAGCAATGTCTCAAAAGAGCATCCCGGGCTGTTACAGGTACACAACTCTGACCTATAGGATCTTCTAGACATGCTCATCTTCACAACCTGTTCCACGGACACAGAGTATCATCCTGATACTCACCATACATCATCCTGATGTACACATGATCATCCTGATCATCATCACTGCATTGTCCTGATGCATCTCATCTGGAGCAACATCCTGAAGCTCTTCATCCATGATCATCCTGATCATACAATGCATCTACTTGATGCATACCAAGTATCTACCTGATACATATCATCATACATTATCCACCTGATCATACAATGTATCCACCTGATACATACATAGATACATGATCCACCTAATCACACAACGTATCCACCTGATACATATACAGATACATGGTCCAAGCATCCAACATGATGTATATACAAATACATACAAATGATCCAACTGATCATATCTAGCATCCAACATGATGCATACATACATAAATGATCCAACTGATTATATCCAGCATCCAACATGATTCATACATACATAAATTATCCAACTGATCATATCCAGCATCCAACATGATGCATACATACATAAATAATCAACCTGATCATATCCAGTATCCAACATCATGCATACATACATAAATGATCCAACTGATCATATCCAGCATCCAACATGATGCATACATACATAAATGATCCAACTGATCATACAGAGTAGAAACTAGAACATCATCCTGATTCTCATCATCCAGTGCTTACATCCATAGCCATGTGAAGGATCCTCCTTCCACCATGCTTGGAATGGCTTCAGCAAAATGTCTCCATCACTTCTTCCTCGAAGTGTCGTCGATCTGAAGAACACCAAGCCTCTCTCTGAAGTACTCGAACTTCACTCTGGGTAGTGGCTTCGTCAGCACATATGCAATATGCTCATCCATTGCAACATACAAAAGCTTCACTGCTCCTCTCTGCACCATATCCCTGATATAGTGATATTTGATCTCTATGTGTTTTGACCTGTCATGGAACATTGGGTTCTCAGACAGCTTCACACAACTCGGGTTGTCACAAAAGATACCAGTAGCCTCCAGTGGTAGATCAAATAACTTAGACAGTAGCTTTCGAATCCATACTACCTCACAACTAGCCGAACAAGCTGCAACATACTCTACTTTGGCTATACTCAGTGCTCCGCAAAACTGCTTCCTGCTAAACCAAGAGATCACACCTGATCCCATACTGAAGTAGCACCCAGAAGTGCTCTTCCTATCTGCAGCACTGCCTGCCCAATCTGAATTAACATAACCCTGTAGGTTAAACTTTTGATTCGCATCATACTTGAGCCTATAATCAACTATACCCTTCAGGTGCCTCAGAATATTCTTTACAGCAACCAAGTGAACACCTCTTGGATTCGTCAGGAACTGGATCAATGTGTTCACCGCAAAGCAAATATCTGGTCTTGTGTTCGTCAGGTACATCAAGGACCCAATCATCTGACGATACATAGTGACATCAACCTGCTTATATGAAGCATCACACAGAAGCTTCAAGTTCGATGCCATAGATGTGGCCATGTCCTTGCAGTCTATCATCCCAAACTTCTTCAGGATCTCTACTGCATACTTCCCTTGTCCAAGGAAGATTCCATCTGCACTTTTCCACACCTCCATGCCTAGAAAGTAGTGCATCATCCACAAATTCTTCATCTCAAACTCGACAGCAAGCTTCCGTTGCGTGTCGGCAATCAATATATCCTCACCTGTAACAAACAGGTTATCCGCATACAAAAGTACTATCACTGGATTGCCTTCCTCAACCTTGTAGTAAAGGTTGGAATCTGTGTTACTCTTGGTAAATCCCAAACTGGATAGAAAGTTGTCTATCCTACCATACCAAGTTCTGCACATATATGACTTCTCGTCATGTGTCTCAAAACCAAGTGGTTGCTCCACATACACTTCCTTTTTTACTACACCATTCAAGAAAGTTGTCTTGACATCTATCTGGTGTATCTTCCATTTCATCACTACAACCAGAGAAAGTACTGATCTAATGGAAGTGTGCCTGGCTATAGGTGTAGAAGTCTCTTCATACTCAATCCCTCTTTCTGGGAGAATCCACGAGCTACAAACCTCGTTTTGTATTTCTCCATGCTACCATCTGCAGCATGCTTGATCTTATAGATCCATTTGGAAGTCACAGCAGACTGCCCTTCAGGTCTTGGGACTACAGCCCAAACATCATTCTTCATGATCGACTGATCATGGCATTCTTCCATTACTTCATCCCAGATCCTGGGAACTTCAATAGATATTTTTTGTTGCTGGAACAAATGTTGTAGTCCTTCTTTTGTAGGTGATGGTATACAATCTTTCCTACAAAACAAGTTAAATTGCATGATTAGAAACATCTCATAGTTTTCAGAACAAATTCTTACACCTAAAGAAATATGTCATACAGTCATGCAATTATTTTAGCCAATGCTACAATACAACATTCATCCACATCTTGTAACTTTCTAGATGCCTTCCAATCTCTACCAGAACATTGTTAAGAGTTTGCACTACTCCCAACATGTCAGGAAAGAGGTTTCATTCTAGATAAGTAGCAATGGAATGTTTCACAGTGCCATAGGCCACTTACCCATTACATGCATATTAGTAGTATGTTGTTCATTAATGCAATTATTCTAATATGCCAAAATACACAGCCTAATTCTAGGAACATCAGTATATACATCATTGAACAATATTATTTAAACAACCAAATATGCAAGAAATGATAATCCAAATACTTATCTTTGTTTGTTTGTTGGGTGGACTCCCTTTGAATCTTTGCAACTCCATTCTGATGTGGATTGTGAGAAGTGGTCGACTCCCTCTGAATATCTGCATCCTTGCAGAAACTACTGGAGTGTGCTCCCTCTTGATCTTTGTTTCTTGGATTACCTTTCTTTGAACTTATATCCATCCTCGATCACTATGCATGCTTACAAGTATCATTATTGTGATATCCTCGAGATCTCATACATAATCATACATTTATTAGTATATTCTCAATACTATCAAAACACAATAATCTTAAGCATGTATAGTCATGATCATTTCAAACAGAAATAATAAGCATTAGTATTCAAGGACTCTTATGGTTAGTCATATTTAAAGTAAGAAACATAATATGCCCAAACCCGTGATTACTCAAACCTATACTTTCATGACTCTTCTGGTTAGTCATATCATCAATTAAGGTAAGAAACTTAATATGCATACACCCATGATTATTCAAACCTATGAATAATCATTATCAATCATGCCATGTATACTTATATAAGAGATCCTATCACAAGGTAGGATTCTAACTTGATATAGCAAAAACATACCTAGATTGGTATGTTAGCTAGTTATGTCTAACATACCCACATGATTTCTTCTTGTTCTCTTCAATGACTTGTGCTAGTAACCTGCATATCTCATAGGTTAACCAAGTTATACATACCTTGTAAGTAGATCTTCTATGTGATCCATGGAAATGGATGAACCTTTGTCTTCATGTCACCATGGTCATATGTTCTTGAACTAAAACATGATTTGTCTTTCTTGATGTACCTTTCATGTTAGTGGAAAACATCAACCTCATACAACATCACAATGCATTAGTACAATCATAGGTGTCAAAAACCCTATTCAATGAATATCTTCTATCATGCATTCATAATTTTATTAAGGTGATACGACAAGTCTAAAATTAACCAAGATTGTACTAACCATAATAATATGAAGACAAACATATCATAAACTTAATTACGAACAAAATTCAAAACATACCTGTATGAGTCATACCAGTCAAGACTGCTTGTAATCTTCTTATGTAAGGCCTCAGCCTCATCTCCCTCTGAAACATGAACTTATTCACTTATGCAAGTGACCAATCCATTCTCTTCTAGGATTAACACAATCCACTTGATTTGAAGGAATTGGATCTAGAGCTGGATTAGGGTTTGTCAGAGAAACCCTAAAAATTAAAACTTTGAATTTCAAACTTCTGAAAGGATAGAAAGATGCACCTTGATGGGCTGATCAAGCCGGTATATTCAGAATTTGAAAATTGCAAAGTTTCACCCCTCAAATTTGCCTTTGAAACTTCTGGATTCACTAGATATCACCCCAAACTAGGGTTTTATAAATCCCACCCTTCTTCCCAATAAAAAGGTTCGATCCAAAGCTCTAAGCTTCTATTTTTCTAAGGATCTTCCAGCCGTGGTCACAGATTTCAAAAATTTCCATTTTTGCAGAAGCCCTCATTTTCCACTTTTCCAATCAAAGTCCCGAACTAAGGTCTGATCAAGCCCAGCCTTCTTCCCAACCAAAAATTCTAATCTTTGTCTCTAAATTTCTATTTTTATGAGTAGCATTCATCCATGGTCTCCGATTACAAAAATTCCAACTTTCTCTGAAACCCTAAATTCCCGAAGCCAAGAATGAAGGTGCTCAAAACTAATTCTGTTTTGATAGAAATATGCACCTGATTGTTTCTGGTGTAACTCTAAACTTTCTGATACACAAGGTCTAAAACATATAATTGTGGTATCCCAACCTGTCATCTTTCCAAACCCATAGGTCTGACCTCAATTGGATTCTCTGAGAGAGAGTTATTCCAAGTGTCGCAACGTGACCTGTTTATGGGATAAAACAGGAGAGCGAACTTGTACGACGTGCCACGTGTCACTGATTCCATTTCGGCCTCTAAAAATGTTACTTGAGAAATTAAAGTCCATGCACTACCTGTCACTTTTTACAAAATTTCATTTGGAGCTTCCTAGCCCAAGTTATGACCTTTTTTCCTAGGTCACCTGTTTATGACTTAGATCTAGAAGAGGCAGAAACCCTATATTGTACAGATCATAAAACACAAACTACAATGAATTAGAAGTTTTCCATGGACACAGGGTACATGGGGATATTATCTTCGACCTATAACATGTTCAGATCTGAACACTTCACCAAAATGGATTTACAGCGAAATTTCTACGATGACTGGTTTTTTCTATATCAATCCCTAGCATCGTAAGTGCAACAAGTGTCATACATGCCATACCATGCCTTCTTTCAGGCTAGATCTGATACCATGTTATTTTTTCAGAATTTACATCAATATGATCTAGGATATTAACTGAGAGAACAACATGTACAGCATATCTAGAGCATATCAATCATGGACACAATAATGCAAGCACACAAGAGACACAAAGTTTACTTGGGGAAAACCATAAAGGTGAAAAACCCCAATAACTTCCTCCGAGATAGATAGAGAAATGATACAACCCAAGCATAAGAGATAGACATCTCCTAGCAGACGATTCTCCTCCTCCACAAGTGCGCCACTTTCCAAAGAGTGTGAGAGAAAAATAGAATGATGAAATAGAGTGCCTCCCGCACTCTATTTATACTTGACTTGACTTTCCTAATAACCTTTACTAGGTCGGCCTCAACTTAAACACATAACACAATGTTGACTGGGCCGACACTCAATAGGGTGGTCTAATAACCCTTCGACCCACATGACTTATACAGGGCCGACCCCAACAAGGTGGTCTAATAACCCATCAAGTATAAGTTACAACACTTACAATATAAATGACAACACTTCCGTATAGAGGAATAATAACATCTCTACAGGAATACAAACACTTCCGTATAGAGGAATAATACCATCTCTATAGGAGTACAATATACATATATGAAATACATTCCAAAGGTACAGATACATCAACACCAGTTCCAAAGGGAGATGAGGCTGAGACTTTACATGAGAAGGCTACAAGCAATCCCAATAGGTATGACTTGAAGAGATACAGGTATGTTTTTGAAATTTGTTCACGATTAAGGTTATGATATGTTTGTCTTCATATTATTGAGGTTAGTACAATATTGATTAATTTTAGACTTGTCTTATCACCCTAGTAAAAGTATGAATGCGTGTGAATGATAGAAGACATTCATTGATTAGGGTTATGACACTTACTAGTGTACTAATGCACTGTGGTATTGTATGAGGATGATGTTGTCCGCTAACATGAAAGGTTCAAGTCAAGTTCTAGATCAAGAACATATGGCCATAGTGACATGAAGACAAAGACTCATCCATAGCCATTATAGAAGCTCTACTTACGAGGTATGTATATTTTGATTCTACAATGGTTAACTTATGAGTTATGCAGGTTACTAGCACAAGTCATTGAAGGAAACAAGAAGACATTATATGGGTATGTTAGACATAACTAACAAGCATGATAATCTAGGTATGTTTTTCCTATATCAAGTTAGAATCCTTGTGTTAGGATATTATACTTTTGTGAATGATAATGAAAGTTAGAAGGGTTTATGCATATTATGTTTCTTACTTTGATTGATGATATGACTAACCAAAAGAGTCCTATGGTCAAATAAGAATATGCATGAGTAAAAGAAGTCTTCCCTGAAACCTTGAATACTAACGCTTATTACCTATGTATGAAATGATCATGACCATAGATGTTAAGAGTATTTAGGATCATAATGTTTTGATAGTATTGAGATTATACTAATGTATGTATGATTATGTATGAGATCTTGAGGATGACACTAGTGCACACTTAAGCATGCATAATGGTCCAGGATGGATATAAGTTCAAAGACAGATAATCAAGGAAGCAAAGACCGAGAGGGAGCTCACTCCAGTAATTCCTGCAAGGAAGCAAATATTGAGAGGTATTCCACCCTACAACCAAACAAAGATAAGTATTTGAATTGTCATTTCTTGTATATATGATTACTTAAATGATGTTGTCCAGTCATGTACATACTTATGTTCCTAGATTTAGGATATCTATTATGCATATTAGAAAAGTTGCATTAATGAACAAGATACTACTATATGCAAGTAATGGGTAAGTGGCATATGGTACTATACAACATTCCATTGCTACTTATCTAGAATGAAACCTCTTTGCTGACATGTTGGGAGTTGTGCACACTCTTAACAATGTTCTGGTAGAGATGGAAGGCATCTAGAAAGTTACGGAATATGGATAAATGTTGTATTGAAGCATTGGCTAAAATAATTGCATGACTGTGTGACATATGTCTTTATGAGTAAGAATTTGTTCTGAAATATATAAAATGTTTCTAATCATGCAATTAAACTTGTCTTGTAGGAAAGACCATGTACCATCACCTACAAGAGAAGGACTAAAACATTTGTTCCAGTAACGAAATTCAAAGAAAACTATCTATTGAACATATTGAAGAATCTGAAGTTCCCAGGATTCGGGATGCAGTAATGGAAGAATGCCATGATCAAGGAATACCAGTCGATCATGAAGAATGATGTTTGGGATGTGATCCCAAGACCTAAAGGGAAGTCTGTTGTGACTTCCAAGTGGATCTATAAGATCAAGCATGCTACAGATGGTAGCATAGAGAAATACAAGGAAAGGTTTGTGGCTTGTGGCTTCTCCCAGAAAGAAGGAATAGATTATGAAGAGACTCTTTCTTCTGTAGCCAGATACACTTCCATCAGAATAATACACCCTCGCTGTAGTGATGAAGTGGAAGGTACACCAGATGGATGTCAAGACATCTTTCTTGAATGATGTAGTTGAAGAGAAAGTGTATGTGGAGCAGCCACTCGAGTTTGAGACACATGACAGAGGGACTCATGTATGCAAACTGAAGAAAGCCCTGTATGGTTTGAAACAAGCACCCAGGACCTAGTACGGTAGGATAGATAGATTCCTATCCAGTTTGGTCTTTACCAAGAGTAAAGCGGATTCCAACCTTTACTACAAGGTTGAGGAAGGAAATCCAATGATACTACTATTGTATGTGGATGACCTATTTGTTACAGGTGAGGATAGATTGATTGCTGATACGAAGAGGAAGCTTGCTGCCGAGTTTGAGATGAAGGACTTGGGTATGATGCATTACTTTCTAGGCATGGAGGTGTGGCAGAGTGCAGATGGAATATTCCTTGGACAAGGGAAGTATGCAGTAGAGATCTTGAAGAGGTTCTGGATGATGGATTGCAAGGCCATGGCCACACCTATGGCATCGAACCTAAAGCTTCTATGTGATGCTTCATATGAGCCGGTTGATGCCATGATATATCATCAGATTATTGGGTCCTTGATGTACCTGACGAATACAAGACCAGATATCAGCTTTGCGGTGAACACCTTGAGCCATTATTTGACAAATCTGAGACATGTTCACTTGATAGCTGCAAAGCATATTCTGAGGTAGCTGAAGGGTACAGTTGACTATGGGCTCAAGTATGAGGTGAATCCTGGAAGGTTATGTTGATTCATATTGGGAAGGCAATCCCATTGATCGGAAGAGCACTTCGGGGTGCTGCTTCAGTATGGGATCTAGTATGATCTCTTGGTTTAGCAGGAAGCAGTCTTGTGTGGCACTGAGTACAGCCAAAGCAGAGTATGTCGCAGCTTGTTCGGCTAGTTGTGAGGCAGTATGGCTTAGGAAGCTACTGTATGATTTGTTTGATCTCCAATTAAGTGTTACTTGTATATATTGTGACAACCAAAGTTGTGTGAAGTTGTCCGAGAACCCAGTGTTCCATGACAAGTCAAAGCACATTGAGATCAAGTATCACTATATCAGGGATATGGTGCAGAGAGGAGCATTGAAGCTCCTGTATGTTGCGACGGACGAGCAGATAGCCGATGTGTTGACCAAGCTACTGGCAAGGGTGAAGTTTGAGTACTTTAGAGAGAGGCTTGGTGTACTTCAGATCAAGATTCCTTCCAAGGAGAAGTGATGAGTCCGGAGACACAGATGCACATGAGCCATTCCGACATGGTTGAAGTTTGTCTTGCCATGGTTGTTGATGTAAGGGCTGGAGCCATTCTAACATGGTTGAAGTTTGTCTTTCCATGGTCAGTGATGTAAGGGCTGGAGCCATTCCGACATGGTTGAAGTTTGTCTTTCCATGGTCATTGATGTAAGGGATGGATCCATTCCGACATGGTTGAAGTTTTTCTTGCCATGGTCGTTGATGTAAGGGATGGAGCCATTCCGACATGGTTGAAGTTTGTCTTGCCATGGTCGTTGATGTAAGGGCTAGATCCATTCTGACATGGTTGAATTTTGTCTTACCATGGTCGTGGATATAAGTGATGAGCCTTTCACGGATGGTTGAAGTGTGTCTTCCCATGCCGGTGAGTGTAAGTGATGTGTGATGTTCATTTGGGTTATGCTCCGTGGAATACGAGGTGATCTGAAGATGATGATGTGACAATAGGGTACACAGGTTTTGCAGAGGCATATAATCAGTCTTGAGATGCTCTTGTAGGTTTTCGGTGGCATATGATCAGTCCTGAGAGATCTTGTAGGTTTTGCAGAGGCAGTGTAATTAGTCCTGAGGTGTACCTACTTGATGGCTCACTCGTAGAGATGATGAAGACTTACATGGAGGTTAGGCCTACATCCAGCATGAAAAAGGCCTAGCTCTGTAGAAATTCCTATGATGAGTAGATTAGAGATTGATTGATCCACATCGCAATTGGCATTTGTTGTCAGATACCAACTCCTCGACTAGTCTTTGTTGTTGATACAACTTCAACAAGTTTCGACACGACATGACTTCAACAACTTCATCCCCTTCGACATGTTCAATAACCTCACAGTTCGCGACATCGACATGCAGCATCGACATGAGACTATTGACTATCGAACCTCGACAAACTGTCTCTCTGTCTTCCAGTCGACGGTAACGGTTGAACAGTTGAACCGCTCTAACTTCTTCTTGTAACTGAACGTAACGGGAAGGCACCCAAGTGTCTCAGATTTCTTTATAAGCATGTAAATTATTGTAACATACATCTTATCTTGATCAATCTAGAACAATTCGCATTCGTGCATATTGTCTATGTGTATTTGTGTTATCTGTATTGCGTAATCCTACTTTTTATCATTTTGTTTATTAAGCTTCCGCCATAACAGAGCCGACTCTTTTAGTCGAACTGTTGTCCCCCTCATGCTTCCTGGACACTATATGGATCATTGGTATCAGAGCGTACTTAGTTTTCTTACTTAAGTTCTATGTATACACTTCTCTCGAACTTACCTGACTTATGTCGGTTCAAACTGGCTCACAATCTCAGCAATCCAAGCAGACACGATCTCTAGACATGGCAGAAGAAACAGACGATAGACGTGCAGCTGATGAGACAACACAGCTTATTGAGCAAGCTCTGGCTCGACAATGAACTGAAATGTTCACCCAATTCAATGAGATTCCCTTGCAATTCGCTTCGACATCTGGAGGATCCTCGACGAGAACTCACTCCAATAAAATCAACCCCTTCAAAGTGCAAATGAATCTCAAAATACCGAATCTTGAAGGAAAGATTGACACAAAATTCGTCGACAATTGGGTGCAACAATTGGAATCCTATTATGCTGTAAATCAATTCTTCGAAGCTGAAAAAGTCACCATTGCGTCCTTAAAGATGTCAACCTCCATGCACTGCTGCTGGGAGAACCTCTGGAAAAATATGGAGAAAAACAAAGACCCCATCGACACATGGGATAAATTTGTCGAACACATCCAGAAGGAATTTTACCTGCTAAAATACCTCAAGCAGCAGTATAAGAAGTGGCAGCAGCTAAGGCAATGGAAAGACCAATCAGTACGAAGTTACACTAACAAGTTCTACCGACTCATGGAAAGACTTGGCGTCCAAGAAGAAGAGAAATTGCTTGTTCTGAAATACACCAGCGGATTGTCTCAGTACATCCAGCAAGAGATGGAATTTTTGACTATCAATATGCTTGCGGATGCTTTCCACTATGCTAGCAAACTGGAAACCAAGCAGAAAGGAAAAGCATGTTTTGCGGTAAATTCGACATTAGGAAGACCACCCAATAAGAAGACATTAGCCGATTACGACAAGTCGAGATCTTCTCAGCTAACACCGTCAAATCCTGACAACGATAAGAAGCCTTTTCACAAAAGGGAACGTAGCAAAAAATTGCCGACCAGAAAATGGTGCGATTACCACCACTCATCTTGGCATGATACATCTGAATGCAAAGCTCGGAAGACATTTTTGGTGAAAGTGTCGACCTCTGACGCATTCGACAAGATGGTGAAAGAATCTGATCCAGATGTGATGACCCTTTTGACCTCGACAACTCAAGAAACCTCGACTATTGTCAACGAGGAGGAATGAGAGCGCCTGTTCCATACACGGATATGGGTCCAGAGCAACCCATTGCATCTAATCGTGGAAAATGGGAGCTAAAAGAATTTTGTTTCTGAAGAACTGGTGGAGAAATTAGGTCTTGTTACCACTTCGCATCCTCAACCTTATAACATCGGTTGGATGAAGGATGTACAAGAACTACAGATCACTCGACAATGCAAGCTCACCTACTTCATAAAACCTTTTAAAGATGAAGTACTCTATGACATGGCACCACTCTCCGTAGCCGATGCCCTGTTTGGGAAACCTTACCTTTGGGATAGACATGGAAGTTATCAGTCACAGCCTCAGAAGGTGATTGTCAGAATCTAAAATCGATGGTTCAGTATACCAGAGCGTCAACCTACACCGATGGTTGCACTGATATCTACCAAACAGACGAAGAAGCTCATCAATCATGCTCAAAAATTTGCATTAATCATGATCAAGCTGCAACATTCTAAGAAGATTGCAGCAACGAGTCAAGTCACTGACCAATGCAGCTCTCGATAGAAGCAGCAATTCGATCATATTCTTGATGAGTACCAAAACCTCTTTCAAGCTCCAAACGGAGTACCTCATCATTGCCAAGTAAAACACTCCATTGAACTTGTTCCTAGTTCTTCTTTTCCTAACACATTTGTTTACAGAATATCCATTCTCGAAAATGAAGAGATTCGTAGACAAATCCAAGAGTTAATCGACAAAGGTCATATCCGACCCAGCTCCTCTCCTTGTGGAAGTACATTCGTCCTAGTTCCGAAGAAAGACAGGACTTGGTGCATGTGCATCGACTACAGAGCTCTCAACAAAATATCAATGAAGAATCAGTACCCTCTACTGCGGATAGATGAGCTTATCGACTATCTGAAAGGTGCTAAATTATTTACTAAACTCGACCTCAAGTCGGGATACCATCAGATTCCAATCGAGCCCTCAGATGTGTGGAAAATTGCTTTCAAGACCAAGCAAGGATTGTTCGAATGGTTAGTCATGCCTTTCGGCTTAACCAACGCACCTGTGACCTTCATGCGACATATGGATAACCTTCTCCGACCTTTCATCGGCAAATGGGTTATTGTCTATCTCGATGACATATTGATTTTCAGTCGATCATGGGAAGAACATGTCGGACATCTTGGACAAGTCCTCGACACTCTCCAGCAACATCGGCTCTATTTGAACATCGACAAGTGCTCTTTTGCGATGACCAGCATCAAATATTTGGGGTATGTAATTGACTCTACAGGCATTCACGTTGATCCAGACAAAGTGCATATCCTCAAAGATTGGCCCATTCCTGGAATCATTCAAGAACTAAGAAGTTTTCTTGGTTTGGCAAATTTCTATCAACGATTCATAATCGGCTTCAGTCACATAGCCTGGCCATTGAATCAGTTGACGAAGGGAAATGGGAAAACTGTCTTCCAATGGACAGAAACACATCAAGCAGCTTTTGAACAGCTCAAACATAGGCTCTGCACTGCACCAGTACTTGTGTTACCTGATTTGCACAAGCCCTTTGAGATTGAGACGGACGCATCGGACTACGCCTTGGGCACAGTGATCACTCAGTCTGGTCACCCATTTGCTTTTCATTCCGATACTTTTAATGATATGGTTAGAAGATACTCGACGTATGAAAAAGAACTGTATGCCATTGTGCAAGCTCTCAAGAAATGGAGGCATTACATCCTTGGAAAGGAAACGGTCATTCTTACTAATCACAAGCCTCTACAGTTCGCTGCGACACAATCAAAGTTGTAGACAAACCAACAACTCAAGTGGATTAACTACCTGCAACAATTTCAGTTGGTGATTAAGTATCGAAAAGGCAAGGCTAATGCCGTTGCAGATTGCCTCAGTCGACCACCCATTACTCTCCTTTTGACAGTGATGAGTATGCAGGGTTACGACACGACCACTTGGAAACAGTTGTACGAGGAAGACAACGAATTCTCAGCAGTCTACCGACAGTTATAGACTAACAAGTCATTGACCTAAAACTCTGACTACTTCCTAAAAGATACCTTGCTATACAAGCTCGGACAGCTTTGCGTACCGATCGGTGAGCAACGATAGCAGCTCATTTGGGACGCGCACTACAACAAGACCGCAGGACACTTTGGATTAGCAAAGACACTTGCTATTCTGTATAAGTATTTCTTCTGGACTACACTTAAATATGACGTCAACAAGTACATTCGATCATGTGTGGTTTGTGCCATTGTTGAGCCGCCTAATCAACGACAGGGATTGTACACACCTCTGCCAATTCCTAGCCGACCATGGGAATCTATTTCTATGGACTACTTGACGGGTTATCCTACTACCAAACATCAGCATGAGGCGATATTAGTAGTAGTCGACCGATTTTCCAAGATGGCCATTCTTATACCATGTAAGAAGACCACGACAACATAGTAGACTGCTCGGCTCTTCTTTACACATGTTTGGAAACACTTTGGTTTACCCACAACCATCATTTCCAACCGAGATGCCAGATTCGCCAACATCTTTTGGAAGACCCTATGGAAATAGCTAGACACACAACTCTCATTATCGACAGCTTTCCATCCTCAGACTGACAGACAAACAGAAGTTGTGAATCGCTTGGTAGTACAGCTGCTTCGCATGTACAATCACCAGCATTGACGCACATGGGGTGAAATTCTTCCATACATTCAACACAGCTACAATCATGCTCAGCACAGCTCTACAGGAAAGAGTCCCTTCGAAGTCTATTAAAGATTTCAACCCTCAATTCCTATTGACTTGATCAGCTCCTCGACACAGCCAGACTTGATCAGCTCCTTGACACAGCCAAACTCCAACATAGATCGCAGCCAATGAGAAGTTGATAAAGCAGTCAAGTTTCAAGAACAGATTTATGACATTTAGCGACAAGCACAGGAGATGTTGCATAGAGCAAACAAGAAAGCTAAGGCCCGACATGATAAGCATTGCATTCCTCATACATTTCGCATTGGGGATAAGGTCTGGCTACATCTTAAGAAGGAGTGCTTCACAGTTCCTTTCAAGAAGTTAAAACCTTTGCGATATGGTCCATACATTATTCTTCGACAGATTGGAATGAACGCTATCTAGCTCGACATTCCTGCTTTCCTGGGTCCGCATCCAGTCTTTAATGTGGATCTACTTCAACCATACCATGCACCCTTGTTGGAACAGAATGACTTCTCAATAGCAGATCCCGCAGACATCAACCCAGATGTTCAGGAGCCTCTTCCTTGCAACACCATTGTGGGACGACGGGTACGCCTTACAAGGATGAACACAATTCCCTTGTTTCAGGTTGCCAAAGCTAGCCAGATCCCATCTCAAGGAAAGGGTACTCTTCTACTGAAGTGACCGACAAGTTTCCTCACCTTCGTGAGCAAACAATGGGGTCCATTGTTTCTTAAGGAAGGAGGTTTGATCCACATCGTAGTTGGCATTTGTTGTCGGATAATAACTCCTCAACTAGGCTTCGCTGTAGATAGAACTTCGACAAGTTTTGACGTGACATGACTTTGACAACTTCATCCCCTTCAACATGTTCAATGACCTCACAGTTCACAACATCGACATGCAGCGTTGACATGCGACCAGCGACTATCGAACCTCGATAGACTGTCTCTCTATCTTCCAGTCGACTGTAACGGTTGAATAGTTGAACCACTCTAACTTCTTCTTGTAACTGAACGTAACGGGCAGGCACCCAAGCATCTCAGATTTCTTTATAAGCATGTAAATTATTGTAACATACATCTTATCTTGATCAAACTAGAACAGTTCGCATTCCTGCATATTGTCTGTGTGTATTTGTGTTATCTGTATTGAGTAATCCTACTTTTGCTCATTCTGTTTATTAAGCTTCCTCCATAACAGAGCCGACTCTTTCAGTCGAACTGTTGTCCCCCTTGTGCTTCCTGGACACGATACGGATCATTGATTGAGATAGCAGCAGCAGTGACGATGATGATGATTCGATGACGATGATCCAGAGAAGAAGACTTGTGCTAGCAGATCTGTGTTGAGAAATACCTTACTAGTTAAGAGGGAGTGTTGATGTATTTGTAACTTCGGAATATATTTCACATATGTATATTGTACTCCTATAGAGATGGTATTATTTCTCTATACGAAAGTGTCGTCATTTGTATTGACAAGTGTCGCAAGTGTCACAACTTACATGTGATGGGTTATTAGACCACCAAGTGTGGGGTCGGCCCTGAGTTAAGTTAACCATGGGTTATTACACTGTATTAGACAAGTCGGCCCTGCTAGTTTATTAGGAAAGACAAGTCATGTATAAATAGAGTGCGAGAGGCACTCTATTTGATCATTTACTTATACACTCATTGGAGAGTGGCACACAAGTGAGGAAGGAGGAGAAGCTGCTAGGAGGACTATCTCTTGTACTTGGGTTGCATCATTGCTCTTTCTATCTCTGAGGAAGTTATTGGGGTTTTTCACCTTATTGGTTTTCCCCAAGGAAACTCTATGTGTCTATTTTCTCTTGTGATTGCTTCTTGTGATTGATATCTTGTACATGTTATTCTCTCAGATAAGATCCTAGATCATATTGAATTGATGCTTAAAATCTAACACACACTTGACGCAAATACCCAAGTGTAATAAAGAACATCAAGATGGTATTGATAATGCAGAAATAGATAAACCAAAAACATAGTGCACCTGAGGAGGTGTTACAACGTAATCTTCCACCTTGTGAGAATCGGCACTCTTTGGCCTAGAGGATCCATTCCACTGACTCAGAACCATTTTATATCCTTCAGACACTATTTTTCCCTATTTTTTCCCTTGTATGCTTGCTGCATCATTACAGTAGGCATACCCGTGAGTTGCATCACTATAGCCCACGGGTAGCATGTAAAATGGTAAAAATCACTAGTTTATTACTTTTTACTCCCAAAAAGCGGTCATTGGGTGACCTTTGACTCTCCATCTACCGAAGAAAAACCTCAATGTGTCCTTTCACTTATCTTTGAAAGGACTATATATTAAGCACATATGGCTTATGGACGGGAGGAGAAAGAAGAGCAAGAGAACTCTAGTGGATTTTTGCCCAATCTTGAATCTACACTCATTGATCCTTGTAGCTGTGAACCATTTATGTTCACCTTCCAAACTCCTATGCTAATTTGAGTTTTCCATTCCATGGAGGATTGAAGTGGTGGAGGCACAAGTGGATTGATCCAGATCTTGGTTCATATTGGTTTCCGACAAGAAGTCGTATCACATTGTACTTCTTCTTGTTTATTAATAGAAATACTCATATTCTCATCCATTAATGTTGTAAATGTTGTTTATCTTACATTGGGTTGCATTTACTTGTTATATCATGGACCATTGTTATTGATGATGTTAATGCCATTTATATATTATATGTACTTGTTGTATATTGGCTGTCAAGACTAATTTGCATATTCGAGTGCATGGATTGAAAGGCTCCAACAGGGATCTACATCAAATGTTTGGATCAAGGTTGGTTATATTCTTAATTATCTTATCATTGTCATTTATATAGCATAATATTGAGAATTGAGTTAATTTCTAGTAGTCAGCTGTCTGTTTTGGTCTACCCCAAGGCATAGTGAGTTTTCTCCAACACAGAAATGGCAACTCCGTTGGGGAAAACATCCATGTTTGGGGATTTTTTGAGCATTAGTCCTTAATTAGAGTTGTTGTTTTTCGAAGCTCTGTGTTAGTGATTGGCCGTTGAGATACACTATAGAAAACTAATTTTTTCAAAGCCATTGGACTCTTTATTTTCCCATTTTCCTTTCCTTACCTGTGGGCTAGCTTAGCTCTTCCCACGTACACCTGCCTCTGTTTACTCTACTGCTCACGGGTACCCATAGGTATTCCTTCAACAGTAGCGTACAACTCCGGCTTTGGTTGATTTATGACTTTTGGTTGTTGCTGGGTTGGCTTTGGATGATCCCGAGTCTTTGTTGGCCTGTTAATTTACTGTTTCATGCCTTGGTTGTGACCAGCACTCTTCTTTTCTCTTGGTTGAGCCTTGTTGGTTTTTTACCCATCTTTGGATTTAGCCTTGTTGGTTTTTTCCTTTTGAGCTCATTCCGGTGGCTGAGTCTTATTGTTTGGTATCTGCTGGGTTGTCTTAGTGATCTTCTTGGCATATCAATGACTAGATAGTAGGATTTTGCTTGCATTTTTCATTTCCATATATTGAAAAATACAAAAATACACATAATTTTGCATTTTCCTTTTGTTTATAAAAGAAAATACAAAAATTTTGCTTTTATGTACTACATCTTGCATTGAGTGCTTTCTGCCTTCATTTAGATTCTGATTGTGCATCAAAATATAAAAGGATTGCATTTCATTTCGAAACCATTGATTCGATTTTGCATGCTAGTGGCATTGTTTTTATTGAATAGATGAGTCTAGGATTTGACGATTTTGCATACTATTGAGTCTCACACATCACTAGTTTCACGATCATATCCCTTGAGTAATCACAACCATTAAAATTAACGCTTAATCTTAAAATTGATTAGACCGATTTTATTTATAGGGTACACCAACTAGCATAGGTTTAGAGTCTTGGAATAGATCATTGTGAGTTAACGATCCAAGACTACTAGACAAAAAATTAGGTGTCTGACCAGAGAGTGGAGGAATCCATGGTATATATTGGTGTTCTCAGGAAGCTCTACTCAAGCCAGAGTTAAGCACGAGGTCACGAGACATTGGTTGAAGAGATATCCCTCTGATACCGGCTGAACGTGGGAGATATTTCCAGGGTTTGTTCGTATCTGGGGGTACTGGAGGTTTGTCCTCTTATGCTTCGGGCTTAGCTACCCTACCCATACGACGGATCCCACCTGCGACTGTCCCCCTGAGCATTGGTTATATTGCAGTGACCATAGTTTCCTTACCTAGGTATCGCATAGGGTACTTGCAGTGGTTATGTTGTTTATGTCCTGAGTCAGATAGGGGTTGGACAGCACAGTTGTCATTGTATAGGGTCTTGACCTTGTGCACGCAGTGAAGTCTGGGGGCCGTTATAATGGATTCTGTTACCTCCGGCTATAGTTTGGGAGTCTCAAGCCTCTACTAGGAGAGACATACCGGCTCTAGTGTCGGGAGTTCATTTAGCCACTATGTTTGTCTACTCTTGGCTGTAGTTTCTCTAGGTGTGTTCTTTTGATTTACCATTTTGTGATCGATAGTTGGCCTTTAGGGGACGTTTTAATTCTATATTCTCTCCGAAAATATCATGGTGCAGAGTCCTACTCTCCATCAATCCCTTCGGTTGGCTGTTTTAGAACCTACTGAGCTTTCACGCCGCATTGCTAGGGGATGCCGGCGGGCTCCCTCTGAGTCTTTGGATTCTTATGAGACATACATCCTAGACGTCATGACTGTTGCACATTTTGATACTGAAGAAATACCTAAACTCCATCGGGTAGAGTTGAACACACTTCAGACACCCCTACTCCTCGTGAGGCGTGGGGGGGTGATCCACCTGAGACTCAACATAGTTTGTTTGGTCCAGATCCACCCGAGGATAACCCATTCGATCCTTCATTTCCACATAATTATATACACGGGATGCCAGAGTTACATGACGACACTGGTCCTACGGTCGACCCAACAACATTCTCTTTTGGTATGCCTAATTATAGTATAGTTGATCCTTCCACTACGTTTGGTAGTCACGCTAGCACTAGTCATGGTGTTAGCCATATTGTACCCCTTGGGGGCAATACCGTCATTGGGGGCACTACATTGTCCACTCACACACATGGTATGGGGACCAGTCGGATTCCTCCTAACAATACTAATGTTGGAATACGACCACCTCCTAGGGCTACCCAACCTAATAGGAACAGTGTCCGCAATATGACTCGTCATCCACCACCTAATACATATGCTGCTACTCATCAACCCAAGACTACTTTCGCAAATGTTAATGCTCCTCCTAACCACGAGGGTGGACATATACCGCATACTTTTGCGTCCACTTCCACCACTAGTAATGCCAATGTAGGAAGTGAGAATATATCCTATCCACATGGAAATACCACCACCATCCCTGCTACTAGTAACACCAATGTTGGGGATGGGAATACATCTCATGCTTATGGTTACCACATGACTGCTCAAGCTGATCCAAATGCTCGGGGTGGGAACATACCATACCATTATGGTCATTACAACTTGGTTCCCGCTACAAATAGTACGTATATGCCCCATACTTATGGTGGCAACCCTTACTCCAACACAGTCGGTGCTGGCCATCAATACAACCCACCCTAATATGGTGCCCAAAACACTTATATACCTACTTACCCTCACACGGGTCAGGTCGGAGGAGGTTATCAACCTTATGCCCATAGTCAAGCTTATGGTCAATCAGGACCACATTATCAGTAGTTTAATGCTCATGGTCAAGCTTTTGGTCCACCTTATAATTCGGTTCCGTTCAACCAACCTTTTATGGGATCTTATAATCAAGCTTTTCAGCCACATCTCCCGTTCCTTGCACGTTTGAATCTTTTGGATCTTTCAAAGCTCATGAATGATCTGGTGTGTCATGACCCTAGTTGGCTCCCGGTTCCTACCAAACTCCCTTTTGACATTCCTAAGTTCGAGGGGAAAGGTGGTGAGGATCTGGGAGATCATGTCATGAAATTTCACCTTTGGTGCTCCTCCAACTCATTGAATCATGATTCCGTTAGATTGCGACTATTTCAACGCACCCTCACGGGGGTAGCTGCGAAGTGGTATGTTGAGTTTCCTGGAAACACTTATAGGGGTTTTAATGAGATTGCTTTGGTTTTCTTGTATCATTTCCAGTTGCCGGTTCGCTATGATACTGGTACTGAACTTTTGTATACCTTCTGTCAGAACAAATCCACACATAATTTTGACCATGTTCAAGAGTGGCATCGGTGGAAGAGGTTAGTGAAAGCCAACATTCCTCCAGAGTTCCTGTTGGAATGGTTCCTCAAGTCTCTACTCCCATACATTGCTAAGGATGTTTCGATGTCCAGCATTGTGACTGAGGAACAAGCCATCTTGAAAGTCCAGCAGTTAGATTTACTATACTCTCAGTCTGGCATTTTGTATGACATTATTCCTGATGCACTGCGCACACGTCATGCGCCTCAGTCAGTTCTTGGACCGCATGCCAATGGCATCGTAGGATCCGCAAGCACTTTCCCTGTGGATTTGGTAGCTAATCAAATGCAAAATTTGTCACTAAACCAGTCTACTCTCGGACAGGTTCACGCCTTGTCCACTTCCACCCTGTCGTCCGATGTACACAGTGTGCAATCGACGAACCAATCAGGTAACCAACAACCTGGTGGTAAGAAAAAGGGGAGAAACAACCGTAAGCGTGGAAACAATGGGAATAACAATAGTAATCGCAATACCCCCCTGTAAGAATAATGCCAACCCTCCTCGAGAAGGCGAAAATGCTGGAGAGGACCGTAAACCTAGGTGTAAGGTGAATTTTCCCTGTAAGCTCTATGGGGAAGACCATCTTACTCACTTATGTCCTCGGATCGAAGAAGCATCGAAGCATTTGGCACAGAGCCCAGCTATGTTAAAGGATCCCCCACCTCATCATCAAAACATGGATTTGCATGCTCCCACCACTGGTTATGGACCTACTAAGACGGCAACGTCTTCTTCCAATACTGGTGGTTATGGATGTGTAAACATGGTTCAATTGGAGGTTAGTGTTTCCACTCGTCAACGCGATTATGATGCACCACAACCTAATTTGGGGAGTGAGCCTCCCCCTCCTCCTGACAATTCCTTGCATATCGAGAATCCCTCTAATATGCCGCAGATACCGAAAGGTGTTATTAAGCACTCTACGCATAACCCTAATGCTCAAGCCTCCCATAACTACTCTGTCGTGGAAGATTTGGGCCAAACTCCGTGTGCCATGTCGGCTCTTGAAGTCTTGCAAGGTTGTCCTTCTCAGAAGCATGCCCTTTTGAGTGCGTTAGGAGTTCAGGATGGGAGAATTCCCACTGTTATCAAGTTTGACACTACTGATGTCCAACATCACTTACCCTACCACGTGGCTTTTCAAATCCAAGTGGCATCCCTTCAGAATTTTGTCAAACGTACAATGGTTGAAAAAGGTGCTTCCGCGTCAGTAATGTCATTATCTTGTTGGAAAGCTATTGGCTCTCCTCCCCTACTCACGTCTAGAACCACACTCACTGCATTTGATGGTCGATCATTTAAGCCACATGGAATTATCCCTTCCCTTGTTGTCTGCTTGGGAGGTAAATCTATGCCTATTGAAGTCGAGGTGGTTGATGCACCCATCGACTACAACCTTTTACTGGGTCGGAATTGGATGTATGCTATGAAAGTTGTCACATCCACTGTATTCAGGGTTATATACTTTCCTCACGAAGGCAAGATTGTAACCATTGATCAGCTGGATTTTGGTAACTCCTCTTCCACAGCATCCACTGGATCCATAGTCCTGCAGGTTACTCATTCTCAACCGGCGACTGGGAACGTGGTGTCGGTATGTACCCTTCATTGATGGGAACTTATGATTTTGTTGCACCTGTGAATTTTATTGGAACCATTTCTGACAATGCGTCTCCTCCTTCACATAATATGTTGTTCCGGACTTCCTATTTTAATGATCCACGGACTTTACCGTCCACGAGTTCTACATCTGGAGACATTACGCATGTTGGGATGCCTATGCCGTTGTCTGTAGCTGAGCTTGCTTACCAGCATATTTAACAAGCCACTGTAGAGCCGGATCTCTCTTCTTCTCAGACAGTTGAGGAAGATCCCGTTACGCTGCCAGTTTGGGCAGCCAACTTGTCTTTTTCACACGATTGCCTTGATGATACTTTTCCCTCAGATGAAACTATTATGGAGGCCATGTGTGGTAGTGAGAGACCTTCGGAAGATATTCACCATCGCTCTTATTTCCTTCCCAACCTCGAGCTCGTCGAACGAGAAGAGTTTAGGATGACTCTAGAAGAGATGGTTGGTCACCCTGTGGCTCTTTTAGGGTCACATGATGTTTTTGCGGAGGGGAATATGGCTAATATTTCCCCGACTATGTCGATCAACATCTCTCGTATTCCTGGAAAGATCGAGAATGTTTACATCGATGACGATTGCACTCCTGAGGAGATTTATGTTTACACTAAATTTTTTACAAAACTCCGGGAAGCTTTCGCCTGGTCATATGAGGAGATGCCAGGAATAGACCCCCGCATTGTTGAACATGAGATTAGAATGTATCCCAACGCTAATCCATTTCGACAACGCTTACGTGCTGTGAACCCTAGAAAAGCAGCCGCTATCAAGGAAGAGGTGGAGAAACTTCTCAAGGCCAGTTTCATCTACCCCGTTCCCCTTACTGAATGGGTTCAAACCTCGTTCCTGTGGATAAGAAGTAGGGAAAAATCCGTGTATGCATCGATTTTAGAGATTTGAACCGTGCATGTCCGAAAGACAACTTCCCCATACCATTCATCGATCAAATCTTGGATGCATGTGCAGGAAGTGAGATTTTTTCATTCATGGACGGCTTCTTTGGGTATAATCAGATTCAAATCAAACCCGAGGACCAACATAAGACAACTTTCATTTGTCCTTGGGACACGTTTGCATATCAGAAAATTCCCTTCAACCTTAAAAACACTGGCGCTACGTTTCAATGTGCCATGACCTATGCCTTTCACGATCTTAAAATGATTATGGAGGTTTTCTTGGATGACCTTGTCGGCCATTCTCGCAATAGGATGGACCACCCCAAGCACCTCCGCATGATTCTCAAACGTTGTATACGATACAAGATTCGATTGAATCCTAACAAATGCATCTTTTCTGTAAGGACGGGTTGCCTTCTGGGCTTCATAGTTTCAAAAGAGGGTATTAGAGTCGATCCTCTTAAAGTTGAGGCAATACTTCGGTTGCCTCCTCCGCGCAACTTGTTACAGCTTCAGAGCCTCCGAGGGAGAGCCACTTTTCTACATCATTTCGTAGTCAATTATGCTAATCTTACCAAAGGTTCCGTGCGCTTATTGAAGAAAGACACACCTTTTATTTGGGATGAGCAAGCCCAGCAGTATTTCGACGCCCTTAAGAAAGATTTGGTATCGGCCCCTGTGCTTAGTCCATCAGACATCGCATGAGATTTTATTCTTTAGTGGCCGTGTCTCAAGAGACGATTGGCATGGTCTTGGTGCAGGTTGATGACGCACTTGTCGAGCATGTCATCTATTACCTTAGTCTAAATCTAGTAGATGCTAAGCTAAGATATACTCATGTGGAAAAGCTAGCACTTGCGACTATTCATTCAGTCCAGCAGTTACCACATTACATTTTGCTTAGAACAACCACAGTTGTAGCACATATCAATCTGCTTCAGTTCATTCTATCACAATTCTTTATAGGGGGGAAGTACAATAAATGGATTGTGATCCTTCAGGAGTTTGATCTCGATTTTGCTTCAGAGAAATCGGTAAAATCGTTGGTGTTTGCTGAGCTTATGTCAGACCTTCTGAGACTTGATGAGGATGTCATTCATGAAGATTCCTTTGTGGATGAGCACTTATTTCTTATCTCGTCCGAACCCTTGATATGGGGATGTCATTGTATATCTCCAAACTTTGAAGTTTCCTCTGCACTATTCAGGAGATGAGCGACGGCGTGTGAAACATCACGCTAAAGATTATACTATCGTCGGTGACACTCTCTATCGTTGAGGAGAGGATTCTATTCTCCTTCGTTGCTTAACTCATGAAGAAGTAGAGTAGGTGCTTAATGATTGCCATGTAGGGGCGTGTGGCGGTCACTTATCTGGGCTTGCTACAGCCCAACGTATTATGCGAGCAGGTTACTTTTGGCCTTCAATATTTAAATATTGTATTAACGCTGTAAAGAGATGCCACCCTTGCCAGGTGTTTTCTCAGAATATACGCTCGCATCCAGCGCCCCTTCATCCGATCATCACCGTCGGTCCCTTCACCAAGTGGGGGGTGGATTTCATGGATTGCAAACCAGCTTCGGCTGGGGGGCATCACCATATTATAGTGGTCATGGACTAATTTTCCAAATGGGCTGAGGCCATGCCTACCGTAAAAGCCGATGGTGCTACAGTAGCCCATTTCATGTTCAATCAAATTATAACTTGGTTCAGTATTCCGAAATAGATTGTCACTGACCATGGCAGTCACTTTTAGAACAAGATGATGGAGGATTTGTCTCTCAAGCTTGGGTTTCGTCAAGAACACTCATCTTCTTATTATCCCCAAGTGAATGGTCAAGTTGTAGCAGTTAATAAGTCTTTAAAGACCATTCTCCAGCGTACCATCCAACAAAGCAAGACCAACTGGCACATCATGTTATATCTTTCTTTGTGGGCATATCGAACCGCAGTCAAGAGTGCCACCGGGTTCTCACCGTTTCAGCTAGTTCACGGTGTGGAGTCACTTTTATCGATTGAATGAGAGATACCTTCGCTTAAACTGGCCATAGAGCTCCTCCCTGATACGACGGGTCTTGAGCAACGTTTAATCCACCTTGAGCAACTTGAAGAGCAACGTCGAGATGCCGTCGTGGCTATAGATGCCACCAAGTGTCGTGTTAAGGTTCAGTACAATAGGTCTATCCGTCCTCGGCAGTATGCTGAAGGTGACTTGGTCCTCTTATATGACCAAGCTAAAGAACCCATGGGGGCAGGAAAGTTCAACCCCATGTGGCATGGCCCTTACATCGTGAGGCGTGTCCTGGAAAAAGGATCTTATGAATTAGAAGACTACAAGGGGATTGTCTTGAAGGAGACTAGAAATGGGCTCTACCTCAAGCGGTATTATGCTTGAACCTATGGTTCAGGCTAATACTTTTGTACACTACTGTATAGTTGCTTCTGTATGTAGTTTAGCTTTCTTTTGGTTTTCGGGTCTGCTGATTAGCTTTCGTTTAATTGACAGATGTCAGCAAAGTTTCCTATGTTCTTAGGATTCGCGGATGGTGCTAGCCGTCATATGCAGCAGCTCGCTTCTGCTGCCTGGGTTATTTTCTCACCTGACCACCTAGTTGTGTCTCCAGGAGGTGCTTGTCTTGGTCCTAAATCTAACAATGTAGCTGAGTATAGTGCCGTCATTGAGCTACTTCGAGATGTTATTTCACATGGTATCCAGTCTTTAGAAGTTCTCCTAGATTCATAGCTAGTTTTGTCTCAGCTGAATGGGCAATACCGTGTGCGAGATCCTACATTACTACGAAAATTCCTATGGGTAAGACTCTTGGAACGACATTTTGTTTCAATTACATACATTCATATTCCAAGAAGTATTAATCATATATCTGATGCATACGCTAACTATGTATTAGATTGGCATTTGTCACATTCACAGTAAAGCACACAAATAAAAGAAGACATTCACACATTTGTACATACACATATAGTAGAACCAGAGAACCAAAGTTTTTTATAAATAATATGTCCAAAATGGTAGTATCGTTATACAAAACTGGAGCCCGTAGCCCTCAAAAATATACATATCGCTACAAAAATGAGATCCTGAGATATCAACTCCCTACGAGGAGGCCTAGCTGCTGCCCCGACAGGATGTGTCTCATAGAAGTACTGCACTGCATTTGCTATCCGTTGTAGCAGTCGTACCCAGTTACCCGATACCCCCACTACCTGGCGCTGCATAGCCTCTGGCAACTGTGCCACCTCTGCCTGTGGTACCCTGGCAATCATCTGTGATATGTTGGACCACAGAGTCTGTAGTGTCCACTTTGCTGCAACACCTACCATCTCATCACCCCTGCCCCGGCAACGATGTCTCAGGAAGCCATCGGGTCTCACTGGGCCCTTGTCTGCGACCAAACAGTCAAACATCAATACATGACCCTAAACCCCCCCCCAAAAAAAAATAAAAAAATGTGCATTTACATCTATAATAAAAAATCCATAAAAATTTAATACACAAAAACCTAAAAAGAGTACTCACTGATGTCTCTGAACACTGCATCTAGTGGGAGTAGCATGTCCCGGTCCTGCCAGAAGTCTATCCCTGCATAAGGGTAGTCATCTATCGCTATCACTTGTCGATCCCACTAGTGAAAGAACTCCTTTGTATACGATGATGCCTGACGTCCACCACCTTGTCGTTTCAAGACCTCAGCCCGCCGGGTCATGATTGGGTCGTGGAGACTATGAGTAGGGACCCCAACCCTCGGACTAAGCTGAAGAAGAAGCTGCACAAAATACTGCCATACCCGAATTTTTTCGCATCCCCCTGCTTGCACTCTGTCAGCTAGGTCTTCATGGACCCCAGTAGTTTAGTACATCAGTCGAATATCATAGGCTGAATGCACTGTGATGCATAGAACATGATTGGCCTAGATTCCTGGTGAAGAGCTTTGGATCCAGCGATCTGCACTAAAGTGTCCATGACAACCTTCATACTCAAGTTGACTATGGCTCGAATGGGAACCTGACTTCCCACTACCCGAGTATTTGGAACACAATATCTCTCTATGTATTTGGGGATGGTGATCCCACCACCCACAGTTCGAGACCGAAGGCTTGCCACCTCACCTTGGCGGGACAAACCTGTGATGAAAGAGATATCTTCCACCTATAGTGAAAGTATTTGCCCGTCTAGGTTGAAGTTCTGTGCATCAACATCTCAATAGTCTATCAAACTCCAAAGCAATAGGTTTTGGGCCCTCAAACCCCCTATGCTCCAGAATTTGTATAAGCCACATGCTTGCAGCGCTTGCTGTGCACGCAGATCATTACGAATAGCCTCATCTACTAGGTCATGTTCCCTCCCCCTCCACTTTAGAACCATCCTGGAGTGAGAAAAAACAAATATTTTAGTCATTTTCATTTGCAAAATTAACTTCACGACCGTACCCACAGGAAAATTTGCATACAGTTGCAGGTACCCAAGGTCAACCTATGCGTTGACTGCGAGTATGATACCCTACCTGCGACCCGCATAGAAGTAGCCTGCGGGTAGCGCCGAAGCCATTTAGGGCTTGGCCAAAATAAAAATCCAACCAATGAAATTTGAAATAAAAGCATTAAAATGGAAGGTGGGGATGAGATTACCAACCTGCTCCTGACAGTTCGATGATTGGACTCCTGTAGCTCCTGGAATCAGCAACTGAACTTTGAGGTAAAAACTAACCACAAAACTCCAAATGGGTGAATAGTAAAATTGAATTGTAAATTGTAAATTTTTATTACTATTTATAATTTTCAAGACCCACTTGTCTATAGTTTTTGCCATTTGATGTTGTTATGGACTAATACAATGTCATGGAGTAGTGTTTTTAACCAGATTTCTTCGACGAAAGTTGTTTCCGAACATTTCACACCTATGGCAGGTACGTTTCACACCTGGCATATAGGTTAGATGTTATTTTCACATGCATTATGCATTTGACCTTTTGACTACTTTCATAAAACCTAGGTGCGACCCTGCTTCTTAACTGACACAGAACCTTCACACTGTTACAGAAGTGTCATTATGTGGCGGTAGGACCTTTCCGAACATGGGTGCCCTAGATAGAACCCCCGTTTGCATTTTGGTGCCCATGACCGTTTTTTGTCCTTAGGATTGGGAGTCCTTTGTAGTTACGCCATGACATTGCGATAAAGACTCATACTCTACTTTGTCTTATGCTGGCCATCTCCCATAAGGACTCGCCCGTTTATATCAAGTTGTGATTGCATTGCATTATCCTACTTTTCTCTTGAGCCTTGTGCCAGCTCCCGCTTACTCTATTATTAGCTTGGTGCCTGAGAACTTTTCCCTGTCGAGCCATGCAGAGCTTATATTTTCCCTTCACAATTTGATGGCCTTTTTGACCCTGAGGGAACACACCCTCGAGTGTCCACATCCTGCATGCACTTCCTTGCATTGATCATAGGTATGTTCCACTGCTTGGAACTAGTCTGCTCGCTATTTGACACTCGTTCCCTCCCTTGTTGTACTATAAGAAATTTTATTCTTTTTCAAGCTTTCATGAAATATGAAAAAGACCAAAAAAAAATCAAATATTCCAAAAAGCCAGATGGGATTATGGTTACTAATTCTTGTTAGTAGTTGTTGTGTCGCCTTTGAATAGAGCATTCATTCCACTCCATACATTATGAGTCGGGACTATAGTTGGACCTTAGGAGCTGTACTTGTTTCTTAGTTTACTCGATCGATTGGTTAAGCTTCCAGTCATTATGGAGTTCTTTGTAATTCCTTTTACATTGCACAGTCTATATCAAGTCTATGCTGCCTGAGTCTATCCATCTGCTCATGCTCTTGTTCAAAGGAAGTCCTGAAACCAAAGTCGGCCACTCCTTAGATCTCTTGACTATTGTATGCCGTCCATCCTTATTGAGTTAGTCCATTTCACCTGAGTTCTTCCAAATCTTTCAGCGTAGCTGGTACCTTGTGCTGGTTGATGGCGGATATCTTAATGCCCTCCTTCCAACGAGTCTCATTTCATCGACTTCAACCCATTTATTCCAGAACTTGAGGCTTAGATTTCAGTTGAGTACCTTGAGGCTTGCAGTCATTAGTGGCAGGTTCTCTCGCCATTGACAGTTTTGGGAATACATCAATGTCCCCTGATCGATGGATTCATCCCAGTGTTCGACTTCAACTCATCTATTCACACTCCGATGATTGTGCTTTGTTCCTTGATGCCCATTTTAATTATTGGTGGGTTATCTTGCATCAGTTAACGATATACATCATTGACTGGTAATCAGACGATGTCACATCAGATTCGACCTCAACTCCTTTATTCACTTGATGGGACTTGCACTGTCGAAGACTTGTGTAGAAGACCCTAGGCGATAGTGTCATTCAGTATGCTACTTATGACTATGACTTTACATCTGAGATATCACCTCTCAGATATCAGTAGTTTTTACCTCCAGTTTGCACCAGTTGTTTCCTTTTTAGCAGAAGACCATATATTACTACAGAGGGATCATGGCTATGATCACTTATGACATGTATTCACTGTGTACTCCCTATTAATGGCCATTGTATCAAATTGTTGTACTACTGACATGTATTTAGGGACACTGTTGTACTATGACGAGTGAGCTACTCTTTCCACTTGTGTCTCCATCACTCCACTTATGATATTTATAATGTATTTCGGCCATCGTGGCATCAGTCTCTGACCTCACACATTAAGGGGCATCTGTTACAACGTAATCTTCCACCTTGTGAGAATCAACACTCTTTGGCCTAGAGGATCCATTCCACTGACTCAGAACCATTTTATATCCTTCAGACACTATTTTTCCCTATTTTTTTCCCTGTACGCTTGCTGCATCATTACAGTAGGCATACCTACGAGTTGCATCACTATAGCCCGCGAGTAGCATGTAAAATGGTAAAAATCACTATTTATTACTGTTTACTCCCAAAAAGCGGTCATTGGTGACCTTTGACTCTCCATCTGCCCAAGAAACGCCTCAATGTGTCCTTTCACTTACCTTTGAAAGGACTATATATTGAGCACATATGGTTTATGGACGGGAGGAGAAAGAAGAGCAAGAGAACTCTAGTGGATTTTTTCCCAATCTTGAGTCTACACTCATTGATCCTTGTAGTTTTGAACCATTTATGTTCACCTTCCAAACTCCTATGCTAGTTTGAGCTTTCCATTCCATGGAGGATTGAAGTGGTGGAGGCACAAGTGGATTGATCCAGATCTTGGTTCAGATTGGTTGCCGGCAAGAGGTCGTATCACATTGTACTTCTTCTTGTTTATTAATAGAAATACTCATATTCTTGTCCATTAATGTTGTAAATGTTATTTATCTTACATTGGGTTGCATTTACTTGTTATATCATGGACCATTGCTATTGATGATGTTAATGCCATTTATATATTATATGTACTTGTTGTATATTGGTTGTCAAGACTAATTTGCAAATTCAAGTGCATGGATTGAAAGGCTCCAACGGGGATCTACATCAAACGTTTGGATCGAGGTTGGTTATATTCTGCATTATCTTAGCATTGTCATTTATATAGCATAATATTGAGAATTGAGTTAATTTATGGTAGTCAGTTGTTTGTTGTGGTCTACCCCAAGCCATAGTGAGTTTTATCCAACACAGGAGGGTGCATAACAATAGGTGTGAATGAAATTTCTACCCATATGATGAGTGAAAGAAGGTTCCACCCTTTTGATGGTGGGGGGCACCTTTGTGTTTGGGGCCATTAAATGTGGGAATCATTGGTGGTACTAGTAGTAGTATCATACATGGAGGATCATCCTACATTTAACATGGGGGGACATGGAGGTATTTAGTTGCTTGAGAATGCTGGTGGGTGATCCACGTCTTTGTCGAAAGATGAGGAATCACTACAAGTGAGGACACCATCCAAAGAGGATTCAACGTTGATAGTATCATCAAGGTGGATACTACCTCCTCAATTTGTGAACCATGTGGGGCCTCAATGAGGGGATAAATTTGACCTTGGAGTCTCATTATTTGGAGGCAAGCTTCTTGTTCGGCATGCAGAATGGGGCATTGGAACGAGAAGTGAGAGGTCTCACCACAACACTGGCAGGGTTGTGGTACTCGCGTGCGTAAGTGTTCATGTAATTCCTTGGAGTTGACTTGATCCAAAATGAAAATGATGGAACTAGGATTAATCATATGTGTGGAGTTCCCACATGAAGAGCATTTATTATGTGGTGTTGTCGTCATAATATTAAGATGTTGAGGATATTGTGGCGTTATAGGTTCCACAATGGGAATTGCTACTAGGAAAGCTTGTGTGGGAGGCGCAATGGGAGTTGTTTCTGATGTGGTGACCACATTGATAGATGATGATAGCTCCACCTCATAACATAACATAAAATAGGTATTAATATTACTTTAATTAAACATACTACAAAACTAGTCAAGTTAAAGTGCCTGATGAGCTAGTCTTGATAAATCTGAAAGTAAACAGCAAGAGAAGGTCATGAATATATGATTTTTTAATTTGGATGGATTCTACAGTAAATTGAAAACCTACATCAACTTACATAAATATAAATATATTCACAGATCTTTGTATATTTCCATTTCCTAAAAACTAATCAAGTAAAATTGCACAAAGAGCTAGTCTTGAGAATTATGGACTCAAACAGCCTCTAAGGCTCTCTAAATATTATTCTGATATTTAATGTAACTCATACATGAAATTAAAAGAATCAAGAAACACTCATTGATCTTATTAAGCAATAAACAGAAGTCTCATGGCTCTATCTTCACAAAGAGTCATTAATTGTCAGTCATTACAATGAATGGAAGAAGAATGCTACAGAAGAGTAAGAAGAGGGTATGTTGACATTGAATATGATATGTATGATGATAATGATCTGATGGATTATCATGGGAGGTACACCAAGACTCAGTATATGCTCATGGGCGCATTCACCAAACCATACAGAAAAGCAAGGGCGCGTTCTTCACAGCTGGAACCCTCGGATCTAGTAAAACGGCCATACCTTGCTCATCCGAACACCTTTTTTTATAAGAAAAAAAGTGTTTCATACTGGAAATGATGCTACAGATGCAATGAAATAGATATAAATGTCCATAAATTCTCATAAAGGTAGAAACCATAACCCTTATTTCGGCCCTCCAACATTGTTCTTACTGATTGAAAGAATTGAACCGCACAACGAGAACACCAACCAATGGATCAGGCTTCATGACCTACAATAGACTCAGTGGTGAATATTGTATGTCATCATCCTTTCAATAGAAGCATGGGGCACATATCCCAACAAGGACTAGGGTCACATCTCCTAGGTCAATGAGGCAAAATTGCACTCAATTCAAATCACAAATGATCAAAAGATATTAAATGGAGTTGGAATCCTTATTTTATAGATTGAGGTGACTTGTTGAGAAAGTAAGATAGGATAATGCGCCCTCATGGAGTGGATAAGGTTTCTTTTCTTTCTGCTTTATCTTTTTCCTTGCTTTCTGCTTTGATTTGATTTCCGCTTTAGATTTAGCCTTGCTTTCTGCTTTTTCTTTAGCTTTATCCTGATTTTGCTTTTCCATCCTACTTTTATACCTTATCCTACTTTTCTGCTTTGTCCTAGTTTTCTGCTTTGTACTGCTTTTCTACCTTACCCTGCTTTTCTACTTGTCTTTCTTTTTCTTACTTTTTTGCTTTATCCTACTTTTCTACCTTTGTCCTACTTTCTGCTTTGTCATGCTTTTGTCATTCTTTTCTGCTTTGTCCTGCTTTTCTGCTTTGTTTTTCTTTTGTGTTGTATTCTACTTTTTCTAAGCTTTGTTGCTTTATTGCTCTTTCTTCTCCTTTTCCTACTTTCCTTGATTTGATTTCTTTATCTTTTCTTGTCTTGCAAGTTACCTCTTATTCAACCATATCCTCTAAGGCACACTTGTGGAGCATTATCCACTTTGTTCCAAAATAAAAATTACTTCTACCAAGTGCATTTCAAACTTAGGATAAAAATAAAATTAAACTTCCTAACCAATTAATGCCCTAACTTCAGAATTAACCCTAAGTGCATGAAATTTCCTCCTCAACCTAAGGGATTGGTTGGGATTGGAACTCCTTCCAATAATCATCAATGAGGGAACATGAAACTCAACACTAGGAATCCATACTAGCATATTTACATCATTTACATAATTTGGATTAAATGCATTCCAAGTAAAAATTGGATATATTACAGACAGTGTGAAGACAATGATAGTGACAAGTTGATACTCTTACTCATATCAGGGTGGCAGGACAGGACAAGGATAGGAGATCGATGTCTCCTTCAGGTCGATTTCTGAAAAGTGTGAGTTGGAGCTCATTGAGGATTGGTGTCCTCTATATAGGTTGGTTCATATACATCAGGTGGTTAGTTCCTCCTTCCAGTTGGTGCTGGTAAATTAGGGAGTTGGAGCTTCCTTTAGGTTGGTTCCTGTAAATTAGGGGGTCCGTGCCTCCTTCTAGTTGGTGTTGGAGAATCTTGGAAGTTAGTGCTTTCTATGAATGTAATATTGTTTTTATATAAGAAAAGCATTCAATGGTTTTCTCCCATTTGGGTTTCCACGTAAAATATATTGTGCACTGTGTATGATTTTACATGATGGTTTTATGTGATGATGAATGGCATTGTTAATGGTTAATGTTGCATGATGTGCTTAAGGTTAAAATTGGTAAAAAGTAGTTAATACTAATTCATCCCCCCCCCTCTCAATATTGGTGAATATTACAACAAGTTTTAATTGATCTTCTATATTCCCAAAGTGCATACAAGAGCATGTGATGCAAATTGGTATTATTCTTGTTAATTTTCCTTTGAAGCATGGTTTTGAGGACTTTATTTACTACCTAAACTTGGCCATTTTCTTGCGAATAGTAAGGGGTATAAAACTCATGGGAGTACCCTGCCAAGAAAGACAATTTCTAGAATATATCATTCTAGAATGAGTTCCATTGTCAGAGACCAATTGTTTAGCAATGCCTCCAAATCATGTGATGACATCATTG
The DNA here is from genome assembly GCA_027924585.1 of Larix kaempferi. Lineage (NCBI taxonomy): Eukaryota > Viridiplantae > Streptophyta > Pinopsida > Pinales > Pinaceae > Larix > Larix kaempferi. Next base: position 4,670,295 of record BSBM01000241.1, on the reverse strand, counting down.
AAAATTAAATGAGTGTCGATGGCACTAGTGCTATTGAAAGTGGGAATTTCCTTGGCCCACTTAGTGAAGTAAGTGATGAAAACAATGGCATAATTATGGCCATTAGTAGAGGCAGGACAAATTTCTATGAAATCAATTCTCCATTTGCAAAAGGGGTTGGTTGTGATAATGGGGTGTAAGGGAGCTAGAGGATCTTGGGTCATGCTAGAAAGAAATTAACATCTTTCACATCGTTTGACAGTGTGAATACAGTCTTTGAAGAATGCTTTCCAAAAGTATCATGTGCAGAGTATTTTTTGGTGGTGGCCAATCTAGAAAAGTGGATACCACATTCATTGTCATGGAAATAATAAGGACACACTCATCCTCCTCATGAGGTAAGCAACATCATAGGATGGCATAGGATTATCTCCAATAAACAATGTCTCCAATAAGGATATAGAAATGGGATTGATGATGAATATGGTGATAAACTTCAAGTAAGAGGTGTGAAGCAAAATTCTACATGTGAAGATATACGAGGATGTATCCATACCATGGGTGTTCAATGAAAATTGTGAACAAGTGTTCATCAAGCAATTGATCATTTACAGGGGGTCCTACTATGATATCTAACAAATCTGTTATAAAATTGGTGAGGGACAAGGAATTTTTACTTTTGGGTATTACAAGCGATAGGTCGAATTCTTGGACAATAACAAACCAATGAGAAAACTTACCATCAATAAGTCACCAGCTTAGTATTTACTACATAGGGCTTTAGTTTGTGATTACCATTGTTTTGCGAACCAAGTTGCAATGGATTAGTTATTGCACTGATAGGTTGACATCCATGACCATTTTTTTTCATGGTTGTAATTAAGTGTTGGTACTGATAATGTTTTATTGATGTAATAAATTACATGTTTCTCATGGTTCTCACCTTTTTGGACTAATATGTTGGCAATGGAGTAGGGGGATGTTGAAATGTAAAGAATAAAATCTTGGTCAAAGTTGGGTGGGGATACCAAGGGAGAAGATGTAAGTTCCTTCTTTAATGTCTTGAATAATTTTTGTGCTTGGTGATCCCATTGGAAAGGAATTTCCTTTAGAATGAGACATAAAAAACCATACATTTGTGTGGCATAGTTAGGGATGAAATGATGAATGAAATTGTCTTTTCCTTGAAGGATTTGTAACTAACTTTGTGAATTTGGTGGGGAAATTTAAAGGATATCTTGAACTTTCAAGGGATCTATGGCAATCACTTGTTGGGAAACAATGAACCCAAGAAATTGTCCCATTCTGATGCAAAAAATGTAGTTGATGGGGTTTAAATGTACATTGTACCGATGACATCACAGGAAAATGATACAAAGATCATTCAAGTAGTCAATAAGTTTCTTGGATTTGTCCATAAAATCATTGAGGTATGTCAATAGGATATGTGCCAGGTCATTAAATACATAGGACATAGTGGGCTGGAATGTGGAATCATCATTTTTAAGTCCAAATTCCATGAAACGATAGGTGAAAGTGCCTCATGGCATAGTAAAGATTGTTTTGTATTGATATTGTTGGAAGATCTATATTTGATTGTATCCAAAAATTCCATTCATGAAAGATAAGACTTCATGTCCAGCACAAGCATTGACTACTTGGTTAATGAAAGGCATCGGGAACCTTTCTTTGGGACATGCATAATTCAAATCTCTAAAATTTGTACATACATTAATCATGGCTTGTTTTTTGTTAATGGGGATAGGTTTGATACCCATGACATGTAAGAATTAGGGTAAATGAATATTTGGAGGGGTGAACCGATCATTGTTTTTGTTGTATTGGTGAAGCATCAGGCCATGTGTCGATATGATGTTTGACAATGGTGAAATTGATCCCTTGCATCTCTTCATATGACCACGTGAAAATATCTCTAAAATATTGGAATAGTGCTTTGTAAGAAATAACCATTTGTTGAGAACAAGATGAGCCAAGCGATTTATTTTCTATAATGTCGAGAGTGACTGAAATATCCACCTTAATGGTTGGTAATATGTTGGTCGTGTTTCCTTCTTTGAAAGCATCAGGGGTGGGAATAGGTTTCTTGAACCAATAGACATGGTTGGGAGGGATAGAATCTTTGGTTTCAATGGAGCATTGATCAACCATCCTAGTTATGGAAGTGTCTTGGGGAAAGAAACAAGAACGATGATGCATGTCATCCCACAATGCCTCAAGAGTAGTCATATTTTCCAAGATGTCTTTGTCTAAGTGAAACAAGTGATCAAGGAAGTCATGTGGACTTATTGGTCCAGATGTGATGGGGTTTGAACTGTGATTGTTTGAGACCACAAATTGTTGCAAAGGTGTTGTGTCAATCATACTATATGAGCCCAAGGGCATGGTAATAATGTCTAATGATAGATAATGAGGCTAAGAGGTAGAATCTAGGGTATTTACTAACAATGTACCAATGATAATTCATGTTGATTGTTGATGTATATGTAACTTCGGAATGTATTTCATCTATGTATTTCATATATATTTATTGTACCCTTATAAGAGATGTGTTATTCCTCTATAAGGAAGTGTCGTCATGTGTATTGACAAGTGTCACAAGTGTGTGAAATTGTCGATGGGTTATTAGACCACCATGTGTGGGGTAGGCCCTATTTTATGTAATATGTAATTGATGTACCTAACTAGACAAGTCGGCCCCATAAGGATATTGGGCAAACAGGTTAAGTATAAATAGAGATCGGGAGATCTATATTTGGATCATTCGAAAACTCACACTTCTCTCACTCAGAAAGTGGCACACTAGTGAGGAGGAGGATCATCTACTACTAGGAGACTATCTCTGTGTATTTTGGTTGTACAATGGTTGAGCCATTGCTCTCTCTATCTCTGAGGAAGTTGTGGGGTTTTTCACCTTAGGGTTTTCACCATGGAAACTTTGTGTCTCTTATCTCTCATGATTTTGATTCTTTTGATGATTGACATGCTTGTTATGATTGATATGCATTGATATATTATACATGTTATTCTCTCAGTAAAGATCCTAGAGTATTGTGAATTAATGCTCAAAATTTAACATGGTATCAGAGCTAACCTGAGAAGAAGACATTGTGCAGTGACAAAAACTAGGGTTTCTTGTTTATTGGGTTTCTCTCCACAGATTTTGGAAAATAAGTATAGTAGATTGACTCTACTCATCAAGGAGAATCTATCTGTCCAATCAGAATTCAATTCTGAGAATTTTCAGATTTGGCCCTAAAACTTAGGGTTTCCACAAAAATAGGAATTTCTGGAATCTGAAGACATAGCTAGAAGCTCCTTGCAAAAATAGAAATTTAGAGATTTGGATCGAGATTTTTGGCTAGGTAGATCTCCAAAAAATGCAAACCCTAATTCAGGGCTCTCCTTAGTGAATCCGGGAAGACAGAAAGGCAGTTTTGAAGGGTGTAGCTTTGCAGATTTCAAATTCTAAATACACCAGGTTGATCAGCTCATCAAGACGCATTTTTCTATCCTTTCAGAAAGTTGAAATTCACATTTTGAATTTTTAGGGTTTTTTCGACAAACCCTAATCCGGGACCAGATCCAATTTTCAGCAATTCAAGTGGTAAGACCTAAATCTTTTCTATTTCCATTTGAAGTACTCTTTAAGATGTCTCACCACACCAAGCTTGAGGATAAGCTTGAAGGGGTTGATAACTTCTGAGCCTGGAAGTATAGGATTGGGTTAATCCTAGAAAAGAATGAGTTGGACTCATATGTAAAAGAAGACATCCCTATCCCAGAGGATGAAGAGGCTAAAATATTGCATAAGAAGAACTTGGTCAAGGCAAAGATAATCATTGCTGATTCTATCAAGGACCATCTTATTCCACATGTGTCATCTCTAAAGACACCCACGGATATGTTTGACTCTTTGACCAAGTTGTTTGAAGGGAAGAACATAAATCGGAAGATGACCCTGCGGAATCAATTGAAAGGGGTCAAGATGTCGAATGGAGAAAATTCAATCCTATTTCTCCAAGGTCTCTCAGATCAAGGAACAACTTGAAGCTGTAGATGAAATGGTGGAGAATGGTGAAATTGTTATGACCACTTTGAATGGCCTACCTAGGTCATGGGACTCTTTAATCCAAGGGATCTGTGCAAGAAAGAAATTAATCTCCTTCAGTAGGCTGTGGGAGGAATGTTCTCAAGAAGAAGCAAGGCTTGTGGCAAGAGAAGAAAAGATGGGGAATGAAGATCAAGTTCTCACAACACACACCAAGAAAGGAAAATCTAAAAGAGAGCCATCTCACTTCAGGGGATCTTCACATCACCATTCTCATAAGGATAAGAAAAATCTTAGATGTTTCACATGCAATGAGAAGGGTCACCTTGCTTCAAAATGTCCCAAGAACAAAATGGATAACCACAACAACAACAACTCTAGCAAGAAGAAGAAGGGTAACAAAAGATGGTACCATGCTCATGCTACCGAAGATGATGAACCTCCAAAGAAGAAAGCTAGGACAGAAAGTGATGATCAATCATCAAGTGAAGAAGAGCATGTTCTAATCTCTGCTCTCACAGGTACTATCTCTCATGGTTGTAATGATTGGTTAATTGACAGTGGGGCTTCTAAACACATGACTAGTGTAGCTAGGGTTTTCACTCTAGCTTGTGCAAATGAGCACCTACTAAGGAGAAGGGACTCCTTAGTAGCAGTTCAGAAAAACATTAAATAAAAGATAGTATAGTAAAATAGTAACTACTCTAAACATGTGCATGAAACAGAAAAGACAAGATAATAAAATGGTTTTTGTATCGATTATACCTCCAATGTGAAGGTTGGTGAAGCTCTTGCAGCAATCCAGGAGGGTTGCTTCCAAGCTTCCAGCTTTGCTCCTTTCTCTTTCTCCAAAGGGTTGGAAATGAGCCAAAGGGGCACTCAAGTGTGAAAGTAGCTCAAGGGTGAGCTAGGGTTTCAAGAGTGATTTTGGCAGAGTAAGGGTGTATTTGACTGTGGATATGAAATGAGGGGCCTCCATCACCTATTTATAGGTTTTTAGTGGTGGATTGTTGGCCCATGGTTTTTCGCACCATATGATTTAGGTTAGCTGTATAGGGTTTTTGCCTCCTTTTTCCCTCTTTTTCCTCTTTTTTTTGTATTTTTATTCCCTTTTTAGAGGGTTTTTCCTATTTTGGAGGAATTTTGGATTATTTTGGGGGGAAAAGGGGTCTTTTTGGCCTTTTGGAGGCTTTTTTAGTGGTTTTGTGGCCTTTTGGAGGCAAATATGGTAGGAAATATGGACAAATGAATCATGTAATGGGGTAGATGAGGTGGTGAGCACTTTTTGGGTGTTAACAGATTGCCCCCTGATGTGTGAGGGCAGGGGCTCATCGTATGGCCGATAGACATCATAAGTCTTTTATGGTTTTCCTGGGGTGTGGAGAAGAGAAGAAACGAACTAGAGCCCAGAACAACGGTCCCGAACAAATTGCAAAAACTGAAAGTACATGACCTCAATAATGAATGAGGAATAATCTTAACATATGGATGAGGCAGGCATTCCCATGCTCGTATCAAGATACATAAAAAACAACAGTGAGGCCTGAAAAGGGGGACCTGTAGGATACATAGAGAACCACTGTGTACATCATAAGGGTCCAGAGGGGACACAAATATGGGACATACTGCAGTGCTGACCATGTCTGAGCTGAAGAACTGATACAGTGGAATAACAATAGTGCTACTGAGTGGGGTACCAGAGGAACTGATGAGCTGCTAGAGCATAGTGACGGGGAGTCATATCCTCAAAGGTACACTGAACTGGAACTGAACTGGGTACTCAAGGAAGCATATAACTAGATGGCTTCCGAATACAATCACCAACGCAACCCGGACATCCACGGGAACATATAACTGGGCGTTCCGAAGTGACTCACCAATGTGCTAGAGTCGGGGGGAATCCAGGGTCTTCGACCAATAACTGAAGGGATATAAAGCCTACGTGATTCTCAATGATGCGATCAAGGTGTTGAAGTCGAGCATGTGAGAAACAACAACTCAGAGAGGCAATGATGACTCCTCTCAAAATGGTCCATAGGAACTTACCATAGATGGTGATGGGTCCAAGGCGCAGGGACCTCTGGGTCTATCCTCTGGAATAGAGGGGCTATCGTCGACAGAGGGAGACCTGTAACTAGCAAGGCAATGATGTTTCCTTGATAGGAGCACGAGGTGGAAAACCGAAGTGTGAGAGTATTGATGGTAGGACTGACATACTGTGGGGGATAACTGGGCAAGTAGAGTGGGTGGACTCAAACTTCCTTTGTTCAGAGTATGATGGTGAGGACAATCGGGAAGCATATGAAACTGACTAGTTGGAAAGGGATCATAGCTGTAATGGATCAAGGATAGTGACTGGGGTGAGTGATACTCAAGGTGGTGTAAAATGGCAGGAGACTACAAAATACTCTGAACAAAGGCGACCTGATTGGGGTGCTGCCGAGATGATCGATCATAGTGCCAAGAGGCATAGGGGGACTTCTTCACAGGTTAAGGAACTAGAAGAAGTGTGTGTAAAATGGTACTATCGTGTGGATTTATACGAGCCCAAGACAGTTCATGCTCGTGATTACTTTCAATTTTAAGGAGTCTGAAAGCAATAAGAAGACTCCGAAATAATGGAATGGTACCGTCGTGTGGATTTGTACGAGCCCAGGACAGTGCATGCTCGTGGTTGCTTTAAATTTTAGAGAGTCTGAAAGCAAATAAGAAGACTCCAGGGGGGTGCTTTTTCGTGTGTTAGTCTCCAAGGCCCGAAGAAGCATAAAAGGATGCAATGAAGAACTCTTCTAGCCGGTGTGACCAGAGTATTCATTTTTCGTAACTAGTCTACCAGGTCCGGAAAAGGGTTAAACTTATACCAGATAGACTCCCTTTTAGGTACTTTAACGAGCATGAAAGGAAGCAAGATTGCTCGGTGATCTTTTCATTATTTTAGGAGTCATAAAAGAGCTTAACAGAAACTCCCTAAGTGCCTTTTTCGTAAAGGACTTGTCCGACCTGAAAAAGGGATAAAATTATACCGAACAAAAGGAATGGTCAGGCAAGGAGGAAGTGCTCAATCAAGGAACATTGATGAGAACCAAGAACGAGGGTAGGGGGGGAACACTGGTGGGCCTCCTTGCGGGATAATGAATGGTGGAAAAATAACGAAATAATTGCAGTATCAGTGGAGTGACTGGCTCATGTAAAAAGGTGGAACAATCTGATGGCAGCCGATGTGGTGCGCAAACCGAGGCAGCAAGGTGTCGGGACACAATGTTGAAACTCTACCTGGTGAGAGCGAGAAATGATATCAAGCATCATCACGAGCTCGGAAAAATGAATCCGGCGATATAAAAAGTGTCAAAAATGGATAACGGCCGAGGTGGCATGCAAACCGAGGTGACGGGGGGTGTTTTGGAAAAAATACCCTAAAAATCTGGGGGTGAGAGCGAGAAATGATCTCAAGCATCATCACGGGCTCGAAAAAAATGAATCCGATGATATAAAGTATATCAAAAAAGGGCTACGGCCGATGTGGCACGCAAACCAAGGCGATAAGGTGTCGGGACACAATGTTGATATTGGTCCTGGTGAGAGCGAGAAATGATCTCAAGCATCATCACGGGCTCGGAAATATGAATCCGGTAGTGCAAATGGTGCGAAAAACGGAGGTCATAAGGACTTCGAAATGGTCAAAGAAAATAACTAGGTTAAAAATGGTTGCAAATAAAGGTGAGCCCACCAAGCCAAGGATGCAGTGGTGGGGAGAAATGATTACCCGCGGGGGAAGAATACTAGGTGTATCGAATCAAATCATATATACAAGTGACATGTGACCTCAAAAATGGTTGAGATCACGCATGTGAAAAAGTGAGCAGGGTTAATGACCTGCCCCCATGCTATGTGTAGGGGGTTTGTGATTGTGGATCACATATGTGTTGGTTTGAACAAGGGGATCATTGAAACACTGAGATAGATGTGATGGGGTAGGGTCAAAATGATTGAGCATGCCCCCTATCCCAGGGTCGAGTTAACCTATTATGCCACCGAATTCAGAGGTGTCAATTTGGTGCTCGATGATAGCGGGGTCAAGACTAGGCATTTCGGTATAGGACCAGGAAAAGACATCGAGGAACTCTTGGAAAAAAAATTGTACTCTCCAATCTCATACTCACTAAAGGAGGCTCCTAATGTAATGATTTCAAGAGCACCAGGTGGGTCAGAGATATTGATGTGGATGACGGGTGAGATGTTGGCCATGTTACCTTCCTCAAAGGCATTAGGAGCGGGGATGGGATCCTTAAACCAGTCGACTTTGGCGGGAAGGAAATCTTTGGACTCAACCACAAATTGGGTAGCTGTGGTAGAGGAGGATTCTTCTGGGAGTAAATAGGAACGATGGTGCATGTCGTCCAAGGGATAATCCGGGGCAGTGAGAGCCTCTAGAATCTCCTCATCATTGCGGAAACTTTGAGTCATCAAATCGGTTGATGAGGGAGTGGTAGTCGAAGAGATCATATAAATGGTGTTAATCTTTCCGGATGAGGGTGATACTGGGGGGTGGATATCCTCAATTGTGGGGGGTGCCGTCTCAAGGTCCAAATTATTCATCTTTTAAAAAGTTGCTCTGTAATCTGGGAGATCAGGACAGTGATGTGAGTAATGGCCATAAATATTGCATATCGCACAAGGGTGGTTGGTACGTAATGATTTATCACGAGGCTTAGGGGTTGGATCGAGTTCGACAACCGGTATGTTGGGGTCGTCGTCAAGCATTTACATGTGTTCCTGTAATGCAGGTAATTCTGGACATTGATGAGTTGGATGGCCTAACTCATCACACAACGAGCATTTGGGAGGAGCACGAAAAATGGGGGGGGTTAAATAGTTTGGGCGGGGGTGTAGCAGTGTCTGGTTGTGGGCCTCTTCCCCCAGTGTGCTTGATAAGAGTGGGGGGATTCGTAGATGACGAAGGGGTAGTGACACTGGGAGGTGGTTGACTAGTAGTAGCAATGGGTTGCACCGGTTGTAGGACGACATTAGGTGTCGGTGGGGGAGCGGGAGGTGAAATATACCACACAGGTAATCCCAAGGTTAACCCGGGGAGGCTGAGAGTAGCCATAACCGGAGCACTTACTACTCCCAAGGGAGGGAATAGGAAGGGGATTGTGTGGATGGGTGTAACACCAATGTTACTAGGTACCAATGGTGGTTTGGGTAACAAGGGCAGTTGATTGTTGGGTGTTTGTGTATTGTGAGAAAGGGTACATAGGTCAGATACTTCGGTCGCGGGTGATGGAGGTGGAATGGATTGGAATGTTGAGGTCATTGGCGTATCTGAGTAAATTCCAGGTCCCACGGAGGACACAAACGAGGTAGTTGCACCACAAACAGGTTGTTCAACCATGGGGAGAACATTCTCGGGTGCAGCGGGGGCATTGGGATCGTAATAGGTGAGTTGGTCGACCTTGACCATGTGTCCATCATGGGGGAACATCATGGTACGAAAAATGGATGAGGCAACTGCCCGCATGGCATACATGTAACTGCGGCCAAGTAAGAGGTTATAATCAAGTTGGACATTGATGACCTCTATGTCAATGAGCATGGTTTTACCAGCCAACTGGACGGGGATATTAGCTAAGAGACCTTGTGGTTGAGCCGAACGGTCGTCGTAGGCTTGCAACGCAGTGGTGGACTGTTGGAGAGTAGGGGATCCCAACTTCTGCTAAATGAATGTGGACATAACGCATGTAGAGGAACCTTCATCGATAATGCACCGATGGATGACAAGATTCCAAACAAAAACAGAAACTTGGAACGCTAAAGTGGAAGGCAGGCGTGGTTTGGAATGGTCCAAATCGAAGGCCATCAGTCGTGAATCATTTGGGTCAATAGCACCAATGGTGGAGAGCAAAGTCTTCCGCTGTGAAGAACAGTTTTCTAAGACTTCTAACGTAGACATGGCTGCGGGAGATTGGGATAAGTCATCTACAATGTTGTAATTTGACGCAGCGCGAGCATTGGGGTTATTGTTGATGCAATGAAGTGGGAAGTGAGGTGATTTGGAGATGCCATCGACTAGAGCCGGAGGTATACGTAACGTCTGATCAGTGGGATGAGCGTTAGTGTTTTTGTCGGCGGGAGAGGCTTCAAGGGTGGAGCCATATTGGTTCCGATGGGTTTGGAGGTTGACATCATTAACAAGTGGTGGGTACCTGAGTCTAACATGGGTTGATCAGGAGTGCCATAAGTGATCTATTGTTGTGGCGGCATGTTGCCTTGAGGGAGAGCCAACGGCTGAGTGTTCACTACGCCTTGGGTTGGTAAGGGGTTTTGCAGCACCAAAGGTTGATGCTGAGGGGGTGGGGGGTTGGGTAGCACCTGAGGAGCCGCGTGCCCTTGGCGATGGGCATCATCAGTCTAGAGTTTCCGAGCGAGCTCCAAATGTGGGAAAGCATGTGTGTAGTGGCCATAGACCCCGCAAATAGAACAAGGATGGTTTGTTCACAAATTACAATTTTTGGCCTGCTTGAGCGACTGATCAGGGTTCTCGTTGGCAGGTGCCACGTTATTGTTGTTTGGGGGATTGGGAGGTTGACCGGTTTGGTCTAGAGGGGGGTTGTTCCCACGGCTACGGCCTTTGCCATGGTTTTGATGGCCCTGTTAGAGCTGGTTATTTTGGTTCTGATGCGGATTCTGTTGGGCATATACTTGCCCTTGGGCAGCAGGTGGGTTCTTGGGTTGTGTAGGTGCGGGAGCAGGCTACGGTGGATAATAAGTAGGTGGAGGCTGCGTAGGTGCTGAACCTTGTGGGGGTTGCTGATACGTCTGCAGAATGGGTTGTGGGTTTACCGCAGGGACTGCTTGTGGCGGGTAATAAGCAGGTTGGGCTTGAGAGGACACAGGGGCTAGTGAAGCCTATGGATGGTAATATGGCTGAGGTGCGACTGGGGGGGCGTAAGCAGGGGATGCATGACCAAAGCACTGAGGTGGACATGAGGGTCCATGGGAATGGTGGTGATGTGTCATGGGAGCATACGAATTGGTTGCTCCGGATTGAGATGTATCCCACGAAAGGTCGGGGTCATGGCTAGGACGTGTTATGGAAAAGGGTGGAGGATGCGAGGAAACACAGCCAATGATGCCATCTGTGGCATGGGATGCCCCCGGTGCATCATGTTGGGAGGAATCGCCATGAGGGGCATCAGGTATGATGGTATATAGATAACCCAACTGGGCGTAAATGAGGTCAAATTGCTGGGATTTGAGGATGGACTCTTCTTCAGACTGGGGTCGTTCGGATGCCACATCCTTGGCAATGATAGGAAGGAGGGATTTTAGAAACCAATCTAAGAAGATACGATCGTCTAACTTGATTTTGCAAAGGCTACGGCGCCGATGCCACTCATGAATGTGGTCAGTGATGTGGGTAGCCATGTTCTGTCTGCAAGACAGTAGGATCTCAACTCCCGCGTCATAGCAGATAGATAACTGAAAGAACTGTAGGAAAGTCGAGGCAAGGGAGGTAAAGGTGGCATGGGTCCCATGGGGCTGCTCAATGTACCACTTAGCTGCAGAGCCAGTGAGGGTGCGCTGTAACAGACGGAGGCGGACAGAGTCAACCACTATGGAGTTGGAGGAACACCATAAATGGAAGGACATAATATGGTTATGGGGGCCCTCACCTGCCTTGCCCTCAAACTTAGGGATGTCGGAGGGGAGTTTGGTAGGAATGTGAGGCCATGCACGGTTGTGTCTGATGGGATCGTTAGTCAGTCTAGCTAGGTCAGGAAGGCTGAGACTAGCCATGAATGGCAAACTAGTAGAAGGATGTGACATACTAGTGGGTGTGACCATGTTGGGGCCAATTCCCTGAAGTGGAGGGGCTAGGTTTGGGATGTTGCCCCCAAGTGGAGGAACAAAAGTGGTATGGGATGGTCCTACACCGCCAAGGGTAGTGTGAGTCACTAATGGAGTGGTGATAGGTATGCCAGCTACTGGAATGGGTACAGTGATCAGAATGGTAGATGTGGGCCCCATCGAGGGCATACCCAAAGTAGGTGTGGTAGCTGGTGTGGTGGTGGATGCTTCACCAATGGTCCCTACAAAGAAAGGGGTGGAAGTCATGCCAGCCATGGGGCTGGTTGGTGCAGTGTAAATGGGGTTCTCGGACTCTACCTCAGAATAAGAGGTAAAATAAGGGGCGTCTAGATCGGGTGACGGAGTTCTATGCCGTTGACGAGTGGAGTCAAGTGACAAGGCTCAAGATATATGATGAGTGGTATCAAGTGATGAATATCTATGTCTATGATGGGTTATGTCAAGTGAACTGTGCTATGGGGGCTCGCCCCGGAGGCGCCGAGAATGTCTCGGGGACTCAATGGTGACAGATGGTGTCAAGTATCTGGGGGTTGTGTTTGAGTGAAAAACAGCTCAAAAACCCTAATGCAACCGAGTGTGCAGAAGGAGAGCTCAAAAAATATGGCACTCATGCCAACAACCAACTCAAAACACTTACTGTAACAGTTGTGCTACAATAAGTGGAGTATCAACAGAAATGGTCAGAATACCAACAAGCAGCAGGTTTCCTAAAAAATAAAAATAGTGGACTCACTAGACCAAAAGGAGGTAAGGGAGCATGCAAACACCTAGCTAAATAGTATTCTGACTCAACTAGACATATCCTCTGCAAGGTGATGAAATCCAAGTCAGACAATATGGATAGTAGAGCCAAGTGGCTAAAGATATCCCCCTACCAGGAGGGACATCGGGTAGTCAATCCTAGAAGAAAAGAAACTAAGATACCCTGTTCATGACATGTTCGGTTGGGTGAATCTGCCGTTTGGTTCTATCGCCACTGTATCCCCATATGGGTGATACACTGAGAACTGCGAAAGGTATCCTTTGGTTACTGAATGGATTGCGGTATTCCACTCAAGCTTTCGGAACCAGTCTGGCGACTTCAGCCCTCCTAGGGGAGAGGCCTTCCCGATAAATTGGTTTTAAACCGTGTCAAAAAATACTAGGGGATTTTGGATCCCTAATGGACAACAGCTATGTCTCAAGTGTAAGCAATCGAGGGGTATTATTTGGATGCCTATCCCCCCGATCCTACCTAACTACAAAAATTCTTATGTGTTCCCCAAGTGGGGTTAGAATGTTGGTTGTGTTAAGTATTATTTTAGGGCTCACTTGAATTAGGTGACAGAGTGTGTGCGTGTGAGATGATGAAACCAAGTAAAAGTGCCATGGGGTGGGCAACTTTCTAACTAAAAATAACAATACATAATTTAAACTTTGAAATGCAAAATTTTCTCTTTCTCAATTAAAATGCTGAAATTTCAAAAAAATATTCTGTAAATGGAACAAAAATAATACTGCAGAAAAGGTTGTAGGGAAGTATGGCTGCAGGTAGGACAGATGGTTGTGCAAGTGCAGAAAATATTGCAGCAGAGTGTTGGGTTCAAAACAGGGAAAAAAGTGCAGAAAACAGACCGCGGGTCTGTGGCAAATCTGGGCGGTTGGACCGTGGGAAATAGCTCAACAGTCGCGGATAGGTTGCGGGATTTTGGCCGAAAGATGCAGTCGGAACGCGGGAAAAAGGGAGAAAGATGCAAGTGCGTTGCAGGAAAATGGCAGAAAGCCGCAAGCGAGACACGGGAAAATGGCCAAAAGACGCAGGCGGGTTGCAGAAAAATGGCTGAGAGCTGCAAGCGGGATGCGGGAAAATGGGCTAATAACCGCAGTCGGACCGCATGAAACAAGCTAATAGTCGCGGTCAGATCTCAGGTAACAGACTGGAAACTGCCGGTAGGTCGTCGAAAACAGTCTGAGAGTCGTGGTCGGATTGTAGGTAAATGCATGAAAGATGCGGTCAGAATGCAACTGCAGGGGGTAAAAGACGTGGTTTACGACAGCTGAAAGGGATAGCCGAAAGGAAAAAACAGGAAAATATTGCAGAAAATTAAAAACGTTTAAAACTTTAAAACTATAACCAAAAATTCAAAGGAACACAAGGGGAGTCGCCAAAACTGTAGCTAGGGTTTTCACCCTAGCAACCCTAGCTTGTGCAAATGAGCACCTACCAAGGAGAAGGGACTCCTTAGTAGCAGTTCAAAAAAATATTAAATAAAAGACAGTATAGTAAAATAGTAACTACTCTAAACATGTGCATGAAACAGAAAAGACAAGATAATAAAAATGGTTTTTGTATTGATTATACCGCCAATGTGAAGGTTGGTGAAGCTCTTGTAGCAGTCCAAGAGGGTTGCTTCCAAGCTTCCAGCTTTGCTCCTTTCTCTTTCTCCAAAGGGTTGGAAATGGGCCAAAGGGGCACTCAAGTGTGAAAGTAGCTCAAGGGTGAGCTAGGGTTTCAAGAGTGATTTTGGCAGAGTAAGGGTGTATTTGACTGTGGATATGAAATGAGGGGCCTCCATCACCTATTTATAGGTTTTTAGTGGTGGATTGTTGGCCCATGGTTTTTGGCACCATATGGTTTAGGTCAGCTGTATAGGGTTTTTGCCTCCTTTTTCCCTCTTTTTTCTCTTTTTTTTTATATTTTTATTCCCTTTTTTAGAGGGTTTTTTCTATTTTGGAGGAATTTTGGATTATTTTGGGGGAAAAGGGGGTTTTTTTGGCCTTTTGGAGGCTTTTTTAGTGGTTTTGTGGCCTTTTGGAGGCAAATATGGTAGGAAATATGGACAAATGAATCATGTAATGGGGTAGATGAGGTAGTGAGCACTTTTTGGGTGTGAACAACTGGTTTTAAAGAATCTTTTGTAAATCTGTCTAAACATGAATCACCCCATAAAGTAAAACTTGGGGATGATTATCAATACCCAATCAAAGGAAGTGGTGAAGCCTCCTACAACCTAGATTCTGGAAAATCTTTGAAGATGAAAGAAGTTCTTTATGTACCTGGGCTCAAGAAGAATCTTCTCTCCATCTCTGCATTGGATGCAAAAGGTATGAGGGTTGCATTTGTGGATGGCCAAGTCCTAATGTGGCCAAGGGGTAAAACAATCGATGATGCAGTAGTGATTGGAGAGCAAGAGGGAGGATTGTATAAATTGAAGGGGCAACCTGAACATGCCATGATGCATGAATCCATGGATCCAAGTGAACTTTGGCACAGAAGACTTGCACATATGCACTACAGAGCATTACCAATTGCAAGTAAGGCTGTAGAAGGTCTTCCTGAAATCAAGACCAAGCATGAAGGTGTTTGCAAAGGATGTGCAAAAGGAAAGAACATTAAGAAGGCATTTACAAGCAGTGAAAGCAAGGAAAAACACATCTTGGAAATCATCCACTCAGATGTATGTGGTCCTATGTCATCCAGTTCTCTAAGTGGGTATGTTTACTATGTCTCTTTCATTGATGACTTCTCCAGGAAGACTTGGGTTTACTTCTTGAAGATCAAAGATGAGGTGTTTGATAAGTTCAAGGAATTCAAAACCTTGATGGAGAATCAAACTGATAAGAAGATCAAAACATTCAGATCCGACAATGGTGGAGAATTCACCTCAGGTGACTTCAATAAGCTTTGCAGTGATTCAGGGATTAAAAGGGAGTTCAACAAGGGCAATGCTGCATGACCAGGATCTACCTATGCATCTATGGGCAGAAGCAGCTAGAACAACTGTGTATGTGCAGAACAGAACACCCCACAATATATTGGACAACAAGACACCATAAGAGGTCTTTTCTGGTAAGAAATTTGAAGTCAACCATCTCAAAATATTTGGTTGTCCAATATACACTCATGTCCCAAAGGAAAAGAGGACCAAACTAGATCCTTCAGGAAAGAAGGGTATCTTTGTGGGTTACAGTGAAAGCTCGAAGGATTACATAATATACTTTCCAGGGTTCAAGAAGATTGATGTCAGCAGGGATGTAACATTTGATGAAAACTCAGCATTCATCAAATCAAGGAAGGCACCTATCGAAGTTTATGAAGAACCTAAGAAAACTAGATTTCAAGACACTACCATGACTGAAGCAATTCCAAAAGTTGTTCATGAGTTTGAAGATCCGCAAGAACCTGTAGATCCACCCTGTGAGGATAACTCTCATAAGAGGAAACTTGCATGGGCTAGAGAGCTCATTCAAGATGCGGAAAGATTTGGCATTCCAAAAGAAGAACACAGAGAAAAGAAGAGAACCAGATCACATACCAGCTATGTTTCTTTACTCTGTGCCATCATGAATAAAGAACCTTCCAGTTATGAAGAAGAAGCGGAAAAGAAAGAATGGAAGGATGCCATGGTCGAGGAATACCAATCAATAATGAAGAATGATGTATGGGATGTTGTCCGAAGACCTAAAGAGAAGTCTATTGTGACTTCCAAATGGATCTACAAAATCAAGCATGTTGCGGATGGCAACGTAGAAAAATACAAGGCAAGATTCATAGCTCGTGGCTTCTCTCAGAAAGAAGGAATAGATTATGAAGAAACTTTTGCACCTGTAGCCAGGTATACTTCCATCATAACATTACTTTCCCTGGCTGCAGCGATGAAATGGAAAATACACCAAATGGATGTCAAGACTTCTTTCTTGAATGGTGTAGTGGAAGAGGAAGTATATGTGGAGCAGCCACTTGGTTTCGAAACACATGATAGGGAGTCATATGTGTGCAGATTGAAGAAAGCCTTGTATGGCTTGAAGCAAGCTCCCATAACTGGGTATGGTAGGATGGACAATTTCCTATCTAGTTTGGGCTTTACCAAGAGTAAAGAGGATTCCAACCTTTACTACAAGTTTGAGGAAGGGAATCTTGTGGATCTACTCCTATATGTGGATGACCTGTTTGTAATAGGAGATGACAGATTGATTGCAGATACAAAGAGGAAGCTTGCTGCCGAATTCGATATGAAAGACTTGGGGATGATGCACTATTTCCTAGGTATGGAGGTGTGGCAGAGTACAGATGGGATCTTCCTTGGACAAGGGAAGTACACTGTAGGTATCCTGAAGAGGTTCAGGATGATGGATTGCAAGGCCATGGCCACACCTATGGCATCGAATCTGAAGCTTCTATGTGATGCTTCATCTGAGCCGGTTGACGTCTCTATGTATCATCAGATGATTGGGTCCTTGATGTACCTAACGAATATGAGACCAGATATTTGCTTTGTGGTGAACACATTGAGTCAGTTCTTGACGGATCCGAGGAGTGTGCACCTGGTTGCTATAAAGCATATTCTGAGGTACCTGAAGGGTACAGTTGATTATGAGCTCAAGTATGAAGCAAATCAAAAGTTTTACCTCCAAGTTTATGTTGATTCAGATTGGGAAGGCAGTGCTGCAGATAGGAAGAGCACATCTGGGTGCTGCTTCAGTATGGGATCAGGTGTGATCTCTTGGTTTAGTAGGAAACACTCCTGCGTAGCACTAAGTATAGCTGAGGTAGAGTATGTTGCAACCTGTTCAGCTAGTTGTGAGGCAGTATGGCTCTGGAAGCTACTGTTTGAGTTATTTGATCTCCCACTGGAGGCTACTAGTATCTTTTGTGACAACTAGAGTTGTGTGAAGTTGTCTGAGAACCTGGTGTTCCATGATAAGTCGAAACACATAGAGATCAAATATCACTATATCAGGGATATGGTGTAGAGAGGAGTGGTGAAGATCCTGTATGTTGCGACGGATGAGCAGATTGCAGATGTGCTGACGAAGCCACTAGCCAGAGTGAAGTTTGAGTACTTCAGAGAGAGGCTTGGTGTTCTTCAGATTGATGACACTTCAAGGAAGAAGTGATGGAAACATTTGATGAATCCATTCCAAGCATGTTGGAAGGAGAATCCTTCACATGGCTATGGATGTAAGTGCTAGATGATGAGCATCAGGACTATGTTTGAGTTTTTGCTCTGTATGATCAGTTGGATCATTTTTATGTATATGTACACATCAGGTTGATGCTAGATATGATCAGTTGGATCATTTATATGTATTTTGTATATGCATCATGTTGGATTCTTGGACCATGTATTTGTATATGTATCAGGTGGATACTGTGTATGATCAAGTAGATCATGTATGTTGATATATATCAGTTAGATGCATTGTGTGGATCATGTATCTATGTATGTATCAGGTGGATACATTGTATGATCAGGTGGATCATGTATGATGATATGTATCAGGTAGATGTTATAGCTTGAAATGACACCTCTCCATCCGTGATGACACTTGCTTCCCTTGGTTGCATGATGACACTTCTTGAGATCAAGTTCAGTCACACAACAGGACATTTGTGGATGGAGGAGTCATTTGGGACACTAAAAATGGTTGAAATTACGTCATTCTTGACCCATTTGATGTATATGACCCTTAGGAACATTTTTCCAGACCAAACCATCTCCTGAAAATGAGCAGAAAAGCATGTTTTTGGCCATTTTTCAACATGAGCGCGACTCCACTGTTATAATAGTAGCGTGTGTACGTGACTTTGTCTCATTCAAAGTAGCACCCATTGCCATGTGTACGCGACTTTGTCTACTATGGAGTAGAGTACACACCTGTTTTGGTCAAAATATCAAAATTTGAGTAAGTTAAGTTGGTTGGGAAACCTCTTGAGTGGTTGTAACTTCTTTTCCTCTTCCTCATTGACTATATAAGGAGGGTAGAAGGGTCATGTGAGGGGACTAAGCCCAATTACAAATTTATGCTGGAGGAATGGAGACCCTCATCCCCCTCTCTTGTGCTTCAGTTTTGGTAAACCCTAGTACAATTGCTTAGAGGCTGGGATCCTTGGAGAACGGAAGCAGGAGACCTTGAATCTAGGTTTCGTGAAGTGCCAAGCTTGAAAGAAGGTATAACTGTATGTACTTGCTTTCATTCATTAATAAAGATCAGACATTATTCTCTTTCCAAATATGACCTATTAATATATATTAGATTTGATTACAATTTGTTTACAATCTGATTTCTTCTTCTATTATGAATATCAGTCTTATATATGTAGTCAAATGTGTTTGAGAAGGGTATCAAGTTGTTTTGCAGGTCTAGGCATTGCGACAGTGGAAAAGCATTGAAGAGAGAGGGAGGCAAAGCTAGGATCAACTTTCTGAATAAGGTTCCTACATCTCTAAACCCTAATCTCTTCTTTTATTTGTTGTACTTGAAGAATGCTTGTAAGTCTATCTTTATCACCGTAAGTTGGTAGTTTCTCCCATGAACTATAGGTGCATTTTCCCCACAACAGAATGGCGACTCCGCTGGGGAAAGCCTAACTGCTTAGGGGTATCCAAGGTCATTTCTTTAGTCTTGTTTGATGGTCTTTGTTCATTTTCTTGATTAGGATCAGTTAGTAGGCTCTGTTTGACCCTCCTGGGCTTTTTACAGACCCTTCCCAGCCCTTGCAAACCTTTGTGGACCCAGTTTGGGGGTTTTAACCCCGTTTTTTAGACTTTTTTTTCTTGTACGCTAATGTTTGTACCACACAGTAGCGCCCATACTGCTATGAGCGCTAGTTTCCTTCATACACAGTAGCGCCCATACTTCTATGAGCGCTAGTTTCCTTCATACACAGTAGCGCTCAAAATCTGGGTTTGAAATATTTGAGTTTTTGGGTTGTGGACCCAAATCTGGGGGCTGTGGCTGCATTTTTTGGGGTCCCTGATGACCTTAGGTCTATGTTAAACCCCTGTAAGTGGTCTCCCATCCTTGTACTGATCCTACATTCATGATTTGAACCTCTTTTGATCATTTTGGGCTTGTTTGGAAAGTTTTGGGGTTTGTTGACCTAAGTTGGGGGTTGTGGACCTGTTTGGTGTTTTGTACCCTAATTTGAGTCTGACTGAACTTGCTTGCCCCATTTCCACTGGATTTGAAACCTCTTGAGTCTTCTTGACCCTGTTTGTATCTATTTGAGTGAAATTTCTCTTTTAGGTTGGTTTCTTATCCTCCCTTATGCTTTTAGTTTTTCTTTTGTAGTGAAAGCTCAAGTGTTTTGGCTGTTGTTCAAGACCTTGTTTGCATTGTTTATGTGCAAACCTGACTTTACCAAACCATACTTCTTTGTAGGTCATTTGCTTCGTTTGGGTCTAAAAGTAGTTTTTGTACTCTTTTCCCAATGGCTGGCATGCTTACATCAATAAGAATTTGAAAGTCATATTTGGTAGCTTTTACTGTTTAATAAAGAGAACTTGAAAGTTTCTTTGCTTTGCTTTGATAGTAGGTTAGTTTCAGTTTTTGTTTCTTACCTTTGAAAAGCATAAAGAATTTTGATTCATCTTTTGAATAGAGTACCTTGCAAGTGGCTTAAAAGATTTTAGAGTGCTTTGCATCAAAAAGAACAAGTTTTCTTTTGCATACCTAGTTGCTTGAGTAGCTACATTCTTAGGTTTTTAGTTTAATTTTGTACATTTAGACTTTATTTTTTACCTTTTTTGCATTCGAAAGATTAAAAATTGCATTTGCATATGCATTCTAGATCAGAATTTTAAGACTTGCATTGAAAAGAAAAAGATTTGTTTGGTGGTAAATATTTCATTTTCAGTACTCTATCTCTACTATAACCACTCTCACACACCCACTACCTTTTTTGATTAAGTAAGTAACCTTTAAAATGAACCCTAATAAAATGAACTAGCAACATTTTCTTTTCTAGGTTACACTACACCAACTAGTTTTGGTTAGGATCTTGGGTTTAAAACACCTTAAACCACCCAAGATCACACATTGCGCAAAAATCGTAGTGAGACTATCATCAGGTAAACCCACCTCACTCAAAACTTGCCTGGGATATATGCAGTAGGTCATTGCGAGATCAGTTTGTGGGAATACCCCTCCTACTTTCTGTTCGAGCATACGCCAGGATCGGATTGCGTATTGGGGACTCTTTCGAGTTTCGGGCTTAGCTACCCTGCCCACGCTTTCTGATTCGACCGGTGACTGTTCCCCCAAGAGTTTTCGGTGTTGTGGTACCCTTAGTATCAGACTCTAGGTTCATACACAGGTGACAGCAGAGGGTATATCTGTTGTACCTAAGATAGACGTGGGAGGAAATCCCTTGCAGGTCTTTGGGAGGGCGGTTGGGTGATTCCAGTGCTTGCACCCTTAGTCATTGTATTGTGGACCCCGGGTAACTGTCTTTCTTCCTTCGTTGATCTGTTCTGGGCCCTCATCATCCCAGACTCTTCTCCAGAAGGCATCTGTTTGCCTGGTTTGATTTACTTAGGACCCTTTTTTAGTGGTGTGCTCTTTGTGCTACTTTTTTTTAGTTTTCCTTAGAGAACTTCTTGTTCATTTGAGCGAGAAACTATGTCTAGCATTCCGGCGAGTGCCAATCAGGGTACCCCTGTTCCGGGGGATCCTTGTGTTGTTCCATTCATTGGAAACATCGGTGCTCCCTTAATGGCTACTCTGAATCTTCCTGGATTCACTATTGGGCTGTCGGTTTGGTTGTTTTCCACTCCGAATGCCTTGCATGTTCCTGACGCTTCTTTTGTGAGCACCTCAAATCAAGAGCATCAGAACCCTGTGCCTCCTTTGCCAGTAACATCTTCTCCTCCTCCTTCTACCTCATGTGGTGAAAGTAGTAATACTAGTAACCAGCAGTCTAAAAGGAATAGATGGGGGAAGAATAGGAAGAAGATGCCAAAACAAGGGGGCAAGCACCCTGCCTCTGCAAATCATGCAGGGGGCACCTACCCAGCCTCTGGAGGTCATGCTAGGAGAAAACTTTTAGTCACTGAAAATCATACTGAAAGTTTGTCTTCAACCACTGTTAGTCATGTTGAGGACACGTCATTGATCACTGCTAATCATATTAATGACAAGTCACCAGTTCCTGTGAATCATACTGGAGACACCAGATCAGCCACTGCAAGTCATGCTGAGGGAGTTGACATTGTCGACAAACCAAACAAATAGAAGCTTAAGTTCCCTTGTAAGTTTTGTGAGGGAGGTCACCTTACTTACTTGTGCCCTGTACTTCCAGAAGTGCAAAAAGTGTGGTCCTTAGTTCAAAAGTCTTCTGCTTCTGAGCAACCAGCCTCTGTGAGTCATGCTGGGGGCAAGCTGTCAGCCAATGCTAGTCATGCTGAGAGTACTGACATTGTAAAGGAGTCTAAACCTATAGGACGGAAACCAAAGTTCCCTTGTAAACTTTGTAAGGGAGATCACCTTACTCACCGATGCCCTGCCATTCCAGAGGCAAGAAGAGTGTGGTCCATGTCTGAAGGAACCTCTGTTCCTGAGTTGTCAATAGATTCCCTGCAATCATATCAACATTTGGTTGATAAAGTGGTTGAACCAATGCAATCTTTGGTCGACCCCACTCTTCCTTCAGAGAGTGAAGTGATTGAATCGATGCAATCTTCGACCGATCCCATCAGTCCTTCAGAGATTGATGCACCTACTACTGAAGTCTTCTGCATTACCAGTTTGGATATTCCTGAAAAAGGGGGCACTTCATCTATGCCATGTGAACCCCTACCAAGCATTAAGGCCTCCCTTCCAACAGACTTCTTCCCATCGACTTTAGCTCATTGTGCTCTGGGAATGAAGTTTAGAGTTTCGGTTAGTACCTTGGGGATTGCAGTCATTAGTGGCAGTTTCCCTCGCTATTGGATAGATGGGAATACATCAATGTCTCCTATCCGATGGATTCTTCAAGTGTTCGACGGCAAGACCATATATTCGCACTTGCTTGAATGTACTAGGTACCTTGGGTTCCATTTTCATTATTGGTGGACACCCTCGCGTTTGTTAACGGTATACATCAATGACCGGTAATCAAACGATACCTCCCATGTTCGACATCAACTCATTTATTCGCATGGATAGGTTTGTACCTTGGGTTTTTTTTGGATGAAGACCTTGGGATCCTCGATAGCATCACCTTATTTATGTTATCGCCCAAGTTGCGCAAGACTGAGCCACATTTTTTTTGGCTCTTGATGAGACATAGATCCAGCTTGTTCTCTATGGCTATGTTCTCCAGTTTTGACATAAATCCACCTTGTATTTATGTGGCTATGTTTACACTTATGTTCCTCATGGATCCATGCTTGTATTCTAGTGGCCATGATAGATACATCAGTATTTGGATCATTATTGTATCCTCTTGGAGATCATGTTCCACCATTTGAACATGGACAGTTACCCCATGGATAAGTTTGTCTGACTTTGCCTTTGCTTTCAGGTACTTCATTTGAGCCTATGATTCTTGGTTTCTCTGTTCCTCCACGATTCAACTCTTTTTTATTTATAATGTATTTCGGCCATCGTTTCTCGTACTCCCTCTGACCTCATACATTAGGGGGCATCTGTTATAGCTTGAAATGACACCTCTCCGTCCGTGATGACACTTGCTTCCCTTGGTCGCATGACGACACTTCTTGAGATCAAGTTCAGTCACACAACAAGACATTTGTGGATGGAGGAGTCATTTGGGACACTAAAAATGGTTGAAATTACCTCATTCTTGACCCATTTGATGTATATGACCCTTAGGAACATTTTTCTAGACCAAACCATCTCCTTAAAATGAGCAGAAAAGCATGTTTTTGGTCATTTTTCAACATGAGCGCGACTCCACTGTTATAATAGTAGCGTGTGTACGCGACTTTGTCTCATTCAAAGTAGCGCCCATTGCCATGTGTACGCGACTTTGTCTACTATGGAGTAGAGTACACACCTGTTTTGGTCAAAATCTCGAAATTTGAGTAAGTTAAGTTGGTTGGGAAACCTCTTGAGTGGTTGTAACTTCTTTTCCTCTTCCTCATTGACTATATAAGGAGGGTAGAAGGGTCATGTGAGGGGACTAAGCCCAATTACAAAGTTATGCTGGAGGATGGAGACCCTCATCCCCCTCTCTTGTGCTTCAGTTTTGGTAAACCCTAGTACAATTGCTTAGAGGCTGGGATCCTTGGAGAACGGAAGCAGGAGACCTTGAATCTAGGTTTCGTGAAGTGCCAAGCTTGAAAGAAGGTATAACTGTATGTACTTGATTTCATTCATTAATAAAGATCAGACATTATTCTCTTTCCAAATATGACCTATTAATATATATTAGATTTGATTACAGTTTGTTTACAATCTGATTTCTTCTTCTATTATGAATATCAGTCTTATATATGTAGTCAAATGTGTTTGAGAAGGGTATCAAGTTGTTTTGCAGGTCTGGGCATTGCGACAGTGGAAAAGCATTGAAGAGAGAGGGAGGCAAAGCTAGGATCAACCTTCTGAATAAGGTGCCTACATCTCTAAACCCTAATCTCTTCTTTTATTTGTTGTACTTGAAGAATGCTTGTAAGTCTATCTTTATCACCGTAAGTTGGTAGTTTCTCCCCTTAACTATAGGTGCATTTTCCCCACAACAGTAGATACTTGGTATGCATCAGGTGGATGCAGTGTATGATCACGAGGATCATAGATGACGAGCTTCAAGATGTTGTTCCAGATGACATGCAGCAGGATGTTGCAGTGATGATGATTAAGATGATCATGTGTACATCAGGATGATGTATGTTGAGTATCAGGTTGATACTCTGTGGTCATGGACAGGTTGTGCAAAGGAAATCCTAGATTTGTTCTAGGTCACATCCAGTATGAAAAAGGACTGGCACTGTGTATCACATATAAGACCTGGGAGATCCTATAGGTCAGAGTTGTGTACCCGTAATAGCTTGGGATGCTCTTTCGAGGGTTTGTGATATTGGACCACATGTAAGACCTGGGACATATGATAGGTTGGGCTGTGTGCCCGTAATAAGTCCTGGGATGCTCTTTCGAGGGTTTGTGGTGGGCTACTACATGCAAGACCTGGGAGATCCAATAGGTTGGGCTGTGTGCCCGTAATAAGTCTTAGGGTGCTCTTTTGAGGGTTTGTGGTGGGCTGCTACATGTAAGACCTGGGAGATCCGATAGGTTGGGCTGTGTGCCTGTAATGAGTCCTGGGATGCTCTTTCGAGGGTTTGTAGCAGAGGTCACATGTAATCAGTCCTGGAGATCTTTTCGGTCGTGCTTAGGCACATAAATGTTCCTGGGGTGCTCTTTAGAGTTCTTGTCAGTCGTGCTATGCACATAAACGTTCCTGGGACACTCTTTTAAGGTTTTGTGACAATCACATGTAATAAGTCCTGGAGATCTGGACAGGATGAAAAAGGCCTCAGATGCTCTTTAGTGTTCTTACTAGTCAAGAGACTCTTTTAAGGTTTTGTGACGCATGTAATAAGTCCTGAGGATTCCACAGTATGGCCAGTGATGATGAAGACCTGTAGGTGGTGGGCCTACATCTAGTATGAAAAAGGACTGGCTCTGTAGAACTTCCTATGACAAGTAGATGCAGAGATTGTTTGAGATAGAAACGGCAGTGATGATGATGATGATTCGAGGACGATGCATCGATGACGATGATCCAGAGAAGAAGACTTGTGCTAGCAGATTTGTGTCGAGAAATACCTTCGTAGTTAAGAGGGAGTGTTGATGTATATGTAACTTTGGAATGCATTTCATCTATGTATTTCATATATATTTATTGTACCCTTATAAGAGATGTGTTATTCCTCTATAAGGAAGTGTCGTCATGTGAATTGACAAGTGTCGCAAGTGTGTAAACTTGCCGATGGGTTATTAGACCACCATGTGTGGGGTCGGCCCTATTTTATGTAATATGTAATTGATGTACCTAACTAGACAAGTTGGCGCCATAAGGATATTGGGAAAACAGGTTAAGTATAAATAGAGATTGGGAGATCTCTATTTGGATCATTCAGAAACTCACACTTCTCTCACTCAGAAAGTGGCCCACTAGTGAGGAGGAGGATCATCTACTACTAGGAGACTATCTCTGTGTATTTTGGTTGTACTTTGGTTGAGCCATTGCTCTCTCTATCTCTGAGAAAGTTGTGGGGTTTTTCACCTTAGGGTTTTCCCCATGGACACTCTGTGTCTCTTGTCTCTCATGCTTTTGATTCTTGTGATGATTGACATGCTTGTTATGATTGATATGCATTGATATAATGTACATGTTATTCTCTCAGTAAAGATCCTCGAGTATTGTGAATTAATGCTCAAAATTTAACATTGATGATGATAATTGGTCATCAATCACATAAGTATTGGATGATGACATGTAGAACATGTTGTCTTATCTAGTTGTATCTTGTAATGGAGGTAAGATATCCCCCTATGGAAATTCCTACAAGGTTGTGATAGGAGAAGATATGTGATGTGATTTCCTTAATTACTTAAGGTGTATTGCTCGTTCTTCCCATAATATGGGACATAAAAATTAGTAATGTGTTAATAACCCACATCACCTATAGGGGTGAGTGGGTTTGTTGGTTTTCAATGTTTAGGTGGGAGACTGAATGGTTCTAGGAAATCAAATTTTGTCCATTTAGCTGGGTAGCATATGAGCATTGTGTGGACACATCGAACATTGTTGGGTTGGAAATTTATCCTTTGTTGTTGATATAAAGTTGATTGTGACATATTCAATGGGAATTGTCTAAGTGTGACAAATGGTAGTGAGGGTAGTTTGAAATCTAAGGATATCGATATAGTGATGTCTGTAATGACCAAATAAAGAACAAATTTTCATGGATGATTTGTACACAATAATTTTCTATTTGGTTTGAGAGGCTCTACTTTTTCAATTGAGAGAAACCCACTGTATGTGAGTTTAGGATGTGTGGGTAGGTGTGGATAACAGGTTTCTGAGCTCTGGAAATGTTGGTCATATATTGGTAGGATGGGATACTGTGTTTCATAAGGCCCATGGTGGGGGAACTCGTGCAACTGGCTTACTAGGGAGGACTATAGATTTTGTATCGTCTTTCACGGGAGACTTGTTGCTCCCCATGACTGATTTGGTGGGGACCACTAGTTTTTTCATGGTATGTTCTATTGGCCATGAGTGATTGGCATAAAATTGCAATGTGCACATGGTCTTGGGTTTATTTCTAGAATGGGAGTTTTAAATACCAAACAGGGACTCTAAGGGTGAGCCCCAATAAAGCGAGGTTTCCCATGAATGGAATTCCCTGGATACCTAAAGGAGGGAAAATGAAAGATAATTCGATGGCTGGTGCCACAGATGGAGGAGGGGGAATGGTCCCTTATTAATCAGTGGGAACAACTGTAGGAGGGGGTGCAATGGTGCCCCATTCCATGCTACTTGTGATAGTTGGGGAAGACATGAAAGTGGTAGTAGACAACGATAGTTTATTTTTAGAATTGAATATAATACACATGAAGCCATATTTAACTGATGTTATGACAGGAGGAGAAAAATCATATGAACTCAGCAAAGACAATTCTTTGTAGACTCCTGGTCCTATCTCTTTGAGAGATGGGAGGTATTCAAATCCAATGGTGGTAAAAATGTCATTTGGGTTGGTCGTGGGGCATTTTTCATAGTATGTAATTTGGTCTAAGGAAACTACTTTATTATTATGGGGGAACATCATTTCGTAAAAGACTGAATAGGCCACTACCTTCATGGCATACATGGAACTACAACCTAGGAGGTTATTGCAGTCTAATTGTGGATCAATGAATTCAACATCAAGTAGGACCATCTTTTCCACTATATCAATAGGGACATTCTGATAGAGACCTTGTGGTTGCAAAGGGTTACCATTTAAGGCTCAAAGGGTGATAGAATATTGGACGAGATCTGAGATCCTATTCATTTCCAAAAATTTGTAGACATGACGTAATTGTATGTGCCTTCATTAATGATGCATTAGTGAAGGATAATTTTTTTATGGTGATGGGTATCTAGAAGGTGATTGATGATGGTATTTTAGGTTCACTCCTATCAACGTGAAAGTTCATAAGGCACAAATCCAATGGATCAATGGTGCCTCATTCTATTGTTGGATTATATACAGATCTAGAGGTTTCCAATGTAGACCCAGGTTCTTCACGATTTCAAGGAACCAACAAAACCCCTTCTCGCTGGCCCTTTTGGAAACAACTTGCGAACAGGATGAGGTCTCACCCGAGGTGTAGCTATGGGGGTACTGCAGAATCAAGTTTCCATAGTGATGTGATGAGTTGTTTAAACAGATATGTTGCACAACGCACTGGGGACTGAAGACTACGCGACAATAGACTGCTCTGCGGTCCTCGCTTCTAAAATCTATGATGATCGCACAACCAGCGCATCTATAGACTGTGTGGTTCGGGTAGGATGCAAATAATAGGACAGTGCAATTGGCATATGCGCTTCTTCTTCAGACTTAGCCACTATGAAGACTTTACTTATCGTTTATCCAATCATCTACTACCTTATATTATTAGCCTTATAACCAATGTAAACAGATGAACTCACAATATTGTGAGCTTCTGGTGCTGCGTGTCGGGAGGGTTACACAACATGAACCCTACATACATAAGTGATGATTTAATAGACCGCTATCTTCACAGACTTAGAATACTACACATTCAACATCCATCCATACATGTAATACTTACTCATATTATTCCCATATTTGTCCTATGTAGAATACGTATAAAAGCATTAACATAACAACTGATAAATGAGAATTCAGGCATCCATGGTAAGCAAATAAGCAGATGTAAACACACGATAAATCACACGACAAAGGATTTAACGTGGTTCACCCTTAGTATGGGAGCTACGTCCACAAGAACTCTTTTTGTATTAGTATTTGGGAAGGGTACAACAGTTCTTTGTCTGCGCACTCATCTGCAAACTCTCTTCTCTCTCAATCGGCCTTTGCGCACACAGCTTGCAGAGCCTTACAAAATGTCTCTCAACAGAGATCTATTCAGTCAATAACAATGAAGAATAATCAAATGAAAACACAAAAATGTGAGATATAATAACCCAACAACCCTTTCCCATACAAAATATGCCTTATTTAGAGATCATGCCCATAGGTCATCTCTTTACAATTCACAGGAAAAAACCCTTAGGTTTACAAAACTGTCACAGTTTTCAAATAACCAAACTTGTTGGATTCTGGTAGTGAATCTTCCATCGTGGCCATCTTCCACGCATGCTTCACATCGCCATCAGCCTCCCTGTCACGCACATGCCAATAGGTCACTTTCACGAGTCGTTCTTCCTCTAACGGTCTTGTACGACTAGTTCAAGTAGTGGTTCTTTACATGTGCGACCAGTCGCTTTCTTCCTCTTTTCTCCTTACCCGTCTCTTGGCACTCATGGAGCATCTTTACCAAAAATAGACCACTGACGGTCTAACCAAAATCTGTTCCATCTTCCGTCCAACACTCTGCTTTTATGGATATCTGTAGACTGGCCACATCGCAGCGCTGTACTCCTCTCAACACTAAACCTCGCAGCTCTTCCGACGCTGCGCTGCGCGCAACTTCGCAGCATCCCCAAAATAGACTTTGTAGTGCTCTGGTTTTTACAGCAGAGCACTAAGTAAATTTCTGAGTTAATTTCCTATGTATTAACTTATACACGTAGGTGTAAGTAAATTTCTAATGAAAAATTCTATGCTTTTAAATGATGTTTAGTATACTGTGTTGTCTCCAATAATCATACATTCGTATTTAAAAGAATAACTAACATATTAATATTTTCCTTCAACAATTTGTGGTTTTCGCATAAGAATATGTTTCACAGTAATAATCAGTAAGAAGGTATATGCAGGTTTTAGAGTACGTTTCCACATAATAATTAAATAAAATAAATAATCAAGGAAATTACCTGATGTTGATGCTAGTAAACCGTAGGTTGTAGCAGGTTGTATATCCTCTTATTCAGCCAAATGAAGTGTCCACCCTACCGACCAGCTATTATCTTGATGGCCCTTGGAAATCAAAGGATTTCCAAGCCCCCGAGCTCACAATCTGATAATCCCGAGAGCAGTGTTTTCTTCGGTTCTCAAAACCTTTACCCGTTCTTAAACTTTTCTGTCCTCCAACCTTTCTCTCCACTTCAATTTCTCTCCCCCTTCCCTTCAACCTTCTCCTCCTCTATATACATTTCCATCCTCGAGAAGACCTTGGGCTTACTCCACCGCCCCAAACTCCCCCTCTCGAGCCCCTCAAACATTTACTCCTTTCACTAGTTCATTCATCCACGTCTCATTATAAAAATGTATAATTAATTACTCTCATGGAAAATTTATTTGGTTTTGATTGACGGTCGTAAATATTTATTACGGTGGGAAATTTCACCCAAAGGTTATCCATTCGGGACAAGCTTCATTAATTACAAGTCTATTCACCAAACCTTGTATTTATTGTTATTAATGTAATTAATAAAATATTATATAAATAGTTGACCCCTTTCAACTTGGACATGGCGTGTCTTAAGGGTCTACCTCATCCGTCGAGATCACTTATCTTGAGATTTAAATTCTACGATTCGTATTGAATAACTAAATAGTGATAAACCATTTTCCATCACATCACGTTCATTCCAAAAATTGTTATCCTATTATGTCTAACTTAGAAATGTAAAATAATCACATTCTAATCATTCATTAATCAATATTTACATTTTTACCTATATTGCAATTGTTATGACATGGGTAGTAATATTATTAAAATAACATTAATTAAGTAATAACATTAATTAAATCACCACAAAGTAATAATAAATGGTGAATTTAATAAAAATTTATGTTAAATCATTTGTTTATCACATGAGTACCCTAACATCTACATAGTATCGTCGTTCTTCTAAACAAAGCACCCTTAAGTGCTTAAACAATCTTACTAATTAATTAGATAGTACCATTACCTTATTTACAACAATTCTCAGACGACAATGTTAACTGATGACACTTGTCTTAATTGTATATCACGATGTTTACCAACGAGTAATACATAGATTAATTGACTTGTTTTACACATCTTAAATAACTTTATATTCATTATCTGAATTCGGTCAATGCATGATTAACCTAATTACTTATGACAACTTATACATTTATTCAATATGTTAAGTGTTTGTATATCGATACTAGTGTACATGTGCAAGGTGTGCATGCGTGGCCAGTGTATGCACAGATCATAAATGTACTATAGACAAACCCCATCCCGCTTATGCATACCTGCTAAATAATAGTAGTATCTACCCCCATGTAGAAGAACAAGCATAATATACATAGTATAAGTACTTTAACATCCTCAGTTATTTAACAGTTAATTCTTTACGATTTCACATCATTATCTTTATCTTTACATTAGTTTAATCAACCATGTACAAGGAAGGGTACCTACTACCACTAACTCAGAATCAAGGAATACTAAACCCTCAACAGTCCTAACTAACACATCCTCCCATCATAACCTACGTCCAGCATCCTCCCTATCCTTCCTCTGCTAGTACAAAAGTGGATGTCGGACTCACCGATCTGACCACATAGAACTTGAGAGCGATAGCGTCGGCTAAACAGCGGACCTATCCTCCCCTAGTAGGCATCCGACCATCGTCATCACAACAACATGGGGAGCGTGTCTCAGCACGACCCTCCCACGACCTCGGGTCTTCTGGAAACATAGGGTGGGAAACACATCCATCCCTCTCAACATACTGGGCCTACGCCCTTATCAACTCATACTTTGCTGCTATCGGGATTATCAGTTTGTGTTATCGTATCATCATTTTGGCTGCTAAGGTTTACTGTATGAACATGTTTTTCCTTTCCAATATATATCAGATCAAGTAACTGGCTATCCCATAGCCCTTGTGTCCTGTAGGTTAGTATTTTACAAAATACAAATTTATAGAAAGCATTTCTCATTGATCGCCAATTGATCCATGTTATCAAAAATCATTTTATTTCATGTAACCTTTTTAGCTCATCATAGATGCGTATGACATATAACACTTCAATAATCCATATAAGAATATGGTATCCATGTACCGAATCATATATTTCACATTTCATTAATGAAAACATATAAACATATACTGTAATCGTAAAATAAAGAAATCATATGATAATCATGACATCATAACCGCATAACATAGTAACATCATAATCATGGTGAAATCATAAAACAGAGTAACATCATATAATGAGGTCCAATATAGTTTACTCAGTCGAGCTGAGTTCAACAGAATATATAAGAAATAAAGTATGGTGTGTCTAACTAATAAATATGCCTAATCAAAATATGGGCATTACATACACCCACCCTTCGGGAAACTTCGTCCCGAAGTTATGGTCAAAATAATGAGGGAAAATCTCGACGCATGGTCTCTGCATCCTCCCAGGTAGCAGACCCTGGGCTATACTTGTCCCATTGGACCTTAACTTGGTCCACATGGCGACTACGGAGCTGTCGAACCCTACGATCAAGTATACGTAATGGTTCGACCCTGAAGGTTCCCTCGTCCGAGACCTGCAATTCCTTCCAATGAATTTTGTGAGTCTCATCAGCTATGTAATGTCGTAATACAGAAACATGAAATACATTATGAGTTTTATGCAAGTGGGGTGGCAGCGCAAGACGATAAGCAACTGGTCCGATTTTCTCAAGAATCTCAAATGGACCTATAAAGCGAGGTGACAACTTGGTACCCTTCCCAAACCGAATGGTACTTTTATTTGGTCTGATGCGAATAAATACACGATCCCCTACTCCATAAGTTCTATCTGATCTGTGTGCATCAGCGTAACTCTTTTGCCTATCCTGTGCTTCCTTCAGCCGTTGCCTAATCTGTAACACTTGCTCCTCCATTTCCTGAATCAATTCAGGCCCAATTAAAACTCGATACTCTTTTGCCTATCCTGTGCTTCCTTCAGCCGCTGCCTAATCTGTAACACTTGCTCCTCCATTTCCTGAATCAATTCAGGCCCAATTAAAACTGGATCCTCTAACCTGTCCCAACTGAGTGGTGTCCTGCACGACCTCCCATACAATGCCTGATGTGGCGGCATACCAATGGAGCTATGATGACTATTGTTGTATGCAAACTCCACTAAAGGAAGATATTTCTCCCACTGTGTCTTTTGATCCATAACATACATCCTAAGCATGTCCTCCATCACTTGATTCACCCTCTCTGTCTGTCCATCTGTCTCGGGGTGATAAGCTGAGCTTAAGTTCAACTGTGTCCCTAATGCTGACTGCATGCCTGTCCAAAATATGGAGGTGAACTTAGGGTCTCTGTCAGAGATTATCTTCTTAGGAACTCCATGAAGACGTACAATCTCATTTATGAATACCCTTGCCACATCTGTCACATCATAGGTGTCTCTGACTGGAATGAAGTGAGCACTTTTGGTCAGTTTGTCAACTACCACCAAAATAGCATTATGTCTCATAGATGTGAGTGGTAATCCTACAACGAAGTCCATGGAAATGACTTCCCACTTAGTCATAGGAATATCATGCGGTTGTAGGAGACCGGCCGGGTGACGATGATCTGCCTTAACTTGTTGGCACTCAAGGCACTTTGAAACAAAATCCACTACATCCATCTTCATACCTGGCCAGAAGAAGAGTTTCTTCATGTCAACATACATCTTCTTCACCCCTGGGTGCGCACAATAATGCGATCTATGGGCCTCTCTAAGGATTGTTTCCCTGATATCACCTTCCTTAGGAACATACATCCTTCCCTGATACCGCAACAATCCATCTTCCTCAAGATGGTACCCATCATACTTCAATTCCTGTTCCTTTCCATTCTGAATAGCTGAGGTTACTTTTAGGTACCAACTATCGCCCAATAGTTGTCCTAGTACTCTTTCCCTCAAGTCAACCTTCAAGGGAATTAAGGAGAAAAGTCTCAGCCTTCGGCTTAGAGCGTCTGCCACCACATTCTCCTTTCCTTTGATGTAAGAGATACCAAAGTCATACTCACTCATGAACTCACTCCATCGCCTTTTCCTAGCATTCAAATCCCTTTGGGTAAAGATGTACTGCAAGCTCTGATGGTCTATTTTAAGGGTGAAGCTTCTACCAACTAGGTAGTGCCTCCATAATTTTAGTGCCAACATTACTGCTACCAATTCCAGATCATGCGTGGCATACTGCTCCTCATGAGGTTTCAACTTTCGAGATGCATAAGCTATTACCCCACCTTCCTGCATCAACACCGCTCCTAGCCCTTGCTTCGAGGCGTCGGTGCATACCATTAAATCTTTATCCATGTCTGGTACCCGCAAGATCGGTGCACTTATCAACAACCTTTTTAACTCTGTGAAAGTGGCATCGCATTCATCGGTCCATTCATACCGGCTTCCCTTGCGTTGCAAGGTGGTAATAGGTTTTGCAATTTTAGAAAATCCTTCCACAAACCTCCGGTAATAGCTTGCTAACCCCATGAAGTTGCGCACCTCATGAGCATTCCTTGGAATTGGACAATCTTCAATGGCCTTTACCTTTTCCGGGTCTACAGAGATCCCTTCACCTGAGATGATGTGCCCCAAGTAGTGAATCTCTTTTTGGAAGAAGGAACACTTTGATAATTTACCATAAAGTTTATGTTCCCTTAAGCATGTCAAGACTAACCGCAAGTGTTCCTCATGCTCCTTCTCATTCTTAGAATAGATAAGAATATCATCTAAGAAGACCTGAACAAAGCAGTCCAAGTATTTTCGGAAGACACCATTCATGAGGCTCATGAATACAGCTGGAGCATTGGTCAAACCAAATGGTACCACTACAAACTCATAATGCCCAAATTGAGTTCGAAAGGCAGTCTTAGGAATGTCGCCTTCCTTGATCCTCAATTGGTGATACCCTGATCGTAAATCAATCTTTGAGAAGACTGATGCACCTTTCATTTGATCAAAGAGGTCATCAATTCTTGGTATGGGATACCTGTTCTTCACTGTGGCTTTGTTCATATCTCTGTAATCTATGCACAGTCGCAGAGATCCATCCTTCTTCTTAATGAAGATCACTGGTGCTCCCCACGGCGAGATACTAGGTCTAATCAGTCCCAAATCTAGCAACTCTTTTAACTGGATCTATAACTCACGGAGCTCTGGAGTTGTCATTCTATAAGGAGTTTTTGAGATAGGCTCTGCACCAGGTTTTAGTTCAATTGTGAAATCGAGCTCTCTTTTTGGAGGTAGTCCTGGCAATTCCTTCGGAAAGACATCCTTGAACTCGAAAAGTACTGGGTAAGAATTCAAGGAAGGCCCTTTACTATCGCTCACGGCCTCCACTACGAACAACTGGCATCCTTGTCTTAGGCACCGCTTAGCTTTCACCATAGAGATGAAACGGAGGGATACCTTCCTCTTCAAGCCTTGGATTTGAATTGTCCTTCCCTCATCATCGAGGCACAACACCTTCTTCGCATAGCAGTCTATGAAAGCTCTATGGTCTTCTAACCAATCCATGCCAATAATGAGGTCATAAGTCCCCAAATTGGTGACATAAGCATCCAACTTAGTGGTGCACACTCCTAAGTCAACCTCACAACTTCTCACTTTAAGACCTACTGTTTGCTTAGCTCCTGAAGCCATTTCAACTAGTTTGAAATCATCGTGCTCGTAGGCTGCCAACCCACATTTATCTAATGCAAATGGTGAAATAAAACTATCAGTTTCTCCCGGATCAAACAAAAATTTTAAGTTTGACATTGTTTACTTTACCAGTGGATTCTACTACGGTAGACTGATGTTCTGCTTGGTGGTTATGTACCGCTGCATGAATCCGATGACTGTTACCCGAACTATCCATGGGTGCCTTTCCTTCCCTGTGCCTGCTGCTTGACCGACCCTTGGGACAGTCTCGCTGGAAATGAGGACCTCCGCATCCCCAACAAGAGAGATTGGGAGGGGCTTGCATGTTGCTCGGAGGAATCCTCTGAGATGAGTTCCTTCCCCTGGGTCCTCTAAAACCCCTTGCTCCTCTATAGGAACTTCCCTGTGTACGTCCCTGGATTTGGTGGGTTGCGGACGATGTCTGCGAGATTGAGTTAACTGAAGTATTACCCCTCGGTGTGAACCTGTTACCGTAAGGAGGAGGTCTAGATTGTCCTCCCCTGAAGTAAGGACGTGAGGCCTTCCCTGAAACATACTGATTGGTTCCTGTCAACTTACTACCCCCTTTTCCATCTGACATATCAGCTGCATAACGAGCATACTCAACTGCCATGGCAACTGAAGTTGGCTTCCACATCCACACAGCAGCCCTAATCTTGTAGTTAAGTCCATACACAAAACGCTCTACCTGACAATCATCTGCATCTAGGTAAGGAACATATTTTACTAGTTCCATAAACCGAGATTCATACTCCTCCACCATCTTGTCTCCCTGCACTAAGGCATGGAGTGCACCTGCCTGTTCTTCCTTGTAATAATTTGGCAAATACTTATTGTGGAACCTCTCCTCGAACAGTTCCCAAGAAGTCGTAAGAGGAGTAAGGTGCAACTGCTTCTCGAGATCTGACCACCAATTCAAAGCATCACCTTTAAGCTGAAAGACGGCCATCCTATCCTTGGAACTAGATGTGTACTCATTCAACGCGAAGCATCTCTTCATGCCTTCCAGCCATGCTTCGGCATGCTTACCGGGTCGTCCTCCTGAAAACTCTGGAACCTTTATCTTTTGCAACTCCCTTGATATGTCCTGAAGCGGTTCCTGTCCTGGGCCATGTGCCCTTTCAGAGTTCTCTCGACTCACTTGAGTGGTTTCCACCTCGACGGCCCTTTCCGACTGCCTGTTCATCATGGTCATAATAGCCTCCAAAGACCTCATTATGATTTGCATTTCAGGTGTTGAGGTTGATCGTGGCGGTGTTGGTGGTGATGACGGTGGCGGAGGTGGCGGTGACGGTGGTCGACCTTGACCCCGACCTCGACCTCTGCGTGTTGTTACCATGATAGTTCCCGTTTTATTGCAATAAAATCATATCCTTAGTTGTTCAATCAAATACACGCGGAACTAAAATGTAAGTATTCTTACTTTATACTTATGCGTAAGGAATAACTTGCATCCAGGGATAACAAATTGTCAGGATTAGCACAGTAAAATCTACAGTCGTTTTTATTTAAACAATTTTTGTCATGGTGTTCAGCTCGTCATGTTGATCTTAACGGTGTCTTGTTTTTGAGATTTCGGGTCTCTCTCATCCCTTCGACTAGGAGTTGAAATCTCGGCAAATTTTTTTTTATTTTTTATTTATTATTATTTTATTATTATAAGAAATCAAATAAATAACTAGAATTTTACTAATCCTAACATGAGATGTAAACCATAATTCATATTAATTTTTAATTCTAATTATAATTCATGTAATAATCACTAAAGTGGAATTATGGTTTTGTTAAATTTTAATTAATTGATAATTGTGCTAATAAATTTAACCAAATTTAATTTCAACAAACAACAAAAAAAATAACTTTAAATCATTTAAAGTTTCGAATAATTGACAACATTGAATTAAAAATTTTTAACAATTTTAATCAATTACAAAATTTAGATAATTTTAATTTCTTCAAATAATAATAACCTACCCCTAAGATCTTCATGGGCCCGTCGCGCCCTTGCATGAGGCCCACGCGTCCTCCTACTGCCATGAGAAGAAGCATGAAGGCACGTGGTCTCTCCACCCACCCCACCGCCATGTGAAAGTGGGGAAACCCTAAATAGGGTCAATCCCCAAGACGCGACCATTTTGCCTTCTCTTTATGAGTTTAAGCTCTGCAACTCCGCCATGGAAAGTGGTTCAAGCTCTGATTTCAGGTATAATCTCCTCTTTGGTAGTTTTCCTCTCACTTCACAAGTTTAAGTATTTTCTACCTCTGCAAACCTGTGTGTTTAGCATTACCTCTTTACGTGTTATCCTCTCTACATGTAGGTATTCACCTCCTTCACTTAAGCATGCAAATCTTCACCTCCTTTACCTCCACAAAACCCTAAATCTCCTGCGACCTGAGTTTTTACCTATGGATGGTATTTTCCAATGGAGTATTAAATATTGCCATTTGAATGCTACCTCTCTCTCTACCCACAACCTTTGCGTGTCCACTCTATCTGCATTCTGGTGTATCATCCCTCACTATTTGCGTTTTGGGTGCCTCACCATTTGCGTTCTGGTGCGAGAGCTATTCGTGAATTTGGGCGGACTCCATGAGGCCACTTGGAAGTTCCTGATTTTGTTATTGGGACAAATTTGGGGTTATGTGCTGGCCTGTCCAGGGAAATCGAACCTGGGTGGTGGATTGGGGGATTTTCAGTCTCTTACGCTTTCCAGCGAAGAGGTTGGGTGGCATTTTGGTTATAACGTTGTGTTGGCAGCGAAGAGGTTGGGGGTTTGAATCTCCTACGCTTTCCATGAGCCCGGGTTCTCAGAACAGCTCGGATATGAATGATATATATGTTTTGTTAGCTTGGGCGCTAGTCTCTGACTCGCGATATGTTGGCTTGACTTGTGGACTGAGGCCTCAATACTTGGAGATTGGGTGTTTCTACGGGCCTCAATGATTTTATAAGGAACAAGCGAGCTGGGCGCTTGGACTGCTGTTGTATGCGTGGTGGCCGACCTTCGATCTGGCAGCTTGCAATGAGACTCGATCTGTGGAAGGGCACTGGTGGATGATTGATTTAATGTTGGCTTAGCTTGACGGTTTTGTTTTTAACGTTGGCTGATTGATTTAACGTTGGCACTCGATCTGGCAGCCATTTTCTGGTTTTTTTTTTAATTATTATTATTTTTTAGCGGCATCCCCAGCTCAGCCAGAGGGTGCAGCTCAACCCAGCAATCTTCAGGTAGTAAAATAAAAACGCTCTTATGGGAGCTCGACGCTTGAGGGATGGATGGCATTCGTGGCCAGCTATGGTGGATTGCTAGAGGTCGATACTTTGGGGCCCAAAACAATTTTCAGAAAGTAAAAAAAAAAAAAAAAAGCAAAGGTAAGGAATGCGCCTCAGCTTGAGCGCTTGAACTGTTGTGGAATGGGCGGGCCACTTTGGGATTGGCCCTCGGTCGCTTGGTAAAATCTTGGTGTTCAGCGCTGAGGAAGGAAAGCTCTGTGGCTTGACAATTGGTCTGTAGTTGTGGTCGTGGGCCTATCCTCTACCTGCTAACTGGCAACGTTCCATGTTGAGCGCTTGGAATCGGATGGAGCGCCAAAAGGAATAGACGGGGGAAGAATAGGAAGAAGATGCCAAAACAAGGGGGCAAGCACCCTGCCTCTGCAAATCATGCAGGGGGCACCTACCCAGCCTCTGGAGGTCATGCTAGGAGAAAAATTTTAGTCACTGAAAATCATACTGAAAGTTTGTCTTCAACCACTGTTAGTCATGTTGAGGACACGTCATTGATCACTGCTAATCATATTAATGACAAGTCACCAGTTCCTGTGAATCATACTGGAGACACCAGATCAGCCACTGCAAGTCATGCTGAGGGAGTTGACATTGTCGACAAACCAAACAAATAGAAGCTTAAGTTCCCTTGTAAGTTTTGTGAGGGAGGTCACCTTACTTACTTGTGCCCTGTACTTCCAGAAGTGCAAAAAGTGTGGTCCTTAGTTCAAAAGTCTTCTGCTTCTGAGCAACCAGCCTCTGTGAGTCATGCTGGGGGAAAGCTGTCAGCCAATGCTAGTCATGCTGAGAGTACTGACATTGTAAAGGAGTCTAAACCTATAGGACGGAAACCAAAGTTCCCTTGTAAACTTTGTAAGGGAGATCACCTTACTCACCGATGCCCTGCTATTCCAGAGGCAAGAAGAGTGTGGTCCATGTCTGAAGGAACCTCTGTTCCTGAGTTGTCAATAGATTCCCTGCAATCATATCAACATTTGGTTGATAAAGTGGTTGAACCAATGCAATCTTTGGTCGACCCCACTCTTCCTTCGGAGAGTGAAGTGATTGAATCGATGCAATCTTCGACCGATCCCATCAGTCCTTCAGAGATTGATGCACCTACTACTGAAGTCTTCTGCATTACCAGTTTGGATATTCCTGAAAAAGGGAGCACTTCATCTATGCCATGTGAACCCCTACCAAGCATTAAGGCCTCCCTTCCAACAGACTTCTTCCCATCGACTTCAGCTCATTGTGCTCTGGGAATGAAGTTTAGAGTTTCGGTTAGTACCTTGGGGATTGCAGTCATTAGTGGCAGTTTCCCTCGCTATTGGATAGATGGGAATACATCAATGTCTCCTATCCGATGGATTCTTCAAGTGTTCGACGGCAAGACCATATATTCGCACTTGCTTGAATGTACTAGGTACCTTGGGTTCCATTTTCATTATTGGTGGACACCCTCGCGTTTGTTAACGGTATACATCAATGACCGGTAATCAAACGATACCTCCCATGTTCGACATCAACTCATTTATTCGCATGGATAGGTTTGTACCTTGGGTTTTTTTTGGATGAAGACCTTGGGATCCTCGATAGCATCACCTTATTTATGTTATCGCCCAAGTTGCGCAAGACTGAGCCACATTTTTTTTGGCTCTTGATGAGACATAGATCCAACTTGTTCTCTATGGCTATGTTCTCCAGTTTTGACATAAATCCACCTTGTATTTATGTGGCTATGTTTACACTTATGTTCCTCATGGATCCATGCTTGTATTCTAGTGGCCATGATAGATGCATCAGTATTTGGATCATTATTGTATCCTCTTGGAGATCATGTTCCACCATTTGAACATGGACAGTTACCCCATGGATAAGTTTGTCTGACTTTGCCTTTGCTTTCAGGTACTTCATTTGAGCCTATGATTCTTGGTTTCTCCGTTCCTCCACGATTCAACTCTTTTTTATTTATAATGTATTTCGGCCATCGTTTCTCGTACTCCCTCTGACCTCATACATTAGGGGGCATCTGTTATAGCTTGAAATGACACCTCTCCGTCCGTGATGACACTTGCTTCCCTTGGTCGCATGACGACACTTCTTGAGATCAAGTTCAGTCACACAACAAGACATTTGTGGATGGAGGAGTCATTTGGGACACTAAAAATGGTTGAAATTACCTCATTCTTGACCCATTTGATGTATATGACCCTTAGGAACATTTTTCTAGACCAAACCATCTCCTTAAAATGAGCAGAAAAGCATGTTTTTGGTCATTTTTCAACATGAGCGCGACTCCACTGTTATAATAGTAGCGTGTGTACGCGACTTTGTCTCATTCAAAGTAGCGCCCATTGCCATGTGTACGCGACTTTGTCTACTATGGAGTAGAGTACACACTTGTTTTGGTCAAAATCTCGAAATTTGAGTAAGTTAAGTTGGTTGGGAAACCTCTTGAGTGGTTGTAACTTCTTTTCCTCTTCCTCATTGACTATATAAGGAGGGTAGAAGGGTCATGTGAGGGGACTAAGCCCAATTACAAAGTTATGCTGGAGGATGGAGACCCTCATCCCCCTCTCTTGTGCTTCAGTTTTGGTAAACCCTAGTACAATTGCTTAGAGGCTGGGATCCTTGGAGAACGGAAGCAGGAGACCTTGAATCTAGGTTTCGTGAAGTGCCAAGCTTGAAAGAAGGTATAACTGTATGTACTTGATTTCATTCATTAATAAAGATCAGACATTATTCTCTTTCCAAATATGACCTATTAATATATATTAGATTTGATTACAGTTTGTTTACAATCTGATTTCTTCTTCTATTATGAATATCAGTCTTATATATGTAGTCAAATGTGTTTGAGAAGGGTATCAAGTTGTTTTGCAGGTCTGGGCATTGCGACAGTGGAAAAGCATTGAAGAGAGAGGGAGGCAAAGCTAGGATCAACCTTCTGAATAAGGTGCCTACATCTCTAAACCCTAATCTCTTCTTTTATTTGTTGTACTTGAAGAATGCTTGTAAGTCTATCTTTATCACCGTAAGTTGGTAGTTTCTCCCCTTAACTATAGGTGCATTTTCCCCACAACAGTAGATACTTGGTATGCATCAGGTGGATGCAGTGTATGATCACGAGGATCATAGATGACGAGCTTCAAGATGTTGTTCCAGATGACATGCAGCAGGATGTTGCAGTGATGATGATTAAGATGATCATGTGTACATCAGGATGATGTATGTTGAGTATCAGGTTGATACTCTGTGGTCATGGACAGGTTGTGCAAAGGAAATCCTAGATTTGTTCTAGGTCACATCCAGTATGAAAAAGGACTGGCACTGTGTATCACATATAAGACCTGGGAGATCCTATAGGTCAGAGTTGTGTACCCGTAATAGCTTGGGATGCTCTTTCGAGGGTTTGTGATATTGGACCACATGTAAGACCTGGGACATATGATAGGTTGGGCTGTGTGCCCGTAATAAGTCCTGGGATTCTCTTTCGAGGGTTTGTGGTGGGCTACTACATGCAAGACCTGGGAGATCCAATAGGTTGGGCTGTGTGCCCGTAATAAGTCTTAGGGTGCTCTTTTAAGGGTTTGTGGTGGGCTGCTACATGTAAGACCTGGGAGATCCGATAGGTTGGGCTGTGTGCCTGTAATGAGTCCTGGGATGCTCTTTCGAGGGTTTGTAGCAGAGGTCACATGTAATCAATCCTGGAGATCTTTTCGGTCGTGCTTAGGCACATAAATGTTCCTGGGGTGCTCTTTAGAGTTCTTGTCAGTCGTGCTATGCACATAAACGTTCCTGGGACACTCTTTTAAGGTTTTGTGACAATCACATGTAATAAGTCCTGGAGATCTGGACAGGATGAAAAAGGCCTCAGATGCTCTTTAGTGTTCTTACTAGTCAAGAGACTCTTTTAAGGTTTTGTGACGCATGTAATAAGTCCTGAGGATTCCACAGTATGGCCAGTGATGATGAAGACCTGTAGGTGGTGGGCCTACATCTAGTATGAAAAAGGACTGGCTCTGTAGAACTTCCTATGACAAGTAGATGCAGAGATTGTTTGAGATAGAAACGGCAGTGATGATGATGATGATTCGAGGACGATGCATCGATGACGATGATCCAGAGAAGAAGACTTGTGCTAGCAGATTTGTGTCGAGAAATACCTTCGTAGTTAAGAGGGAGTGTTGATGTATATGTAACTTTGGAATGCATTTCATCTATGTATTTCATATATATTTATTGTACCCTTATAAGAGATGTGTTATTCCTCTATAAGGAAGTGTCGTCATGTGAATTGACAAGTGTCGCAAGTGTGTAAACTTGCCGATGGGTTATTAGACCACCATGTGTGGGGTCGGCCCTATTTTATGTAATATGTAATTGATGTACCTAACTAGACAAGTTGGCGCCATAAGGATATTGGGAAAACAGGTTAAGTATAAATAGAGATTGGGAGATCTCTATTTGGATCATTCAGAAACTCACACTTCTCTCACTCAGAAAGTGGCCCACTAGTGAGGAGGAGGATCATCTACTACTAGGAGACTATCTCTGTGTATTTTGGTTGTACTTTGGTTGAGCCATTGCTCTCTCTATCTCTGAGAAAGTTGTGGGGTTTTTCACCTTAGGGTTTTCCCCATGGACACTCTGTGTCTCTTGTCTCTCATGCTTTTGATTCTTGTGATGATTGACATGCTTGTTATGATTGATATGCATTGATATAATGTACATGTTATTCTCTCAGTAAAGATCCTCGAGTATTGTGAATTAATGCTCAAAATTTAACATTGATGATGATAATTGGTCATCAATCACATAAGTATTGGATGATGACATGTAGAACATGTTGTCTTATCTAGTTGTATCTTGTAATGGAGGTAAGATATCCCCCTATGGAAATTCCTACAAGGTTGTGATAGGAGAAGATATGTGATGTGATTTCCTTAATTACTTAAGGTGTATTGCTCGTTCTTCCCATAATATGGGACATAAAAATTAGTAATGTGTTAATAACCCACATCACCTATAGGGGTGAGTGGGTTTGTTGGTTTTCAATGTTTAGGTGGGAGACTGAATGGTTCTAGGAAATCAAATTTTGTCCATTTAGCTGGGTAGCATATGAGCATTGTGTGGACACATCGAACATTGTTGGGTTGGAAATTTATCCTTTGTTGTTGATATAAAGTTGATTGTGACATATTCAATGGGAATTGTCTAAGTGTGACAAATGGTAGTGAGGGTAGTTTGAAATCTAAGGATATCGATATAGTGATGTCTGTAATGACCAAATAAAGAACAAATTTTCATGGATGATTTGTGCACAATAATTTTCTATTTGGTTTGAGAGGCTCTACTTTTTCAATTGAGAGAAACCCACTGTATGTGAGTTTAGGATGTGTGGGTAGGTGTGGATAGCAGGTTTCTGAGCTCTAGAAATGTTGGTCATATATTGGTAGGATGGGATACTGTGTTTCATAAGGCCCATGGTGGGGGAACTCGTGCAACTGGCTTACTAGGGAGGACTACAGATTTTGTATCGTCTTTCACGGGAGACTTGTTGCTCCCCATGACTGATTTGGTGGGGACCACTAGTTTTTTCATGGTATGTTCTATTGGCCATGAGTGATTGGCATAAAATTGCTATGTGCACATGGTCTTGGGTTTATTTCTAGAATGGGAGTTTTAAATACCAAACAGGGACTCTAAGGGTGAGCCCCAATAAAGCGAGGTTTCCCATGAATGGAATTCCCTGGATACCTAAAGGAGGGAAAATGAAAGATAATTCGATGGCTGGTGCCACAGATGGAGGAGGGGGAATGGTCCCTTATTAATCAGTGGGAACAACTGTAGGAGGGGGTGCAATGGTGCCCCATTCCATGCTACTTGTGATAGTTGGGGAAGACATGAAAGTGGTAGTAGACAACGATAGTTTATTTTTAGAATTGAATATAATACACATGAAGCCATATTTAACTGATGTTATGACAGGAGGAGAAAAATCATATGAACTCAGCAAAGACAATTCTTTGTAGACTCCTGGTCCTATCTCTTTGAGAGATGGGAGGTATTCAAATCCAATGGTGGTAAAAATGTCATTTGGGTTGGTCGTGGGGCATTTTTCATAGTATGTAATTTGGTCTAAGGAAACTACTTTATTATTATGGGGGAACATCATTTCGTAAAAGACTGAATAGGCCACTACCTTCATGGCATACATGGAACTACAACCTAGGAGGTTATTGCAGTCTAATT
Organism: Larix kaempferi; assembly: GCA_027924585.1. NCBI lineage: Eukaryota > Viridiplantae > Streptophyta > Pinopsida > Pinales > Pinaceae > Larix > Larix kaempferi. The sequence continues at coordinate 4,625,315 of BSBM01000241.1, read as the reverse complement.
GTGGATCAATGAATTCAACATCAAGTAGGACCATCTTTTCCACTATATCAATAGGGACATTCTGATAGAGACCTTGTGGTTGCAAAGGGTTACCATTTAAGGCTCAAAGGGTGATAGAATATTGGACGAGATCTGAGATCCTATTCATTTCCAAAAATTTGTAGACATGACGTAATTGTATGTGCCTTCATTAATGATGCATTAGTGAAGGATAATTTTTTTATGGTGATGGGTATCTAGAAGGTGATTGATGATGGTATTTTAGGTTCACTCCTATCAACGTGAAAGTTCATAAGGCACAAATCCAATGGATCAATGGTGCCTCATTCTATTGTTGGATTATATACAGATATAGAGGTTTCCAATGTAGACCCAGGTTCTTCACGATTTCAAGGAACCAACAAAACCCCTTCTCGCTGGCCCTTTTGGAAACAACTTGCGAACAGGATGAGGTCTCACCCGAGGTGTAGCTATGGGGGTACTGCAGAATCAAGTTTCCATAGTGATGTGATGAGTTGTTTAAACAGATATGTTGCACAACGCACTGGGGACTGAAGACTACGCGACAATAGACTGCTCCGCGGTCCTTGCTTCTAAAAGCTATGATGATCGCACAACCAGCGCATCTATAGACTGTGTGGTTCGGGTAGGATGCAAATAATAGGACAGTGCAATTGGCATATGCGCTTCTTCTTCAGACTTAGCCACTATGAAGACTTTACTTATCGTTTATCCAATCATCTACTACCTTATATTATTAGCCTTATAACCAATGTAAACAGATGAACTCACAATATTGTGAGCTTCTGGTGCTGCGTGTCGGGAGGGTTACACAACATGAAACCTACATACATAAGTGATGATTTAATAGACCGCTATCTTCACAGACTTAGAATACTACACATTCAACATCCATCCATACATGTAATACTTACTCATATTATTCCCATATTTGTCCTATGTAGAATACGTATAAAAGCATTAACATAACAACTGATAAATGAGAATTCAGGCATCCATGGTAAGCAAATAAGCAGATGTAAACACACGATAAATCACACGACAAAGGATTTAACGTGGTTCACCCTTAGTATGGGAGCTACGTCCACAAGAACTCTTTTTGTATTAGTATTTGGGAAGGGTACAACAGTTCTTTGTCTGCGCACTCATCTGCAAACTCTCTTCTCTCTCAATCGGCCTTTGCGCACACAGCTTGCAGAGCCTTACAAAATGTCTCTCAACAGAGATCTATTCAGTCAATAACAATGAAGAATAATCAAATGAAAACACAAAAATGTGAGATATAATAACCCAACAACCCTTTCCCATACAAAATATGCCTTATTTAGAGATCATGCCCATAGGTCATCTCTTTACAATTCACAGGAAAAAACCCTTAGGTTTACAAAACTGTCACAGTTTTCAAATAACCAAACTTGTTGGATTCTGGTAGTGAATCTTCCATCGTGGCCATCTTCCACACATGCTTCACATCGCCATCAACCTCCCTGTCACGCACATGCCAATAGGTCACTTTCACCGAGTCGTTCTTCCTCTAACGGTCTTGTACGACTAGTTCAAGTAGTGGTTCTTTACATGTGCGACCAGTCGCTTTCTTCCTCTTTTCTCCTTACCCGTCTCTTGGCACTCATGGAGCATCTTTACCAAAAATAGACCACTGATGGTCTAACCAAAATCTGTTCCATCTTCCGTCCAACACTCTGCTTTTATGGATATCTGTAGACTGGCCACATCGCAGTGCTGTACTCCTCTCAACACTAAACCTCGCAGCTCTTCCGACGCTGCGCTGCGCGCAACTTCGCAGCATCCCCAAAATAGACTTTGTAGTGCTCTGGTTTTTACAGCAGAGCACTAAGTAAATTTCTGAGTTAATTTCCTATGTATTAACTTATACACGTAGGTGTAAGTAAATTTCTAATGAAAAATTCTATGCTTTTAAATGATGTTTAGTATACTGTGTTGTCTCCAATAATCATACATTCGTATTTAAAAGAATAACTAACATATTAATATTTTCCTTCAACAATTTGTGGTTTTCGCATAAGAATATGTTTCACAGTAATAATCAGTAAGAAGGTATATGCAGGTTTTAGAGTACGTTTCCACATAATAATTAAATAAAATAAATAATCAAGGAAATTACCTGATGTTGATGCTAGTAAACCGTAGGTTGTAGCAGGTTGTATATCCTCTTAGTCAGCCAAATGAAGTGTCCACCCTACCGACCAGCTATTATCTTGATGGCCCTTGGAAATCAAAGGATTTCCAAGCCCCCGAGCTCACAATCTGATAATCCCGAGAGCAGTGTTTTCTTCGGTTCTCAAAACCTTTACCCGTTCTTAAACTTTTCTGTCCTCCAACCTTTCTCTCCACTTCAATTTCTCTCCCCCTTCCCTTCAACCTTCTCCTCCTCTATATACATTTCCATCCTCGAGAAGACCTTGGGCTTACTCCACCGCCCCAAACTCCCCCTCTCGAGCCCCTCAAACATTTACTCCTTTCACTAGTTCATTCATCCACGTCTCATTATAAAAATGTATAATTAATTACTCTCATGGAAAATTTATTTGGTTTTGATTGACGGTCGTAAATATTTATTACGGTGGGAAATTTCACCCAAAGGTTATCCATTCGGGACAAGCTTCATTAATTACAAGTCTATTCACCAAACCTTGTATTTATTGTTATTAATGTAATTAATAAAATATTATATAAATAGTTGACCCCTTTCAACTTGGACATGGCGTGTCTTAAGGGTCTACCTCATCCGTCGAGATCACTTATCTTGAGATTTAAATTCTACGATTCGTATTGAATAACTAAATAGTGATAAACCATTTTCCATCACATCACGTTCATTCCAAAAATTGTTATCCTATTATGTCTAACTTAGAAGTGTAAAATAATCACATTCTAATCATTCATTAATCAATATTTACATTTTTACCTATATTGCAATTGTTATGACATGGGTAGTAATATTATTAAAATAACATTAATTAAGTAATAACATTAATTAAATCACCACAAAGTAATAATAAATGGTGAATTTAATAAAAATTTATGTTAAATCATTTGTTTATCACATGAGTACCCTAACATCTACATAGTATCGTCGTTCTTCTAAACAAAGCACCCTTAAGTGCTTAAACAATCTTACTAATTAATTAGATAGTACCATTACCTTATTTACAACAATTCTCAGACGACAATGTTAACTGATGACACTTGTCTTAATTGTATATCACGATGTTTACCAACAAGTAATACATAGATTAATTGACTTGTTTTACACATCTTAAATAACTTTATATTCATTATCTGAATTCGGTCAATGCATGATTAACCTAATTACTTATGACAACTTATACATTTATTCAATATGTTAAGTGTTTGTATATCGATACTAGTGTACATGTGCAAGGTGTGCATGCGTGGCCAGTGTATGCACAGATCATAAATGTACTATAGACAAACCCCATCCCGCTTATGCATACCTGCTAAATAATAGTAGTATCTACCCCCATGTAGAAGAACAAGCATAATATACATAGTATAAGTACTTTAACATCCTCAGTTATTTAACAGTTAATTCTTTACGATTTCACATCATTATCTTTATCTTTACATTAGTTTAATCAACCATGTACAAGGAAGGGTACCTACTACCACTAACTCAGAATCAAGGAATACTAAACCCTCAACAGTCCTAACTAACACATCCTCCCATCATAACCTACGTCCAGCATCCTCCCTATCCTTCCTCTGCTAGTACAAAAGTGGATGTCGGACTCACCGATCTGACCACATAGAACTTGAGAGCGATAGCGTCGGCTAAACAGCGGACCTATCCTCCCCTAGTAGGCATCCGACCATCGTCATCACAACAACATGGGGAGCGTGTCTCAGCACGACCCTCCCACGACCTCGGGTCTTCTGGAAACATAGGGTGGGAAACACATCCATCCCTCTCAACATACTGGGCCTACGCCCTTATCAACTCATACTTTGCTGCTATCGGGATTATCAGTTTGTGTTATCGTATCATCATTTTGGCTGCTAAGGTTTACTGTATGAACATGTTTTTCCTTTCCAATATATATCAGATCAAGTAACTGGCTATCCCATAGCCCTTGTGTCCTGTAGGTTAGTATTTTACAAAATACAAATTTATAGAAAGCATTTCTCATTGATCGCCAATTGATCCATGTTATCAAAAATCATTTTATTTCATGTAACCTTTTTAGCTCATCATAGATGCGTATGACATATAACACTTCAATAATCCATATAAGAATATGGTATCCATGTACCGAATCATATATTTCACATTTCATTAATGAAAACATATAAACATATACTGTAATCGTAAAATAAAGAAATCATATGATAATCATGACATCATAACCGCATAACATAGTAACATCATAATCATGGTGAAATCATAAAACAGAGTAACATCATATAATGAGGTCCAATATAGTTTACTCAGTCGAGCTGAGTTCAACAGAATATATAAGAAATAAAGTATGGTGTGTCTAACTAATAAATATGCCTAATCAAAATATGGGCATTACATACACCCACCCTTCGGGAAACTTCGTCCCGAAGTTATGGTCAAAATAATGAGGGAAAATCTCGACGCATGGTCTCTGCATCCTCCCAGGTAGCAGACCCTGGGCTATACTTGTCCCATTGGACCTTAACTTGGTCCACATGGCGACTACGGAGCTGTCGAACCCTACGATCAAGTATACGTAATGGTTCGACCCTGAAGGTTCCCTCGTCCGAGACCTGCAATTCCTTCCAATGAATTTTGTGCGTCTCATCAGCTATGTAATGTCGTAATACAGAAACATGAAATACATTATGAGTTTTATGCAAGTGGGGTGGCAGCGCAAGACGATAAGCAACTGGTCCGATTTTCTCAAGAATCTCAAATGGACCTATAAAGCGAGGTGACAACTTGGTACCCTTCCCAAACCGAATGGTACTTTTATTTGGTCTGATGCGAATAAATACACGATCCCCTACTCCATAAGTTCTATCTGATCTGTGTGCATCAGCGTAACTCTTTTGCCTATCCTGTGCTTCCTTCAGCCGTTGCCTAATCTGTAACACTTGCTCCTCCATTTCCTGAATCAATTCAGGCCCAATTAAAACTCGATACTCTTTTGCCTATCCTGTGCTTCCTTCAGCCGCTGCCTAATCTGTAACACTTGCTCCTCCATTTCCTGAATCAATTCAGGCCCAATTAAAACTGGATCCTCTAACCTGTCCCAACTGAGTGGTGTCCTGCACGACCTCCCATACAATGCCTGATGTGTCGGCATACCAATGGAGCTATGATGACTATTGTTGTATGCAAACTCCACTAAAGGAAGATATTTCTCCCACTGTGTCTTTTGATCCATAACATACATCCTAAGCATGTCCTCCATCACTTGATTCACCCTCTCTGTCTGTCCATCTGTCTCGGGGTGATAAGCTGAGCTTAAGTTCAACTGTGTCCCTAATGCTGACTGCATGCTTGTCCAAAATCTGGAGGTGAACTTAGGGTCTCTGTCAGAGATTATCTTCTTAGGAACTCCATGAAGACGTACAATCTCATTTATGAATACCCTTGCCACATCTGTCACATCATAGGTGTCTCTGACTGGAATGAAGTGAGCACTTTTGGTCAGTTTGTCAACTACCACCAAAATAGCATTATGTCTCATAGATGTGAGTGGTAATCCTACAACGAAGTCCATGGAAATGACTTCCCACTTAGTCATAGGAATATCATGCGGTTGTAGGAGACCGGCCGGGTGACGATGATCTGCCTTAACTTGTTGGCACTCAAGGCACTTTGAAACAAAATCCACTACATCCATCTTCATACCTGGCCAGAAGAAGAGTTTCTTCATGTCAGCATACATCTTCTTCACCCCTGGGTGCGCACAATAATGCGATCTATGGGCCTCTCTAAGGATTGTTTCCCTGATATCACCTTCCTTAGGAACATACATCCTTCCCTGATACCGCAACAATCCATCTTCCTCAAGATGGTACCCATCATACTTCAATTCCTGTTCCTTTCCATTCTGAATAGCTGAGGTTACTTTTAGGTACCAACTATCGCCCAATAGTTGTCCTAGTACTCTTTCCCTCAAGTCAACCTTCAAGGGAATTAAGGAGAAAAGTCTCAGCCTTCGGCTTAGAGCGTCTGTCACCACATTCTCCTTTCCTTTGATGTAAGAGATACCAAAGTCATACTCACTCATGAACTCACTCCATCGCCTTTGCCTAGCATTCAAATCCCTTTGGGTAAAGATGTACTGCAAGCTCTGATGGTCTATTTTAAGGGTGAAGCTTCTACCAACTAGGTAGTGCCTCCATAATTTTAGTGCCAACATTACTGCTACCAATTCCATATCATGCGTGGCATACTGCTCCTCATGAGGTTTCAACTTTCGAGATGCATAAGCTATTACCCCACCTTCCTGCATCAACACCGCTCCTAGCCCTTGCTTCGAGGCGTCGGTGCATACCATTAAATCTTTATCCATGTCTGGTACCCGCAAGATCGGTGCACTTATCAACAACCTTTTTAACTCTGTGAAAGCGGCATCGCATTCATCGGTCCATTCATACCGGCTTCCCTTGCGTTGCAAGGTGGTAATAGGTTTTGCAATTTTAGAAAATCCTTCCACAAACCTCCGGTAATAGCCTGCTAACCCCATGAAGTTGCGCACCTCATGAGCATTCCTTGGAATTGGCCAATCTTCAATGGCCTTTACCTTTTCCGGGTCTACAGAGATCCCTTCACCTGAGATGATGTGCCCCAAGTAGTGAATCTCTTTTTGGAAGAAGGAACACTTTGATAATTTACCATAAAGTTTATGTTCCCTTAAGCATGTCAAGACTAACCGCAAGTGTTCCTCATGCTCCTTCTCATTCTTAGAATAGATAAGAATATCATCTAAGAAGACCTGAACAAAGCAGTCCAAGTATTTTCGGAAGACACCATTCATGAGGCTCATGAATACAGCTGGAGCATTGGTCAAACCAAATGGTACCACTACAAACTCATAATGCCCAAATTGAGTTCGAAAGGCAGTCTTAGGAATGTCGCCTTCCTTGATCCTCAACTGGTGATACCCTGATCGTAAATCAATCTTTGAGAAGACTGATGCACCTTTCATTTGATCAAAGAGGTCATCAATTCTTGGTATGGGATACCTATTCTTCACTGTGGCTTTGTTCAAATCTCTGTAATCTATGCACAGTCGCAGAGATCCATCCTTCTTCTTAACGAAGATCACTGGTGCTCCCCACGGCGAGATACTAGGTCTAATCAGTCCCAAATCTAGCAACTCTTTTAACTGGATCTATAACTCACGGAGCTCTGGAGTTGTCATTCTATAAGGAGTTTTTGAGATAGGCTCTGCACCAGGTTTTAGTTCAATTGTGAAATCGAGCTCTCTTTTTGGAGGTAGTCCTGGCAATTCCTTCGGAAAGACATCCTTGAACTCGGAAAGTACTGGGTAAGAATTCAAGGAAGGCCCTTTACTATCGCTCACGGCCTCCACTACGAACAACTGGCATCCTTGTCTTAGGCACCGCTTAGCTTTCACCATAGAGATGAAACGGAGGGATACCTTCCTCTTCAAGCCTTGGATTTGAATTGTCCTTCCCTCATCATCGAGGCACAACACCTTCTTCGCATAGCAGTCTATGAAAGCTCTATGGTCTTCTAACCAATCCATGCCAATAATGAGGTCATAAGTCCCCAAATTGGTGACATAAGCATCCAACTTAGTGGTGCACACTCCTAAGTCAACCTCACAACTTCTCACTTTAAGACCTACTGTTTGCTTAGCTCCTGAAGCCATTTCAACTAGTTTGAAATCATCGTGCTCGTAGGCTGCCAACCCACATTTATCTAATGCAAATGGTGAAATAAAACTATCAGTTGCTCCCGGATCAAACAAAAATTTTAAGTTTGACATTGTTTACTTTACCAGTGGATTCTACTACGGTAGACTGATGTTCTGCTTGGTGGTTATGTACCGCTGCATGAATTCGATGACTGTTACCCAAACTATCCATGGGTGCCTTTCCTTCCCTGTGCCTGCTGCTTGACCGACCCTTGGGACAGTCTCGCTGGAAATGAGGACCTTCGCATCCCCAACAAGAGAGATTGGGAGGGGCTTGCATGTTGCTCGGAGGAATCCTCTGAGATGAGTTCCTTCCCCTGGGTCCTCTAAAACCCCTTGCTCCTTTATAGGAACTTCCCTGTGTACGTCCCTGGATTTGGTGGGTTGCGGACGATGCCTGCGAGATTGAGTTAACTGAAGTATTACCCCTCGGTGTGAACCTGTTACCGTAAGGAGGAGGTCTAGATTGTCCTCCCCTGAAGTAAGGACGTGAGGCCTTCCCTGAAACATACTGATTGGTTCCTGTCAACTTACTACCCCCCTTTTCCATCTGACATATCAGCTGCATAACGAGCATACTCAACTGCCATGGCAACTGAAGTTGGCTTCCACATCCACACAGCAGCCCTAATCTTGTAGTTAAGTCCATACACAAAACGCTCTACCTGACAATCATCTGCATCTAGGTAAGGAACATATTTTACTAGTTCCATAAACCGAGATTCATACTCCTCCACCATCTTGTCTCCCTGCACTAAGGCATGGAGTGCACCTGCCTGTTCTTCCTTGTAATAATTTGGCAAATACTTCTTGTGGAACCTCTCCTCGAACAGTTCCCAAGAAGTCGTAAGAGGAGTAAGGTGCAACTGCTTCTCGAGATCTGACCACCAATTCAAAGCATCACCTTTAAGCTGAAAGACGGCCATCCTATCCTTGGAACTAGATGTGTACTCATTCAACGCGAAGCATCTCTTCATGCCTTCCAGCCATGCTTCGGCATGCTTACCGGGTCGTCCTCCTGAAAACTCTGGAACCTTTATCTTTTGCAACTCCCTTGATATGTCCTGAAGCGGTTCCTGTCCTGGGCCATGTGCCCTTTCAGAGTTCTCTCGACTCACTTGAGTGGTTTCCACCTCGACGGCCCTTTCCGACTGCCTGTTCATCATGTTCATAATAGCCTCCAAAGACCTCATTATGATTTGCATTTCAGGTGTTGAGGTTGATCGTGGCGGTGTTGGTGGTGATGACGGTGGCGGAGGTGGCGGTGACGGTGGTCGACCTTGACCCCGACCTCGACCTCTGCGTGTTGTTACCATGATAGTTCCTGTGTTATTGCAATAAAATCATATCCTTAGTTGTTCAATCAAATACACGCGGAACTAAAATGTAAGTATTCTTACTTTATACTTATGCGTAAGGAATAACTTGCATCCAGGGATAACAAATTGTCAGGATTAGCACAGTAAAATCTACAGTCGTTTTTATTTAAACAATTTTTGTCATGGTGTTCAGCTCGTCATGTTGATCTTAACGGTGTCTTGTTTTTGAGATTTCGGGTCTCTCTCATCCCTTCGACTAGGAGTTGAAATCTCGGCAAATTTTTTTTTTATTATTATTTTATTATTATAAGAAATCAAATAAATAACTAGAATTTTACTAATCCTAACATGAGATGTAAACCATAATTAATTAAACCATAATTCATATTAATTTTTAATTCTAATTATAATTCATGTAATAATCACTAAAGTGGAATTATGGTTTTGTTAAATTTTAATTAATTGATAATTGTGCTAATAAATTTAACCAAATTTAATTTCAACAAACAACAAAAAAAATAACTTTAAATCATTTAAAGTTTCGAATAATTGACAACATTGAATTAAAAAATTTTAACAATTTTAATCAATTACAAAATTTAGATAATTTTAATTTCTTCAAATAATAATAACCTACCCCTAAGATCTTCATGGGCCCGTCGCGCCCTTGCATGAGGCCCACGCGTCCTCCTACTGCCATGAGAAGAAGCATGAAGGCACGTGGTCTCTCCACCCACCCCACCGCCATGCGAAAGTGGGGAAACCCTAAATAGGGTCAATCCCCAAGACGCGACCATTTCTCCTTCTCTTTATGAGTTTAAGCTCTGCAACTCCGCCATGGAAAGTGGTTCAAGCTCTGATTTCAGGTATAATCTCCTCTTTGGTAGTTTTCCTCTCACTTCACAAGTTTAAGTATTTTCTACCTCTGCAAACCTGGGTGTTTAGCATTACCTCTTTACGTGTTATCCTCTCTACATGTAGGTATTCACCTCCTTCACTTAAGCATGCAAATCTTCACCTCCTTTACCTCCACAAAACCCTAAATCTCCTGCGACCTGAGTTTTTACCTATGGATGGTATTTTCCAATGGAGTATTAAATATTGCCATTTGAATGCTACCTCTCTCTCTACCCACAACCTTTGCGTGTCCACTCTATCTGCATTCTGGTGTATCATCCCTCACTATTTGCGTTTTGGGTGCCTCACCATTTGCGTTCTGGTGCGAGAGCTATTCGTGAATTTGGGCGGACTCCATGAGGCCACTTGGAAGTTCCTGATTTTGTTATTGGGACAAATTTGGGGTTATGTGCTGGCCTGTCTAGGGAAATCGAACCTGGGTGGTGGATTGGGGGATTTTCAGTCTCTTACGCTTTCCAGCGAAGAGGTTGGGTGGCATTTTGGTTATAACGTTGTGTTGGCAGCGAAGAGGTTGGGGGTTTGAATCTCCTACGCTTTCCATGAGCCCGGGTTCTCAGAACAGCTCGGATATGAATGATATATATGTTTTGTTAGCTTGGGCGCTAGGCTCTGACTCGGGATATGTTGGCTTGACTTGTGGACTGAGGCCTCAATACTTGGATATTGGGTGTTTCTACAGGCCTCAATGATTTTATAAGGAACAAGCGAGCTGGGCGCTTGGATTGCTGTTGTATGCGTGGTGGCCGACCTTCGATCTGGCAGCTCGCAATGAGACTCGATCTGTGGAAGGGCACTGGTGGATGATTGATTTAATGTTGGCTTAGCTTGACGGTTTTGTTTTTAACGTTGGCTGATTGATTTAACGTTGGCACTCGATCTGGCAGCCATTTTCTGGTTTTTTTTTAATTATTATTATTTTTGAGCGGCATCCCCAGCTCAGCCAGAGGGTGCAGCTCAACCCAGCAGTCTTCAGGTAGTAAAATAAAAATGCTCTTATGGGAGCTCGACGCTTGAGGGATGGATGGCATTCGTGGCCAGCTATGGTGGATTGCTAGAGGTCGATACTTTGGGGCCCAAAACAATTTTCAGAAAGTAAAAAAAAAAAAAAAAAAGCAAAGGTAAGGAATGCGCCTCAGCTTGAGCGCTTGAACTGTTGTGGAATGGGCGGGCCACTTTGGGATTGGCCCTCGGTCGCTTGGTAAGATCTTGGTGTTCAGCGCTGAGGAAGGAAAGCTCTGTGGCTTGACGATTGGTCTGTAGTTGTGGTCGTGGGCCTATCCTCTACCTGCTAACTGGCAATGTTCCATGTTGAGCGCTTGGAATCGGCTGGAGCGCCCATCTCCCTGTCGTGGCTCGACTCGTCCAGGAAGTTGAATATCATTATATTTTTTTTTCGTTTAATATTCATGGAAAAGTTTCCTGTGTATATGGGTAATGCAATTGTCTGGAATAAACTGTAATCCTATGCCATATTTTTATGTTTACAGTACAGGAAACCTTAAATAAAGATAATAAACAAAACCCACACGGAGGTGGAAGCAAAGGCAAGGCACTACTATTTTATTGGATTGTGATTTTACTGGTAAAATCGTGAGCCTGGAGACCCAGTGTTCGTTTATCAACGCTAAGGCAAGTGTTTCGAGCCAAAAGACCTTTTGTACAATTTTTATTTATTTATTTTAAATTTCAGGTTATAGATTGATAGCTTGCATTTCTTTGATGGTTGGAAGTTTGAGTTCACGGCTGAACTTGCAGCAAGAACAATAGTTTCATGCATTTTCCATGTTTGTAAATCTTATTAGCTATTGGTCATTGTATTCAATAGTTTGATCTTATATTGTATATTTAGGAAAGATATGGAGGAAAGGAATAGCTTCATTGGAAGGAATTGAAGTTATCTTTAACAAATAATAATAACAGAGATATTAGTGCATTTCGTCTGCTAAGTGGTCGACTATCATTGTGCCAACCCTAATTTTTTTTAGTCTTAAATTTGGATGATTGCAATTTTATTATAATAATTTATTTATTTTTTTTATTATACCATCTCGAGGTTGCATATCTTGTAGTGCAATATTTAATATCTGGGTATTTTGTATGAATTCAGCTTGCATATCTTAAATACTTAATATGTTGGCCACGAGATTCTAGCAGGCCCTTGCCTTGGTTCGATTCCTCACAAGAACAGGCTGACGTGCTACCCACAACGGCCCTTTAGTTTGGCTGAGAGTATAATTAAGCTATGTCTAAATTCAATTGTTAGAATCCTGGCAGGTTCGGGACCTGTCATAAACTTAAGAATTAGATTTCCAAGTTGCGCTAGGGTTTCACCCCTTTCTATTATTTGCACTAGTTTTACTTTTCTTTTAATTTATTTAAACTAATTACTTGAAGAGAGTGAAATGCATAAATCTTGTAAATGCATACTCTTTTTAATTCTACCTTTTGCCATTTTACCGTGTAAAATTTAGTGACAGCAATCTTGTTGTATATATATAAAAAAATAAGCCATTTCAATAATATGCCTATGTTGTAACACTATTTACCAGCTCTCCCTTTTTGTTTTGCAGAAAATATACTAAAATAATTTTTTTTTTTTTTTTTCTTTGGGTTTTAACTAAATTTCTTTTGTTTCCAGGTTTTTCGTAAAACTCACGAAAGTGTGTAAGTAATACATATATATATATAGGTGAATGTCCATTTCTTTCATAATTGATTTTTTTTTTCTTCCCGACTAAATTCTTATTTCTTGCAGGAAAAGTAGATGCTACAATGATTTCAAAAAAGGTTTGGGGCTATCCAACTTACGTATTGCAATCCCTTTAAAGTTTTTTTTTTTTGTTAATTTTGTTTCTTTTCTATATGGAAAAGGCCCGTAAGGTCTGAGTGTTCGAGCCGGGCTCTGATACCATCTGTAGTGCTCTGGTTTTTACAGCAGAGCACTAAGTAAATTTCTGAGTTAATTTCCTATGTATTAACTTATACATGTAGGTGTAAGTAAATTTCTAATGAAAAATTCTATGCTTTTAAATGATGTTTAGTATACTGTGTTGTCTCCAATAATCATACATTCGTATTTAAAAGAATAACTAACATATTAATATTTTCCTTCAACAATTTGTGGTTTTCGCATAAGAATATGTTTCACAATAATAATCAGTAAGAAGGAATATGCAGGTTTCAGAGTACGTTTCCACATAATAATTAAATAAAATAAATAATCAAGGAAATTACCTGATGCTGATGCTAGTAAACCGTAGGTTGTAGCAGGTTGTATATCCTCTTAGTCAGCCAAATGAAGTGTCCACCCTACCGACCAGCTATTATCTTGCTGGCCCTTGGAAATCAAAGGATTTCCAAGCCCCCGAGCTCACAATCTGATAATCCCGAGAGCAGTGTTTTCTTCGGTTCTCAAAACCTTTCCCCGTTCTTAAACTTTTCTGTCCTCCAACCTTTCTCTCCACTTCAAGTTCTCTCCCCCTTCCCTTCAACCTTCTCCTCCTCTATATACATTTCCATCCTCGAGAAGACCTTGGGCTTACTCCACCGCCCCAAACTCCCCCTCTCGAGCCCCTCAAACATTTACTCCTTTCACTAGTTCATTCATCCACGTCTCATTATAAAAATGTATAATTAATTACTCTCATGGAAAATTTATTTGGTTTTGATTGACGGTCGTAAATATTTATTACGGTGGGAAATTTCACCCAAAGGTTATCCATTCGGGACAAGCTTCATTAATTACAAGTCTATTCACCAAACCTTGTATTTATTGTTATTAATGTAATTAATAAAATATTATATAAATAGTTGACCCCTTTCAACTTGGACATTGTGTGTCTTAAGGGTCTACCTCATCCGTCGAGATCACTTATCTTGAGATTTAAATTCTACGATTTGTATTGAATAATTAAATAGTGATAAACCATTTTCCATCACATCACGTTCATTCCAAAAATTGTTATCCTATTATGTCTAACTTAGAAATGTAAAATAATCACATTCTAATCATTCATTAATCAATATTTACATTTTTACCTATATTGCAATTGTTATGACATGGGTAGTAATATTATTAAAATAACATTAATTAAGTAATAACATTAATTAAATCACCACAAAGTAATAATAAATGGTGAATTTAATAAAAAATTCTGTTAAATCATTTGTTTATCACATGAGTACCCTAACATCTACATAGTATCATCGTTCTTCTAAACAAAGCACCCTTAAGTGCTTAAACAATCTTACTAATTAATTAGATAGTACCATTACCTTATTTACAAAAATTCTCAGACGACAATGTTAACTGATGACACTTGTCTTAATTGTATATCACGATGTTTACCAACGAGTAATACATAGATTAATTGACTTGTTTTACACATCTTAAATAATTTTATATTCGTTATCTGAATTTGGTCAATGCATGATTAACCTAATTACTTATGACAACTTATACATTTATTCAATATGTTAAGTGTTTGTATATCGATACTAGTGTACATGTGCAAGGTGTGCATGCGTGGCCAGCGTATGCACAGATCATAAATGTACTATAGACAAACCCCATCCCGCTTATGCATACCTGCTAACTAATAGTAGTATCTACACCCATGTAGAAGAACAAGCATAATATACATAGTATAAGTACTTTAACATCCTCAGTTATTTAACAGTTAATTCTTTACGATTTCACATCATTATCTTTATCTTTACATTAGTTTAATCAACCATGTACAAGGAAGGGTACCTACTACCACTAACTCGGAATCAAGGAATACTAAACCCTCAACAGTCCTAACTAACACATCCTCCCATCATAACCTACGTCCAGCATCCTCCCTATCCTTCCTCTGCTAGTACAAAAGTGGATGTCGGACTCACCGATCTGACCACATAGAACTTGAGAGCGATAGCGTCGGCTAAACAACGGACCTATCCTCCCCTAGCAGGCATCCGACCATCGTCATCACAACAACATGGGGAGAGTGTCTCAGCACGGCCCTCCCACGACCTCCGGTCTTATTGAAACATAGGGTGGGAAACACATCCATCCCTCTCAACATACTGGGCCTACGCCCTTATCAACTCATACTTTGCTGCTATCGGGATTATCAGTTTGTGTTATCGTATCATCATTTTGGCTGCTAAGGTTTACTGTATGAACATGTTTTTCCTTTCCAATATATATCAGATCAAGTAACTGGCTATCCCATAGCCCTTGTGTCCTGTAGGTTAGTATTTTACAAAATACAAATTTATAGAAAGCATTTCTCATTGATCGCCAATTGATCCATGTTATCAAAAATCATTTTATTTCATGTAACCTTTTTAGCTCATCATAGATGCGTATGACATATAACACTTCAATAATCCATATAAGAAGATGGTATCCACGTACCGAATCATATATTTCACATTTCATTAATGAAAACATATAAAGATATACTGTAATCGTAAAATAAAGAAATCATATGATAATCATGACATCATAACCGCATAACATAGTAACATCATAATCATGGTGAAATCATAAAACAGAGTAACATCATATAATGAGGTCCAATATAGTTTACTCAGTCGAGTTGAGTTCAACAGAATATATAAGAAATAAAGTATGGTGTGTCTAACTAATAAATATGCCTAATCAAAATATGGGCATTACAGACTTGTTGAAAAGCCTTCAACTGAACTACGCTTAGCTCTGTAGTTCCAAAATCAAACTTGCTCAAAAATGCCCCACTTAGGACAGGCCCAACAGGCCCCTAACATTTAAATGTGGCTCGTCCCCGTGCCACCTTCAACTTCGAATTCTCCTAGTTGTTCCTCCGCCTGTGGAGCTAGCTTCACAACAAACTAATTGTATGTGACAATCAACTTTTCAGTTGCTTCCTTAGTGTCTTGCTCAACTTGTTTCATGGTTTCCAACATCTCAGGTGTTATTTCATCATCCTCGGCTTGTCCTTCCACCTGTTCTTGACTTTCACGCAACTCCTTTAACTTTTCCTCGATCTCCTATGAAATCGTGTGGGATGCCTCCAGCAAGGGTTGCAATTTATCTCCCATTTCAGTCTCTTTTTCTCTTAAGGCCTGAACTTCCTTTTCCAGTGCGCTAAATTCTTGATACCTCTGGAGTCTTTCTTTTGGTAGCAGTGCTTTAACTTCGGTATCCAACCATTCTAACGCTGCTTGCTTATCTTTCATAACGTTCTTGACTTCGAGCAACCCTGGATCCTCCTTGAGGGCAGTGAATGCCTTCGATGCCTCATCTAATAGAATTTGGCACTTAGCCACCTTGGTGGCTATACTTTCTGTTGCGGCCTTCACTTTCTTCTCTCTTAACTGTTGTTGATCTGGTGGAGTCTGCGGGTGAATCTGTGCCTCCAAGGCAGCAACCTTAGCTTCATGGTTGATCTCCATATCTTGCATATCTACCTTAAGATCGTTAACCAGTTCGTCGATCTTAACGACAGTGTCTGCGGGGTCTATTTGTACTTCACATTCTGATATATCATCTGTGATCACAGTGATCGCGGACTCTAGTCTTTTTCGTCGATCATGCTCATCTTGCAGCTCCATAGCTCTCTGCAAGCTAGATTCCTCCAATTGCCTATTAATTTTTTGCAGCTTAGCTTGTTGTTTTAGCGCGTCAGTAGTTCTCTCATGAATTTCTTCGACAACCTGCAGATGCAAATAGTGTAGACCAGGAAGTGGTATCTTCGCAATATCAAGCTCCACACGCTCTATGTCCTTCGTGACCAACATTATTTCTTCTGGCAGTGGCAGTCTTACAGTTAAGGGATCAAGATGGATAACGCGGGACTTCGCAGGCATGGTCATGGCTAGCTGCGACGTATTCTGCTGTGAAGTTCCTCCTGACTTCCCTTCGGACTCTGAGCCCCATGTGTTGGTGGGAAATACTACCCTATAGTAAGGAAATGAATACTATCAACTTAAGGGGTTGATAGGTAAGCATATTACTTGCATTACAAAGATGTTTATGAATGTAAATAGATTAGAGGTCTTGAGGACATACCTTTTCAACAAAGTTTGATCCTAGCTTTTGTCCAATATTGTGCTCGATCCTCAACTCAATCTCTCGTTCAATGAACCTGCAACACAAAGACCTTTCTCAAGGTATCTTGGCCAATATAACAATGATGAAATAGAACAATGATTCAAACATCAAACATTAACCAACATAATCCAAATAAATACATAGTCCAATAAGTACTTGATTTGGGACGAGAAAGATGCTTCAACCTTTATTGTCAAAAACAAGTGAATGATACACAATTTACCTGACTTTGCAGCATGCTCATGCAACCTGATCCCGGGCTCCTGCTCTTCTCTGGCTTGGAAATATTCCAACATAACCTCCTCCAATACAAGCTTCTCTTATAAAGAATCTCTTTATGGCTCTCATGTCTAACCCCTCTCTTCATTCCTCCTTGTATTTATAGGACAAGGGAGGCAGTTCAGGTCGAGAGGTGGTTGTAGAGGAAGTTGGGGAAGTTGGGAAACCAACTGCAACTCATCCTCATTCGTGAAATTAATTATTTTTAATCATATTTTGAGGTGTACGCTACTATTTCACAGTGGAGTAGCGCCCAGGGCGCTACTATAGTGTTTTACAACAAGTGTTCACCAATTTTTAGATGTTGTACGCTAGTCTATTGAAGAAGAGTAGTTCCCATGAGGAGGTGTACACTACGATTGTACACTGGAGTAGGGTACAAGCACTAGTTTGTTGAGATAGAGTAGCGCCCATGTCTCAAAATAATGTTTTTTAGGGTTTTTCCATCTTGCAAGGAGGTGAATCAGGCCAAGGTGTCATCTAAGGTCATCCTACTCCTCCATCCAAGTTGTCCTTTTGTGTAATCGACAGCTCAAGGTGATCACGGATGGAGAGGTGCAGATTTGACCTATAACAAGTGCCCCCTAATGTGTGAGGTCAGAGGGAAACGATGGTCGAAATACATTACAATCCAAATCCAGAGGAGGAGCAAGTAACAGCGGAAACAAGTCACAAGAACACCTGAAACAAAGATCAAGGTCAGCGAGCAATTACATTCTTGACATCGTATAGATGTGCAGTGTGATACAACATGATCTTCGATACATAAGGAGGAGATGTATATAAAGCATGTCCACTTGAAATACAAGTGTGGATCCATGTCAAATTGAGAGATCATAGCCATAACAACAAACTAGATCTATGTCTCATGGAGAGCTGAATATATGTGAGGCTCAGTCTTGCACAACTTGGGGATAACATAATGAGGTAATGTCATCCAAAATCCCAAGGTCTTCATCCAAAACAACTCAAGGTACAGACCCTAGCCATGTGAATAAATGAGCTGATAGTCGAACATGGGGGGTATTGTTTGATTACCGGTCATTGATGTATACCATTAACAAACGTGGGGGCTTCCACCGATAATGATGATGGGGCCCAAGGTACCCAGTACGATCCAACAAGTGTGAATAAGTGGACTTGGAGTCGAACACTTGGGGATCCTGTCGAAGAAGATACATTGATGTATTCTCGACATTCAACAGTGAGGAAAATTGCCACTCGTGATTGCAATCTCCAAGGTACTAACCGAAACTCTAAACTTCATTCCTAGAGCAAAATGAGTTGATGTCGATGGGAAGAAGTCTGTTGGAAGGGAAGCCTTAAGGAATCCTCCATCATCCAACTCAAGGAACACTCAACTGGTATGAGCTGATATGGAGTAATATGCAACAAGACTGACACTAGGATGGCCAACACATGAGGTCAAGGTAAACTGTAGAAAGGCCGACATAGGGTATATCCTTGAACAATGAGCACGACACAAAATGATTTAGGCAGTTTTCAAAATAATGGGGAAAATGATAAGCCTGAAATGTAGGAGACATTATCAGACCCTCCATATGGTTGGAAGAATAACCAACTGGGGGAGTAAACAACTCGGAGATCAGGTTCACCCTAAGGTCAAAAACTAAACCCAACCGACCTGATAGACTCGAGTAGGTGTTGTGTTCAAGGATGGAACTAACTGAACTTCCTTTGACCTTGAAGATATGACACATCTTTCCCATCCCTTGTTCTTTTTAGATAAAAGAATACCTTTCTTGTTTTTTTAATGAGTCCAAGAAAAAATGAAAACTCAATAGATCCAACCATGTAAAAATTTTAACGAGCCCATGGGAGGAAGACTCAGTACCTTCTTCATTGTTTACAGAGTTCGAAGAAGAGATAGAAGATTACTCTATACTACTAATCTCTGGATTTTAATATCGAGCCAAGATCTATTCTTGCTCGCCGGTGTTTTCAATTTTAAGGAGTCTGAAACACTTAAACAATAACTCCATATATCTGCTCGTGGATTTTAGTATCAAGCCCAAGCAGATTAATGCTCGCCGGTGTTTTCCTGTTTATAGAGTCTCAAAAACTTAAACAATCCTCTTTATACCTATCCGTGGATTATATATCGAGCCCGGATTGGTCTATGCTCGGTGGTGTTTTCTTGTTTATAGAGTTGAAAAACTTAAACAGTCCTCTACTTACCCTCTCGTGGATTTTACATCGAGCCCGAGTAGGTGAATGCTCGCTTGGTGTTTTCATGTTTAGAGAGCCTTAAAACCCTAAAGAAAGCTCCAAAAGGTCCTTTTTCGTAAAGTTGGTCTCCTTCCCCGAAAAAGTATAAAACAATGGAAGAAGAACTCTTCTAGCACATACAGGAGTATACCTAGAGTATACCTTTTCCATAGTTGATCCACCAAGGCCCAGAAAATGGGTAATTCTATACCTAAGTGGATGTCAGTTCAGTTATTTTCACGAGCCTGAAAAGACAACTATGCTCGGCAAACTTTTCCTATTTAAGGAGTCTGAAAAAGTAAACTCATGACCTCCTTACTATTTTTAACGAGCTCAAAGGAGATATAGAAAATGCTCATAACTTCCTTACTATTTTTAACGAGCTCGAAGGAAAGGTGAAAGAAATGCTCGTAACCTACTTACTGTTTTTAACGAGCTCGAAGTGAAGGTAGAAGAATGCTCGAAGCCTCCTTAATATTTTTAATGAGCTCGAAGGAAAGGTGGAAGAAATGCTTGTAACCTACTTACTATTTTTAACGAGCTCGAAGTAAAAGAAGATATCTTGAACAGACTCCTTCAAGTAGTGTCGATTCCTAGAATCTCTTCAGGAGACCAGGCAATAATGTCACGAAATTCGTTAAAAATATTGGTATATAGAACGATATCTTCAAGATAATAGTCTGCTCCAATAAAGATATGTTTCGTGACCCCAGGTTCAATGGGAATGTTGATGGGGGTGGTTCTCAATACATTCGTCCTATTTCCTTCAACAAAAATAGCTTGTGAAGTGGAAAGGACAGAGGACTAATCAGCATTCTCACTGAGTCTCGAAGGGAACTCACCTCTCTCTATCAGGTTTAGAACAGGAAGTAGATAGGTCCTGGGTGTAAATGTTCCCAAGGTTGTCTCAGGCCTATCATGGCTTCAAAAAATGTTTCATTAGAAGGAAAAATTGTTTCCAAACTATCAAGAGAGAGGGTAGAGTTCGTTGACCGTGCAAAAGCAGGGTCCATATCTGACTCGATAAAGACCAAAGGAGTTGGGATATGTTCCATTGCAGGTTGCTGTGAATCCTCATGGGCTATCTCTGCAACGACTACAGGCACAGCTGGTTTGAGTTCAGTGGGAAGGATCAACAGATTAGTTTTCGAATCGACCGTGAAAGTTTCAGTAGATGAACCTTCATCAGAACGCATAAAAAGAACAGGAGAGGGTAGGTCGAAAGTGCCTATTAACAACCCATAAAGCCCTGCTCCTAAACTCTCGTTTACTGGGGTAGATTGATCAACTAAAGGAATAGTGGTATCCGATGAAGTTTGGTTTTTTTTTTGAGAGAATGAAAGTTGATCGACCGTGATGATCTTGCCTTCGTGGGGGAACATAACAACTCAGAAAACTGCCGATGCGATGGCTCGCATGGCATATGTCCAGCTCCTACCTAATAACATATTGTAATCAAGCGGAGCGTCCAGAACTTCAATCTCTACAGCAACTATCTTACCGGCAAGTGTGATTTCAAATGATGGTAGAACTCCATGTGGACAGAAAGTCCTTCCATCGAAGGCAGTAAGCAGTGTGTTAGAGGGGGATAGCTTGGGAGAGCCTAAAGCTTTCCAACAAGAAATGGACATCACGCACGTCGACGCGCCCTCATCTACGACAGCTCGTCTAATGGTCATAGGACCATGGACCACTTCAATCTATAGGGCGACGTGGTACGGAAACTGATATTTGATATCAGACATATCAAAGCATGCAGTCATGTTAGATCATTCCATACTTCCAATTGCTACCAGAAGTGTGTTTCATTGTAATGGACAACTTTGTAAAACTTCTAAGGTGGACATAACACAAGGGTTCTGGGCTAGATCTTCAACCATGTTGTAGTTAGAAGCAGCCCGAGCATTCGGATTGTGCGAGGCCCGTTTCAAGACACCTTTCGGGATCTTGGGTAGCGGATCCACTGGAATGTGGAGAGGAATGGAATATTCAGGAATCTCTTTATCCTTATTTTGTGCATCCGAGGTATAATTTCTTGCTCGCGTTTGCAAAAGTGCATCCGCGCTAACCATATTAATGAAAGTTTGATCAATTGAAGCATGAGTAATGCCCCCAGCATTGAAGGTGCCAGAAGCTGAAACCTCCCCCTTAGGGAATGGATCTTTAAGTACGGCAGGTTTTTTCTCTTGAAGCAGCTTCTGGGCTTCTTCGAGTAGAGGGCATTGGTGAGTGAGGTGGTCCTG
Source organism: Larix kaempferi (assembly GCA_027924585.1). NCBI lineage: Eukaryota > Viridiplantae > Streptophyta > Pinopsida > Pinales > Pinaceae > Larix > Larix kaempferi. The sequence continues at coordinate 4,603,303 of BSBM01000241.1, read as the reverse complement.
CTTGCAAAGTTTACAAGGGAACTTAACCTTTTTCTTCTCTTTGTTACCCTCCTTGGCATTCTCTTCGTTGTTGGGATTTTGATGGTTCCCCTCTCCTTTATTTCCCTTCTTTTTTTTATTGGGCTGCCAAGGGCCCTTTTGATTGTTCTAAACCTGGTTCATAGATTCAGTAGTAGAAGGAGAGGTTGTGACGGAAGTAACTTCTACAGTCAAATGTTTGATGAATAAGGCATGAAACTGCTTGGTCAATGCTTCGAAAGCTGCAGAATCAATTGAACCCACTATGTCGTCAGCATGTGGTCTAGGTTTAGGTTTACTCAAATCAGTATTTGATCGTGGTGCATCAGGTATAATTTCATAAAGTAACCCAGATTGTGCATAGACGAGGTCTAGCTGTTGGGTTTGTAAGATGGCTTCTTCCTCTGTAGACAATCTAGAAGTAGCTACTTCCTTAGAAATATAAGGAAGGAGTGATTTCAAATACCACTCAAGAAGCAATTTTGGAGGTATGTTGGCTATAATGAGCCTCTTCCATCTTCGCCACTCCTGAATGTGATCAGATAAGTGAGTGGCTTTATTTTGTCTAAATGTAGACAAAAGGTCTGTTCCGGCATCATACCGAATAGGAAGCTGGAAGTGGTTCAGAAAAACAGTTGCGAGATCCCAAAAGTTAAAGAAAGTGGTTGCTGGTAACTCAATGTACCATTTAGCTGCAACATCGATTAAGGTTCTCTAGAACAGTCTCAACCTAATGGAATATTCGTTTAATGAGTTCGAGGAGCACCACAAATGGAAAGTAGTGACATGATCACCAGGATCCTTGCCAGTTTTTCCTTCAAATTTTGGGATGTCCGAAGTTAACTTGGTAGGAACTGGTGGCCATTTGGAATTATGATACACTGGATCATTTGTCAACTTGGAAAGATCTGGAAAATTTAGAGTTGCCAGAAACGGTAAACGAGGCTTGCAAGATGGCACTTGATAAGCTGGGGTCATAAAGGGGGAACCACCCATAGTTTGACCCATGAACTGTTGGTAGGGGTTGCCCCTAGCCATCTGCTAGTAGGGGTTGCCCCTGGCCATCTACTGGTAGGGGTTTCCCCCAGCCATCTGCTGGTAGGGGTTTCCCCCTGTCTTCTGCTGGTAGGGTTGCCCCCAGCCATCTGCTATTGCACGAAAGTATTATTGAAATTCCCCCACCCATATGAAAATGGGTTAGTGCTCTATGGGTTCGTCCACTATGGCTAGGCGTTAGCCCTACCAAATTACTGGTTAAAAATGTTACCCCCTCCTCCCGAGAATAAAGAGAAAGGGAGGTTTCTTACAGATATATTACCTTGATTCAAGTTGGGACCTGCAAAGGTATTAAAACCGGTAGTAGCTGACGTAGATGGTGCAGTCATGGTACTCATGACAGGCACAGTTGTAAAAGCACTTGGCCCTACAGTGGGTGTGGAAATCCAAGTACTGGGTATGTGATACAACGGTTGAGTCACAGGAGGTGGAACTAGATTCGCTGTACTGCTAGGTCCAAAAGTGGGTGTAGAGGAAGATGCCATAGTTGTTGAACTTGGCATGCCTAACGTGCCAGCATTAAAGTTGAAGGACGGAGTGGACACAGAGGTCATCTATGTCAAACTCGGTGTAGCAGTGGAAAGAGGATTTACAGTATTCGTGTTCATACCTATTGTGGGAGTCTATGGAACTCCCTGTTCTCCTCCTGTATTAGTCATAAAGTGCTCAGGTGTGAACAAGTATGCACTATAATCAGGTTGCTGGAAACCAACGGGTAACAGAAGCGGATTGTTAAGATTAGTCAAGGGAGGATTAAACGAAGTACTGAACTCACCAAAAGTGAGATCCTCACTCTCAACTGTATTAAAAGCTTGTTGATCTGGAGTCCCGGGTTGTGGTTCCTCAGAAACCTCTATTTCAGGTCTTTCTGTTGCAGGTTGTAGTTCTTCAAGAATTTCTATTTCAGGACTTTCTGTTTTAAATAGTTCCTCAGGAAGTTCTATTTCACCAGTGGTTTCCAAAGGAACACTGGAGTCTACCCTCTGTCATCTAGCTCGCGGTAGTGGTTCCGTTCTAAGTGGGGGAAGGTTTTGCAACCTTCTCGACCGACGAAGTTCTTGGTCTTCCACAATTATATGTAAAAAATAAAACTAAGCAAAAATCCTAGTGGCCACTAAGACTAGGGGGCAAATAGCACACCACTAAAAAATCCTAAGTATTCAAACCAATCAAACAAGATGCCTTCCGGAGAAGAGTTTGGGATGATGAGGGCCCAGAACAGATCAATGAAGGATGAAGAACAGTTACTCGAGGTCCATAATACAATGACTAAGGGTGCAAGCGCTGGAATCACCCAACCGCCCTCCCAAATACCTGCAAGGGATTTCCTCCCACGTATGTCCTAGGTATAGCAGATATACCCTCCACTGTGACGTGTGTATGAACCTATGGTCAGATACTAAGTATACCACCACACCGAAAACTCCTGGGGAAACAGTCTCAAGTCGAATCGGAAGGCGTGGGCAGGGTAACTGAGCCTGAAACTCAAAAGAGTCCCCAAACGCGATCCAATCCTGGTATATGCTCGAAACAGAAAGTAGGAGGAGTATTCCCAACAATCTTATCTCGCAAGACCTACTGCATAGATCCCAGGAAAGCTTTGAATGAAGTGGGTTTACCTGTGATAGTTGAACTACGATTTTTGCGTAATGTGTGATCTTGGGTGGTTTAAGGTGATTTAAACCCAAGATCCTAACCAAGACTAGTTGGTGTTGTGTATCCCTAAAAAGAAAATTGTTGCTATTTAATTTTATTAAAAACATTTAGGGTTACTTTTTACTCAAAAGGTAGTGCGTTTGTGTGGCGTGGTTGCAACAGAAAACAAAGTGCATAAATTTTAACTTTCGACAACAAAAAGTTTTATTTTTTCATTTAATGTTCTTTCCAAATTGAAATTGAGCAAATCTAAGCAAATTTTTTTTTTTTTCTTTTAAAAGTATGAACAAAATAAACTATGCTATTTTGCAAAAGATATAAGCCTCACTATTCTTAAGCTACCAAATTTTGCTTTTTCTATTATTATGAACGAAAAAGAGCTATAAACATGGAAAGCAAATAAGACTTATACAAAAATGTGTAAGTATGGTAAAAAGGATCCTAAGCTCACAGCTGTCTAAACACTAGTTTGACAAAGACTTGTCCTACGAGTTTTTTCAGAAGAAAAAGCCCTCACACTTGGAAGCAAAGTGGAAAGAAAACAAAGAGGAAAGATGCTCAAAACTGGGAAATCAAACTCAAGAGGAAAGTCCCAAAGCACCAAACCCTAACAAGACCACTAAGCCAAGCAATTGGTAGGCAAGCGAGCTAACAACCACCCTACTGACACAAAGACTGAAAGATGAAGCAAGTTAAAGTGCTCCAAACTCACTTAATACTAGAAAAGAGAATGAAATCAAGAAATGTTGGAAATCAAAAGACCTTGGAAGACACCCTAAAGGCTCCAAAACGGATCAAACCCTAAAACAAAGGATAAGAAACCTAAAGAGTAAGTAAGTGTTGCCACAAATAGCAGATGCAAAGCATACAAGTTTGTAGGTCAGCAACATACCATCAGGGTATAGGTAAGCAAATGTGTTCGCTAAGAAACAAAGCTTAATCTCCAAAGTGAGTAAAAAGTGAACCAAACACTTCAAAAGCAAACAAGTGACCTAAAGATGACCAAAAGGACTCAAAGAAGGGTACTGAGACTCAAAGAAAAGTTGCAGACCTCAAAGACCAGTCAAGAAGGCCCAAAACAAAGTCAGAAACCTACCCAAAAAGGCAGAAAACTCAACCAAACAACCAACAGAAGGCTACAGGAATGTACCCTACTGTGCAGTAGGGAAACTAGCGTATCTGGAGAGGTGGGCGCTACTGTATGTATAACAGAGTAGGGCTCAGGTCTTAAAGAGTCTAAAAACTGACTTTGAAAAGATGCAAAAAGACCAAGTGAAGTAGAGAGAAGCAAGCAGGGAATACCTACAGGGCTTCTCAGCATATTAAAGGGGTTAAGAGGTTTTGGAAAGACAAACAAGAAAGGTTTCCTAGAGCAGAAAAACAACCTTCCCCAGCAGAGTCGCCAATCTGTTGGCGGGAAATACTACCCTATAGTAAGGAAACGGATACTATCAACTTAAGGGGGTGACAGGTAAGCATATTACTTGCATTACAGAGATGTTTATGAATGGAAATATATTATAGGTCTTGAGGACATACCTTTTGAACGAAGTTTGATCCTAGATTTTGTCCAATCTTGCACTCGATCCTCAACTCAATCTCTCGTTCAATGAACCTGCAACACAAAGACCTTTCTCAAGTTATCTTGGCCAATATAACAATGATGCAATAGAACAATGATTCAAACATCAAACATTAACCAACATAATCCAAATAAATACATAGTCCAATAAGTACTTGATTTGGGACGAGAAAGATGCTTCAACCTTTATTGTCAAAAACAAGTGAATGATACACAATATACTTGACTTTGCGGCATGCTCATGCAACCTGATCCTGGGATCCTGCTCTTCTTTGGCTTGAAAATCTTCCAGCATAACCTCCTCCAATACAAGATTCTCTTATAAAGAATCTCTTTATGGCTCTCATGTCTAACCCCTCTCTTCATTCCTCCTTGTATTTATAGGACAAGGGAGGCAGTTCAGGTCGAGAGGTGGTTGTAGAGGAAGTTGGGGAAGTTGGGAAACCAACTGCAACTAATCCTCATTCGTGAAATTAATTATTTTTAATCATATTTTGAGGTGTACACTACTATTTCACAGTGGAGTAGCGCCCAGGGCACTACTATAGTGTTTTACAACAAGCGTTCACCAATTTTTAGATGTTGTACGCTAGTCTATTGAAGAAGAGTAGCGCCCATGAGGAGGTGTACGCTACTATTGTACACTGGAGTAGGGTACAGACACTACTTTGTTGAGATAGAGTAGCGCCCATGTCTCAAAATAATGTTTTTTAGGGTTTTTCCAGCTTGCAAGGAGGTGAATCAGGCCAAGGTGTCATCTAAGGTCATCCTGCTCCTCCATCCAAGTTGTCCTTTTGTGTGATCAACAGCTCAAGGTGATCATGGACGGAGAGGTGCATATTTGACCTATAACACCGTGGCAAGGGTAATCTTTTGTTTACTTCTTCAATCTTTTTCTGTAATCCCCTGCACCCCTGCAGCGTGGTCAAATTTACTTGCAAAGCTTCTAGAATCTCTTTGTCTTTTTTCTCCTTCTCAGTCATCAGATCTTCCATATGTTCTGTGACCTTTACTATGATCTTTTCATAGTCATCATCATGGAGTATTACTTCCGAAATTCCTTTAGTGGCTTTCTACTTCTTTCTTGCCCCCTTTGGTTGTGTAGGGATCTTAGTTTCCTTAATTTTTCCCGTCTCTTTTTCTTCAACAATGGGACATGGAATGGGGTTGTCCTTGACAAAGTTGCTTTGGATATCCACAATTTCAACTCAGAATTCGGCAGGCCATTCCTTCATGATATTATCAATATCATCTTCATACATATGGTATCTTCCTGCAAACCATTCAGTGTTCTTCTTCTGTGCTTTGGCTGAAATGTGAATGCAACGCATGTCAGCATAAAAATCAACAGTGCGAATATACTTACTTGTTACATGCTTTGTTATCCACGGCGTGGGCATGATGGCTCCGCGCAGTTGGTCATAATAGGTGTAGAAGACCTCATCTGTCACATGTTGTCTTTGTGAATTCAAATTTTTCCAAAGGTTTGAATAGCTAGCTCCTCTGTAGTCATTGCTATCGGTGATTATGCCAATGTAATCCTTTGGCTCCTTCCACCCTACGAAGGCGATCAGCACTATTAACCATGTAAAATAAAAATTTCTGCCATTGAGCTATGTGTCATTTAGTTCCTCCAGGAACTCGTTCAACAGGTATTGACACCAGTTCAATTGTTCACCCTTCGCAACTGTGGCACCAAGTAGTACTACGCCCGCAGGTACCTCCAAAGGCCTTGTAACATCCCATATTTTCATAAAAATTTAAATTTTTTTGTAAATAGCAACCATTAGCTTAATTTATGATAATTTATAATTGCAGAAAATAATAATTACTGAATGTAACAACGTTAACTAAACAGTTGTTTTACTAATCATAAATAAAATTCTATTATAACTAATGTGACAATGAAAACTTAATTACATTTATAACAACTATCATTAAGATAGTTAAATGCATGAATAGATCAGACTTTTGATGCGACACCTTTCAAATGCAACGATATGTATGATTGATGTAATAAAGAAATGCCAGGTTAGGAATGTGATATAATACTTTTTCTTTGAGATGATACTGACAGTTTACTTCTTTATTGTCCAAGGGAGTCCTATGAGGGACCCCAAAACTTACTTAGCTGCAACACTAAAGCATTTGAACCTGTTCTATGTGCAGACGACAGGTAAGAAGTTCCATGATTGCAATAAATTCCAGTTTTCATGTAAAGCTCAATTCAACGTCGTAAATAAAAATAACATGTTTAGAGATTGATGCAACTATAAAAACGTACAGGTATGACTCGCATGCTTACACCTTTGCTTTCCAAGGTTCATCTTATAACTGAGAAAACTCAACCCAAGTTAACTATCGAACAAGTATCTTATTTAACAGCATTGTTGCTGTTGTCGTCATTGTTCTAGATGGTTGTAGTGATAGTTGTCTTGTTGTCATCATTTAGAATGATAGTACCAAAATGTATGTAAAAGTTATGAGCTTGTAAGCTCTTGCAACCAATATTATTCAATATATATGAATAGATAAAAAGAACAACAATATAAAAATAACTAAACCAAACATTATATAAAAATATAGTGCAATTAAGCTTTGAACTATGTATAATTGTTATCTTTTTCATAACGACACACAACATATCCCAAGTCTTATGAAAACAATAGTGTGACTATACCTATTTTAAGTTTAATGTCATATTAAACATATATCGGAGGTGTTTTCAATATATGCTATACTGGGATCATAACACTACTATACAAAGTGTTTGCAATTTAATACAAACATTTTGTAATATATGAGAGCGATAGCAATAAGTGCAACATTAAAATTTATAACCATGCATTTGCATAAACGTTGTTCTAATATGACGAATATGACATTTTAAAAGTTGTTATATTAACAAATGAAATTGTAATATTTGTTATCACATCAAGGTACTGACAAGCATTGAATTGGGATTTGGCAGGTCGCTGGCTCATAAATTTGGCGTTGGTATCGAGCTGTGGTAAAGATCACGTAAGGATCCTACATTTAAAGGTTTGGTATTGCATTCCTGCCGAGTTGTAACTCCAGGAATCCACGTAGACGTGAATGCCTCCATGCTTGTTGTTGTGTAAGGATTATATACCATGTGTTGATCGTGCTTGCTCCACTGTGTGCCATGGTGGCAATGTCGACCTGTGAAGTGGGTCGAGCATTAATTGTTGAAGTCGTTTAATCCAAAGCTATAATCGCTGGCAAGATGATAACCATCGATAGTGATCAAAAGGGCCGTTGGATGATAACCCTAACATTTACCGTGTGATTGGTTTTATGAACTTGGAAATGCAGTTCATTATGCTATCGTATCTATAGGGGATGGCCGACAGGCTGTCAAATTTTTGGTAGAAGTTGAGAGTAGGGTTTCGACCCCAGGACCAAAGAATTGGATGAAGTTGCAGGTTTTTAAACCTCTGCAATGGTGTCTTTTAACTGGGATCTAGCTCTCTGGTTCGAAGTGTTTAAGAGTTGTTGGTTTCCAAGTTATTCGTTATGTGTTTTAAGAGTTAGGTCTTCCTATAGCATGATAAAGTTCTCTCGTCCTGAATGAAACGGCACCCGTTGTCTTTCTGGTATATACTAAGACTCGGCCACTGTGAACAAGGTAAATTTCTTCTGTAGAGCAAAGTTTTCTTTTACTGCGTTTTCGATTTTAGTTTTAAATGTAACATTTATCTAACCCCGAGTTATCGTTTGTTAGGTACAGGGTTTTGGAAAAGTTTTCGAGGGTTTGACGAAAGGGGAAACTCATGCTCTTACACTGGTAAGCTTCGGGTCTTCCATACCCTCGTAGTGCTCCTCATCTTTGAATGCAAAGTTCCACGAGATGAAAAACAATCTGCCAAGACCTGTCGAAGCTCTGTCGTTGATGGTGTTTGAGGATGTTTTCAAAACACGTTTACTGTTTGGTACTCCAGTTCTCAAATGTTTATTGATACTTTGATTTCTATACTTTACAAGTTGATGTTTGACACTGGAGTTGAAAATCGACAAAGTTGGAGTGTTTAAGCTCTTTCAGTTACAGGGTTTTAGGAAAATCCCTGTGTACTTGTTTTGCAAACCTATTTTTAAAACATTTGTTTAAAAGCGTCGACTTCGTTTGAGGTTTCTCTATTGTAATGTTTAAGACTCTGTGAGATTCGACTTGTTTTAATATTCATTTTTGATAGTAGGAAAGAGAGCCAAGGGCTCGATCTCTGTGTAAGATAATACTCCTTTTGGTAATACAATGTATGTTAAAATATTTGTATAGATATCTGGTTTGTTTGTCTGGATATTGTAACTTGATGTCGTAATTTCTTGTTTGGTAATGTTGATAAATAATAGAGTGAAATGACAAAATGGTTTACGATAATATGTACATTGGAAACGAATAGTATTAAACCCTAGATTCGTGTTTTATTTGTATCTGGATGTAATAAGGATAAGAATGGAAAACTAAACCTAACTAGGGTTGAAAACAAAACTAACAGAATACAAATGACACTAACAGCTTTCAATAAGATAGGTGAGTAAAAACAAAATGATGTTTATAATAGGAGATAGAAAACGATTACTTATCCATAATAGAATATTTCTATTTAATCTATTACCTGTTTGAACTGTAAGTTGATGAAATTGATAAAATAAGGAATAAAAGAAAAATGGTATGAATATGAGTGTATTTGTAGAAGCTGGGAATTTTAGAATGACTGAAAAACTTTTGCTTACAGCATGTAATTCATGATAATAATACAGAACGATAATAATCTTAAAAAAAACATTAACAGAGATAATGAAATCAAGTGTCTATAAACAATATGAAAACTAGTAATGATTGTTATGTACCAACTTATTTTGATGATCGCTATCATTTAATTGTTACTCTGTTATGATACATGTATACTTGTGATCTAAATATTTTTCTTTTATACAGAATATTGATAAGAATGTAGAGATTATACATTATTTAAATTCTCAGAAAGCTCTAATACTTATAATACATACATAGATATTATGCAGAATCCTTCTACTATTATTTAACTTGGAAACAGAAAAACTCAAACATAAATAATTACTATCTATTTATCGAATTTAAATGGAAATTTGCCTATCTTCTAATATATTTTAATTTGCCTATTTCTACTAGAGTACGATGCTCCCAAACAACATGTGGAAAAATGGGGATATTGGTTTATCAATTTAACATTTAAACTTAAACATTCATACTTACACATTCCTAAAGTTAGATTCTTTTTCGAAAACAAGAAAACAGAAAATACTAGTTAAACAGAACAGAAATTAATTGTTAAGAATAAATTAGAAAAATATGTACAACCTGAGAAAATTTGTAGGGAAACAAACAACCCAAGAAGATTGTTCCACCCAACCAAACTCCTGAAAACAGTCAAATACTATCTTAGGACCCCTGAGCCGATTCACTGAACAACCAGGAGGAAGAAACTTCAGGAATTAGGACTTCTTCTTGCTGTAGCAATAACCTTCTAAATCTTCAATAGGTAGCAGTCTAAAAGACTTGCTCCTACAACTCTATTTCTCCTCAATAATATGCAAAACTAAGTTTACAATCACCACTAACCTCCCTTATTCAAATCTCTCTTTAAATCACCTGATTTACAAGAGGAAAATATTTTGCAGAAATATTTATTAAGGGCTACCTGCCCAATTCAAATTTGCCTTTATAGGCTTCCTAGGCCTTTTCAAATGTTACTGGGTCATTAAATGAGATGCCTAATCACTCCCTCCACCTGGGGGATAATGCCCATTTTAGGGGAATTTGTCCCATAACCAATAGTTAGTCGTGTGATGTAACTGCTGCCATGTGTCCCATACCTTCCAACAGCTTCCATTCCTCCTAGTGGGTCAGTGAACACTCATTCAACAGTCCTCTTGGGTGTTTTTCTCCTAATTAATTTATTTAAATAATAATATTCAGTAATTACATTCATCCATGATCATAACTGATCATAATTACAAAACTTTGTAATTAAATTAACATAAGGTATTTTTGCAAAATAAAATAATAATTCCCAGAAATTTGGGTAGGTGACAAGCCTCGCTTTTCTGAGAATCTTGTCGGCTAAAAGTTGCGTGATAAACTTCGTGGCCTTATCATCTATGTCCTCTATTTGAAATCCTCTCTTTCCTTTGACGACGGCTTGCATTTTTTTCATCTTCGTGGCCGCTTCTTTATCATTGCTTTTCCCTTGGAAAAACTGCTTTGGATATTTACCTCTTTTGCTCAATCTCATGATCCAGTGGATTAATTCAATATTTAGGTCGATATTGCGATAAAGCCACAAATATCCCTGGTGAATGCATGCCATCAGAGTTTGCACCACCACATTCAGCTCCGGCGTTATGTCGAAGTGCGGGAGTCTGAGCAGATTGAGTAGTCCTCACTGGACTACTCCGGACAACCAACTTTCGGCAACCAAGGTGAGGTTGCCTTTCACATCTTTCTTCCAGCACATGTACTGGTCAGGATGGAACTATGGGAACCTAGGTCAACTAGGCTCCTTCTGCATCTGAAGCAGATCATAGTATTCCCACTTACACTCTTGTATCTTACCCAACTGATTTTTTTCCACCTCGACATGATTTGATATCGCCGAGAGCAAAATCTCATATTTGGCATTCTTCGTTAGCCTGAGGACCGATGCATCCAGTGCACGCGGTGAGATATAGTCAGGGGTAAGTATCAATGGTATCTCCTTATCAGCTATCAATGGCACCAGCACTGTGGAACTCATCTTTGGTTGCTTCACTTTCGGCCTCAATGGATCTTTACCTTTGTCCTGCATTTTTGGACCGTGTCTTGGTGATCTTTTGGATGCCTGACCTTGTTCTATGATGACTTTCTTGGTTGGGGTTCTCATTTACCCTTCAATTCCTCTGTATTTGAACACCTTCATAGTATCTTGGACTGTGAACTCTTCTTCAATAGAATACCTCTCAGAAATTCACTAGACAAATCTCAACAAGATGTTAGATAGCTTGCTGAAAACAACTCCCAAAGTAGTGCTCATAAGAAAATTCTAAGGGTTCGGTAACGCCCGCGAGTCTGAATGCAACATTACTTATAGGCGCAGCTAACCTCATCCACGCCCTTCAACAGCTAGATAAACATTAAATGTGGTATCCGTTGGCCAAATACGGTGAATATTTGGGTCCTTTCGTTCAATAACGCGTTCAGAACGGCTAATTCTACGTTAAATGCTCAAACGGTCGCTGACAAAGTACTGTATAATGGCTATTTTTGTGACCAACAGTGTAACAGATACTTTTATGGAATGTTGCGTCAAACTGCGTGGCAATCTCCATTACTCTTGCACGGTTACTTCACGGTGCCTGATTTCTTGCTCCTGAATTTAGCCTCTTTCTTCATTCAACTCGATCATCGCAGTTGCATTCTGGTCTCGCAACTACACGGTTCCTTTTTTCTTTTTTTCTTTTCATTTTTTATTTTTCTTTTTTATTATTTTTATTTTTTTGGCGCAGCGGCACATCTTAACAGTGTTACTCGGCATATACACTTCCTCATTATATATCGTGTACAGACTCTTCCCCATTTCTAGTGCCCAATTCCAACTGTACTTGGCACTTAGAAATTTCCTTTCTTCTTATTATCACGGGTTCTGCGAAGCAGGACTATCCCGATAGGGTTTTAGTCTGCTTCCATTGACTAGACTAGGAAGGTTATCTCCTACTAATGTGGCTAACTGGACTGTGCCACCATTAGTTACATCTAAAATAGTATATGGACCAAGCCAATGCATCTTAAACTTTCCAGGAAACTTCATAAACTTGCTATGATACAGGAGGACTAGATCACCTACTTGAAAGGTCTTGTTTTTATATGGCGATCATGCCATTCTTTTTCTCTTTCTTTCTGCACTTGTTGGTGAAAGCTTGCGATGAAGCGATCCTCCTCCAGACCAACCAAGTGTAGGATCCTTTCTTCTAGTGTGTCGCGATCTTACATGCCTGTGAATGCAGCTATTCTCAAGCTGGGAACAAAGTACTCCATTGGCATTATTGCTTCCTATCCATAGGCCAGCCTAAAAGGTGTGTTGCTTGTCAACTTTTTGCAAGTAGTTCTATATGCCCATAAAACGGGTGGAATGCGCAGGTCCCAATCATCCCTATTCACATCGCGTGCCTTAGTTAGTGCATTCTCCAATACTTTATTGAACTCTTCAACAGTTCCATTCGCTTGCGGATGATATGGTGTACTTCGTTGATGATGAATGCAGAACTCTTCTGTCAATGCCTCAATGGTTATGTTCAAAAAGTGAGTGCCTTGATCACTCATCAAAATATTTGGGCATCCAAACCTTGTAAGTATGTCTTCAAATATGAACTGCCTGGTAGTACCTGCGCTATAGTCCTTCACTGGCTTCACTTCTGCCCATCTGGTGAGGTAATTAGTTGTAGTAATAATGTACCTCGCACCAGTTCTTTTTTCTGGTGGGTTTATAGGTCCCACAAAATCAATTGCCCATTTCTCAAATACCTGTAATGTCAACTGTGGATTCAATGGAATCTCATCTCTTCGCGATAGCCTTCCCGTCCTCTGACAGACATCACAGCTATGGCAATGCTCCTTCACATCTTTGTGAATCGTAGGCCACCATAGCCCTGCTCGCAATATCTTCTGCGCAGTGGCTCTTCCTGCGTAGTGACCTCCTGTTGCTCTGGAATGTGCATCAGCAAGTATGAATGGTTTCTCGTGCTCTAACACACTTATGCACAGTACTTAATCTAGTCCCAATTTGTATAATTGTCCAGCAATTATGGTGAAGTCTGTTACTCTTACTACCAGCTACTTCTTTTGCTACGTAGTAAACTCTATGGGTGCCAACCCAGTAGTCAAGAAATCTATGATGTCTTTGTAATACTCATCAGCTATCTGGATAGCAAACAACTGTGCATCAGGTAGATTGTCTTCAAGGTTCGTAGGCTCTTCTCCTAACTCGATCCTTGACAGATGATCAGGTCCTAAGTTCAATCTGCCCGGCTTAACCACTATTTCAAAGTCATACTCCTGAAAGAGTAATAACCATCTGCAGATTCGCCCCCCTAACACTGGCTTGTTGACCAGGTATTTCAAAGCAGAATGGTCAGTGAACATAGATAAGTGCACACCAAGCAAATAGTCCCTAAACTTTTGCAGTGAATAGACTATAGCAAGGTCTTCTCTCTCAGTGGTGGTATAATTCTTCTCTACAGATGAGAGCTTCCTGCTCGAAAATGTGATGGGATGGTCGATACCTCCCTCTCCTGGTTGTGTTAAGACAAATCCCACTGCTGTACATAAAGCATCGACATGTACATGAAACAACTTCTCCCGGTTTGGAAAAACTAGGATCAACGCAATTACCATTTTCTATTTCAAGGTGTCAAAGCCTTGTTCACACTTTGCATTCCAGATGAATGGCACATCTTTCTTTAACAGCTTGTCCATTGATGCGGTTATCTGCACATAACCCTTTATAAATTTCCTGTAGTAATCGGTATGCTCCAATGTAGTGCGGAGATGCTTGACTGAATTCAGTGTTGGCAAGTTTACAATGACTCCGATCTTCACAGGATCAACCATCAAGCCCTCCTTGCACACAATGTGTCCTAATAGAATTCCATAAGGTACACAAAATATACACTTCTTTAGGTTTAATGAAATTTGATGTTGTCTACATTTTTCTAGCATCAGTCTCAGATTTGCGCAATGGTCCTTCAGCAACCCAAATAATGTCCAATCGTCGAAATAAGCTTCTAAAAAATTATGCATGAAATCCCTAAATGCTGCGACCACAACTATGGAAAAGATGGTGGGCGCGTTATTCAAACCAAACAAAATTACTGTGTACTGGAATGACCCCCATTCTGTGGCAAAAGTGGTCTTGTGTCTATCTGTAGGATCAATTCTTATCTCATGATATCCCAAAAATCCATCAGTAAAGGAATAGGCCTCATTTCCTCCAACATTATCAAGCACCTCATCAGCGAAAGGAGTAGGAAATGGGTCATGCATTGAAGCATCATTCAATTTTTGGAGGTACACACAAATCCTGATCTCACCTTTTGTCTTCTTATCTTGGACAACCATAGGGCTTATCCACTCTGACTCTTCGACTGGCTCGATGATCCTTGCATCGAGCATTTTATCAAGTTCTTCCCTGACTTGTTCTTTGTATCTCGGGTTCAGTCTATAGGGCCTCTGCTTAACAGGCTTCACACCTGGCTTAAGAGGTATCTTCATAACCCCTAAATCTCCCAAAATGCACTTCATCTCTGTAAACTTTGTCAAGAATAAATCCCGATACTCATGTAACAGGTATGTGATCTCTGTGACAGTCTGATCATCCCAATAGTCTCCAATACTTGTGAACTTTGGCTCTTCACTGGTGCCAATGTTCACTTTCCTTGTTTTCACGGGTCTGCTCATTTCTAGAATTTCCAGCGTAGGTCCCTCTACGTCGCATACTCCTTCTGACTCTGGAATGTTTATGTTGCGCGGATCCTCCTCATCACTTCCTTCTTTATCTTCAACCTCTTCAGCTAGGTTAAAAAATTCCATGGCATGTTCTACCTGTTCCTTAAATTTGGACTGTAGGCTTGCAGGTACGCTGTCAACTCCAAATAATTCCTCTAATGTCATGTCCTTATGTGTACATTCCGGTCTGAAGACTCTTTCCCTAATAATCTACAAAGCATCATTTATGGTAGGACTCTCATCTTCAAAACTGAAACTCTTCTGGAAGTTCGCAGTCAAAGTAGGCCACTCTATAGTTTCCCTGCGCAACTCCATATCCAGGTACCATTTCTTTGGAATTTCTTCCTCCAACGTGTGCACAAACAGATGCACCCAATCTGTCTATGGTCTCTCCTCCCATGCTTGTGAACAGACCTCAATATGCTATCTTAGATCTGTATGTCCATTGTATTTCTCAAAGTGTAGGGTAACTTTGTCAGAAAACTTGATCTGCATCTTGATTCTGTACTGATCCCATGTGGTCAATGTCTGCTTATGCGCATCCCACCATCTAGCAAGTGTCTCGCGCAGTGCCATATC
Organism: Larix kaempferi; assembly: GCA_027924585.1. Lineage (NCBI taxonomy): Eukaryota > Viridiplantae > Streptophyta > Pinopsida > Pinales > Pinaceae > Larix > Larix kaempferi. The sequence goes on along the minus strand of BSBM01000241.1, from coordinate 4,587,872 downwards.
TAGTGCTGGTAAGCGATTTTCATCTCCAATTTCTACAATATATTCTTTGATAAAGGAATAAACATTAGATAAACCATCATAAGTGGGGATTGGGCTTACCTCCTTTCCAATCCAGCGCAGTGACTTTGTAACCTACGCGCATCTCCTTGTTGATCCTTTGTGCATGCAACTTTGCTAGTTCTCTAGTCCTGCATCAGAGTCTGAGATGCAAGAGTTGTCGCATATCCAGTTGAGTGTTCCATCCGCAGTAGGATTAATATAGTCTTCCTAGTTCACGGTCATCCTATAAAGTTGGTCCAAATATTGAGCTCTGCATTCCTCCTGAATCGGCTCGTTGTATCTGTCTCCGTCTACAAGGTCTAGTGGTGCGATGACCCTGATATGATTTCCTTCGAATATCATCTTCTTTGTCTTTAATTTTATTATGGCGAGGTTATCGAGAGCCCAGTCAATTCCCAATAGCGCAGGAAAAGGTTGACTATCATCCACAATCTTGATAACCTCGAAATTTGCATAACTTTGCACTCCATCAATGTCAACAACAACATTGGCTAGTATTCCAAAGGGTATGACTTTCTCCTGATTGGCCATTCTCAACTGGATAGGTGACCATAATAGCTTTGGTCTCCCCATCTGCTGCCATGTATGTTTCGTTAAGACACTTACTTCTGATCCCAGATCAAGAATGATCTCATCCATTTCATAGTATCCTATATGTGCACTGAGTCTCCTTTCTCTGCCTGTTCTCTTGTGTTTCTTGATGTGATGAACTGTGCTATCAGTAGTTTCACTTTCGCTGCACGGTTCATACTGATCTAACAACTTCTGCAACTCTACTATAGCATTTGGACTCTTCAACAACTTCATGCAACTCCTGAGGAACTGTGCAATAGAGGTTCATGTCTCTACTACGGCACTCGTTCTATCGCAAGCAGCCGACATATCTTCCATATGTAGTATTTCACTGCGCAACGGGATTATCGGCGATCGGGTGCTTATTCTTTGCAGATATCCCACGCTTCTTCAAAGACTTCAGGAGTCTGTTTAGTGTTAAAATCTCTTGAAGTTGAAGCTTCTACTCCTCTGTCTCTTCCTTTCATAGCGCCACTTCGCATCACTACATTGATACTTGGATCCGCAGGCCTCCTCTCTGCTACAATCAACGGAATGTTTGGGTTCGACGCATCTTGTCGTTTTCGTTTCTGCATTTCTGCCTCTAACACTAGGCAGTATTCAATAGTATGATTGAACGATTTACAATAATTACATGTAGTGCATGGGTTGGTACAGTCTCTGGATACATGGCCTAATTGGCCACATTTATAATAGATTACTTGACCTCGACGTCTTCCTTGCGCTGGGTCGTTATTCCTTCCTCTCCTGTGATATCCTCCGCGGCCTCTATATGCTCCCTGATCATGCTGGACATTATCTTGTTTCTACGGAGTCTCTTCCTAGACTCTATACACTCCTCCATACATATGCTCAATATCTTTCTTCCTTTCCAACATGAGCTCATATGCATGGTAGTTGGACTCATCATGCCCAACTGACTTACAGAAATTACAATATAGGTTTTTAGGTGTTCTTACGTATTTCTGTATCAGGTAGTAGTCTTCTGGTCAGTGTCCTCTAGTTCTGCAAATTTTGCACCATGGCCCTTGGTTCAGGTTTAATGGGTTTGGTCCACCCATGTTAAGGAAATCTTGGAATAAAGGATAGTGATCCTTAGTGTGTCCTTCTCCCTTACATCCTGTACACCAGACTTCCTGTCTCTCTTGCTTTCCTTTCTTGATGTCCTGTAGTTGTAGTGTCAGGGTAGCCAACTGGGTCTCAATCTGCATCATCCCAGTGCTAGTTTCTCAAATCGGTGAAGCTTCCAACTTCATCGCAATTTCCAAGGCTTATGCCTGCGAAGCCACTTTCTGCTGCATCAACGGATGTCTGATATGGGGAAACAGTGCAGCTATAAACAGTGTCTTAAATTTTTTATCAAACTCCCATACTATCTCATTAGGTTTCTATTTGATCTCTTTCAACTCTATTATACACTATGATTCTGACTTTGGCTTCTTAAATTCTGCTATGAGTGCAGCCTTGATTTCCACCAGGGTTCTATTTTGTCCCTGTGAATACTTCATGAACCAATGCAAGGCTATATCTCTAAAAGTGGTGACGAGTTGTGCTTGCTTCACAGCGTCATCCTGTACTTTATTTACACTCCATACGGCTTCACATAGAAACCAATGCTGATCAGGGTCTTCTAGACTCGTTCCTTTGAATATCGGTAGCTTGATATCATTAGCCATCCTCCTTCTAGGTGGCACAGTTCTCTGAGTAGTTCTAAGGATAAGACTATGAGGAATGATCTGAGGTTGGATGTTCTGAAGTGGTACATCCTGAGATGGAGTAGGCTGAGTCGGAATAGCCTGGGCACCCTCTCATGTGGTGTTACTATTACTGATGTTCTGCGGTGCAGGTTGCGCGGTGTTTGCAACCGGCGGGTTCTGAACTTACGGGTTCTAAGACAGGGGAGGCGCGGTATGTGCAACCAGCGGATTCTGTGTCGTAATAGGTGGATATGTGGCTGATAGAGGTGCGTTTTGATTATCAAGCTCACATGGTATCTGGGTATCTACGCGGAGTCCATGTGGTCCAGGATTTTTCTTAGTGACGAGCTTGTATCTCTTTCCACTTCTCAGGTTATGGGTTTCTTTATAAGAACCAGTATATGTACTATCTACCATGACAGATTTAAACAAAATCTCACTGCATTCTAAAGATGCCTTTCTCAGCCAAAATCATTTTAATGTATAAACTGAGGTTGTTCAAGTATGTACCTTGGAATCCCTTGAAAAACTCTCTTTCGGCTGCGTTGTAGGACTTTAGCATGTCCCCAGCGAACTATGTCACAAAACTCTGTAGTGTACTGTAAACTCAAAATTCAACTGCTCTCGTGAATGGGCTATCTACTGCTTTGAGCCTTTTAATAAGCTCTGGTTTCCACTCGGTCGGTACGTCTCATGGTGTATAGTTTATTTGCTCTGCGAGCCTTGACAACCACTCGTGTAGCTTGTTTCCAAAAGACGCCTAGAAAACTTTGTGAACGTCTTTCCAAAGGTATTAGTTCAACCACTGGATGTTAGAGAGATGTGGGTGTCTATTCTCCTTTCTTGCGAAGTCTCTCTCTGTCTTGTCACACCAAGCCCAGATTGCTTTCTTGTCTGGATGCCAAAAGTCAATACCCAACAAGGATTCTTCTTCGTCACACATCACGAGTTCAACTCATCACGGATTCTTAGCACAGCAATGGAACCATTTGTTGGCTTATATACTGATCTAGAGGTTTCCAATGTAGACCCAAGTTCTTCGCAGTTTTAAGGAACCAACAAAACCCCTTCTCACCGGCCCTTTCGGCAACAACCTGCGAACAGGATGAGGTCTCACCCGAGGTGTATCTATGGGGGTACTGTGGAATCAAGTTTCCACAGTGATGTGATGAGTTGTTTAAACAGATCTACTTCGCAGCGCATTGCGGGGCTCGTGTTGCGTATTGAAGACTACGCAACGATAGACTACGTCACGGTCCTCGCTTCTACAAGCTAATATACTCGCACAACCAGTGCATCTACGGACTGTGCGGTTCAGCCAGGATGCAAATAATAGGACAGCGCAACTGGCTTATGCGCTTCCTATTCAGACTTAGCCACTACGAAGACTTTACTTAGCATTTATACAATCATCTACTGCCTTAGATTATTATCCTTACAACCAATGTAAATAGATGAATTCACAATACTACACGCTTCTGGTGTTGCGCGTCGGGAGGGTTACACAACACAAGCCCTACATACATAAGTGATGATTTAACAGACCGTTATCTTCACAGACTTAGAATACTGCGCATTCAACATCCATCCATACATGTAATACTTAACATATTATTCCCATATTTCTCCTATGGCGAATATGTATAAAATCATTAACATAACAACTAATAAATGAGAATTCAGGCATCCATGGTAAGTAAACAAGAAGATGCAAACACACGATCAATCACACTACACAGGATTTAACGTGGTTCACCCCCAGGATGGGAGATACGTCCACAATAAGTGTTGTTGTATTAGTCTTTGGGAATGGTACAACAGTTCTTTGTCTGTGCACTCAGTTGCAGACTCTCTTCTCTCTCAATCGGCCTCTGTGCACACAGCTTGCAGAGCCTTACAAAATGTCTCTCAACAGAGATCTATTCAGTCAATAACAATGAAGAATAATCAAATGAAAATACAAAAATGAGAGATTTAATAACCCAACAATCCTTTCCCATACAAAATATGCCTTATTTATAGATTATGCCCATAGGTCATGTCTTTACAATTCGCGGGAAAAAACCCTTAGGTTTACAAAACTGTCACGGTTTTCAAATAACCGGACTTGCTAGCTTCTGGTAGTGAATCTTCCATCATGTTCGTCTTCAATGCATGATTCACATTGCCATTAGCCTCCCTTTCACGCACACACCAACAGGTCGCTTTCACTGAGTTGTTCATCCTCTAACGGTCTTGTGCGACTAGTTCAAGTAGTAGTTCTTTACATGTGCGACCAGTCGCTTTCTTCCGCTTTTCTCCTTACCCATCGCCTGGCACTCATGGATAATATTTACCAAAAATAGACCACCAATGGTCTAACCAGAATCTGTGCCATATTCCATCCAACACTCTGCTTTGTCAGATCTCCGTAGACTAGCCACATCGCAGTGTTGTACTCCTCGCAGCTCTTCTGACGCTGCGATGCACACAACTTCAAAGCATCCCCAAAATAGACTTGTCAAAAATCCTTCAACTGAATTGTGCTCAGCTCCACAATTCCAAAATCAAACTTGCTCAAAAATGCCCCACTTGGGCCAGGCCCAACATCTATTAGTAGATCCTTCTTCTAAGAAGGACAACATTGGAGGACCTCTAATGTAGAACTATTGTCGTGGGATTGGGCCAAATCATCCACTATGTTATAATTATGTGCCACTTTCAATTGGGGATTGTGAGTATGTCATAGAGGTGGATTTGGTATCCTAGGGAAAGGGTGACTACTAGGACATCAAATTTGCAAAGAATGGATGGTGGATGTTGGAGCATCTTCCTGCTAAGTGGGTGAGTTTTCTAGAGCATTGTAGACTATATTGCAGGTCTAGAGATGAATATTTGTAGCATTCATGTATATATTTTGATAAGGAAATTTCCCTATTTGATAAGGGTTTGTGTATGTCCTAGTTTCTCGCTAAGAAACATCACCTTGGTTGGAGAAGGAGTGTCGTAACAAAGCCTATTGGCTGAGTGGCATTCGTTCCTTGGGTAGGGTTTCCATCGAGTTGTTTCCTGGCCTCTAACACCCATTGATACTCTCAGAATAATGGACAATGGTGGGTGTAATGGTCGTACTCTCCACATGTAGCACATGAAAATTCCATCTGTATATTTTTGTTTCTCGCTTGTGCTAGTGGGTTGACAATATCAATGTTTTTGTTCTGGTTACCACCATTACAATTAGGCTAGTTAGGGGGGGGTTTCCTTTTTCCATAGGGGATGGTTATACTATTTTTTTTCCTTTCTTATTCACCTAATTATATGGATTAGGGGCATTTTTCGCAATCAATTGCTCGATCTATTGAACTTGTTGAACAGGGGAAGGTTGAACAAAATTTACCCTTGAAGGTTGAACTAATGAGTCTGGGAAGTGACAAGTATGGATTTTGAGATGGAATTGCTCTATAATTATTAGGTATCCCATATGAAGTTGATGTAGGTGTTTAAGGATCCATGGGGTTGGGTTTCATAGAAACTAGTCATGCCCCATGTTTGGAAAAGTTGGATTGTGTGGCCCATACGTCATTGGTCCAAATAGTGGGTGGGTTCTACTTTGAGGAATATTTATAGTCGACGATGGAGGAGGGCCACTCTATCCCAATCTAGGTGCAAGGGATACATATTATTTGGGTGTGGTTCCTTGATGGAAACCATCCCAACAACACCATCAGTCATATGTGACATATCATGGTTGGTTTGATCAAATGACCAATGGCGAAGAGAAACAATTATGATGGTATCTAGATGCCTTAACTATGCAGAAATTAGATCAAAATGTTGGCCTTTGAGGATGGTTTCATATTTAGTTTGTGGCATAGTTTTCATGATGTCCTTCGCAATCATGGGTAGGAGGGACTCAAGGAACCAATCCAATAAGAATTCGGGTTGGATTTTGAATTTACACAATGTCCATCATCGATGCCATTCATGAATGTGGTCAGGGATATACTAAAGTAGATGTGTTATATTTAAATTATAAAAGAATCTCCAAGACAAGGTCGTGGCTAATTGGAACCTAAAAGTAGCTCAAGAACAAAATTGTGATGGACCCAAAGGTGGTATGCATGCATGTTGGTAAGTTGACATACCATTTAGCTAATGTATCTATAAGGGTTATCTGAAAGAGTCTAAGATGAATGGTGTCTTTGATTATGTTGTTTGATGAGCACCATAAGTGAAATGACATCACATGGTTGGCTAGGTAATCCACCTATTTTCCTTCTAACTTTGGCATGTTTGAAGGTAACTTAACTAGAATTTGAGACCATGCTGGGTCATGTTGAATAGGGTCGTTAATGAGTTTATATAAATCATATATATTTAAACTATCCATAAATGGAAATTTTGGTTGAGGGGGGCATACCATCATGTGTGGTGGGGGAATTCCTATTCTTGATGTGGAAGGACTAGGGATCGACACTTGAGGTGGGGTGTTGAGAAGGGCTTTTCAAAGCATAACAAATCTGATCACTTTTGCACATGTGTGCATATTAAGTGGTGACCTCCCTGATCGAAGACAGGGGGATGTGTAGCAAGAACTCCTCCTCTTATGGGAGGAAGGATTTGAATCCTCAAAGAACGTCGGGAAGGTATTAGGTCTCCTATAGTGCTATATGTGATGGAAGAATGTGCAAAAATAGAAACTAACTAAAAATAGGCAAATGCAACAAATGGCATTCACATATAATAGATGCAAAAAATGGTCCAATAGTGTTTGTCAAATGAGCACAAATGTGAATTTTTAAAGTGTATGTTCTCGATTATGCATGTTTCTTTGTAATTGAGAGACACAAAAATGTGATCCTATCCAACTTATCATCCTTCCTCTCAAAAATAGTCACTAGGCCTTCCAATAAATCTCTTCTCAAATGGTTATGAAGCCATTGAATATGGAAGCCTAGTGAAGGTATGAAGGAATCAATTATAATGAAGAGTATTGGGGTTATTTTCCGAAAGGACCAACAACATTTCCAATAGCCAACAAAATCTGACATATGTGCAAATGCATCCCACAAATGCCACCTAGTGAAAATTCTAGTTTTGGGACATTAAGATACCCACATCAAGTTTCGATAAAAGGTTTGGACTCAAACGGTCAACTGTCACCTCCACAAAGAGTTGAGTGGCTCAATGTGGTGAAAAAAACAACCCAACCTCAGCTTTAGCATCCTTTGGCACCACACTTTCTTATATGTGTTTGACCATACTCACTTATAGAAGATTTTTAAAGTCCCCTAAAATTTCAATAACCACTATTATTTCATATGAAAAAGAACAAGGGGCATTGTTTTGCATAGCCCAACAATCCTAACTCAAACTATACATTGTTTTGTGACCTCTTTATAGAGGAATTTATATTAGTTTAAGTTTTGAGTTATTTTTAAAGGGCCAAATTTGATTTAGGTGTGATAAGGGAGGTATTTCAAACCTCTTGATGTTTTTGATTCATCAAAATCACTTTATGGGTGCAAGATGAAGAGCATACTTTAAGGAGAAGAGTCTTTAGATCCCTTAATGTGTGATTGAAGTGAAAAAAAACATGTGTGATTTGATCATGCTTGAAGTAAATAATGTTTTGCAAATAAATTTATGTAAAAAAAATGAAGCAAGGAGATACTAACATATGTGGTTGGTTACTCCTTAATTTTTTTCTTTTTTTAAAAGGGTAATTGTTTTTGCAAAAGGAAACTCAACACAAGAAAAGTGAAAAGGGAGGTATTTCACTCGTGTGATATTTTCTAATTCGATAGGATTGTTTTATGTATGCAAGGGAAAGAGCATACTAGGATTGCAAGAGTGTTTAGGTCCCTTGTTTGTGTGAAGAGTGGATTTGATATAAATTGCTCTAAACAAGAAATAAATATGCAAGCAGCTTAGAGTATAAACTATTGAAATATAACTCATGTTCTTAGACTAATAATTTCTTATATCTTGAATCCATTGTGATAATCTACTCTAGTGTAAGTTAGGACGTTATAGTGGACCTCTAAGCTTGATTCCTAGGAAAAATAAAAGTTGTTAAATATGACTATGCCCTCTATTTAAACCGATTTTAATGCTTAACGAAGTAAAAATAATTTGCTGGTTGATTTTAGTTTTTAAACTTGTGAACATCCATGTGGAATACAATTGTGAATCAGAGAAATCTGGAAAAAAAAAATCAGCAATCACACAAGTGTTTTTGCTATTAGTCACGTGGTAGCATAACTCACTAGCTTAACAATTTGCATGGAAAATACTTGTTGAGTCTTCTACTCTTGGCCGACGTGGAAATGCAGGTAAGATATTACAACACCCACATGGTATATCCATGCAGTTGTGAACACCGATAAGTTATACATCCATGCGATTGTCAAAGAAAAATGTGCATTGTTTCACGTGGAACATGTTATGAGATCCACATGGCTTGGAAAAATGACAAAACTTGGACATTAACCTGCAAAATTCACTATTCAAGGGTATAAATAGAAAGGTAATGATCCTTCTACAAGATCCCTAAATCAATTAATAGACAAAAAGACAACCTAAATATGTGAAAACAATTATAAAAAAAAACACTAAGTGGAGTTGTCAATGTTGTTGTGGGAAAAATTACCCAAGTGTGGGGAATCCTTCATTTCCTTGCAAGTTGCAAGAAAGGAAATAATTTATGTTGATGTTTAGTAAGTCCAATAAACAATGTTGAATGTATTGAAGGACAAAAACATATATAATGACTACTTGGAAGATAACACTTGCATAAATGAGATAAAAACACAACAAAGAGATGAGTTTCAACCAAATGTTTATGTCCAATGGAAAAGCTTGCATACAATGGTGTCACCTAGGAGAATGTTTCTTACAAATGGTAGGAAATGTGAAGTTTCTATGGCATAGCAGATCTAAAGAGCTGAGGATACCTCACAAAGAAAGAATGAGAAGAAAATTTGAATAAGAGTGAAAACTACAGTTAAAAAGAGCAGAAGAATAATAATGCAGCAGAACTTAGATAGGAGTAGAATAATGTCACACTACTCAATTATCATTATAATGAACAATGATAATACAATGGAGATAATTCGAATCACACGGGAGAATTTGAACCTCATTTTTTGTAGCATAGGGATTATCACCACTGGAGTGCTCCGGAAGACTCAAAGTCAATTGAACTGAACCTAAACTCAGTTAACTGAATTCACAATCAGTTAACTGACTAAGGAGGGTACAATAGTGAGTCTGTCATGCATGTCATTCAGAAAAGGGTGCATGAGTCCACAATCAATGGCATCCGGAGCTCTAACCCCCCACAATAGTAATATAACTCAGGTGGAATGCACTGGAACACTCAATAGGTTCCTATAAAATAGGAAACTGACTGAAGTGGTCCTAAAATTATGCATGCAGGGATCAGAAGGTGGTAGATGGATCCTAGATGACATCTGCACACCACTAGGGGGGAAATGACATCATCAACAACTAGGAAAAATAAATAATGCTAGGTAAGACAAGGATAAAGTATTGAAATATCCTAACACCACCCCTTAAACCATAATTTTTCATATCGGACCTTGGTTACTAAGACTAAAGGTCACCCATATAATCAAATAAATGATAAAAAATAAAGAACAGTTTATGAACCAAGGAAATGGAGAAAACCTCACGGGAAACCCCCCCCCTCAAATTGGACTGAAACACACCAAAATATCAATTGCTCCAAACACAAGCAGGTGTGATGCTTGATCATATGTTTGGAGGTATATTCCTCTTGGGAAGAAGTGGATCATGCTCCAAAAACATGTGCTTGTATTCTCCTTTAGTGGATGCAAGCGAATATGGAGGCTTTCTGAACTTGCTCTTTAGACTGAACATGGTGAGAACAAATCCAAAAATATGAAGATCATCCTGGAACCTGTGATTCAAACTAGTTGAGGTAGGATCAACTTCAGGAATGTGTAGATAGTTCTTTGATATCTCCTTTGAACCAACATAGGTGAGATCATAACCAAATTAAATATGACATGATGGTGGTGGCTTGGACTTCAGATCAGCTCCAAGAATTGATAGATAATTTCTTATGATATCCTTTGAACCAGCAGGGGTGAGATCAAAACCAAAATCACCAAAATATGTCTGAGACTTGAACCCAAGCGAATGGTAGTGTCGTCCATATTCATAGAAACTCTGAGTGCGTGTGCCAATGATCAAATAGAAGTTCATAGGAAGCATGTGATGAAGGAGGGCAAATGTATCACCTCCAAACTCTGATTTAACCTCCAAATCATTCAATAGATCATCATTTTGCACACCAGCAGACTCATGTGAATGAGAGGATTTAAGAACCTCTTCATACTCTAGAGTATGAACTGGCTTATCTTGCTCAAAATTCAAAATAGAAGACATTGAGAACATGAAATTTGAATCTATAGATTATTATTCATATTGAACAAATTCATCATGATATATGATTGAGATCGAGCCATAATTAGAGAGAACACTTAAGCAGGTATCACTGGGCTTGTTCTCCAAATAATTTACACCAATCTCTGCATTCTGCTTGCCAAATGCTTTGTCCAGTTGGACCTATAGATCACTTGGATATTTAGCAGTATCAATGAGGTAGCGCATACTAGGATACATAACAATACACATTGTTCCAAAGGCTCTATCACATTCATTTAGCCAATCATTCTCTTCTTCATAGGAAGCAAAATCTCTCATAACACCAATACACATATAAAAAAGACCTTATCTCTTCAGATATGCTATCAAATTTGGTTTCCACTTATCATAGTTGAATGGAGAGAGAAGAGGAATTGATTTCATATTCATGGAAGCTATTGTAGAATACCTGCAAAAACAGTGGAAAAAATATGCTATTGCTACTGCAACATAACTACTACAACTGCATAAAACTACTACAACTGCAAAAACTACTGCAATTGCTGCTGCACTAAAAAAACTTCGAATAACCTGGAAAACAAACAAAACAAACAAAACAAACAAAAAACAAACAAAACAAACAAACAAAACAAACAAACAAACAAACAAACAAACAAACAAAAACAAACAAAAACAAAAAACAAAAAACAAAAACAAAAACAAAAAACAAAAAAAACAAAAAAACAAAAAAAACTCTCAATAATGGAGGTAGACTACTACTAAGCTGGACAGTAGGCACTTTTATCCGAAAAACTTCAAATAACCTAAACAAAAAAAAAAAAAAAAAAAACTCTCAATAATGGAGGTAGACTACTACTAAGTAGGACAGTAGGCACTTTTATCCGAATCCTTCACACCTGGCTAGACCTCATTGGATTTCTCCAATGAATTCAATGCAAAGGCACTAGGATTTTCTGTGGAAATCTAGAGGCTTCTAGTGTACTACCGAAAGTAGTTGCTCAACTTATTCTCTCTATGGCTCTAATACCATGTGAAATTATATGTCACGGCATATCTAAAGATCTTAGGATACCTCACAAAGAAAGAATGAGCAGAAAATTTGAATAAGAGTGAAAACTGCAGTAAAAAAGAGCAGAAGAATACTAATGCAATAGAACTCAGATGGGAGTAGAATAATGTCACACTACTAAATTAATAGTATAATGAACAATGATAATACAATGGATATAATTCGAATCACATGGGAGAATTTGAACCTCAATTGGTCTATCATAGGTATTATCACCACTAGAGTGCTCCGGAAGACTCGAAGTCAATTGAACTAAACCTAAACTTATTTAACTGAAGTCACAATCAGTTAACTGAATAAGGAGAGCGCAATAGTAATTTTGTCATGCATGCCAGTTAGAAAAGGGTGCATGAGGCCACAATCAATGGCATCCGGAGCTCTAACCCCCCACAAGAGTAAGATAACTCGGGTGGACTGCATTGGAACACTTAGTAGGTTCCTATAAAATAGGGAACTGACTGAAGTGGCCCTAAAATGATGCATGCAGGGCTCAGAAGGTGGTATATGGATCCTGGATGACATCTGCACACCACTAGGGGGAAAATGACATCATCAACAACCAGGAAAAATAAATAATGCTAGGTAGGAGAAGGATGGAGTATTGAAATCATGTGGTAGCATAACTCGCTAGCTTAACTATTTGCATGTAAAATAAATGTTGAGTCTTCTACTCTTGGCCAACGTGGAAATGCGGGTAAGATATTACAACACCCACATGGGATATCCATGCAAGTTTGAACACAGAGAAGTTATACGTCCATGTGATTGTCAAAGAAAAAGGTGAATTGTTTCATGTGGAACATGTTATGAGATCTACATGGCTTGGAAAAATGAAAAAAACTTAGACATTAACCTACAAAATTCACTAGTCAGGGGTATAAATAGAAAGGTAATGATCCTGCTGCAAGATCCCTAAATCAATTAATAGACAAAAAGACAATCTAAATATGTGAAAAAATTTAAAAAAACACTAAGTGGAGTTGTCAATGTTGTTGTGGGAAAAATTACCCAAGTGTGGGAAATCCTTCATTTTCTTGCAAGTTGCAGGAAAGGAAATAGGTAATGTTGATGGTTAGTAAGTCCAATAAACAATGTTGAATGTATTGAAGGAACAAAAACATATATAATGACTACTTGGAAGATAACACTTGCATAAATGAGATAAAAAGACAACAAAGAGATGAGTTTCAACCAAATGTTTATGTCCAATGGAAAAGCTTGAATACAATGGTGTCACCTAGAAGAATGTTTCTTACAAATGGTAGGAAACACTTCCTTTGGGAGGGTCCTTTTATATCTCCCAAATTGATTTTTAACTAACTTGGGATGATAAAGGGAAAATACTTGCTTCTTGAGGAAGAAGTTATGTGAGCTTGGAATGCCAATTAATGATAATAATCAGGTTAAAAGATGGTTCTCTCAAGCTGATTCTTGCAACATAACTTTCCTTTTGATTTCTCCTTATGAAACGCATGCTCATGGCTTTATTTTATAGGCCAAATTGAGGTCCACAAACAACTAGTTCTTCATGTGAATGCTCCCTTTCATGAAGGGGATTCAAGGTACAAGTATGGGGCTATTAAATGTCGAAGCATGTGAAGAAGGCCAAGTTGATCTCCTTGGGGAAAAATGTGATTGCAAAGCTTTGGATATGTCATGGAAGTTAATGATCCGCATACTAGTACGACTATAAGTGTTTCAAAAAAAAATCTGCACAATTTCACATAGATTGTTCACGTGTTTTCTTTTGACAAACCCGTGCAGTTAGCATGAAGTATGATTCACTCATTCATTGATTTGTTTCATATGTTAGTTTTTCTAATGAAGTTCCTATGAGATGCTTGTTGAATTTTGATGTTGTTTCTCTGTAATAATCAATGAAATGTCACATGTGTGTGAAATTAAGGTGATAAAAATCCATTTTAATCTTAGTTGATTAAAACAAAGAACACCATAATTAATAAACATGGTTGGTTAAGTCTGCATTTAATTTCTAGGGATACTCTCCTCAAACAAGGAAATTAGTCATATATTGACCCTTTGAAAGTTGGATTCATACTCCTCTAATATGAAAACACCAAGTTAGATAATAAGGGATTTGTTTCAAAAGTGATTTGCATTAGTGTTTATCTCTCAATAAACATGATGAAAATATTTTGTTATGATTTTTTAACTCTCTAATTATTTCCATTATTGGATATAGAGTTTTTACTTAGGAAAATTAATTTTACAATTAATAACAAGCTTGGAGTCTCTCAAACAATTTGCAATTGTTCAAGGCGTTTTTCATTTATTATCCTCATCAATAGTCATGGAACATACAAATTTTCCCTAGTGTTTGAACCTTCCCCCGCAACTTCTTTGAAACATATGTTATGGTTTTTTTCATATATAAAACAAGTCCATCCATACACATCACTAAATCCCCTTGAAATGCTCCATCAAAATATCCATGACTATAAATTTTATCAATACCTAGGTTTATCAAAATCAATGGAGTTGTTTCCTTACCTACTTTCAATACCCCCCCTCGTATATGCATATCTAATTTGGTGACCAACCTAAATGGGCATCATCTCTTTGTTCTAAACAGTTTTATCATTTCTAGCCAACCAAAGGGCCCAAGAGATTATGGATGGTAAGGCCTTGTGTTTTTTTACCACTTGCTATTTTATCTAATTCTCCATACAAATAAAAAAATAATTTTGTTTCCTTTTTCATCTATCAATATATTTGTTTCCTCATAAACTACCTCAGTAAAGGGATAATGAAATTTTTTCTATAGAAACTAAATGCAAAGAAGGACTACATGTGGCACTTTTTGAAGGCTAGGGTTTTTCTACCTTGCAACCATGCTGCCTCCTAGCCAACCACCATGGTGGCCTTGGTGGGGAAAGGGAAATACTCTCCCCACTTGTACCGAGATGTTGTTGGACACCGATCAGTCGCTCGACCAAATGAAAACTAGAATCAATGGTGTTGAGCTAGCTCAGAGGATCTTCCTACATCAGTAAACTCCAAGAATGACAAAGGTAAAGGAAAGGAAGATTATAAGATCTCATCCACCTCGCATATAAAGGTGGCTCAGTCCAGGGATATCAAGGATATACGTTGCTCATGAGGGTCCATGCCCTAATCGACAAGATTATGGGGTTATGGCCATCGGAGAGAGACCTAATATGATGGATAGAGACGCAGTGGATTCCATATGGGATCGAAGGGGTTTTTCACTGCAACATTCCACAACGTGGAAGACAGAGATTGCATCTTTGAGAACATGCTATACTTCTACAACTTTGTTGGGATCTTATTATGCGACTAGATGGAAACCTTTAGCCCTGACAAGTAGGATTTTTGTCATGCACTCGTATAGATTCACTTGTTGATGCAGAGGCATCTTGGAACAGGACTGACAGTGGAAGATAAGGTGACAAGAGTCATATATAGGATGAGATGACGACCTCTGGACGAACAAGGATCTGTAAGTCAAGGCCAGGAAAGTCATATGGATGACTGGAAGGGAACCAGTCATGGGATAGACCAATCGTGAGAGGAACAACTGAGAAATAGGAGGCATACAAGATGACAATTGAGGTGTTGAAAGGACAACCGATGGCAGGTAGAGATGACTAGTGCAAAAGAAATAGTACAGGGGTAGTTGTAGGATATAATGAGAAGTTATGGTGGTTGTTGAACAAGGCGAGATGGCACGAGAAGAGGAAGCAGTTGTAGGTAACACCTGAGGAGGATGCAATGTACTTGTATGATTCTAGGAGCTTCTAGAAGAGGATTTGACCAGGACATGAATGCTATAAATATAGGTTTCTAAAGAAATTAAGGGTTGATTTCCCCTTGTGTAAGATATTTTCATTGTATTGATGATAGTTGGTTCGATTAAAACAAAGCATCAAATCTGTTGTGTATCCTTGTATAAATTGATTCCCTAAATTAATAGAAGCCATAATTATTGGCCTATGTTTATGTTTATTTATGTGTGAGTGTGTGTGGGTGTTCACTTCATTTGTTTTGTTCTTTGATCTGTAAATGTCTTCCCTAGGTGTTTGCTACCAATTTGGTATCAGAGGAAGAAGTCACCCTGTGAAGAGATTCCAGTTGTGATTCGATGTGAATAGAAACTCCAGGTGTAGTTGGGTAGAGTTATAGAGGACGTGGGAAACCCGGTGTGATTGGGAAGAAGTGTTTTGTTCCATATAAGTGGAAATGGCTCACCGAGGTGTCAATGTTCAAGGCAGAATATAGTGTGGAGGCACATGGGTGACTATCGAGCGTGAAATATTTGAAGAATGCATCTAGACGATGCAGACGTTGAAAAGTGAGTTGGTATCCATGAAAGAGACGTAGTGGAAAGGATATCTCCCTGAATCCCTCGACCAAAGTGATGAAGAGGTTAAGGAAGGAAATGCTCGAGGAGAAGAAGAAGAGGAACCAAAAGACAGACTATTGAAAGTCCTGTCTGAAATGAGGGGTAAGGTTAAGTTGTACGTGCCTACCTACTCCAGAAGTTTGAACCTGAAATATTTGATATACTTGGTCATATAATGTAAAAGTACTTTGACATGGAACATATAGAGGATTCCAAGAAGGTGAAGGTTGCTTATCTAGAGTTAAAAGGTCATGCCTCATTATGGTGGGACAATGTACAGGCTAATAGAGTAAAGAAGGGAGGGGAATGGAGGATGTGCACCAATTAAATGACCATTAATAATATCACCATCAAGTACAAGTTCCGATTGTTGAGGATGGATGAACTGATCGATTGTTTAAGTGGAGCAAGATACTTCACTAAAATTGATTTAAAAAGTGGATACCACCATATCAGGATTAGAGAAGGTGATGAATGGAAGACATCCTTCAAGACAAGTGAAGGACTATATGAATGGTCAGTTATGTCATTTGGGTTAACAAATGCACCCAGTACGTTCATGAGGCTGATGAACGATGTACTGAAGCCTTTTTTGGGGAGATTCCTTATAGTCTATCTCGACGATATATTGATTTTCATCTAGATGAAGGTAGAACATATGGAACATCTTCAAAAAGTATTACAGTGGTTATAGGAGGAGAATTTTTTTGTGAACTTGCAAAAGTGTTCCTTTATGAAAGAGGAACTGACATATCTAGTATTTTTGATCTCATGACAGGGGTTGTCAATGGATACAGATAAGTTCAAGGTTATACTAGAGTGGCCAATATCGATGAGCGCAATAGAGGTTGGAAGTTTTCATGGAATTTCCAGTTTCTACCAGAAGTTCATTAAGGATTTTAGATAGATATGTGCACCATTGACGACATGCATGAAGAAAGGAGACTTTCAATGGATGGGAGCGGTGCAGAAGGATTTTGAGAAGCTGAAATTGAAGGTGACAAGGAGGACCCAATTCTAGATCTCACATACTTTGAGAAAGTATTCCAAGTCGATTGTGATGCAAGTGGAGTGGTGATTGGAGCAGTTTTGAGCCAGGAAGGTCAACCAATCACATTCTTTAGTGAAAAGTTGGATGAAGCCAAGTAGAAGTACTCGGTATATGACCAACAGTTTTATGCCATTGTACAGGCATTGAAGAAATGGATGCATTATCTATTTCCCAAGGAGTTCATGCTATATACCGACCATCAAGATATGAATTATTTGAATACTCAGACCAAGTTGAATCAGAGGCATATGAAGTGGGTGGATTTCTTGCATAGCTACACGTTTGTGGTTAACACAAGTCGGGAAAGACAAACAAGGTTTCCAAGGCATTGAGCTAAATAATTGTGTTGCTAAACACAACGACTGTTCGAGCGACCGGGTTAGAGTCATTGAATATAGAGTATGAATCCAATGAATATTTTGGAGACTCGTGGAAGAATAGTCGAGAGCCATTGAGGATTGATAGAACCCAATACTTGGACTATTTTGTCCAATAAGGATATTTATTTAAGGGGAATCGGTTATGTATTCCCCAAGGATCTACCAGGGAAAATATGATCAAAGAATTGCAAAGTGGAGGATTAGCAAGACATTTTGGTGCCAGCAAGACAAGAGCATTGGTCGAAGAGAAATACTATTGGTCAATACTGTCAACGGATGTAAATAAATGGGTATGACGGTGTAGAGCATACCGGAATGCTAAAGGGAACATTCAAAATATGAGATTGTATGCACCATTTCTAGTGCCGACCATCCCATGGGAAGACATCAACATAGATTTCGTGCTAGGATTACCAAACACATGGCAGGGTAATGACTCCATCTTTGTGGTAGTCAATAGATTTCCAAATATGGAACATTTTATTCCATGTTGGAAGAAAAGTGATGCCACGAGTATTGTTGTTTTATTTTTCAAAGATATTGTGATACTGTATGGGTTTACGAAGAGCAAAACTTCAAACAAAGACACTAAATTCATGGGTCATTTCTAGAGAACCCAGTGGAAAATTTGGATACAAAGTTGCAATTCAGTTCTGCAAACCATCCACGAACTGATGGGAAAATTGAAGTAGTGAATAGGAGACTTGGAAATTTGTTGTGATGTTTGACAGTCGACTGACCTAAGCAGTGGGAAAATGTGTTGGCACAGGTAGAGTTCACATACAATAACTCAATGAACAGGTCATCGGGAATGAGTCCATTCCATATCGTGCAAGGGCGAAGACCACATGGAGTATCAAACTCAACAGAGCTACTGATAGGAATACAAAGAAGTGCAGACATTGAATCGTTTTCCGAACACATGAAAAAGTAAGGCAACAACTCGAGAAGAGTAACGTGTCGTATAAGATAAGGGTTGGTAGGAAAATTTGACTGCATTCATTTTCAAAAGGATTTTTGGTCTATGCACATCTATGGAAGGAAATATTCCCTAGAGGAACATACAACAAGATGAAGTTGAAGAAAATTGGTCCATGTAAGATCCTTAAGAATATTTCAGATAATTCTTATATGTTCTAATTTCCTGAGGAATTGAACATTTCATCGGCATTCATTGTTGCAAATTTGTACAAATACAAGGAAGGGTTGACTAGTGGGGAAGAACCAACCATCGATTGGAAAGAACAGATGCAAGGACGATAGAAAAAACAAATTGTCGAAGTCTTGGAAGAATGCGAGATAACTCAGATGCAAATTTCCAAGAGGAAGGAATATTTAGTTCGATGGGAAAACAAAGGAGTTGAGGAAGTGACTTGGATTTCTAAAGAAGAGTTCATATGACTAATGGAGTAGTCAAATTATTTTCAAACTGGAAGGAATGATGTAGGGGCATCCAGGACCAGGACCGACAGTAGAAGATAAGGCGACAAGAATCATCTAGAGGATGAGTCGATGACCTATAGACAAATAAGGATCTGGAAGTCTACACTAGCAAAGTTGAATAGCCGACTTGAAGGGAACTAGTTAAGGGATAGACCAATTGTGAGAGGAATGACTTAAAAATAGGAGGCAGTCAAAATAAATACTGAGGCATCAAAGGACAACCGATAGTGGGTAGATATGACTAGCACAAAATAAATAGTACAGGGGTACTTGCAGGAGTTAATGAGCAATTATGGCTGTTGTTGAACTAGTCCATATGGCACGACAAGAGCAAGCAGTTGCAAGTAACACCTGAGGAGGGTGTAATGTACTTGGATGATTCTAGGAGCTTCTATAAGAGGATTTGACCAGGCCATGAAGGCTATAAATACAGGTTTATGAAGAAAGGAAGTAATATTCTCCCCTTGTGTAAGAGGGCTTCGTTGTATTGTTGACAGTCGGTTCAACTGAAACAAAGCATCGACTCTGCCATGAATCCTTATGTAAACTGATTCCCTACATTAATAGAAGCCATAAATCTTATCATACATTTATGTTTATGTATGTGTGAGTGTGTGTGGGTGTTCACTTCATTTTTTTTGTGTGGTTTGATCTAGAAATGTCTTACCTAAGCGTTTGCTACCGCTTGTACTCACTTCCCCTTGAATTCTAGTTGCCAGATATGATAGAAGGAATAGGAAACAATCTAGGGAATTTTTTCAAAGCCTCTAAGGCTACCAAGGTAGGAAGGTACACTTCTTATAGGCTAGGATCTATGTCTATCTAAATATATCGCATTCCCTTCGTGATGAAATATTCCTTACCAAGCAAGATGAGGCTTGGATCTAAACTATAAATTATGAGCATATACCATTTAGATGCAAGAAATTGCATTCTCATGGGAACCTCTTCAGGGACTTCCCACTCAATAACCCATCCAAATCCTCAAAAATGGAAAGGCACAAGAGGAACGAGAACTTTATACCCATCCAAGGTAGAAGAAAGTCAGCTCATCAAAAAGCAGGGGAAAATGTGGGGAAAAACCTTGCAACAAAGAACAAGTTTGATAACCTTCCTTTAGATATTGAAGCAACAACAGAGAAAGAAAAAGGATAAGAGGGGCATTAGGATCAGTTGCAAACAGAACTAGCCAAAGGGAACTCCGAATAGCACCAACAATTGAAAAACCAATATTGGAGGAAATCAAAATGGAAGGGAACAAGGAACCAACTCTCATAGAGAAAGAGGATGTAGAAATGGAGGATGGCTTTGACCGTGACTCAAAATTTGATGACAACACACTTGTGGAGCTCAATATTGAAAATATTGTTGAGGCATGTCGAAAAAGAGACTAGCAGGCAGTCCCAATGTAGCAACTAGCAAAATTCCACAAAGTATTTCTCAACTCAAGAGCAGGTGAAGTAGTCGGAGATAAATCCAAATTGAGGGTATCCCTAGGACCAAAAAAACCCACTAAAAATATACCCAAGAGAGACAATTGAAAGGGAAGGAAACCAACCAAGAAGTTGATTGAATAATTTGTACATATTATGGTAAAATCAGGATAGATGGAAGTTCTCACATGCACCTTCATCCCCATTGCCCCTAAATATTGAAGCAATGAATATACAATCCTAGAACATAAGATTCATCAATGGAAAGAGCAAGCAAAGGCTCTTTTGCAAAAGCATATTGGAGGAGAAACCACACATCCTTATGTTACAAGAAACCAAATGCTCTAGAGAGGAAGCCAAGTGCATCCTTTCTAGATGTTGGTGCAATGGTGAAATTATCATTACAGATGCTAGGGTACTGTAGAAGGGTTTCCAATCCTTTGGAACCCCAATTCGGTTGAAATCTCCAACTCTTTTTCACCCATTGGACATTTTCAATCAATTTCAAGGTTATCGAAACTAAAATCAAAGGTATTCTCACTAATGTCTATAGTCCCCAAACCATCCCAAAGAAGATAATATTTATGTAGAACCTGAGGTTTATACAGGACGTGGTGGAATCTCGGCATTGGATAGTAGGAGGTGAATACAATATGATCACCTCTATGGGTGAAAAGTAGAGGGAACGAGACAAATTGAGATGGAAAACATTGAGTTTGGAAACATCATCAAGGATATCAACTTGATTGATCTAGAGACTAAAAATGGAATATGCATTTGGAGCAATAGGCGCTCAGTGTATGAGCAATTCACATGTCGCATGGATAGATTTATAGTATGTGACTCTTTATTTATGACAAGTATTTCTATGGATACCTCCATCCTCCCCTTCAGTGGCTCAAACCATTATCCCATAAGCCTCTCTTTAGATATTGGGGATCCTATTCTTCGTAATCCTTTCTGATTTGAAAATTTTTGGCTCCCCAACAAGGAGTTTCAGGACAAGGTAAGAACATGATGGAAAGAACCGGCAGTGCATAAAGGATCCTTAATGTACCAATTCCAACAAAAACTCAAGCATTTCAAGTAGAAGCTCAAGAACTGGAATAGGACTAGCTTTTGCACACAACATGACATCATCCTCTTGGGGCATACTAATGCCCTCATAGAAAAATAGCAGCCTTTGGAACAACAGATTGCAGAGTGCAACTCGCAGGAGGAGTTCCTATGGAACCAAAAGTCAAGGATCCTATGGCTTAAAGAAGGTGAGCATAATACCAATTTTTTCCATCAATCCACCATCCAAATAAGGTATTCCAATTGCATACATAAGCTCAGAACTCCTCCATGGGAAATGGTTACTGAATGGCAGGACATCGAGAGGAAGCTGGCTCATTTCTTCAAGGACCTGATGATAGAACCAAATGAGGATCGAGCAAGTTCCATCAAAAAAACTACTCAACATATCCTGCACTCTGTTTCAGAAGAGCAGAACGCAGCTTTGATGAGACCCATAACCCAAGAGGAGGTGGACATGGCCATGAAATAAATGTCTCTAGGGAAATCGTCAAGCTCAGATTGTTTTACAATGGACTTATTTCACCATTGTTGGCCTCTTGTCAAGGAGTAGGTTTGGATTTTGGTTGAGGAATATATGATAACTTAGGCAGTCTTATCTACATTCAATGCAACATTTATCTCACTCATTCCCAAGGAACAAAAGGTGGAAGATCCCAAAAATTTTAGACCAATCGCACTCTGCAATGTGATCTATAAATTCATCACAAAGGTCATTTATTTGATGTCAGAACCGCTGCTACTGCACCTAATCTCTCTAGAGAAAATGGGATATATGGAAGGAAGGAAAATCATGGAAATGTCATTTTGGCACATGAAGTGATTCACACCTTATGCGCAACCAGAAATCCAGGTATGCTTATCAAATTAAACCTTGATAAATATTTTGACAAGTGAAGTTGGCAGTATATGTGGGTTGTCCTTTTATCTTTTGGGTTTGAACCCATCTGGATAAATTGGGTAATGGCTCTCACTTATTCTTCTTTTTTTCTCTATTTTTCTTATTAGATCCCCCACTGAAACCTATTTTCCTTCCAGGGGAATCCATCAAGGAGATCCTCTCTTTCCCCTTATTATTTATTTTAATGGTGGAAGGTCTTAGTAGAAGAATCAAGGTAACCATTCAAGACCATACCTTGGTTTTCCTTCCCCTTCATGGCTTAAATCCACACATGTCACACATCTAGTTTGTTGATGATACCCTCCTCATGGGGGGGCCTTCTGTCAGGGAAAATGATGCCCTTCAAACCATCCTAAAGTACCTCAGTGATTCCTCGTGAACCTTGATCAATAAATCCAAATTTCATAAAAAAAATTCAATGCTCCCTGTTACACCGTATTTTGCCACCTTGTGAGCATTAGCACTCCTTGGCCTCGCTTACCCACTTGTAGACTCAAAACCATATTTTTGGTTCTCCTTGAACCCATTTTTCCCTATTTTTCCTCCTATACATGATCTTCTTCAGTACAACTCGCGTACACACTTGTTGCATTACTACAGCCAGCGTACATCGAATTTTGGTACATCAGAGTAAAATATCTATTTTTAACTCCCAAAAGCGTCCATTGTGATCTTTGGTCTTCCATATATCTTGAAACGAATCGATCTGACCTTTCACTTTCCTTTGGATGGTTATATATTGAGCTATTTTGATGAATGGAGGGAGGAGAAAGAGAAAAGCATCGAAACTTTACCGAAATTTTGCCTTGATTGTTATTGCTTGAGTCTACATCCATTGATCCTAGTTGTTGTGAACCATTTATGTTCACCTACCAAACTCTTTCATATCTTGTGAAGGATTTGTTCTTTTACTCATGATTTTTCCATTGTATGGGGGATTGAAAAGGTGGAGGCACAACTAGAGGGACCTAGTTCTTGGTTCAGATGAGTTGCCGACAAGAGGTTGTATCTTGTACTTCTTGTTAATGATAAGAGAAATACTCATTTTCTCGTCCATTTATATTGTGAATGATCATTTATTATCATTGGGTACATTTGCTTATCTATATCATGGATTATGATATTATATATGCTGGCCTCTTTTATATATCATATGCACTTGTTTGCGTTTATTGTTGAGGCTAAGCTGCAGGTTCAAGTGTTGTGACTCGAAAGCTCAACGGAATTCATCATCAGACGTCTGGTTGAGGTAGGTCCTTTATTTTGTTCATCAGCATTTACATTTATATAGCATATGTTGGGGAGTGAGTTGATTTCTCGAGTCCATCTGTCTGTTGTGGTCTACCCCAAGTCATAGGAAGTTTTTCTCCGTAACAGAATTGGCAACTCCACTAGGGAGAAGCCTCTGTTTGGGGTCTTTTGGGCAACTTTTCCTTGTTTTGGTTCATTGTTCTTTCGGGTTTCTATGTCCTGGTAGGCTTTCAGGTTCTATATAGAAAAAATCCTGAGTTTCTTATCCTTTTCACTCATTTTTGTTCACCTATCATGTCATGTATGCACCTTTGTTGTGGTTTACCCGTGTATACACACGACTGTTATTTAACCAACCCGCGTACATACGTTATTGTTCACTAAACAGTCGTGTACAAATCCGTTTTAGCCTTGTTTCTGGTGTTTGGTTGATGTTGGGTAAGTTTTGGGTGTTCGTGAGTGTTGTTGGGCCTGTATCCTGACTGTTTATTGCCTTTTTAGTGACTGGAAGCTCCTCTTTCTTTGTTTTTTGAGAAATTTTCTTTTTAGCCATTTTTCTTTTTATAGATCATTTGCTTAGTTGGGTCTTGCTTTTTTTGTTTGTTGGGTTATCTGCACTGCATTCTCTCCATTATTTTTCTGAAAATTATTGATTCTAGCTGCATTTTCATTTATTTATATTGAAAATTTAAACAAAAAAATTGCTTTTTGTACTTACATTTTGCATTTGAGTGCTTGTGACTTCATTAGGGTTTCATTGGGAATGAAATATTGTAGAGATATTGCATTTTATTTCTAAAGAAGAGACTTTGGTTTGACTTTCATTTAGTGGCATACATATTTCTATCGGAAGATGAGTCTAGTATTTTCAGGTGTGCATATTATTGAGTCATTTCATATCACTAGTTTCACGGCCATATTCCTTTGAGTAAGCACAGCTAATAAAATTAATGCTTAATTAAAATTGATTAGAACACTTTTTCTTTTCTATGGTGCACCAACAAGTATAGGTTGTAGAGTCTTGGAGTATAACCTGTGGGAGTAAACAATCCAAGACTATCAAACAAACATTATGTGTCTGACAAGGGAGCGGTGAAACCAATGGTATACATCGGTGTTCTTAGGAGGATCTACTCACACCAGAGTTAAGCACGAGGTCACGAGAGGTAGGTTGCAGAGATAGCCCTCCAATACTTGTTGAACGTGGGAGATATATGATTATATCCAGGATTTGTTCGTATCTGGGGAATCTTGAGGGATTTGACCCTTTTGAGTTTTGGTCTTAGCTACCCTGCCCATACAGCGGATCCCACCTGTGATTGTTCACCTAAGCATTGGTTATACATGGTGGCCTTAGTTTCCTTACCTAAGTATCGCATAGGGAATTTGTAGCGGATATTATGTGGGTGTCCTAAGTCAGATAGGGGTCGGACAACACATTGTGTTTACACATTGAAGTCTGAGGGCCCTTATAACTGATTATGTTACCTCCGGTTATAGTTTGGGAGTCTCATGCCTCTCCTAGGAGAGACATACCGACTATAGTGTTGGGAGGTCCCTTGAGTTAGTCCCGTGTTGTGTGAATTTTGGTTGTAGCTTCTTTTAGGTGTGCTCTGTGACGATTTAGTATGCCATTAGGAAACACTTATTTGTTGACTATTTGGGGTCATCGTGGATCGAGATCCGACTCTCCTTCGATCTCATTGGTTGGTTAGTTTACCAACTAGCAATCCATTATAGTCTCTTCACAAGAGACGTCAGAGGACTATAGCTGGTCCTTTATTCACATCGCATGAGCTTCAGAGAGCTCCCACTATGAGTTCTGCATCTGACACGTCGGGAGTCCCAGTGACTTCGTCCATTGGCACGATAAGAACTTCCCCTCCTTACATGTACTCTCTGAGTACTGGACGGGAGGGAGGTTCATCACACACCACTCTTCATGGTTTTGGGGAATCCCATCCCACTAGTAGGAACCTGTTTGATTATACATGGTCATCAGGTCATTTGTATGGTTCATCTACGGGTGTGTCAGGTGTTGGTTCTGCATCCGTCTTCATGACCCCATAACATTTTACATTCGATATTCTTGGTGTTATGTTGAGTGCTACTTCCTCCCTGTCAAGTAGTCATGCTAGCTCTAGCGTTGGGATTGGGGCCACTATACCCCCTTTCACTTCTTATTAGTTCGGGAGTGGTCACATCCCTCCCTCTTCTCAGAATGTTGGAGGATGGCCTCCTCCTTCATCATCCCCTAGTGTTAGTGTCAATCCTTTATCGAGTCAAGGTTTCACGGTAGGCATCAGATCTACAACCTATATCCCATTCGTTAACCCGTATTCCCCTGCACCCATGCCTACAAATGCTTATGTGATTTCGCAGCCTCCTCCTCCTCCTAGTTCTTCAGTTCCCTAGGGTGGGAATGTACCGATTTCTTATGGCTTTTACTTGGTTGTTTTTCCCGTGTCAAGTGGTTATATGGTACCCCATTCTTATAGAGGTAATTTTTATGGTTATTCATCCAGTCTTGGCCCTTATCCTGTTCCCCCCTATGGAGATCCTTCTATGCACATGCATATGTATCCTTATATGGTTCAGGTGGGAGGATCATATTATCCTATTGGTCCGGGACATGGGATCTACCAGAGTTTGTCGACACCTCAGGTATCGACCTCGGTGTCCATGGTCCCATCCTCGGTTTCACAGAATCAGTCTCTCCAGGGAGCCTATGCTCAAGCTTCACAGCCTTAGCTCATTTTCCTTTCTTGGTCGAACTTGCCTGATCTTTCTAAGCTCACGAATGATCCAGCGTGTCATGAATCTACATGGCCCCCAGACCCCACAAAGCTCCCTTTTGATGTTCCAAATTTTGAAGGGAACATGGGTCAGGATCCAAGTGATCACTTCACCACATTCCATCTATGGTGCTCCTCGAACACCTTAAACCACGATTCCATCCGTTTGAGGCTATTTCAATGCACCCTTATAGGGGCTGCCGCCAAATGGTATGTTGAGTTTCCTAGGGGCACTTATAAGGGCTTCAACAATTTGGCTTTGGTTTTTATAGACCACTTTTAGTTTCCCGTTCGTTACGACACTAGCACCGAAATCTTGTCCACCATCCGCCAGGATAAAGCCACGCATATTTCTGATCACATTCAAGGGTGGAACTGACGGAAGAGGTTAGTAAAATCCAGCATTCCTTCGGAATTTCTCCTGAAATGGATCCTTAAGTCTCTACTCCCTTATATTTCGAAGGATGTTTCATTGTCTGGAATTATGACTAAGGAACAAGCCATCTTTAGAGCCTAGCAGTTAGACCTGGTCTATGCTCAGTCTAGGATTCTGTATGATGTTATACCTGACGCACCGCGATCAAGACATGATTCCAAGCCCACTCTTGGACCACATGTCGATGGCATTGTTGGTTCCGCAAGTGCTCATTTCGTAGATATGGTTACGAATTAGATGCAAAACCTATCTATTAACCAGTCTACTGCTGGACAGGCTCCCACCTCATTCGTTTCCACCCATTCATCCGATGTACATTTTATACAATCGGCGAACCCATCCGGTAACCAGCAGCCTGGTGGGAAAAAGAAGGGGAAGAATAACCGTAGGGATGGGAACAATAAGAATAAGAAATGGAATGCTAACCCTCCTCGGGATGGCGAAAATGATGGTGGGGACTGCAAGCCCAAGAGTAAGGTGAATTTTCCTTGTAAACTTTGCTCTCAAGATCACCTTACACATTTGTCTCCTCATATGGAGGAATCATCGAAGCACATTGCACAAAACCCCGTTGTGCTGACAAATCCCCTTCCTCATCATGAGAATATTGCTTCTAGTGCTTCCGCCGCCTGTCATTGTACTACTGAAACTTTGAATTCTTCTACTTATGACGGTGGTTTTGGATGCATAAACATGGTCAAATCTGAGTCTTGTGTTGCTACTCACTCACATGATTATGGAGATCCAAAACCTTCTTTGGGGAATGAGACCCCTCCACCTGAGACTCCATTGCATATCGAGAAGCCCAACTCTATGTCGCATGTATCGAAAGGTGTCCTCAAGCGCTCGACACATAATCCTAATGCCCGAGCCGCCTAGAACTACTCGATTGTGGATGATCTGGGCCAAACCCCATGTGCTATGTCGACTCTTGATGTCCTTCAGGATTGTCCTTCGTAAAGGAATGCCCTTCTATTTGCTTTGGGAGTCCAATATCCTTATATCCCGAATGTCATCAAGTTTGACACTACTGATGTTCAGCGTTGGTTTCCCTATCATGTGGCTTTCCAAGTTCATGTTAGGTGTTTAGATATTATCATTAAGCATACCATCATTGACGAAGGTGCTTCCACTTCAGTGATGTCGTTATCTTGTTGGAAGGATATCGGCTCTCCTCCATTGTCAAAGTATATGACCATGCTTATTGCATTCGATGGTCTTTCTTTTAGGATGCATGGTATTATCCCCTCCCTTGAGGTCCACTTGGGTGGGAAGTCTGTGCCTATAGAGTTCAAGGTGGTCGATACTCCCCTTGACTATAACCTTTTACAGGGTCGAAATTGGATCTACTCTATGAAAGCGATCGTATCCTCGGTCTTTCGATTCATCTGCTTTCCCCATGAAGGAAAGATTGTGATGATCGATCAGCTATCCTTTACTAGTTCCAATCCCATAGCATCGCAGGGACCTCTGGTCCCTCATATCAAGAATTCTCATCCGGCAATTGAGAATGTTGGTGTAGGCTTATATTCCTCCTTGATCGGATCTTTTGATTTTTCTGCACCAATCTCCTTTATAGGAACCATTTTCGATGATTCTCCTTCAACGTTGAGTCCTGTACCATTCTGGATATCGTACTTTAGTGATCTATGGACTCTATCTTCCACGAGTTCCTCATCTAGAGACACTTCGCACATCAAAATGGCCATGCCCTTGTCTGCAACTGATCTTGCTTATCATGATATTCAACAAGTCACTCCATAGCCTTATCTCTCTTCTTCAGGGACAGAGGAAGAAGATCTCGTTATGCTTCCCACATGGGTAGTTGACTCGTCTTGTTCACATGACTTCCTTAATGACACTTTACCTTCAGATGAAGCCATTATCGAGGCCATGAACAACAATGACAAGCCTTGGTAGGACCTCCATCATAGATCTTATTTCCTGCCCAACCTTGATCTTATTGAGAAAGATGCGTTTCGATCGACTCTAGACGAGAAAGTTGGTCACCCTGTGGTTCCTTTGGAGTCGCATGGCATTTACACAGAGGGAAATATGGCTAATATTTCCCCTATTATCGCGATAAACATTTCTCATACTCTCGGAAAAGTCAAAAATGTATACATCGATGTTGATTGTTCCCTTGAGGAAATCTGTATTTACACTGATTTATTCAAAGAGTTTCGGGATGTGTTTTCCTAGTCATACGAGGAGATGCTAGGTATTGATCCTAGTTTTGTAGAACAAGAGATTAATACTTACCCACATGTTAAGCATGTTCTACAGCGCCTTCGTGTTGTTAATACTAGGAAGGCAGCCACCATTAAGGTAGAGGTA
Source organism: Larix kaempferi (assembly GCA_027924585.1). Lineage (NCBI taxonomy): Eukaryota > Viridiplantae > Streptophyta > Pinopsida > Pinales > Pinaceae > Larix > Larix kaempferi. The sequence continues at coordinate 4,558,570 of BSBM01000241.1, read as the reverse complement.
GAGAAATTGCTTAAGGCTGGTTTCATCTACCCGATTCCCCTTACCGAATGGGTATCCAACCCCATTCCTATGGATAAGAAGCAGGGAACCATCCGTGTGTGCACTGAATTTTGTGATCTAAATAAAGCATTTCCTAAAGATAAATTTGCCACCCCATTCATAGATAAATCTTGGATGAGTGTGCGGGAAGCGAAGTATTCTCGTTTATGGATGGATTTTTGGGCTATAATCAAATCCAATTCAAACCTAAGGATCAACATAAAACTGCATTTATATGTCCTTGGGGTACTTTCGCATACCAAAAAATGCCTTTCGGCCTTAAAAACGTAAGAGCTACGTTTCAGCACGCCATGACCTATGCTTTTCATGATCTTAAGCGTATAGTGGATGCTTTCCTGGATGATCTTACTGCTGTTGGCTATAACTGACCCATAGGTTTTCTATAAGACCCAGGTTCTTTGCAGTTTCCCTTTGACCAACAAAACCCCTTCACACCGGCCCTTTCAGCAACAAACTGCGAGCAGGTTGAGGTCTCACCCGAGGTGTATCTATGGGGTACTGCGGAATCAGGTTTCCACAGTAAGTGACGACTTGCTTGGATAGACGTACTGCGCAGCACGGGCTAGGGAAGATGTGCTGCGAGACCAGACTGTGCAGTGCACAACGGGATATGCACTGCGGGCAAATATTGTGAGGCGGTGGGCAACACTGCAGTATGTGCTTCCAAATCCTTCTATCGCAAGGCTTCTACTAAAACTGTGAACTATGCATTTCTACTTTATACTCGAACTACCTTGAACATGCTTAAGGCTCTGAATTGAGTATCACTCATCCACTCATTCAACTACTCAGCCAATTATCCATCTACTATTCGTTCATTGACTTGGTATGATTACGATTTGAGCATATTCTATTGATACAATCTAATTGTTATGCATTTGTTCTATTGCGCATAAGGAAGTACTTAAGTGATCTCCTAACACTTAAGCAACTAACTGATTCACTGTTCTCAAACACAAGCTAAATGTTCACCATTCATCTATTCATGCAGAACTTAACATATCATCTCCATACTTCTTATGATGGCAAATGCATACAACAGTTCTCTCATAACAACATGCAAGGAAACATCTAGACATTCATTTATAGAAAACGCAGATAAGCAATCATCCATAAAACACAAACGCACAACACAATATTTAACGTGGTTCACTCCCTCGGATGGGAAGCTACGTCCACAAGAACGGTTGGTAATATATATCTTTAAAGGGGATGGGGACAACTGTTCTTAGTCTGCGCACTCAGCTACAAACTCTCCTTCCTCTCAGATAAGTCTCTGCGCACATAGCTGCAGAGCCTTTACAATCTTCTTAACTCAAAAGAGATTTTACAATACAACCACTCAACTTATTCAACAACACTGAGAGAACCTCAAAAACCAGAAAACTAGAACCCCATCCCATACGAAATTGTCTTCTTAAATACACCATGTCCGAAGGTCATGTCTTTACAATGCCGAAGACCTAAACCCAAAACCCTTAGGGTTTAAAAAACTATGTTGGTTTCCCTAAACCAACTTGCTGGCATCTGGTAGAGTCTGCTTCATCGTGGCGGTTCTCCACGTCTTCATTCTGTCGCTATCGGCCTTCCTGTCGCATGCATGCCAACAGGTCACTTTCACTGAACCGTTCATCTCTAATGGTCTCACCCACTAGGCATGCCAAGCCATCGCTTTCCTTGAGCTGTCCTTTTCTTAACAAACTCGTGTATTGGCCACCTTCTTGAATTGCTCGTGCCCACCGCAACACACTCCTGGAGCATCTTTCCAAAATTGGACCACTACTGGTCCATCCGGTACCTGTACCTGATCCTCATCCAACACTCTGCTTTGCTGGCTCCACGTGGCCTGACTGCTTCGCAGCACTGCTTCCTCGCAGCGCTGATCTTCGCAGTACTGCCAAAATTCGGATGCTGTGCACAACTTCGCAGCATGGTCAAAACTTGGATGCTACGCACAACTTCGCAGCACCCTCAACACTTAGACAAAATTTTATCTTTTTCTGAGCTGCGCTAAGCTCAGATTTTCCTGCTTATCAAAAGTGTTACCAAAACTTTGCCCCAACTTGGGCCCAACATGCCCTTAACACTTACATGTGCCTCGTCCCCGAGCCACTTCCTGCTTCGGCCGTCTCGCTCTGCTCCACGACCAGTGGATCTAATTTGGCCGCGAACTCATTATAGGTGCCGAACAACTGTTCCACTACTTCTCTAGTATCTTGTTCAATTTGTTTTACTGTCTCAAGCAGTGCTGTGTTTATCTCTTCTCCAATTTTTCCTTGTACCTGCTCCTGGTTGTGGCACAGTTCCTTCAACTTGTCTTCTATCTGCTGCAACACTGCTGTGGCATCCTCCAGGAGTTGTTGTGACTAATTATCCATCTCAGTCTCTTTTTCTCTTAATGCCTGGACTTCCTTCTTCAAGCCTGATATCTCCTTATACCTCGGTAACCTATCTCTGGGTGGCAGAGCCTTGACCTCTGCATCCAATTGTTCCAGCACGATCTGCTTTTCTTTTACCGCGGTCTTCACCTGCAGTAGCCCTTGATCCTCTTCAAGGGAAATGAATGCCTTTGAAACCTTCTCCAAGAGATATTGTCACTTAGCCATCTCACTTGTTATGCTCTACACAGCGGCACTCACTGCTTTCTCTCTTAACTGCTGCTCAATTAATGGCGTTTGCATATTCAGTTTTTCCTTCAAGGTGGCAAGATCGGCCTCATAGAGGATGTCCTTATCCTACATCTCCATCTTCAAAGATCTCACCTTTTCTCTGATCCTCAAGACTGTGTCCACAGGATCATCCTGGAGTTCTAGATCTTCAATATCTTGCGCAACAATAGATATGGTAGTCTCCAATTGTTGTCAGTGGTCCTGTTCATCACGTAGTTGCATTTCTACGTGCGACCGAGAGTCCTCGAGCTTCCTGTTTGCTGCATGCAGCTCTGCTTGTGACATTATGGACTCTACTGTTCGTTCATGCATCTCCTCCACTATCTACATGTGCAAAAAGTGTAATCCTAGCAAAGGGATTTTGGCCAAGTCGAGCTCTACCCGCTCAACACCCTTTGTGTCCAGGACGATCTGTTCTGTCATTGATAATGAAATAGCCAATGGGTCCAAATGGACAACCCTGGTCTTAGAAGGAAATGTTATTGCTAGTTGCAGCGGTGTTTGTTGCGAGGTTCCTACCGACCTTCCTTTAGCTCCTGCTTCGCGTGGCAAGGTTAGGCTCTTTTGGACATCGTCCATTTTCTTCATAAGACCTTGCAGTGCGACCCTAGTCTTTTGTAGGTCATCCTGGATGACCTTGTCCTTCTTATCTTTTTCTGTCATTAGCTCCCCCATCTGCTCTAAGACCTTTTCTGCAATTATGTCGAAGTCTTCTTCATTCAACATTGTCTCAGATTGACTCTTTATTGCTTTCATTTTCTTCCGCGCCTTTGGCTTCTGCGGGGTTTCAGGTTCTTTCCTCTTTCCTTTTTCTTCAACAATAGGGCATGATAGCAGGATGGGTTCATCTTCTTCTGAGTCAGTTTCCACATCCATGACTTCAACATGGAATTCGGTCGGCCAGTACTTCATGAGGATGTCAATGTCCTCCTCGTACATATGGTAGTTACCTGCGTACCATTCTGGTTTCTTCATCTTTGCTTTGGGTGAAATAAAGATACATCGCATGCCCGCCATAAAATCAATAATGCGAAAGTACTTCGACGTTACCTGCTTTGTAATGCATGACGTACGGGTGATTGCCTGGCACAGCTGGGTGTAATACTGATAGAATACTTCAGCTGTCGCATGCTGCCGCTCTGCGTTCAGATTTGCCCAAATATTGGCATAGCAAAATCCTCCAGGATCATTGGTTTCTATGATTACACCGACATATTTTTCTGGTTCCTTCCATCCTGGGAATGCAATGAGGATAATCAGCCACGTGAAGTGGAATTGACCTCTATTCTCCTGAGTATCATTGAATTCATCCAGGAACTCATTTATAAGGTACTGACACCAATTGAATTGGGTCCCTTCATCCGCTGCAGCACTGAGTAGTATTACGCCCACAGGAACCTCTAGAGGCCTGGTTGTTCTTATAATTTTTCCTACGAGCAACTGAGTGACAAATATTGTCGCTCTATCTTCAATTTATTCTATGGGAAACCCTCTTTTTCCCTTCACCAATGCATGGCTCTGCTTCATTTTCGCGACAGCTTCTTTTTCCTTACCCTTCCCTTGGAAGAACTGCTTGGTATCCTTGTCACGCTTACTTAATCATGTTATGCAGTGGATTAAATCAATATTCAAATCCACATTTCAATCCATCCATAGGTATCCCTGGTGAATTCACGCCATCAGAGTGTGAACCACTACATTAAGTTCTGGTGAACGATCAAAATGAGGTAGTCGGAGCAGGTTCAGCAATCCGGACTCCACTACTGGCGTCAACTAGCTTTCGACAACTAAGTTAAATATGCCTTCGCATCTTTCTTCCAGCACATGTACTGGTCAGGCTAGAACTGCGGGTACTTGGGATCATGGGTTTCTTTCTTCTGAACGCCTAGGAGGTCATAGTCTTCCCATTTACAGTATGGGATCTTTCCTAGTAGGTTCTTGGAAACCTCTACATGCCTTGAAATGGGCGACAAGGGGATTTCATAATGGGCACTCTTGACCAGGTTAAAAATAGGGGCATCTAGTGCCCGAGGTGATATGTACTCCGGTGTCAACTTCAGGGGTTCCTTCTGAAAGATTGGCGATCTCTGCGTCGTCTGGCCTGTCTTTGGATTCTTGCTTTGTGGTCCAGCTGTGGCTTTCCCTTTGTCCTGCATGGCTAGATTATGTCGAGGTGACCTTCTAGACGCTTGACCGAGTTTGAGTACAACCTTCTTGGCAGGGGTTTTCATTAACTCTGCAATCCCCCCATGCTAAAAGACTCGTATTGCTTCTTGAAGTGTAAGCTCTTGTTCTCTGTCTGGTGATTTGGACATTCACTGGCGAGAGTAGGCAACTGTTCAGAAGTATGGCTAAGGATTGCTAACACAGTATGGAATGCATGAAAATTCTAAGTGTTTGGTAATGCCCGCGAGTCCTTATGCGGCATTATTTATAGGCGCAGTTGAGTCCTCCCTACACCTTCCAACGGCTAGATGGGAATTTAATGTAGTGTTTGTTGGCGAATTTGAGCGAATCCTTCAGTCCCTTCCGTCGTGAGTGTGTTCAGAACAGTTATCTTTTCGTTAAATGCTCAAGCGGTTCATTACAATGGTCATATAACGGCTATTTTTCTCAAAAAGTAGTGTAACGGCTATTTTTCTGAGTCTTGCATCGAGCTGCGCGGTAAGCCATCTGCGATCCTGCGCAGTTACTTCGCAGTGCCAAAAAATTTCAAGCTACGCGGTTTCAATTTTTTTTTTCCCTTGCACAGCTTCAGCAGTGTTGCGCAGTGCATACATCGTCCTTCTTATCATACCTTGTTCCTCTTATCATACATGTACAGACTCCTTTACATTTCTAGTGTCCAATTTCAACTATACTTGACACTTAGAAATCTCTTCCTCTGCTTGTTATTCAGGATTCTGCGAAGCAGGACTATCATGATACAACTTTAGTCTGCTTCCATTTATCAAAGTTGGTAGGGTATCGCCAGCTAAATTGGCTAACTGGACTGCACCAGTGTTAGTAACATGTATCACAGTATATGGGCCAAGCCAATGCATCTTAAATTTACCAGGAAACTTCATGAATTTGCTATCATACAAGAGGACTAGGTCACCTACCTGAAAGCACTTGTTCTTTATATGGCGATCATGCCAAGCTTTCTCACGGTCTTTCTGAACTTGCTGGTGGAAGCCGGCAATGAAGCGATCTTCCTCCAACCCAACAAGGTGTAGCAACCTTTCTTCTAATGTTGCGCGGTCTGCCATCCCTGTGAACGCAGCGATCCTTAAACTAGGGACAATATAATCCATTGGAATTATAGCTTCCTACCCATAAGCCAACTGAAATGTTGTATGTCTTGTCAATTTCTTGCATGTAGTCCTGTATGCCCATAACACAGAGGAGACGCATAGATCCGAATCATCTCTATTTACATTGTAGACCTTAGTGAGTGCGTTCTCCAGTATTTTATTGAAAGCCTCAATAGTGTCATTTGCCTGTGGATGATATGGAGTACTGTGCTGATGAAGAATGTGGAATTCCTCTGTAAGTGCCTCAATGGTCTTGTCCAAAAAGTGAGTACCTTGGTCGCTCATCAAAATCTTCGGACAGCCAAATCTTGACAATATTTCTTCAAAAATGAACTACGCTGTAGTCCTTTACTGGCTTTGCTTCTGCCCATCTGGTGAGGTAATCGGTAGCAGTAATAATATACCTCACACCAGTTCTTTTTCTTGGTGGGTTTATAGGACCCACAAAATCAATTGCCCATTTTTCAAATGGTTGCAAGGTCAACAGTGGGTTCAATGGCATCTCATCTCTTCGCGAAGGTTTCCCTGTCCTCTAACAGACATCACAGTTCCTGCAGTGTTCTTTGGAATCTTTGTGGATCGTGGAACACCATAGCCCTGCGCGCAATATCTTCTGCGCGGTAACCCTTCCTGCATAGTGACCTCCCACGATCCCTGAATGCGTGTTTGCTAGAATAAACAGTTTCTCATGATCTAGTACGCATCTGCGTAGGACTTCATCCATCCCGAGTTTGTATAACTGACCTGCAATTATAGTGAAGTCTGCAGCACGCACCACTAGCTGCTTCTTCTGCTGGATAGATAATTCTTGCGGTGCCAACCCTGTTGTCATAAAATTAATGATATCCTTATAATAATCATCGGCAACCTGTATAGCGAATAGTTGTGCATCAGGAAAACTATCTTCAATGTTCGTCGACTCTTCTCCTAACTCAATCCTTAACAGATGATCAGGTCCCAAGTTCAGTCTACCTGGCTTAACAATAATCTCAAAGTCATATTCCTGAAACAACAGTAGCCATCTGCATATGCATCCCCCTAACGCTGGCTTATTAACCAAGTATTTCTATGCAGAATGGTCAGTGAACATAAGGAAGTGCGCACCAAGCAAGTAATGTCTGAATTTATGTAGGCCATATACCATCGCAAGGCCTTCCCTCTTGGTAGTAGTATAGTTATTTTATGTTGTTGAGAGCTTTCTGCTTGAAAATGCAATGGGATGATCAATACCTCCTTCTCTTGGCTGAGCTAATACAATTCCCAAGGCAATGCATGATGCGTCAACATGAACGTGGAATGGCTTTTCCCTGTCTGGGAAGACTAGGATCGGTGGAGTAACCATCTTTTCTTTAAGTGTGTCAAAACCCTGTTCACATTCCGTGTTCCAAATGAACGGTGCGTCTTTCTTTAGTAGCTTTTCCATTGTTGCGGTTATCTGCGCGTAACCCTTTATAAATTTCTTGTAGTATCTAGTATGGCCTAAGGTAGAGCACAACATCTTAACGGAAGTTGGTGTAGGCAAATTCACAATAATGGCAATCTTCGCAAGGTCCACCATCAATCCCTGCTTACAGACAATGTGTCCGAGTAGAATTCCATAGGGAACACAGAAGATGCACTTCTTCATATTCAATGAGATCTGATGCTGTCTACACTTCTCAAGCATCATTCTAAGATTCACGCAATGGTTCTTCAATAGACCAAACACAATCCAATCATCAAAATAGGCTTCGAGAAACTTATGCATAAACTCTTTGAATGGTGCGATGACCACTCTAGAAAATATGGCAGGTGCATTCTTTAGGCCAAAAGGCATTACTGTGTACTGGAACGACCCCCATTCTGTAGCAAAAGTCATCTTATGCCTTTCTGCGGGATCAATCCTTATATGATGATACCCCAAAAAACCATAAGTAAAAGAAGAGGCCTCATTCCCTCCAACATTATCAAGCACTTCGTCTGTGAAAGGAGTAGGGAATGGGTCGTGCATGGAAGCATCATTTAGTTTTCTGAGATCCACACAAATCCTGATCTCACCATTCACTTTCTTATCTTGAACGACCATAGGACTATTCCACTCTGATTCCTCGATAGGTTCAATGATTCTTGCTTCAAGTATCTTATCCAGCTCTGCGCGTACTCTTTATTTGTAGCGCGGATTTAGTCTGTACAGTCTTTGCTTCACAGGATTTGCGCCTGGCTTCAAAGGTATTTTCATGACCCCTAGGTCTCCCAAAATGCCTTTCATTTCTGTGAATTTAGTTGGAAACAGTTCCTAATATTCATGCAAGGTGTCTGTGATATCTGCAACAGTTTGATCGTCCAAATAGTCTCCTATTGCTGTGAACTTCGGTTATTTGCTTGTGCCTATATTCACCTTCTGTGTCTTTACTAGCCCACTCATATCTGGGATTTCTAACGGAGGTCCTTCTATGGCGCGCGCACCCTCTGATTCTTGTATGGCTATGTTGCGCGGGTCGTCCTCATCATCTTCATTTCTATTATCGATGTCTTTAGCTAGGTTGTAACACTCGATGGGGTGTTCTTCGTGTTCCTTCCATTCTGATTGTAGGTGCGCAGGAACGTGATCTGCCCCGAAAAATTCCTCCAACGTCATATTTTTGTGAGGACAGTATTCCCTGAATATGCGTTCCTTAATTATCTGCAATGCCTCATGGATCAATGGGTTCTCATCATTAAAGCTAAAGTCCCTCTAGAAGTTCACAATCAGCATGTCCCAATCAGTGGTTTCTTTGCGTAACTCCAGGTCTAGGTACCATTTCTTTGGAGTGTCATCATCCAGCGTATGTACAAATAGATGCACCCATTCTATGTGTGGCCTTTCCTCCCATGCCTGTGAATAGACTTCAATGTGTTGACTAGGATCTGTCTGTCCATTAAAATTTTCAAAAGGTAAGGTGACCCTTCCAGCAAATCGGATCTGCATCTTAACCTTACATTGATCCCAAGTGGTCAACGTCTGCTTATGTGCATTCCACCATCTTGCGGGTGTGTCGCGCAGTGCTATATCCAATTCTAGTAATATGTGCTCATATGTAATGGTTGCAGTATATTCCTAGATGAAATTGTAAACATTAGCAGAACCTTCATATGTCGAAATAGGACTTACCTCCTTCCCGATCCAGCGCAGTGATTTCATAATCTGCGCGCACCTTCTTGCTAATACTTTATGCATCCGGCTTTGCCAATTTTCCAATCCTGCCTCCGAATCATAGATACAGGAGCTGTCACATCTCCAGCTAAGTGTACCATCTGCAGTAGGATTAATGTAATCTTCCCGGTTCGCTGTGAGCTGGTATAATTGGTCCAAATCTTGAGCCTTGGATTCCTCCTAAATCAGCTCGCTGTATCTATCACCAACTGCAGGATCCAACGGTACGATGACCCTAAGATGATTTCCTTTAAATATCATCTTCTTTGTCTTTAGTTTTATGATAGCCAAGTTATCAATAGCCCAGTCAATTCCTAGCAGCGCAGGAAAAGGCTGACTATCATCCACAATCTCGATAACTTCAAAGTTTGCATGACATTGGACTCCATCGATGTCGACTACTACATCTGCTAACCGGCCAAAAGTTATGACTTTCTCTTGGTTAGCCATTCTCAACTGGATAGGTGACCATAGCAACTTTGGTCGACTCATCTGCTGCCATGTCTGCTTAGTCAAGATATTTACTTCGGATCCCAGATCGAGGATGACTTCATCCATTTCAAAATCTCCTATCTACGCGGTAAGCCTCATTTCTCGGCCTGTTCTTTTATGCTTCCTTATGTGATGTAGGGCGCTAACAGAAATTTCTATTCCCATCTATGGTTCATATTGGTTTATGAGCTTCTGTAGCTCTACTATGGAATTTTCACTTTTTAATAACTTCATGCAACTTCGCAGGAACTGCGCAATGGAAGTGCTAACATCTGTTGCGGTACTTGTTTTATCATAAGTTGTTGGCATGTCTTCAACATGTGGTGCTTCACTGCGCAATGGGATCCGCTGTGATTTTGTTTCCAGTTCTCTGAAGGTATCCCACACGTCAATAAAGACTTCCTTGTTCTTTCATAGGTCGAGAGCAGGTATTTTTCCCGGAGCTTTCCTTATCCATACTGTCTCAAGAGGGATCTACTTTGTGTGAGCCTCCCCTGACATGGAAGCTTCTACTCTCCTATCGCGGCCTGTCTCAGTGCCACTGCGCGTGACCACATTAATGCTTGGGTCTACTGGTCTACTCTCCACTGCGATCCACTGCAATAACTGACCCAGAGGATTTCTATAAGACCCATGTTCTTCATGGTTTCCCTTTGACCAACAAAACCCCTTCACACTGGCCCTTTCGGAAACAACCTGCGAGCAGGTTGAGGTCTCACCCGAAGTGTATCTATGGGGTACTACAAAATCAGGTTTCCACAGTAAGTGACAAGTTGCTTGGACGGACGTACTGCGCAGCACGGGCTAGGGAAGATGCGTTGCGAGACCAGACTGTGCGGTGCGCAACGGGATATTCACTACGGGCAAATACTGTGAGGTGGCGGGCAACAATGCGGTCTATGCTTCCAAATCCTTCTATCGCGGGGATTCTACTGAAACTGTGAACTATGCAGTTCTACTTTATACTCGAACTACCTTGAACATGCTTAAGGCTCTGAATTGAGTATCACTCATCCACTCATTCAACTACTCAGCTGATTATCCATCTACTATTCATTCATCCACTTGGTATGATTACGATCTGAGCATATTTTATTGATACAATCTAATTTTTATGCATTTGTTCTATTATGCATAAGGAAGTACTTAAGTGATCTCCTAACACTTAAGCAACTCATTGATTCACTGTTCTCAAACACAAGCTAAATGTTCACCATTCATCTATTCATGCAGAACTTAACATATCATCTCCATACTTCTTCTGATGGAAAATGCATACAACAGTTCTCTCATAACAACATGCAAGGAAACATCTAGACATTCATTTACAGAAAACACAGATAAGCAATCATCCATAAAACACAAATGCACAATGCAATATTTAACGTGGTTCACTCCCCCGGATGGGAAGCTATGTCCACAAGAACAGTTGGTAATATATATCTTTAAAGGGGATGGGGACAACCGTTCTTAGTCTGCGCACTCAGCTGCAGATTCTCCTTCCTCTCAGATAGGTCTCTGCGCACATAGCTGCAGAGCCTTTACAATCTTCTCAACTCAAAAGAGATTTTACAATACAACCACTCAACTTATTCAACAACACTAAGAGAACCTCAGAACCCAGAAAACCAGAACCCCATCCCATACAAAATTGTCTTCTTAAATAGACCATGCCCGAAGGTCATGTCTTTACAATGTCGAAGACCTAAACCCAAAACCCTTAGGGTTTACAAAACTGTGTCGGTTTCCCTAAACTGGCTCACTGGCATCTGGTAGCGTCTGCTTCATCGTGGCGGTTCTCCATGTCTTCATTTTATCGCTATCGGCCTTCCTGTCGCACGCATGCCAACAGGTCACTTTCACTGAACCGTTCATCTCTAACGGTCTCTCCCACTAGGCATGCCAAGCCATCGCTTTCCCTGAGCTGTCCTTTTCTTAACAAACTCGTGTATTGGTCGGCTTCCTGAATTGCTCGTGCCCACCACTCTACACTCCTGGAGCATCTTTCCAAAATTGGACCACTACTGGTCCATCCGGTACTTGTACCCGATCCTCGTCTAGCACTCCGCTTTGATGGCTCCACGTGGCCTGACTGCTTCGCAGCACTGCTGGTCTTCGCGGCACTACCAAAATTTGGATGCTGCGCACAACTTCGCAGCATGGTCAAAACTTGGATGCTGCGCACAACTTCGCAGCACCCTCAACACTTAGACAAAATTTTATCTTTTTCTAAGCTGCACTCAGCTCAGTTTTTCCTGCTTATCAAAAGTGTTACCAAAACTTTGCCCCAACTTGGGCCCAACATCTGCTCACTCTCGTAGTAGAGTGGATCACCCAGGTCACCTCCGTCTTATTTTCGAAAGATGTCGTCGTTTGAATCTGAACAAGTGCATCTTCTACGTCAATACTGGTCGCCTTCTAGGGTTTATATTCTTGAAGCAGGGTATTAGATTTGATTCGTTGAAGTTTGAGGAAATACTTCGGTTTCCTCCCCCATGTACTTTGGTTCAACTTCAGAGCCTCCAAGGGAAGGCCAACGTCATTTCATTGCAAACTACGCCATCCTTACTAAGGGTTTCATGCGGCTATTGAAGAAAGACACCCATTTTATCTGGGATGAGTGAGCCCATCAGTCTTTCGACGCTCTTAAGAAATCATTGGTATCGGCCCCTCTTCTTAGTCGACCCGACTATGCGAGAAATTTTTTGCTTTATGTGGTCGCATCTCAAGAGATGATTGGTATGGTCTTGGTTCAAGAAACGATATGCTTCAAGAGCATGTTATCTATTATCTCAGTTAAAACCTAGTAGATGTTGAACTAAGGTATTCTCACGTAGAGAAACTAGCCCTTGTGACTATTCATGCAGTCCATAGATTACGACACTACATCTTGCTTAGGAAAACCACGGTTGTAGCACATGTCAATCCATTTTCAGTTCATGCTTACATGATGTTTGAATGGGGGGAAGTATAATAAATGGATTATCATCCTTTAGGAATTCGATCTCGATTTTGCCTCGGCGAAGTCTATGAAGTCTTTGGTTTTCGTAGAGCCGATGTCATATTTTCCTAGACTTGATGAGGAAGTGGTCCATGAGGACTCATTCTTTGATGATCATTTATTCCTTATCTCGTCGCCAGACCCTTAGTATGGAGACATCATTGTATATCTCCATACTTTGAAGTTCCCTTCGCACCTTTTGCGAGATGAGCGACGGCGTGTGATACATCATGCCAAATATTATGTCATTGTCGGTGAGACTTTGTATCGCCATGTAAAGGACTCTCTCCAGCGTTGTTTCTTGAATCATGAAGAGTCGTAGTTAGTTCTGAATGACTTTCATAGTGGGGCATGTGGTGGTCACTTATCCGGGCTTGCTACAGCTCAGCGTATCTTGGGAGCGGGTTATTTTTGGCCTATGATCTTTAAAGATTGTGTTAACACTGTTAAGAGATGCCACCCTTGTCAAGTGCTTTCTTGGAATGTATGTTCGCATCCTTCCCCTCTCTATCCGGTCGTCACCATCGGTCCATTCACCAAGTGGGGGGTTGATTTCATGGATTGCAACCCAGCTTCGGCTGGGGGGAATCATCATATCATAGTGGCTGTTGATTAATTTACCAAATGGGTTGAGGCCATGCCGACTGTTAAAGCCGATGGTGAAACAGCATCCCACTTCGTGTTCAATCATATCATAGTTCGGTTTAGTATCCCGAGAGAGATTGTCACTAACCATGGTAGTCACTTTCAAAATAAGATGATGGTTGAATTATCGCTTAAGCTTGGGTTTAGACAGGATCACTCATCTTCGTATTATCCCCAAGATAATGGCCAGATGGAGGTAGTCAATAAGTCCCTTAAGGCCATTCTCCAAAAGACCATCCAACAAAGCAAGAATAATTGTCATATCATGTTGCATCCTGCTTTGTGTGCTTATAGAACCGCAGTGAATACTTCCATCGGTTTCTCACATTTCCAGTTAGTTCATGGTGTGGAGTCCATCTTACCAGTTGAATGCGAGATCCCTTCTTTGAAGCTATCCATAGAACTCATGCCTGATACTTCAGATGTAAAGCAATGCTTAGTCCACCTCGAGCAGCTTGACGAGCAGAGTCGGGATGTCGTTGTGGCAATAGATGCCAATAAATGTCGTTTCAAGGCCTAGCATGATAGTTATGTCTGTCCCCAGCAGTATGCTGAAGGTGACTTGGTTCTTCTTTATGACCAAGCTAATGAACCCCTGGGGGAAGGAAAGCTTAACCTGATGTGGCATCGTCCTTACATTGTGAGGCGTTTCCTTGAGAAAGGAGCCTATGTGTTAGAATATTATGAGGGGGACATCCTGAAGGAGCCTAGAAATGGGCTCTATCTCAAATGGTATTATGCTTGAGCTTCTAGCTTGAGTTGATACTTTGTATACTATTGTATAGTTTTTGTACATAGTTTAGCTTTCCCTTTGGTTTTTACTATTTTTGCAACCTTTTTGACTAATATATCGTTGTGAGGTATCTTTTTTAGCAGTTTTTTGCATCAAGAGTGGATTTTGAACCTTTTCGCGCCTTCAGCAGGTATTTTCTACACACGTCATATAGGTTAGGATGTCATTACGCCTGCATTATTACATCGACCTTATGACCATATTCATAAACCTTAGGTGCAACCTCACTTTTCAACTGACGCGGAACCTTCATGCTGCTTTAGAAGTGTCGTGATTTGGCGGTAGGGCATGTCCGATCATGGGTGCCCTAGTTAGATCCCTTTTATGTCTTATGGCACCCATGCAGTTGTTCCTCCTTAGGATTTGTATTCCTTTGTAGTCCCACCATGACATTGCGATGAAGACTCATACTCTACTTTATCTTTATTCTGGCTATATCCCATAAGGAATCCCCGTTTATGTCGAGTTGTGAATGCATTGCATTATCCTGCTTGCCTTTGAGCCTTGTGCCAGCTCCCTCTTTCTCAGTTATTAGCCATTTTCCTCAGCACTTTTCCTTTCGAGCCAACAAGACCCTTAATTTATCTTTCGCATCTTGATGACCCTTACCTTGAGGGAACAACCCCCCGAGTGTCCATATCCTGCACACACTTCTTTGCATTGAGCATAGGTATGTTCCATTGTACGGAACTAGTTTTCTTGCTTGTGACACTTGTTCCCTCACTATTGTATCATAAGCAATTTTATTCTTTTTCAAGCTTCATAATATGAAAAAGACAAAAAAATCATATAAATAAAAAATTCGGACAAGAAAATTTTACTACCTTCTAGTGGCAGCTGTCGTGTCACCTTTGAACAGAGCATTCATGTCTACTCCATGTCTCATGGGTAGGGATATTAGTATGAATTTAGGAAGTTGTACTCGTTTCTCATATCTTACTCCACCACCTGGTTAAGAATCCAGTCATTATGGATCCTTTGTTGATGCCTCATGCGTCACAAAGTATTGTCAGTATATAATGTTGATTCTATGTTGTCTGAGTCTATCCATCCACTCATGCTATTGTTCAAAGGAAATCTATAAACCAGAGTCGGCCACTCCTCAGATCTCTTGACTATTGCATGTCATCCATCCCTTATGAGTCCAGTTCGATCACATATGATGTTCCACCCTACACCTTGGGCCTACTTTCATCACTAGTAGGTGACCTTGAACTTAGCAAGTGACATATCACCATTGGTCCTTAACTAAGTGGTTTCCCTTGTGTTCGATGGAAAGACATCTATTCACACATTGGGATTCGTGTTGTGCCTTGGTTTCCATTAGACCCTGTTGGTGGTTTCCTCGCTCCTGATAGTATTCTTCATCATTGGCTGCTATTCAGGAGGTCTCTCCCATGCACTACTTGCATCTTGTACACGCATAAGAGACGCACCCAATTTTTTGTTCGTTCATCCTATTCGTCTGAGTTCTTCCAAATATTTCAGCTTAGCTGCTACCTCATGCTGGTTGATGAGGGATCCATTAATGCCTTCCTTCCAGGGAATCTCATTCCATCGAATCCAACTCATTTATTATGGAATCGAGATTTAGATTCCTTTGAGTACCTTGAGACTTGCAGTCATCAGTGGTAGGTTCTCTCGCCATTGACAGTTGGGAATTCATTAATGTCCCCTAATCGGTGGATTCGTTAAGTGTTCGACCTCAACACCTTTATTCACACTTGGTGAATGTACTCAGTTCCTTGGTACCAATTTTCATCATTGGTGGGTTATCTCGCAGCTGTTAACGGTATACCTCAATGACTAGTAATCAGACGATGTCACATAAGGTTTGACATCAGTACCTTTATTCACTTGATGGGGTATGCACCATAGATGGTTTTTGTAGAAAACCTCAAACTTTAATAACATTCAGTTTATGCTACGTGTGATCATGATTGTACCGATGAGATATTGTTCTCATACATCAGCAGTTTGTACCATCAATCTGCATCATATGTTTCCTCTTCAGCAGGAGACCATATCTTACTGTATATGGGTCATGGCTATGACCATTCATGACATGTATTCACTATATATTGCCTATTCATGGCCATTGTATCATATTTCTATGTATTGTACCAATATGTACACAGAGATATCATTATATTATGACGAGTGAGCTACTCCTTCCATTTGTGTCTCCATCACCCCACCTCTGAGATTTGTAATGTATTTCCGCCATCGTAGTACCTTCTCTGACCTCACACATTAGGGGGCATCTGTTACACCGTATTTTGCCACCGTGTGAGCATTATCACTCCTTGGCCTCCCTTACCCACTTGTAAACTGAAAACCATATTTTTGGTTCTCCTTGAACCCATTTTTCCCTATTTTTCCTCCTATACGCAATCTGCTTCAGTACAATTTGCGTACATGCTTGTTTCATTACTACAGCCAGCGTACATCGAATTTTGGTAAATGAGAGTAAAATCTCTATTTTTCACTCCAAAAAGCAGCCATTGTGATCTTTGGCCTTCCATGTATCTTGAAATGACTCGATCTGACATTTCACTTGCCTTTGGAGGGTTATATATTGAACTATTGTGATGCATGGAGGGAGGGGAAAGAGAAGAGCATCGAAACTTTACCGAAATTTTTCCTTGATTGTTATTGCTTGAGTCTACATCCATTGATCCTAGTTGTTGTGAACCATTTATATTCACCTCCCAAACTCCTTCATATATTGTGAAGGATTTGTTCTTTTACATGTGAGTTTTCCATTGTATGGGGAATTGAAGTGGTGGAGGGACCTAGTTCTTGGTTCATATGAGTTTCCGACATGAGGTTGTATCTTGTACTTCTTGTTTATGTTAATAGAAATACTCATTTTCTCGTCCATTTATATTGTGAATGATCATTTATTATCATTGGATACATTTGCTTATATATATCATGGATTATGTTATTATATATGCTGACCTATTTTATATATCACATGCACTTGTTTGTGTTTATTGTTGAGGCTAAGCTGTAGGTTCAAGTGTTGTGACTCGAAAGCTCAAAGGAATTCTTCATCAGATGTCTGGTTGAGGTAGGTCCTTTATTTTTTTCATCACCATTTACATTTATATAGCATATGTTGGGGAGTGAGTTGATTTCTTGAGTCCATCTGTCTTTTGTGGTCTACCCCAAGCCATAGGAATTTTTTCTTCGTAACACTCCCCTTTCTATTCAGCATCACATTTCTTAGATTATTGGCTTCTCTAGGAGCGCCTTCCATCCAAATACCTTGGCATCCCTCTCATTGACAATGCACTCTAGAATACCTCATGGGAAGACATATTAACCTCCTTGGGTAAAATACTCTCTCTGTAGACCTTCCGGACACTAAAATTTCCCAATCACATCACTTTTCTCAAATATGTCATGCAGGATATCCCCCTATACCTTTTTTCCACTCTAGTTTATCCTAAGGAAATATTGAAAACAATTCACAATCTTTAGTGAAAATTCTTGTGGAGTGGAATAGGGAAGAGTTAAAAAAGGGCTCTTGTTAAATGGGAGGATCTTTTCCAAACCAAAATTTGAGGAGGTCTTGATCTCAGAGACCCAAAAATCATGAACTAGATTCTAAGTGAAAAGGTTTGGTGGTCGTGGCTCAAAAGGAAAAATGATCTTTGGGAAAAAATATGGAGAATGAAATACTCCCCCGATGTTTATGTCGAGTTGTGAATGCATTGCATTATCCTGCTTGCCTTTGAGCCTTGTGCCAGCTCCCTCTTTCTCAGTTATTAGCCATTTTCCTCAGCACTTTTCCTTTCGAGCCAACCAGAGCCTTAATTTATCTTTCGCATCTTGATGACCCTTACCTTGAGGGAACAACCCCCCGAGTGTCCATATCCTGCACACACTTCTTTGCATTGAGCATAGGTATGTTCCATTGCACGGAACTAGTTTTCTTGCTTGTGACACTTGTTCCCTCACTATTGTATCATAAGCAATTTTATTCTTTTTCAAGCTTCATAATATGAAAAAGACAAAAAAATCATATAAATAAAAAATTCGGACAAGAAAATTTTACTACCTTCTAGTGGCAGTTGTCGTGTCACCTTTGAACAGAGCATTCATGTCTGCTCCATGTCTCATGGGTAGGGATATTAGTATGAATTTAGGAAGTTGTACTCATTTCTCATATCTTACTCCACCACCTGGTTAAGAATCCAGTCATTATGGATCCTTTGTTGATGCCTCATGCGTCACAAAGTATTGTCAGTATATAATGTTGATTCTATGTTGTCTGAGTCTATCCATCCACTCATGCTCTTGTTCAAAGTAAATCTATAAACCAGAGTCGGCCACTCCTCAGATCTCTTGACTATTGCATGTCATCCATCCCTTATGAGTCCAGTTCGATCACATATGATGTTCCACCCTACACCTTGGGCCTACCTTCATCACTGGTAGGTGACCTTGAACTTAGCAAGTGACATATCACCATTGGTCCTTAACTAAGTGGTTTCCCTTGTGTTCGATGGAAAGACATCTATTCACACATTGGGATTCGTGTTGTGCCTTGGTTTCCATTAGACCCTGTTGGTGGTTTCCTCGCTCCTGATAGTATTCTTCATCATTGGCTGCTATTCAGGAGGTCTCTCCCATGCACTACTTGCATCTTGTACACGCATAAGAGACGCACCCAATTTTTTGTTCGTTCATCCTATTCGTCTGAGTTCTTCCAAATATTTCAGCTTAGCTGCTACCTCATGCTGGTTGATGAGGGATCCATTAATGCCTTCCTTCCAGCGAATCTCATTCCATCGAATCCAACTCATTTATTATGGAATCGAGATTTAGATTCCTTTGAGTACCTTGAGACTTGCAGTCATCAGTGGTAGGTTCTCTCGCCATTGACAGTTGGGAATTCATTAATGTCCCCTAATCGGTGGATTCGTTAAGTGTTCGACCTCAACAACTTTATTCACACTTGGTGAATGTACTCAGGTCCTTGGTACCAATTTTCATCATTGGTGGGTTATCTCGCATCTGTTAACGGTATACCTCAATGACTAGTAATCAGACGATGTCACATAAGGTTTGACATCAGTACCTTTATTCACTTGATGGGGTATGCACCATAGATGGTTTTTGTAGAAAACCTAAAACTTTAATATGTTGATGTATATGTAACTTCGGAATGTATTTCACATATATGTATATTGTATTCCTATAGAGATGTTATTGTTCCTCTATACGGAAGTGTCGTCATTTATATTGTAAGTGTCGTAACTTATACTTGATGGGTTATTAGACCACCTTGTTTGGGGTCGGCCCTGTATAAGTCATGTGGGTCAAAGGGTTATTAGACCACCCTATTGGGGGTCGGCCATGTGGGTCGAAGGGTTATTAGACCACCCTATTGGGGGTCGGCCCAGTCAGCATTATATTATGTGGTTAAGTTCGAGCCTACATGAGTTAGGTAAAAAGGCAAGTCAAGTCAAGTATAAATAGAGTGCGGGAGGCACTATATTTGCTCACTCACTTCTCACACATGCTCTCAAGGAGGAGAGGCGCACTTATGGAGGAGGAGGATTGCTGCTAGGTTATGGCTATCTCTATTGGTTGGTTGTATCATTGCTCTATCTATCTCTGAGGAAGTTATTGGGGTTTTTCACCTTTATGGTTTTCCCCAAGTAAATCTTTGTGTCTCTTGTGTGCTTGCATTATTGTCTCCATGATTGATATGCTGTAGATATGCTGTACATGTTGTTCTCTCAGTTAAGATCCTAGATCATATTGAAGTAAATTCTGAAAATTTAACATGGTATCAGAGCTAGCCTGAAAGAAGGCATGATATGGCATGTATGACACTTGTTGCATTTACGATGCTAGGGCTCGATATAGCAAAAACCAGTCATCGTAGCACTTTCGCTATAAATCCGTTTTGGCGAAGTTTTCGGATCTGAAATTGTTACAGGCCGAAGCTAAGATCTCCAGGTATCTTTTGTCCAAAGGAAAACCTCTAATTCATTGTACTTTGTGATTTATGATCTGTTCAATATAGGGTTTCTGCCTCTTCCAGATTTGAGTCAAAATCAGGTGACCTTGGGAAAAAGGTCATATCTTGGGCTAGGAAGCTCCAAATGAAATTTCGTAAAAAGTGACAGGTAGTACACAGTCTGTGCTATCTCAGAAAACGTTTTCAGAGGCCGAAGTTGAACCCGTGACACGTGGCACTCCGTACAAGTTCGCTCTACTGTTTTATCCCATAAACAGGTCACGTTGCGACACTTGGCATAACTCTCTCTCAGAAAATCCAATTGAGGTCAGACCTGTCAGGATGGAAAGATAACAGGCCGAGCTATCTCAGGAAAATTTTTCAGAGGCCGAAGTTCAAATAGTGACACGTGGCACGCCGTACAAGTTCGCACTCCTGTATTATCCCAAAACAGGTCACGTTGCGACATTTGCCATAACTCTCTCTCAGAGAATCCAATTGAGGTCAGACCTGTCAGGATGGAAAGGTAACAGGTCAGGCTATCTCAGGAAACTTTTTTCAGACCCTGTGGATCAAAATTTTCGGAGTTACACCAGAAACAATCAGGTACATATTTCTGTCAAAACAGAATTATGTTTTGATACCTTCATTCATGGCTTCCGGAATTTAGGGCTTTGGAGAAAGTTGGAATTTTTGTAATCGGAGACCACGGCTGGATGCTACTCATCAAAATAGAAATTTAGAGACCAAGATCATAATTTTTGGTTGGGCAGAAGGCCGGGTTTGATTAGACCCTAGTTCGGGACTTTGATCAGAAAAGTGGAAAATTAGGGCTTCTGTAAAAATGAGAATTTTTGAAATCTGTGACCACGGCTGGAAGCTCCTCAGAAAAATAGAAGCTTAGAGCTTTGGATCAAAAGTTTTGGTTGGGCAGAAGAGTGGGCTTCATCAAACCCCAGTTCAGGGTCACGTCCAGTGAATCCGGAAGTTTCAAAGGCAAAATTGAGGAGTGAAACTTTGCAGTTTTCAAATTCTGAATATACCAGTTTGATCAGTTCATCAAGGCGCATATTCCTATCCTGTCAGAAGTTTGAAATTCAAAGTTTGAATTTTTGGGGTTTCTCTGACAAACCCATATTCAGCTCAAGGTTCAGTTCTTGCAAATCAAGTTGATTGGGTTAATCCTAAGAAGAAGATGGATTGATCACCTGCATAAGTGAAGAAGCTCCTGTCTCAGAGGGAGATGAGGCTAAGGCCTTACATAAGAAGATTACAAGCGATCTCGACAGGTATGACTCATCGAGGTATGATTTGAGATTTGTTCATGATTAATTTTATGGTATGTTTGTCTTCATGTTACTACGGTCTTGATTTTAGACTTGTCATATCACCTTAATAAAACTATCAATGCACGATATAAAATATTCATTGATTAGGATATTGACACTTATGATTGTACTAATGCATTATGGTGTTGTATGAGGTTTATGTTGTCTACTAACATGAAAGGTACACCAAGAAAGACAAATCATGTTCTGGTCCAAGAACATATGGTCATGATAACATGAGGACAAAGAGTCATCCATTGTCATGGATCTCATCGAAGATCCATTTACGAGGTATGTATAACTTGGTTTTGTAATGGTTAACATATGAGACATGCAGGTTACTAGCACAAGTCATTGAAGAAGAACAAGAAGACATCATGTGAGTATGTTAGACATAAATAACTAGCATGCTAATCCAGGTATGTTTTTCCTATATCAAGATAGAATCCTACCTTGTGTTAGGATCTTATACTGTTGTTGATAATGATTATTCATGAAGTCATAGGTTTTAATAATCATGATTGTATGCATATTATGCTTCTTACCATAATTGATGATATGACTAACCAGAAGAATCATGATGGTATAGGTTTGAATAATAACAGGTTTTATGCACATTATATCTCTTATCTTGATTGATGATTCAACTAACCTGAAGAGTCATAGGTTTGAGTAATTACAGGTTTAGACATGTTATGTTTCTTATAATTTGACTAACCATAAGAATACTACATAAACCTTGAATGCTAATGCTTATTATTTCTGTTTGAAATGATCATGACTATACACGCTTGAGATTATTGTGTTTTAATAGTATACTAATGAATGTATGATTTTATATAAGTTCACAAGGATAACACAACCATGATACTAATAAGCATGCATAGGGACCAAGGATGAATATGAGTTCAAGGACAGGTAATCCAGGAAGCAAAGATCAAGAGGGAGTACACTCTAGTGGTTTATGCAAGGATGCAGATATTCAGAGGGAGTTGACCATCTCTCTACATTCCACAACAGAAAGTTGTAGAAGAAGCTACTACAGATTAGGACTCCAGCAGCTCCTGCAAGAAAGCGAAGACTCAGAGCGAGTCCACCCAACGAACAAACAAAGATAAGTATTTTAATTATCATGTCTTGCATATATGTTTGTTTAAATAAAATCATTTTTGTATATGCATCATGTTGGATGCTTGGACCATGTATCTGTATATGTATCAGGTGGATACATTGTATGATCAGGTGGATCATGTATGGTGATATGTATCATGTATTTGTATTTGTATCAGGTGGATACATTGATGATCAGGAGGATCATGTATGATGATATGTATCAGGTAGATACTTGGTATGCATCAGGTAGATGCATTGATGATCAGGAGGATCATGTATGATGATATGTATCATGTATTTGTATCAGGTGGATACATTGTATGATCAGGAGGATCATGTATGATGATATGTATCAGGTAGATACTTGGTATGCATCAGGTAGATGCATTGATGATCAGGATGATCATAGATGACGAGCTTCAGGATGTTGCTCCAGATGACATGCAGCAGGATGTTGCAGTGATGATCAGGATGATCATAGATGACGAGCTTCAGGATGTTGCTCCAGATGACATGCAGCAGGACGTTGCAGTGATGATGATCACGATGATCATGGATACATCAGGATGATGTATGGTGAGTATCAGGTTGATACTCTGTGGCCGTGGATCAGGTTGTGCAGATGAGCATGTAATTCGGTGCCCTGGGAGATTTGCAGATGGTCTTTCGAGGTTTTGCCTATGGCATGTAATTCGGTGCCCTGGGACATCTGGCAAATGCTCTTTCGAGGTTTTGCTCTGGGAGGACATGTAATTCGGTGCCCTGGGAGATCTGTAGATAGTCTTTCGAGGTTTTGCCTATGGCATGTAATTCGGTTCCCTGGGATATCTGGCAGATGCTCTTTCGAGGTTTTGTCCTATGGCATGTAATTCGGTTCCCTGGGAGATCTGCAGATAGTCTTTCGAGGTTTTGCCTATGGCATGTAATTCGGTTCCCTGGGATATCTGGCAGATGCTCTTGCGAGGTTTTGCCATGACCACATGTAATTCGGTGCCCTGGGAGATCTGCAGATAGTCTTTCGAGGTTTTGCCTATGGCATGTAATTCGGTTCCCTGGGATATCTGGCAGATGCTCTTGCGAGGTTTTGTGGTGAGGTCACATGTAATTCGGTGCCCTGGGAGATCCTATAGGTAGAGCTGTGTGCTCGTAACAGCCTGGGATGCTCTTTCGAGGTTTTGTGACGCACGTAAAAGTCCTGAGGATTCCACAGTATGGCCAGTGATGATGAAGACCTGCAGGTGGTGGGCCTACATCCAGTATGAAAAAGGACTGGCTCTGTAGAACTTCCTATGACGAGTAGATTCAGAGAATGATTGAGATAGCAGCAGCAGTGACGATGATGATGACTCGATGACGATTATCCAATGACGATGATCCAGAGAAGATGACTTGTGCTAGAAGAACTGTGCTGAGAAATACCTTCCTAGTTAAGAGGGAGTGTTGATGTATATGTAACTTCGGAATGTATTTCACATATATGTATATTGTATTCCTATAGAGATGTTATTGTTCCTCTATACGGAAGTGTCGTCATTTATATTGTAAGTGTCGTAACTTATACTTGATGGGTTATTAGACCACCTTGTTTGGGGTCGGCCCTGTATAAGTCATGTGGGTCAAAGGGTTATTAGACCACCCTATTGGGGGTCGGCCATGTGGGTCGAAGGGTTATTAGACCACCCTATTGGGGGTCGGCCCAGTCAGCATTATATTATGTGGTTAAGTTCGAGCCTACATGAGTTAGGTAAAAAGGCAAGTCAAGTCAAGTATAAATAGAGTGCGGGAGGCACTATATTTGCTCACTCACTTCTCACACATGCTCTCAAGGAGGAGAGGCGCACTTATGGAGGAGGAGGATTGCTGCTAGGTTATGGCTATCTCTATTGGTTGGTTGTATCATTGCTCTATCTATCTCTGAGGAAGTTATTGGGGTTTTTCACCTTTATGGTTTTCCCCAAGTAAATCTTTGTGTCTCTTGTGTGCTTGCATTATTGTCTCCATGATTGATATGCTGTAGATATGCTGTACATGTTGTTCTCTCAGTTAAGATCCTAGATCATATTGAAGTAAATTCTGAAAATTTAACATAATAACATTCAGTATATGCTACGTGTGATCATGATTGTACCGATGAGATATTGTTCTCATACATCAGCAGTTTGTACCATCAATCTGCATCATATGTTTCCTCTTCAGCAGGAGACCATATCTTACTGTATATGGGTCATGGCTATGACCATTCATGACAAGTATTCACTATATATTGCCTATTCATGGCCATTGTATCATATTTCTATGTATTGTACCAATATGTACATAGAGATATCATTATATTATGACGAGTGAGCTACTCCTTCCATTTGTGTCTCCATCACCCCACTTCTGATATTTGTAATGTATTTCGGCCATCGTAGTACCTTCTCTGACCTCACACATTAGGGGGCATCTGTTACACCGTATTTTGCCACCGTGTGAGCATTATCACTCCTTGGCCTCCCTTACCCACTTGAAAACTGAAAACCATATTTTTGGTTCTCCTTGAACCCATTTTTCCCTATTTTTCCTCCTATACGCAATCTGCTTCAGTACAACTTGCGTACATGCTTGTTTCATTACTACAGCCAGCGTACATCGAATTTTGGTAAATGAGAGTAAAATCTCTATTTTTCACTCCAAAAAGTAGCCATTGTGATCTTTGGCCCTCCATGTATCTTGAAATGACTCGATCTGACATTTCACTTACCTTTGGAGGGTTATATATTGAACTATTGTGATGCATGGAGGGAGGGGAAAGAGAAGAGCATCGAAACTTTACCGAAATTTTTCCTTAATTGTTATTGCTTGAGTCTACATCCATTGATCCTAGCTATTGTGAACCATTTATATTCACCTCCCAAACTCCTTCATATATTGTGAAGGATTTGTTCTTTTACATGTGAGTTTTCCATTGTATGGGGAATTGAAGTGGTGGAGGGACCTAGTTCTTGGTTCATATGAGTTTCCGACATGAGGTTGTATCTTGTACTTCTTGTTTATGTTAATAGAAATACTCATTTTCTCGTCCATTTATATTGTGAATGATCATTTATTATCATTGGGTACATTTGCTTATATATATCATGGATTATGTTATTATATATGCTGACCTATTTTATATATCACATGCACTTGTTTGTGTTTATTGTTGAGGCTAAGCTGTAGGTTCAAGTGTTGTGACTCGAAAGCTCAAAGGAATTCTTCATCAGATGTCTGGTTGAGGTAGGTCCTTTATTTTTTTCATCACCATTTACATTTATATAGCATATGTTGGGGAGTGAGTTGATTTCTTGAGTCCATCTGTCTTTTGTGGTCTACCCCAAGCCATAGGAATTTTTTCTTCGTAACACTCCCCTTTCTATTCAGCATCACATTTCTTAGATTATTGGCTTCTCTAGGAGCGCCTTCCATCCAAATACCTTGGCATCCCTCTCATTGACAATGCACTCTAGAATACCTCATGGGAAGACATATTAACCTCCTTGGGTAAAATACTCTCTGTGTAGACCTTCCGGACCCTGAAATTTCCCAATCACATCACTTTTCTCAAATATGTCATGCAGGATATCCCCCTATACCTTTTTTCCACTCTAGTTTATCCTAAGGAAATATTGAAAACGATTCACAATCTTTAGTGAAAATTCTTGTGGAGTGGAATAGGGAAGAGTTAAAAAAGGGCTCTTGTTAAATGGGAGGATCTTTTCCAAACCAAAATTTGAGGAGGTCTTGATCTCAGAGACCCAAAAATCATGAACTAGATTCTAAGTGAAAAGGTTTGGTGGTCGTGGCTCAAAAGGAAAAATGATCTATGGGAAAAAATATGGAGAATGAAATACTCCCCCGATGTTTATGTCAAGTTGTGAATGCATTGCATTATCCTGCTTGCCTTTGAGCCTTGTGCCAGCTCCCTCTTTCTCAGTTATTAGCCATTTTCCCCAGCACTTTTCCTTTCGAGCCAACCAGAGCCTTAATTTATCTTTCGCATCTTGATGACCCTTACCTTGAGGGAACAACCCCCCGAGTGTCCATATCCTGCACACACTTCTTTGCATTGAGCATAGGTATGTTCCATTGCACGGAACTAGTTTTCTTGCTTGTGACACTTGTTCCCTCACTATTGTATCATAAGCAATTTTATTCTTTTTCAAGCTTCATAATATGAAAAAGACAAAAAAATCATATAAATAAAAAATTCGGACAAGAAAATTTTACTACCTTCTAGTGGCAGTTGTCGTGTCACCTTTGAACAGAGCATTCATGTCTGCTCCATGTCTCATGGGTAGGGATATTAGTATGAATTTAGGAAGTTGTACTCGTTTCTCATATCTTACTCCACCACCTGGTTAAGAATCCAGTCATTATGGATCCTTTGTTGATGCCTCATGCGTCACAAAGTATTTTCAGTATATAATGTTGATTCTATGTTGTCT
This sequence comes from Larix kaempferi, assembly GCA_027924585.1. Classification (NCBI taxonomy): domain Eukaryota; kingdom Viridiplantae; phylum Streptophyta; class Pinopsida; order Pinales; family Pinaceae; genus Larix; species Larix kaempferi. Next base: position 4,531,555 of record BSBM01000241.1, on the reverse strand, counting down.
GAGTCTATCCATACACTCATGCTCTTGTTCAAAGGAAATCTATAAACCAGAGTCGGCCACTCCTCAAGTCTCTTGACTATTGCATGTCATCCATCCCTTATGAGTCCAGTTCGATCACATATGATGTTCCACCCTACACCTTGGGCCTACTTTCATCACTGGTAGGTGACCTTGAACTTAGCAAGTGACATATCACCATTGGTCCTTAACTAAGTGGTTTCCCTTGTGTTCGATGGAAAGACATCTATTCACACATTGGGATTCGTGTTGTGCCTTGTTTTCCATTAGACCCTGTTGGTGGTTTCCTCGCTCCTGATAGTATTCTTCATCATTGGCTGCTATTCATGAGATCTCTCCCATGCACTACTTGCATCTTGTACACACATAAGAGACGCACCCAATTTTTTGTTCGTTCATCCTATTCGTCTGAGTTCTTCCAAATATTTCAGCTTAGCTGCTACCTCATGTTGGTTGATGAGGGATCCATTAATGCCTTCCTTCCAGCGAATCTCATTCCATCGAATCCAACTCATTTATTATGGAATCGAGATTTAGATTCCTTTTAGTACCTTGAGACTTGCAGTCATCAGTGGTAGGTTCTCTCGCCATTGACAGTTGGTAATTCATTAATGTCCCCTAATCGGTGGATTCGTTAAGTGTTCGACCTCAACACCTTTATTCACACTTGGTGAATGTACTCAGTTCCTTGGTACCAATTTTCATCATTGGTGGGTTATCTCGCATCTGTTAACGGTATACCTCAATGACTAGTAATCAGACGATGTCACATAAGGTTTGACATCAGTACCTTTATTCACTTGATGGGGTATGCACCATAGATGGTTTTTGTAGAAAACCTCAAACTTTAATAACATTCAGTATATGCTACGTGTGATCATGATTGTACCGATGAGATATTGTTCTCATACATCAGCAGTTTGTACCATCAATCTGAATCATATGTTTCCTCTTCAGCAGGAGACCATATCTTACTGTATATGGGTCATGGCGATGACCATTCATGACATGTATTCACTATATATTTCCTATTCATGGCCATTGTATCATATTTCTATGTATTGTACCAATATGTACACAGAGATATCATTATATTATGACGAGTGAGCTACTCCTTCCATTTGTGTCTCCATCACCCCACTTCTGAGATTTGTAATGTATTTTGGCCATTGTAGTACCTTCTCTGACCTCACACATTAGGGGGCATCTGTTACACCGTATTTTGCCACCGTGTGAGCATTATCACTCCTTGGCCTCCCTTACCCACTTGTAAACTGAAAACCATATTTTTGGTTCTCCTTGAACCCATTTTTCCCTATTTTTCCTCCTATACGCAATCTGCTTCAGTACAACTTGCGTACATGCTTGTTTCATTACTACAGCCAGCGTACATCGAATTTTGGTAAATGAGAGTAAAATCTCTATTTTTCACTCCAAAAAGCGGACATTGTGATCTTTGGCCTTCCATGTATCTTTAAATGACTCGATCTGACATTTCACTTGCCTTTGGAGGGTTATATATTGAACTATTGTGATGCATGGAGGGAGGGGAAAGAGAAGAGCATCGAAACTTTACTGAAATTTTTCCTTGATTGTTATTACTTGAGTCTACATCCATTGATCCTAGTTGTTCTGAACCATTTATATTCACCTCCCAAACTCCTTCATATATTGTGAAGGATTTTTTCTTTTACATGTGAGTTTTCATTTGTATGGGGAATTGAAGTGGTGGAGGGACCTAGTTCTTGGTTCATATGAGTTTCCGACATGAGGTTGTATCTTGTACTTCTTGTTTATGTTAATAGAAATACTCATTTTCTCGTCCATTTATATTGTGAATGATCATTTATTATCATTGGGTACATTTGCTTATATATATCATGGATTATGTTATTATATATGCTGACCTATTTTATATATCACATGCACTTGTTTGTGTTTATTGTTGAGGCTAAGCTGTAGGTTCAAGTGTTGTGACTCGAAACCTCAAAGGAATTCTTCATCAGATGTCTGGTTGAGGTAGGTCCTTTATTTTTTTCATCACCATTTGCATTTATATAGCATATGTTGGGGAGTGAGTTGATTTCTTGAGTCCATCTGTCTTTCGTGGTCTACCCCAAGCCATAGGAATTTTTTCTTCGTAACACTCCCCTTTCTATTCAGCATCACATTTCTTAGATTATTGGCTTCTCTAGGAGCGCCTTCCATCCAAATACCTTGGCATCCCTCTCATTGACAATGCACTCTAGAATACCTCATGGGAAGACATATTAACCTACTTGGGTAAAATACTCTCTCTGTAGACCTTCTGAACCCTGAAATTTCCCAATCACATCACTTTTCTCAAATATGTCATGCAGGATATCCCCCTATACCTTTTTTCCACTCTAGTTTATCCTAAGGAAATATTGAAAACGATTCACAATCTTTAGTGAAAATTCTTGTGGAGTGGAATAAGGAAGAGTTAAAAAAGGGCTCTTGTTAAATGGGAGGATCTTTTCCAAACCAAAATTTGAGGAGGTCTTGATCTCAGAGACCCAAAAATCATGAACTAGATTCTAAGTGAAAAGGTTTGGTGGTCGTGGCTCAAAAGGAAAAATGATCTATGGGAAAAAATATGGAGAACGAAATACTCCCCCGATGTTTATGTCGAGTTGTGAATGCATTGCATTATCCTGCTTGCCTTTGAGCCTTGTGCCAGCTCCCTCTTTCTCAGTTATTAGCCATTTTCCTCAGCACTTTTCCTTTCGAGCCAACCAGAGCCTTAATTTATCTTTCGCATCTTGATGACCCTTACCTTGAGGGAACAACCCCCCGAGTGTCCATATCCTGCACACACTTCTTTGCATTGAGCATAGGTATGTTCCATTGCACGGAACTAGTTTTCTTGCTTGTGACACTTGTTCCCTCACTATTGTATCATAAGCAATTTTATTCTTTTTCAAGCTTCATAATATGAAAAAGACAAAAAAATCATATAAATAAAAAATTCGGACAAGAAAATTTTACTACCTTCTAGTGGCAGCTGTCGTGTCACCTTTGAACAGAGCATTCATGTCTGCTCCATGTCTCATGGGTAGGGATATTAGTATGAATTTAGGAAGTTGTACTCGTTTCTCATATCTTACTCCACCACCTGGTTAAGAATCCAGTCATTATGGATCCTTTGTTGATGCCTCATGCGTCACAAATTATTGTCAGTATATAATGTTGATTCTATGTTGTCTGAGTCTATCCATCCACTCATGCTCTTGTTCAAAGGAAATCTATAAACCAGATTCGGCCACTCCTCAGATCTCTTGACTATTGCATGTCATCCATCCCTTATGAGTCCAGTTCGATCACATATGATGTTCCACCCTACACCTTGGGCCTACTTTCATCACTGGTAGGTGACCTTGAACTTAGCAAGTGACATATCACCATTGGTCCTTAACTAAGTGGTTTCCCTTGTGTTCGATGGAAAGATATCTATTCACACATTGGGATTCGTGTTGTGCCTTGGTTTCCATTAGACCCTGTTGGTGGTTTCCTCGCTCCTGATAGTATTCTTCATCATTGGCTGCTATTCAGGAGGTCTCTCCCATGCACTACTTGCATCTTGTACACGCATAAGAGACGCACCCAATTTTTTGTTCGTTCATCCTATTCGTCTGAGTTCTTCCAAATATTTCAGCTTAGCTGCTACCTCATGCTGGTTGATGAGGGATCCATTAATGCCTTCCTTCCAGCGAATCTCATTCCATTGAATCCAACTCATTTATTATGGAATCGAGATTTAGATTCCTTTGAGTACCTTGAGACTTGCAGTCATCAGTGGTAGGTTCTCTCGCCATTGACAGTTGGTAATTCATTAATGTCCCCTAATCGGTGGATTCGTTAAGTGTTCGACCTCAACACCTTTATTCACACTTGGTGAATGTACTCAGTTCCTTGGTACCAATTTTCATCATTGGTGGGTTATCTCGCATCTGTTAACGGTATACCTCAATGACTAGTAATCAGACGATGTCACATAAGGTTTGACATCAGTACCTTTATTCACTTGATGGGGTATGCACCATAGATGGTTTTTGTAGAAAACCTCAAACTTTAATAACATTCAGTATATGCTACGTGTGATCATGATTGTATCGATGAGATATTGTTCTCATACATCAACAGTTTGTACCATCAATCTGCATCATATGTTTCCTCTTCAGCAGGAGACCATATCTTACTGTATATGGGTCATGGCTATGACCATTCATGACATGTATTCACTATATATTGCCTATTCATGGCCATTGTATCATATTTCTATGTATTGTACCAATATGTACACAGAGATATCATTATATTATGACGAGTGAGCTACTCCTTCCATTTGTGTCTCCATCACCCCACTTCTGAGATTTGTAATGTATTTCGGCCATCGTAGTACCTTCTCTGACCTCACACATTAGGGGGCATCTGTTACACCGTATTTTGCCACCGTGTGAGCATTATCACTCCTTGGCCTCCCTTACCCACTTGTAAACTGAAAACCATATTTTTGGTTCTCCTTGAACCCATTTTTCCCTATTTTTCCTCCTATACGCAATCTGCTTCAGTACAACTTGCGTACATGCTTGTTTCATTACTACAGCCAGCGTACATCGAATTTTGGTAAATGAGAGTAAAATCTCTATTTTTCACTCCAAAAAGCAGCCATTGTGATCTTTGGCCTTCCATGTATCTTGAAATGACTCGATCTGACATTTCACTTGCCTTTGGAGGGTTATATATTGAACTATTGTGATGCATGGAGGGAGGGGAAAGAGAAGAGCATCGAAACTTTACCGAAATTTTTCCTTGATTGTTATTGCTTGAGTCTACATCCATTGATCCTAGTTGTTGTGAACCATTTATATTCACCTCCCAAACTCCTTCATATATTGTGAAGGATTTGTTCTTTTACATGTGAGTTTTCCATTGTATGGGGAATTGAAGTGGTGGAGGGACCCAGTTCTTGGTTCATATGAGTTTCCGACATGAGGTTGTATCTTGTACTTCTTGTTTATGTTAATAGAAATACTCATTTTCTCGTCCATTTATATTGTGAATGGTCATTTATTATCATTGGGTACATTTGCTTATATATATCATGGATTATGTTATTATATATGCTGACCTATTTTATATATCACATGCACTTGTTTGTGTTTATTGTTGAGGCTAAGCTGTAGGTTCAAGTGTTGTGACTCGAAAGCTCAAAGGAATTCTTCATCAGATGTCTGGTTGAGGTAGGTCCTTTATTTTTTTCATCACCATTTACATTTATATAGCATATGTTGGGGAGTGAGTTGATTTCTTGAGTCCATCTGTCTTTTGTGGTCTACCCCAAGCCATAGGAATTTTTTCTTCGTAACACTCCCCTTTCTATTCAGCATCACATTTCTTAGATTATTGGCTTCTCTAGGAGCGCCTTCCATCCAAATACCTTGGCATCCCTCTCATTGACAATGCACTCTAGAATACCTCATGGGAAGACATATTAACCTCCTTGGGTAAAATACTCTCTCTGTAGACCTTCCGGACCCTGAAATTTCCCAATCACATCACTTTTCTCAAATATATCATGCAGGATATCCCCCTATACCTTTTTTCCACTCTAGTTTATCCTAAGGAAATATTGAAAACGATTCACAATCTTTAGTGAAAATTCTTGTGGAGTGGAATAGGGAAGAGTTAAAAAAGGGCTCTTGTTAAATGGGAGGATCTTTTCCAAACCAAAATTTGAGGAGGTCTTGATCTCAGAGACCCAAAAATCATGAACTAGATTCTAAGTGAAAAGGTTTGGTGGTCGTGGCTCAAAAGCAAAAATGATCTATGGGAAAAAATATGGAGAACGAAATACTTCCCCGATGTTGAAGATATAAATATAGTTTAAAGGGAGGAACCTCAACAGGGATCTATAATTTGTAATGCAACATGGAAACACTGTAGCTTGAGTAGAGAACATTACTTATGGGAGATAAAAGAGGGAAATTCCTCTCGATTCTGGGTAGACTCATGACAACAGATCCCCCCTCTGCAATAAAAAGGGACGCTACAACATATCATGCAAAACATTGAAAATACACTAGACCACATTGTCTTGTTATACTGGCAGCAGTTCCCACAGGGGGATGGCTAGAGATAATGGAAAAAAACAAATGATGAGTTGGGTGTCCCAGCTCACATAGATATCTAGCCCTAACTTGTGGAATTTAGAAGAATATGGATCAAAATCAAGCATGGCCCAGACATAATTAGATGGTAACACTCTCCATTAGGAAAATTCACAATCAAAGAGGCTTACACACTGAAAATTGGATCCCATCTCCTGAACAAAGATATGCTATGGGAAAGAGTTTGGCAGTATGCATACTAGCCCAAAATATTTTCCTTTCTCTGGCTTGTTGTTCATGGGAGAATACTCACCTGGAACAACCTACAATGTCGAGGCTTCATTGGACCCTCAATGTCCCATCTCTGCTCCAAAGACTCAGAAATTATCAACCATCTCTTAGACAACTACTCCTTCAGCTCTCAACTATGGGACCAAGCAGTGACCATCATGAGACAATCAAACAAGCAACAAAATAATGCTACAGGTACCTTAAAATATTGGTGCACTAAGGTTTACAAGAATCTTATCCTAAACAATATTTAGCAATTACATACGGGTTTTATTATGTGGGAAGTGTGGAAGGAAGAAATAGAATAATTTTTAGATACACACAAATCTCTTGGAAAGGGGTATGGAAAATAATATGCACTCACATATCAAAAATAGTCTCCCTCTCTCACTGGTTTGAGGCAGAATTTAATGGAAATCCAGGGGAAGTTGTGATTCTGAAATCGTGGTTTATCCGTCCTCCAAAGTGACTCATCAACGTGCATCCCTTCACTCTCTCTACAATTAGTGCAACCTCATGGAGGGTGCCAACTTCGGGATTTTTAAAACTAAATTTTGACAGGACCTCTAAAGGGAACCCAGGAAATGATATTTATGGGGGGATCTTTTGAAATTTAGACTACAAGATCTAGTTCACCTACTCAGGAAGCTTGGGAATAGAAATGAATAATGCTACAGAACTCTGGGCAATTCTCCACATAATCAAGCTGGCGATTAAGCATAACTTCCTCCAACTTTTTATTGAGGGTGACTCCAAATTGGTAATTGATATGCTCATTGATATTCAGAACGCCCTCTAATCTCTCTTATATCCAGTAACTTGAACACCTCCTTGACCCAGTTGTAGACATGATTCAACCCCCACTCGTGATCGTTCCATCCCATGTTAAACAATATGCCAACAAGGTGTAAAACCATCTAGCAAAATCTAGGGTGGATCTTGGAGAATACCGCATCAGTCAATTGTGGCCTATGGATTGTCCCACCTCACTCTCTCTCGCTTTTCAATATTAGGCTATGTAGGATTGGGCTCTCCCGGATGGGGTGATAGAATGAAAAGAGGAGGAGCATTATGATTATGTGATGGAAGAGTAAATGGTGATGGTGATTGTGGTGGAGAGACATTTAAGTTGCCCCCTTCCTGAGAGCCAGAAGTACCAAGTCATCCTCAACAATTACTATGCAACAATGGAGGATAGAGGGGGGAATTAGTGGTTGATGGACCACCTGACTTCGACAAGGGCTATTAAATGAGCATGCAAACTGCATGTATCAAACCTTAGGTGAGATATTTGTTGTTATAGGTGCCAACCTTCAGCTTCAAATCTTGTGTAAGCGTGGCAGAGATAGTGTGACCATGGTCAAGAAACGACTTCGGGATTCAATCCAATGGGGTCGCTCTCGTCATGTCCAGAGTAGATAGATAGGTAGTGCAAATCTTTCCTTACATTTGTCCTCCATGAAAAAATATATACTCTCCATTCATAATGACATTCATAGCCGAAACAATGACACATAGGAAAGGAAACATCGTCGATCTTGATCATAGAGTTTAGGTGATTATATATTGGTGTGCAAACGTCACAGAGATATTCAACCTTCCCTCTCTGCTCATCATGGTCGTCATGGATCTTGAGGGTTCCCATTCTCCTTCAGTTGCTTCTATAGTGGAAATGCAAGCTCGAACGGTGATGGACCCTACAAACAATGCACATACTCTCAAAGAGGAGGAAGTAAGACCAGAGACAATCCCATTCGTAATGATAGCCATGTCAACCGGACCTCCCTCCTAGACCATATGCAAAACATGAGTGGTGAAAGCACCTCGAATTTTTGGGGTTTGACTTGGTTTCGACCTCTTGGTTTCTACCAATAGTTTATGTTTACAGTTTGTTAGTTTATATTTTTCAATTCATAGACATGGAGGATTTACAGTTTGTTAGTTTATCTTTGTCAATTCATAGACATGGGGGATTTACAGTTTGTTATCCCAATAGAGGCAGTTAAGAAGATATTTTTAGGGGATTTTAACAGTCTTTTATGGTCTCAAGGCCTGAGAAATTTCTCTATTTTGGAGGTTCAATGTCATCTCTCATTGTATGCATATGTAAATTTTATGAACATATAATGTAATAACTAAATACCAAAACAAAAAGACAATGAAATAGGAGGTGATTGAGGGTTTCACCATCATTTTTAAAAAGGGTGCATATATTTGTCCCTTGCCAAGTTATTTCATAGTGATAAACTAAGAAATAATATTGTTTTAAGGGTTGATTTTATTTTACAAATAGGTTTCCATTTCCACCTTTGTTCTCCTTCTACCTATTTACAAACATGGCCTAGTAACCTACCTAATAAGTGTATCTTCCCAAATAATTGTTTGTAATGTACCCAAACCACAGTCTAGGCACACTAACTCCCAAAACTAACTACTTGGACACACAGAGGATGGATTTGACACACCACTGAACTAGTTTGTATTCCAAACACCTCCAAACCTTCTCAAAATAGCCAGGAAGATTTGGTTTTGACACAGACACATTTGAATGACTCAATACAAGTGGAATCAAGGTTCTTACTTCGGTAATTGCACATTCAAGCGTGCATAATACCTAGGTAGACTCCTTTGGCTAAACCAAAGGCTTCAAGGCAAAGGCCCCGAGAATTGTGTGGTAACTCCACTTCTTTTGGTGCGGTAATGGAAGTAACTAAACAACTGATAGACCGTTTTAAAGGTCCCCAACCCAATATGGAAGCTATTAGTCCCGATAGACAAAGTTTTTCTGATTAGGAAGCAATTAGGAGTAAGGTTCGAGACTTGGATAAGGGGACGAGACAATTTCCAAACCAATTCTAATGGCATTAAGGGATTCCTAATTTATGATCTATGAATGGGGATGGAATCTAATACTTCTGATTCAACTAACCGAACCTTTAGATCATATTTTAGAAGCATAGAAAATAGTCAATTTCATTAAAACAAAAACGATTGTCAAATTTCTCTTCATTAACGCAAGCATGGGAATAGTGACCTTCAAATATCATCCAAGGGCCACGAATTATGAAATAAAACTTGTAGCATAGATCATATAGATTTAATTTAATAGTAACATACCCCAATCATATTTCTAAGGGAAATTCATCAGTTGATTAATGCAAAAATCTCAGAATGTCCAACTTTCTCTAAGATTACATGCATAGAAGTAAGAGTAGCATGATTATGAGCAAGGAAGCAATTATTTACTATTGGATAAGAGAATAGGACTGGAATACATCATGTTACATCATATTGAATTCATATGAGCAGCTGTTATAGATCATAGGGGGCGCAATTCCTCAATTCACCCTCTTCACTGGCCAAAACACACCACACTCAAGACACTGCTGCTACTGGGATCTACACATCAACCTAAAATTTGAACACGCCATATGGTAGCTCAGATTAGACCTGCAAATAAAATCTAATTGGATTCCTTAAACTCCATGAAAAGGATTGTATATCCTCTTCCTCAAACTACAACTGAAGGATCTCTCAATCTTTTAGCTGGATCAATGAATGCGAAGGGGCACATCACCTAATGTTGGCAAGGGGAACACCACCCAAGCCTATGAGATGCATAGAGATATCAAGATGAATACTCAAAATGATAAAATATGTGAAAGGGAGTGTTCATGCTCCTTTTATAAACCTTAGGTATTTTTCTCCCTTCTATAGAGACTTCCTTCATTGGAATTCGAATTGGTGATGAGTGGAGGCTTCTTTGGCAAGTTGTGTTAAATATTGTAACTTCTAAGAATATTATATTTGTACTTTATTATTCCGGAGATGTTTCATCCCTCTGAGGAAATTCTATTATGTATCTGGAGATGTTTATTCCTCTGATGGATTGTGGTAACCAAGGTTATTAGACCCACCATGTGGGGGTCGGCCCTGAGTTAATTAATTAGGGTTTATTAGACTTCACTAGGAGAGGTCGGCCCCATAAGGGAATTAGTCAGTCGGGAACTAGTATAAGTAGAGGATATTGCTCCTCACTTATCTCACACTTGCTCAGCTCAGAAAGTAGCGCACTTGTGTTTGAGAGGTCTGCATAGGAGGTAGAGAAGGAGGTCAAGTCTTGGAGCACATCTTGTATTTTGGTTGATCATCTTATTGAGGAAATATTTGTTGGGTGTTCTACCCCATGAGGGTTTCCCAGGGTAAAAGCTTTGTCTATCTTGTGATTATGTTTCTTTCAGTGATCTTGCTAGTCAAATTAGTTTAAACTTAACAAGTTGCTTTTGCATTTGGACCCACTTGCATCATCAATTGCTCCCTCCTTGGTTTAACTTGGACTCTATGGATTTTCCTTAGATTCCTAGGTGCTTTCTTGTTGTTTATATTCCTTTCTTTTCCTTATCTTCAAAATCAGGAAACTTTTGCCTTTCTGCTTTGTGATGTTTTTCCTACTTTTAGCTACTTTTGCAAACTTCATGCTTTTAGGCTGCCTTGCCTACTTTTAGATGATGTTTCCAAATTTCTTGAGTGAGACAACTCACATGGCCTTATCCATACTTCTATGTTCCCTCTTGTCCCACCTAGACCAATTCCAAATCATAAAACAATTATTAGATATATTAAATAAACAAAATTGTGGTCCACCATAATTTTATTTAATTACATAGAGTAACTTTGGTCAAAATTAACTACCTTATTAATTTATTTAATTTTTCCACTAGAACCCATGGGAATTGAATGGGTTAGTGGTGTGACAATGGTCCCCTTAGGTCAGGTAAATTACATTGTTCTTTGAACAAATTATTTCATCCTCATCATTCCTAGCCCTTATTGCTCTCTACTATAGTTTTTTTCAAAAATTGGTTCACTTCTACTTCTTCCTCTCCCTATAAACTCAAATTATTTGCCCTTTTCCAAACTTGATTTCCAAATTAATGAAGACTCTAGGTTTACTACCTTTACCAAATAGTAGATAACATGTAGTCTTATAAATTTACTTAACGACTTAGAAAGCCTATCATTTCCATAATATCCCACAGATATGTCCTTTTCTATTCTCACTCTATCTCATTTAGCCACTCTCCATGCCAATAAATTCCCAATTAGAGGGTAAGATTTTACTAAAAAAATTTAAATACTCAAGGCATATTTTATTGATTTCATTGGATTCCTAATCCATTATACTAATGAAAGAGTATCAATATACTTCAAAAGCATCACTTTCTTCCATAACCTTCCTGATTTAATAGCCTCCTCAAACTCTTTTCTACCAACACTTTCCCAAGAAAGTGAACATTATTCAACCTTCATCCTCCTAATTCATTAGGTTTTTCTAGCTTGCTCCATTTCACGAAAGGAATACCTTCATTCTCCCTTTTTCCATCCATAAGAAACTAAAGAACTTTTTCCTAATTTTTCTAGAATACATTTTGGTGTATATGCTAAAGAATGACAATAGACTATAATCAATTCCAATAATAATTTTACCAAGGTATTCCTTCCTCCTATTTAACAACCATCTATAACACAAATTAAAAACTCTATTTTATATTCCTTCATACAGCCAATTCCAATATTTGGACCTATGGTCATTTGGTTTTAACATAAACCCTAAATACTTGACACAATTGTCGAAAGGAGATACATTGTAAAGGAAGAGTTTTTGTTATCTTTCTTTATGACTCAATCGATATCCCAATTAATAAAATGGTGGATTATGAACATTTACCTCCATCACCATTTCTATGTAGTATAAGTATAATTTTTTTTCCTTCTCAGTGCTAATACCAAAGATTACATCATCTTCCAATAGTAAGTGGGATAGAGATATAGATTTGTCCACTTTTACCCCTTTTAGGGATTATTCCCTCTTAAATTATTTTACAACTCTACTTATACCTTTTTTGACCAAGAAGAAGATGGATTGTGACACGGGTCATCCCTAAATTTGTATCATAGATGGAAAAATTATTTTGTATGCTAATCCATTAATGAATACTACATAAGAAACCAAAGATAAACAACCCATTTTCCAATTTGTTGGGTGTGTTATATTCTTTGCATGTAAATCGATGGTCAAAGTCAATAGTTGACTAAAATTGCAGTCGACAGATGGTAGAATTTTGGTTGATGGGTCAACTACTATATTCAATTGGTCATCGATCATGATTGATTGATGGGAAAGTCGAGAAACACAAAGTGGGCATGGATTCAACAACACTTGGACGATAAGAGGCTCAACAAGCAGTCAACTATGGTTGACTCCGTCAAGTTGATTGTAACAGAATAATTGCATTCAGATAGGAAGTTATGGATCAACATTAGTGAGCATTTAGATGTAACTAACTTGGGTACCATGAGCTAGTGTATGTGTTGCATCTCCAAATATGATGTAAGGTAGAAGGATATGCATGAGAGAAAGTGAATGGTACTTGTACACGAGTAGTGAATTCATGCTTGAACTATAGTGATATTGTAAATTGTTATTGTAAATGCTGGTAAAGAGTGTTGCTAATAGATGAATGGTTAAGCTCACTGGTTTGTTGGTTTTCCCTGGTAGAGGGTTTTCCTGTGTAATTTTTGTGTACTATGTGAGTTTTTGTTTTATGCCATTGTTAATTATGTTATATGTTTAATTGTAAGAATCATTATGCATGATCACTATAATAGGTATTAAAACCCAATAGTTGGTATCCAATCTATATTTGGATTCAAGGGGACACCTTTGTTGCCGAGAGTTTGGATTCATCCTGTATCTGGAGAATACCTAGTTTTAGTGGGATTTCTAGAATGAATGATTCATTGTTGAGAATGGCCGATAGTTCAAAGATAGAAATTGAATATTTTAATGGATAGAATTTTGAGGTTTGGAAGCTTAAAATGAGAATATCCTTGTAGATTGAGAACAATGGGTTGTTATCGACCTCAGAACCACACCAATAGGTATGTCGAAGTAATATTGATAGAAAATCAAGAGGAAATCAAGGAGTACAATATGAATTTATTTAGTAGTTTTTGTATTTTTGAATGTTTAAGAAGAAGAAACTGCAAAGGAATTATGGGAAAATTTGGGGAACTTAGACCAGTTGAAATATTTGGTTAACAAGTTATTTCTTTGGAAGAGACTATATATTATAAGGATGAATGAGGATGACTCAGTTAAAGAGAACATGAATGAGTTCAACACTATGATTAGTCAATTGTTTCCCATGGATATTAAAATCACAGAGGAGGAGAAATGTATCAGTCTGTTGTGTTCTTTACCAAACTCATGGGATAGCCTAGTCATGGCTATTGGAAGTAATAATACCACATTAAATATTGAAGATGTGGTTGAATATTTGTTGTCATAGGAGATGAAACGAATTAACATGGAAGGATATACCCATGACGTCGTGATGGTGAGAGGTCGACTAGTCAACAGAGGAAAAAGAAAATCCTCTGGTAGAATATCAAAGTCGAGGGGTAGTGTAATATCTTGATTTTGACACCATTTCATTTAACATGTAAATGATGTAATATCGATATGAAATCGTGGTGAGGAGATCAAGGCCAAGGCCCCACCATCGATTTAGTGTTAAAATTGATGCATAAGGTTTGCGTGCTAGCCAGGCACAATAGAAACCATAAATATCATGTAAATACGCATTTTAATAAAATACCCATAACTAGCTATGCAATGCAATGCAACAAGAGTATGGGGGCATGATTTTTACAAGGAATTGGGAGGGAAATATTCAAACCCTTGAACCAATCAAGTTAAGACAAGTGTCAATGAGAGAACCCATAAACCCTCAACTACCCATATTGACTTTTGTACCCAATCATTTATTTCTCCCAAGAGTTGGTTGAGGTAGTTAATGCTTTGGGGAATGGAGAGGTATGGCTATCCAAATTCGGGTATGGGCAAGCCACCATTTTTGGAAAACGTGTTTTAGATTCTTGGGCAAGAAAGGAGCCATGAATTTGCTCCCCAAGCCATTATTCATCAATCAGTTTGGCTCTCTCACGAGTTTGAAGCTACCTAGGCATTTTTCTCCATGAAATGTATGTGTTTTCCTTCATTCTCGGCTGGGAGAAGAGCGTTTTTGTGATATAGAACAGTGGGAAAGAAGAGGAATCCATTTTGGGAGTCCTGGGAGGTCATTTTTTCCCTATGAATGCCCACATACATGTTGGGGAACTCATGTTTTCTTCTTGGGGTCGATTTCCCTTCCCACAATTCGTTTTTGGGTGTGCCACAATTTGGGAAATCCATGGATACCATGTGTTGTGCATCCCATAGTTGAAAACATTTACCCATGCCAACAATTGTGTTTGTTGTGTGTGAAAAGAGTATGTTGGCATATGGGTTATGGGTATCCATTTCTTTGGTTGTGCATGAGCTTGAGTGTTCCCTTTCCATGTAGAAATCATTCCCATCTTGGGGGTGGCAGTTGTGTTGAGATATTGATGAATGCAACTGGCCTATGGAGGGGTGGAACGTTGTAGTTGCATAGCTAGTTGCTTGGGACAACTTCACCATCAAGATAAGTATTCTCTACGTGTTTAAACTTTGTAATGTTTTCAATTTAATGATTGTTATTGATATGATGAATGCATGTGAAATGTGTGTGGATAGTTTAATTTCGATGTGCATGTTTATTTTGAATCAAATCTGCACACATGTGTTTTATTTGCTATGAATTGATGAATGGGGCTGAGTTTTTGTAAAATCCCTAGTTTTAGTGTCATGTTCCCTTCCTTGCATTGGATCCATGGGAGGGGACGTGACAGTGTGGTATCAGGGAGCAAGGTTGCAATAGTGGGCCTACATGGGCTACATCTCACAGTTGCAGAGGTAAGATCACTACTGATCGTTAGAAAAAGAAAGAAAAATTTCAAAAAATTCCTAAGTTTTTGAGTTTTCTGCCTAAGTATGTGTCGACGCAAAACTTAAAGGAGCGTCGAAACTCTAAGCGAGAAATCGGAAAAGCTACCAATATGTTTTGGTGAGAAATCAAAAATTTCCGGAAAAAGGCGTTTTGGCGCAAAAACAAAAATTTCGCTGATCAGCGGCAAAATGGATTTTGTGCCGAAACTGGTCGACAACAAAATGAATTTTTCTCCGAAACGGGTCGGTGACAAAGTGGAAAATGCATCGATCGGAGGAAAAATGAATTTTGTGCCGAAGAAAGTCGGCAACAAAATGAATTTTACTCTGAAGCAATTTGGCGACAAAACAGAAAATGTGTCGATCGGAAACAAAAGGCCAATTCCTCTTAAACAGGTCGGCATCAAATTGGAAAGTGGGCCGATCGGAGACAAAGGGATAAGTCCACCGAAATAGGTCAAGGAAAAATGGAAAATTCCACCAAAATAGGGAATTTAAGCAGTTTTTCCAAGGAGGTTTTCAGGTGCCCCCTTGACCCCCGTCGAACCCCTAATACATTATCGATTTTGAGAAATTTCTATGATGATGACAAGACTCATAGAAATGGAAATGTTGCATCAAGATAATAGTTCATGGGACAATTTGGCAAGTTGTGGATTATAAAAAGGGTGATTCATATGCTTATACAATTTGACAAAAGTTGGCAATGTTGAAGGGCTGCAGTTTTTGCACAATAATCAGAAATAGGCATGCTCCTACTCTTTTCAAATATTATCCATAGGAGGATAGATAGAATGATATTATTCTTAAAACATGTTTCTAGCTATTTCATAAAGCAATCGTGGTAAAAATGCTTGTTAGCTATAAATGTAAAAGAATTGAACCAAATATGGTTGGATGCTTGGTAACAAGGCAATATCATTAATGAGCAAGGATACTGAATTGAGAGTATTATGGTAATTTACGTTAACATGTGGAAAAACATGTTTAATGGATAAGAATTACACTCTTGCATATTGTATTTTATAAGCACGCGATGGAGTAAGGGAACTACAAGGAAGTGATGTTCCTTATCCAGAATGTATGAAATGCATTCTCTATGCTCAGAATGTGCAATATGAATTGCATAGAAGGGTTGTGGAAGCCTTATTAAGAGAAATTGGTTGTAATATGCATTATGGAGGAGTGATAGTCATGTCTAATCATTGGAGGATGAAAGGGACCAATAATGGACATTGGTGCCTTGGATAAGAATGCATCCAATGTATTATTGTTAGTAATATATGAAATTTGAATTGCAAACAAGAGCCATGGGAGATCTTGATTATCGAAGATGGATATTATATTCCATGAAATAATTCTCAACAAGTAATGGAATAGGTTATCAGGTAAGGGACATGTAACGTGTAAAGATGATGGGTGAATCATCCTTGTGGGAAAGTGCATGTATGATAAGAGAAGTTGCAAGATATGATTAAGTAATGAGAATGGCTAAGGAAATTCCATTATCCCAAAAGTTTTCACTCATAATAATAAGACATCCCAGTATGTGGAATTGGCATGTGGCTCATGATAGTGACATGGTGGCCATGCAAAGGCTTTTAATTGGGGAATGAGACATTCCCATGTGTGAATCAATTATATGGCTCAGCATTGTGGCAAATATTTCCATGAGAAAGGAGAGAAGGTATCATAATTGAATGAGGTACAAGGACATATAATGGACCTTGAAAAAACTCCTTATGGAGTTGCAATTGAATCAATTGCAATGTTGATTGGCGCTAGGAAGTTAAGAAAGGTCAAGTTGAACTTGGCCATAATTTCCCGAAAGCAATTGGAGTAGTAAGGCAATGTTGATGAAGAGGGAAATTTCTCACCTTAAACTATTTGTGTTTATAACATAAGAATTGCATGCTTGGGAATTAGCAAGTATGAATGTTATACACTTGTATATATATTGAATTTCTACTTGGTGAGAAGATCATAGCTAATAATTGCTTGTGTGCTTGGTAGAGAGGCCATCAAATTGGATCAGCTATGATGTGGAAGAGGAAATTCCATGCTATGATGAGGGATTGGAAAGGGAGAATTCCTTAACTCCTCTCTTTCTATTGTATTTATATTTTATGAGCTTGATATACATACAATTATGGAATAGGAATGTTGAAAATGCAAGAGATTAGATAGATGAAGTTAATCTACACTAGTGGTCATATTAATAAATATTGCATAGTGCATGTGAATATTTTTGTGCATGTATATGATGTTGCATGTTGGTAAAGCTAGTGAATTTTTACATATGCAATGATCCACTTAAGATAATTATTTTGGTTGTTAATAATTAGTGGTGTTCGCATTGGTTGTATGACCAAAGACAACTGAAGCATGGTTAAAGATGTTGATGATGTTGTCGCATGTTACCAACAACCTTATGAAGAAAGGTTGGGGCAACAAATCTATGATCACGAGGTTGGTGGAAGGATGGTGTAATCCTTTGCAGGAGACCAAATGATCAGGTAACATCAAAGATGTTAATGGAATCCATGCAAGTAATAGTTTATTTATGATTGCATACAAAAAGGGGATTGGGTAAGAATCCCTTGACCCATATTTAATCATCATAAATTGGTATGTATGTGATGTGAATGCATTTATGTGAGCATTATCCCACCAGGTATGATGAGGGTATGTGGTAGTAAGGGAAAGGATCCTTATACCATCTAGCTATTTTGAATTGTAAATGCTTTCATATGAAAATATATCATGCCATTTGTGTATGTTGGTTATGAGTTTAATAACAAAAGCAACTGGGGACTTATGGTCATGTTGTGATAGTGCATGCCATATGAGATATTCATGGTTAAGGCCATAATGTGGTTGGAATGGTAATGCTATAGTGCTACACAAGTATTCCATGAACCCCCCTATTATTGTTAATTTGGGATGAAACCTCTTTGCCAATAGCCAAGGAGTGAGTAAACACCTAACGTGTTGTTCGGGCAGAGAATGAAGGCACCCAGATAAGTTAACCAAGTGATTGGGGAGATGGTTGTTGATGTATATGTAAATTCAGAATGTATTTCACCTATGTATATTGTACTCCTATAGAGAGGTTATTATTCCTCTATATGGAAGTGTCATCATTTGTATTGACAGGTGTCGCAAGTGTCACAACTTGCAAGTGATGGGTTATTAGACCACCAAGTGTGGGGTCAGCCCTTATTAGTATTACCATGGGTTATTAGACTGAGTTAGACAAGTCGGCCCTACTAGTTTATTAGGTAAGTCAGGTCATATATAAATAGAGTGTGGGAGGCACTCTATTTGATCATCTCATTATTCACTTCTCCACTACTCAGAAAGTGGCACACTAGTGGAGGAGGAGGTTCAGCTACTAGGAGGACTATCTCTATGTACTTGGGTTGTATCATTGCTCTTTCTATCTCTGAGGAAGTTGTGGGGTTTTTCACCTTTATGGTTTTCCCCAATGAAACTATGTGTGTCTATTGTCTCATGTGATTGCTTGGTGTGATTGATATGCATTGTTATACTCGATATGTTGTACATGTTATTCACTCAGTAAAGATCCTAGAGTATGTTGAATTAATGCTCAAAAATTAACATGGTATCAGAGCTAACCTGAGAAGAAGACAATGTGCAGTTGTGGAAGCTAGGGCTTTTGGTTTATTGGGTTTCTCTCCATAGATCTTGAAATGCAGTAGGTTATTTTGACTCTACTCAACAAGGCACATCTTTCTGTCCAATCAGAATTCAATTCTGGGCACTTTCATTTTTTGCCCTAAAAATTAGGGTTTCCACAAAAATAGGAATTTCTGAATTCTGAGACCATAGTTGGAAGCTCCTTGGAAAAACCGAATTTTATAGCCTTGGATCGAACTTTTTGGTTGAGTGAAGCTCTGGGAAACTCAAACCCTAATTCAGGGTCCTCCCTAGTGAATCCAGGAGACTAAAAGGCATTTCTGAAGGGTGAAACTTTGCAATTTTCAATTTCTGGGTATACCAGGCTGATCATCTCATCAAGGCGCATCTTTCTATCCTTTCAGAAGTTTAAAATTCACATTTTGAATTTTTAGGGTTTCTCTGACAAACCCTAATCCAGATCCAGATCCAGATTTCTGCAACTCAAGTGGTAAGACCTAAATCTTTTATTTCCATTTGAGTTTCTCATTAAAATGTCTCACCACACCAAGCTTGAGGATAAGCTTGAAGGGGCTCATAAATTCCAAGCATGTAAGTATAAGATTGGGTTAATCCTGGAAGAAAATGAGTTGGATACTTACATAAGTGAAGAGGTCCCTGTCTCAGAGGGAGGAGAGGCTAAGGCCTTACATAAGAATAATTTGGTCAAGGCAAAGAGGATCATTGCTGATACTATCAAAGACCATCTCATACCACATGTGTCATCTCTAAAGACACCCAAGGAGATGTTTGATTCCCTAACCAAGCTCTTTGAAGGGAAGAACATAAATCGGAAGATGACTCTGTGGAACCAATTGAAATGGGTAAAGATTCAGGATGGAGAGACCATTCAATCCTATTCCTCTAAGGTCTCTCAGATCAAGGAACAACTTGAAGCTGTGGATGAAGTAGTAGATAATGGTGAAGTTGTCATGACCACATTGAATGGCCTACCTAGGTCATGGGACTCCTTCATCCAAGGAATCTGTGCAAGAAGGAAGTTGATCTCATTTAGTAGACTATGGGAGGAATGCTCACAAGAAGAAGCAAGGCTTGTGGATCGAGAAGAAAAGATGGTAAATGAATATCAAGCTCTCACAGCTCACACCAAGAAACGAAGGTCAAAAAGGGAGCATTCTCATGCCAAGAAATCTTAACACCACCATCAACATAAAGATGAGAAAGATCTCAGATGCTGCACATGTAATGAGAAGGGACACTTTGCTTCAGATTGTCCTAAGAACAAAAAAGAACAACAACAACAACTTCAACAAAAGGAAGAAGAACAACAAGAAGAGATATCATGCTCATGCTGCCGAGGATGATGAACCTCCCAAGAAGAAGGCTAGAGTAGAAAGTGATGACTCATCTAGTGAAGATGAATATGTTCTAATCTCTGCTCTCATAGGTACTATCTCTCATGGTTGTAATGATTGGCTTATTGATAATGGGGCTTCCAAACACATGACTGGGTTTAAAGAATCTTTTTCAAATCTATCTGAACATGAGTCACCCCATAAGGTGAAACTTGGGGATGACTATCAATACCCTATCAAGGGAAGTGGTGAAGCCTCCTACAACCTAGACTCTGGGAAGTCTTTGAAAATGAAAGATGTTCTATATGTACCTGGGCTCAAGAAGAACTTACTCTCCATATCTGCATTGGATGCAAAAGGTATGAGGGTTGCATTTGTAGATGGCCAAGTCCTAATGTGGCCAAAGGGTAAAACTATATATGATGCAGTAGTGATTGGAGAGCAAGAGGGAGGATTGTACAAACTGAAGGGACAACCTGAACATGCCATGGTACATGAATCCATGGAGCCAAGTGAACTTTGGCATAGAAGTCTTGCTCATGTACATTATAGGGCACTACCAATTGCAAGCAAAGCTGTAGAGGGTCTTCCTGAAATCAAGACAAAGCATGAAGGGGTTTGCAAATGATGTACAAAAGGAAAGATCATTAAGAAGGAATTTCCAGGCAGTGAAAGCAAAGCTAAAGGAATCTTGGAAATTATCCACTTCGATGTATGTGGTCCGATGTCATCCAGTTCTTTGAGTGGGTATGTATACTATGTCTCCTTCATTGATGATTTCTCTAGGAAGACTTGGGTTTATTTCTTGAAGAAAAAAGATGAAGTGTTTGATAAGTTCAAGG
The DNA here is from genome assembly GCA_027924585.1 of Larix kaempferi. Taxonomy (NCBI): domain Eukaryota; kingdom Viridiplantae; phylum Streptophyta; class Pinopsida; order Pinales; family Pinaceae; genus Larix; species Larix kaempferi. The sequence continues at coordinate 4,510,386 of BSBM01000241.1, read as the reverse complement.
AATTCAAAGCCTTGATGGAAAATCAAACTGATAAGAATATCAAGACATTCAGATCCGACAATGGCGGAGAATTCACTTCAGGTGATTTCAAGAAATTATGCAGTGATACAGGGATTAAGAGGGATTTGAATGCTCCCTACAATCCACAACCGAATGGGGTTGCAGAAAGAAAGAATAGAACAATCATGGAAGAAACACGGGAAATGCTGCATGACCAGGATCTGCCTATGCATCTGTGGGCAGAAGCAGCTAGGACACTTGTATATGTGCAGAACAGAACACCTCACAAGATATTGGACAACAAGACACCAAAAGAGGTATTCTCTGGTAAGAAACTTGAAGTCAGCCATCTCATAATATTTGGTTGTCCAGTATACACTCATATTCCAAAGGAAAAGAGGACAAAGCTAGATCCTTCAAGAAATAAGGGCATCTTTGTGGGGTACAGTGAAATCTCGAAGGCTTACAGAATATACTTTCCAGGGTTCAAGAAGATTGATGTCAGCAGGGATGTAACATTTGATGAGGACTCAGCATACATCAAATAAAAGAAGGCACCTATTGAAGATCATGAAGAACCAAAGGAAAACAGATTCCAAGACACCATCATGACTGAATCCATTCCAGAAGCATATCATGAAGTTGAAGATCCGCAAGAACCTGTAGATCCACCTCATGAGAAGAACTTTCACATGAGGAAACTTGGATGGGCTAGAGAGCTCATTCAAGATGCAGAAAGATATAGCTTTCCAGAAGAAGAACACAGAGAAAGGAAGAGGACTAGATCACATACCAGTTATGTTGCTCTACTCTGTGATATTATGAACAAAGAACCTTCCAATTACGAAGAAGCAGCGGAAAAGAAAGAATGGAAGGATGCCATGGTCGAGGAATACCAATCAATCATGAAGAATGATGTTTGGGATGTAGTCCCAAGACCTGATGGGAAGTCTGTTGTGACTTCCAAGCGGATCTACAAGATCAAGCATGCTGCAGATGGCAACATAGAAAAGTACAAAGCAAGATTTGTAGCTCGTGGATTCTCCCAGAAAAAGGGAATAGACTATGAAGAAACTTTTGCTCCTGTATCTAGGTACAATTCCATCAGATCAGTACTTGCCCTGGCTGAAGTGATGAAATGGAAGATACACCAGATGGATGTCAAGATAGCTTTCTTGAATGGTGTAGTTGAGGAGGAAGTGTATGTGAAGCAGCCACTTGGTTTTGAGACATATGATAGGGATTCATATGTGTGCAAGTTAAAGAAAGCCTTGTATGGCTTGAAGCAAGCTCCTGGGACTTGGTATGGTAGGATAGACAGCTTTCTATCTAGTTTGGGCTTTACTAAGAGTAAAGCAAATTCCAACCTTTACTACAAGGTTGAGGAATTCAATCCTAAACTACTTATGTATGTGGATGACCTGTTTGTTACAAGTGAGGATGGATTGATTGTCGATACCAAGAGGAAGCTTGCTGCCAAGTTCGAGATGAAGGACTTGGGGATGATGCACTATTTTCTAGGCATGGAGGTGTGGCAGAGTTCAGATGGGATCTTCCTTGGACAAGGGAAATATGCAGTAGAGATCCTGAAGAGGTTCGGGATGATAGACTGCAAGGCCATGGCCACACCTATGGCATCGAACCTGAAGCTTCTATGTTATGCTTCATCTGAACCGGTTGATGTCACGGTGTATCGTCAGATGATTGGGTCCTTGATTTACCTAACGAACACAAGACCGGATATTTGCTTTGCGGTGAACACATTGAGCCAGTTCCTGACGGATACCAAAGGTGTTCACCTGGTTGTTGTAAAGCATATTCTGAGGTACCTGAAGGGTACAATTGATTATGGGCTCAAGTATGATGTGAATCAAAAGTTTAACCTGCAGGGTTATGTTGATTCGGACTGGGCAGGCAGTACTGCAGATAGGAAGAGCACTTATGGGTGCTGCTTCAGTATGGGATCAGGTGTGATCTCTTGGTTTAGGAGGAAGCAATCCTGCGTAGCACTGAGTACAGCCGAAGTAGAGTATGTTGCAGCTTGTTCGGCTAGTTGTGAGGCAATATGGATCTGGAAGCTACTATCTAAGTTATTTGATCTCCCGCTGGAGGCTACTGGTATCTTTTGTGACAACCAGAGTTGTGTGAAGCTGTCTGAGAACCCAGTGTTCCACGACAGGTCGAAGCACATTGAGATCAAATATCACTATATCAGGGATATGGTGCAAAGAGGAGCAGTAAATCTCCTATATGTTGCGACATATGAGAAGGTTGCATATGTGTTGATGAAACCACTAGCCAGAGTGAAGTTTGAATACTTCAGAGAGAGGCTTGGTGTTCTTCAGATTGACAACACTTCGAGGAAGAAGTGATAGACACATTTGCAGGAGCCATTCCAAGGATGGTGAGAGGAGGATCCTTCCCATGGCTGTGGATGTAAGCGTTGGATGATGAGCATCAGGACGATGCTCCAGTTACTGCTCTATATATGCATCATGTTGGATGTTGGATATGATCAGTTGGATCATGTTTATGTATATGCATCATGTTGGATGTTGGATATGATTAGTTGGATCATGTATATGTATATGCATCATGTTGGATGCTAGATATGATTAGGTAGATCATGTATGTTGATATGTATTAGGTGGATACATTGTATGATCAGGTAGATCATGTATGTTGATATGTATCAGGCGGATACATTGTATGATCAGGTAGATCATGTATGTTGATATGTATCAGGTGGATACATTGTATGATCAGGTAGATCATGTATGATGATATGTATCAGGTGGATAAATGGTATGCATCAGGTGGATGCATTGATGATCAGGATGATCATACTATGATGACATGCATCAGGTAGATGCTTTGACATGATCAGGTAGATCATGTGTGATGAGTCCGAAGACATAGATGCACAGAGCCTTTTCGACATGGTGGTAGATGTGTTCTCCCATGTGCATTTATGTAAGTGCAGAGCCTTTCCGACATGGTGGTAGATGTGTTCTCCCATGTGCATTGGTGTAAGTGCAGAGCCTTTCCGACATGGTGGTATATGTGTTCTCCCATGTGTGTTGATGTAAGTGCAGAGCCTTTCCGACATGGTGGTAGATGTGTTCTCCCATGTGCGTTGATGTAAGTGTAGAGCCTTTTCGACATGGTGGTAGATGTGTTCTCCAATGTGCGTTGATGTGAGTGCTGAGCCTTTCACGGATGGTTGAAGTGTGTCTTCCTATGTTGGTGAGTGTAAATGTTGTATTGCATGCATTCGGACTATGCTTCGTAGACGATGAGATGATCAGTATGATCATGAGTATCAGGATGATACTCTATGGTTGTGGACAGGTTGTGCAATGGCATGTAAAATATCCTGGGAGATCCGATAGGTTGAGCAGTATGCTCGTAATCAGTCCTGGGATGCTCTTTCAAGGTTTTGTCTTAACGCACGTAATCAGTCCTGAGGATTCCATAGTATGGACAGTGGTGATGAAGACCTACAGGTGGTGGGGCTACATCCAGTATGAAAAAGTACTGGCTCTATAGAACTTCCTATGACGAGTAGATAGAAGATTGATTGAGATAGCAGCAGCAGTGACGATGACGATGATTCGATGACGATGATCTAGTGACGATGATCCAGAGAAGGAGACTTGTGCTAGCGGATCTGTGTCGAGAAATACCTTCCTAGTTAAGAGGGAGTGTTGATGTATATGTAACTTCAGAATGTATTGCACCTATGTATATTGTACTCCTATAGAGAAGTTATTATTCCTCTATACGGAAGTGTCGGCATTTGTATTGACAAGTGTCGCAAGTGTCGCAACTTGCAAGTGATGGGTTATTAGACCACCAAGTGTGGGATCGGCCCTGATTAGTATTACCATGGGTTATTAGACTGAGTTAGACAAGTTGGCCCTACTAGTTTATTAGGAAGGTCAGGTCATGTATAAATAGAGTGCAGGAGGCACTCTATTTGATCATCTCATTATTCACTTCTACACTACTCAGAAAGTGGCGCACTAGTGGAGGAGGAGGTTCAGCTACTAGGAGGACTATCTCTATGTACTTGGGTTGTATCATTGCTCTTTCTATCTCTAAGAAAGTTGTGGAGTTTTTCACCTTTATGGTTTTCCCTAGTGAAACTCTGTGTGTCTATTGTCTCATGTGATTGCTTGGTGTGATTGATATGCATTGTTATACTTGATATGTTGTACATGTTATTCTCTCAGTAAAGATCCTAGAGTATGTTGAATTAATGCTCAAAAATTAGCAATGGTTGGATGATGTGTCAAGTCATTAGCTAGACCTTTCAGATTATCATGGTGGAATGCATGACATATCATTATGGTATTCATGAATCAATGCAAGGAGGCATTGAGTGGATATACATTAACAAATTATGTAAACTTTGTGTTTTTTCATGCATATGTGTGGGTACATATGTTGAGAGGCAATGTGTGACTGCATGGTTGTGGCATATATATTTCATTGAAATTCATTAATAACTGAAATGATAGAATTATTGGCAATTATGAGATCATTGCATGAGCTGCTATGGATGTAGTAAAATGATTGCATGAAGAAGGTAGTCATGTGTGATGGGCTACCAAGAATGCTATGTTGGGAGGACAGAATTTCTTGAATGGATACGATTGTGTAATCATGAGAATTAGAAGTTTTATTTAAATTGTATAGATAATGTAATTGTGTCCTACAATTTTATTGTGATAATGATGCACATCAAGTAAATGTATTTCATTTCCTATGAGATAATAACAACTGATAGTGTTTGAATTATCAAGTGTTATAGTTATGAGCTCACTTCAGTGACTTGTAAATGTTGCAATGAAAAGATTATTTTCATGGATACTCACCAAGTGTTTGGCTGATTGAAATTTTCATATTTCATGCAGAAATGTCTTGGGTATGGCAATGTGGGTAAGTCCATAATAAAGACTGGAATCTACCATGTGAAAAAGCAAAAAAAAAATATATGAGAAGGGTCTCATGGTTGTGAAATTTAATTTATGTAGGGAACATATTGTAAATTTCAGATTTGAAATTTTGCTAATAATTACTAATGATTGTCTAACTTATCTAGAATTGTGTCAAGAGGAGATGTTGTAGGTGGATGTCTATGTTATGGGAGCAAGTGTAAAACCATAATGGACAGAGTGATACCACTTACAAGAGACAAACAATATGAGGATGGTCTCATGGTTAAACAAATATAATTTATGTCGGTGACAGAATTGTAATTCGGATTTGAATCTGATTGCTAATTGTTTGTGAATTGTGTCAGGAGGACACATTGCAGGAAGACCATGTGTTATGGCCTGCAAGATCTAAACATTATGAGAAGGAACTCATGTTTTGGAAATCTAGTTTATGTATGAAACATATTTGAGAAATTCTAATTGAAATTATTATGATGACATCTCATGTGAACTGCATGATTGTATGTAATGTAGGTGAGATGGTGAGAATATTCCATTGGGGTAGATTTCGGCTTCTAAAGCTGAAAATGAAAAATAATTCTAAGAGTGGCTTGGGTTTGATAAACCCTGCAAACTTTCTTATGTGTGCTTGTCTCTCCGCAATGTTATTAATCCCAGTAAGAACATGGGTACTCGGGAGGTTGCATGAGCATTGGTATCCTTTATACGCTCACACTAAAGAGAATTGGAGGGATGGGTATGCCCGAGGGACTGTGTAGCAGAGAAGGGGTACCATCCTTGTGTTGTGTGAGTGGGTATTGTGGTCCATGCTAACTTGCAGTCAAGTGAGTCACCTATGGATTTTCTGGAGGGAACCACTGGTTTGCATAAGAGAAGGAGCCATGTGATTGTATTATTTTTCCTTATTGCCTGACAAACCCAATAGAGACGTTGTCTTGGTAATGGTTTTTGTATGCTTGATAAACCCAGTCGGAGAACTGGCTTAGCATACTGGTTTTTGTATGCTTAATAAAACCAGTCGGAGAATTGGCTTAGCATATTGGTTTTTGTATTCTTGATAAACCTAGTTGGAGAATTGGATTAGCATACTGGTTAATGGAATGCCTAATAAACCCAATCGGTGTACTGTCTTGGCATTAGTGATTTGAATGATGTGGTGCAGCCAGTGTACTAGAATAACATTTGTTTTATATATGCACATGTGATATGAGGCTTGTAGAAACTTGGTTACCTTTCGATGCACACCCTGAAGAGTACTGGTAGGGGTGGGTACGCTTGAGGGACTGTGTAGCAGAGAAGAGGTGCCATCCTTGTGTTGGGTGGGGCAGGTCTTGTGGGTGCCATAGTTTTCTGAAGTCAATGCGGGATACCTGTGGAGATAAAGTAAGATTCTCATGAAGATAATTATTTGGTTTATCTTGCATATTCTTGCTTATTTAATGTGAATATACATGTGTTTATGATTCGGCTATGGATTTTAAACTCTTGTTAAGAGATGAATACTATGAAAATATATTTGACATGTGAATTGACTCAATGTTTGATTATAGGTATTGTTGGATGCAAGGACCTTGAAGACAATTTAAGGATGCAATGGACATGTGGTTTTCCTAAAAGGATTAGTATGAGAAGCTTAAGATTGGAAAGAGATCCAATGGACGTTGATAAAGAGAGAGAAAGAAATTGTAGTTGTAGCTGAAAAGGACATGGAACCTTGCTAAAAATAAAGAGAACACTGAGGACAGTGTTATTCCAAGGGGGAGGGGATTGTAATATCCCAATTTTGACCCCATTTCATTTAACATGTAAATGATGTAATATCAATATGAAATCGTGATGATGAGATCAAGGCCAAGGCCCCACCATCGATTTAGTGTTAAAATTGATGCATAAGTTTTGTGTGCTAGCCAGGCACAATAGAAATTGTAAATATCATGTAAATATGCATTTTAATAAAATACCCATAACTAGCTATGCAATGCAATGCAACAAAAGTATGGGGGCATGATTTTTACAAGGAATTGGGAGGGAAATATTCAAACCCTTGAACCAATCAATTCAATCCAAGTGTTAATGAGAGAACCCATAAACCCTCAACTACCCATGTTGACTCTTGTACCCAATCATTTATTTCTTCCAAGAGTTGGTTGAGGTAGTTAATGCCTTGGGGAATGGAGAGGTATGGTTGTTCAAATTCGGGTATGGGCAAGCCACCATTTTTGGTAAACGTTTTTTAGCTTCTCGAGCAAGAAAAGAGCCATGAATTTGCTCCCCAAGCCATTATTCATCAACCAGTTTGGCTCTCTCACGAGTTTGAAGCTACCTGGGCATTTTTCTCCATGAAATTTATGTGTTTTCCTTCATTCTCAGCTGGGAGAAGGGCGTTTTTGTGATATAGAATGGTGGGGAAGATGTAACGTACCCTCCCGTGGACCCAATTCCTAGAAGGGAACATGATTCCAAATTCTGGGCTTTCCCATAATCTCAACCCATTCATTAGATTCATACACATAAATTCAAAAGTGTGCAGATGCAAATTAATCAAACATGCACAGCGGAATTGAAACTCATCCACACATATATCATATCATATGCATACAACATATCAAAACATTAATCAATTTAAACATTGTAGAAGTAATTACATAGACAGAAAAACACTTATCTTCATTGTGCAATTGTCCCAGACAACTAGCTATGTCGCTGCAATGTTCCACCCAACCATAGGCCAGTTGTGTTCATCAATATCTCAACACATCTGCCACCCCCGAGCTGGGCATGATTCTTAAAAGGAATAGGGGACATTCAAGCTCATTCAGAGCCATTTAATCATTTCAACTGAGCCAAGCTAGTCCACAGCTGGTTTTATCAGGCTACATTTGAACCCTGGATGCTTGCACTCAAGCTCAAGCCAAAGAAACGGATACCCATTACCCATACCCCAACATACTCTTTCTACACACAGCAAAAACGACCATTGGGCAGGGATACACATTTACAACAAGGGTATTTTACAAAACAGGCTCCATGGGTTTTTACCCAAATCATGGCTTACCAAAACAGACTATGGGAAGGGGAAATTCGTCCCCAAAGAGAAACCCGATTTCTCCCACATGTTATGAGCGTTTCAAATGGCCAAAATGGCCCCCTTGAAACCCCAAATTCATATTTTCTCTTCCCCATTGGAAACCAAAGCAAAAATGCCCTTCCCAGCTGGAAAGATGAAGGAAAACATAGAAAATCCAAGGAGAAAAACGCCCAGGTAGCTCCCAACTCGTGAGGGAGTCAAACTGCTTGATGGATCATGGCTTGGGGAGCAATTCATGGCTCTTTTCTTGCCCAAGAAGCAAAACGCGATTTCCCATGCAGGGTGGCTTTCCCATACCCAAATTTGGACAGCCATACCTGCCATTCCCCAAGGCATTAACTACCTCAACCAACTCTTGGGAGAAATCAATGATTGGGTACAAAAGTCAACATGGGTAGTTGAGGGTTTGATGGGTTCTCTCATTGACACTTGGCTTGACCTGATTGGCTCCAATGGTTTAAATGTTTCCCTCCCAATTCCTTGTAAAATCATGCCCCCATCTCTTATTGCATTGCATAGCTAGTTGTGGGTATTTTATTAAAATGCATATTTACATGATATTCACAATTCCACCGTGCCTGGATAGCACGCGGACCATATGCATCAATAAATCGATGGCAGGGCCTTGGCCTTGAGATCCTCACCATGATTTTATAACAATATTACATCATTTACATTTTAATGCAATATGGTCAAGATGGAGACGTTACAGAAGAAGAGGAATCCATTTTGGGGGTCCTAGGAGGTTGTTTTTTCCCTTTGAATGCCCACATACCTATTGGGGAACTCATTTTTTCTCCTTGGGGTCGATTTCCCTTCCCACAATTTGTTTTTGGGTGTGCCACGATTTGGGAAATCCATGGACACCATGTGTTGTGCATCCCATAGTTGAAAAAGTTTACCCATGCCAAAAATTGTGCTTATTGTGTGTGGAAAGAGTATTTTTGGGTATGATTTATGGGTAGCCATTTGTAATGTACCAACTAGGATTAGTGATACAAAAACTCTCTACTTCACGGAATGAATTAAAACACTGCTTGGGGAAGCTAGATTGACTAAGGTTGGATAAGATCAAAATATTTGGGTGGAAGGAAGGCTCTGATATTTTATGATACCTATGCAAAAATTACTTATACCATTGATGTTTCAAGAGCAGCAAATCTGCAATCTACTCCAATGCTCTTGGGTCCCTTAGCATATGCAAACTAGTATGGGTGTAAACTTGATTGGAGGCTAGGGTGGGTGTTTCTGACTTAAATAGGATAAATAACATTAAATTAAAATTATTAAATAGTTAAATGACATTCCAAAAATTTATATGAAGTTCTGATCAAGTCTCACAAAAATATTAGTAAATAGACACTCCAGGATTCCACAACTAGTCATTTTCAGGAGATCCCGAACAATCAATTAAGGCTCACGAATTATTAAACTAGGACATGGATGGTTTCATATAACATGTTAAATCAATCCAGGAATAGAAATCAACTCATTTGGACATCTAATCATTCATTTATTCAGCATAGTCTGAAAACTAGTCAATTTATATGCAAATCTAGAGAGGGTGGAGAAATGTGAGAATAATTCATACTTTTGTAATTTTTATTGGAATGACTGATATCATAGGTTTACATTCACTGTAATTACATCATATATGGTCCAATAGGCCTCTCAAAAAATTATATAAATATCTCTCTTACTCTACACAAGAATCTAGCTCTAGAAATTCATAGCAAACCTGGAGATTCGAACTTTGAACTGGATGATGCTTCTTTTGAACTTCAAAATCGACTTGATCAGATACAAAACATAATATATGGGCAAATAGGACTCTCAAATTATTATATAAATATCTCTCTTCTTCTACACAAGAATCTAGCTCTAGAAATTCATAGGAAGCTTGGAGATTCGAAATCCGAACTGGATGATGCTTCGTCTGGAATTCAAATTCGACTTGATAAGCTACAGGACCTACAAATAAAATCAGTGATAATGGATGAATACCATCATCCTCCCACAAAAATCAAGGGCACATCTCCCATCTTGGACTGACAAAAGATGTGAATGTGGTGCAAATTGTTTTATTTATAATATTGGATAACTTGAGGAGCAAGTATCCATAGCTAATGCTCCCTCCTTGAGTGGATGAGAAAATATTTCTTTCCTTATTTTTTATTTTTCTAAACTTTCCTTCTTTTCTGAACTTTCCTTCTTTTCTGACTTTCCTACTTTATGCTACTTTTCCTGATTTGTTTCTTTTAGCATGTTTTTGACCATTTTTAGCAATTTCCATCCTCCTTGGTCCACTTGGCCTCTCTAATTCTCCCTCCTTAGCTTATCTCATTATTTCTAGTCCAAATATTAGTAATTAGAAATAAAATTACTCAAACCAACTAATTAATTATTCCAAAGTGCATATTATGGAATTTAATTAATTAAATTCCTCCAAACCAAAATTAATCCCTTGGAATAAATTAATTATTTTCCTAGCACTATTGGAATCATTAATTAAATATTTTAATGCTTATGACCTAGTGACACAGACCTTGTCAAAATTTGGGTACATGACAGTCCTCCCTCCCAAAAATTTGCTTGTCCTCAAGCAAAATACCGCAAGAGGTCCATCATGCTTTTGTTGCACTACTATGATCATAATCATCTCTCCAAAGAAAATCTCCACTACATCTATAACTGAACATGCCTGCTTTTATCTAAGTGAAGCAACTGGAAATTGTTCCAAGATCCCATATAAATATCATAAATGCAAAGATACCACTACTATGAAAACTATAAATCCATCCACAGAGGTGTTCCCCATGTAGCAACTGGAACCAAGTGAAACATAGATGAACTGATGTAAAAGAGGGTTGACTTGCTCCATCATGCCAACATGCAAACAACTTCTCCAAAGACAATCAATGATAGGATCCCATTGCTTGCACGACACTCCCATGCATTGGAATACCATCCAACAAAATCTATCAGGCAAAAGAATGCCTGGATCCCATTTATCAACTACAAGTTTCCAAGTAGCAGTGTCATGTGTGGAAAATTGTCATCCCATGGAATACCAATATCCCACTGATCATACTACATCTCACCAAACATTAGTAACAAGAAAAAATCATCATCATGTGAAATGCTAGGAAGGATGAAAACATCATACCACCACATTGGAAAATCATCCTTTCCAGTGCAACCTTGAAACTTTGAGGGCCCCTCAATCAAGATATGCAACTCTCCATGGTAGGACCCAATCAAGGAAAGACTATGCACCACCAAATATGCCTCCAAAGAGTGAGGCCAAACCTCATCAATTCTTTCCACTCCAACAAGAAAGTTCTCATGTGCCCAATGCACACAAGAATAAAAAATATCATGACTGTATCTCAAATGACAAGGGTGGAAGTCCAGAGTCCCTTATCCAATTATGAGGAAGATAGGCATCATACAAACACCAAAAATGCCTCATCAACTGCTCACAAGTAAAACATGATGAGTACAATGAAAAACCAAGAGTGTAAGTGGAACCAATAACCTTAGGGGCATATATCTCCAATTAAGTAATCTCGTGGCTCAACTCTCTGCCACAGGATCCAAAAGACAAACATGTACTATCCCAATGGCTCAACTCTCTACCAATGGTTTCACTCAAGTGGAAAGAACATGTGTTGCATACCTCCATCAAGTATTTAATCATACAATCAGTGGATGAACAAACACTCACCAAATCATGTCTGAGTAAGGAGCTTGTGGCTTCTCCAAGTGCATATATCCAATAACTCACCAAATTCCTCTCGCAACTTGTTTGTTTAGTTGTATTCCACCTACCATGTGCATAATTTTTTCTGCGAGGAGACTCCATGTGGAACATGTAATCTTCCACCCAATCCATTGGTGGATGAATGGTATCTAATGGCAGCAATATGTAACTATGTTGTTGATCACAAAACATATCAATGTCAGAGGCATTAAAAATTTTACACAAAAAAAATTTACCTCCTGGAGTCTTCAACTTTTTGGTGCATCTATCCATAGATGGACAGAACTCTCTACTACTTGATTCCAAGTATATGAAATAAAGATCATGGCTTCTGGGAGGAACATGAGCCTTTTCCAAACCCCATGGATTGACCATCAAGTCGTACAGAATAATTGTGGGAGCATCTAACTCCTCTTGAGGTACTATCAAGAAAAATAATTTCAACCAATTCTCATCTTCAAGTGATGTGACTAAAATAGAAGTGTGGGGTGAAATAGAATGAATCAACTCTTTGCAACAATTATCCACCAAGCATGTGGATCTATGTACCTCATCATCATGGGTTGATCCATCAAATGTGAGACCATGTGTCTCCTCCAAAATTATGCATCTCTCATTTTGAGGTAACTCATAATCTCTTTGAAACAAGGAAATTTATTGGTTACCTTCTTGCTTGATTTCATCCCTCTCAAGCACATTCAAATCAGCATGCTCCTCATGTTCCACCATCACATGAGATTCCTCCATAGAAACTTGAAAATCATCAACCAAAAGGGAATGGATGATTGGAACATAGGAGGGAATATGAGATCTTAGAAACTCTTGTTGAAGTTGCTCTACTTGCATCTGAGATTCCAAGAGAGTACCTTAACTACTTCTCAAAGAATCTTGGTTGGATTCCAACTCATATGAGAGCTTTTCAAGCTCTTCTTCATTCTTCAATAATGCATCATGATACAATCCTAAAAGATCAAAAAATTAATCTCTGTCAAAAACCAATTGTGAAAATTTACCTTTGATGTTTGTCATTGACTTGTGAATCTTCTCCATGTCTTCAATGGAAAGTGGATTTTCCATTGATGCAGATCTCCAACAATATTGTAACACTAAAGTATGAGTGACATGGAGAATGTCAAGGGTATCCTTGGTATTCAATGTTTTCATATTTAATGTCCCTTCAAGGAAGGATGGTTCATGACAATGAACATCCTCTTCTTCAATTTTCCTTGGATTAACTTCATGAAGATTATGTGCTGATGGTGAAGTTACTCCTTTCTTCTCATCAATGGCTGCAAATTCATCATCTTCATGCTCAAAGGAAAGTATATTTCCAGCACCTTTATCAAAGTAGGAAAGTTCATGATATAGAACCTTCTCTTGTTCAAACTTCATTGGATCACCCTCATAAAATTCAAGTGGTGAAGGTGAATTAATTGATCCTTGGTTTGCTTCCACTATTGCAAGAACTCCATCATCATGATCAATGGTACTTTGTCTTGCAACAACATCTTCAAATCTAATATCTATGTCACCAGCATAGAGATGTGAGCACCCATTAGTAGGTACTCCAACAAAATTCGAACATCCACAAGTAGATGTTCCAAAGGTACTAGAGAAACCATCAATAGTTTCTCTTTCATCCATGTTCAGTGTCTTTGAATGATCATCAGCAATACAAGTGGGGGTTTCATCATATGATGCACAACCCTCATCAGTAAGAATTGTGTACCTGGATTACTCTTCAAGAACCATATATCTTTCTTCACTACCCGTGGATCTAGGTAGTTCACTACTCCTCTCAATCATTGGGGATGTATGATTTGTACTTTCCTCTTGCTTCTCCACATGAATGGTTGTATCTTTCCCATTGATATCACCTTGCAGTGACTCATGCTCCTCTAATGGTTCATCTCCATTATTGCCTTCATAGTTAACACCGAAAATTTGAGCCTCCATATGGAAGGACTTAACCATGCCAACCTTCTCATTGTAAGTGGCTGCCATATCATATTGAAACAAATGGATACAAAAATCAGAAATGTAGCAATACCTTTGTATCATGTATTTCTCTTCATGTGGTGGATCTATGGTGGCTTGTTCTTCCAACAAATATTATGGTTCACATCCAGCTGATGTGTGCTTGTCTTCTGCTTCCTTGGGTAGCTCGAGTAGTGACTGTGAATCTGTCTTATGTTCTTCTTTTGGATCTTGATTTTCTAAGAAAACTGATCAAGTTTCCTCCTTGGCTTCCTTAGGATCAAAATTCTTGGAGACTCCTCCTAAAGAGGATCCAAAAATTCTCATAAAGTAGGAGGCGGTTGAATCCCATGTATAGTCATCTATTTTGGCTCCTCTAAGTTTCTTTCAATCCTCAGTAAATTTAAACCTTGGTGGACAAGGCCTAATATCCTCATCATATATCTGGTCACAAAAGTAACCATATTCATCTCGAGGGATGCCTCCATCTATGTAGATGATTTATGCTTCCTCATATGGCTCGAACTCTTCATCTTCAATGACTAGAACTAGTCTCATAGCTGCAAATTTGAGTTATGATCTGCAATATTATTCAACAATGAGCTTATTTATTTCCACAGGGGTGGACGAAAGTGATCCGATACCACTGTAATGTACCAACTAGGATTAGTGATACAAAAACTCTCTACTTCACAGAATGAATTAAAACATTGCTTAGGGAAGCTAGATTGACTGAGGTTGGATAAGATCAAAATATTTGGGTAGAAGGAAGGATCTGATATTTTCTGATACCTATGCACAAAGTACTGATACCATTGATGTTTCAAGAGCAGCAAAGCTGCAATCTAATCCAACACTCCTAGGGCCCTCAGCATATGCAGACTAGTATGGGTGTAAACTTGACTAGAGGCTAGGGGTGGGTGTTTCTGAATTAAAGAGGATAAATTAAATTAAATTAAAATTACATAGTAAAATGACATTCCATAAATTTATATCAATTTCTAAGCAAGTCTCACAAAAATACTAGTAAATAGACACTCCAGGATTGCACAGTTAGTAATTTTCAGGAGATAATAGTCAATGAAGGCTCATGAATTATTAAAATAAGACATGTATGGTGTCATATAACATGTTAACTAACTCCAAGAACATAAATCAACTCATTTGGACATCTACTCATTCATTTATTCAACATAGTCTGAAAACTAGTCAATTTCTTGTTGATGTATATGTAACTTCGAAATGTATTTTACCCATGTTTATTGTATTCCTATAGAGATGTTATTATTCCTCTATACAGAAGTGTTTGTATTCCTATAGAGATGTTATTATTCCTCTATACGGAAGTGTCGTCATTTATAGTGTAAGTGTCGTAACTTATACTTTATGGGTTATTAGACCACCTTGATGGGGTCGGCCCTGTATGAGTCATGTGGGTAAATGGGTTATTAGACCACCAAGTGTGGGGTCAGCTCGAATTAAGTTAACCATGGGTTATTAGGCTAATCTAGACAAGTCGGCCCCATTAATTTATTGGGAAGGATATGACAAGTATAAATAGAGATAGGGAGATCTCTATTTGATCACTTATTACTCACTTCTATCTCTCTCAGAAAGTGGAGCACTTGTGAGGAGGAGGATCATCTGCTAGGAGAATACTATCTCTTGTACTTTGGTTGTATCATTTCTCTATCTATCTCTGAGGAAGTTGTGGGGTTTTTCACCTTCTTGGTTTTCCCCAGTGAAACTCTGTGTCTCTTGTGTGCTTGCATTATTGTGTCCATGATTGATATGTTGTACATGTTATTCTCTCAGTTAAGACCCTAGATCAGATTGAAATTTCTAAAAAACTAACATGGTATCAGAGCTAGCCTAAAAGAAGGCATGGTATGGCATGTATGACACTTGTTGCACTTGCGATGCTAGGGCTTGATATAGCAAAAACCAGTCATTGTAGAACTTTCACTATAAATCCATTTTGGCGAAGTTTTTGGATCTGAAACTTTTACAGGTCGAATATCAAATCCCCGTGTACCTTGTGTCCAAAGGACAACTCCTAATTCATTGTACTTTGTGTTTTATGATCTGTACAATATAGGGTTTCTGCCTCTTCCAAATCTGAGTCATAAACAAGTGACCTAGGAAAAAAGGTCATAACTTGGGATAGGAAGCTCCAAAAGAAATTTTGTAAAAAATGATAGGTAGGGTACGGAGTGTACTTTCACAGGACAAAGGTTCAGAGGCTGAAAGTGAACCAGTGACACATGGCACTCCGTACAAGTTCGCTCTCTTGTTTTATCCCATAAACAGGTCACGTTGCGACACTTAGCATAAGACTCTCTCAGAGAATCCAATTGAGGTCAGACATATGGGGTTGGAAAGACAACAGGTCGGGATACCATAGGTAGAAGTTTTAGACCCTGTGGATTCATAGTTTCGGAGTTACACTAGAAACAATCAAGTGCATATTTCTATCAAAACAGAATTGGATTTTGAGCACCTTCATTCATGGCTCCGGGAATTAAGGTTTCAGAGAAAGTTGGATTTTTTGTAGTCAGAGACCACGGCTGAATGCTACTCTTCAAAATCGAAATTTAGAGACCAAGATCAAATTTTTTCGGTTGGGCAGAAGGTCGGGCTTGATCAAACCCTAGTTCGGGACTTTGATCAGAAAAGTGGAAAATTAAGGCTTCTGCAAAAGTTGGAATTTTTTAAGTCTGTGACCACAGCTGGAAGCTCCTCAGAAAAATAAAAGTTTAGAGCTTTGGATCGAACCTTTTAGTTGGACAGAAGGGTGGGTTTTATCAAACCCTAGTTCAAGATCCTGTCCAGAAGATCCAAAAGTTTCAAAGGCAATTTTGAGGGGTGAAACTTTGCAATTTTCAAATTCTGAGTATACCAGCTTGATCAGCTCATCAAGGCGCATCCTTCTATCCTTTCAGAAGTTTGAAATTCAAAGTTTGAATTTTTAGGGTTTCTCTAACAAACCCTAATCCATCTCTAGATCTAGTTTCTGCAAATCAAGTGGATTGGGTTAATCCTAGAAGAGAATCGTTTGGTCACCTGCATAAGTGAAGAAGTTCTTGTCTTAGAGGGAGATGAGGCTAAGGCCTTACATAAGAAGATCACAAGCAATCTCGACAGGTATGACTTATACAGGTATGTTTCGAGATTTGTTCATGATTAATTTTATGGTATGTTTGTCTTCATATTATTACGGTTAGTACAATCTTGATTAAATTTAGACTTGTCATATCACCTTAATAAAATTATGAATGCATGATAGAAGATATTCATTAGGGTCTTGACACTTATAATTGTACTAATGCATTATGGTGTTGTATGAGGTTTATGTTGTCTGCTAACATGAAAGGTACACCAAGAAAGACAAATCATGTTCTAGTTCAAGAACATATGATCAGGGTGACATGAAGACAAAGATTCATCCATTGTCATGGATCACATAGAAGATCCATTTACGAGGTATGTATAACTTGGTTCTATAATGGTTAACTTATGAGATATGCCGGTTACTAGCACAAGTCATTGAAGAGAACAAGAAGACATCATATGGGTGTGTTAGACATAGCTAGCTAACATGCTAAATCCATGTATGTTTTTCCTATATCAAGTTAGAATCCTACCTTGTGTTAGGATCTCTTATGTAAGTATACTTGGCATGATTGATTATGTTTATTCATAAAGTTAGAAATGTAAGTAATCAAGGGTTTAGGCATATATGCTTCTTACTTTTATTGATGATATGACTAACCAGAAGAATTCTATGGTCACATATGAATATGTATGAGTAAGAGAAGTCTTCCCTAAAACCTTGAATACTAATGCTCATTATCTATGTTTGAAATGATCATGACTATACATGTTTAAGATTATTGTGTTTTATTAGTATTATGCTAATGAATGTATGTATGAGACTTCAAGGATAACACAATGATGATACTAGTAAATATGCATAGCAATCGAGGATGGACATAAGTTCAAGGACAGGTAATCCAAGAAGCAAATATCAAGAGGGAGCACACTCCAGTAGTTTCTGCAAGGATGAAGATATTCAGAGGGTGTTGACCACTTCTCACAATCCACATCAGAATGGAGTTGCATAAAGGAAGCAAAGACTAAGAGGGAGTCAACCCAACAGACAAACAAAGATAAGTATTTTGAATTATCATTTCTTGCATATTTGATTGTTTAAATAATATTGTTCAATGATGTATATACTGATATTCCTAGAATTAGCTTGTGTATTATGCATATTAGAATAGTTGCATTGATTAACAGTATACTACTAATATACATGGGTAAGTGGCCTATGGCACTGTACAACATTCCATTGCTACTTATCTAGAATGAAACCTCTTTGCTGACATGTTGAGAGTAGTGCAAAGCTCTTAACAATGTTCTGGTAGAGATTGGAAGGCATCTAGAAAGTTACAGGATACGGATGAATGTTGTATTGAAGCATTGGCTAAAATAATTGTATGACTGTATGACATATTTATTTATGTGTAAGAATTTGTTCTGAAAACTATGATATGTTTCTAATCATGCAATTTAACTTGTTTTGTAGGAAAGATCATATACCATCACCTACAAAAGAAGGACTACAACATTTGTTCAACAACAAAGTTATCTATTGAAAATATTGAAGAATCTGAAGTTCCCAGGATACAGGATACAGTAAAAGGATGCCATGGTCGAAAAGTACCAATCGATCATGTTTGGGATGTGGTCCCAATACCTGAAGGGAAGTCTGTTGTGACTTCCAAGTGGATCTATAAGATCAAGCATGATACAGATGGTAGCATAGAAAAATACAAAGCGAGGTTTGTAGCTCGTGGATTCTCCCAGAAAGAGGGATTAACTATGAAGAGACTTTTGCACCTGTAGCCAGGAACACTTCCATCAGATCAGTACTTGCTCTGGATGCAGTGATGAAATGAAAGATACACCAGATGGATGTCAAGACAACTTTCTTGAATGGTGTAGTCGAAAAGGAAGTGTGTGTGGAGAAACCACTCGGTTTTGAGACATATGATAGAGAGTCACATGTGTGCAAACTGAACAAAGCCCTGTATGGTTCTAAACAGGCACCCAGGACCTAGTATGGCAGGATAGATGGCTTCCTATCCAGTTTGGGCTTTACCAAGAGTAAAGTGGATTCCAACCTTTACTACAAGGTTGAGGAAGGCGATCCAGTGATACTACTATTGTATGTGGATGACCTGTTTGTAACAGGTGAGGATATATTGATTGTCGACACGAAGAGGAAGTTTGTTGTCGAGTTCAAGATGGACTTGGGTATGATGCACTACTTTCTTGGTATGGAGGTGTGGCGGAGTGCAGATGGAATCTTCCTTGGACAAGGGAAGTATGCAGTAGAGATCTTGAAGAGGTTCGGGATGATGGACTACAAGGCCATGGCCACACCTATGGCATCGAACCTGAAGCTTTTATGTGATGCTTTATCTGAGTCGGTTGATGCTACGATGTATCGTCAAATGATTGGGTCCTTGATGTACCTGATGAATATGAGACCAGATATCTGCTTTGCGGTGAACACCTTGAGCCAGTACTTGACAAATTCGAGACATGTTCACCTGGTTGCTGTAAAGCATATTCTGAGGTACCTGATGGGTACAATTGATTATGGGCTCAAGTATGATGCGAATCAAAAGTTTAACCTGCAGGGTTATGTTGATTTGAACTAAGCAGGCAGTGCTGCAGATAGGAAGAGCACTTCTGGGTACTGCTTCAGTATAGGATCAGGTGTGATCTCTTGGTTTAGCAGGAAGCAGTCCTGTGTAGCATTGAGTACAGCCGAAGCAGAGTATGTTACAGCTTGTTCGGCTAGTTGTGAGGCAGTATGGCTTCGGAAGCTACTGTCTGAGTTATTTGATCTCCCGTTGGATGCTACTGGTATCTTTTGTGATACTACTGGTATCTTTTGTGATAACCAGAGTTGTGTGAAGCTGTCTGAGAATCCTATGTTCCATGACAGGTCGAAGCACATTGAGATCAAATATCACTATATCAGGGATATGGTGCAGAGAGGAGCAGTGAAGCTCCTGTATGTTGCGATGGATGAGCAGATTGTGGATGTGCTGACGAAACCACTATCCAGAGTGAAGTTTGAATACTTCAGAGAGAGGCTTCGTGTTCTTCAGATTGATGACACTTCGAGGAAGAAGTGATGTACACATTTGCTAGAGCCATTCCAAGCATGGTGAGAGGAGGATCATTCCAATGGTTGTGGATGTAAGCGTTGGATGATGGGCATCAGGACGATGCTCCAGTTACTGCTCTATATATGCATCATGTTGGATGCTTGTGATGATCAGTTGGATCATGTATATGTTTACGCATCATGTTGGATGCTTGTGATGATCAGTTGGATCATGTATATGTATATGCATCATGTTGGATGCTTGTGATGATCAGTTGGATCATGTATTTGTATATGTATCAGGTGGATACATTATGTGATCAGGTAGATCATGGATGAGGATATGTATCAGATATGAATCAGGTGGATGCATTGTATGATCAGGATGATCATGGTTGATGAGCTTCAGGATGTTTCTCCAGATGATATGTATCAAATATGCATCAGGTGGATGCATTGTATGATCAGGACGATCATAGATGATGAGCTTCAGGATGTTGCTCCAGATTATACGCATCAGGATGATGTTATGACGATGATCAGGAGGATCATGTGATGTACATTAGGATGGTGTATGGAGAGTATCAGGTTGATACTCTGTGGTTGTGGACAGGTTGTGCAGATGAGCATATAATAGCGCCCTGGGAGATTTGCAGACACTCTTGCTAGGTTTTGCCGATGGCATATAATAGCTTCCTAGGAGGTCTGGAAAATGCTCTTGCTAGGTTTTGCTCAGAGGGACATATAATAGTGCCCTGGGAGATTTATAGATACTCTTTCTAGGTTTTGTCCATGGCATATAATAACTCCCTGGGAGATCTTGCAGGTTGTGTTGGGCACGTAATCAGTCCTAGGATGCTCTTGCTAGGTTTTGTTGATGACATATAATAGCTCCCTGGGATATCTGGTAAATGCTCTTGCTAGGTTTTGTCCATGGCATATAATAACTCCCTGGGAGATCTTGCAGGTTGTGTTGGGCACATAATCAATCCTGGGATGCTCTTGCTAGGTTTTGCTAATGACATATAATAGCTCCCTGGGATATCTGGTAAATGCTCTTGCTAGGTTTTGTCCGTGGCATATAATAACTCCCTGGGAGATCTTGCAGGCTGTGCTGGGCACGTAATTAGTCCTGAGATGCTCTTTCTAGGTTTTGCTGGTTGCATATAATTTCTCCCTGGGATATTTGCAGATGCTCTTGCTAAGTTTTTCCTATGGCATATAATAGCTCCCTGGGAGATCTGACAAACGCTCTTGCTAGGTTTTGCTTGGTCACATGTAATAGCTCCCTGGGAGATCTTGCAAGTCATGTTGGGCATGCAATCAGTTCTGAGATGCTCTTGCTAGGTTTTGTTGATGCACGTAATAAGTCCTGAGGATCCACAGTATGACCAGTGATGATGAATACCTGCAGGTGGTGGGCCTACATCCAGTATGAAAAAGGACTGGCTCTGTAGAACTTCCTATGACAATTAGATTCAGAGATTGATTGAGATAGCAGCAGCGATGACGATGACGATGATTCGAGGACGATGATGATGATGATGATGATCCAAAGAAGAAGACTTGTGCTAGCATATCTGTGTCGAGAAATACCTTCCTAGTTAAGAGGGAGTGTTGATGTATATGTAACTTCGGAATGTATTTTACCCATGTTTATTGTATTCCTATAGAGATGTTATTATTCCTCTATACGGAAGTGTTTTTATTCCTATAGAGATGTTATTATTCCTCTATACGGAAGTGTCGTCATTTATATTGTAAGTGTCGTAACTTATACTTGATGGGTTATTAGGCCACCTTGATGGGGTCGATCCTATATGAGTCATGTGGGTAAATGGGTTATTAGACCACCAAGTGTGGGGTCGGCCCAGATTAAGTCAACCATGGGTTATTAGGCTAAGCTAGACAAGTCGACCTCATTAGTTTATTGGGCAAGACAGGACAAGTATAAATAGACATCGAGAGATCTCTATTTGATCACTTATTACTCACTTCTATCTCTCTCAGAAAGTGGAGTATTTGTGAGGAGGAGGATCATCTGCTAGGAGAGGACTATCTCTTGTACTTTGGTTGTACTTTGGTTGTATCAATGCTCTATCTATCTCTGAGGAAGTTGCGGGGTTTTTCGCCTTCTTGGTTTTCCCCAGTGAAACTCTGTGTCTCTTGTGTGCTTGCATTATTGTGTCCATGATTGATGTGCTATAGATATGCTATACATGTTATTCTCTCAGTTAAGATCCTAGATCAGATTGAAATTTCTGAAAAACTAACATTTCTATGCAAATCTAGAGAGGGTGGAGAAATGTGAGAATAAATCATAATTCTGTAATTTTAATTGGAATGATTGATATAAGAGGTTTAAATTCACTGTAATTACATCATAATCGGGCTAATAGGCCTCTCAAAACATTATATAAATATCTCTCTTCCTCTACACAAGGATTTAGCTCTAGAAATTCATAGGAAACCTAGAGATTCGAACTCTGAACTGGATGATGCTTCTTCTGAAATTAAAATTTGAATTGACCAGATACAAGACATAATATATGGTCCAATAGGCCTCTCAAAATATTATAGAAATATCTCTCTTCTTCTACACAAGAATCTAGTTCTATAAATTCATAGGAAGCCTGGAGATTCGAACTCTGAACTGGGCGATGCTTCTTCTGAACTTAAAATTCAACTTGATCAGCTACAGGAACTGCAAATAAAATCAGTGATAATGGTTGAATACCATAATCCTCTCACATAAAGCAAGGGCACATCTCCTACCTTGGACTAGGGGCACATCTCCCAAGTCTCTGAGGCACAATTGCTCTCAATCAAAACATTAAACTGACAAAAGATGTGAATGTGGTGCACACTGGTTAATTTATAAGATTGGATGACTTGAGGAGCAAGTATCCATAGCTAATGCGCCTTCTTTGAGTGGATGAGGAAAGCTTGCTTTCCTTCTTCTTCATGTTTTGCTTTGCTTTCCACTTTCTGCTTTGGCTTTTTCTTTTTTTTTCTTTTTCTGAACTTTCCTTCTTTTCTGACTTTCCTACTTTATGTTGCTTTTCCTTATTTTATCCTGATTTGCTGCTTTTAGCATGTTTTTGACCATTTTTAGCAATTTACATCCTCCTTGGTCCACTTGGCCTCTCTAACTCACCCTCCTTAGCTTTGCTCATTATTTCTAGTCCAAATGTTAGTAATTAGAAATAAAATTACTCAAACAAACTAATTAATTATTCCAAAGTGCATATTCTGGAATTTAATCCCTCTAAACCAAAATAAATCCCTTGGAATAATTTAATTATTTTCCTAGTACTATTGGCATCATTGATTAAATATTTTAATGCTTATGACCTAGTGACATAGACCTTGTCAAAATTTGGGGACATGACACCATTGATTTGGCTTTGCATGAGCTTGAGTGTTCCCTTTCCTTGTAGAAATCATGCCTAGCTTGGGGGTGGCAGATGTGTTAAGAGATTGATTAACACAACTAGCCTATGGCTGGGTGGAACGTTGCAGCTGCATAGCTAGTTGCTTCGGAAAACTTCACCATCAAGATAAGTACTCTCTATGTGTTTAAACTCTGCAAT
Organism: Larix kaempferi; assembly: GCA_027924585.1. NCBI lineage: Eukaryota > Viridiplantae > Streptophyta > Pinopsida > Pinales > Pinaceae > Larix > Larix kaempferi. The sequence goes on along the minus strand of BSBM01000241.1, from coordinate 4,486,817 downwards.
GTTTTCAATTTAATGACTGTTATTGATATGTTGAATGCATGTGAAATGTGTGTGGATAGTTTAATTCCATTGTGCATGTTTATTTTGAATGGCATCTACACACATGTGTTTTATTTGCTATGAATTGATGAATGGGGTTGAGTTTTTGTAAAATCCTCAGTTTTAGTGTCATGTTCCCTTCCTTGCGTTGGATCCACGGGAGGGGACGTGACAGGTAAATCTAATACCAAATCTAAATCCCTTGATTCGATGACAAGAAGATGTTGATCATGTAGAAAATTTGGTCATTATAAGTGATAATATAATTCAATGGAAATGAAGAAGATCAAAGGATATGAGGAAGCACATTCGAATGAAAGTAATCCTTTGACTGGAGAAAAAGGGGATGTGTATTTGGCCTCGACAAGTACATAGTCAAATCATGACTCTTGGTTTATCAAATCTAGTGCATCCTTTCATATGACATACCCAAATAATGGTCATATGGATATGATCAATATGAAGGTGGTGATGTTCTTCAAGGAGATGATTCACTGACCAGAATTGTCAGTCAAGGTAAAATTCAACTATTATTAAAATATGGAAGGAGAGGAACTCTTCCAGGATTGTTGCATATCCCAGGTTTGGCTCAAAACCTGATATCTATAATTAAATTGTGGAATGCATGTGTGCAATATGTATTTTAGAAAGATATGTGTAATATGGTGCAACGAGTGATGGTATTGATAAGAGGAGTCTATACTAGAACATTGTACAAGCTGCTAGGAAGAACATACACCAATGGATGTGCAACTATAGTCTTTCTTGAATTTGATGATTATCTTCATATCCAGTCGACTCGACCATGTTGTGGCATCAACAGATGGGACACATTGGTGAGAAATGGATTTTTTCTATGCACAATAAAGCTATGGTCAATGGTCTCCCCGACTATTCTAAATAAGTAGACTCCTATAAACATTGCATTTATGGTAAACAAAGTTGTGTAAGTTTCTCATCTGGGGTTACTAGGGCCAAGGAAATACTAGAGTTAATACATAGTGATGTGTTTGGACCAGTACAGGTCCCATCACTAGGAGGATCACAGTTTTACATATCTTTCATAGATGATTTCTCTGAAATGACATGGTTGTATTTTCTAAGAAGAAATCTAAGGTATTTGAGAAGTTTCAAGATTTCAAATCTCTTGTAGAAAATCATATTTGTAGAAAAATCAAGGTGTTGAGAACTAATAATGGAGGAGAATTTTGTAGTAAGGCATTTGACCAATTTTGCAAAAAGCATAGTATATCTCAACAAAACAATAATCCATAAACGCCTCAGCATAATGGAGTTTTTGAAAGAATCAGTATAACATTGATGCAAAAAGTGAGGAGTGTGCTTAGTGGTGCAAGTACCGTACAAGAGTTATAGGAAAAAGCAATCGACATGGCATGTTACCTGGTGAATAGGTCATCGTCAATGGGTCTAGTCAACAATATTCCATAGGAGGCATGGTCTAGTAATAATCCCTTGTTGACATAGCAACTATCGATAGTGGTTCACTTTGCATTGTCATCAACAAATCATCAACCGAACTCCCTTACGCACCAACCCAGAAAGGTTTTACCCTTTCCAGCAACACTCACAGAGCAAGTGAAGTCTCACCCGAGATGAATAAGGGGGCTGCAGGAACCAAGTTTCCGCAGTGGAGTTGGGGACATGCATCAAACGCACATTGCACTCATAGAAACCATAGATTATACCTTCTGCATTATGCTAACAATTCATCATTCGCATATTCATTATTCGCAGATTCAATACATAATGGACATTTGCATCAACATGATTAAACTACTCATTTGCATGAATAGAAATTACCCAACCACAGAGTATTAAAAATTTCGCAAACATTTGTATTCCCCATCTAGCAGAAGCAAAGACAAAAGATAGAACCATAGTCGAATATCTTCATGCATTCATTAAAACCTGCGGAATGACGTTCGTAGAACAATCAATACATCATAACGCGGATGCAAAATGGATCAAAACTGGATCAAGAACTTCTAAAATAGATGCTCTATTGATAGCTGGATGCCCTTAGGATTACAATCATGCTCCTATTTATATGACACTAAGTGGTTACAAAATGGTCCACATGACCCATTTCTAACAAACTAAACTACTTCCGCGCTTTTGTCGGCTCCTTATTCTTTGCAATTGGACCTTTCTTCTGTAGATGGTCCTTCTTCGCACTATCAGCTTTCGCACTTCATGCGGACTAATCCCATGCCAACATCACTCTCTTGCACATCCCAAATTCTTTTGGTGTGATGCCTTTTTGCATGTCCCAAAAGATAAAATAAGCAAAATCAACAACAAGTACGAGAAATGCATCTTCATCGGGTACAAGGATTGAGTGAAAGAGTACAAGTTGTGGAATCTAATTACAAGGAATGTGATTTATAGTAGAGATGTGATATTTAGAGAAGTGGGAGGTACTTCTAGGATTGAGGAGGTCAAAAGATAAAAATAACCAGAAAAGTAGGATTTTGAAATGAACAACGAAATCCTGGATTCGAATGAGTTGATTGAATTCGACAAAGAGGTGGAACAACAGACTCTAGTCATCAAGATGTATGGTCGAGAAAAGAAACAACTTGAAAGTTATAGTTCACTTGATTTTCTCCCTACTTTTTCATTATATAACATTGAAGACAATCCCAAGTTGGTAAAGGAAGAGATTGACTCGACAAAGGGTAAACTATAGAAAAGGGCCATGGAAGAATAAATGGAGTCCTTGAGGAAGAATAAAACATGGGATCTGATCACATTTCTAAATGGAAGGAAACTCGTTGACATTAAGTGGATATTTAATAAAAAAATGAATGCAAGAGGATAGGTCGAGAAGTACAAGGCTTGATTGGTAGAAAAGGGATATTCCCAAGTTGAGGGAGTCGACTTTAGTGATATCTTCTCGCCTATTGCAAAGTTAAATTCCACTAAGGTATTTAATGTCTTTAGCTATAGAATTTGATCTTGAGATAGAACAAATGACATAAATACAACATTTATCGAAGAAGAATTTTGAAGGATTCATAGTGAAAGGAGAGGAGGAGCTAGTCTACAAGCTCAAAAAGTCTCTATTTGGTTTAAAGTAATCATCTAGTATGTGGTACTAGAAATTTGATATGTATATCTAGTAGCTGTGGTTACTGAAAAGTCGGGCTTGTCATTGTGTGTATGGAAAGAAAGTTGGTGATCACTTTATATATGGAATTTTGTATGTCGATGACATGTTATTGGTTAGAAATAACATGGATCTATCAAGGAGGCGAAAGTCTAGTTGTCCTCCAAGTTTGACCTGAAGGATTTCAGTGTAGCTCATTTCATTCTTAGAATCTAAATAAAGAGAGATCATGCAAATAGAAGAATCTGGTTAAGTCAAATTAAATATGTTGAGACAATTTTGAAATGATTCAACATGCAGGAGTGTAAAATGGTCAAGGTCCCTATTCATGTAGGATTTAAGTTATCTTTTAAACAATGTCCTAAGACACAGGAAGAAATAGAGTACATGAAACATGTTCCCTATGCTAGTGTTGTAGGTAGTCTGATGTATGCAATGGTTTGTAGTCAACTTGATATTGCCCTTGCAATGGGAGTATTGAGCATATACATGTTGACACTGGGAAAGGAACACTAGACCACATTCAAGAGAGTTTTTAGGTATTTTCGTGGCACAACGAATTATGCAATATGCCATTAGGGAAAATCTGAAACTGAAAAGAAAATATATTTACATGGTTTTGTCAACTCCGACTAGGCTGGAGATCTCTACTGTAGACAATTATCTAGAGGATATATTTTCAAGCTATTCAATGGAGCAGTTAGTTGGATTAGTTGGAGGTAGTTGGTCATTGCATTGTCGACTACTGACGTTAAATACATGGAAGCCACTCATGCAAGCAAATATGTGGTTTAGTTGTAGAGATTGTGTTCAGAGGTTGGGTTTAAACATCACGCTATTAGGTTGGATTGTGATATTCAAAGTGCAATATTCCTGGCAAAGAACCCTGCATACCATTCAAAGAAAAAGAATATTGATGTGTAGCATTACTTTATGAGATACATGTTGGAGAACCAGAAAGTGTTGTTGGAAAAGGTAGACACTGTGAAGAACATTGCAAACTCATTGACTAAGTCTTTGAGCACTGAAAAGTATACTTGGTGTAGGGAATCAATGGGATTGTTATCCCTAGTTAGGTGAACTGAGGGTATAAAATCTCCTATGTATGGAAAGAAGACAACAAGTGGGAGAATGTTGGGTGTGCTATACTCTTTCATGTAAATTGACAGTCAAATTCAATAGTCGACTAGTAGTAAGTCAACTAGAATTGAAGTCGACATGCAGTGAAATTTTGGTCGATGGGTCAATTAGTATATTCAATCAGTCGTCGATCATGATTGGTCAATGGGGAAGTCGACGAGCACAAAGTGGGCATGGATTCGACTAACACTTGGAAGAAAAGAGGCTCAACGTGTGATCAACTATGGTTGACTTAGTCAAGTCTAATGTAAAAGAATAACTGCGTTCAGTTAGGAATTTATGGATTGTCGTTAATGAGCAATCAGTTGTAACTAACTTGAGTACCACGAACTAGTGTATCTATTGCACATATAAATATGATGTAAGGTAGAAGGCTATGTATGAGAAGAAGTGCATGGTACTTGTACAAGAGTAGTGAATTGATGTTTGAACTATAGTGATATTGTAAATCAATGTTGTAAATGCTAGTAAAGAGTGTCGCTAATAGATGAACGGTTAAGCTCATTCATTTGTTGGTTTTCCTTGGTAGAGGGGTTTCTAAGGTAATTTTTGTGTACTATGTGTGATTGTGCTTTGTACCATTATTAATTATGTTATATGTTTAACTGTAAGAATCATTATGCATGCTCACTATAATAGGTATTAGAACCCAACATAGTTTACTATTGAAAAGTGCATTCTAATATGGATTAGCATAAACCTTTAATAAATCTAATTAACCTGGTCATATTCCTTGGCTATTTCTATTTTACGCACCATTGATAACATATTATTTAATTTTATGGAAAGAAATCCCTCTTGATCCACCCCAGTGCATCATGAATCTCCCTGTTATGTAAGAACCCAAACTATTCTTGGGAAAGTACTTCAAATAAAACTTTATGTAACATGTTGATTTTTGGCTACTATTTTAGCTATAATTTTGTAAATTGAATTATATAGTGATAATGGCATGTAGTCTACAAATATTTCCATATTATTATTCTTTGGTATGAGAGATAAGAAGGTTTAATTTAGGTCACCAAGAAAATTTCCAAAGGATCTAGATTCCTCCACCACCCTCAATAAGTCTTCATCTAACAAAGCATGGAATCCTAGATAAAACTCCACAGCCCCACCCATCTGGGCCTCAAATATTTTCGTTCTAAAATGATTTCCACAATGCCTTAAGTTCTTCCTAAGATACTTCTAACAAAATTTCTTCATTTTGTTTTTGATCAATCAACCTATCAAATTAGGTAGTCATTTTTACTATGGATTCTCTGTTATCCATATTAGTTTCCTAGTATATATTTTGAAAGTGTGCTACCCCTAGGTCTATCATTTCCTATAATCCTCTAAGCTCCTTGTTTTCCATCCATTTAGGGTGAAATTTGAAAGTACCTGGAGATTTATCCTCATATTTCTCAATATGAAGTAGAACTTATAGGTGGTCTAAAGATCCCCCCATCCCAACCAATTATTTTATCCCAACTACTTCCACCATGACCCTTTTTACTACCAAAAACCTTTCCAATGTTTATGAGACCCATTCCTCTCCACTTCTAAAATTTCTCCAAGTGGGAACTAACTTAAGGGGTTTTAAATCACAAAGAACTAATTCTTCAAACATGTGAATACATTTATCTGCTCTTAGTTTCCCCCCCATACCTCACCATTTTTTATAGTAAGATTCAAATCCCCTCTCAATATTACATTTTCACCTTTTAGAAGACCCAAAGATTAGAAATGGTTTCATAATATCTTTATCTCCTTCCATATAAATTGATAAAAGAAAGGACTTTCCTAATTCCTTTGACTATAACTCAGTTCGTATTCATGCATTAAGAAAAAGAGACTATGTAAGATTCATAGAGTTATTTCATGTATTTAATAATCCTCCAAACACCCTAGTAGAGTCTAAATAGAGGAAAATTTGTTGTTTGAGGAAGGATGGCATAATTTCTAAAACTTCCATTCCCTCACACATTGTTTCTTAAATCAATATTTATTTGGAGTTAAGATTGGAGATTAGTCTATTCTTGAGAGCTATTTTTTGTGAGTGCACCTACCCCTCTCATGTTTAAGGAGAGAATTGTTATGATTACACCCTCATTGAGGCACTCCCTACTCTAAGGGACCCCTTGTCGATCAATTGTCTCCTTTCTCAAATTTCCTTCTCAACACTCTTTTTAGCTATAGATATAAACAAATTTCCACCCATAGCAATGGATTGGATTATATCTAGAGACAAACCACCTCAATACCCTTATCTACCCTTCTAAGAATCATATTTTTTGTGCGTTAATTTGTATATTGGGGGTTCTCTTCTCCTTGATTCTTCATTGAAATGGAATAAGGGATAGAAGGGATACTTCCCATGGAATTAGCCTCTAATCCTAGCTACTTAGAATCCTCTTCCAAAGGATCCCTAATAATTGAGGTGTTTGATATAAGGGAAGGAGAGATTCCTATCACTAAGGGAATTTTAGAAGGCCTTTATATTACATGTTTCTCCTTTTGGAGCCTTGGGGAAGCATAATGGTTTTCTTCTTAGTTATGTTTGAGAACCAGTCAGCTTCATTAAAAAACAAAGAGGTTCTTGAAATGAGAAACATATATTTATCTTGTGAAAACATGGCTTTGTCCAATTTAGTTTGTTATGCTTCCCAACTTTGTTGATGATATTCACTCCATTCAATGGGATTTTGTTTTGCTAAAACCCAAGTTAACGCTTGAATTTCGCACACATGCGACAATTTGGATAATATTACATAAAGGAGCCATCAACATACAACATGCAGCTCATTGAATACATCCTCATTAGAGTCACAAGAGAAATTGAGCCCTAGAATGACAAAGGAAGTCGATACAAAAAATTGTGCAACGAATTGCATTGAACCACATACTGCTAGCATGGCTATCTGTTCAACAAACCACGCGTACCCATATGGATTTTCCTTTGAAAGTTTCACAATTATCAAAACGACGGGACCACTTATTTTTTTGGAGCATTCAAGTCTCACAATGGCTCCCTTGGCTCCAAAATTTGAACTTGACTTCTCACATTCTTGGGAACATTCAATATCCCCCTTCATGTACTTGAAGAAGTAGTTCAAGAGAAAGGGTGTTCACGTTTGGATCTAGAGATTTCTTGGCCTCCATTTGGCTTATAAAAGGAAGCCATGGGCATACATTCTATAGGATAAAATTAGAGCAAAGTTATGCTGCAAGAATTGCATTGAGAGTTCATCTTCCAATCCACTTCTTACCTCAAGTTGGCATGCAAAATATCCTTTGATCTCTTCCTTTAAGAATCAAGTGTTTCTCCATGTGATGCACCTGCAACAATTAATTAATAAGAATATGCGAAATAGCAGAAATAATATAACAGAATCACTTTTATATTGATCACGGGCCACTTCGAGGGGGCAACCTCCTTTGAGCAAGCTCAATACAATTAACTTCACGGTGCCTTCAATGACCTCAACACACACTTATATACTAAGTATATGCCCAATACTATGAGTCAAAACCATGGGACATATAATACTACAGGACGACTTACAAAGCATATGCGTCCAATACTATGGGTCAATACTATGGGCTAATATAAACTACGGATCAACAAATACTACGGGACGACTTACAAAGCATATGCGTCCAACAACAATATACTAACATAGTAAAGAGAAGGGTTGACATAGGTTCCTAACATCCCCTCTCCCTTAGAAAAAGCTTTGTCCTCAAAGCTTTGGTTGGAGAAATTGCTACAGAATCTGAAGGAGTGGTTCCCCGGTAGCATCCTCGGTTTGCATTTCGGGCCACTGACGCCTTTGGAGTGTCAAGGAGGATTACTTGGAAGGCTGTAGATGAAGAAGAACCCTGTCAGCTGCATGGAAAATGCGCTCAGAACGGTGCTGATCGGCTTGTTGTTTCAGGCAAATTCTGGCCATGTGAAGATTGTCCTACAGAATGAGAAGAATCTGATCGCGGTTTCGAAGAACCGAGTCAATTTCCTGAACTGGGGAGCTGCTAAGGGTGTATGGAAGAAGAACTGGTGGTGTTTGTCCATAGACTGCTTCATATGGTGTCCTTTGAGATGTGGTATTGTACCACCAGAGTGCTGCTAGGAAATCCATAGAAATAGTTGGCCAAATCTGTGTCGGTTCCCCCTTGTTGACTTGGAAAGTATCATCGTTAGCCACCATCTGTTGAATTGTCATTTTTAGTCCCGGACAAAAGAAGTTACATTGTTCCTAGTCATACATTTTGCAGAACCCAGAGTGCCCTGTTGATGAAGAAACATGGAGTTCATAGAAGAAATAGCCCTGTTGAACATGTTGCAACCAATTTGGAACAAGCAGAGAAAGAGCTGTAAGAGAAACTGGGTCATCAATTGTGCGAGAAGGAGCATCTTCCACCATATTGTCCTTACCCTTCTTTTAAGTGATCACATAGGGATAACCCATGAGTTGGATAACCCATTGCAGGTGTGTTGGGAGGAGACCCATTGTTCCAGAAAATTTTCCAGACTCGGGAGATCAGTCTTGATGCAGAAATAATTGCCTAATAGGTATGGTTGCCACTTCTGTACTGCATGCAAAATAGCCATCATTTCCTGCTGAGAGGTAGATGTGGCTACATTCTTACCGGAAAGGTCTCTTGAAGGCAGCAAGCTCATTGGTTCAGCAAAGATACCTGCATATCTATCCAAGGAAGTAGTGGAGACTGTTGATGGGTGCATCTAAATGGAATTGAGCTGAGCGATGACACCATGTGAATTCTTCTTAAGGATTTTTTCCAGGCGATGTGAACTGATGATGCAGAGAGACCCTGGTTGTAAGCCCCTAAATTTGTGTTGTGCCCCATTGACTTTAAACTGCATCCAAAGTTCAGCAAAATCCCATAAGATGGGGTCAAGTGTGCGTAACCATTGAACGCCCAAAACCACATCACATCCGCCTAAGGGCAAGGCAAACATGTCAGAGCATAGGTTATAATCTTCCATAGAGATACGCACATTGTGACACTTCCCCTTGCAAGGTAAGGTGCCCCCATTGGCAACCATGACTTCAAAGTTGGAGCAAGGATGGACAAAACAATCAACTTGTTTGGCAATTCGAGGGTCAATGAAGTTATGAGTGCTACCAGAATCAATAAGTATGGTAAGAGGAAGCTTCTTGAAGTATCCCCTAACCCGCATTGTTTGTGGGGTGGTGACGCCAGTTATAGCATGGAGAGAGATCTCGGGTGGGTCGTCCTGAGATGGGGTGTCAACAGGCGGGTGTTGCATGTCAACCGGATCATCTACTGTATCTGTAGCTTCTTCACCAAGTTCTAAGGCAGGCGGAGAATCCACATCCAAGAGATAGAGCTTTTGTTGAACACATCTATGTCCCCGAGTGAATTTCTCATCACAATTATAGCAAAGCCCTTTTTCTCGGCATGCCTACATTTCTATTTCAGACAAATGCTTGATAGGAGTTGGTTGAGGAGCAGGCGTGATGGGAGATCGTTGGGAACCCATATTTCTGAAGGGAACAAAGGTGGGTTTGGAGCGTTGTTGAGCTGCGATCTTGTCCTCAGCCAACTTAGCTAACCCTACGACTTCCATCATTGTGTTGGGACAAAACATTTTGACCTCTGAGCGGATTTCATCCTTGAGACCACTGATAAAACAACTCCTGTAGAATTCATCAGACAATCCTTTTGTGTGATTGGTTAGTTTCTCAAATTCCATCTGATACTCTCTCAATGTGCCAGTTTGGTGAAGTTTAGTGAGTGCTCCTGTGAAGTCGTCAAAAGCACTAGGACCAAATCGTGGCAAAATGAGTTGGCAAAAATCTGTCCAGTTTGGCTCGGGATGAGCTTTGATGTACCAACAGTACCATTGAAGGGCTTCCTGTTCCAAATGAAAGGATGCAAGTGGAACTTTATGAACATCAAGAGTATTATGCAGACTGAAATATTGTTCTGCTCGGTATATCCATCCAGTCGGATTAGTACCATTAAAGCGAGGAAAATCAAGCTTCGGCCCACGAAAATTGCTAGAAGCAGAGAACCCGGTGGCTGCAAAAGATTCTGGCTGTCTGGTATTGTTCATGGCTGAATGTTGCAGATGGAGGCTGAGAAATTTTTCATCCAGATCTTGGAGTTTGGTTTGGATGGCTGCCAGTGCTTCCTCCATGGTGTGTGCTCCTGCACAAGTGACAACCATAACCAGGTTTTTTTTTTTTTTTTTTTTGGTTGACTGGGTAGGAAAACAAAAACAAGAACTACTTCAGTAAGGGAAAAGTTGGATTTGGGAAAAAATCAGAAGGATAATTGGGGTTTGACTAGGTTTTGGACACTGTTGGATAGACAGGGAAGCAAAAATGAGGATTTCAGAAGCGGGGTGAAAGAATGGGAAAATTTGGCAGAGGGGAACAAAGAAGCAGAATTCAGAAAGGAACTCTGTGGTAAAATTTGAAGGTGATTGGGTGAAATCTGAGGAAGTTATGGCAAACCCTAAAAATAGGCAAATGTGAGATTTCGGGCTGTAGGAAGGGGAATTGAGAATAGGGTCCTCAGGAATAAAATATGCAGAATGGAATGACAGGGGTTCCCTGAAAATTTCAAGGGAAACAGAGTTAAAACAAGGGAGATATGGAGGAAAAATTGTTTTTGGAAACAGAGTTAAAACAAGGGAGATATGGAGGAAAAACTTCTTTTTTTCTTTCTTTCTTTCTTTTTTTTTTTTTTTTTTTTTTTTAATAGACTGGAGCGGCTACGACTCAAAAGGAATCTGGAACAACGTCGAACGGCTGGATCTGAAATGGCGCAGCAGTGATCGACAATAGTTCAGCTGAAAGTAGATATGGACCCCAGTATGTGCGGCTTCCTAACAGTTCAGGGTTTTCACTCGGCCACCAATGCTGTCTGACGGCTTGCGTATTGGGGCAGTACCCCTCACTCCACGGCTCAAGTAAAACTGATAATTGCTTTGCCACAAACGACAGCTCTTGGTTTACCTCACGGGTGGAAACTAGTCAATCAGGTAGGGGTCGTTGCCCTTTTCGCTGGCAGGTCCTCTCAATGGGCCAGCTACTTTGGGGTTCCTGTGGTACTCCTCACAATGAGTTTTAGGGCTTATGCCCAAGTACTTCCCACAGTTAAGCGGATAGGGATTATTCCCAAATCCGAACCTGCAACAAAAAAAATTAGGGCAGAAATTCCACCCAATGTTCAAAAACTGGATCTATATTGCTCAGAATCGCTATTATAGCATGTTTCTGGAACTAAAACAACCACTCTGCTTCTACCTAAGAAAGCGGAATAGAAATCTGGGCACTCGGTCAAAAGATTTTCTCGCTGCAATTTCCGCGGCTGTCACTGAAATTCTGAAAAATTGCTGATTTTAAATCCGCGATATCTCCACTTTTAGAACTCCAAATGAGATGATTTTTTTTTTGAAACTGCATATTTTTGAAAGAGGAATTCAGATATGCAATCGGTTTCTTCTGATTTTGTGCAGAAAGTTTCAGAAATTGATCTGAAATTTGCCACCCAAAAAAAGAAAAAAAAAATTCCCACTTGTGCCAAGGAAAGTGCTCTGATACCATATGTGATGCACCTGCAACAATTAATTAATAAGAATATGCGAAATAGCAGAAATAATATAACAGAATCACTTTTATATTGATCACGGGCCACTTCGAGGGGGCAACCTCCTTTGAGCAAGCTCAATACAATTAACTTCTCGGTGCCTTCAATGACCTCAACACACACTTATATACTAAGTCTATGCCCAATACTATGAGTCAAAACCATGGGACATATAATACTACAGGACGATTTACAAAGCATATGCGTCCAATACTATGGGTCAATACTATGGGCTAATATAAACTACAGATCAACAAATACTACGGGACGACTTACAAAGCATATGCGTCCAACAACAATATACTAACATAGTAAAGAGAAGGGTTGACATAGGTTCCTAACACTCCATTGTTTCCTCCTTCATCAAGGATAAATATTCTCCCTTAATTCTTTTAGTTTAGTTTAGATTTGTTGAAGTTGCTTTAGCTTGTGAGTTCTTGGTCTACCTAACCCACAACTAACACTATTTGCTTGGCTACAAGTTGCAAGGACAACAAGGAAGATTTATCACCCTTGTGGCATTTTTCCCTTAACAATATTTATGTCGACTCCACTCTTATTTTTGTCCATTACATTATATATAGGTTTTATTTTTCTATATAACTTATTTTGGGTGTTGTGCAGGTGTAGGAGCTTGCTGTCCCGCCTCTCAATAGTCAAAATTCAAAAGCTCTTCGCTCGGGTTCATCTTTTTATCAATAGTGTGGTTCTCAACATCTTGGGAGCACAGTGTAGTTCGGATATCTCTTCGATGGTCATGTTACTCGTGCAATACTACCTCTCTATAATCACTTGGTAAATATCTGTGATATCTGTAACACTGCTCTTGTGCTACTAGCACGTCTATGGATCCATAACCCACATGATTTTTTCTTTTTTTCTTTTTACCCAAGTTTTTCATCATCACTTGTAGTTTCAACGGCTGCCTAATGAATTAGAAAATTAACAACTCACGCACAATTTAATTTTCTTCAGTAATTACATAGCTTAGCTCAATATAGGAAGTAAAGAAGTCACTTCTTGAATGTTATTTAGGCTATTTGAGGTTTTCAACGGACCTATTAGTACTCACTAGGAGATCATACAACTCCTCCTACCTCTCAAACTCACGAAAGAGGTAATCCTCCATCTCCACCTCTTGTAGTGAGTAACCTATCCCCCCCATCTCGTTCTTTCATAGAAATTACCCCCCCACCTTCTTCACCTTAAGGAGTAAATACACCACAATTCTTGCCACCCTCACCTCTAGAGGGGGCAACACTCATAGTACCATGGAGGCATCAAGCTCAAACTTACCTTTTATGGTGATCTTAAATAACCCTGAAGTGGCCAAATTAATCAATGATCCCATTCTTCATGACCCAACCTGGCCAGACATGCCCCCTAAGCTGCCTTCATATATTCCAAAATTTGAAGGAAAACAGGGAAATGACCCTACCAACTATATTATGGAATTTCACCTTTGGTGCTCATCAAACAACATCGTTGAAGACATTGTTCATATTCAACGTTTTCATAAACACTTACAAGAACAAAGACCAAATTGTACATCAATTTACCATATGTGACTTATTCCACTTTTGATTCTATTGCCACTGTTTTCCTCACATACTTTCAGTTACCCATGCACCATGATTTAGGACTTGAAATTCTCATAGAGTTTCATCAAAGCACCTCAACTCACATCGCGGATCATGTCCATAAATGGTGTAGATGTAAAACTTTGAGTAAAATAGACAACCAACCCCAATTCTTGTTGGATTGGTTCCTTAAATCACGCCAACCCATGATTGCAAAGGATGTGGCAACCACACTACCTAAAACAGAAGAAAAGGCCATCCTCAAGGCCCATCATTTCAATTTATGCACAATCTATTTATCTCTATACCATCCTCTCGGATGCCCCTCAACATCATTATCTGAACCCAATTCCCTTAGGTACATCATACTCAACTGACAGGCTTATTAGGACTATTTATCATCAAGGAAATGCTCCCCAACCATCGACTTCTATGCCACTCAATATGTCATGGAAATACCTACCAGCTCCTCTTGTATCGGTGGCATCCACAATTGCTCCAACTCCTCCATTTGGGTAGTTATCCTATAAAACCTATAGTCCTACATACCCTAACGCTATTCAAATGTTGATAGTACCACCACCTCAAGCGGTGCCACCATCTCCTCCATCAACATCATATGGAATCCCTATCCCATACCTCCTCATGTTAAAATTCAATATGCTAAGACAGAAAATAGCAGCATTACATTCCATTTCACAATAATAGCATATACAGGATCACTGAAGAAACAACAAGCATAGCATAAACACAAGAGACAGAGATTTATCCTGGGAAACCCTCATGGGGTAGAAAACCCAGCAAAGCTTCCTCAATATAGATGACCAGAAATATACAAAGATGAAACCCTGAGACATGATCTCCTCCTCCACAATAGCAGACCTCTCCTCCACAAGTGCGTTATCCTCAAGTGAGTGAATGTGTATCAAATGAGGAACACACCTCCTCTATTTATACACCACTCTGACATATCTTTTACACAAGTACACGTAGGCTCGTATTTAACCAATGGGTTAAATACCCCACTACAACTGATTGGGCCGACCCCTCTAGGGTGGTCTAATAACCCTTTGACCCACATAACACATACAGGGCCGACCCCCACTAGGGAAGTCTAATAACCCGAGTTACCACATTCCGACGGAGGAATAAACATCTCTGGATATACAATAAGATCTTCACGGAGGAATGAAACATCTCCGGAATGATAAAGTACAAATATAATATTCTTTGAAGTTACAATATCTCAACACTCCCCCTTAACGAGAAGGATATTATAACAACATCTGCATGAGCAAGGAGTCATCAACATCATACATGATACATCTTTAAATCATTGGAAGCTTTCTCAACATCATCAGTAACTCAAGCAGTTACTGGAACATCTTCAATACTGAAACATCAACATCTTCAGTACTGAGTCTTTATCTTCTATAGCACTCGAACAGCTACAACAACATCAACATATTGATCCTCACGATCATCAGTATCGTCATCTCACGATCATCAGCATCGTCATCACCCGATCATCAGCATCGTCATCACCCAATCATCAGCATTGTCATCACACGATCATCAGCATCGTCATCACATGATCATCAGCATCGTCATCACACGATCATCAGCATCGTCATCTCACGATCATCAGCATCGTCATCACATGATCATCAGCATCATCATCACACGATCATCAGCATCGTCATCACACGATCATCAGCATCGTCATCAATACAAGTATCCATAAAAAAACAAGTATCCACATCATTAGTACAAGTATTCATGCCAATACAAGTATACATATCATCAATACAAGTATACATACTGATACAAGTAACCATATCATCAATACAAGTATCCTACCGATACAAGTAACCACATCATCAATACAAGTATCCATACCGATACAAGTAACCACATCATCAATACAAGTATCCTACCGATACAAGTAACCACATCATCAATACAAGTATCCATACCGATACAAGTAACCACATCATCAATACAAAATCACTTTCTTGGAGACCATTCGTCTACAGATCAATTCAGGGACCAAAGTCTGGGGATGATACAATCCCCACTTCTCGGAGACCACACGTCTACAGATCAATTCAGGGACCAAAGTCCGGGGATGATACAATCCCCACTTTTCGGAGACCACACGTCTACGGATCAATTTAGGGACCAAAGTCCGAGGATGATACAATCCCCACTTTTCGGAGACCACACGTCTACGGATCAATTCAGGGACCGAAGTACGGGGATGATACAATCCCCACTTCTTGGAGACCACACGTCTACGGATCAATTCAGGGACCGAAGTCCGGGGATGATACAATCCCCACTTCTCGGAGACCACACATCTACGGATCAATTCAGGGACCGAAGTCTGGGGATGATACAATCCCCACTTCTCGGAGACCACACGTCTACGGATCAATTCAGGGACCGAAGTCCGGGGATGATACAATCCCCACTTCTCGGAGACCACACGTCTACGGATCAATTCAGGGACCGAAGTCCGGGGATGATACAATCCCTTTTCTTTCTCGGAGACACCTGTCTACGGCTCACTTTAGAACAAGTGTTCAAGAATGATACAATCCCCACATGTATTCTCATCAATACAAGTACAAGTATCCTCAACCATACAAGTACATTAATCAATACATGTGTCATCAAAAGTATGTATTCTTGCCAATACATCTTATCATCAAAAGCATGTATAAGTAAAACTAAGTATTCTAAGCATAAGAGTGCTAAATCTAAATATTTCTAAGTATCTAAGAGTAGAGAACAGGTTACCTCATCATCGACCTTGTTGTTCGATGAGACAATCTCATCATCAGTGACTATACTACTCCCCCTTTCGAGGAGGGTCCTTTTGAGCTACACCAAGCTTGTCTCGGAAGTATTCAAATTTCACTTGAGACAGAGGTTTGGTTAGTATGTTGGTAACTTCTTCACTTGAGGTAGAGGTTTGGTTAGTACATCTGTTACAAATTCAAACTTTATAGTTCCTTTCTGCGTCATATCTTGTTAGATCCCTATGATCTTTGACTTATCATGGAACACTGGATTCTATGTCATCTTGATACAACTCTATTTGTCACATAGGATCACAGTTGGTTCTATCTCTAAGTCAAACAATCCTGAAGCCAAACTTCTTCACAACTAGCAGAGCAAGCAGCCATATATTTTGCTTGTACTGAGAGCCACACTAGACTACTTCCAGCTAAACCATGAGATCATGGCTAATCCCAGATAATAACATTCTCTTGATGTGTTCTTCCTATCTGATACACTTTCTGCCTAATCAGCATCTGAGTAGCCATCTGAAGTCATGATCTCAAAGTCTATCGTATCCTCTAGGTGCCTCATCACATGCTTTGCAACTATCAGGTGAACACATCTAGTTTTCCACTAGATACTGACTCAAGGTGTTCACAACAAAGCATATATCTAACCTAGTATATGTTAGATACATCAATCACCCAATAATTTGACTGTACAGAGTTATATCCACTAACTCTGATGAGTCATCCCCTAATAGCTTCAAGTTGGAATCCATAAGAGTGGCCATTCCAACACCTCAAGTCCTTTTAATATTTCTCGGCATACTTTCCCTAGTTGAGAAATATTCCTTCTGATCCTTGCCATACTTCCAGACCTAGGAAGTAATGCATCAATATGAGATCTTTCATTTTCATTTCTGCAGCCATCTACCTGTGCCATCTCTCGTTAGATGGGTCTACTGATATGAACCTCAATATCATTCCAACTCTGTGGTGAGTTCCTTCTTGCATCCATGTCATCTGTGTATAGAAACCATATTCAACCTTGTAGCAAAGGTTGAGATCCACATCACCCATGGTGATCATTAAGCTCATCAATTTATTATCGATCCTGGATACCCATACAGAACCTGATTCACACTTCTTCTTTAATTGCACCATTAAGAGAATGGTCTTTATCTATTCACTTGGAGCAAAACATCTCATCATGATTCTCTTCCTCTTTCTAAGATAATCTTCTAGCCACAAGCCTTCTATAGTGTGCTTGATTTGTAAATCTTTTGTTGAACATCCATCGCTTGTTCAGTGTTCATCATTCATCATGATCTTTCCTACAAATCAAAATTAAGTACAGGATTAGTAATACTTCATAATCATCAAATCATATTGACATGATAACCTATTATGCATACAGATATCATTTACATAGTTATGCAACTATTTTGACCAATACTTTGGCACAACACTTTTCCATATTCTGTATGCATACAGTGGCTATCTAGATGCCTTCCATCTCTACCAGAACATACTGTCGAGAGTGTGCACAGCTCTCAGCATGTCAGCAAAGAGGTTTCATTCTAGACAAGCAACAATGGAATGTTTGTCCAACTTACCAATCATATGCATATTAGTAGTATATTGTTCAATGCTCTATGAATGTTTACACTCAGCATGATATATTCTA
This sequence comes from Larix kaempferi, assembly GCA_027924585.1. Taxonomy (NCBI): domain Eukaryota; kingdom Viridiplantae; phylum Streptophyta; class Pinopsida; order Pinales; family Pinaceae; genus Larix; species Larix kaempferi. The sequence goes on along the minus strand of BSBM01000241.1, from coordinate 4,468,826 downwards.
GGAATACAAATATGGATACAAGCAATATCATTTACTAGTTCAAATAACAACTCAAATACTTATCTTTTATGTTTTTGTGGTTGCCTCTCGCTTGATCTTCTATATGTCTTTTGAACTTCTATTCATTCTGTACCACTGTGCATGCTCAAGTGTGCACTAGTGTCATCCTCATGAACTCATACACAAACATACATTCATTAGTATATTCTCAAAACATTCTAATTCTAAATAATCTTGAATATGTACAGTCATGATCATTAGTATTCAGGGTTTCAAGGAAGTCTTCTTTTACTCATGCATATTATTGTTTGATCTAGTTAGTTAAATCATCAACCAAGATAAGAGACATAATATGCATAAACCCTTGATTACTAACTTTATGAATAAGCATAACCAATCATACCAAGTATACTTATATAAGGGATCCTAACACAAGGTAAGATTCTAACATGACATAGGAAAACATACCTGGATTAGTATACCTGCTTAGTTATGTACAACATACCTAAACAATCTCTTCAATGATTTAGAGATCCTGAGCTAGAACCTGCATGTCTCATAGGTTAAGCATAATATAACAAAAGTTATACATACCTCGTAAGTAGAACAAATATTATGGATGAGTCTTTGTCTTCATGTGGTCATGGTCATGGAACTTGATTTGTCTTTTGTGATGTACCTGTATCTTGTTAGCAGACAACATCAACCTCACACAACACCATAATGCATAAGTACAATCATATATCCGTAATCAATGAATATCTTCGATCATTCACATGCATTCATACTGTTACTAGGGTGATAAGACAATTAATAACATTAATCAAGATTGTACTAATAAATAACATGAAGACAAACACATTATGAACTTAATCAAGCATAAGGTTTCAAGACATACCTGAACCTCCTTAAGTCATACCTGTCGAGACTTCTTGTAGTCTTCTTATGTAAGGCCTTAGCCTCAACTCCCCCTGAAACTTGATCTGGAGCTTGATTAGGGTTTGCTAGAGAAACCCTAAAAATTCAATCTTTGACTTTCACACTTCTGAATGGATGGAAGAATGTGTCTTGCTGAGTTGATCAAACTAGCCTTCTTCAATTTTTAAATCTCTAAAATTTGACCCCTCAAAATTGCCTTCGAAACTTCTGGATCTTCTGGACATGAACCCGAGCTAGGGTTTGATGAAGCCCACCCTTCTACCCAAACAAAAGGTTCAATCCAAGGTTCTAAACTCTTATTTTTCTAAGGAGCTTCCAGCCGTGGTTACAGACTTCAAAAAAATTCCAACTTTTGATGAAGCCCTAATTTTCCATCTTTCCGATCAAAATCTCGAGCTAGGGTTTAATCAAGCCCGGTCTTCTACCCAACCAAAAAATTTGATCTTGGTCTCTAAATTTCGATTTTCCTAAGTAGCATTCAGCCGTGGATTCCGATTCCAAAAATTCTAACTTTCTCCGAAACCCTAAATTTCGGAAGCCATGAATAAAGGTGCTCCAAAAATAATTCTGTTTTGACATAAATATGCACCTGATTGTTTCTACTATAACTCTAAAAAAATTTTGCTCCACAGGGTCTGAAACCTTTTTTCTACAGTATCCTGACCTGTCATCTTTCCATCCTGATAGGTCTGACCTCAATTGGATTTTCTGAGAGAGAGTTATGCCAAGTGTCGCAACGTGACCTATTTATGGGATAAAACAGGAGAGCGAACTTGTACGGCATGCCACGTGTCACTGTTTGAACTTCAGCCTCTGAAAACTTTTCTTGAGATATCTCGACCTGTTATATTTCCATCCTGATAGGTCTGACCTCAATTGGACTCTCTGAGAGAGAGTTATGCCAAGTGTCGCAACGTGGCCTGTTTATGGGATAAAACAGGAGAGCAAATTTGTACAGCGTGCCATGTGTCACTGGTTCACCTTCGGCCTCTGAAAAAGTTTCCTGATATAGTGCAGTCTGTGTACTACCTGTCACTTTTTACGAAATTTCATTTGGAGCTTCATAGCCCAAGTTATGACCTTTTTTCCAAGGTCACCTGATTTTGACTGAGATCTGGAAGAGGCAGAAACCCTAACTTGTACTGATCATAACTCATAAAGTACAATGCATATGAGGGTGCCCTTTGGACACAAGGTACCTGGGGATGTTATCTTCGACCTATAAAATTTTCAGACCCTGAAATTTTGCAGAAATGTATTTATAGCGAAAGTGCCACGATGACTGGTTTTTGCTATGTAAAACCCTAACCTTCAAATTGTCGTAAGTAAAGCAAGTGTCGTAAGTGCCATACCTTGCCTTCCTTCAGGTTAGCTCTGATACCATGTTAAAATTCAATATGCTAAGACAGAAAATAACAGCATTACATTCCATTTCACAATAATAGCATATACAGGATCACTGAAGAAACAACAAGCATAGCATAAACACAAGAGACAGAGATTTATCCTGGGAAACCCTCATGGGGTAGAAAACCCAGCAAAGCTTCCTCAATATAGATGACCAGAAATATACAAAGATGAAACCCTGAGACATGATCTCCTCCTCCACAATAGCAGACCTCTCCTCCACAAGTGCGCTATCCTCAAGTGAGTGAATGTGTATCAAATGAGGAACACACCTCCTCTATTTATACACCACTCTGACATATCTTTTACACAAGTACACGTAGGCTCGTATTTAACCAATGGGTTAAATACCCCACTACAACTGATTGGGCCGACCCCTCTAGGGTGGTCTAATAACCCTTTGACCCACATAACACATACAGGGCCGACCCCCACTAGGGAAGTCTAATAACCCGAGTTACCACATTCCGACGGAGGAATAAACATCTCCGGATATACAATAAGATCTTCACGGAGGAATGAAACATCTCCGGAATGATAAAGTACAAATATAATATTCTTTGAAGTTACAATATCTCAACACCTCACACTCATCTACAATCCATACTTCGCATTTTCTATTCCACCTAGTCCTTCCCCCATGCCTCAAGTGGGGGTTAATCTAGTACAACCCTCTGTCATGCAACAAACTCATCGATTTGAGCAGCTAAATGTAGTTAACCCCTCGAATACTCATAATCAAGGAAAGAAAAAAGGAAATAATACGCAAAACTAGCAATAAGAACAAGGGGGAAATCCCCCTCCCCAGTAGAACCAGAAAATGGGAAACCCAAATGAGGGGACTAAAAATACCCCTAAACAAGGAAAGAATTCCAACCTTCGAACAAACTATCCTTGCTCTGTGTGTAGAGAATAAGGACACTACATGCATCATTGCTTGTTGATACTAAAGTGTCAATAATTGCTTGAGGAAAAAAAGAATGATGCAACAAATATTCCTCAAGAACTAAACACACCACAATCCCAACAAGTTGTGTTGTATCAACCCTTTTCCAATCAAGGGTTAGTTACCCAACAACAGGGTCCTTTCCCACCAGGTGATGAAACCTTTCAAAACATCTACATGAATACAGTCGAAGTCAGCCTCCAGACTTACCAAAGGTTATGGATTTCCTAATTACCTACAAGGGGAGGATATACCCACTACCTATAGAGGGAATTTGAAGATAACTCATCCAAATAGTGATCATATCCCTCAAATCCTAAAGACACTGCTTAGACGAACCACCGATAACCCCCACATGAAAGCTACACACAACTACAACATTGTGGATGACTTCGATCAATCTCCTGCCGCCATGTCAACTCTATAAGTCCTCCAAACTTGTACTTCTCAAATTCACTACTTAGTTCATTGGGTGTAATTGACCCTTCCTTATAATGTCTCATGACCTTCGACCTTGACAAGGGTGAACTGCGACTATCCTCATCAGTCGCTTTCCTGATTCTCGCCGCAATTAAGAATATCATCATTCATCGATGAAGGAGAATCCACTTGTGTGATGTCCACTCATGTATGGAAATATCTAATTTCCCTAGGATTGTTCCCCTCGTCTATTTCTCTTTGTGCTTATGATGAGAGACCATTGAAACCATTGGGTTTGTATTAGAATGTCCCCATCGAGCTAGGGGGGAAATGGTACTTTTGGATATTGAAGTCATTGATGCCCAGCTTGACTACAAAAAATTGTTGGGACGTAGTTATATGTATGCCATGAAATTGGTAACATCCTTATTTTTCTACATCATGATATTTCCCCACAATGGGAAAATAGTCATTCTTGACCGGTTAAACTACTATGACCCACATACCAACACAAACCTAGATAACATACTACCCACCATAGGATCAACCACTTCTCCCCCATATGTTGATATAGGTCTAGGAATTTACAAATATTTCTCCTTATTGAGGGGCATATTTAGGTCCTAATCCATATCTTGAGGGTCAAGACCCGGAAGGCTTGAATGACGAGAGAGGATATTAAATATACAAATCTGCTATGAAATTTACCAAGAAACTAATTTTGCATAAGAATAAAAATTGACTAAAACACATAAATAATATCCACCATGAAAATACAATATATATTTGGAGAAGAAGGAATCCATTAAGAAGAACCATTACATGCAATGAGGCCAGTTTTGGGACCTCTCCTTCCCAATTCTAATTCTCTCCCTACTACTTTTTTTATAAGGTGTCTTGTTGACAATGCCAAATTTAAAAAACTAACTCCATTAATTTCATGTCCATCATGCTCCATTTTTACATTTAATAAAAATATGGCTTTTGACTTTCACATCTGATCTTAGATTATAATCCCCCACTAATATTCAAACAATCCCCCCCCCCGTTAGAAAATGATGGTCCCCATCATTTCACTCATGCTTAAAAGGACCTATTATGTTCATTGTACCTTGTCGTTCGCCAATGAAGATAAGGGTTTTATGTGGTTAACCCATCACCATGGGTTTTGTGTGGTTGACCCATAACCTTGTGGTCAATTACAATGGGATTAATAACATCCAAAATTTTGAAAATTCATAGAGAAAAATCATGATTTTGGAGGCAATTGTGTTGGTTATGGAGCCTGATCTCCAGATTCGGATATATTATTATTCAACCGTGTTCGTCCCCCAGGTTTGGTTATGATCCCGGGGGAGCGAGTGCCAGCGCCCCTCAGAAAGGGGGTTTGGGGGCAGAGCCCCCGAGAAGGGGGTTCGGGGGCAACGCCCCCGAGAAAATGGGGGTTCGGGGGCATAGCCTCCAAGGAAAATTTTTGGGGCTATTTTCACCACCAGTTTTCGGGCCTGGCCCATGGTTTTGGGTAACCCATGGTATTTTCCCATTGTATTTCCCTTATAAAAGAAAGACATTGTAACATGTATAGTGTTGATGTATTAGGTTTTATGCATTATAAAGATCTCTGAGATCAAGGAGAGAGACTGTGAGACAGTGAAGAGGAAGTGCAGCGGTTGTGCTGCAGGTTGTATCCCTTCATTTTGTTGGACGAAATAATAATAAGGACTGGCAACTTCAGTGTGGACATAGCCCAACTTGGGTGATCCACGATACATCTGTGTTTCTCTTGTAATGTGTATGTGTGATTATATTTGCATTTATGTTTATTTTTATTGCTCTGCGATCATGTTCTTCTAACAATTTGTATCAGAGCCAAAGGTCTATTTGGCAGATAAACCCGTAGGAAGCTAGGGTTTCTGGTTCGAGTGGGAGCAATGGCGGAAGAAGGAAATTTTAAGGTCGAGAAGTTTAATGGCCAAAACTTCCAGTTATGGAAGATGCAAATGGAGGACTATCTGTACCAGAAGGATCTATTCCTGCCGTTGGGAGGAAGAGCAAAGCAGGCGGTGGCCATGAAGGACGAAGAATGGGAGGTTCTTGACAGAAAGGCTCTGGGAACAATACGGCTAAGCCTGGCTTCATCAGTGGCTTTCAATATCTCAAAAGAAATGACAACGGATGGTTTGATGAGCGCACTAGGTAAGCAGTATGAAATACCATCAGCCTCCAACAAGGTATTTCTAATGAAGTGTTTATTTAATATGAAGATGTATGAAGGTGGATATGTTACTGATCATTTAAATGAGTTTAATGCGGTTACAAATCAACTAAGTTCTATAAGTGTGAACTTTGATGATGAGGTTAGGGCTCTTCTAATTTTGTGTTCATTGCCAGAAAGCTGGAATAGCTTGGTCATGGCTGTAAGTAACTCTGTCTTTGGTTCAAACACCTTGAAATTTGATGATGTTATTGGTGTTATTCTTAGTGAGGAAATGCAAAGAAAAAGCACAGGTGATACATCAGGTAATGCGTTGACCATGGAGAGCAGGGGAAGACAAAAGGAGAGAGGAAAGAGCCAAAGTAATCATGGCAAGTCTAAAATGGGAAGATCCAAGTCCAGACTAAGAAAGATAGAGTGCTAGAACTGTGGAGAGAAAGGGCATCTAAAGAAAGACTGCAGATCTCTAAAGAAGAAAGGATATGCACAGAAGGAAACTACCCAGGAAGCAAATGTAGCAAGTGATGTGTTACAAGATGCTTTGATTCTTGCATTAGATAATACTAGTGATTATTGGGTTGTAGATTCAAGCGCTTCATGTCATGCTACACCCCATAGGAAATACTTTCATGAGTATGTTCCAGGCGATTTTGGACATGTTTTACTGGGTGATGATGAACCATGTAAAATTGTTGGAATGGGTAAGGTATGGATAAAAGTTAAGAATGGAACTGACTGGCTATTAAAAGATGTTAGGCATATTCCTGCTATGAAAAGAAATCTGGTCTCAATAGGGCAGTTGGGAGATGGCAGCTGTCTATCTACATTTGGAGAAAAGTGGTGGAAGATCACTAAAGGATCAATGGTGATAGCAAAAGGAGACAAGGTAGGTATGTTGTATTTATGTCCTCATAATACTGACCATTCTATCCCTTTAGCTTCCACGGGAACAGATACAGCATTGTGGAATCATAAGCTTGGCCACATGAGTGAGAAGGGGATGTAGATTCTCCACTCAAGGAAGTTGCTTCCAGATTTGAAGCAGGTAAGTTTGGAATTCTATGAGAAGTATGTTTATGGAAAACAGAAGAGAGTCAGATTTCTCAAGGTTGAGAAACAGAAGAAGAATGAAAAGTTAGAGCCAGTGCATATAGATGTATGGGGACCGGCTCAAGTACAATCTCTTGGTAACTCTCATTATTATGTTACATTTATTAATGATGCAACTAGGAAAACTTGATTTTATTGCATTAGACAGAAATCTGATGTGTTTGCTACTTTTAAGAAGTGGAAAGCTTTGGTTGAGAATAAGACAGGAAAAAGGTTGAAGTGTCTCAGATCTGATAATGGAGGAGAGTACTGTGGCAAGGAGTTTGATAGTTACTGTTCATACCATGGGATTCATAGAGAGAATATAGTCGCAGGAACACCAGAAGAAAATGGTGTGTCAGAAAGGATGAACAGAACGATCATGGAGCATGCAAGGTGTATGAGACTACATGCAGGGTTTCCCTTACAGTTTTGGGCAAATGCTAAAAATATTGTTGTTTATTTAATAAACAGAGGACCTTCAAGTGCTTTGGATGGTGGTATTCTAGAGGAGGCATGGACAAGTAAAAAGGTAAACTACTCATTTCTGAGAACGTTTGGTTGTGAAGCATTTATCCATATTGATAAAGATAATAGAACAAAGCTTGAAACTAAATCCAAGAAATGTACCTTTATTGGATATGGGGTTGATGAATTTGGTTATCGCTTATGGGATTATGAAAATAACAAAATCATCAGGAGTAGAGATGTGATATTCAATGAAAAGGTCATGTATAAAGATCAGTTGCAGGGAAAGAAACAGGAAAATGAAAACACATAGTACACAGTACTTGATGAAATTAAAGAAAATGAAGTTTCAAAGGTGCCAGAAAATCAAGAACATCAGCAAGTACCTGAAACTCCTACAACTGCAAGAAGATCTACCAGGTTAAGTAGACTCCCTGAACGATACTCTCCTTCAATGTATTATTTATTGATGACTGATGTTGGTGAACCAGAGTGTTATGAGGAAGCAATGTAGGTGGAAACTAGAAAGAAGTGGGAGCAAGGAATGAATGAGGAGATGGACTCATTGGTAGGAAACCAGACTTGGGATTTGGTTCATTTGCCTACTGGTAAAAGAACATTGCAGAACAAATGGATTTACAAGTTAAAGGAAGAAGGAGGAGGTAAGAAGCGGTACAAGGCCAGACTTGTTGTAAAGGGGTTTGCACAGAAGAAAGGTATAGATTTTGATGAAATATTTTCTCTTGTTGTTAAGATGACTTCAGTTAGGACTATCTTAAGTCTAGTAGTGGTAGAAGATTTGCATCTTGAATAGTTAGATGTAAAAACAACCTTTCTCCATGGGGATTTGGATGAAGAGATATATATGCAGTAGCCACAAGGGTATGAGGTCAAATGTAAGGAGAACTTGGTATGCAGGTTGAAAAAGAGTTTGTATGGCTTGAAGAAGGCTTCAAGGTAGTGGTATTTAAAATTTGACAGGTTTATGACATAACAAGGTTATAGTAGATGTCATTCTGACCACTGTGTTTATTTCAAGAATCTAGACAATGAAAGATATATTATCTTGTTATTGTATGTGGAGGACATGCTTGTTGCAAGATCTAACATGCAGGATATAAATGTACTCAAAAGGAAGCTAGCTAATTCATTTGCAATGAAGGATCTGAGTGCTGCAAAGCAAATCCTTGGTATGAGAATAACGAGAGACAGAAAAAATCGCAAATTGAAATTGTCTCAGAGTAAGTACATACAAAAGGTGTTGGAGAGGTTCAGAATGCAGAATGCAAAACCAATAAGTACACCTTTGGCTAGCCATTTCAATCTAAGTAAGGAAATGTGTCCCAAGACACAGAAAGAGATAAATTACATGTCCAAGATTCCCTATCAATCAGCAGTTGGCAGCTTGATGTATGCCATGGTGTGCACAAGACCAAATATTGCACAAGCAGTGGGAGTTGTGAGAAGATATATGAACAATCCAGGTAAAGAACATTGGAAGGAATTACAGTGGATTCTCAGGTATTTGAGAGGTACTACCACTCAGGCATTATGTTTTGGAGGTTCAGACACTATTCTACAGGGATATGTTGATGCAGATATGGCAGGTGATAAGGATAGCAGGAGGAGCACCATAGGGTATGTGTTTGTTGTAGGTGGAACAACAGTAAGTTGGATTTCGAAACTGCAGAAGGTTGTTTCACTTTCAACAACGGAAGCAGAGTATGTTGTTGTTATAGAGGCTAGTAAAGAGATGATTTGGTTGCAGAGGTTTATGGAAAAATTGGGTAAGAAGCAGAAGGATAGCAGGTTGTATAGTGACATCCAGAGTGCCATTCATCCTGCAAAGAACTTGGCATTCCATTCCAAGACTAAACATATACAACTCAAGTACCATTTCATACGCTCTATTCTGGAAGATGAACTGTTAAAGCTGGAAAAGATACACACTAGCCAGAATCCTGCAAACATGTTAACAAAAGTAGTGACCAGAGAGAAACTGAGTTCCTGCTCGGTTTCAGTTGGCCTTCTGGCATGAAGGTGAAGAGTAAAAAGTTGCTAAGTCCAAGTCCAACATTGGTGGATTTGTTGTGATCAGTCTCCAAGTGGGAGATTGTTGGTTATGGAGCTTGATCTCTAGATTCATAGATATTATTCTTCATCCGTGTTCGTACCTTAGGTTTGGTTATGATATTGGCATGATCCTCAGGGGATTTGGGGGGCATGGGGGCCAACGTCCCTGAGAAAGGGGTTTTGGGGGAAACGCCCCCAAGTTATGGGGGTTCGGGGGCGTAGCCCCCGAGGAAAATTTTTGGGGCTATTTTCGCCACCAGTTTTCGGGCCCATGGTTTTGGGTAACCCGTGGTATTTTCCCATTGTAGTTCCCTTATAAAAGAAAGACATTGTAACACGGCTAGTGTTGATGTATTAGGTTTTATGCATTGTAAATATCTCTGACATCAAGGAGAGAGACTGTGCGACAGTGAAAAGGAAGTGCAGCGGTTGTGCTGCAAGTTGTATCCCTTCATTTTGCTAGACAGAATAATAATAAGGACTGGCAACTTCAGTGTGGATGTATCCCAACTTGGGTGAACCACGATATATCTATGTCTCTCTTGTAATGTGTATGTGTGATTATATTTGCATTTCTGTTTATTGCTATTACTCTGCGATCCTATTTTTCTAACAAATTGATCTCTTGCCACAAATTCATTCATAAATTCTATTGTAGGTGATGAAATTGAATTCCGCCGAAGACCCATTTGAGATATTAAATATACCTTTCCATACATATAACATACTTTCTCTATGGATTCCTGTCAAAATATAAAAATGTTGCTGAAGGGACAAACCACGCATTGTTTTACAGACATGTGCTACTTCAAACAAGCATATCTCACAAACCAGGAAACGAAATGAAATTCTGTGAAATAATAATTTGAGTTGATGGGAAAAAATTTCAAATGATCTACGGTATACTTTATGAAACATTCTATGGAGTCCATGGAACCTGTTTAAATTTGTTGTAAGCATGGTCACACTGTGTACAAACATGTGCTGCTTCAAACAAGCATATCTCACAAACTAGAAAACAAAATGAGATTCCATGAAAAACCCATTTTAGCTGACGGAAAAACCTTTCAAATAATCTATGGTAAACCCTTTGAAAAATATTTTATACTCTTAATCATCTCTCTAAATTTTGCATAAGTAGGCCATCCTCCATAGAGTGATGAGTGTAGAGGGCCACAAAGGATGGCAAGGGTTTGTAGAGCAACATGGGATAATATAGAGGTTGTAGAACCTCCATGGGAAGCATGGAAACCTTGAACTTTTTTTGAAAATGTTGCAGAACAATGGATGTAGTGGATACTTGTATGCATTCTCCTACAATGGTGAATGAAGATCTGAGGGTAGAAAAGTCCTGTAGTACCTATGGACCAATCATGATGCTTACAATGTATGGCCCAAAAAATGGATTTCGGCAGTACCAAAAGGAGGTTGGTGATTGATGCAAATATTTGAACTCGTAGTATGCCTCAAACCCTTGTTCCAATGGGGTTCTTACTTGCTCTGATACCACTAATCCGGATCTTGAGGGTTGATATCCTGAAGGCTTGAATGCCAAGAGAGGAGGAGATTAAACATGCAAATATGCTATTAAATTTACCAAGAAACTAATTTTGCATAAGAATAAACATTAATGAAAACACATAAATAATATACACCATGAAAATACAAGGGAGAGTTGGAGAAGTATTCCATTAAGATGAACCATTACATGAAATGAGAATAGTTTTGGGACCTCTATTTCTTGATTCTAAATCTCTCCCTACTACCTTTTTTATAAGGTGTCTTGTTGACAATACCAGCTTTGAATAACTAACTCCATTAATTACATGTCCATCATGCTCCATTTTTACATTTAATAAAAATATGGATTTTTGACTTTCACATATGATCTTAGATTATAAGCCCCCCCTAATATTCATATCAATTCCTCCACTTGTTATCCCCACAACCACAAATAGGCTCATGTGTAATATATTCACCTCTATATAAACGTCACAAGCCCCCGTTGCACCGGCATCGACACCTACCACTAGATGTGGCACTGAATAGATCATAACTCCATCGGTACCACCTATATTCCAAGTGCCTTTCTTGTTCCCCCTCACGGGAGTATTAGGAATGTCTATAATGGCCCAACTTACATTACTCAGGATCACTTTGGGAATACCTATGTGGTATTTAACGCCACCTTATCTCGAAATGACTCAAAAGCCAATATCCCACTATGACTTTTTTCTGGTATCACCGGCAATTATACCATCAGGAATGCATGTAGGGTTGGTGCCGTATGTGAAAAAACCACCACCAGTCGTCACTAAACCCAATGTTGGGAGCATGAAACAACCTAAATTGAAATCCTCTATGGTACCAAGTACTAACCATGCACCCACAATCAAGCAACCATGTGATCTGTGTAGACAACAAGGACATGATGCAAACCTGTAACCCACATTACCGAAGCTCAAAAATTTACTCAACACCCCCATCAGTGCAATGCATGTCTCCAACATTTTATTAGAGGGAATGCCAACCACCTTAGTTATTCCCAATACTAAGAAAACTACCAAGACAATGTGCACTAATCATGTGTGCACAATATGTTCTAAGTTTGGGCATTTTACACATCATTATCTTGAACTCCCTTGATTCGGGGATGCATTGGTGACCATTTTCCTTGCACACCCTGTCATTGAAAATCCTCAAAAAATTTCCCAATAAATCGTTTCCATCAATGTTTTCACTACATCACAACCAACTAAGGAAGAACATGGTGAGTGTTCATCATGTGGGCACCATACCCATATGATTCCATCCATTATTAGCACAGTCCCACCTAACCATACGTTTAGACCCTTAATCCTGACTCATACACTCAACTGGGTGTCCGCCACTCGACCATGTTGATCATGTTGATTATTGACCCACTACTCATTTCAGTGACCCATCCTGCAAGCAGAATGAGTTGTTTTCTTAGAACACCTACAGCTAGAAGAAAATCCTCCACTCCCATGGTAAACCCACTAATATTAATTCTAGAGGAAGTACTTCCCCCGTCATTGAATATCACTGATCAAGTTGATGTCATGTCATCATTATCAATTTTGTCTACCAGTGATGACAAATCATTGTCATCCATAGAGGAGGGACACGGTCCACCACCAATGTCAACCTCTATCATGGTAGACAACCACGACCCATTGAACAATCCATAGACCTCAGGAGACCTCTGTCATGTGTTGAGTATCCTTGGGAGAGATAGTCTACGTAACCCATTCGATAGTATACTTGGTATTTCGCATGGACGTGCAAACATTCTATCATCTAAATAAGTTTTACCGATTTCCAACACTAGTGGTCCCCACTAAAAAACCATCACACACCAGGTGACACCCCTATTCACTCTCTCTAATTCTCTAGGTATGTTATGTTTCTTGTCAATATTTTCTACATTGCCAATACTCTCATCATAATCAATATTATGCTTGGGTACTTGTGTCATGTGTGTAGGATTATCATTAAGAAACACCCTTCCATCACACAACAATGGTGCACAAACCTTAATTACAGGTATATCATCTCGACCTAGCATACAAGCAACGTATTCCCTATGTTTACATTGCATTTTCACATACTCCTACTGATAACCATAGTATCCTAATTCTCGGTCATGGCACACTATCAATGTCATTACTGAGAAGAGCATGTTCCCCCATGGGTGTGCGCACCATTACAACCCATTCATATTTCGGCACTCATGGTGTCAAACCATCCCAAGTCTAAGGAATATGATCACTCACCAAGTTTTTCAAGATGAAACTACATATCATCACCTTGCATTCTACTCATCTCACCCATCATATTCCCCGACATATGTTACAATTACGATTCACAAATAACCTCTCATTCCCCCATGAGAAATATACCATCTACAATCCTCCTCATATCATCAACCCCCGAGAAGACAACAATGGTGCCCCACCCTCTGAAGATACCAATCCCATTCAGTTATTTCTACAGGAACATTCTACATGACATTTATTACTAGGGAACTTGTCTTCTCATTTGCACAAAACCATTACATCATCATCAAAATGATTCCCCAACTCACTCAAAATCATGGGAATCCTGGCCATATAATTCTTTGGTCCCCCAACTCACTCAAAACCCTAGGAACCACACCCATACTTCTTTATGTATAAAATTTTCCCTGATTCACCCAAAACTATGGCAACCCCATCACATTATTCTTTTGGAAGCACCCCCTGGTTTCCATTGATAGATGTACTCAAGTCCACCTAACCCCAACATTGTTAGTTGTGTCATTCACCTTACCCCACCAGTATTGTGTCTATGATAAAAACCTTCATGTGCAGTTTGTTTCCCTTCGTCACACCCTGTATCACCATTTTGAAGAATGTTGTCGTCAACTACTCACCTAGTTTGCATCAATCAAGGGAATTCATGAGCCCCACACTTATCAACTAGTCTAGTGTTAGGTATGTCAATGTCCCAGTTTTTTACAAAATGATCTTGATTCTTGAGATAAGTCCCTTGTCTTATCAATTTCTTTAGCTCTCATCAATGTTAGACACTCCAATTTGAGAGATGTAGTAGTTACAAGCTATACCTTGGGGTCCTTTCTCATCAATACAAGGGATCACCTCAAGCTAAGTAGGGAGAGTCATTAGTGCTCCCTAACTTAGTGGTCTCCCCTATGCTTGATGCTAATAAGTCTACCACATTAGGGGGAGATGTATGTTCCAATGGTAGTAGTGTTCATATTTATGATTCATGGCAGCGTCACATCTGGTATAGTGAAGTTCTCCATCCAACAAATTCACCATTATTCAGGTCCCCCACCCTAGTGGGATGTTCATAGTCATTAGCAGATCCGCTTATTCAGCACTAGTAACATCATTTCCATGATTCATTTACTCATACAAGGATTGAAACTACCTTCATCCTTGTAGCATCAATATCAAGAGCCAACCCATCGGTCTCCTCTTATTGCAATCTATTCTAACAGATTTTCACAAGCATAGGTATGTCTGTCTCTTTTTTATAAAACACCATTCATTCTTTTAAGCTTCAGCAGTCACCAAAAACAAAATTCCCCTACGCGCAGGTTTGTTTACCCGCGAGTGATTGATAACTTATTAGAACATGGAGAGAAAGAAACAATGATGCATTTCATCCCTACAGTACCTTCCAAACCTCATACATCAGGGGCATCTGTTAATGCTTGAATTTCGCACACATGTGACATTTTGGATAATCTTACATAGAGGCATCATCAACATACAACATGTAGCTCATCGAACACATCCTCATTAGATCCATAAGAGAAATTGAGTCCTAGAATGACCAAGGTAGTCAATACTAAAAATCACACAACTAATTGCACTAAACCCCACGCTACTAGCACGACTATCTATGCAGTGACCTACGCGTACTAGCGTAACTTTTTCTTCAAAAGTCATGCGAATATCAAAATGACACAACCACTTATTTTCGTAGCGCATTCAAGGCTCATAAAGGATCCCTTAGCTCCAAAATTCAAACTCAACTTCTCACATGCTTGGGATCATTCAATAGCCCCCTTCATGTACTTGAAGAACTAGTTCAAGAGCAAGGGTGTTCACATTGGGATTTAGATATTTCTTGGCCTCCATTTGGCCTATAAAAGGAATTCATGGGCACACATTCTACAGGAGAAAATCATAGAAAATTTATGTTGCAATAATTGCATTGAGAGCTCATCTTCAATCCACTTCTTACCTCAAGTTGGCATGCAAAATCTCCCTTGCTTTCTTCCTCTAAGAAGCAAGTGTTTCTCTATTTTTCTATGCTAGTTATATTGCAATTGTGCGGACAAAAAGGACCTCCCTAATGGATAATGTTGGATTCCCTTTGAATCCCTCACCTCCTAGATGACACCATTGTAATTAGTTGGACTATTGGGCAATCAACATTCAGTTTGGCATACTATTGTTCTTTTGTTTTCCTTAGCACTTGTCCCTTTTATTTCATGTTAGTTTCTTTTTATTTCTTGTTTAGAGTTTTCTTTTCCATTTGGGGTTTGGGATACTAACTCACAATTCACAATATTGATTCCTTGCTATAACCTCAAGGATATATTCAAGCAAGGAAGACTACTCACCCTTGTGGCTATTTTTCCCTTAACACCCCCTCCAAGTTCTGTCATCTTTTCTTCTTGTTCCATCCCCCTACTTGTATATTTTTTATTTATTTTGTCTTATCCAAGCATTTATTTCCCTCCCCTTTACTAATATCCAAGACCTTACTAATTTCAAAGGGATTTCCTAAGTTTACCTTGAAACCTTTCTCCATTCCTTCTTACTATCAAATATCAGGCATTATTTCATTGTTAATTTTTCGATAATTTCATTCCATTATCATTCAGGATCACTAAGAGAATAACATGTACAGCATATCAATCATAGACACAATAACAAAAGCACACAAGAGACACAGAGTTTCCTTGGGGAAAACCAAGAAGGTAAAAAAACCCGCAACTTCCTCAGAGATAAGACAAGCCACAAACCAAGATCACAATGATCAAACCCAAAGAGATGTCTCTAGTAGATACTCCTCCTCCTCCACTTATGCGCCACTTTCTCTCTTAGCTATGCGAGCTTGAGAAGTGAGTGAGTGAATAGAATGAGAGAGGCACACCCTCTATTTATACATTGACTTGACCTACCAATAAAACAACAGGGATGACTTCCTAAGGAAGCCTAATAACCCAACCACATGACCTAACTAGGGTCGACCCCACACTGGTGGTCTAATAACCCATCAATACAAATGATGACACTTGCAAATACAAATGACGAATCTTCCAATTAGAGGAATAATACATCTATGTTGGATATACAATAAAGTACAAATGTAATATACAAATGAATATCTTATGAAGTTACAAATATATCAACACTCCCTCTTAACTAGGAAGGTATTCTCTAGACACAGGTCATCAATACATATTGGCGCAAGTCTTCAATTCTGGAGCTGGATCATCATCACTAGATCACGGAGCATCATCATCATCACTGCTGCTATACTCGACATCTCGATCACTAGGTTATCTCTGAATTCTTCTCAGCATAGGAAGTTCTACAGAGCCGGCCCTTTTTCATGTTGGATGTAGGCCTAGCCTCCTATAGGTCTCCATCGTCACTGGCCATACTGTGGAATCCTCAGGACTTATTACGTGCATCATAAAACCTTGAAAGAGTATCCCAAGACTGATTACGAGCTTGCTTCTCAACCTACCGGATCTCCCAAGGCGACATTATATGTGACCACCACAAAACCTCGAAGAGCATCCCAGGACTATTTACAAGCACACAGCTCAACCTATCAGATCTCCCAAGGCGATATTACATGTGGTCACCAAAAAACCTCGAAAGAGAATCCCAGGACTGATTACGAGCACATAGCTCAACCTATCAGATCTCCCAGGGTGCTATTACATGTGGTGATGGAAAAACCTCGAAAGAGCATCCCAGGACTGACTACGAGCACACAGATCAACCTATCGGATCTCCCAGGGCGTTATTATATGCCATAGGACAAAACCTTGAAAGAGCATTTGCCAGATATCCCAGGGCACTATTATATGCCATAGGCAAAACCTCGAAAGAGTATATGCAAACCTCCCAGGGCACTATTATATGTCCTCCCAAGCAAAACCTCGAAAGAGCATTTGCCAAATATCCCAGGGCGCTATTATATGCCATAGGCAAAACCTCGAAAGAGTATTTTCAAACCTCCCAAGGCACTATTATATGTACTCCCAAGAAAAACCTCGAAAGAGCATTTTCCAGATATCCCAAGGCGCTATTATATGCCATAGGAAAAACCTCGAAAGAGTATCTGCAAACCTCCCAGGGCGCTATTATATGCTTATTGCACAACCTGTCCACGGCCACGGAGTATCATCTTAATACTCATCATACATCATCCTGATGTACATCATCACATGATCAACCTGATAATCGTCATAGCATCATCCTGATGCATATCATCATCGCATGATCATCCAGATCATCGTCACAGCATCGTCCTGATGCATTTCATCCAGAGCATTGTCCTGATACTCATCATCAACGTATAATCAAACTGATCATACAAAGCATCCACCTGATGCATATCATCACACATGATCATCCTGATCATCATACATAGCAGTAGCTGGAGCATCATCCTGATGCTCATCACACAGCGCTTACATCAACAACCATGGGAAGGATCCTCCTATCACCATGCTTGGAATAGCTTCTGCAAATTTGTCCCATCACTTCTTCCTCGAAGTATCTTCAATCTGAAGAACACCAAGCCTCTCTCTAAAGTACTCAAACTTCAGTCTGGATAGTGGTTTCGTCAACACATCTGCAACCTGCTCATCCATTGCAACATACAGGAGATTCACTGCTCCTCTCTACACCATATTCCTGACATAGTGATATTTGATCTCGATGTGCTTCGACTTGTCATGGAACATGGGGTTCTCAGACAACTTCACACAACTCTAGTTGTCACAGACTATACAGGTAGCATCCAATGGGAGATCAAATAACTCAGACAGTAGCTTCCTCAGCCATACTGCCTCACAACTAGCCAAACAAGCTACGACATACTCTGCTTCAGCTGTACTCAGTGCTACACGGGACTGCTTCCTTCTAAACCAAGAGATCACACCTGATCCCATACTAAAGCAGCACCCCGAAGTGCTCTTCCTATCTGCATCATTTCCTACCCAATCTGAATCAACATAACCCTCTAGGTTAAACTTTTGATTCGCATCATACATGAGCCCATAATCAATTGTACTCTTCAGGTACCTCAGAATATGATTTACAACAACCAAGTGAACACCTCTGGGATCCGTTAGGAACTGGCTCAATGTGTTCACTGCAAAGCAAATATCTGGTCTTGTGTTCGTCAGGTACATCAAGGACCCAATCATCTAATGATACACCGTGACATCAACTGGCTCAGATGAAGCATCACACAGAAGCTTCAATTTTGATGCCATAGGTGTGGCCATGGCCTTGCAGTCCATCATCCCGAACCGCTTCAGGATCTCTACTGCATACTTCCCTTGTCCAAGGAAGATCCCATCTGTGCTCTGCCACACCTCCATGCCTAGAAAATAGTGCATCATCCCCAAGTCCTTCATCTCAAACTCGGCAGCAAGCTTCCTCTTCGTATCGACAATCAATCTATCCTCACCTGTAACAAATAGGTCATCCACATACAATAGTAGTATCATTGGATTTCCTTCCTCAACCTTGTAGTAAAGGTTGGAATCTGCTTTACTCTTGGTAAAGCCCAAACTGGATAGAAATCTATCTATCCTACCATACCAAGTCTTAGGAGCTTGCTTCAAGCCATACAAGGCTTTCTTCAACTTGCACACATATGACTCCATGTCATGTGTCTCAAAACCGAGTGGCTGCTCCACATACACTTCCTCTTCGACTATAGCATTCAAGAAAGTTGTCTTGACATCCATCTGGTGTATCTTCAACTTCATCACTGCAGCCAGAGCAAGTACTATTCTGATGGAAGTGTATCTGGCTACAAGAGCAAAAGTCTCTTCATAATCTATTCCCTCTTTCTAAAAGAAGCCACGAGCTACAAACCTCGCCTTGTATTTATCTATGCTACCATATGCAGCATGCTTGATCTTATAGATCCACTTGGAAGTCACAACAGACTTCCCTTCTGGTCTTGGGACCACATCCCAAACATCATTCTTCATGATCGACCGGTATTCCTCGACCATGGCATCCTTTCTTTTTCGTTGCTTCTTCATAACTGGAAGGTTCTTTATTCATAATGTCACAGAGTAAGGCAACATAAATGGTATGTGATCTAGTCCTCTTTCTTTCTCTGTGTTCTTCTTCTGGAATGCCATACCTTTCTGCATCTTGGATGAGATCTCTAGCCCATGCAGGTTTCCTCTTGTGAGAGTTCTTCTCACGGGGTGGATCTATAGGTTCTTGTGGATCTTCAATTTCACAATCTTCTTCTGGAATTGCTTCATTCATGGTTGTGTCTTGAAATCTAGTTACCTTTGGTTCTTCATTGTCTTCAATAGGTGTCTTCCTGGATTTGATGTATGCTAAGTCTTCATCAAATGTCACATCTCTGCTGATGTCAATCTTATTGAACCCTAGAAAGTAAATTCTGTAAGCCTTCGAGCTTTCACTGTAACCCAAAAAGATGCCCTTCTTTCCTAAAGGATCTAGCTTTATCCTCTTTTCCTTTGGAATGTGTGTGTATATAGGACAACCAAATATCCTGATATGGCTAACTTCAGGTTTCTTACCAGAGAAAACTTCTTATGGTGTCTTGTTGTCAAGTATCTTGTGAGGTGTTATGTTCTGCACATATACAGCTATCCTAACTGCTTCAGCCCATAGATGGATAGGAAGATCCTGGTCATGAAGCATTGTCGGAGCTGCTTCCATGATAGTTCTATTCTTCCTTTCTACAACTCCATTATGTTGTGTATTGTAAGGAGTGGTCAACTCCCTCTTAATCCCTAAATCACTGCATAACTTCTTGAAGTCACCTGAAGTGAATTCTCTGCCATTATCGGATCTAAAGGTCTTGATCTTCTTATCAGTTTGATTTTCTATCAAGGCTTTGAATTCCTTGAACTTATCAAACACTTCATCTTTATTCTTCAAGAAATAAACCCAAGTCTTCCTAGAGAAATCATCAATGAAGAAAATATAGCATACATACCCACTCAGAGAACTGGATGACATTGGACCACATACATCGGAGTGGATAATTTCCAAGATTCCTTTTGCTTTGATTTCACTGCTTGGAAATGCCTTCTTTGTGTTCTTTCCTTTTGCACATCCTTTGCAAATACCTTCATGCTTTGACTGGATTTCAGGAAGACCTTCTACTGCTTTTCTTGCAATTGGAAGTGCTCTATAGTGAACATGAGCAAGCCTTCTATGCCAAAGTTCACTTGGCTCCATGGATTCATGTACCATGGCATGTTCAGGTTGTCCCTTCAATTTGTACAATCCTCCCTTTTTCTCTCCAATTACCACTGCATCATCTATTGTCTTACCTTTTGGCCACATGAGTACTTGTCCATCTATAAATGCAACTCTCATTCCCTTTGCATCCAAGGATGATATGGAGAGAATATTCTTCTTGAGTCCAGGTACATATAGAACATCTTTCATCTTCAAATACTTCCCAGAGTCTAACTTGTAGGAGGCTTCACCACTTCCTTTTATGGGATATTGATAGTCATCCCCAAGTTTCACCTTATGGGGTGACTCATGTTCAGATAGGTCTACAAAGGATTCTTTAAATCCCGTCATGTGTTTGGAAGCCCCACTATCAATAATCCAATCATCACATCCATGAGAGATAGTACCTATGAGAGCAGAGATTATAACATATTCATCTTCACTTGATGAGTCATCACCTTTTGCTCTAGACTTCTTCCTGGGAGGTTCATCATCCTCAGCAGCATGAGCATGATGTCTCTTCTTGTTGCTCTTATTCTTCTTGTTGAAGTTGTTGTTGTTGTTGTTGTTTTTCTTTTTGTTCTTAGGAAAATCTGAGTAAAAGTGTCCCTTCTCATTACATGTAAAGCATCTCAAATCTTTCTTATCTTCATGATAATGATGGTGTGAAGATCTCTTGTTATGAGATGGATCCCTCTTGAACTTACTCTTCTTGGTATGTGTTGTGAGAGCTTGATATTCATTCCCCATCTTTTCTTCTCAGGCCACAATCCTAGCTTCTTCTTGTGAACATTCCTCCCATAGTCTACTGAAAGAGATCAATTTCTTTCTTGCACAGATTCCTTGGATGAAGGAGTCCCATGACCTAGGTAGGCCATTCAATGTGGTCATTAAAATTTCTCCATTCTCCACTACTTCATCCACAGCTTCAAGTTGTTCCTTGATTTGAGAGACCTTGGAGAAGTAGGACTGGATGGTCTCTCCATTCTGGATCTTTACCCCTTTCAATTGGTTCCGCAAAGTCATCTTTCGATTTATGTTCTTACCCTCAAACAACTTAGTCAAGGAGTCAAACATCTCCTTAGGTGTCTTTAGGGAAGACACATGGGGTATGAGATGGTCCTTAATAGAATCAGCAATGATTCTCTTGGCTTTGACCAAGTTCTTCTTATGTAAGGCCTTAGCTTCATCTCCCTCTGGAACTGGAACCTCTTCCTCTATGTAGTTGTCCAATTCATTCTCTTCTAGGATTAACCCAATCCTATACTTCCAGGCTCGAAATTATCAACCCCTTCAAGCTTATCTTCAAGCTTGGTGTGGTGAGACATCTTAAAGAGTACTTCAAATGGAAATAGAAAGTTTTAGGTCTTACCACTTAATTTGCTGAAAACTAGATCTATAACTGGATTAGGGTTTGTCAGAGAAAACCTAAAAATTCATAATTTGAATTTCAAACTTCTGAAAGGATAGAAAGATGCGCCTTGCTGAGCTGGTCAAGCTGGTATACTCCAAATTTGAAAACTGCAAAATTTGACCCCTCAAAATTGCCTTTGAAACTTCTGGATTCATTGGATAGGGCCCCAAACTAGGGTTTGATTTTCCTGGAGCTTCACCCAACCAAAAAGGTTCGATCTTGGTCTCTAAACTTCGATTTTTCAGAGGAGCTTCCAGCCGTGGTCTCAGATTTAAAAAAAATCCAACTTTCTCTGAAACCCTAATTTCCCGCAGCAGAGATTAGGTCAAAACTTAAAATGCTCAGAATTGAATTCTATCTCGATAGAAAGATGCGCCCTTGCCAGGAGAGTCAATATAGCCTCCTGCCTTTGATGATTTGTGGAGAGAAACCCAAATATTAAGAAGCCCTAGCTTTCACAGCTGCATAGTGCCTTCTTCTTAGGTCATCTCTGATACCATGTTAATTTTTCGATAATTTCATTCCATTATCATTCAGGATCACTAAGAGAATATCATGTACAACATATTTGCAGCATATCAATTATAGACACAATAACACAAACACACAAGAAACACAGAATTTCCTTAGGGAAAACCAAGAAGGTAAAAAACCCCGCAACTTCCTCAGAGATAAGATAAGCCACAAACCAAGATCACAATAATCAAACCCAAAGAGATGTCTCTAGCAGATACTCCTCCTCCTCCACTTGTGCGCCACTTTCTCTCTTAGCTATGCGAGCTTGAGAAGTGAGTGAATGAATAGAATGAGAGAGGCACACCCTCTATTTATACATTGACTTGACCTGCTAATAAACCAACAGGGCCGACTTATTAAGGAATCCTAATAACCCAACCACATGACCTAACTAGGGCCGACCCCACACTGGTGGTCTAATAACCCATCAATACAAATGACGACACTTACAATGTAACTTGCGACACTTTCAAATACAAATGACGACACTTCCAATCAGAGGAATAATACATCTATGTTGGATATACAATAAAGTACAAATGTAATATACAAGTGAATATCTTCCGAAGTTACAAATACATCAACATTCATCACATGGCTGTATACATGACAAAATTAACATCTAAAGGGGATCTTCCAATAATCCAACACTTGGATGCATTTCCATTTCCCAAATTCAATTTTGAGTTTCGTTAGGATCCCCTCTTGTAAATCCATTTCCACCTAGATTTTAGATATCATCCTGTTGATTTTAGATAAGGCATTAACTTTCATATTGATGTAAGTTCCTAGGTTATTACCTATTTCCTCCAAAATCCCTTTGTTCCATATTTCTTTTGGTAGGGGTGGTTTTCTAAAATTGACTTACCAAAGAATCTCCTTGTCATCACTTTTACTTAGGGTCTCCATATTTATCCCTCCTCTAGATCATTTCTCTCCATGAGAAAAAAGTTCTAGATCTACCTTGATTGTCTAATTAGGAGTAACAATAGTGAGAAACAAGTATGAAACCTTTTTAGTCACTTCGAGATATCCAAACGGGATAACCTTACTTTTGTTTGGGGCTTTAACAACTAGTGTAGGCTTTGTACTACATACTTCATTATTCACTTGCAATTGCTTAATTGGAAAGGCCTCACTACCCTCCTTTTGTTGGCAAAAGTTGTCATTGATGTCATGGCATGATGATCACTTTATGGTCATTGTCATTGATGCTCATTAATGACAAAGGTGAAAAAGGTGTGTTTGAAGTGTTTAAAGTTGACTATATATCTTGATCTAGTTATCACTTGAAGGTTTGCTTGAAGAAGTTGAAAGGGTGTCAGACTCGAAGAATCGGCATTAATCCAATCTAAGAAGGTCATATAATCAATATCAAGATCAACATTAAAGCAGAACCATGGAAGACATACTTGAGTCTCTTGTCGAATGAAGATACTCACATTTGAAATGGAAATGACATGTCGGCCCTAAAAGCAAATTGACAAGAAATAGAATTAATATGTTTCATAAAATATGAAACATAATAATTAGTTGGCTCCAAATGATTTATAAAAGAAAGTTTAATTATTAAATGTGAATGTCGGCTATAATGTGAAAAATAACATAACTAGATGTGTATAAATAAAAAGTGTTGCATTCCATTTGAGGTTAGAGGGGAAAGAAGTTGAAATGAGATAGTAAAAAATTAATTGGGGTTAACAAGAAGTGAAGGTTCAACATGCGGAAATGAAATAGAATAAATTGAAGAAAAGATGGATTTGGGATAAGAAACAAAGGTACAACAGAAGGGAGCATGGAGAGATCAACACCTTGTTGATCAAAGGAAAGGAAAAAAGCCATAGAATATTACTTGGTTTTATTTCTTGCAAACAAGACATCTTATTGACATGTTGATTGAGAAAGAGATTCGTAAGTGCAAAAGTAAAGAATTGTAGCAGTAAGTGCTTGTGGGAGCAAGAATTTGTGGGTACAGGTATTCGTGGGTGCAGAAATAAAGCATTGAAGCATCCAGTGCTTGTGGGAGAAAAAATTTGTGAGTGCAGCGATTTTGGGTACATAAAGAAATTTGTGGATAAACCATAGCCCGTGGGTGCATAAATAAAGTATTGGAGCAGCCAGTGCTTGTGGGTGCAGAAAGGAAGCTTTGTCCCAACCATTGCTAGTGGGCATAGAAATAAATTTGTGGATCAGCAATTGCTTGTGGGTGTACAAAAAACAAGCTTTGAGACAATTGTGGCTAAAGATTACCAAGTTGATGTAAACCATTGAATATATTACAAATTTTTTATACTTACATATCTTGTGTCTACTGTGTACAATCTGTTAATTAGTTACATTGAATGTTGAATGAATTATTACAATTGTTTACAATTTGTTGATCAATTGAAAATTTGATTAAGTGTAGAGCATTGATTCACCCCCCCCTCTCACTATTCCTAGTGTGTTCAACAATTGGTATTTCATACAAGTCTAACCAACGTCAAGGAGATCTTAAGAACAAACATGGCTACTCATGAAGAATACGATGAAATGGCAATAGTCCGTAGGAATCCAAAACAAGGTGCAGGTAAGTGCAATAACAAACTACCTTTGAAATGCTTTAAATGTGAAAAGCTTGGTCATCTTGCAACTAAGTGTCCTCTTTGGGAAAACAATATGCTTGAACACTGCAAGACAAGTGAAATATTCTTAGATGATGATGAAGGAAAAGATGAATGTACAAAGGAAGGAATAAATGAAATCATATTTTTTTCCTTAGACAAAAACCATTCAGAAAATAAGGAAGAAAGTGGTGAAGAAGAAGAAGTTTGTACCGGACTTGAGAGCTGAGTTATTGAAGAAGTAAAAAATATAAGAAAGATTGTTAGGAAGCAAGACAAGAATATCGAATGCTTGAACAAAGAACAAACAGAAGCAAAAAGAAGAGAAGAAATTTTGACAAGTCAATTGAAAGAAAAGGTTGAGGAGTACAACAAGCTTGAAATAGAAGTTGATCACAAGTTAAAAGAGCAAGAAAAAATATTTGAAGAATAAACCATCTCCTTGAAAACCCAACTTGAAGAAGAAAAAAGAACCGAAGAAGTGATGAGGTGCCATCTATTAAAGGAGGAATATTGTGAGATCCTTGAGGAGAGAATTGTTTCATTAAAGATTGAAGTTGACAAGATCACCAAGAATTTGAAGAGTTATCAAGTATTGGATGAAATGCTCAGTTATCAAAGATCACCATGGGACAAATGATTTCTTGGTTATACAGGTATGTCTCCATGCAAAAAGAACACAAGATCCAAGTCTCCAAAGGTTAAAGTTGAAGAAAATTCTGAAATCAAAGTCAGTATTCTTCAAAGACCAAATCACAATGAAAGCCAGAAAGCTGAAAGTGTTGTTACTCCAAGAAACTATGTTGATACTCTCAAGGAGCCCCATCATGAAGACAACAACAATGTAATGAAGAATAAATAACAACAAAGGACTGATCCTCCTCTAAGGAAGAATATCTTCAGAAGATCAACTTCATTAAGGAAACCCTACTTATCCAGGTACTCAAGTACACTCTATGGCTATTGTTTTTCATGTACTAATTTCGGGCATAAATCAAGAGATTGCAGAAGCAGCTTGAAGT
Source organism: Larix kaempferi (assembly GCA_027924585.1). Lineage (NCBI taxonomy): Eukaryota > Viridiplantae > Streptophyta > Pinopsida > Pinales > Pinaceae > Larix > Larix kaempferi. The sequence continues at coordinate 4,442,684 of BSBM01000241.1, read as the reverse complement.
GGGTTCCTAAGTAAATCAAGGAAGAAAAGTTATCTACCAGGAATGAAGTAAAGCGCACTAAAGTTTGGAGAAGAAAACTAGTTGAACCAGAGAATGAACAACGTGAACTTTCCTTGAGTGCTCAAGGCATTGGTTTAGATTGTTGACTGATTATGAGTCTTTAGGAAGAAACCATGACTCTTCCATTTTCAAATATTTGAGTTTCTGCCTAACAAAATCATGATGTTAAGAACCTACTTTCCTCTGCTCGACAAGTCTTTATATTCTTTGGCTATGCTAATACTACTAAACTGGAACCTTCATTAAATAAAATGCTTGAAGTAAGTTCCAGTTTTATATCAAGTGGTTTGAGTTTGGCACCTAATACACCAACAACCAAAGATCAATTCATGCAGCATGCAAAGGAAGACAATCAAGAATCAGTGGTATTGGATAAGTATTGGATAAGCATGCAAAGGAAGACAATCAAGAATCAGTGGTATTGGATAAGTCGACAATTCAAGGCTGCACCTATGCAATCATCCCTCATGGACAATGTTTTGCTGGAAGAAGCTGGTATGGAAGAAGTAAACTACCAAATTCCAGATCTTGATGACATCAAGAACATATAAGAGCTTCATCTTGATAAGGTAGTCACTAAATCATGTGAGAAGGTAAATGAACACATTAGGAAGACCACATTGGAAGTAGAAGGGGAAAATACAATTGGTTGTTCGGCTGTATTGAATCGAACAGGTGGAAAGTGTGTTATAGACTGCACACAATATATTGAAAGAAGAATTTTAGCTCCAGGAATGTTCCTTACAGTTAATCCAAGTCACGGGAAAGGGTTAAGATTTGTACATAATAGAGGAATTAAAATATACCTTATGCAGTCAGATTGGTTAGTGTCCACAACAATTGGTGAATCTGAAGTAAATAGAAGCACCTGAACAAAGTAGCAGTTGGTAGCAACATGTAAGAAATGGACGAGATACAAATGCTTGCCAAAAACAATTGTGGCTCATTATTTAAATGCATGTCTAAATATGTAGGACAATCAGAGGTTACGCAAGGATCCTAAGAAGATTTTGGCTGAGGAGAACTTGATTATGGATAATTTGTTACTATGAGCCAGATTGTGTTTGCACAAGTGATAGAAGAAAAAGTTTACCTGATGTAGCAACATAGAAAAACTTGAAGTTCAAAAATATACACATCGTATCAGATATCAGGCTATTCTGGTCTATGATAATGGTTCTTTTATCCAGGTCTCTAGTTCTCTCATGCACTTTCGTTGGAAGAGAGCGATTTTATTCATGTGATGATTATTTGCAGTATCGTTAGATACTGTGATCACTACGACAAGATTTATGTGCCAGTTGTGACTTTGAAGATAGTCTGATATGAATGGATTTGGTGGAAGAATAATGTTTGCATAAACAAATTTAGGAATGATGATTACACCTATTGGCTATATCTTGGCTATCTTCCAACGAGTATGCTCATACAAAATTGCGCATAGCCAACAACTTCCTAGGTTTAGAGTGTGAAGAGTTTATAAAATATTACATTGCAAAACATCTATGAGAAGTTGTGCACATGAATCAAAATCACATGAAAGCGTTAATTAGGACAATGTGGAAACATAATGGTGTTCTCATGGCTTGAAGCATGGGAAGAATCTTGTCATTTATATTTTGGCAAGCAAGGAATGTTGCATGCGATTCCCATTAAAGAATATTTTGGAGCAATTTGGTGAAAGGAACATACTATCTCTATCTATTTTTGGAATGAATGAATGAATGATTTTAATAACATCCACCAGGCTGATTAGCTTAAGGGACCAAAAGAATCACAGCTCTAATTATCCATAATCTTTTCCAAGTGGGATCTTTTGCTGTAAATCTTGACTAGAAGACTTGCAATCTGGTTGATCTTATCTTCTTCAAAAAGATGGTGCATGTTGTCAGTTTTTAAGCTATCTTCATATTGACTGCGGATATCCTCTTAAGCTGCATATTCCATAACAAAATGTCACTCTGTCTCCACCACACCCTTGTTGCAAGGAGATGACCATGAGAAATAAACGCCTTTGTATCTTCACAGCAAGAGAGGTGACCATTGATGATTGTCGATCGTGAACGTTGAGCAGTTGACCGTTGAGAGCTAGGAAGTTGCTGGACTGAGTAAACGATGACCGTTGAAAATTATTTAAGCAAGACAACCGTTGAAAAGGTCTGCACGTTGACCATTGGAAAGTGTGTGACAACATCATTATCCTCATTGACCATACAAGAATTAGAGAACGTTGAACCCCATGCGTCCACCCAAACACAGTCAAAGGGAGTACAATCGATCCTGTAATGGACAATATGTAGACTTGCAGGGAGATAAAGAAAACAACTCACCAGCAGGGAACAGTCTAGAGAAGGAAGATGAGTTTCAATGGGCAGAGAAAAATAAAAAACACGTCCAACCACCATGCATCCCACTAGTTGATAACTCAAATCTTGATGACGGTTATGGCTATGGAGACTCAGGATCACACTACTTGTATGGTTATTCATCCAAGCCTCTTCCTGATCCCGACGATGATGATAATGATGAATTACTACCCTAATTCTAAATAATGTGCCCTAAATATCAACATGCTAAATTTTTCCCTCACGACACATATCACGAACAATTCTGATCTAGATACATATAAAGAGGAAGCTCAGACATTGTTTGCATTGCAAGAAACGAGAGAACGGTGCTATATCCAGAAGTCCTAGTGCTCTAATGCGATGGTTGCTTTGTCATTGAAGGGCACATTTCAGATACCACAGATTGCAACACAATATCCATCTTCATATAATGTGACTGAGATTATGCAACAATTTGAAACCACTAAGTCAACCCTCCCTTACAGAGGCAAAAGGTTTTCTAAGTCAAACATGAGCCTCATGATGAGTCACAAAAGGGAAACCAAAAATTCAATCCAATAAATGCTCTTTTATTTATTGGCCAACTACTTGATGATGATTGTTCAAAGGATTTCATTAAAGGTCTTATTTTGTCAGTTCGTTCTTGTCTTGTTGAAGAATGAGAAAAAAAAGGGAATCGACTTAATTCATAGTATAACAAATTCTTACTATGATCCATGTGTGATGGGTAAATACTGAGAATAGTGATCCAATTCTGGTAGTTGAGAGCAATGTGACGATGAAATTATTGATGTTTCCAATAAAATTATTTGTTCAAACTCCAAGTCAGCGAAAGCATTCATGACCGTTGATTATCCATATTAGTTGATTGAACTTCTAGAGAAGTTTTTGCTACAAAACATTGCATTCATTGGAAACCCCAATCTCCAAGCCATAAAGGCTGACATGTCACACATAATGGATTATATCAATAGTTTGGACAACCATGACGGGCCTACCATTGGAAAGCTTGTTGTTGGAGCAGAGATGTATGTGGAAGCGTTTGTCAATTGGTGTGTCGAGCAGAAAGAAGGAGGTTGTGTATAAGCTTCAAACTATGGAAACTTTACATGAATGATTAAGGAGATCAATTGCATTGCAAGGATTCAATAAAGAGAAGCATGCACATGGCTAGGATACATCTATCTTTATATTCGAAGAGAGGAGAGGAGACTTGACTCATTATGCAACAACTATCTTGGACATAATCAATTCGGTGATATATGATCGGAATAGTGGATATTTTCAAGCAACTGATCTTGGACCATAAGTTCAGGGGGAGCTGATAACTATGCAAGACAGGGGGGAGTAAGTACCAAGGCAGTTAGAATATTCAAAAAAGAATAAGTGTCATTGATAGGGGGAGCCTGTGTATCCGTTAAGGAAGCTAATATGTATGAACAAAAGGAGGAACCATGAGATGATCATACAACATTGTTGATAGGGGGAGAAAAGCTACATCAAGTTTGAGGACAAAAGAAGTATTCTTGACAATAAGTCAAAATCAATTGAATCAATAACAGACCCTTTGTCATTAATGTCAAAAGGGGATAATGAATGCATAGTAAAACCACATTGAAAGAGAGTTTGGTGAGGTGTTTTACTGTAGGTTGAAATCAATGCCAGAGGGGGAGACAAAGGTGAACAAGGTGTGTTTGAAGTGTTTAAAGTTGACTATATATCTTGATCTAGTTATCACTTGAAGGATTGCTTGAAGAAGTTGAAAGTTTGTTAGACTCAAATAATCAGCATTAATCCAATCTAAGAAGGTCATACAATCTATATGAAGATCAACATCAAAGGAGAACCATGGAAGACATACTTGAGGCTCTTGTCGAATGAAGATACGACACATTTGAAATGGAAATGGCATATTGGCCCTAAAAGAAAATTGGCAAGAAATAAAATTAATATGTTTCATAAAATATGAAACATAATAATTAGTCACCTCCATATGATTTATAAAATAAAAATTAGTTATTAAATGTGAATATTGACTATAATGTGAAAAATAACATAAGTGGATGTGTATAAATAAAAAGTGTTGCATTCCATTCGAGGTTAAAGGGGAAAAGAGAAACTGAAATGAGATAGTAAAAAATTAATTGGGGTTAACAAGAAACGAAGGTTCAACATGTGGAAATGAAATAGAAGAAATTGAAGAAAATATGGATTTGGGATAAGAAGCGAAGGTACAATAAAAGGGAGCATGGAGAGATCAAAAACTTATTGATCAAAGGAAAGAAAGAAGCCATAGAATATTACTTAGTTTTATTTCTTGCAAGCAAGACATCTTATTGATAGGTTGATTGAGAAAGAGATTCGTAAGTGTAGAAGTAAAGCATTGTAGCAGTCAGTGCTTGTGGGAGCAAGAATTTGTGGGTGCAGAGATTTGTGGATGCAGAAATAAAGCATTAGAGCAGCCAATGCTTGTGGGAGAAGAAATTTGTGGGTGCAGAGATTCGTAGGTACATAAATAAATCTATGGGTAAACCATAGCCTGTGGGTGCATAAATAAAGCATTGGAGCAACCAATGTTTGTGGGTGTAGAAAGGAATCTTTGGCCTAGCCATTGCTAGTGTGTGCATAAAGAAAAGCTTTGGGTCAACCATTGCTTGTGGGTGTATAGAAAAGAATCTTTAAGGCAATTATTGCTCATATGCATGTGGCATAGAATTTTAAGAGGACCAAAATTGTGGTTGAATATTTCCAAGTTGATGTAAACCATTGAATATATTACAAATTTTTTCTACTTACATATCTTGTGTCTACTGTGTACAATCTATTAATTAGTTACATTGAATGTTGAATGAATGATTACAATTTGTTGATCAATTGAAAAGGTGATTGAGTGTAGAACACTAATTCACCCCCCCCCCCCCCTCTCAATGTTCCTAGTGTATTCAACACATTTGTCCCATTCAAGGCTTGGCCCCATAACCTAGCACCTACAAAGGTGTTAAAACTTGATATACCCTTTCCTCTTGATTCCTTTGCTAAGAAATTGTTCAAGGATCCTAAAGTTTGGATGTTTTGATGACCTTCAAAGTGTACCCCCTTGTCAACAAGTGCATGGAAGTGGCTAGGGATTGTAGATGGATTAATGTGTTTCCCTTTGTCAATCTCTAGTCTATACCCTTGACATGAAGCCCTAGTCATATAATCCCTTGTCCTAGCACGCCCCCCCCCTCCTCCATTAATCGACTAGCACCCCCCCCCCCCTCCTCCATTAATCGACTAGCACCCCCCCCCCCCCTCCTCCATTAATCTACTAGCACCCCCCCCCCCTCCTCCATTAATCGACTAGAACCCCCCCCCCCTCCTCCATTAATCTACTAAAGCATCTCCTCGCATCACCTCTCCCCCTTTTTTCATTCATACATGAATATCTACATACACATCATAATGTCTATAAAGATAGCTTTGCTATTCAAATAATTGAAGCAATGCTTAGACCTATTTGAACCTTTTCAACTTTTGTGTGTGTGTGTGTGTGTGTGACTCTCTGTGTGTGTGTGTGTGTGTGTGTGTGTGTGTGTGAGAGAGAGAGAGAGAGAGAGAGATGTTACACTTGCTTAATTTTGAAGTTCTATCTATAGAATATATTGAGAGTATATATGATTAAAAAATATAATAATTAATTGATAGGAAACTTATTAATTTTGTAATGTTATGGGTAGGGCTTGATACAACCTTTGTTTTATTATTACCAAAAATAAATAAATTGGAAATCGCTATAAGTATTGGAAACCAATATCTCTCATATTGGAAATCTATATCTTAAATATTGAAAAGTGATACTCATAACATATTTATATAACTTTGACTGAAATCAACCTACATTTAATGAAGAGGGTTTAAATAAAATACAAATTATATTTTAAAGGGGGTTCAAACTCATACCAAAATGATAAAGTTACAATCGAGTGGAAGAGGAAACAAGTGAAGACTAAGGAACAAGTTCAAAAAACATGAACGAAAAGAAGAACATGTGAACGTGATATTGCACAAATTTGGAAAGAGTGAGTCAAATGAATTGTCCCGATATAATAAAAAAGACACGAGGACAAAATCAAAATCAATTTATTTATAGATAAATACAACACATACAGGTTTTGTTATAATAATAATAATAATCTATTTTTAAGGTCACCACCAAGTGAGACACCAATTTGGTGTATGGGACCCCCTTGCTTGTGGGACAAGGGACCCCCTCTGTGAAACGATTTAACTGCATATGTACTAGAATCATAGATTTAAATACAACATTGATGACTTTTATTGCTTATGAACTAAAATAATTTGAAAAAGCACATAGACTTGAAATATGTAACAAAATTGTGCCATTGTAATATGACTTAATGAAGAACAACATTGGGCAAGTGTATCAATCACCTTTAGATAAACAAAACTCATTGTTATTTATGGGTAGGCTTATAGGATGAGGTATAGGGAATATGTGGATTTTTTACAAAGGGATATATATATATATATATAACAAATTAATGATTCTATAAAAATGTAATCTGTGTTAGAAATATGTAAAATAAATATTAAAAAACTATTTGATAAATAAAGAATTTGAGTAAAATGTTTATATAAAAAATTGTTAAAAATTATTTGATAAATAAATAATTTAGTAAAACTTTTATATGCAACAAAAAAAAGGTATTTTTTTAGTGGAATTAGTATTTAATTGGGATTATTTAAATAAAATATAGATTCAAATGCAATTGATTATAACAAATATACCATTCTTTTATTAAAAAACAATTATGAAAAAAAATTAAAAAAATAAGATTGAAATCATATTCAAATCTAAGTAGGATCTAAGTTAGACTACATATTCAATGTGGGTACAATTGCAAATTCAAAGCCCAACAAGCAAAAACAAATTGTGTCACTTTCATGAACCAGAATTGAATACAAACAATAAAATCTAAAAGAACATGCTTGTTGCGGTGGTCAATATGACTATTAAAGGGGGTGGGGTATAATGTATAATAATGTTCATGTAAACATTGATGTAATAGCCTAATGTCCATTGTGGAAATATATGTTAACACATATGACAAAATTGGCAAAAGGGTACCTAGGCTTTAGGTGGCAAGTGCACTAGTTAGGTATGTTAGTCAGTGTGACTTTTAAGGGCAGATATAAAATTATATAGGGAAAAGGAGGTATGTGGTGTAAAATTATTTGAGTTTAGGTGCTAAGCTTGAAAAGATTAGGTATTTGAAGAGATAAAATATGTTGTAAAATTATTTTAATTTATGAAATAAAATTTATATTATTTTTTTATTATAAAAAAATAAAAATAAAAATATTATTTTAATTTTTAAAATTATAAATTTTTTATTATTTTTTAATTATAAAAATGAAAAAATATAAGAAAAAATATATAAAAAATAAAATAAAATTTAACTAAATCAAATAATTTTCTGTATTTTATATAAGTTTTATAATTATTGGTTTTATGGTAGATACATGTTTTAATGGATCCATTTTCAAATTTTTTTTTATGGATAAATGGTGTGTTACTTTCATTTGCAATGGGAACAAATGACCAATGAAAGAAATAGTATATCTATGTTAATATGTAAAATACCATATACAATAGTTTTTAAATAATGTTTTTTTATAATATTTGAAGTCGAGAAAAAGTGAAAAAAACATTATAATGAATCTAAATAAAAATTAATACCATATTCTCTTTTAAAAGGCAATGAAAACCATATTTGTCTTCTTATTTGCTTAAATAAGAGGTGATAAGAAGAAAAGTCATAATAAAAGTGAATGGTGCAAAGATATGTAATAATTTCTTACAAAATCAAATAATTTTTAATGAAAAAAACATTTTTAATATTGATAACATATTCACAATTTTATATCACATGATTCTTTATGTAGCTATAGCGATGATTATGCGGAGATACTGGGTATCAAGTAAATATTAGTGATAAGTTGAAACCATATTTTGGTTTTGGAGTATGAATTAAAACTCTGTGGATTGGGTAAGAGTTTGTTTCTCAAAATGTAAAGAAACATGTTAATGACCCAGTACCAAAAACATCTAGCAAAAGCTGAAATTTATTCCCTTACCTAATATTAAGTAAGTCAATAATATTTAAATAACAAAATTTTATCTACAAACAATAATGGTTACATGTTAAGATTTTGAAGTTGTATTAATAAAAAATTAAGTCAATAACCTCAAGCATTATTATATTTTTCTTATTTTATTAAAAAAAATCATAAAATATATAAATCTTATTACACATCCCGCCTATAAAATGATCACAAAACATTATTTCCACAACTCAACCCATGTTTACTCTAACTAGCATACATACATTTTAAACCTGATCTATTAAGCACCGAGAGGGATCAAATTTCTTGAGGTGTAATTTTTTTATCTTAAATTTTTCATACATTAAGAAAACATTTACACCTCAAGATATTTGATCATGTGCTTGATCTAAGTTTAAGATGAAATCAATATAGTTTATTATTATTTTTATTTAAGCCAACATCGTTTCGATTTTATTTTTGATAGGAACAACATGTTACATAACGTTACATGTTACAACAACTCCCCTCTTTTTGTTTAAGTTGACATCATTTGGATTATTTTTTATAAGAACGGCATGTTACATAATGTTACACAATCTTACGTGTTACAACATCTCTCATTTTTTTGTTTAAGCCGAAATCATTTGGATTGTTTTTTATAGGAACGACATGTTACATAACGTTACACATTGTTACGTGTTACAACATCTCTCTTTTTTTTGTTTAAGCCGACATCATTTGAATTTTTTTTATAATAAGAACGACATGTTACATAACGTTACGCATCTATGTGTTACAATATCTCCCCCATACTGGGCCGTAGAGCACCTCGCTACTCTCGGTGCAATTATCATTAAATTCAAAAGGAATTAAAACTTTTTTCATCATTTTTTTCTAAATTAACACCTTTTTTTTACATGAAATCAAAGAAAACTTGCACAACTACAAAAATTGATATGTGCAAGAGCATAGGAAATCAAAAGCACTCTTTTTCTACATTTTGACAAACTTTTTCTCAACTAGAATGTTCAATGGATAAAACATAAAAACATGGAGAATGTTTTATAATTATAATTATAATTTTGGAGTAATTATGTGGTGTATTTAAAATTTAAGTTATATCAGCATAGATCTATCTTAAATACGGATACATCAAGCACTGAGAGGCATCCAATTTCTTGAGGTGTAAATTTTTTTTAATTTTAATTTTTGTATACGTCCAAAAAAATTTACATTTCAAGCTAAAAAATTACACATCCAATATTGATTTTTTAATTACTTTTTATTTGTTTTAATTTTTTATTATATGAGCCGACATTAATTTTTTTAATTACTTTTTATTTTTGGTAACGTTACGTTATGTTGCAACATATCCCTCATATTGGGATGAAATCACCTCACTATTCTCGATGCAATTATTATTAGTTTTATGATAATTATTATTATTTTTATGAGAATTATGTATTGATATCATTTTTTTTGGAAATATATTTATATATAAATAAATTTAATATTTTTTTGAAATTATTTTTAAGTTTAGTAAAACTTTTTTGAAAGGTATATTTTTACTGGATTGATAAGAACTTTGACTATGTAATTTTGTTTTTATGAATTTTGGGTCATTTTAAAATAATCTATATCTTTATAATTTAAAAAAAAAGAGTAAATTATGGCAAACCATTATTTTATTGAAAAAAATGACTTTACTAGAAAGGTTGAATGTGTCCACTTATTAACATACTCCTTTTTTGAGGTGGAATAGTTTACTTAGTACTTAATGAATTTGGTGATATTTATAAGGTTAAAGAAGTGGGATCAAACCGAGTTAAATAATAATAATAATAATAATATTTTTATTTTTAAGGTCATTGTTTTTTTTTTACAATAACAGTTGAAAAGCTTTGTATTAAAAAAAGATGGTCTTACAAAAAGATTAGGAAGACTGTACCCAACAAAAAGAGGGCTGAAGGCACCTCACACCCAGTCTATGCTTTTCATACAAAGCTAATATTCTTTGAAAACAGGGAAAATTAACAGACTTCCATAGATGCCGATTACATAAGTAAAACATAATAAAAGAAACTGCAGAAATTCATCATGGGGAAACCAGTCCAAAAATCACTTGTCATTAAGGTGGCGGACCTTGTCCTTGCTACCCTCTGCGAGGACCTTGTTTTCTTCCATGCCAAGGATTGCAGAGGGACTATTACTATTGTTGGTTCTAATGCAATCCACTTTGGATTCCATGATCCTAAGAAAACTATGCAGAGACTCGATTTTTCCAACCATCCCTTCGTAGTATTCCTTCATCTTGCTGCTGTTGTTTCTAACATCTGAATTTGAAATCTGAACAAAGGCGGAAAGATGGGCGAGGGCCTTTTTCAGGTCCCCGTTTTCTCCTCTCAACCAACAAACCTAAGACTCAATATCTTGTAAGTGTGAGAGCACTCCAGGAGAGGGGCTTTCAGGCCCACTGGGAGAATCCAGGTTCACAATTCCCCCATTTTCCCCAACCAGGTTCTAGTGTTTTCCAATACCCATCTACCTTGAGATTCCGTGCACTTATTGCAGAGAACCACCCTGGTTTTGGCAGATACCCACGTCTAGGGGACGCCAATTCTTTCCACAGTCATGCTCGGAACCATTATGAACACCATTCACATAATTCCTGAAGCTCTACCCCTGACCCACGTCCAACAGAGACCAACTTCTGCCAGTCTCATCGTTTTTGGGGTGCCCTCGACGAACATGCTTTGCCTGATTACTGAGTGAGCCTTGAACCTCTTTGTCGCTGTTTCCATGACCCTGCACCACCTCAAGGGCAGAGAGGTAATGCTTCAACTCGACTCCTCCCATATTCACCTGAATATTAGTCCTGCAATGATGACATTCCAGCGCCGGGAGATAGAGCCCAACATTGCTACCAGCATTTCCACAGTCCATGTTGAACTAGATTAAGACGATACGCCAGATAATGTAGAGAAGAAAGATTTGGATGAAGACGAAACCGTCACCTTGATCCTTGATATAGACGTTGGATACCCTATCGCCTGCACGCATTGAAGTCCCACATGCGAGATAGGTGGATTCGGTCTGGGAGCGTCGTCGAAAAGGCCTTGGGGACTTGTGAGGAAATCCCAGGTAGATCTGGGTGTAAATATGAAGATTGACCATATTCAAGCTTAACCAATAATTTAAAAGAACGTTAAGAGTTCTAGAATGACCCATGAAGCTAAGGAACCCACACATTTGCAATATGTTGTCCATTTCTAGCAACAAGACCACAATTTAACCCAGCTTTGATATTTTCCATCGCATCAGCTTGTTGGTTGTTGATCCTCAAAATGTGAAAAAGAGAGATAGAGCTAAGATCTTTGATCGAGTGAATGAAGTGGAAATGGAACTTGGATGTGGGTTTACGATTGTTTTTTGCTAAGGCCCTAGCTTCCTTAATCACTAGAAGGGAATTACCAATAGCTACTAAATCCTGGACATTATTTTCCTTTGCTATGTCAATACCTTTGATCAAGGTGAGCCACTCCACATCATTGTTCGTCTGCCTTCCGATCCCCCAAGCGTAGTCTATCAGTTTGTTTCCTTCAGAGTCCAGAAGGACTCCCCCCACACCTACTAACCCAGATTTTTAAGGTCATTGTTGAGCCATAAACCAAATGGAGTTGATGTGTGATACATCCTTGTTTGTGGGACAAGGGACCCCCTCGATATAACAATGTGATTGATTTAGTCTGTTGAGGTGCACATATCCTACCCCCTTTTAGACTTGAATTACATAGTCCTTACCATTATCTTTGGCACTTGCGCTTACTAACCAATAGTTTTTGAGAATGCCAACTATCTCAATAAAACTATGGATCAAACAAACTTCATCATGGGGTTTTTCTTGTTGCATTGAGAGGAGAGAGGTGTTCTATAGCCTAGTATGGGGGGATGCTGTCACATAAGGTAACATAACATAACGTAACGTAATGTTACATTACAAAAAATAAAAAAATATTTAAAAAAATACATGTCGGCTCATAAAATAAAAAATAAATATGAAAAGTAATTTAAAAAATCTATGTCGGCTTATAAAAGGAAAAAATTAAAGCTTAAACCTGAATCTATTAAGCAAGAGAGGGATCAAATTTCTTGAGTTTAAGATTTAAAAAAAAATACACCTCAATAAATTGGATCATTCTCGATGCTTGATAGATCTGGGTTTAAGATGGATCTATGATGGTAATAAACCCCATTTAACTTGCTTCCCACTTAGCTTGCTACCTTATTCACCTTATAAAGTCAAACTTGAGAGCATGAGGACTCTTGGCTTCAAAATTTTGATTAAGAAACATTTCTTCAATCACAATTACCCATTGCCTACAACTAGCTTCATTTGCAAAGACTACATTAGCTCAGTTGGTTGGGCCCCAATTGACAAGTCGTTGCAGGCTAGAGGCCAGGGGTTCAATTCCTGGGTGTTGGGGGTAGGTTCATCTATTTGAGGCGCCGATAGGGTGAGGCCCCTTCGAGTAGGACCCCTAGTTGTTATCCGTTTAAAAAAAAGAAGACTACATTAGCACAAGGACTGTCATCAACAATACCTTGCATTGCATAAATATAACCTTAATCTCATGAAGATATGCTCAACTGCATAACATTTTAAAATATTACACTAGCACAAGGAACACCATTAATAATATATATGCATCACAATCTTCGATCTCACTCAAATACAATCTTCGATCTCAATATGTCTTGGTCAACCAAATATCACCTACAAAGATTACATTAGCACCTGAAATATCATTACTATATATACATATATTTCTTTATCTATTTTACAGAAACCCATCTTATTTTTTGGTCGGAGTCGAGGACTTAGTTCCCCTAAATCTCCATATCTCACTACTAAAATCAAATCATATCTACCAAGATCGAGGTTCAAGATTTGGAGTTGATGGATTATTAATCCTAACACATGTCATTCTGAGAATTCTCAGTTTTAAATGTAAAAAAAACCCTCCTTCTAAGAATCAAACACAAAGTAATGATAAAATCTCTCACCAGTTTACCACTTAACCACAACTTAGTTGCAATATATTTATATACATTAACGTAACCTCACATCTCAAAAAAAATTATTATCTTGTACCATTATGGAAAACTACATACAAATCCCAATTAACAACACCTTAACAAACCTTACACTACACTACCTAAGACAACCTCACAAATTCAAAAACTTACTCAATCACATTATTAATACATATATCATATCTTAAGCTTAAGCCATATTCATAAAAAACACTAAGCTTCACATTAAACCATAATTCCATCATCTTAGTGAAACAAAACACCTTTTTGATCCGAGTAAACCATATTTAGGAGAGAAATGTGCACTGTAAATAATGTTAACAAAATGCTCATGACATCATCAATTCACTGAACAACTAAGAAGCCAAAAATAAATTGCCCAATGTTGGATGATGGGCCTTAAAAAGGGTCAAATACAAGAAGAGGGACATTGACATTAATAAAGACCAATCTATATATATAAACTAACCTTGCATGAATATGAATATATATATATATATATATATATATATATATATAAAGTTTTTAGGAGTATATTGACTTTTATTTTATGAAATTTATTATTAAAAATTAATTTTAATAAATGTTTATTTGAAAAAAATAATAGAGAGAGGTGAAGTATTAATATAAGTATATTTTTATATGATAGTGTTGTTATTAAGATATTATTAATACGAATATTATTAAGTAAAAAGTAACCAAAAATTGTAAATGGTCTTAATCACATATTTATGTTTTAAGAAAAATTAAGTTTTGGTGGGTGGCCTAACATATCATCATCTTCATCACTAAACCACAATTACATTGACTTTGTAGTACAAAATTGTACTACAGAAATGATATATGTAAATATATAATGCTTTTAACTACTTATTGATTGTGAAATGAAGTAAGTTTAAGTTTTTAGAGGTCAAAGAGAAAGGTAAAATGTCAAATTCAAAGCTTTTGGGGATCCAACATGGTAAAATGTCAAATTTCAACACCACTAAGAAGATCCAATAAGATTTTATGTGTGAATGTATGTGTAAGATCTCATTGAATCTAGATGATACACTGTATCCAATAAGATTTTATGTGTGAATGTATGTGTAAGATCTCATTGAATCTAGATGATACACTGTATTAGTGAATATGGACATCAACACATATTCTTAATCTAGGTTTGGTATGTATTTTAATGTTATATATTTTTGTTTTCCAAAATCCATTGAATATGAATGTTGGCCACAATTTTTTTGATTTATAATGGTGTATTGAATTTAGATGGTGAATTGAAAATTGACATTATCACATATTTTACATCCAAGTTTGATATACACTTTAAGTTTATGTTGTTGTTGTTGTTGTTGTTGTTGTTGTAGTAGTAGTGGTGGTGGTAGTAGTAGTAGTGTCACAACCAAGTCATACACCAATTTGGCATACGAGACCCCCTTGTTCATGGGACAAGGGACTCCCTCTACGCAACAATGTAATTGCTAAAGTCTATAGATGTGTACACATTAACTATGGACATAAGCACAGTTTAAATTTGGGTTTGATCTCAAGGTTGCATATAGAATAGAAGACTAATAACATAGGTACCTTATTAAACACCTCATTTTGGTGTCTTAGTTAAGGATCCATAATCACAATTAAACGGTCTTGAGTTCCATCCCCCAAATAGTCTTGCAACACAGATATGACAGGAACCAACAAGGTTGAATTTTCAACACCTAGTTGGGATCCAACAATACCTTTTGTGTATTCTTTAGAGGCACATCGAATATGAACATTGGCATGTATTCTAAACCCAAGTTTGATATGCACCGCAAGGTCACCACTTTAGGATTCTATTCTAAAATTCAAATAAACAAACGACGGTGGATTGGGAATCAAATTTGGTCACGTTGTGGAAAACCTCCACTGATATACAAGTAAACCACAACCCCAATGCCAATATTATTTGTCCATAAATTACATATCTTGAGGAAAACCCACCCAAGATGAATTGCATACCATAAAAGCTAAGGCCTTGTCAACATAGGGCTCAGGGCCATTACAACAATATACTCATAAAGACTTCAACATATAACTTACAAGGATTGAAATTGGATGGGAAAAATAACAATTATTCCTCCCAACCACCCAAGCTAAACCCAATTAACATACCAATACCAATATTAAATATATTCACAGAAATAAGCACATGATAATAATCAATGATTTGCCTCTTTTCAATCCAACATAGATGCATTACTGACATTTTTGCCTCTTTTCAATCTGACATTTATTCATAGAGCCTGTATTGACATTTTTTAATGGGTGCTTTGATAATTTTTGATGTTTTTGAATTGACTCGTGCAATAAAATGTTAATTTTTTTCAGAATTTACTTCAATCTAATATAGGATATTAACTGAGAGAACAACATGTACAGCATTTCTACAACATATCAATCATGGACACAATAATGCAAGCACACAAGAGACATAGAGTTTACTTGGGGAAAACCATAAAGGTGAAAAACCCCAATAACTTCCTCAAAGATAGATAGAGCAATGATACAACCCAAGCATAAGAGATAGACATCTCTTAGCAGTGGCTTCTCCTCCTCCACAAGTTCGCCACTCTCCAAAGAGTGTATGAGAGAATAGAATGATGAAATAGAGTGCCTCCCGCACTCTATTTATACTTGAATTGACTTGCCTAATAACCTTTACTAGGTCAGCCTCAACTTAACCACATAACACAAAGCTGACTGGGCCGACACCCAATAGGGTGGTCCAATAACCCTTTGACCCACATGCTCGACCCCCAATAGGGTGGTCTAATAACCCTTCGACCCACATGACTTATACAGGGCCAACCCCAACAAGGTGGTCTAATAACCCATCAAGTATAGGTTACGACACTTACAATATAAATGACGACACTTCCGTATAGAGGAATAATAACATCTCTATAGGAATACAAACACTTCTGTATAGAGGAATAATACCATCTCTATAGGAGTACAATATACATATATGAAATACATTCCGAAGTTACATATACATCAACACTCCCTCTTAACTAGGAAGGTATTTCTCAACACACGTCTTCTAGCACAAGTCTTCTTCTCTGGATCATCATCACTAGATAATCGTCATCGAGTCATCGTCATCGTCACTGTTGCTGCTATCTCAATCAATCTATGAATCTACTCGTCATAGGAAGTTCTACAGAGCCAGTCATTTTTCATACTGGATGTAGGCCCACCACCTGCAAGTCTTCATCATCATTGGCCATACTTTGGAATCCTCAGGACTTATTAGGTGTGTCACAAAACCTCGAAAGAGCATCCCAAGACTGATTACGAGCACACAGCTCAACCTATCGGATCTCCCAGGACCTTTTACATGCTACTGCACAACCTGTCCACGGCCACAGAGTATCACAAAGCACAACCTAGATGCACACACACAGCACTTACACTCACCGGCATGGGAGAACCAACCTACCACCATCCATGAAAGGCTCACAACACTTACATCAATGACCATGGGAGGACCAACCTACCACCATGTCGGAATGGCACAACACTTATATTGCAGCCATGGGAGAACACATCTACAACCATGCTCAAATGGCCCCAACACTTATATCGCAGCCATGGGAGAACACATCTACAACCATGCTCGAATGGCCCCAGCACTTATATCGCAGCCATGGGATAACACATCTACAACCATGCTCGAATGGCCCTGGAAATTACATCACAACCATGGGAGAACACATCTGCCACCATGTCGAAAAAGCCCAACAATTACATCGCGACCATGGGAGAACACATCTACAACCATGTCCGAAAAGCTCATGTGCATCTGTGTCTCCGGAACTCATCACACATAATCCAACTGATTATGTAATGTATCCACTTGATACATATGATCATCCCGATCATCATCATAGATGCATATCATCTAGAGTATCGTCCTGATACTCATCACTGCATTGTCCTGATGCATATCTGGAGCAACATCCTGAAGCTCATCATCCATGATCATCCTGATCATACAATGCATCCACCTGATGCATACATAGTATCTGCCTGATACATATCATCATACATGATCTACCTAATCATACAATGTATCCACCTGATACATATACAAATACATGATCCACCTGATCATACCTGATACATATCAATATACATGATCTACCTGATCATACAATGTATCCACCTGATACATCTACAGATACATACCCATGATCCAACTGATCATATCCAGCATCCAACATGATGCGTACATACATATATATAAATGATCCAACTAATCATATCCAGCATCCAACATGATGTGTACATACATATACATATAAATTATCCAACTGATCATCTCCAGCATCCACCTTATGCATATACAGAGCAGTAACTGGAGCATCGTCTTGATGCTCATCATCCAGCACTTACATCCACAGCCATGGGAAGGATCCTCCTCTCACCATGCTTGGAATGGCTCCTGCAAATGTGTCCATCACTTCTTCCTTGAAATGTCATCAATCTGAATAACACCAAGCCTCTCTCTGAAGTACTCAAACTTCACTGTCAGCACATCTGCAACCTGCTCATCTATCACAACATACAGGAGCTTCACTGCTCCTCTCTGCACCATATCCCTGATATAGTGATATTTGATCTCAATGTGTTTCAACCTGTCGTGGAACACCGTATTCTCAGACAGCTTCACACAACTCTGGTTGTCACAAAAGATACCAGTAGCCTCCAGTAGGAGATCAAATAACTCAAACATTAGCTTCCGAAGCCATACTGCCTCACAACTAGCTGAACAAGCTGCAACATACTTTGCTTCAACTATACTCAGTGCTATGCAGGACTGCTTCCTGCTAAACCAAGAGATCACACCTGATCCCATACTAAAGCAGCACCTAGAAGTGCTCTTCCTATCTACAGCATTGCTTGCCCAATCTGAATCAACATAACCCTACAGGTTAAACTTTTGATTTGCATCATACTTGAGCCCATAATCAATTGTACCCTTCAGGTACCTCAGAATATGCTTTACAACAACCAGGTGAACACTCCTCGGATCTATCAGGAACTGGCTCAATGTGTTCACCGCAAAGCAAATATCTGGTCTCGTGTTGGTCAGGTACATCAAGGACCCAATCATCTGACGATACATAGTGACATCAATCGGCTCAGATAAAGCATCACACAAAAGCTTCAGGTTCGATGCCATAGGTGTGGCCATGGCCTTGCAGTCCATCATCCCGAACCTCTTCAGGATCTCTACTGCATACTTCCCTTGTCCAAGGAAGATTCCATATGAACTCTGCCACACCTCCATGCCTAGAAAGTAGTGCATCATCTCCAAGTTCTTCATCTCGAACTTGGCAGCAAGCTTCCGCTGCGTGTCGACAATCAATCTATCCTCACCTGTAACAAACAGGTCCTCCACATACAAAAATAATATCACTGGATTGCCTTCCTCAACCTTGTAGTAAAGGTTGGAATCTGCTTTACTCTTGGTAAATCCCAAACTAGATATAAAGCCATCTATCCTGCCATACCAGGTCCTGGTTACCTATTTCAAACCATACAGGGATTTCTTCAGTTTGCACACATGTGACTCTCGATCATGTGTCTCAAACTCGAGTGGCTGCTCCACATACACTTCCTCTTCGACTACACCATTCAAGAAAGTTGTCTTGACATCCATCTGGTGTATCTTCCATTTCATCACTGCAGCCAGAGCAAGTACTGATCTAATGGAAGTGGATCTGGCTATAGGAGCAAGAGTCTATTCCCTCTTTCTGAGAGAAGCCACGAGCTACAAACCTTGCTTTGTATTTTTCTATGCTACCATCTGCAACATGCTTGATCTTATAGATCCACTTGGAAGTAACAACAGACTTCCCTTCTGGTTTTGGGACTGCATCCCAACCATCATTCTTCATGATCGACTGGTACTCCTCGATCATGGCATTCTTCCCGAATCCTGGGAACTTCAATATTTTTAATATCTTAAATAGATAACTTTGTTGTTGAACAAATGTTGTAGTCCTTCTTTTGTAGGTGATGGTATACGATCTTTCCTACAAAACAAGTTAAATTGCATGATTAGAAAACATCTCATAGTTTTCAGAACAAATTCTTACACACAAATAAATATGTCAAAGAGTCATGCAATTATCTTAGCCAATGCTTCAATACAACATTTATCCATATCCCGTAACTTTCTAGATGCCTTCCAATCTCTACCAGAACATTGTTAAGAGTGTGCACAACTCCCAACATGTCAGCAAAGAGGTTTCATTCTAGATAAGTAGCAATGGAATGTTGTACAGTGCCATAGGCCACTTACCCATGTATATTAGTAGTATACTGTTCATCAATGCAACTATTCTAGTATGCACAACCTAATTCTAGGAACATCAGTATATACATTATTGAGCAGTATAATTTGAACAATCAAATATGCAAGAAATGATAATTCAAATACTTATCTTTGTTTGTTTGTTGGGTTGACTCCCTCTCAATCTTTGCTTCCTTTCTGTAACTCCATTCTGATGTGGATTGTGAGAAGTGGTCAACTCCCTTTGAATATATGCATCCTTGCAGAAACTACTGGAGTGTGCTCCCTCTTGATCTTTGCTTCCTGGATTACCTGTCCTTGAACTTATATCCATCCTCGATCACTATGCATGCTTACAAGTATCATTATTGTGATATCCTCGAGATCTCATGCATAATCATACATTTATTAGTATATTCTCAATACTATCAAAACACAATAATCTTAAGCATGTATAGTCATGATCATTTCAAATAGAAATAATAAGCATCAGTATTCAAGGACTCTTATGGTTAGTCATATCATAAATTAACGTAAGAAACATAATATGCTTACACCCGTGATTACTCAAACCTATACTTTCATGACTCTTCTGGTTAGTCATATCATCAATTAAGATAAGAAACATCATATGCATACACCCATGATTAGTCAAACCTATGAATAATCACTATCAATCATGCCATGTATACTTATATAAGAGATTCTAACACAAGATAGGATTCTAACTTGATATAGGAAAAACATACCTGGATTAATATGTTAGCTGGTTATTATCTAACATACCCACATGATGTCTTCTTGTTCTCTTAAGTGACTTGTGCTAGTAACCTGCATATCTCATAGGTTAACCATTATAGAACCAAGTTATACATACCTCATAAATAAATCTTCTATGTGATCCATGACAATGGATGAATCTTTGTCTTCATGTCACCATGATCATATGTTCTTGAACTAGAACATGATTTGTCTTTCTTGGTGTACCTTTCATGTTAGTGGACAACATAAACCTCATACAACACCATAATGCATTAGTACAATCATAAGTGTCAACACCCTAATCAACGGATATCTTCTATCATGCATTCATAATTTTATTAAGGTGATACGACAAGTCTAAATTTAATCAATATTGTACTAACCGTAATAATATGAAGACAAACATACCATAAACTTAATCATGAACAAATCTCGAAACATACCTGGATAAGTCATACCTGTCAATATTGCTTGTAATCTTCTTATGTAAGGCCTTAGCCTCATCTCCCTATGAAACAGGAAATTCTTCACTTATGCAGGTGAGCAATCCATTCTCTTCTAGGATTAACCCAATCCACTTGATTTGCAGGAACTGGATTTGGAGTTGGATTAAGGTTTGTCAGAGAAACCCTAAAATTCAAACTTCTGAAAGGATAGAAATATGCGCCTTAATGAGCTGATCAAGTCGGTATATTCAGAATTTGAAAACTGCAAAGTTTCACCCCTCAAATTTGCCTTTGAAACTTCCGGATTCACTGGACATGACCACGAACTAGGGTTTGATAAAGCCCACCCTTCTTCCCAATAAAAAGGTTTGATCCAAATCTCTAAGCTTCTATTTTTCTGAGGAGCTTCTAGCCGTGGTCACAGATTTAAAAAATTCTCATTTTTGTAGAAGCCCTAATTTTCCATTTTTTCGATCAAAGTCCCGAATTAGGGTCTGATCAAGCTCGGCCTTCTGCCCAACCAAAAAATCTGATATTGGTCTCTAAATTTTGATTTTGATTAGTAGCATTCAGCTGTGGTCTCTGATTACAAAAATTCCAACTTTCTCCAAAACCTTAATTCTCGGAGCCATGAATGAAGGTGCTCAAAACCCAATTCTGTTTTGACAGAAATATGCACCTGATTGTTTCTGGTGTAACTCTGAAAATATGAATCCACAAGCTCTGAAACTTCTACCTGTGGTAGCTCGCCTGTCATCTTTCCAACCCCACAGGTCTGACCACAATTGGATTCTCTGAGAGAGAGTTATGCCAAGTGTCGCAACGTGACCTATTTATAGGATAAAACAGGAGAGCGAACTTGTACGGCGTGCCACGTGTCACTGGTTCATTTTCGGCCTCTGAAAATGTTACCTGAGAAAGTATAGTCCGTGAACTACCTGCCACTTCTTACGAAATTTTATTTGGAGCTTCCTAGCCCAAGTTATGACCTTTTTTCCTAGGTCACTTGTTTATGACTCAGATCTGGAAGAGGTAGAAACCCTAGATTGTACAGATCATAAAACACAAAGTACAACGAATTAGAAGTTTTCCTTTGGACACAAGGTACATGGGGATCTAATATTCGACCTGTAAAAGTTTCAGATCCAAAAACTTCGCCAAAATGCATTTATAGCGAAAGTGCTACGATGACTAGTTTTTGCTATATCAAGCCCTAGCATCGCAAGTGCAACAAGTGTCATACATGCCATACCATGCCTTCTTTCAGGCTAGCTCTGATACCATGTTAATTTTTTCAGAATTTACTTGAATTTGATATAGGATCTTAACTGAGAGAACAACATGTATAGCATATCTACAACATATCAATCATGGACACAATAATGCAAGCACACAAGAGACACAAAGTTTACTTGGGGAAAACCATAAAGGTGAAAAACCCCAATAACTTCCTCAGAGATAGATAGAGCAATGATACAACCCAAGCATAAGAGATAGACATCTCCTAGCAGCAACTTCTCCTCCTCCACAAGTTCACCACTCTCCAAAGAGTTTGTGAGAGAATAGAATGATGAAATAGAGTGCCTCCCGCACTCTATTTATACTTGACTTGACTTGCCTAATAACCTTTACTAGGTCGGCCTCAACTTAACCACATAACACAAAGCCGAATGGGCTGACACCCAATAGGGTGGTCTAATAACCCTTTGACCCACATGGCCGACCCCCAATAGGGTGGTCTAATAACCCTTCGACCCACATGACTTATACAGGGCCGACCCTAACAAGGTGGTCTAATAACCCATCAAGTATAAATTATGATACTTACAATATAAATGACGACACTTATGTATAGAGGAATAATAACATCTCTATAGGAATACAAACACTTCCGTATAGAGGAATAATACCATCTCTATAGGAGTACAATATACATATATGAAATACATTTCGAAGTTACATATACATCAACATAAAAAATGGCGATTTCAATACATTTCTAGGTGTATATGGTCGAATTTGAGTCACGAGATTCTATGAAAACAACATTGGAAAAATGCCAAATTATTGGCTAGTTATCATGTTCCCATACTAATATCTTTAATAAGCACATACTAATATTGTAGCAAATGACCCTCTTTTTTACCACAAATTTGATCAGAATTCAATAAAAAATTCAGGCACGAGCATATTCCACCATGATTCCACTTATGTGCAAGGTGGAACAATGCCCCTAAAGGTTTTGCCCAATTATGAATCGATCAAGATCATTGGCAATTCTATCTGAGCTCTGGACCGATGAGAATTCTAACTTCTTGTATCATCAAATTTCAACAATTGGAGGAAGTTTATTACAAAATTAGACAACTTATGTTTGATATTCACCTCAAGGTTTTTTTTTTTACTAAGAAAAAAACAGTTAACTTGTTATTCATCCAAAGGGAGAATCAAAGATAACAATCCAAATACATCCTTTCATGAAACTGTTTGTCATAACAATCCATTCTATCTGTCTATAAAAAAAAACTTATACTAAATAACAACTATCTAGACTAAGCATCAGTCCAAAGTTTTGTATTTCCATAAGTACTACAATCTATCAAAAAATATAGAAACTGTCCAAGACTAGGATAGGCGTACCGATCCTCTGAAAACCACAATGTTTCCCAAAGTTTCTTCAAAATGAATATACCCATCCATCAAGCCTATAACCTTTTTTGAAAATGTATCAACAACCATATTGAATTGCTAGAAGACATGTGCGATTCTTTAATTCCAACACTCTAGAGCGTCACTGTCCCAAACTTAGAACCCGTAGCTTTGATTTTTCTACAATCTAATCCACAATCACCCTCAAATACCAATCACATGTAATTGATGAACAATTCTGAAAAAAATCCAAATAAAAAATAAAAATAAAAATTGAAAATCAAACCGAGACTCAACAAGGTAAACCTTCACTAATTTAAACCTTCACTCATGTACAATGGAATAAGATAATGAATGAATAATTATTTTTTTTAATAGTGAAGGTCAAAGTTTTTTTTTAAATAAAAAAATTACTTTTTTATATTTAATGATATTTTAACTTTTAAATTTAAAAATTGAATAATTCAAATACACTAAAGATCTTTGGAGGCTACTAAATCCATTTTCGGTAAAAATTCAATAATCATATTGTATGCTCGTTATGGTGCTCCATTTTACAATTAATTAAACCATCACCACACCGACAACATTAAATGGGTATATACTAATAAAAAATAATGGAGATGTATGAATATACCACTTACATACACCCATATGCATTTGTATGTACAGATACAACCCATACATAGATATATATTTATGGGGTTGATGGGGCATAGAATAATATGACAAGTTTGACCAGAGACCAAGCATTTAAAATAATAGGCCTGGCTTGATTGCTTTAGCGAGTAAATCAAGGGGACAGCTTTTTCTCTCTTTGACTAAGAATCGTTTGTTGTGACTCACTCCCCTCCCTCCATCTTCTTGTTCAATACTTGTCCATCCCCATTGCCATTCTTGCACTTTGACTGGTTCTTCATTCATCGCCACAGATATCATCAGCTGATATGAAATGAATTGCTTTTATCGCCCCCAACAGCACGCTCGCCGACCATTTCTATTGACTTTGAAGAGCAGAAGAAGGAGAAGAAGTTGCACCATTAAGACGCAAGTTTTGAACAACCCATCATGGCTGCTGATCCTCATTCACCCATTGCTCCATGATATGCTATTGCTGCTGCTATTAATGCCTTTTCACATAGTTTCCTCGTGTATATTGTTGTCCCTGTGCATATAAAAACGGTCTCAGAGAGCCCCCTCATTCTCAGATTCAGATTCAGATTTTTGGCAGCAAAAGGATCAGAGCAGGGCTGCACAACAGAGCACACGTGCCGGTGAGTTTAGCACATTCTCTGCTGCTGTAATGAGTCCTGTAGGGATTTTATTTGCCAGTTTGAAAAAATTTCAAATCCTTCTTGGTATTCTGCGAGATATTTCACCCGTTTTCGCCACTTGGGTTTGGTTTTATGTGTCTGCTGCTTGAACCCATCTGGTCTAATTGGCTGGATTGTGTATAGAACATATAATAAAAGATTCCCAATGGTTAGTATGCTTTTGTTTGCTACTTGGGTTTTGAGTTTTGTCCTTAATCTGATGTATCTGCGAACTTGAACCCCATTATTGAAATTGGATAGATTTGCGTTTAAAACCCCAATATCCATGGCTTCCATGGTCTGAAAAACCTGCTCATGCAGGGTTAGGATCACGGCTGATTTACTTTATGGGATAAGGACAGTCTATCAGTAGTGTATAGGATGCATATTTGACTCTTAACTTGAAACCCATTTAGTGAAATTGGATGGATTGTAATATCCTTTTGGCTTCTATGGCCTCTGAAGAAGCTTCTGATGTCACCAATAACTCTCTAGGATACTTACAGTCAATCAGTAATAATGTGTAGAATAAGCTCAATGTTCTCAATGTTTACAATACTAAATGAGTGTAAATGTTTGCTATTTGTTTGCAAGAGGATGGGGTTTGTTCGATACTTTTTCTTGGCAGGATGTTTCAGTGATCACTGATCATGGATGAAAGTGTTTGGCTATACATTTTTCCCAAAATGTTGTATCAGATGACCATTTTCTGATCAGATGGGTTTTTGTTTTCTGTTGTATACTGCAGGTTGAACCAATTCCTTGGGTTTTGGCACAATATATGTATTATAAACAGATTTTTCAATTTGGGTGTATGCTTATCAGGCCCAATAACCACTAGCCGAACTCCGGGGGTTAAGTGGTGTAAGATTATTTTGTTGGGTTAATTATTTCTTTGGCTGCAATGGGCTGCTTCATGAGTCAGAAGAATAGAAGGAAACAAACTGAAACAAGCGTCGCAAAAACTGTAAATCTTTTTGACAACAAGCCAGTACTCTTGCCAGAGCCTGCAGGAGGTAGTGGGATCGAATCTCATGAATCTCAAAACCACAATGGGGACCACCAATCGGCCCCTTCAAGCTTCAGGAGTAAGGTGAGAAGAATACAGCATGTGAACTGGCTAATTAACAACAATAGGCCGAGAGCATTATCTGCCCCATCTAGCTTCAGCAGAACAGAGCAGGATTCACAGAAGGAATTATATGCAAAATTAGATTATGAAGAAGAGAAATCACAGAGAATTTCTCCTCCCTCTTTCAGTAACAAGCAAGCACTTTCAGTACTTGAACCAGTACAACCCAGTAAGAGTTCTTCACTGTCTGGACCAGTGAGCCCAATGTCAGGTCCTCTGTGCTCAGAGAAAAAGGCTTTCAGCGGACAACCGGTGCCTCTGCCATCTCCAAGACCCCTTCCTCTGCCTCATGAAAATAGTGGTACTCTACGCTGTCCTCTGCGGGAATTGACCTCGTGCTCACCTCCTTTGAACTCGACTTCTCCGGGCTCAGGTCTGAAGAAATTTGGAAGCTTCAAGGGCCACAGTACTTTTAAAGGTTCTGGTGTTATTCCACATTCTGAACCAATGCCCCTTCCAACCCCAAAGGACTGTTCAGCAAACCTCCGTTCGTACACTTTCGAAGAGCTCTCAGTTGCCTGCAATAGATTTTCACTGGAGTGCCTCATCTTTGATGGCTCTGCATCTACTATGTACAAAGGCTTAATCAAAGATGAGCAATCAGGACAGAAGGTTGAAGTAGCTGTTACACGATTTATGGCTACATCGCAGGTAATTATAACAGTCCGAATCCTAACAGCCCTGTAAGCACCATTGATATTGTAGTTAAGTTGCATTGAATTTTGAAGTGATTATATTGCTTTCTGTTTTGAGCATTATGTGCATAACAAATTCTGAGCTTTTAGTTGGGGTCTTTTCAGATAAGGAAATGTTTGAATTAAATGCATCACTTTATGTCGAGAGGACCACACATTTAAAAATTACAGCCAAATCTGTGCATTGAGTGAATTCAATTCTCTTTTCATTACCATAACCGATAACAGTTAGAGCAGGTTCTATGTTTTTATTTGGAACATTAATTTTTGCACCGAGTCCAGAATTTCTATTCTGACACATAAATCTTTTATGACTAGAACAGTTTTGCTAATGGTCAAAGAAATGCTTGGTATTGTGTCATCAGTGTTGTATTTGAATTAACTTATTAATTTGAGGTTGTATCCATATAGACTATTTTTTTGGCTGGTTTACTCAGAGTTTAAAAGTTTTTCAAAGTTATTTGGTGTGTTCTAGCAATGCCTGGTTGTGAAGAGAATGCTTCAAGGGGTATAATTGGTTTATTGAACACGGGGTATAATTGAATGTATTTAATTGAATTTGGTCTATGTTTGTAACTACTTGCAGACCTACAAGGAGTTTGTGAATGACATCAATAAAATAGCTCTGCTGCAACATTCAAACTTAACCAAATTAATTGGTTTCCATGCTCGGGAAAATGTTTGTGAACGCATGTTGGTCTATGAAAGGTTTCCAAAGGGTAGCCTGGATCGACTACTTTATGGTCGAGCTGATGGCCCACCTATTGATTGGTCAACTAGGATGCGAATTGCTCTTGGTGCAGCCCAAGGGCTTGCTTATTTACATGAAGAGGGGCCATTCCAGGTATAGTTTTAACTTTTCCCATAGCTGATAAGCTCTTTATCATTCGCAGTGTGGGTTGGATAGTCCTTTATACTATGCTTGTAATCGGACTTTGTTTTAGCAAATCTGATAGAAGATTTATCTGTGATGTACAGGCCATGTACAGAGAATTTAAGACTGCAAATATTCATGTTGACAAAGATTTCAGTGCAAAGCTCATCGATTATGGATTTGCCAGTTACAGTCAGGAGCTGGACTGTGGTAGTAATTCATCAACGGTATGTTCTGACTCATCAGTCTGCATTATTTACTTTAGTTTTGCACACCAATGTCGAACTAGCAAATCTGATCTATTGTTACATATTCAAACTTCAAAGAACATAATAAGACTGACCTATTGCATCCTTGCACTTATAAATCAAAATGAAAGTTCACCAGACTAGCTGTATCCAAACTATCCCTTTCGATAATTTAGTGGATACAGTGGTTACAGTTATTCCAAATGAGATCTTACCATGCTTGTTGAATCCCACCTACATATTAGGTTATTGCAGATCCATAATGCTTTCAGCAGTTTGTATCTAATAGCTGTTTTGTGATGGTGGTAAGTACTAAAAGTATTTTTTGATTTGCAGGGCATGGCATATCTAGCTCCTGAAACTGCTGCACGGGGATTCTTGACACCTAAGAGTAATGTATGGAGCTTTGGGGTAGTTCTTCTGGAATTACTAACAGGACGTGAGAACATGGGTAGTTCTTCCTTCTATCCAAAGGAAGAGAGAAACCTGGTCAGATGGACAAGGTCATTCCTAGCAGATGAATTCAGACTCACCCTGATCATGGACCCACTGCTGAAAAGCCGATACTGCAAGAAAGCAGCTAAGATGGTGGCAGACCTGATTCTGAGGTGTCTACAAAAGGAGCCCTCTGAGAGGCCAACCATGAGAACAGCCGTGGAAATACTAAAATCAGTCCAAGACATGAAATACTCATCAAAGTTCCCGCTAAAGGAACCAAGCAGTCCCAAGAATGACAATTCACAGCAACAATCCTCAAGGCAATTAGCATTGTCTCCACCAAGACCATCGGTAGCAATGCCCACTTGCCTATCTCAATCTCAACCCCTAATAGTAACCAGAGACTCATCAGCATGGACACAAGTGCAAGCGATGTCTAGATCCCCCAGCTTAAATGGAGTGATAACATCATCAGCTACGTCATCAAATGCAGCACTCACCCCATTAAAACCTTTGAAGCCTCTCATTGTTCCTTCAAGATCTTGTGCATCAACATTTGCATTGGAAGAAGTGTTGATCAAGCAATGTAAGGAAGCTGCTTCTCCAAGGCAGACAGCTACTAGAGTTGCAGGATTCTAAGCAAAATCTTTACTTTTCCCTTTTCCATCATTCACTTCACTTTGTTTTAAGTCCAATCCACATTTGTAGATTATTACTATAAGAATTGTATCATCTGCAAAGCTTCATCTGTATTATTATCATTCCTACTAGTACCGTGTGATGATTGGATCGTACATATATACATACATATATACTTGAAGGAGGCTACTTCTTCTATTATTTCGGCTGTAATTGTACTTGCAGGAGCATGAGTTGAATTTATTTACATCCTTAAGGTAATGATTCTAAGATATAGCGTGAAGGGTCAAACATCAGACCCAGGATTTGAGTTGTATCCAAGACAATTTGGTGATGGGTCTCCCAGAAAAAGGAGACACAATATGTAAGGCAGTTAAGGAGAGTTGTGCAGATACTACTAGAAGAGGTGGCAAAGTATAAATTGTTTGCTTGTAAAGATTTATGTTATGTACATATTCATCTTGTTTCACTTAATGCTATTCTACTATACAAGTGCTTTTATTACTTAAATTTGAAATGATACAAATAAGAGAACAGTTTTTCCATGAGAAGAAAGTTCTCACTGTCATGCTTGATGTTATCCCATGGAGAAAAGTAAAGTGTTCTACAATCTAAAAAATCATTTTTTCCATGAGAAGAAAGTTCTCACTGTCATGGTTGATGTTATTCCATGGAGAAAAGTAAAGTGTTCTACAATCTAAGAAAACCGTTTTTCCATGAGTAGAAAGTCCTCACTGTCATGCTTGATGGTATCCCATGGAGAAAGTAAAGTGTTCTACAATCTAAGAAAACAGTTTTTCCATGAGACGAAAGTCCTCACTGTCATGCTTGATGGTATCCGATGGAGAAAAGTAAAGTGTTCTACAATCTAAGAAAACAGTTTTTCCATGGATAAAAGTAAAGTGTTCTACAATCTAAGTCAGGGCTAGGATTAGTCTATTGTTCAAACATTGACCAATGAGTGGATGTAGAATAAGTCATACTTTCCTGTGATCAATGCAGTTTTCCAAGGTACAGAATTTGTCAAATTTCAACAGAAAAGAACCACTTTGTGATGTGGAGTGAAAGGCACCTCAAGAATAGTATTTTTCTTTTTGGACCAAGTCGTTGTATGGCAGAGTCACACCTCACACCTTACGATGTGATATAAAATTTGAAATGGCATCATGCATACATCGCATGAGGAAAAAGCTATCAAATGTCCCAACAATCATCATCATGGATGGGTGCAGTTAATAATGTATGTTGAATAAATTATGCAGCACCATGATTGATGGAGGTGGGTGACAAATAATATAATAAGAAAATGTTATATAGAATTATTGAGCCTCCTACAGAGTCATCTGGAAGGTGTTGAAAATTGAATTTGGGTTAAGACTCAATCACATTCAGATGAATCGATTAAGCACTCTTAAAAATAGTTAATCATATGAGAACAGATAATAAAGTGAATTCTTCCACATAATTCCTAATAATTCGGTTGAACAAATCAATATATTTTTTCTTAATTTTATTTTTAATAATTTTATTTGTTAACTAAAAAATATAACTTTAAACTTTAATAATTTGGTTGAATATATCAATAAAGTTATATATTTTTTTTAAAATATATAGTGGTGTGGATGGAATTTTTATTTTTTTTATTAAAATATATAGTGGTGTGGATGGAATTTTTTTCCTTCGCTTTTTATTTTTCAATAATCTTTTTTATTTCAATAATTTATATTTATTAAATAACAATATAATTAATATTTTATTGAAAATGTATTATTTTAACATTCAAAATGTTCAATTAAATTTCAAAATTTTATTTTTCAATAATTCTTTTATTTCAATAATTTCTATTTATTAAATAACAATATAATTAATATTTAATTGAAAAATTATTATTTTAATACCAAAAATGAATATGCAATCTTTATATTTTACTTTTTAAAATGTGAACCGAAAAAATGTTTTCTTTTTATTTAATATATTATTTTAAAATCATAAAAATATTAATATAAATAATTCTAATTTAATATATATATTTTAAATAAATTTTAAAATTAAAATAATATTAATATAAATGATTATCCTTTGTTTGAATTATGAAAAATTATTATTATAATATTTATACATTACAAAATCAAAGTTTGAATTATGAAATGGTAAATTATTATTATATTATTTACTACATTATAAGTCAAAGTTTAAATTATGAAATGGTAAATTATTATTATATTATTTACTACATTACAAATCTAAATTTAAATTTGACTTGATAATTTTTTATTATATGCTTTTATTTTATTTTAAAATAATAATATAAATAATTCAATAACGTTAAATAACAATAATGTAAAAAAATAATTTTGATAATGATTTTGAGAAGATAAATAAATTAAAACTGATTTCCATGTTATGCATGCGCGCTCTCTCTCTCTCACTCACACACACACACACACACATATATTCCTTTTAAAAATTAGCTTAGGCTTTGGATTATGTATTACTATTTACAGAAGAAGATGAGTGCCCTTTTAATTTATGAGATTTTTCAAAGCCAAAAAAACTAGCTTGGGCTTTGGATTATGTACTATTATTTACAAAAAAAAGGGATCAATACCCTTTTAATTCATAAGATTTATTAAAAAAAAGAGTTTAGGCTTGGATTATGCACTACTATTTACGAAAGAAGATAAGTGTTGTTGGGAACAATTTGAATGTATGTGGAGTTATGTCCATGATATGAAGATTTTGCACATAGGTGTATGACCAAGGAACATTGACTGGTATAGATGGGATCCATGTGTATTGGGAAAACTTTGACTACGTTTGGTATAAAAGCATGATGTAAATTGGTTATATTATTGGGGTGGTAGTAAGTATGTAAGATGATAGAACTTTGACTTTTGTTGATCACTATCCTCACCAACCTTTTAAACTAGATTGTTCATTGAAAGAGCTTTATATGATAGCTATTTTTAAAAATTCAATCAAATCTCACTATTAGTTCTAAGCATAAACAAGACTTTGGCTCCCTTAACAAAAATCTTATCTCGGTCCTAAAGCGCCATTTGCTCTTTGGTGGATGAATGTGGTAGCAACTTCTTCTATAGCTTCTAGGCACCTAGATAGGCAAGGTTGAGTGATGTCAACAAGCGGGGCTCCATCTTTACAAGGGAGTTTGACTTTCATGTTGGTTACATTTTTGTGTCTAGTGGATATTTGACTATATATTCCTTGGTTGACAACAATTCAGTGCAACTTACTATTGATGTTTAAATTATCATTCCTCATGCTTGCTAGGGAAAATTTTAATGATCCATACTTTTCTTGTTTGTTTATTTTGCATTGTTCTTAACTTGCTTGCCAAAGAATTCCAATTACAACATGATATTCACAAGCACAATAAACACTTCTGATACAATTTCTCTTAATAATTCAATCCTAGGTCATCACCAACTTCATTTTTGTATTCTCCAACAACATTCTCTACAACATTTAATCTTGGCTCTACATCTCCTCAAATTAGCTATCTCTCCTTTTTGAATTATTCCAAGGTCACCATAAGTGAATTTCTCCTTCAACCAAATAGTGCTAAGAATTAGCTTCTTTCAAAGGTCATACCTCTTTGACAAAATGAGGATGAGGAAAAGATCCGAGATAAATAAGTTGCCATTCATCTCGGATACTGAAATAAATGACAACTAAATTAACCAAGTGGAAAGTATAGCTCCTCATAAACTTCTTGGATCCCAACCTCATGTTTGATTCAATTCATACAAGACAAAAAAATGAACACAAAAACACTTTTGTTAAGGTTTAAAAGATACGGGTTGATACAATTGAGCACAATTTCAATGCTGTCTTGTGAAAATATTGTTATTACCCCATTAAGATTCAAGTTTTTTTATTAACATACTTTTGCTGATTTATGTCAATGCTCGTAAAAGGCGAATAATACTATGTCCATATCTTAAACAACTTTAACAAAATAGATACCCCAACTTATACCTTTTAAACTATTTTTTACAAAACAAAATGTTTCTACACATTAAATAATCATCACTTATACTAACTGAAAACATTCAATTAACAATTAAATTAAACTTGACATAAAAAGTGGACTAACTTCTTCCACCTCATGAACTCCCTATTTTATACTTCATTATGTAGAATGTAAATAATAATGGGATAGAATTAAAAAAGAGTTGATTGAGTCAATAACGCGTGAGGATCATGTTATATAAGACTAGTAAGGCGTGTTTTCTTCATAGAGTTTGATAAGCAAACGTTATCATGGAGGAAATCCAAAGCCACTTCTAACTTTTAATACTTCGAAAGTCTAGTGACCCTCCAAACCCACTTCTAACCTTTATTGCTTAAGAATTCTAGTGACCCTCACAACTCAAACGCCTTAAAACAACGAATTGGTCAAAGTCAAAACCTACTTGGTTATTGAACTATTGAATGTTTTGAACATATAACTTTATGAAATAAGTCATTCTTTTCATACTCTTTTTCAAACTTATGGAATAAGTCATTTCAATGGTTGAGAGAGAAGATTTGATAGTCATATATATTATTTCAAAATATTAAAAATTTAAAAATATATTGTGTATTTCAATGTTTAAATAAGCAATTTTATTGATTGAGAGATAAGATTTCAAAGTCATATATATTATTTCAAAATATTAAATATTTACAAATATTTTGTTTATTTAATATAATTAAAAAATAAAAGTCAATGTCTGAATAAGTAATTTGATTGATTGGTAGATAAGATTTCAAAGTCATATATATTATTTCAAAATATTAAATATTTACAAATATTTTGTTTATTTATTATTATTAAAAATTAAAGTTTTTATAAAATTAAGAAAATTAAAGTTTAAAATTAATCATGTAAATAAAGTTTTTATTTATGTATTTTATTTGATTTTAAGAAAATTAATCATGTATTGATTATCTTAATTGTGAATTAGATAAATCATAAGAAAGTGGGGTAGAATTTAATTTTTTTTAAACAATATTAAATTAAAACATCTTTAATTTGGAATTGTGAGTTTGTCCAAATACAAAATAATAAATCAATATAAGTTTAATTACATTTTTATTAATAAATCAATGTAAGTTTAATTACATTTTTATTGTTTGACTATGTGATAGGATTTCGAAACACATATTATGATATACTTGCAACATTGTAAAGTCAACAAGTTTAGAAGTTGGGTATGTATAATCTTCTCCCTTTCCCATCTCTTCATGGTAATCCATTATCATGGATTTCTTTTTTATATACTTCTCACCACATAGCGATGGCATTGTTTACTTAGTAATTGATTTTTTTTCAAAGATAACAATGTTATATAGGGATTTTAGTATGGTGGGATTAAAGTTACATTAGTGGATTGGTTTATTTATGGTAGACAATAAATAAAAGCGGCTTTTATTCTACTAGGAAAGCAAGAGTGTAATGAGAAACTATGGTTATAAAAGGAAAGAAAATGTGACATAGCAATAATTCTTTCTTTTAGAGTCTTTCAAGCTTAATGCTGAGTTGGAAGATCGAGAGAAGGAGGTGAGCTAGCTCCAAATAAACTTGCACACAAGACTAGCAAAGAAACCTTAAATGTTATATCCTCTATAATGAAAACAAATCTAGATCTAACTTACTTCACAAGATAGAAACTAAATCTACTTGATGATTCAAGAAAAAATATGTATGTAAACAACATCAAATCAACACAAGCAAATAGGGGAGAAAGAAAGAATATTCTCTTATTAGTAAGAAGAAAAGTTACATCAATAAGTTCTTACCTTGCATATGTAGAATGTCACTCCAAAATCATTCTCCTTGGGGTTCTTTCCTCTTAAGCCTCTTCTTACCTTGCATATGTAAAAGGTCACTCCAAAATCATTCTCCTTGGGGTTATTTCATCTTAATCCTCTTTAGTTCAATGCTCTTTCTAAAGTCTTCAAGATCTTCCTCTCAATCTTCTTATAAACAAATTGGACAAAAGTAAAAGCAAAGGTACAAATTGTGTAATCTTAGATGAGAAGAGAAATTCAGAAACATAAGTTCAACATGAGATTGTCCAAGAGACCTGTTGTTAGGACAACACCTCCCCTTGGATTTTGAAAAAATATTGGGGACCCTCCTTCTTTTCATGATTGCCTTTAAATGTTTTCTGCACCTTTTGGACATCTTGTTACTTAGCTTCAGTCTTAAGTTTTCCTTAGAGTTTTTTTCCTTTTAACCAAGCAAAACTTAGCCTTTTGACTGGCAATGGTGGAAGCTTTCCGCTAACTCTCCCGAAATGGCGGAAGAGTTGGCTTAAGTCATCCGGAACCGCAGAAGAAGAACCAAAGTTAAGCGCAGGCGGAAGAGATGAATTAAAGTCTTCAAAGGGACGGAACGTTTAATCAAATAGGATCGCAGCGGAACAAGCTCGTCAAAACCTTCCGCTACAACGGAAGCTTTCCCATAACTCTTCCGCAAGCGCCGGAAACTCTTCGACTCTTCCTTTTCGAAAAAACTCGCCTTTTCTCGTACCAACGAGCCTTCAAGATTTTCAGAAAGGTTTGGATAACTTTCCCGTGGAAGCGAAAGCTTTCATTTAAGTCTCCTGTGGCACATAGCACTCTCGCGGAAACGCTCGCTCAACTCTTCCGCAACGGCGGAATGATTTTAGCTTTTCTTTCCGCGTGTGTTGGAAGTTTTAACATGAGCCTTCCGCGTTTGACGGTCGCATTTATTGAAAAGGTTTCGACGTGACCCGACCGTACGTGGATTCAATACTTGTTTAATGACTTTCACCCACTGAATTGATGGCCCACATGTACCAACTCAAATATATAGGGGTGAAACCCCGTTGGCATTTCATATTGTTTTAATCGCTCAAAGGACTTGCCCGTCCCGTTTGAACAACCAAGTGCGTTCACTGTTGTCTCAAGGCTTAGCTTCACTGGCTTCTAGAGTATCGTCGTCGTCACGCCTTTCGTTTACAAGTAAGTGCATTCGCCTGTTTAATAGGACGTATATGCTTGCTTGAAGTATTGTTTCTTTGCTTCATTGGGATGCTCTTTATTATGAAGTTTTCCTGAAACTTTGTCAACCTTCCTGCAGCTACCGTAGAGTATCACGTTGGCTGGTATCACCACCTCAATCACAGCCCCGGTTAACAGTTTGACCTTAAGAAGACGTGTGTTAAGCAACCCTAAACTTAGGCGTAAGAGGTCCCAAGACTCTCGCTTTTGAAAATTGCGTCTTTTCATTGCTACCACTGAACCTGTCCGCCTTTCCGCACCTAATCAACAGACATCTCGGCTATAGTATGTTGAATTTTCCCACCCCGGGCATTGGACAGTAACCGAGGGACTAGAGTACCCAGAACTACCTTGATCTTGTAGCCGTTAGTTCCCTTAACCAGCACAGAAAGCCACGGGGATAACCTGATTAATGTCTTCATGTTTTCTTTCTTTGCATGTATATGAGAAAGAAACATATTCTTTTTAAGACCATCTACAGGTATCAGTTTAGTTTTGTAAAACACTATGTCATGCATGCTTATTCACGTCTATTATTGTACAGGATTCCCATTATGGCCAAAGGTGGCAAGAGAAGGACGAA
The DNA here is from genome assembly GCA_027924585.1 of Larix kaempferi. NCBI lineage: Eukaryota > Viridiplantae > Streptophyta > Pinopsida > Pinales > Pinaceae > Larix > Larix kaempferi. The sequence goes on along the minus strand of BSBM01000241.1, from coordinate 4,405,917 downwards.
AGCAATCGAGGAAAATTCCAGACTGGAGACAACAATTCAGGACACCAGATGCACTACAAACGTGCCTTCAGAAGTAAATTGGGGTGATATCTATCGTATGATAAGGGATCTAGAATTTCCTGAAGCTCTCCTTGAAGAGGAATGCTTATATCAAAATATCAGGAATTCATGTATATCCAAAGCATCCACACGCCTAGAAACCTTCCCGTGCTCAAAAGTAATCGGGTGGGTGCTGCAGCATGCCAACCCTGAAACCAGAGTCGTAGCAGAAAACATGGGTAATGCCTTCACCTCATTCCACCCATCTTACATTGCAACAACTTACAAACTACCCAAAGCATAGCAACGACTAGATGATGCATGGTTGCAGGAGGTCAATATGGATAATCTAGACATAGCAAGGAGGATGTTAATCACAGGCAAGCAATTTAGAAGAAGAGACAGTGAGGAATATGAAGTCCAATATTTAAGGCCTCCCTTTAGACTAATTGCTCTAATGCTAAGTAGGATCTTCGGGAGGCTTGGCGGGACGATGTTCATGCTGCAGTGGGTCCCTATCATACATTTTGTCGCTTTCAAAGGTACAATCTTCAATTGGTCTAACATTCTCTTAGACAGCCTGGCATCAGCAGTAACAATAGCTAAAGAAGGGTTGGAGGAAAGAAAGGCAGAATTCTATATGGCTTTGTATCTCATAGACTGCATTGTGGCAAAGTGTCTTTTTCCCAAGTTGGGGTGTGTGTGGAGCCCGGCCGAAGGTCCAATATTCCTTGCCTATAAAATCTTTTGGGAGCAGAATTATAAGAGAGACTACAAGCTCATCTGTGAGGAGTTTATCATGCCGCTTTATGAAATGATTTTCCATGAAGAACCAAATTGTTTGTCGGAGAACGCCATGGAGGCCTTGGAAAAGTATGGCGATTTCTATTTTTCTCCGGAAGGTACCTACATAAGAATGTATGGAGGTTCTAAAGCACTCTATATTCTTCCAAAGTATGCCACAGATTACATAGTCCATAAGGAAATGGTTAGGCAAGTCTTCATTGATGGAATGGGTAACACCTTGTACAAAGCCAAGAAGGCCACCTTTCCCCCCTTACCCTTTTATATTGGAGCCTACAAGTTTGCAGGAATCACAACTGTAAAAGAGTTTTTTGCAGAACTGAAAAGCTTCCACTTTGGAGAAAATATTTTCCACAGGAGTGATCGACAAGGAAAAGTTGCGCAGCATTACAAAGAGCACTCTACTCCCTATGAATATGCCAATTTTTATGATCCTCAGGAAGAACCATATAGGGGAATCAGTAATATGGCTGAGCTGTAGATCTGTTAGGTAAGCAAAGGAGGAGCCAGCTCAAGCTCCCAGGCTCTCTCTGAAGAAGAACTGGGGCTCTTGGAACACGCAAAGAAGACCCAAGAAGATAAATTAAGAGAAGAAGAGAATTTGAAAATCCAAGCAGCCGAAGCTGAAGTAGAGGCGAAAAGGAAAGAAGAGGAAGAAAGAATTAGGCTGGAAACCAATGCTAAGCTGGAAGAACAAGACAAAAGAAAGAAGGAGCAAGAAGTAGAAGCAAAGAGGAAAGAGGAGGAAGAAAAGAAGTCCAAAGAAGAGATCGACCCCAAAAGCCCAAACTTGTAGAACTTGGATATGGTCTCTCCTATAAGGGATCTACCTATTGTCCCCTTCACACCCTATAAAGGCAGCACAGTTTCTAACTGGTAGAATTTTGCTTACAATAAGAAGAGGAAGACCATTGTCAAAGAGACAGAGTCCATACTGAAAAGACCTTTTCGGCCAGACATCATCACCACGCATGAGACCACGGTCATGAAGAACACTAAAGAAGCAGCTAGGCACCTAGCATCCATCTCTGTAGCCACGGTCACAACAACCGCAGACAATGTTTTTATGTTGGGAGGCAAGTTACATGAAGAAAAGGAGAAGGCGTAGTAGCTTCAGGAAGCCTTGGTCAAAGAGAATAACTATGCAAACTTGATGATCGAGAAGAATAATGCCCTCACATCCCAAAAGGAAGACTTGCAAAGAGCAATCCAACGATTAGAGGCAGATAGGAGAGCTCCATCAATGCAAGTAAGGACATTAGAAGATGAAAATGCAGAGCTTAAAGGGAAGAATTTGAAGCTCGAATCAGATAAATTCGACAACCTTGAGGAGATAGAAGACCTGAAAGAGAGCATTGAAAAATTACAAGGAGAGAATGAATCACTGGAGCAGTAATTGGAGTTAGCAAACAACAAAATGGGAGATATTAGACCCTTCCATGAGCAGGCTAGTGGAATCCTAAAAGAGACCTATGGATTCAGAGAATTCATAGCAGAAGAAATATATAGACTAAAATCAGTCATGGCCAAGGTCAAGCAAGTAAATGTTGAAGCCACCAGGATTAGAAGGAAGCACTCATGCATCAATGAGGAGATTAGAAGGCATATCGAATGGAGAGAAGGAAAGTTAGGGTTCCCAGCAACCCTTCCCCTTAAGACTGTTGCTGAATACAAGGAAGATATACGCACCCTAGAGTATTCCAGAGACTACGGAGTAAAATTGGCCTCCGTGACTGCATAAACTTATGAACAGTGCAAGAATGTATATTCTCGGACCCGGACCACACAGGAAAACTGCAGAATAGCCATGCCTCCAAGGATAGAAGAATTCCCAGATAAGGCTCAGTATTTAGCTAATCTGAGTATAGAGTTCCAGGCAGAAAGTGAATATGTGCAGAAGCTGGATACATTGACAGCAGAGGATCTATGCCAGTTTATCAGCCAAGCTGTTGTTCATCAACATAGCCTGGAAGAAAGCCTCCATATTACTGCAGCTGAAGTGACCACCTTAGAATAAGAGTTGGTCAAACAAAAGATATCCCTCAGATTCATGAGCCCCTTGATTGGAACAAATATTATGAAAGACACTAATCACTGGGGAATTCACATAGCAGAAGTGGAGAAAGCACTGGCAGCTAGTCAAGCTACTACATCAGAGATTGGCCCAACCATTGCAATGATGCAAGAGGAAACCCCAACAATCCCAGAGGCGCTTGAGCTGCCAAAGGAGCCAAGTCAGGGATAGCTCGTGCTATTCCGCGTGCCACGTGGATGTGCATTTTTGTACTTATGTTTGGAACAATAAAACATTTGTAACTTTGTAACTCCCATTTTGTAAAGCATTTATAATATTTCTCTTATGTAATATCAAGCACTACAAGACAAAATAGAGGAATCTAAACGGTTAGGGTATAGGTGTCAATTCTGGGCACATTTTGTAAAGCTATATATAGCTAATAAGAAGAGAAGCAAAGGACTTTTGGCAGATGAAACTCTTTTGCTATTTTGTAAAGGAACTATTTCTGCTACATGAATGGAAATCGTTTTGGCCTGTGAAAGCTAGCATGTCATTTTACATGGAGTCTTGTTGATTAAGCTGCCCAATTATTTCTTCAAATTTCTCATACATTTCCTGTGAGATCTTTCCTAGCTTTTATGAATTAATTCTTTGCTATGGATGGTTTCATATTCTTATGTAAAATGTCTGTGTTGAATGGGTAATGGAATGTTTATATTTATCTGAGTTACCTTAGATAATCTTTCTTTTCTGCTGTAAATGCCTCTTTCAATTTAACAGCTAACTGTGGATTGTTTTGGTGTATTTTCTAGTGATCTACCCATTCTTTAATCCTACTCCTTATAAGGATAGATAGATTAGACTAGTTTATATTAATACAGATTTGTTTACCGCATGCATTTAGGATAGGGCACATGCACATCATTTTAAAATACAAAATACATAACCGGTGGATCGGGCCGCAACCGGTAAAACCAACAAATATTTAAAAAAACTTACGGTAGCCGGAACTGTTAACCGGACGGGTTCCCCAAACCAAATGGTGAGTGATCTAATTGGGATTGCTTACTGGGGAGAATCCCTTTCTGCTTGATGCTGCGATATTCGAGGCATCAACAGTTTTTGGCGCTAGAAGGAGGGCCATCAGTGCATGGCTAGCAGAAAAGATTATTTTGTTAGTAAAATTTCCACTGAAAACCCATCCACAACAGTTTTTCCAGAATTTCCAGATCTAGAATCCAGAAATCAAGAAGATCCTAACCCTAGAACAGAACAGTCAGAAGTAGTGTATGCTGTCCCTTTTGAAGAAGTAAATCAATTCAGGAGACATACCCGCTCATACGTGAGAAGTATTGGAGGATTAACCATAGTTCCTCTATTACCTAGAACTAGAGCTCCTTGAAAAAATCCCCAGTGCACAAGAGATTCTGTCCTTGTTCAAAGCTTAGAAGAATTGTTAGATTTATCTCTAGAAGAGATCACCGAACCTTTTGATGAAGTTAGACTAGAGACCCCTACAGGCCCAGGAGATCAACCTCTAGGAGACACTCCTCTTAACTCACCACCGCACTCACCACCACGCTCTCCTTCGAGAGTCATGGCCGTACCCGCATGGAGAGCTAGAGGGGCATTGAACATTTCTGACCATTCCATGATTTGCCCAAGAACCCATAAAAGGTTTTTCCCAAGTATGCCCCGAGTAAAGGAGTCTCTGTTGAAGATCACCTCAAAAGTTTCTATTTAGCTATAAACCTTTTGAATGTGGAACACAAAGATGTGGTTTGTCGTCTCTTTCCATATACTTTTGAACCCAAAGTATCTTCCTGGTACTTTAGTTTGCAGGCTGGTTCAATAACAAGTTGGGAAGACTTTGAGAAATGCTTTCTTAAAAAATACGGTAATCAGAAAACTGTAGCTACTCTCATGAAAGAATTACTGTCCATGAGAATGGAGAAGAATGAAAAAGTTCAAGAGTTTAATCAGAGATTCACAACATTGTTAAATAATTTCAGTGACACAACCAAGCCGGCGGAGGAATTCAAAGTAGAGTATTACACAACAACCCTTAAATCTCCACTCGCAATGTTCGTCAAAAGAACGAAAAAAACCACCTTGACAGAAATTTTTGAGGAAGCCAAGAAGGTAGAAGAAGAACATGATAGTATTGCTAAACATGCTTTGGATTTAGAAGGAAAACCAACACCTGTTAAGAAACCCTTTTTGTTGACTAGGGATAAAGAAGAACCCACAGCAGATATAGAAGGTGTCATAAAAATGATGTAGAAACTCTTCAATAAAATCGTGGATTTAGAAAAGGATAAAGCAATAAGTTCTTCCAGACCACCATTCAAACCATTCTACGAACGGAAAGAAGACAATGGACAACCAACCCCTCCAGTGAATAATTCTGCTGTTTTAAATCTTAATGAAACAGGGATGGATCACTTTTGTACTTTTCACCAAGAACAACATTCAGAGAAAAGTTGTCCACAATGGATTAACTCGATGAGCTTGGTGATGAACCAAATGTTAGTTGCACAAACACCTGAGCAAACAAGTCCCCAACAAGAGAAAATTCTTGACAGTGAAGAACCAAACCCCGACACTACGATGATCCTTTGGGATTGGACCCCTGCCCAAGAACTGTCTTGTGAAGAGCTCACAGATGAAGTGCACACAACATCTGTTAACATTTCTACCAGGAGTAAAGGCCCGGTGACCGAAACAACAATTGAACTACCCAAGACAAAGTCTAAACAAATACCGAGGTGGCACATAACTGTCATACCTCCCAACCCAAAATAAACACGGTCACTGTTCCTACAGTGACAAAGGAACCTAACTCTGAAATGACTAAACAACCACAAGCTTCTTTGAACAAAATAGAAAATCAATTAAAGATTTCGAAAGGTTGTGACATGAGCTATGATATAATCGAGGATATTAAAAAAACGAAAGCAAACGTCTCCATTTTTTATATGTGTAGTTTACCACAACAGAAGAAGAAACTGATGGAAGCACTAGATCCGCAAATAGTTGTCCCAGAAGAAGACACTGAGGAAAACCCAGAGATAAATGAATCAAGTATTGGCGGAAAATCAAAATCTTAGACCCTTCCTTTTCTATTGACCTTTTAAATATTTAATCATAATGTCCACAACTGTTTGGTAGACTCGGGAGCCAGCTCAAATATCATGCCTTTGTCAATTTGCAAAAAAATTAATGGACAGCCTATCCCATCCCCATCTCAAATCATCCAATTAGATAGGACTGCTGTTAAGGTTATCAGGGAGATGAAAGATGTACTCATTAGATTGTCATCCGATCCTAGAGTATGTCAGTTTATTGATATAATGGTGGTCGATATTCTCGAGGCATACGGTCTAATCTTGAGTAGGGACTGGTCTACGAAACTTAATGGATATTTTGCAACAGATTGGTCCCATCTATGGTTTCTGTATCAAAATTGTCAAAATTAGATTAAGATATTGAGGGAACCACATATGAAACAAAATGTTACTTAGTTGGATGGAAAAAATAAAGCAGTGGCCTTTTCGTCTTCAGTTTTAGGAAATTACTTTTTGGAAATTGAACTTGGAAACTACAAGTCAGAAGAAGTTAGCCATATTTTAGATAGACAGCCTGATCTCCTTCAGTTTTTGCAGGATGATGACATTGACTGTAACATAGTAGACTTAGCCACTAACTTAGACAATAGTCAAACTAACTTAGTTAGAAAAGAAAATGTCTTTTGGATGCTTTACTTTGATGGCTCCAAGACACAGGAAGGATCCGAAGCTGGTTGCATTTTAATTGATCCTAATAAAAATAAATATTTTTTGTCATGTAGGTTAGAGTTTGAATGTACTAATAATACCGCAGAATACGAAGCTTTCATTCAAGGTTTGAAAAAGGCCATTGATTTAAAGGTTAAATTTTTGACAGTCATTGGTGATTCTGAAATTGTGGTTAGTGTTGATGTATATGTAACTTCGGAATGTATTTCATCTGTGTATTTTATATATATTTATTGTACCCTTATAAGAGATGTGTTATTCCTCTATAAGGAAGTGTCGTCATGTGGATTGACAAGTGTCACAAGTGTGTGTACTTGCCGATGGGTTATTAGACCACCATGTGGGGTCGGCCCGGAATTATATATAATATAATGTGGATGTATCTAACTACACAAGTCGGCCCCATAAGGTCACTGGGCAAAAAGGTGCGTATAAATAGAGATAGGAGATCTCTATTTTACTCACTCGGAAAAGTAACTTACTCTCACTTGAAAAGTGGTGCACTAGTGAGGAGGAGGATCATGTGCTATCAGGAGACTATCTCAGTGTTATTTGGTTGTACTTTTGGTTGAGCCATTGCTCTCTCTATCTCTGAGGAAGTTGTGGGGTTTTTCACCTTAGGGTTTTCCCCACAGAAACTCTGTGTCTCTTGTATTTATGCTTTTGATTCTTGTGATGCTTGTCATATTGTGATTGTCATGCATTGATATACTGTAGATGTTATTCTCTCAGCAAAGATCCTAGAGTATTGTGAATTAATGCTCAAAATTTAACATGGTATCAGAGCTAACCTGAGAAGAAGACATTTTGCAGTGACGGAAGACTTGAGTTCCTTGTTTATTGGGTTTCTCTCCACAGATCTTTGCAAATCAGTATAGTAGATTGACTCTACTCATCAATGCGCATCTATCTATCCAATCAGAATTCAATTCCGAGCATTTTCATATTTGGCCCTAAAAATTAGGGTTTCCACAAAAATAGGAATTTCTGGAATCTGAATACACAGCTGGAAGCTCTTTGCAAAAATCGAAGTTTAGAGCTTTGGATAGAGATTTTTCGCTAGGTAGATCTCCGGGAAACTCAAACCCTAATTCAGGGCTCTCCCTAGTGAACCCGGGAGGACAAAAAGACAATTCTGAAGGGAAAAAATTTGCTGATCTCAAATTCTGAATGCACCAAGCTGATCAGCTCATCAAAGCGCATCTTTCTATCCTTTCAGAAATTTGAAATTCACATTTTTAATTTTTAGGGTTTCTCTGACAAACCCTAATCCGGGACCAGATCTAGTTTTCAACATTTCAAGTGGTAAGACCTAAATCTTTTCTATTTCCATTTGAAGTACTCTTTAAATATGTCTCTCCACACCAAGATTGAGGATAAGCTTGAAGGGGCTGATAACTTTCGAGCCTGGAAGTATAGGATTGGGTTAATCTTGGAAGAGAATGAGTTGGACTCATATGTGAAAGAAGGCATCCCTATCCCAGAGGATGAAGAGGCCAAGGTATTGCCTAAGAAGAACTTGGTCAAGGCAAAGAGAATCATTGCTGATTCTATCAAAGACCATCTCATACCCCATGTGTCTTCTTTTAAGACACCCAAGGAGATGTTTGAATCTTTGACCAAGCTATTTGAAGGAAAGAACATAAATCGGAAGATGACCCTGCGGAACCAATTGAAAGGAGTAAAATTTCAGAATGGAGAAACCATTCAATCTTATTTTTCAAGGGTCTCCCAGATCAAGGAACAACTAGAAGCAGTGGATGAATTGGTGGACAATGGTGAAGTGGTGATGACCACTCTAAATGGCCTACCCAGGTCATGTGATTCCTTTATCCAAGGAATTTGTGCAAGGAAGAAGTTGATCTCCTTCAGTAGACTACGGGAAGAATGCTCACAAGAAGAAGCAAGGCTTGTGGCATGAGAAGAAAAGATGGGAAATGAAGATCAAGCTCTCACAGCTCACACCAAGAAAGGGAAGTCCAAGAGAGAGCCATCTCACTCCAAGAAATCTTCACATCCGTTCAAAGAAAGAAGAATATGCTTCACCTGTAATGAGAAAGGACATATTGCCATAAATTGTCCCAAGAAGAAGAAGGACAACAACAACTCCAAGAAGAAGAAGAAGGGTATCAAAAGAAGGTTTCATGCTCATGCTGCTGAGGATGATGAACCCCCAAAGAAGAAGGCTAGGGCAGAAAGTGATAGTAATGATGACTCATCAAGTGAAGAAGAGTATGTTCTAATCTCTGCTCTCATAGGTACCATCTCCCATGGTTGTAATGATTGGTTGATTGATAGTGGGGCTTCCAAACACATGACTGGTTTTAAGGAATCTTTTGTGAATCTATCTGAACATGAATCACCCCATAAGGTGAAACTTGGGGATGATTATCAATACCCAATCAAAGGAAGTGGTGAAGCCTCCTACAACCTAGATTCTGGAAAATTCTTGAAGATGAAAGAAGTACTTTATGTACCTGGGCTTAAGAAGAACTTACTCTCCATCTCTGCATTGGATGCAAAAGGTATGAGGGTTGCATTTGTGGATGGACAAGTCCTAATGTGGCCAAAGGGAAAGAACATAGATGATGCAGTAGTGATTGGAGAGCAAGAGGGAGGTTTGTATAAATTGAAGGGACAACCTGAACATGCCATGGTGCATGAATCCATGGAGCGAAGTGAACTTCGGCATAGAAGACTTGATCACATGCACTATAGAGCACTTCCAACTGCAAGCAAGGCAGTAGAGGGTCTTCCTGAAATCAAGACCAAACATGAAGGTGTTTGCAAAGGATGTGCAAAAGGTAAGAACATTAAGAAGGCTTTCCCAAGCAGTGAAAGCAAAGCAAAAGACATCCTGGAAATCATCCACTCATATGTATGTGGCCCTATGTCATCCAGTTCCCTGAGTGGGTATGTTTACTATGTCTCATTTATTGATGACTTTTCCAGGAAGACTTCGGTATACTTCTTGAAGAGCAAAGATGAGGTACTTGATAAATTCAAGGAATTCAAAACCTTGATGGAGAATCAAACTGAAAAGAAGATCAAAACGTTCATATCCGACAATGGTGGAGAATTCACCTCAAGTGACTTCAAGAAACTTTGTAGTGATTCAGGGATTAAGAGGGAGTTGACTGCTCCGTATAATCCTCAACAGAATGGAGTTGCAGAAATGAATAACAGAACTATCATGGAAGCAACAAGGGCAATGCTGCATGACCAAGATCTACCTATGCATCTATGGGAAGAAGTAGCTAGAACAGCTGTGTATGTGCAGAACAGAACACCCCACAAGATATTGGACAACAAGACTCCAGAAGAGGTCTTTTCTGGTAAGAAACCTGAAGTCAGCCATCTCAGAATATTTGGTTGTCCAGTATATACTCATGTCCCAAAGGAAAAGAGGACTAAACTAGATCCCTCAGGAAAGAAGGGTATCTTTGTGGGTTACAGTGAAAGCTCGAAGGCTTACAGAATATAGTTTCCAGGGTTCAAGAAGATTGATGTCAGCAGGGATGTAACATTTGATGAAAACTCAGCATTCATCAAATCAAGGAAGGCATCTATCGAAGTTTATGAAGAACCTAAGGAAACTAGATTTCAAGACACTACCATGACTGAAACAGTTCTAGAAGTTGTTCGTGAGTTTGAAGATCCGCAAGAACCTGTAGATCCACCCCGTGAGGATAACTCTCACAAGAGGAAATCTACATGGGCTAGAGAGCTCATTCAAGATGCAGAAAGATTTGGCATTTCAGAAGAAGAACATAGAGCAAAGAAGAGAACCAGATCACATACCAGCTATGTTGCCTTGCTCTGTGACATTATGAACAAAGAGCCTTCCAGTTATGAAGAAGCAGCGGAAAAGAAAGAATGGAAGGATGCCATGGTTGAGGAATACCAATCAATAATGAAGAATGATGTTTGGGATGTTGTCCCAAGACCTAAAGAGAATTCTGTTGTAACTTCTAAATGGATCTTCAAAATCAAGCATGCTGCATATGGCAGTGTGGAGAAATACAAAGCAAGATTCGTAGCTCGTGGCTTTTCTCAGAAAGAGGGAATAGATTATGAAGAAACTTTTGCAACTTTAGCTAGGTATACTTCCATCAGATCAGTACTTTCCCTGGCTGCAGCTATGAAATGGAAAATACACCAAATGGATGTCAAGACAACTTTCTTGAATGGTGTAGTTGAAGAGGAAGTATATGTGGAACGTCCACTCGGTTTTGAAATACATGACAGGGAGTCATATGTGTGCAAATTGAAGAAAGCTTTGTATGGCTTGAAACAAGCTCCCAGAACTTGGTATGGTAGGATGGACAGTTTCCTATCTAGTTTGGGATTTACCAAGAGTAAAGCGGATTCTAACCTTTACTACAAGGTTGAGGAAGGGAATCCTGTGATTCTACTCCTGTATGTGGATGACTTATTTGTAACATGAGATGACAGACTGATTGCAGATACTAAGAGGAAGCTTGCTGCTGAATTCAATATGAAAGATTTGGGAATGATGCACTATTTCCTAGGGATGGAGGTGTGGCAGAGTGTAGGTGGGATCTTCCTTGGTCAAGGGAAGTACACAGTAGATATCCTGAAGAGATTTGGGATGATGGATTGCAAGGCCATGGCCACACCTATGGAATTGAATCTGAAGCTTCTATGTGATGCTTCATCTGATCCAGTTGATGTCTCTGTGTATCGTCAGATGATTGGGTCCTTGATGTACCTGATGAACACGAGACCAGACATTTGCTTTGCTGTGAACACATTGAGCCAGTTCCTGACGGATCCGAGGAGTGTTCACCTGGTTGCTGTAAAGCATGTTCTGAGGTACCTGAAGGGTACAGTGGATTATGGGCTCAAGTATGAAGCGAATAAAAGTTTAACCTACAGGGTTATATTGATTCAGATTGGGTTGGCAGTACTGTAGATAGGAAGAGCACATCTGGGTGCTGCTTCAGTATGGGATCAGGTGTGATCTCTTGGTTTAGCAGGAAGCAGTCCTGCGTAGCACTGAGTACAGCTGAGGCTGAGTATGTTGCAGCCTGTTCAGCTAGTTGTGAGGTAGTATGGCTACGGAAGCTACTGTCTGAGTTATTTGATCTCCCGTTGGATGCTACTGGTATCTTTTGTGATAACCAGAGTTGTGTGTTTCATGACAGGTCGAAACACATAGAGATCAAATATCACTATATCAGGGATATGGTGCATAGAGGAGCTTTGAAGCTCCTGTATGTTGCGATGGACGAGCAGATTGCAGATGTGCTGATGAAGCCACTAGCCAGGGTGAAGTTCGAGTACTTCAGAGAGAGGCTTGGTGTTCTTCAGATCGAGGACACTTCGAGGAAGAAGTGATGGACACATTTGTTGAAGCCATTCCAAGCATGTTGGAAGGAGGATCCTTCACATGGCTGTGGATGTAAGCGCTGGATGTTGATGAGCATCAGGATGATGTTCTAGTTTCTACTTTGTATGATCAGTTGGATCATTTATATGAATGTACGCATCATGTTGGATGCTAGATATGATCAGTTGGATCATTTGTATGTATGTACGCATCATGTTGGATGCTGGATATGATCGGTTGGATCATGTGTATGTATTTTGTATATGCATCATGTTGGATGCTTGGACCATGTATCTGTATATGTATCAGGTGGATACATTGTGTGATCAGGGAGATCATGTATATTGATATGTATCGGGCATGATCAGGTAGATCATGTATGTTGATGGATACATTGTGTGGATCATGTATCTATGTATCAGGTGGATACACTATGTGTGATGATATACATCAGGTAGATACTTGGTGTGCATCAGATGGATGCATTGTATGATCAGGATGATCGTGGATGACAAGCTTCTCCAGATGACATGCAGCAGAATGTTGCAGTGATGATGATCAGGATGATCATGTGTACATCAGGATGATGTATAGTGAGTATCAGATGATACTGTGTGGCTGTGGATCAGGTTGTGCCGGTAAGCATGTAATTTGTTCCCTGGGAGATCTGCAGATAGTCTTCGAGGTTTTTCCTATGGCATGTAATTCGGTGCCTTGGGATATCTGGCAGATGCTCTTGCGAGGTTTTTCCATGACCACATGTAATTCGTTGCCCTGGGAGATCCTACAGGTAGAGCTGTGTGCTCGTAATAGCCTGGGATGCTCTTGCGAGGTTTTGTGGTGAGGTCACATGTAATTCATTGCCCTGGGAGATCCTATAGGTAGAGCTGTGTGCTCGTAATAGCCTGGGATGCTCTTTTGAGGTTTTGTGACGCACGTAATAAGTCCTGAGGATTCCACAGTATGGCCAGTGATGATGAAGACCTGCAGGTGGTGGGCCTACATCCAGTATGAAAAAGGATTGGCTCTGTAGAACTTCCTATGACGAGTAGAGTCAGAGATTGGTTGAGATAGCAGTAGCAGTGACGATGCATCGATGACGATGATCCAGAGAAGAAGACTTGTTTAGCAGATCTGTGTCGAGAAATACCTTCCTAGTTAAGAGGGAGTGTTGATGTATATGTAACTTCGGAATGTATTTCATCTGTGTATTTTATATATATTTATTGTACCCTTATAAGAGATGTGTTATTCCTCTATAAGGAAGTGTCATCATGTGGATTGACAAGTGTCGCAAGTGTGTGTACTTGCCGATGGGTTATTAGACCACCATGTGGGGTCGGCTCGGAATTATATATAATATAATGTGGATGTATCTAACTAGACAAGTCGGCCCCATAAGGTCACTGGGAAAAAAGGTGAGTATAAATAGAGATAGGAGATCTCTATTTTACTCACTCAGAAAAGTAACTCACTCTCACTTGAAAAGTGGTGCACTAGTGAGGAGGAGGATCATCTGCTATCAGGAGACTATCTCAGTGTTATTTGGTTGTACTTTTGGTTGAGCCATTTCTCTCTCTATCTCTGAGGAAGTTGTGGGGTTTTTCACCTTAGGGTTTTCCCCACGGAAACTCTGTGTCTCTTGTCTTTATGCTTTTGATTCTTGTGATGCTTGTCATATTGTGATTGTCATGCATTGATATACTGTAGATGTTATTCTCTCAACAAAGATCCTAGAGTATTGTGAATTAATGCTCAAAATTTAACAGTTAGACAAGTAAGAAATACGATTCATTGTCTTTCACCTCATTTAAAAGGTTATCAAGCAGAAGTCTGGAATTTCATCTCTTGCTTTGACACTTTTAATATTAATGCTGTCCCAAGATTACAAAACGCTGCAGCTGATCTGTTAGCTACTTCCACTTCCAGATTGGTACCCACTAATAACAAATGTTCTATTGAATTGATTTTCAGGCCTTCAGTACCAGAAAATATCACAAATTTCAGAGTATTTGACGATGACGAACAGATCATCAGTTTCCTAACCAATGAAGATGCATTTCAAGAAGCCGTTATAGAGGAAGAGAAGCACGACTCAGATCTACGAAATAAAGATGCAGTGCAAGGCAACTTTATGCCCAAAGGTGTGAGAATGCTAGAGGCCCTCTTTGACTTGCAAAACAAATTCAGGAAACCAGTGAATGCCAAGACTCACAGTTCGACCATGCAATATGAGTTGGTCAACTTAGGCACAGAAGCTGAACCAAAGTATGTCAATTTGGGAAAATGTTGTACGCCGACAGAAAGAAGTAGGTTCATTAAACTTTTCCAGCAATATAAAGATGTCTTCACTTGGACCTATGATGATCTGAAAACATATGACACCCGTATCATTCAACACGTAATACCTATGAAAGAAGGAGTCAAGCCTTTCCAACAACAGTTAAGGAGAATGCATCCAACACTTGAGCCTCTAATCCAGAAAGAATTAAAAAAGTTGCTGGATGCAAAAATCATTTTCAAAGTTCAGCATTCTGAATGGGTGGCTAATTTGGTCCCTGTGCGGAAGAAATCAGGAGAAATCAGGCTGTGCGTAGATTTCCAGAACTTGAATAGGGCTTCCAATAAAGACAATTACTTGGTTCCCCCGATGGATCAGATATTACAGTTGGTATCAAGATCCGAACTGTTCTCCTTATTGGATGGTTTCTCTGGTTACAATCAAGTGCTAGTATCAGAAGAAGACCGACTGAAGACTACTTTTCGCACTAAGTGGGGAACTTTTGCATATCAGAGAATGCCTTTTGGTTTAATTAACACAAGAGCCACTTTTCAGCGATCCATGGATATCGACTTCCGAGGATTGAGCGGTTGATGCATAGTAGTATACTTGGATGACGTCACGGTCTTTTACAAAAGAAGAGAAGATCACGTTTCTCACCTAAAGCAAATCTTCGACCGTTGCAGGAAGTATGGTATTTCCCTGAACCCTAATAAGAGAGTTTTTGCGGTTCTTGAAGGAAAAATTCTCGGTCATATCCTCTCTAAGGAAGGAATCTCAATAGATCAAGAGAGGGTCTAGGTTATCAATAAGATCCCCACGCCTCACAGCAAGAAATCTATGCAATCATTCATGGGCACCATAAATTTTGTCCGAAGATTCGTCCCGGATTTCGTCCAGATAGTTAAACCATTGCAGCAAATGGTTAAGCAGGATGTACAATTTAAATGGACAGACTTGGAAAAGGTTGCATTCAAAGAGATCAAAGCAGCAATAGCCAAGGCACCTTATTTAAGAAGCTCAGACTTTGACAAATATTTTATAATATATACGTTTGCCTCTGATGATTCTTTCGCAACTGTCCTAACTCAGAAGACAGAAACGGGAGATGAATATCCAATCTCTTTTATTTGTGCTGGTTTGCAAGGTGCCGAGCTAAACTATCATGTGGTAGACAAACAAGCATATGTAGTCTTCAAAGCAGTAAAACAGTTCAGGCCATATATTCTAAAAAATAGGACAAGGGTTATAGTCCCTCATCCCGTTGTCAGAACTCTTTTCGTTCAAAAGGAATTGGGAGAAAGAAGAGGGAATTGGGTCACCACCCTCCAAGAATATGACTTAGAATTCAAGCCCGCTATCATTATTAAAGGTCAAGGCCTGTGTAAGTTACTCACTCAAAACCCAACTGACGAAGAGCTGGATTGGAGGAATGAAGCATAAATGAACATGATAGATGTGTGTTCAATCTTCATAGCTCTAGAGTCTTGGTATAGGGATCTGGTACATTACTTACAGTCAGGGTACTTACCAGAACACTGGAGCCCAAAACAAAGAAGAGCCCTCCATCTTAAATCAGCAGCCTACCAGATCATTGAAGGAGTACTCTTCAGAAAAAATTATGATGGCATTTATCTCAGATGTTTAGAAAAGGAAGATGCTATTAGCATGGTCAAAGAAATGCATGACGGACATGCTGGAGGACATTATTCAGGGGATACTACAGCTCACAAAATCCTAAGAGTAGGATATTATTTGCTTACTCTCTTCAAAGATGCCCATGCCTATGTGAGAAATTGTGATGTATGCCAAAGGAGCATTGGAAAGCTACCCAAAGCATCAGGGCCTCTGTAGCCAGTCATCATTACTGAACCATTCGAGCAGTGGGGCATAGACATAATTGGGGAAATAAATCCCAACTCTTCACTGTAGCATCGGTACATTCTGACTGCTACAGATTATTTCACGAGATGGGTGGAAGTTGTTCCCCTAAAGAAAGCTAATGAAGACATGGTCATCAACTTCTTGAAGGAGAATATCATAACCAGGTTTGGGGTTCCAATTTCCTTGGTTTTTGATAATGCACCTTATTTTTCATCAATAAAGATTAATGAATTCGCTTTTGAAAGGGGAATCAAATTACATTATTCAGCCAATTACTATCCTCAGGGAAACAGTTTAGCCGAATCAACCAATAAAAACCTCATCCGTATCTTAAAAAAAACCGTGATTGAAAATCAAAAGAGCTGGCACACAACCCTCTCTAATGCTCTATGGGATGATAGGGTAACACCTAAAGATGCCTTAGGAGCCTCTCCTTTCAACCTGGTCTATGGAAAAGAAGCCATTCTCCCGCCGAACGTATTACTCCCCTCCTTGAAGTTAGCCCAATCCTCTTGAGGGACTAGCAGCCAAGCGTTACAGTCTAGAATTGATACTCTGATAAAACTGGAAGAGTCAAGGGAAAGGGCCAAATAACGTTTTCATCATCACCAAGACATTGTCAAGCGATGGTTTGATAAAAGAAAATCCGGGAAGAGAACTTTCGATGTAGGGGACATAGTCCTCAAGTGGGATCACCAACACGATGGTAAGGGAATGCACACAAAATTTCAACACCTATGGCTCGGTCCTTATCAAATTTCTGAGAAGCTAGGCCCATCAACCTATAAAGTGAAAAACCTACAAGGAGAGGAACTAAACCTTCCTCTCAACAACCTTGCTTTAAAGCAGTACTTTGCATAAACCTATGCAGGTTGTGTACATAAATAAAACACGTTTTCTTTATTTTGGTTTGTCTTCACTGCTTTTGCTTTGATCTAGTTTTCTTTAAGTTGCCTTCATTCACTAGTCAATTTATTTTTTACTCATTTTGCTTTCAATAAAGCCAAAACTTCATCATGGTGTAGCTAGATGAATGAGACTCCAGAAAACTCAGACATCATCAAAAGCTCACAAATAAGTGGAATGCATATTCGCAACCTCACCTTCATTGGTCAGTATCCTAGAATGCATTAGTTCTCCCTTCTGATTGGTCGAAGTAACCCTTGTCAAATAACTAAGATCCAACGTTTCCATTTTAACTATCTCAGGGCTTACTCACTCTAATAATAATGATGGTCTCAAGAAGTTGACTATGGTTGGACCCATGGAGAGGAAGCATGTCTCACAGATACATGGTATTTAAAAAGATCCCATGCTCCAAGTAAAGCCCAAAGGCACATATCAAAGAGTCTGGTTTCCAGAAATTCTTGCCTCAAATGAAGCATGGCCGAGAAAATAACAGTAAGCTCGAGTAAACCAAAGAAAGCTGTCTAACAAAACAGCCCAACAAATTTCTTCTCCATCAATGAATCATGAAATTAAAGCTTCTATTCACACAAAAGGACATTATGGATTGAAGAACTTATATCTAAACCTCAAAAGTAGAATAAATATATTTCTGGAAGACTCGAAATGGCTAAAGCCAGGAATTAAAGAAACATCTAAATGATGTGAGAGCATGGGAATGAGGAACAAACAAATGTCCCTGTGAGATCTTGCCACTACCCGGTGGAGTCCTATACTTTGAAGCTTCTGAAAGATGACCTTTTCTAAAAAATCACTAGTTCGGCCCTAAGAGAGTTTTAAAGGAAGTTGAGTCAAAGTTACCTTTCCCCTTTATCACCTTCATAAAAAAAAAAAGAGCTATCAATGCATCTTCTGGAACTGAACTATGAAGACCTTCAGCTTCTCATGCAATCGACACCTTGAGAGTTTTCAGATTTTAGGTGAGTTTGTTTCAGAGAACTGTGTTCACCAGCGAATCGCCATTTGTTGTTAGGACAACACCTCCCCTTGGATTTTGAAAAAATATTGGGGACCCTCCTTCTTTTCATGATTGCCTTTAAATGTTTTCTGCACCTTTTGGACATCCTGTTACTTAGCTTCAGTCTTAAGTTTGCCTTAGAGTTTTTTCCTTTTAACCAAGCAAAACTTAGCCTTTTGACCCGCAATGGCGGAAGCTTTCAGCTAACTCTCCCGAAATGGCGGAAGAGTTGGCTTAAGTTGTCCGGAACCGCGGAAGAAGAACCAAAGTTAAGTGCCGACGGAAGAGATGACTTAAAGTCTTCGAAGGGACGGAACATTTAATCAAATAGGACTGTAGCGGAACAAGCTTGTCAAAACCTTCCACTACAATGGAAGCTTTCACATAACTCTTCCGTGAGCGCCAAAAACTCTTCAACTCTTCCTATTTGAAAACACTTGCCTTTTCCTGTACCAATGAGCCTTGAAGCTTTTCGGAAAGGTTTGGATAACTTTCCCGCGGAAGCAAAAGCTTTCATTTAAGTCTCTCACGGAACATAGCTCTCTCACGGAAACGCTCGCTCAACTTTTCCGCAACGGCAGAACGATTTTAGCTTTTCTTTCCGCATGTGTCGGAAGTTTTAACATGAGACTCCCGCGTTGGACGGTTGCATTTAATGAAAAGGTTTTGACGTGACCTGGCTGTACGCGGATTCAATACCTGTTTAATGACTTTCACCCACTGAATTGATGGCCCACACGTACCAACTCAAATATATAGGGGTGAAACCCTGTTGGCATTTCATATTGTTTTAATCACTCAAAGGACTTGCCCATCCCGTTTGAACAACCAAGTGCGTTCACTGTTGTCTCAAGGATTAGATTCACCGGATAATAGAGTATCTTCAGCGTCACGCCTTTCGTTTAGAAGTAATTGCATTCACCTGTTTAATAGGACGTATATGCTTGCTTGAAGTATTGTTTCTTTGCTTCATTGGGATGCTCTTTATTACGAAGTTTTCCTGGAACTTTGTCAACCTTCCTGCAGCTACCGTAGAGTATCATGTTGCCCAGTATCACCACCTCAATCATGGCCCTGATTAACAGTTTGACCTTTAGAAGACGTGCATTAAGCAATCCTAAAATTAGGCGTAAGAGGTCCCGAGACTTTCGCTTTTGAAAACTACGTATTTTCATTGCTACCGCTGAACCTGTCCGCCTTTCCGCACCTAATAAACAGACGTCTTGGTTATAGTATGTTGAATTTTCCCACCTCGGGCATTGGACAGTGTCCGAGGGACTAGAGTACCCAGACCTACCTTGATCTTGTAGCCATTAGTTCCCTTAACCAGCATAGAAAGCCACGGGGATAACCTGATTAATGTCTTCATGTTTTATTTCTTTACATGTATATGAGAAAGAAACATATTCTTTTTAAGACCATCTATAGGTATCAGTTTAGTTTTGTAAAACACTATGTCATGCATGCTTATTCACGTCAATTATTGTACACGATTCCCATTATGGCCAAATGTGGCAAGAGAAGGACAAAATCAATCGAGGAAAATTCCAGACTGGAGACAACATTTCAGGACACCAGATGCACTACAAACGTGCCTTCGGAAGTAAATTGGGGTGATATCTATCGTATGATAAGGGATCTAGGATTTCCTAAAGCTCTCCTCGAAGAGGAATGCTTATATATCAAAATATCAGGAATTCATGTATATCCAAAGCATCCACACGCCCAGAAACCTTCCTGTGCTCAGAAGTAATCGGGTGGGTGTTGCAGCATGCCAACCCTAAAACCAGAGTTGTAGCAGACAACACGGGTAATGCCTTCGCCTCATTCCACCCATCTTACATTGCAATAGCTTACAAACTACCCAAAGCATAGCAACGACTAGATGATGCATGGTTGTAGGAGGTCAATATGGATAATCTAGACATAGCAAGGAGGATGTTAATCACAGGCAAGCAATTTAGAAGAAGAGACAGTGAGGAATATGAAGTCCAATATTTAAGGCCTCCCTTTAGATTAATTTCTCTAATGCTGAGTAGGATCTTCGGGAGGCCTGACGGGACGATGTTCATGCTGCAGTGGGTCCCTATCATACATTTTGTTGCTTTCAAAGGCACAATCTTCAATTGGGATGATATTCTTTCAGACAGCCTGGCATCAGCAATAACAATAGCTAAAGAAGGGTTGGAGGAAAGAAAGGCAGAATTCTATATGGCTTCATATCTCATAGACTACATTGTGGCAAAGTGTCTTTTTCCCAAGTTGGGGTGCGTGTGGAGTCCGGCCAAAGGTCTAGTATTCCTTGCCTATAAAAACTTTTGGTCGTAGAATTATAAGAGAGACTACAACCTCATCTGCGAGGAGTTTATCATGCCGCTTTATGAAATGATTTTCCATGAAGAACCAACTTGTTTGTCGGAGAACGCCATGAAGGCCTTGGAAAAGTATGGAAATTTCTTTTTTTCTCCGGAAGGTACCTACATAAGAATGTATGGAGGTTCTAAAGCACCCTATATTCTTCCGAAGTATGCCACAGATTACATAGTCCATAAGGAAATGGTCAGGCAAGTCTTCATTGATGGAATGGGTAACACCTTGTACAAAGCCAAGAAGGCCACCTTTCCCCCCTTATGCTTTTATATTGGAGCCTACAAGTTCACAGGAATCACAACTGTAAAAGAGTTTGTTGCAGAATTGAAAATATTCCACTTTGGAGAAAAGATTTTCCACAGGAGCGATCGACAAGGCAAAGTCGCGCAGCATTGCAAAGAGCACTCTACTCCCTGTGAATATGCCAATTTTTATGATCCTCAGGAAGAACCATGTAGGGAAATCAGTAATATGGCCGAGCTGCAGATCTGTCAGGTAAGCAAAGGAGGAGCCAGCTCAAGCTCCTAGGCTCTCTCTGAAGAAGAACTAAGGCTCTCGGAACACGCAAAGAAGACCCAAGAAGATAAATTAAGAGAAGAAGAAAATTTGAAAATCTAAGTAGCCGAAGCTGAAGCAGAGGCGAAAAGGAAAGAAGAGGAAGAAAGAATTAGGATAGAAACCAATGCTAAGCTGGAAGAAGAAGACAGAAGAAAGAAGGAGCAAGAAGTAGAAGCAAAGAGGAAAGAGGAGGAAGAAAAGAAGTCCAAAGAAGAGATTGACCCCAAAAGCCCAGACTTGCAGAACTTGGATATGGGCTGTCCTATAAGGGATCTACCTATTGTCCCCTTCACACCCTATAAAGGCAGCACAATTTCTAATCGGCAGAATTTTGCTTACAATAAGAAGAGGAAGACCATTGTCAAAGAGACAGGGTCCATACTGAAAATACCTTTTTGGCCAGACATCATCACCACGCATGAGACCACAGTCATGAATGTAATGTCCCCATTTTGACCCCCTTTGTATTAAATCGTAAATGATGTAAATATTGTTATTTGATCATGGTGAGGAGCTCAAGGCCAAGGCCCCACCATTGATTTAGTGTTTTATGTATCGACAATTAAAGAAATAGATGCCTATGGTTCTTGTGCTAGGTGGCACAATGTAAATAAGACATCATATAAATACGAATTTTAATGAAAATACCCACAACTAGCTATGCAATGCAACAAAGAGACGGGGGCATGATTCTACAAGGAATAGGGAGGGAAATTATTCAAACCCTTGAGCCAATGGTGTTAATCCATGTGTCAATGAGAAAACCCATAAACCACCAACTACCCATTTTGGGTTATGGACCCAATCATTTAATTCTTCCAGAAATTGGTTGGGGCAGTTAATGCCTTGGGAATGAAGAGGTATGGAAGCCAATTTCGTGCATGGGCAAGCCATCAACCTGGGAAATCGTATTTTGTCTCCTTGGGCAAGAAAACACCCACAAAATGGTGCCCAAAGCCATTATGAACATATAGTTTTTCCTCTCTCACGCAGTCAGAACTATTGGGTCTTTCCTCATCACGTTTTTACCAATTTTCTTGCATTTTTCCATGGCTGGGAGCTCGTTTTTGTGTTACACAGTGGCTGGGGAAGGAGGACCACGATTTGGGACTGTTATGGAGGCCGTTTTTGCCCTAGAATGTCTATGGACGTTTTTCTGAAAACGGATTTGGCTTCCCAGGGTTATTCCCCATTTTCCAGTTTCATTTTTGGGTTTCCCACGTTTTTCTGAAGCTAATGAAAACCCCATCTTTGGGTATCTCACTGTAAAAACATTTCTTCATGCCCAACACTTATACTTTTGCTGTTATGTGAATCCCTGTTTTGGTTTGAATTTGTGAACAAGAGAATGCAGTGGTAGTGGATAGAGAGGGCTTGATAAACCTAGTGGGGAGACAACCTCTCTAGAAGATCGAGAGGGCTTTGGCTACTCTTCTATGTACACCCTGAGAGCACTAGATGGGGAAGGTATGGATTGAGGGACTGTACAACAGTGAAAATGTAATGTCCCCATTTTGACCCCCTTTTGTATTAAATCGTAAAGGATGTAAATATTGTAATTAATCATGGTGAGGAGCTCAAGGCCAAGGCCCCACCGTTGATTTAGCGTTTCATGTATCGGCAATTAAAAATAGATGCCTACGGTTCTTGTGCGAGATGGGCACAATGTATATAAGACATCATGTAATTATGAATTTTCAATGAAAAAGCCACAACCGGCTATGCAATGCAACAAAAGAGATGGGGCATGACTCTATAAGGAAAAGGGAGGGAAATTATTCAAACCCTTGAGCCAATGGTGTCAATCCATGTGTCAATGGGGAAACCCATAAAACCACCGACTACCCATTTTGTCTCATGCACCCAATCATTTAATTCTTCCAAGGAATTGGTTAAGGCAGTTAATGTCTTGGGATGGGAGAGGTATGGCAGTCAGATTTTCGTGCATGGGCAAGCTACCAACCTGAAAATCGTATTTTTGGCTTGCTGGGCAAGAAAACCCCCACGAAATGCTTCCTAAGGAAGTATTCATGCATTACGTTCTTCCTCTCACGCAGAGAGAGCTCACTGGAAGTTATCCTCATGTTTTTTCACCTTAACCCTGCGTTTTTCCATGCCCAGGAACTCGTTTTTGGATTATGCAACAGCTGGGGAAAGAGGGACGCGATTTTGGACTGAGGGAGAGGTCGTTTTTGCCCTGGGGCGTTTTTCTGGAATGGGTTTTGCTTCCCCAGTCGGTTTTCCAAAGTGCCAATACGTTTTGAGTCTACCCACGTTTTTCTGAAGTCCAGGAAACCCCATCTCATGCATCCCACTGTTGGAAACGTTTTCTCATGCTCAACAAGTGTAGGTTGCTGTTAGGTGCATCCCTGTTTTGTTTGGAACCCATGAGCAAGAAACTGGAATGGTAGTGGACAGAATTGGCTTGATAAACCTAGTGTAGGGAGTAACCTCTCAAGAAGACTAAGAGGGATGGCTACTTTTCTATGCACACCCTGAGAGCACTAGAAAGGAAGGTATGGCTTGAGGGACTGTGTGGTAGTGAAGAGAATACTTCCTGGTGTTGGGTGTGTAGGAATTGTGAGTGCCAAGCTAAATAGATCTGAGAGAGGTACCCATAGCTCTGTAGTTGAGCTCACTAGCTTAGCAATTCTTCCTTTCCATCTCCTAGCAGCCCGATAAACCCAATTGTAGATTGGCTTGGCTCATCTTGGTGTATGCTTGGCTATGTGTGAGTCTGCTGTTCCCTGGGTCCTTGTAGAGATCATGCCAAGCTCGGGGGTGGCAGTGGTGCTGAGAGATTGAGGAGCACACTGGCCTACGGTTGGGTGGAACGTTGCAGTTGCATAGCCAGTTGTGTGGGACTACTTCCTTATAAGATAAGTATTCTCCTGTGTTAAAATTGCAATTACCATTTGATGAATATTTTGAATGTATCATGGATCTGTTAATAAATTTGCTTCCGCTGTGTATTAAAATGATTATGCATTTCCATATGATCTTGTATAATTCTGCACAGATCTTTATTTCATGGCTGTCACAGAATCTTGAATGTGTGTTAGAGATCAACAGCATTTATTTGATTACCGTCGTTTTTCCATAGCATGCACAGATACAGTTCTTTGCATCAATGATTTTAATTCAAACGTTTTGGGGCTAATTGCCCGGATTGAGCACCACGTCCTCTCTATCATGCTGATATGGTAGGGGGGGGGGGACATTACATTTTGGTATCAGAGCTGCGTTGCAGCATTGGGCCTCTATGGGCCAAACCTGATAGCAATTACAAGGGAAGATTCTGAATTTTTCTAAGTCTGTTTTTGAAAATTTTGGTTTAAGACTGTTTCGGAAAGAATTCCCGAATGCCTTCCGCAACTGCGGAAGCATTCGGCGAATCGTTCTGAAATTTCGGAAGCGTTCCGAGAATTTTTCCGAAAATTTGTGAAGGGAAGTTTTTCGGAAGGAATTCTCTTCCGAAATTGCGGAAGGATTTCTCTTCCGAAATTGCGGAAGGAATTTTCTTCCGAAATTTCGGAAGGATTCCGCGAACCGCTCCGAAACAACGGAGAAAATTTTTTAAGTGAAAATTTTTCTAAGTGTCGGCGTGAAAAGGAATTTTCGAAAGGAAATCTCTTCCGAAATTGCGGAAGGAATTCCCTTCCGAAATTTCGGAAGGATTCCCCGAATCATTCCGTAACTGCGGAAGACTTCGCCGAATCGTTCCGCAATTGCGGAAGCATTCGGCGAATCGTTCCGAAATTGCGGAAGCATTCCGCAAGTCTTTCCGCAAAATCATTTCGTAGAAATTTCCCGAAACCCCCAGAAGAATTCCGCGAACGGCTCCGAAGCTGCGGAAGCCTTCGCCGAATGGCTCCGCAATTTCGCGAGCGTTCGGCGATTTGCCCCGCCATTACGGAAGCGTTTGGCGAACTGCTCCGCAATTGCGGAAGCGTTCGGCGAACTGCTCCGCAATTACGGAAGCCGTCGCCGAACCGCGTCGCGTGGAAGCCATTGCCGAACCACCCCGCAATTGCGGAAGGGTTCCGCCAAATACCCCGTAATTGCGGAGGGCTTCAGCCAACCGGCCCGTAGTTGCGGAAGCCTATAGTGAAGCACCCCACAACGGAGGCAAGCCGGGAACCGCTCATTGCGGAAGCTTTCAGCCTGCTTCCCCGCAATTGCGGGAGCAATCCGTGAACCGCCATCACGGCAGGATTCAGCGAACTTCCCGTTGCGGCAGGATTTCGCGAATCGCCCGATTAGGCGTGTTTCCTAAAAAAAAAAAAAAAAAAAAACAAAAAACAAAAAACAAGGGGGCAAGCCCCCTTGACCCCCTTTTCTTTTTCCCCCTGATATGTCGTTGTTGTTTGTGGTTTGACAAATTGTCAATGTAATGTTTTTCCCACGTGCATGAAGTAAATTGTGAATTCTGAGAATGTAATGCAGCTAACAATTGTTTTGATAAACACATTCCACAGAGTCACAGTTACAGCAGGGTATCACTCTAGATAATACAGTCAGAGAGTTTTGGATCTTGGTTGGGCCAAGAAATGAACATCATGGATGATGCACAGGATCCCTATGAGCCTGAGACAGATGCCATGGGGGAGAACATACAAGTTGAGAATGCTGAAACAGAATCTAATGGAAGAAGAAATCAAGAGACCCCTCCAGACGTTGCAGCCACCATGAGAAGCCTGAGGGTGGAGTTGCAAAGCTGTAGGGAAGATAATGAAAGGATGATTAAAGCTCAGGAAGAACAAAATCAGCTGAATGCAGCCATGCTGCAGAGTTTAACAGACATCCAAAGGCAAATAAACTCTGGGCATCAGATATCAAGTCTAGAAAGGGGTGGGAGTAGCTCTAGAAGAAATTCCCGTAAGAGGGTCAGTAGTCCAAGAAGAGTTTCTACAGACAGGACATATAGTCCAGAAATCTCTTCTAATGAATCATCTGATTCGGAAGAATCCATTGAAGGTTCAAGCTCTTCGTCTCGCATGAGTAAGAGGAATAAACACTACAAGAACAATTCACATGGGGAATTTAAGAAGGCAAAACCTCCTACATTTGATGGAGAGGTAAAATCTAGTCAAGAAGCTGAAGCTTGGCTTTTTGGGATGAGAAAATATTTCCAAGTCCAAGACTACTCGGGAAATATGAAGGCAAGGGTAGCCATATTCAACTTGAATGGAAGAGCATCTATATGGTGGGAACACACCAGGCAAGTGAAGAAGATCAATGAAAGAAAGATTGTGTGGAAGCAGTTCAAGAAATACTTCAAGCAGAAGTACCTCTCTGATAGGTACTATGATGATAAGATCAAAGAGTTCCATGAGCTGAGATTGGGACAATCGACCATGGAAGAATATGCAAACACGTTCTTGGAGCTGCTAAGGTATGTCAGATACATTCGAGATGATAAGGTGAAAATTCAGCGTTTCCTATGTGGACTGCCCCAGTCATATAAAGATAGAATTGAGTTTGATGAACCTTGAACTCTGGAGGAGGCCATAAGAAAATCCAAGTATTGCTTTGATCAAAACAGAAGCAAACCAGAATTCCATAAGGCATGGAAAGATAGGAAAAATGAAAAGTTTGATCAAAGGAAGAAGGGGTTCAAGCCTCCTCAATTCAGGAATCAGCAAAGGCAGCCATCACAGGTTGTGACTAAGCCAACTAGGATGATGGGAGACAAGCCAAGAGATCCAAAGGAGCCAAGAGAACCACTTCAATGTTGGGGTTGTGGAGGAGACCACATGCTTAGAAACTGTCCACATAGGAATGGGAATGCGAATCAAGTTCACAACATCCAAGGTGCTGGGATTGTGGGTCAAGTGGCAAGGACAATCCCTAGAATCTACGCAGCTCTAGACGACCGCCAAGCAGATCATCAGTCAACTGTGGTTGAATTTGAAGGTAAGATTGCTAACCAATCTGTTTCTATTTTGATTGATCCTGGATCTACTCATAGTTATGTCACTCCTAGAATTGTTGAGATTTGTGCTTTCAAGAAGTTAAAGCATAGTAAATCATGGTTAGTTCAACTAGCCACTGGAACCAAGAGAAAAGTTAGTGAAATAGTAGAGAAATGTCCATTAGAGATGGATGGGCTATTCACTTATGCATATCTGAATATTTTGCCACTTGGTTCCTATGATATTCTCATTGGAATGGATTGGTTAGAAGCACACAGGGTTAAACTTGATTGCTACAACAAGACGTTTGAATGCATGGACGAAGAAGGAAACCCGAGGTTTGTAAAAGGCATTCCAAAGATGACTTCTGTTAGACAGGTTTCATCCATGCAGCTGAAGAAGTTCTATAGGAAGGGATGTCAACTGTATGCAGCTCACATTGTAGAGGCAGCAGAGAATGAAACTCTTAGATTGGAGGACTATCATGTATTGCAAGAATTCAGGGATGTTTTTCCCGATGAGATTCCAGGACTCCCTCCAAAGAGAGACATTGACTTTACAATTGAACTTGTGCCAGGAGCGGCACCAGTGTCTAAGACACCCTACAGGATGAGTACACCAGAATTGCTAGAACTGAAAATGCAATTACAAGAGTTGTTGGAAAAGAAATAAATTAGGCCAAGTGTGTCCCCATGGGGAGCACCTGTTCTATTTGTGAAAAAGAAAGATGGAACACTCAGGTTATGTATCGACTACAGGAAGTTGAACAAAGTCACTGTGAAGAACAAATACCCATTGCCCCGAATTGACGACCTTTTTGACCAAATGAGAGGAGCAAAGGTATTTTCAAAGATTGACTTGAGGTCTGGTTACCATCAGGTAAGAATCAAAGAAGAATATATTCATAAGACAGCCTTTAGAACGAGGTATCGACACTATGAGTTTGTGGTGGTGCCATTCGGCCTCACAAATGCACCAGCTACATTCATGTGTCTCATGAATAATGTTTTTAGCAAGTATTTGGACAAGTTTGTTCTTGTATTCCTAGACGACATTCTCATTTATTCTAAGAATGAAGAAGAACATGAAGAACATTTGAGAATGACAATGCAATTACTAAGGGAGCATAAGCTGTATGCAAAGTTGAGTAAATGTGACTTTTATAAAGATCGAATTCATTATTTGGGTCACATCATCTCCGACGAAGGAATATCTGTAGACCCTGAGAAGATTGAAGCCATTATGAATTGGCCAACTCCAAGGAATGTGACTGATGTGAGATCTTTTATGGGCCTTGCTGGTTACTACAGGAGGTTTATCGAAGGATTATCCAAGGTTGCAAACCCGATCACTTCTTTGCAAAAGAAGGGGATAAAATTTGAATGGTCACCAAGATGTGAATAAAGTTTTCAACGGTTGAAGAATCTTCTTACAAGTGCACCTATTCTGAAGATTGCAGACCCAGGAAAAGACTTTGTGGTGTGTACAGATGCATGCAATCAAGGACTTGGAGGAGTTCTTATGCAAGATAACCACGTGATATGCTATGAGTCAAGAAAGTTGAAGGAGCATGAGAAGAACTATGCTACTCATGATATAGAACTTGCAGCCATAGTACATGCCTTGAAGATGTGGAGGCATTACTTAATGGGAAGAAAATTTGAGTTAAGGACAGACCATTGTGGTCTGAAATACTTGTTTGATCAACCAACTTTAAATGCTAGGCAAGCTAGATGGTTGGAATTTTTGTGTGAATTTGATTTTGAGATCAAACTCATAAAAGGGAAAGAAAACAAGGTGGCTGATGCACTCAGCAGGAAGGTACGTGAAATGCATGTGGCAGCGCTTAGTACTTGCCAACCAGATTTGAGGCAGCAGATTGTTAACCATATGGTTGAGGATGAAGTGTATGAGCAGATAAAGGACAAATTACAGCAGCAAGACCTTGGCAAGAAGAATGAAGGCTATCACTTGGAAGAAGGCAGACTTCTTACTTATAAGAATAGAGTCTATATTCCAAATGCGACAGATTTAAGGAGAATGGTTATGGATGAGATCCATAAAGCTCCATACTCTGGTCACCCAGGATATCAGAAAACAATTGCTACAGCAAGGAAATATTATTTCTGGCCAGGTATGAAGAAGGATGTCGCTGAATACATTTCTAAGTGCATGGAATGTCAACAGGTGAAGAGTGAACACCAACATCCAGCAGGTCTATTGCTTCCAGTGCCAATTCCAGAATGGAAATGGGAAGTAATATCCATGGATTTTATTACAGGATTGCCAATGACTAAGAGGCAACATGATTCCATCATGGTTGTGGTGGACAAGTTAACGAAGGCAGCACATTTTATACCGGTTAAGTCCACACATAAAGCCGATGCCATTGCAAATATTTTCATGAAGGGAATTTTTTCAGATTACATGGGCTGCCTAAGGTAATAATTTCTGACAGGGATACCAAGTTCACTTCCAATTTTTGGAAAGGTCTCTTTGCAGATTTGGGTACACAACTAAGCTTTAGTACCGCATACCATCCTCAAACAGATGGTCAAACTGAAAGAGTAAATCGGGTGCTTGAAGACATGCTCCGTATGTATGTAATGGACAAACCATCCAAGTGGGAGGATTATCTACACTTGGTAGAATTTGCATATAACAATGGGCAACAAGCATCATTGGGAATGAGTCCTTATGAGGCTTTGTATGGCAGAAGGTGTAGGACACCAGTGACTTGGGACAATCCAGTGAACAGAATTGTACTTGGGCCAGAATTGCTTAAGGAAATGGAACAAGAGGTTGCGAAGATCCGGCAGAATTTAAAAGTAGCCCAGGATAGACAGAAAAGCTATGCAGATAAGCATAGAGTACATAGGGAATTCAATGTTGGGGATCATGTATATCTTAGAGTGAGATCAAGGAAGAGTTCCTTGAAGCTTGGGAGTTGTGCCAAGTTATTGCCTAGATATTGTGGGCCATTTGAAGTGCTCGAAAGAATAGGACCAGTTGCATATAGACTTGCATTGCCTGCTAGCACTAAAGCTCATAATGTTTTTCATGTCTCTTTGCTTAAGAAATATGTACATGATCCTAACCATGTGATTAATTGGGATGTGATCCAGGTGGAACCCGAGGGAGAATTCCAAACCGATCCATTGCACATCCTAGACAAGAAAGTAACATTGCTCCGGAACCGAGCCATCGGACAGGTAAAGGTGCAATGGAAGCACTACAGTCCCGATGAGGCTACATGGGAGCTGGAGGATGCCATGAGGGTGGCATATCCATTTTTGTTCAATTCTGATGAGCACTAAGGACAGTGCTAATGTAAGGGGAGGGGAATGTAATGTCCCCATTTTGACCCCCTTTTGTATTAAATCGTAAAGGATGTAAATATTGTAATTAATCATGGTGAGGAGCTCAAGGCCAAGGCCCCACCGTTGATTTAGCGTTTCATGTATCGGAAATTAAAAATAGATGCCTACGGTTCTTGTGCAAGATGGGCACAATGTATATAAGACATCATGTAATTATGAATTTTCAATGAAAAACCCACAACCGGCTATGCAATGCAACAAAAGAGATGGGGCATGACTCTACAAGGAAAAGGGAGGGAAATTATTCAAACCCTTGAGCCAATGGTGTCAATCCATGTGTCAATGGGGAAACCCATAAAACCACCAACTACCCATTTTGTCTCATGCACCCAATCATTTAATTCTTCCAAGGAATTGGTTAAGGCAGTTAATGTCTTGGGATGGGAGAGGTATGGCAGTCAGATTTTCGTGCATGGGCAAGCTACCAACCTGAAAATCGTATTTTTGGCTTGCTGGGCAAGAAAACCCCCACGAAATGCTTCCTAAGGAAGTATTCATGCATTACGTTCTTCCTCTCACGCAGAGAGAGCTCACTGGAAGTTATCCTCACGTTTTTTCACCTTAACCCTGCATTTTTCCATGCCCAGGAACTCGTTTTTGGATTATGCAACAGCTGGGGAAAGAGGGACGCGATTTTGGACTGAGGGAGAGGTCGTTTTTGCCCTGGGGCGTTTTTCTGGAATGGGTTTTGCTTCCCCAGTCGGTTTTCCAAAGTGCCAATACGTTTTGAGTCTACCCACGTTTTTCTGAAGTCCAGGAAACCCCATCTCATGCATCCCACTGTTGGAAACGTTTTCTCATGCTCAACAAGTGTAGGTTGCTGTTAGGTGCATCCCTTTTTTGTTTGGAACCCATGAGCAAGAAACTGGAATGGTAGTGGACAGAATTGGCTTGATAAACCTAGTGTAGGGAGTAACCTCTCAAGAAGACTAAGAGGGCTGGCTACTTTTCTATGCACACGCTGAGAGCACTAGAAAGGAAGGTATGGCTTGAGGGACTGTGTGGCAGTGAAGAGAATACTTCCTGGTGTTGGGTGTGTAGGCATTGTGAGTGCCAAGCTAAATAGATCTGAGAGAGGTACCCATAGCTCTGTAGTTGAGCTCACTAGCTTAGCAATTCTTCCTTTCCATCTCCTAGCATCCTGATAAACCCAATTGTAGATTGGCTTGGCTCATCTTGGTGTATGCTTGGCTATGTGTGAGTCTACTGTTCCCTGGGTCCTTGTAGAGATCATGCCCAGCTCAGGGGTGGCAGTGGTGCTGAGAGATTGAGGAGCACAC
Organism: Larix kaempferi; assembly: GCA_027924585.1. Lineage (NCBI taxonomy): Eukaryota > Viridiplantae > Streptophyta > Pinopsida > Pinales > Pinaceae > Larix > Larix kaempferi. The sequence continues at coordinate 4,374,315 of BSBM01000241.1, read as the reverse complement.
TGGCCTACGGTTGGGTGGAACGTTGCAGTTGCATAGCCAGTTGTGTGGGACTACTTCCTTATAAGATAAGTATTCTCCTGTGTTAAAATTGCAATTACCATTTGATGAATATTTTGAATGTATCATGGATCTGTTAATAAATTTGCTTCCGCTGTGTATTAAAATGATTATGCATTTCCATATGATCTTGTATAATTCTGCACAGATCTTTATTTCATGGCTGTCACATAATCTTGAATGTGTGTTAGAGATCAACAGCATTTATTTGATTACCGTCGTTTTTCCATAGCATGCACATATACAGTTCTTTGCATCAATGATTTTAATTCAAACGTTTTGGGGCTAATTGCCCGGATTGAGCACCACGTCCTCTCTATCATGCTGATATGGTAGGGGGGGGACATTACAGAAAAGAATACTTCCTTGTGCTGGTTGTGTAGGTATTGTGGGTGCCAAGCTAGATAGATCTTGTAAGGTTACCCCTGGCTCTGTGCTTGAGCTCACTAGCTTAGCCACTCTTCCTTTCCATTTCCTAGCAGCCTGATAAACCCAATGGTAGATTGGCTTGGCTCATATTGGTGTATGCTTGGCTATGTGTGGGTCTGCTGTTCCCTGGTTCCTTGTAGAGATCATGCCCAGCTTGGGGGTGGCAGTTGTATGAAGAGGTTGATAAGCACAGCTGGCCTATGTTTGGGTGGAATGTTGCAGTTGCATAGCCAGTTGCTTGGGACTACTTTGTTAAGACAAGTATTCTCTTGTGTTAACTTTGCAATTATTATTTGATGAATATCTTGAATGTATGATGGATGTGTTATTGATATTATTTCCACTGTTCTTTTCTTATAATCATACATTCCATATGTCTTTTATATTATGTGAATGCTTAGTTAAAAGTTCATGGGGCTAGATGCCCGGATTTAGTATCACGATCCTCTCCATCATGCTAGTATGATAGGAGGGGACGTTACAATGAAGAACACTGAAGCAGCAGCTAGGTACCTGGCATCCATCTCTGTAGCCATGGTCACAGCAACCGCAGACAATGTTTTTATGTTGGGAGACAAGTTACATGAAGAAAAGGAGAAGGCACAGCAGCTTTAGGAAGCCTTGGTTAAAGAGAAGAACTATGCAAACTTGACGATGGAGAAGAATAATGCCCTCACATCCCAAAAGGAAGACTTGCAAAGAGCAATCCAACGATTAGAGGCAGATAGGAGAGCTCTGTCAATGCAAGTAAGGACATTAGAAGATGAAAATGCAGAGCTTAAAGGGAAGAATTTGAAGCTCGAATCAGATAAATTCGACAACCTTGAGGAGATAGAAGACCTGAAAGAGAGCATTGAAAAATTACAAGGAGAGAATGAATCACTGGAGCAGCAATTGGAGTTAGCAAACAACAAAATGGGAGATATTAGACCCTTCCATGACCAGGCCAGTGGAATCCTAAAAGAGACCTATGGAGTCAGAGAACTCATAGCAGAAGAAATATATAGACTAAAATCAGTCATGGCCAAGGTTAAGCAAGTAAATGTTGAAGCCACCAGGATCAGAAGGAAGCACTCACGCATCAGTGAGGAGATTAGAAGGCATATCGAATGGAGAGAAGGAAAGTCAGGTTTCCCAACAACCCTTCCCCTTAAGACTATTGCTGAATACAAGGCAGATATACGCACCCTAGAGTATTCCAGAGACTGCGAAGTAAAATTGGCCTCCGTGACTGCAGAAACTTTTGAATAGTCTAAGACTGTATATCCCCGGACTCGGACCACACAGGAAAACTGTAGAATAGCCATGCCTCCAAGGATAGAAGACTTCCTGGATAAGGCTCAGTATTTAGCTAATATGAGTATAGAGTTCCAGGCATAAAGTGAATATGTGCAGAAGCTGGATACATTGACAGCAGAGGATCTATGCCAGTTTATCAGCCAAGTTGCTGTTCATCAACATAGCCTGGAAGAAAGCCTCCGGATTACTGAAGTTGAAGTGACCACCTTAGAAGAAGAGTTGGTCAAACAAAAGATATCCCTCAGATTCTTGAGCCCCTTGATTGGAACAAATATTGTGAAAGACACTAATCACTGGGGAATTCACATAGCAGAAGTGGAGAAAGCACTGGCAGCTAGTCAAGCTACTACATCAGAGATTGGCCCAACCATTGCAGTGATGCAAGAGGAAACCCCAACAATCCCAGAGGCGCTTGAGCTGCCAAAGGAGCCAAGTCATGGATAGCTCATGCTATTCAGCATGCCACGTGGATGTGCATTTTTGTACTTATGTTTGGAATGATAAAACATTTGTAATTTTGTAACTCCCATTTTGTAAATTATTTAGAATATTTCTCTTATGTAATATCAAGCACTACAAGACAAAATAGAGGAATCTAAACGGTTAGGGTATATGTGTCAATTCTGGGCACATTTTGTAAAGCTATATATTGCTAATAAGAAGAGAAGCAAGGGACTTTTGGCAGGTGAAACTCTTTTGCTATTTTGTAAAGGAACTATTTCTGCTACATGAATGAAAATCGTTTTGGCCTATGAAAGCTAGCATGTCATTTTACATGGAGTCTTGTTGATTAAGCTGCTCAATTATTTCTGCAAATTTCTCATACATTTCCTGTGAGATCTTTCCTGACTTTTATGAATTAATTCTTTGATAGGAAAGATCAATGAATTAATTCTTTTATGAAAGCTAGCATGTCATTTTACATGGAGTCTTGTTGATTAAGCTGCTCAATTATTTCTGCAAATTTCTCATACATTTCCTGTGAGATCTTTCCTGACTTTTATGAATTAATTCTTTGATAGGAAAGATCAATGAATTAATTCTTTGATTAAGCTGCTCAATTATTTCTGCAAATTTCTCATACATTTCCTGTGAGATCTTTCCTGACTTTTATGAATTAATTCTTATGTAAAATGTCTGTGTTGAATGGGTAATGGAATGTTTATATTTATCTAAGTTACCTTAGATAATCTTTCTTTTCAGCTGTAAATGCCTCTTTCAATTTAACAGCTAACTGTGGATTGTTTTGGTGTATTTTCTAGTGATTTACCCATCCTTTAATCCTGCTCCTTATAAGGATACATAGATTAGACTAGTTTAGATTAATACAGATTTGTTTACTGCATGCATTTAGTCTAGGGCACATGCACATCATTTTAAAATACAAAATACATAACCGGTGGATCCGGCCGCAACTGGTAAAACCAACAAATCTTTAAAAAAACTTATGGTAGCTGGAACCGTTAACCGGATGGGTTCCCCAAGCCAAATGGCGAGCGATCTAATTGGGATTGCTTACTGGGGAGAATCCCTTTCTGCTTGATGCTGCGATATTCAGGGCATCAACAAGACCCATAATCAAGTGAACAGAAGGCCTTTTGTGGATGGATGAAACTCTTTAAGGTTTCTAGGTTTAAAAACTAGTCCAAGACCTAGAAGATATTGAAATATTTTTTCCCTGGGCATGCCCCTTCTGATCAAACAAATATGTCACATCCCTAATTAAATTTGATTTCAACAAACAAATTCATGCGAGTTTGAACCTAATTTAAGTGTGGCTAAATGAATGTTGATGAAAAATCCACATGGGCCAAAACGACCAAGGAAATTATGCAATTTTCCATAGTTATGAGATTTATTTTAGTTTCTTCCAATGCCACATAGAAGAAAATGAATTCCAAAGTCAACACTATTTGTCACATGTTGAAAATTGTGGGTGTTAATAAGCCACCACGATTCCCTTCACCTTGCTCATTACTACCTTTGAGATAGATAAACTAATTTTCACTCAAGTTTTGATTAGGATTATAATAATTCAAGGACCTTAGGGTCTTCAATTGCACTACAGTCCATTGCAACCTTGAGGATCAAACCTTGTAGTTGCACAAGTTGTCAATATATCCACATGAGAACACCCTTTTTAGACTATGCAACTTGAGGCATTGCACTAGTTATAACTAAAACTAGCATAATAAGATATTGCAATATGACCAATATGATGAAAAAAACTACAAAAGTGATGTGATGAATTATGTGAGGAAGGGTTGTGTCATTGCAAATTCAACTATAAATAACTATAGAGTGTCACATCCCCTCCCATCGATCCAACACAAGGAAGGGAACATGACTACATTTCTGGGGCTTTTACATGAAACTCAACCCCATTCATTAGATTCATAACAACTAAAACAAATGTGTGCGCATGCCATTCAAAATAACATGCACAACATAATTAAACTATCCACACACATTTCACATGAATTCAACATATCAATAACAATCATCAAATTAAAACCATTTGCAGCAGTAAAACACATAGATAATACTTATCTTGAAAATGAGATATCCCGAGCAACTAGCTATGCAGTTGCAACGTTCTACCTAGCCATAGGCTAGTTGTGTTCATCAAGCGCATGCACAACCAAAGTGAACACCACATTTAAGCCAAGCCAACCCATAGCTAGGTTTATCAAGCCAAATGTGAACCCTCTTCTTTTCTGGATGCTTGCACTCAAGCTCAATCCAAATGCAATGGATGCCCATCTCAAACCACAACATTCTCTCCCACACACAACAATCTCAAATACTGGGCATGGATACACATTTTTAACAATGGGATCGTGATGCACCTGCAACAATTAATTAATAAGAATATGCGAAATAGCAGAAATGACATAACTCATAATCACTTTTATATTGATCACAGGCCACTTCGAGGGGGAAACCTCCTATGAGCAAGCTCAATAAAAATAACTTCACGGTGCCTTCATAGGTCTCAACACACACTTATATACTAAGTCTAGGCGCCAATACTATGGGTCAAAACCATGGGCCACTACAAACTATGGATCAACAATACTACGGGCGACTTACAAAGCATATGCGCCAACAACAATAACACAAACTATTGATCAACAAATACTACGGGATGACTTACAAAGCATATGTGTCCAACAACAACATACTAAAAAAGTAAAGACATGGGTTCCTAACATCCCCTCCCCCTTAAAAAAAGCTTTGTCCTCAAAGCTTTAGATGTGGAAATTGTTGTTGAATTTGAAGGAGTGGTTCCCATGTAGCATCCTCTAGTTGCATGCCGTGCCACTGAATTAAGACCTCTATGATAGAGCGAGAGCAAAGCTGACGTGTGCACCGATTGAGGATGGCCTCCGGATCCAAAAGGATGGATCCTTCATTATCCAGTTCGGGTAAAATCGTTTGTCCATTGATGTTGGTGCCAAGAACTTTCTTTAGACAAGAGACATGAAAGACTGAATGAATGCGGGAAGGAGGAGGAAGTTCCAATTTATAAGCAACGGATCCAATCTTCTGAAGAATCCGATATGGCCCATAGAACTTTGGAGTGAGCTTATGATGCCCTTTGAGTTTCAAGGAGGATTGCTTGTACGGCTGGAGACGAAGAAAAACCATATCGTTGACTTGAAAAGTGCGCTCAGAATGGTGCTGATCAGCTTGTTGCTTCATGCGATTTCTTGCCATGTGAAGATTGTCCCGCAAAATGCGAAGAATCTGATCGCGGTTTCGAAGGACCGTGTCAACTTCCTGAACTGGTGAACTGGTGGGGGTGTATGGAAGAAGAACTGGAGGTGCCTGACCATAGACTGCTTCATATGGGGTCATTTTAGAGGTAGTGTGGTAAGAGGTATTGTACCACCATTCAGCGAGAGGAAGCCACTTTTCCCACTGATGTTGTTGTTTTGAGGTGAAGCAACGAAAATAAGTTTCCAAGCATTTATTGATAATTTCAGTCTGACCATCTGTTTGTGGGTGATACCCTGAACTCATCTTCAGTTTGGTGCCAGTGTGGCGAAATAGTTCTGTCCAAAAATGACTGGTGAAAGTCGCATCACGATCCGAGACAATGGAAGAAGGGATGGCATGAAGACGAAAGATTTGGTATAGGAAAATTTAAGCGATGGAGGAGGCTGTATAGGGATGGATGAGAGCACAAAAATGACTATATTTGGAGAGGCGATCAACCACAACGAGAATCACGGTCTTCCTGCCATATTTAGGGAGCCCTTCAATGAAATCCATAGAAATATCTGTCCAAATCCATGTAGGTATGGGCAAGGGTTCAAGCAATCCTAGAAGGAGTGTTGTTTCACCCTTATTGCGCTGGTAGGTATCACATTCGGCCACCATATGTTGAATTGTCCTTTTCATGCCCTGCCAAAAGAAGTTACGCCGTGCTCGTTCGTACATTTTGAGGAACCCAGAGTGCGCTACCGATGGAGAAGCATGGAGTTCATAGAAGACAGCCTATTGAAGATTTGTTCTCTGGGGAAGCACCAGACGACCCTTGTATCGCAGAGAATCACCATCCCAAGAGTAATGTGGTACAGCAGAAGGGTTGTTGGTCAAGCATTGGATGATTTGAGATAAGGAAGAGTCATTGACATAACCCTGTTGAAAAGATTGCAACCAATTTGGAACAGGCATAGAAATAGCTGAAAGAGAACCTTGGGCATCAAATGTGCGAGAAAGAGCATCTGCCACAATATTGTCTTTACCCTTCTTGTAAGTGATCTCATAGTCATAACCCATGAGTTTGCTAACCCATTTTTGTTGTGCCGGGGAGGAGACATGCTGTTCTAAGAAATATTTCAGACTCTGGTGATCAGTCTTGATGCAGAAATGATTCCCTAATAGGTATGGGCGCCACTTCTGTACTGCATGCAAAATAGCCATCATTTCCTTCTCATAGGTAGAGGCAGCTAAATTCTTACTTGAAAGGGATTTGCTGGTGAACGCAATGGGGTGTTCATCTTGAAGGAGAACAGCACCAAGTCCATTGCCGCAAGCATCACTCTCAATAGTGAAGGGCTTGGAAAAATCGGGCATAGCTAGAACATGTGTAGTACACATAGCTTGTTTTAGTTTGTCAAATGCACACTGAGTAGCAGGTGTCCATGTAAAAGCATCCTTTTTGAATAGAGCAGTTAATGGAGCTGCAATCTTTCCATAATCCTTGACAAACTTGCGGTAGTAGCCAGTCAACCCCAAAAAACCACGAAGGCTCTTAAGTGTCTGAGGATGTGGCCAATTGTTCATGGCATCGATTTTGGCAGGATCCACGCGAACCCCTTGTGCTGAGATAATGCGCCCGAGATACTCAACTTCCTTCTGTCCAAAAACACATTTAGACTGCTTGGCATGGAGATGATGGTCAGAGAAAAGTTGCATGACAAGATCCAGATGCTGGAGATGTTCATCCCATGTTTTACTGTAGATGAGGATATCATCAAAGAATACCAAAATGAATTTCTGCAAGTAGGGTCGAAATATTTTATTCATTAAGGCCTGGAATGTGGAAGGAGCATTAGTGAGACCAAAGGGAATGACCAAAAACTCATAATGGTCATCATGTGTGCGGAAAGCTGTTTTAGGGATATCATCCTCATGAACCCGAATTTGATGATACCTAGAACGAAGATCCAACTTGGAGAAAAAGTGAGCCCCATGAAGCTCATCAAGAAGCTCATCAACAACAGGAATTGGAAACTTATCCTTGATGGTGAGGTGATTAAGTGCTCGGAAGTCAATGCAGAGGCACCATGACCCATCTTTTTTGCGGACAAGAATAACTGGAGAAGAAAAGGAACTAGTGCTTGGGCGAATAATACCTTGCTTCAATAAGTCCCGAACAAGCATTTAAATCTCCATTTTTTGGTGAAATGGGTAGCGATAGGGCCTGATGTTGGGAGGAACGCTACCAGGAAGGAGTTGAATACGATGGTCTTCTGGCCTGGAAGGTGGCAATCCCACTGGTTCAGCAAAGACACCTGTATATCGATCCAGAATTTGTTGTAGATCCAAAGGAGTAGTGGAGACCTCTAATGGTTGCATCTGAATGGAATGGATCTGAGCAATGACCCCATGTGAATTCTTCTTGAGGATTTTTTCCATGTGATGTGAACTGATGATGTTGAGAGAACCTGGTTGTAATCCTGTCAATGTGTGTTTTTGTCCATTGAGGGAAAACTGCATCCAAAGTTCAGCAAAATCCCATAAGATAGGGCCAAGTGTGTGTAGCCATTGAGCGCCCAAAACCACATCACATCCGCCTAAGGTCAAGGAAAACATGTCGGAGTGCAAGGTATAATCTCCCATAGAGATACGCACATTTCGACACTTCCCTTTGCAAGGTAAGGTGCCCCCATTGGCAACCATGACTTCAAAGTTGGAGCAAGGATGGATAAAACAATCAGCTTCTTTGGCGATCCGAGGGTCAATGAAATTATGAGTGCTACCAGAATCAATGAGTATTGTAAGAGGAAGCTTCTTGAAGTAACCCCTGACCCGCATTGTTTGGGGGGTGGTGATTCCAGCTAAAGCATGGAGAGATATCTCTGGATGGTCATCCTGAGACGGAGGGTCAATAGGTGGTTCCTGAATGTCGACCGGAGCATCCAGTGTTTTTGGATCTTCGTCATCAATTTCAGAGGCAGGCGGAGAATCTACATCCAAGAGATAGAGCTTTTGCTGAACACATCTATGTCCCCGAGTGAATTTCTCATCACAATTATAGCAAATCCCCTTTTCTCTGCGTGCTTGCATCTTTGTTTCAGACAAACGCTTGATAGGAGTCGGTCGAGGAGCCTGCGGTATAGGTGGTCGTTGAGAACCCATATTTTGGAAGGGAACAAAAGTGGGCTTGGAGCGTTGTTGGGATGCAATCTTGTCTTCTGCCAACTTAGCCAACCCTAGGGCTTCCATCATTGTGGTGGGACAGAACATTTTGACCTTAGAGCGGATGGCATCCTTTAGACCACTGATAAAACAACTCTGGTAAAAGTCATCAGACAATCCTTCGGTGTGGTTGGCTAGGTTCTCAAATTCGATTTGATACTCTCTCACAGTGCCAATTTGGCGAAGTTTAGTGAGGGATCCTGTGAAGTCATCAAAAGCACTTGGACCAAATCGTTGTAAAAGGAGCTGGCAAAAGTCTGACCATTTGGGCTCTGGATGAGCCTTGATGTACCAACGGTACCATTGAAGAACTTCCTATTCCAAATGAAAGGATGCCAGCGGAACTTTGTTGACATCAAAAGTATTATGCAGACTGAAATACTTTTCTGCACGATAGATCCATCCAGTTGGATCAGTGCCATTGAAGCGAGGAAAATCAAGCTTCGGACCACGGAAATTGCTAGAAGAAGAGAACCCATTGTCTGATGAAGACTCGGACTGCCGTTTGTTGTTCATAGCTGAATGTTTAAGATGGAGGCTGAGAAATTTTTCATCCAGACCCTGGAGTTTGGCTTGGATGGCTGCAAGTGCGTCTTCCATGGTTTTTGCTCCTGCACGGGTGACAACCATAACCAGGAGTTTTTTTTTTTTTTTTTTACTAGGTAGGAAAACAAAAACAGAAATTGCTTCAGTAAGGGAAAATCTAGACTTGGGAAAAAATCTGAAGGGTAATTGGGGTTTGACTAGGTGTTGGACACTGTCGACTAGACAGGGAAGCAAAAATGAGGATTTCAGAAGGGGGGTGAAAGAATGGAAAAATTTGACAGAGGGGGACAAAGAAGCAGAATTCAAAAAGGAACTCTGTGGTAAAATTTGAAGGTGATTGGGTGAAATATGAGGAAGTTATGGAAAACCCTAAAAATAGACAAATGTGGGATTTCGGGCTTTGGGAAGGGGAGTTGGGGATAGGGTTCTCAGGAATGAAATATGCAGAATCGGATGACAGGGGTTCCCCGAAAATTTCAGGGGAAACAGAGTGAAAACAAGGGAGATATGGAGCGGCTATGGCTCGGAAGGGATCCGATTTTTATTTTTTCCAGACTGGAGCGGCTACGGCTCGGAAGGGATTTGGAGCAGTGCCAAATGGATTGAAAATGGCTAGATCTGGAATGGCTTGCAAAATGGATCTGAAATGGCGCAGTAATGATCGACAACAGTGCAGCTGAAAGTAGATATGGACCCGAGGTATGTGCGGCTTCCTAACAGTTCAGGGGTTTCACTCGGCCACCAATGTTGTTTGACTGCTTGCGTATTGGGGCAGTACCCCTCACTCCACGGCTCAGGTAAAACTGATAACTACTTTGCCACAAACGACAGCTCTTGGTTTACCTCACGGGTGGGAACTAGTCAATCAGGTAGGGGTCGTTGCCCTTTTCGCTGGCAGGTCCTCTCAATGGGCCAGCTACTTCGGGGTTCCTATGGTACTCCTCACAATGAGTTTTAGGGCTTATGCCCAAGTACTTCCCACAGTTAAGCGGATAGGGATTATTCCCAAATCTGAACCTGCAACAGATGCGAAAAAAAATTGGCAGAAATTTCACCCAGCGAGCCCAAGAAAGTGCTCTGATACCAGATGTGATGCACCTGCAACAATTAATTAACAAGAATATGCGAAATAGCATAAATGAAAGAACTTAGAATCACTTTTATATTGATCACAGGCCACTTCAAGAGGGAAACCTCCTATGAGCAAGCTCAATACAAATAACTTCACGGTGCCTTCATAGGTCTCAACACACACTTATATACTAAGTCTAGGCGCCAATACTATGGGTCAAAACCATGGGCCACTACAAACTATGGATCAACAATACTACGTGCGACTTACAAAGCATATGCGCCAACAACAATAACACAAACTATTGATCAACACATACTACGGGACGACTTACAAAGCATATGCGTCCAACAACAACATACTAACAAAGTAAAGACATGGATTCTTAACAGGGATTTACAAAACATGGTCCCCATCGGTTCTTCCACTTTGTGGCACATCCAAAACGGATTATGGGGAGGGAAAATCAACCATGGGGAATAAAATTGAGTTTCCAGCAGGTATGTGGGCATTTGGGGGGGCAAAAATGACCTCCTAGGACCCCCTAATCAGATTCCTCTTCCCTCCAAATGTTCTGCAACCCAAAAACGACCTCCCAGGTAGAGAAAAATGGAGGAAAAATAAAAAATGCGTGAGGGAAAATGCCCAGGTAGCTTCCAACTCGTGATAGAGTAAAACTGGTTCATGAATAATGGCTTGGGGGGGAAATTCATGGCTCTTTTCTTTCCCAAGAAGCCAAAACACGTTTTCCAAAGAAGGTGGATTTCCCATACCCAAATTTGGACAACCATACCTCACCATTTCCCAAATAATAACTATTTCAACCAACTCTTGGAAGACATAAATGATTGGGCAGACAAGTCAAAATGCGTAGTTGAGGGTTTATGGGTTTCCTCATTGACACTTGGATTGACTTGATTGGTTCAAGGGTTTGAATATTCCCCTCCCAATTCCTTGTAAAAATCATGCCCCCATACTCTTGTTGCATTGCATTGCATAACTAGTTGTGGGTATTTTATTAAATGCATATTTACATGATATTTACAATTTTTATTGTGCCCGGCTAGCACACAAACCATATGCATCAATTTTTAACACTAAATCGATGGCGGGGCCTTGGCCTTGAGCTCCTCACTACGATTTTATAATGATGTTACATCATTTACATTTTAATGCAATGGGGTCAAAATCGGGATATTATACAGAGTGTAAGGAAGTATAACACTAAATATTAAATATTAAATATTTTCAATTAACAGATGCAAACTTATCTATATGAATACCTCACTAGCAACAAACCAAAGATTAATTCACACAATCCAGTGAATATCATTGTAGGAGAACATTAGAGATTGGTCACATTGTACAATCTATTATCGATATAAGAATGCTACTAAGTTAGATCTATATTTTTAGCATTATAGATAAACATTTGTACTGAAATATTTGTGAGGAGAGATGCTTAAGCAAGATCCTAATGAGCATTTAGGTACCAAGAAAATCTCCTTGAACTAATCATATTTGACTAAGATTTTTTATAAGTACACTTGATACCTTATTATATAATAAATGAGTAGTTGAGTTCCTAATTAGGGTAGTTGCTAATGGTAGGCCTAATGCACGATTTACAAGGTTGACCAAAGTTTAATTTCCATAAGTTAGAACAATTGGGGCATGCACTAAATTAGACAATTTTAATCACTCCCTTAGGTGCATTCTCCTTGTTTGACATGATCAATTTTGATCACCCACATAGTCCTTCATGTGGTCTCTCTTGGTTGTGAATAGACACTAATGTTGCAATCTTAATTTGGGATGGAATTGGTATTGACAACTTACTCCCAAAAGAGTTTAGCATGGCCATAGGAAGTCTAGCATCAAGGGAGTATGGTGAGGTCATAAAAAGTTTCATGTCAAATTGGTGTTGGACACATAGAAGATCTAATACAAGGTTAAAGATGGTAGCATGATATCAATCTACTATGTTGGTTTAGATTGAAACTGGTATGCTGCATATATATGGAATACCCCTTAAGTACAAATAGCCTCAATGCACTATCTAACATATGGGGGAAATTTTGATGTGCTTATTAAAATGTCTAATACTTAGCTTGTGTTGGAAACTAATTTGGTTTGAAAATCTTATATAGAAACATGACCTTTTTGTAACTATGCATCATCTTCCTATCAATAATCTTATGTAGGTTTGGTAAGGTCAAAATGAATGATGACTAGAGGTTCAATTTTGTGTGGTGATGTTCTCAAGCAGTAGATTATTGTAAGGTCATTAAAGCTTCAAATAAATATTGGATGAATACCTAAGTAGATTGGAAAATCAAGCTTGAAAACATTGCCACCATAAATGTGCTCTGTTACCTAAAAAACTAGAACTCTTCCATGATCAAATTTAAGTGGACCCAAGTAAGGTACGTGGACCCAACATTATGATCTTCAAATTTTTAAGGAAATACACCCATTGTCACCTCAATGTAACCCCTTTCCTCTTTAGACCTTTCTCCTTGGGCCATGATAAGGATCCTTGAAACACGGTAAGGATAGACATGTATTAGACAATAGAAACCACTTCTATCCCTACAACACCTTCCAATTGTTAGTAGACCAACATAGATCCATCTTAAAACTGGATCTATCAAGCATTGAGAGGGATCCAATTTATTGAGGTGTATTTTTTTTTTAAAATTTTGAACTCAATAAATTTGAGCCCTCTCTTGCTTGATAGATCGGGGTTTAAGTTTTGATTTTTTATTTTATAGGTCAACATGGATTTTTTAAAATTACTTTTCATAATTTTTTATTTTATGAGTCGACATGAATTTTTTTAATTACTTTTTATTTTTAGTAATGCAAAATTATGTTACGTTATGGTACATTACCTTACGTGGCAACATCTTCCCCATACTGGGTTGTAGAGCACCTTGCTCCTCTTGGTGCAACCAATGCCTAATGGAGTCAACAAAATATGTCTACAATAAACCTTTAACCTTGGAAGGATAGGAGCACTTTTGAATATCTATTTCATTGCTGCAATTTTCTGTGGTTAAAAACAACAATAGAAAAGTGAAGATATCTCCTAAAACCACTGTTGAAAACAGGTAAACTTTACCTCATGACGACCAACAGTGAGGGGAGCACCTATTCCTCCTAGGGTGCAATTGTTTTGAAGGATGAAATATATGATTTAACATTGATTTACCCTACAGGTCTGCAACTTACCGTAGTCAAAGCAAATCATAAAATTCCTTGGCCTCAAATCCCCCCAGGTTCCTCTCGAGTGACCTTGGATTTAACCCAGATTTCTCTTTTTTTTGGATTTTTATGATGTCTTGTCTAGATCTGAAATATACTACTACAATTAACAACTTCAGAAAATAACAATTAAGATAATATATGGCACAAAAGATAATTATTTTTGGATTTTTGCAAAAATATGAAAATTTTAGGATTTTTCACAATATATGATTTTTTTGTATTTTTTGCATAATATAATACAAAAATTTGACAAAAGAGATTCCAAGTGAATATGAGGGAAATAAATACCTAAGTCTCTTCCCTTAAAGGCCAGTTAGGAATCGTGGTTATCATTCCTCTCAAGAATTGACAATCCTATTTTGATGAATTACAAAAAAACCAAGAAACCCTGGGTTGTGTTGGTCTTGACCTAATTAGGACAAAAGAGGTCCTCTAGAGAGGGATGTATTACTTAAAAGACATAGATTTTATGCATAAAAACCCTAATTTACTCTTACCTTGGATGTCTTCGACATTGCAAGAGAAAGAGAACTAGAGGTCCTACCACAAACGAAGAAAAGGGGAGAAAAGAGCAATCTCCTAAGAATTCCTTTCCTTAAACAAGCCTTGCAAGATTAAGTATCAACCTCAAACACCAAGAAAATACCACATTGAAGCTTCAAGAGTGCTAAGCAGAGAGTGTGCACCACTATCCCAAGTATACAAGAAGAAATAATAAAAAATACTTAATTTTATCCCATGATCTTGAGTTAAAATGAGGAGGAGTTGCCTTATTTATACGTGACTTAGGCCAACTTAACTTCCTTTACAAGCTGACCAACCTAAAATGTCTAAAATAACTCAAAATGATTTTTCAATGAGTTTTTTTGGGTTTGTCACCCACAAACCCGGGACTAAACCTCATACAACATAAAACAATGATAAAATATGATAAATTGCTGCAAATTTGATGAAATGTTAAGCATGGAGGAGGGTGTCATGCCCCATCTAACCTCAACACGAAGATTTTTCCCTCAACACCCTCCTTTAGGTGGTATGGCCTCTTCAAAGGATGACATATTCATCAATTTGGCATTCTTGGGCCAAGAGAAGGGTCAATACATAAGAGAAATAGGTCCAAGTAGGCCTAATGAGGTGTGCTAAGACGGGTATGAGAACCCTTACACATGCAATCACCTCTAGAAAACATAAAAAAAAAGTGTGGTTGGGAGCCCCTAAGCCATGTGTCCCAAGCCATCATATCAAGAAGCATCATCCACTAACCCACGACATAAATGCCCTGCATGAAAGGGGACATCCACCACATCAAGGGGAAGTCAGTTGTGGCACTAAGACAACTCTCCTGGAATTAAAACCAAGAGGACCCACCATGACCATACCATGGGTGTAGATCCCCATAGGACTATCACTTTAAATAAAATAATCCCAAACGTAGCCTTTGCATAGAAAAACAAACTCCTCCTCCGTGGCAATATGTAATACCCCCGGTGTTAAGCCCCATACATATGTAATTTGTAATTGTTATTATTGTGGCAAAAGGTGCCGAAACAAGGGTATTTAAGGACCAAGATACATTACTATTTTGTAAAAATAATTAATTAATAAAAACAACTGACACACCAAAGACCAAAAAAGAGTATGGGAGGCATAGATCCACAAGGTGAGGAGGAATGGGGACATTCCTAGCACTTTAGAACTTGTTTGGTTGAGATTGGTCCGTATTTATGCCTTGGTGGCTTTATTAGTTGATGATCACCCAAAGATTGTACAACGAACCCAAATTTTGATTATTTTAGCCTATGTTGGTACTATTTAGCCTAGTTCATGATTTAGTGGGCCTCCCATGGTTAATGCACCCTCTTTGGTTATTGTGTGGATTCCACTTGTTGATTGAGCCTCTTTAGTGGTTTTGTAACTCCTTTTTGGAGGTTACACTTGGTTTTTTAACCCCCACTTTCACAAGTGCGCCCTCACTCGCTAATTTTAGCCTTGGTTTGTGTAACTCCTTCTATACCCCTCCTTTGCTATTTTGGGAAGATGCTTTGGCTTGTGAACTTATTACCTCACTATTTTGAATTCCTCTACATGGATGAATTGTCCCCACATGAATTTGTGTTGTGTGGAGTGACTTGGAGCCACTCTCCTTGAAATTCAAATTTCTTGGGTTGGATTCAAGTTAGCCTCTTGTGGTTGTGTTAACCCCCCCTTGGGTTGACTCAATTTGGATTAAATTGGTTTGTTTTGACCCCCTTGGGTTCAAATTTCCTTCTTTTGTCTATACATCCATGGTTGGTCTCCTTGGTTAAGGTTGTTGATTATTGTTGGTTGTTCATTCCATTGATGTTGAGAGCTTGGTAAGCTTGTGAGCTTGGGAAGCCATGTATGCTCTTGTATGTGAATGAACCTTGTGTTTGAAGCACTGTGATTTTGGATGGTGTTTGTGGAAATCCTGGAAAACTCTGTTATAGTTCCTCAGTTTCCACTGCTTCTCTTTGTCCTAGAACTACACAAAAATCTTGATGGTGAATGGTGATGTCTTGAGGAACCTAGGGGGTGAGGGGATTACCATTGCACTTGGTAGTGCGGTGGAGGAGAAAGTATGTGGTGAGGATATGAGTTGTGGATTCTCAAAATGATACTTGATCTATCCTTGAGTGCACCTATGTTGTGGATCTATGGCCTCAGCTCGGGGTTGTCCTGTCAAAGTGAGATTTGGCTTGGCAGTGCCTTTGGTTGGGTGGTACGTGGTCTGGTTGATGCTAGTTTCACATTAATAAGATAAGTGGTTTATTATTTTATGTAAATTAATATGTTTATATGATGTTTCCACTATTTCCATAGCTGAACTTTTTACTGTTGAAAATCTTGGTAGAGATATCAATGGTTGGATGCAAATCTAATGGTTTAATTGCTTGGAAGTTGGTGTATTCCACTTGATTTTTAGATATGATATTGATGGAGGCTTGAAATATGTTTATTTATGTGTTATTTGACATATAATACTCTACAAATGCACCCTCTATGTCTGATCAGATCCGTGGATTAAATTACAAATGAAAAGGGAACACTCAAGCGCATATCTTGTAAATTTGGTTGCATTTTCATGCTTGCACGGTCTTGCATTTGCAAGAGTTTTTGGGGAGTTTTATAATTGTTTTTAAGGTGTTCCAATTTATTTTAATGGTTGAATGTTGTTTTGAATTGGATTGATGGTATGTTATCCTAACCTTTGGTTGACCCTATTCCGTTGTGCAATACCTTTATTCAACCTTCCTTTGGGTTTACATGTGGCCATGACCTTGGTTTCGGGGTCGGGTACACTACAAGTGGTATCAGAGCTTAGGTTCCAACTCTATGGATGTTGGGCCTATTATGGATTTATAACTCTGTTTATATGCATTTGGAGATTATAAAGTATGCATAGTGAAATAAATTTAAACCCTGTTAATGCATAATTTTCACACACATGTGACATTTCGATGATTCTTGTAGCAAGGTGTCATCACCATAAAGAATGCAGTTCACTAAAGGAATCCTCAACAAATCCAACAGACAACATGAGTCCAAAATTTTCCAAGAATAGTCAAAAGAAGAGGTCACGCAGCTGAACCATTGTTAACCTGTGCTATAGTGCATGTTATCAGTTCAGTGACTGTGCGATACTCGCGTGGCTATTCTTTCGATAGTCGTGCTACTGTCAAAATGGTGGGACCACCTACTTCCTGCGACACATTGCAAGGTCCATCACCTGAAAGGATTCAAATTCGGCTCCTTACACACTTGGTGGCATTAAATATCCCCCCTTGGGTGTACCTTGGAACTAGTTCATGGAGTGTATGAGTTCACATTTGGATCTAGTTGTTTGTTTGCCACCTCTTGGACTATAAAAGGAATCCATTGGAATGCATTTTGTAGAGAGAAAAAAAGAGCAAGGTTATTTTGCTGGATTTGTGTTGGAGCTTCCTCATAGCCCACCTGTTCCTGTCTTTGTAATCATTCCCAAGCTCCCTTGTCACCTTCCTTCAAGGGGCAAGAGTTTCTCTCCATTGTTCTACCACTCACTTAGCATATAGTTTGGACAAAAGAGGCCTCCCTAAGGGATATTTCTAGCTTCAGTTTAATCCCACACCTCCTAGGTGTTGTACAACTTGACCATTGGGAAATACAAAGTGGTTTGGACTACCTTTGATTGTTGTTGGAGTTTGCATTCTCCCCCCATTTCCTTTTTATTTACATTTTGTTCAAATTTCTTTATTTCATGTGAATTCCACTAACAATCTATTGCAGGATCACTTGGAAGACAACCAACCAACCCACACAGGGGATCCAAGGACTGAGGCCTTGCTGCAGCCTACAAGGCCTAGCCCCTGACAAGTGGATGAGTGCACACTTGTGCAATTTTTTCCAGAACAGTTCGAATGGCGAATCCACTTATTTTTGTTTATTTATTTTAAACTAGGTTGTTTTATGCTGAGTGATTAATTTTTGGTGTTTATCATTTGCAGGAGACAAGGTTTTCCACCTCCTACTCTAGAATCCCCCCCTGTTGGCCACAATTAAATTTTACACAGTAGCATGGATCCCGGCCTCTTGGCCGTGCTACCAGTGTGGAAACACCTTTGAAAACTGTGCTACCAATGCAAGTAATTAGATCATGACCCGCGTGACCTCCCTTGTGTTGACCCGCACACCTTGTATGTGTTCTACCCATGCTACAATACAGATTTTTAAAATTTTTCTGTACTATCGTGCAGTAGAGCGATGTTTTCCCGTGCTACAGTCATTTGATTTTCTTTTTATTTGCATACTACAATTTGGAAGTCCCATTGTTGCGTACTGATGAACTTGGATTAAGTTAATTTGTAATAATTACTTACTTTTTTAGTAATTAGTCCACATAGAACAAGATTAGGGAGTAAATAGATTCTCTCTCGAAACTTACTTAGGTAACCAACCTTGAGGCTTTCAATGGGGCTCATTGTTGTTGCTAGTATTCAAGACCGTTCTTGTTTATGCACAATTGACATGTTTTTAGGATCAAAGCTAGTGTAGAATCCACTTTTTGCATAGAAGCAAGGACCTAAAGACTCTTGTCCCCATAAGTATGCTCTTCACCTCGCACTTCTTGTGATCTTGGTGAAGCAGAAAAGGGTGAGAAGTGTGAAATACCTCCATTGCACACTTTTCAATTAGTTAGCACTTTTATTTTTTTTTGTTTGCTCGAATATCCCTGACTTGCGGGAGTGGCTTGTGGTTTAAGAAACCACGACCCAGGGGAATCTAAGCCGTCAAAATCCCCCGGGATCGCACCTGGACTGGACCGCACCAGCCTCAATTTGACTGGGTTTTTGGGGGTCACCTCCCAACTAAATCATCCCTAAGGGGAATTGAACTTAGGCCGCCTTGATGACGAGACCCACACCTTAACCGAGTGACTTAGCAGGAACTGAGTAAAATGTTAGGAGGAAATAGGGGTGGGATTTGATGCACTTATGTGCACACAGGTCACGAGATCATCTAATACAATCTCTTTGGGTGGAACCACATGTTCAACCACTAACTCAAGGTGCCCCCATGGATCCATGCTCAGCCCTCATTGGTATTGAACCTTGTACATTGGTGAAAAACTCCTTGCTTTTCAACAATGGATCCAACCCCTTTGGGCTAGTTAGCACTTTGATTTGCACAACACCTTGAGCATCTTTTAGAGTTAAAAGTACATCTACTTATGCATTTACTTTATACTCTTCTAGTTAATTTTTCGACAATCGATTTGCTTTCATCACACGGGTTTGCACCACTAGTGATGGGCCTTGGATTTAGCATATTTTTACCACCATTTCACCTTATTTATAATTCCTTTTGCCTATCCATATTCATGCATTAATCCTTTCTTATGCTCATATCCGGGTTTTTATGCTCAAGTAATTTTTCCATTACATGTCTTAGAATTTCATTTGATTTTTGACTAACATTGAGGGAATTAGTGTACTATGTATTTGCTTTGAATATTGAGTCAATTGTTGGAAGTAGCTACAACATATTTGAGGGAGTTCTGTAGCAGTGAAGAACCTTTCTTACAGAACTACGGAAACTCTATAAGCATCTGCAACATTACAGAAACTCTATAGGCATCTGCAGCACTACAAAAAGTCAATAATTCAAATTTTACCTTCAACCACCAACTTTGGAGAAATATATTCATTAGGAGTAATGGATTTTTATAAATCCATTATTTTTATTATTCTTATATGTCTCAAATCATGATAAATTAAAGTTGGTAAATGGAGGTGAATATGAGTCCATATTTGGCTTATTCACAAAAATTTGAAGATCTCTATCAAATATATGATGGACCTAGGAAGTCAAAAGTTGTTAAGAGACATTTGGGATGAGTTTTGACTATTTGATTATAGCCTCTATCCCTAAATTCGAATTTGACTTCAAAGGTATTCTAAATAGCATGTAGTTAGTAAGGATCTTGGATTAGTTTTGAATTAGTTTTGAGATCCAAACTTTTAGGAATTTGTTGAGGATATTTTGGATCTCATTTATTATGTGTTATGGAGAAATCATGTATAAATAAGAGTTCATTCTCCATTCTATGGGAGGACTCTTAGAGCAATAGTCCAATTGATGATGGAATAAAGCTATACTCTCATTTTGATTCAATTATATCTTAGTTTTATAATTTCTTTTTCAATATGATTTTATTTATTTTATGTAGATGTAGTTGTACTTCATTGCTTAGTTTTGATTTCTTATGAAGTGTGAATTTTATTTCTGCAATTTGATTTCAATGCATAGATAGAGATTTAAATGTTTATTTTACAATCATTGAGCTTAATGCAATAATGTTATTTACTCCAATGAATCATAAACAGTAACTTGTATTTGGCAAGGATAGCTTTTAGATTTTATTTCTGCAATTTACCTTTATGTCAAGTGTGTTGTGAACTTAGATTTAGAATTTACTTTCTTGCACAGTGTGAACATAGTATTAGAATTTACTTTTCCCGTGAAGTGTGACATGGTTCTAGGATTTACTTTTCTGCAGAGTGTGAATGTAGTTTTAGAATTTACTATCAAGTGTGAATTTAATTTTAGCATTTACTTTCATGTCGTGTGATTTACTTTCATTGCAATTCAGCTTCAATAGTTGTTTAGATGGTTAGTTCCTTTCCAAGACAATGTAACTGTTCATACCATTGTTTGTAATTAAGGTTATTGAACTACAACTTTAGTAGGTAAACCATTGTAAGAGGAGATTGCGGTTTGCACATACAATGCACGGTAACTCGCAAGTTCTCAACGAACCCTGGGTTGACAATTAATGTACACTTCTTATTTGTTTTCTAAGTAATTAGAAGGCAATTAAAAAGCCCGTCAACTAGCACACACTAAGGGATCTAAAAAATATTCCAATCCAAGTATGCTCTTCACCTCGCACTTCTTGTGATCTTGGTGAATCAGAAAGGTAGGAATTGTGAAATACCTCTCTTACACTCCCTAAGTGAAATTCAAACCCCTTAAAATCAACTTTGTAATTGTCCCAACCAACTAAAATCCTCCACAGGAGGTCACAAAAGAAAATTTTAGTTAGGTAGAATTGATTGGGCTAGGCATCCATTAATTCCCACCAATCTAGTTTCATTAGCGATATTTTGAAACATAGCATTGTTGACTTATACGGTACTTTCCAAATCCTATTATAAGCAAGTGTTGAAAGAAAACCCGAATCAGAAGTGGTCATGACCAGGGAGATAAAAGCCGAGGTATAGTTTCCCTGCTCTCCCCTACGAGTCACTCAGCTCGTTATAGGGAGATGACACTATACCATGCAGGTTGAACCATTGATCCACACTTGATGCAAGGTATATTAGTGTCCAAACTTAGGATATCACCAAGGAGCAATTGTGGGTGCAATTGAATCCCGAAGTTATCTATTTCCATTGGGAGGTGTTTCCAAGTCTTTTTGATTGGAAAATTGGCCCCATTTACAGTAGAATTAGCTCTTTGATACCTCCACTATTCAATTGGTGCATGGATACCATCATCACCATCAATTGTGCTTTTGGGAGGCCCAGTTACATTTGAGAGGAAGGACGTTAGGTATTTTTAGGGAATTTGCATTTATTTTCTTTTAAAATACAAGTTCACTAACTCGTAATTAAAAATAACCTACATGTGGGAACTCTTTCAATAAAACCAACTTTTCGCACATATCACTCACTTGTTACACCATATTGCATCTGTTGTGGTTGGCATATTTTTGCATTTGTTCAATAAATTCCACCAACACTCTCATTTGTCACAAAGCCTTCACCCTTGAGGAACAAAACAACCCCCTGAGGTAGTCCCAAAGATTGCAAGGTCTCTCCCCTCTCTCGAGGGGTGCTTTTACATCATCTCCCCTTGGTTCACGCAGAATATACCCTAGCTAGGGCCGTTCCTTGGCCACATTGATAGGATCATTTGGGTAAGGCCAAGCCTTACTAGGTGCATTTTCTCCTCTCGGAGAAAGTGTTAATCCTCCTACCTCCTCCACCATCGGAAGAGGATCACCCTAATTTTATCCCCTAGGAGAGAATATAGGTACATTTGCACGTCCCCCTCTTGGATGAGTTACCCCTTTGGCTTCTCCCCTTAGAGATCCTTTGGACCTCTTTGATCCCTCCTCTCTCATAGGAGGTCACTCACTGTTTTCAACACCACCTTGGTCTCCCCCTAGAGGAAACCACACCAAACATACAATGGTAGGACCAAATCCTCCTACCCTACCTTTCATGGATAGTCTAAATATCCTTGATTTGGACAAACTGATCAATGACCCCATTGCACATGATCCAACATGGACGACTATGCCAGATAAACTTCCCTCTGACATTGCTAAATTCAAAGGAAAGCAAATGGATGATCTTGCCAACCATGTCATGTATTTTCACTTATGGTGTTCATCTAAAAACATAGTGGACGATCTAGTGAGGCTTTTCCTCTTCCCGCATACCCTCACCAGAATAATAGCCAAATGGTATGTAAACCTACCGAGAGTGATCCATGCCACATTTGCAACATTGGCCACTGCATTTCTCACTTACTTCCAGATTCCGATTCAACATGAACTTGGTATCGAAATTCTCACAGAGTTTCGACAAAATACATCCAACCACATCGCATAACACATCCATGAGTGGCATAGACGCCACACATTTTGCAATATTTAAATACAACCACCCTTCTTGCTGGATTGGTTTATCAAATCGATTCAACCAACCATAGCTAAATATGTTTCCACCTCCGTGCCACAAAGAGAGGAAGAGGCTATTATGAAATTCCATATTTTTGATCTCATATATGCACAATTTGGCTACCTTTACACTATCCTCCCTAATTCCCCCCGACATCATTCGTTGGATCCTACACCCGCGAGATCGTCACATTCAGAGTATGGGATTACTGGGTTCATTTCCCACTTAGGAAAGGTTCCTCCTACCACTTTGGCTCCATTTAACATGGTTCAACAATACCCATCCTTGCCACCTGCGTTGGTACCCCCTATACCAGTACCAACCCCACAAGTTGGTCAATTATAGTATGGATCCTATAGTCCTATTTATCCAAACAACAGCGGTCCCTACACCGCAAATGGCACAAGCCATCCCTACATCCACATATTATGGAGCACAAAATTCATTTATCCCACCCCCAGGGTATAACCCTTATTATCCATTTTTATGCTCGACTGGTCAGCAATGCACACATCAAATGGGGGTGAACCTGGTTTAGCCTTGTTACTCTCAACAAGCTCAACGGTTTGAGAAATTGAACACCGTAAATCCCTAGAATCCTCAGACTCAGGGGAAGAAGAAAGGGAAGAACAAGAAAAACCAACAGCTGAGGCAAGGGGGAAAACCCCCTCCCCAACAAAACCAGAATATGAGTAATCAAAGCATGAGGACTAATAATCCACCCCCAAAAGGGAAGAATTCCAACATGAGGACCAATTATTTATGCTCAATTTGGGTTGAATATGGTCATTACACCCATCATTGCCCTGTTATACCCGACTTCCAATAGTTAGTGGAAGCCAAGAAGAAGACAATGAAAAATCCCTCTCAGGCTACAAACCCTCCCTAACCTTAAATTGATGTGTTGAAACAACCCTTTCCAAACCAAGGGGTCGTCACACAACAAAAAGATCCTTGCCCTTTCGGTGATGGCTCTTTTCAAAATATCAACATGTTGGATGTTAATATTCAGATTTGTGCCAAAGGTTATGAGAAGCTTGAAGCTCGCTAAGTGCAATACATCCCTATTCCCTCAGAGGTCCCTTTACAAATACCACGCCCAAGTGCCAAACAAATCCCATAGATTCCCAAGGTCCCACTTTAGCGTACCCCTAATAACCCCCACATGAATTCCGCACACAATTACAATATTGTGGATGACTTGGCTCAATCACCTGCAACTGTGTCCACATTAGAGGTGATGTAGTCATGCCCAACCCAGTGAAAGGCATTAATCAATGCACTTGGCACTGTCGATCCTTCCGAATCGCGTCTCATGACCTTTGATCTTGAAAAAGGTGAACCTCAACTACCCTTGTCATTCACATTTCAAGTCCCAGTCATTGTAAAGAATATTATGGTTCATTGTTGCATCATTGATGAAGGCACATCCACTTGCGTAATGTCATCTAAAGTATGGAAACCATTAGGATCACCAGATATGGTCCCCTCGTCTATCGCTCTTCGTGCATATGATGGGAGACCATCATGACCAATAGGATTATACCAAAATATCTCCATAGAGATGGGGGGCAAGATGGTTATGATCGACATCGAGGTAGTCGACGTGGAACTTGACTACAACATCTTCTTGGGGCATAGTTACATGTACACCATGAAGGCAGTCACCTCCTCAGTATTTCGTATCATGATGTTTCCCTTAAATGGGAAGGTCATCACTCTTGACCAAATTAACTACTATGATCCCATCACCACAAGAAACCCTGACAATGTCCTACCAATTGTCACCAACATTTATCAACCGTATGTCAACATTACCCCCGAAATTTATAAGGACACCAATTTGTTAGGCGTGTATTCAGTACCACCACCCAAGATCCCCACATCAACTGATGGCATAATGTGCACAATTTTCACCGTAAAAAATGCATCCTCCTCCACCTCAAAACCATCATCATCACTGCCGCTGAGCCATGGCATTGAACAAACGTTGAGTTCATCAGTCCCCCAATATTCCAAATCCCATTCTAGTACCCTCCCACAGGCATACAAGGGACGCCGGTTATGGCTCAGTTAACTCTACCTAGGATCACTTTGGGTATCCCAATATGGTACCTTACACCACCCTACCCAGAAATGGCTTCAAAACAAGTCACTCATTACGAGTTTGTCTATGTTTTGGCCGCTACACCTACAAGGCCCGTAACACCTTTGGTTACGACAAACCAACCTGTGACATCCATGACTAAACCACAACTGGTCATCACAAAGACCACCAATGGGGGCACCAAGCAACCAAAGTTGAAATATCCCCTCTTACCCAACCCTAGATCTGACTCATTAGAGGTCGCTAAGCCGAAAGCAGGGGGTGTCAACCAACAATGGTTAACATCCCCAGTAACAACCAATACTCCCACTCAAAGAGTCACACCACCATGCTCTCTTTGTGGAAAACAAGGCCACACAACCAACCTGTGTCCCACTTTGTCAGAGCTATGAAATTTTCTTAACACTCCCATTAACATAACCTATGCTCCGCCAACTCGAAAAAGGGGACACATCTTCCTCGCCCACACCTAAATCCAAGACACTGGGTACAAATCACACATGTGCCATGTGTTCTCAGTATGGGAACTACACACACCATTGCCTCGATCTCCCTAGATTCTGGGATGCTTTGGTGACCATTCGCCTCACCCAACCATTAGATGATACCTCTCCCCCTTCATCATCAGAAGTTGCTCCCATCAATACGATTACTATGGTGATCCCGATGAACACCTCCCCTTGGTGGGAAGACTCCATACTAGACCAACAATCGCCAAGGCGCCCCCAAAGTCTCGCTATCATCTTGAATCATACCAGCGCCACTCACTCGTGTCGTTCATGCAATTTAATGTCTCACCATTTGTTCCAATGTTTGCTAGTGTCCTCATTTCACACTCTGCATGCAACCCAGAGTCGATTCGCTGATAACCTCACCCCTTGTAGGACCACCCTCCCTACGATAGTCGAAGAGGATAATGAATCGACAGATCACAATGCTGAAAACAATACCCCAAACCTATTAGATATCCCAAGAGGTATCGATCCCCCATCACCTATTTCCCATGATCTATTGGATCCCTTAATATTTCGTCAAGAAGAGATCCTAGTCCCCACCCCAGGCACCTCCTACTATATCGACATCTTGCATCTTGACTCAGTTCCCCTTCAAACCAATGCTGAAGACCCCTTTTCCTCTGGTGAAGACATGCTAGAAGAATACTTATTTTCCATGGATGAAGAGATAATTGAATCCATGCACATGAATGAACCTACATGTGACACTCTCCATCATAGGTCTTCGGGGGTTCGTACGCAGGAACCACACACCCTGCCAATCGAACAACAATACACAATTGAATTAAAATATTTTCTCCCCCTATTCATATAGATTGTTTTAAGAATTCTATTCCCACCCTGGATGCTTTCAAAGATGGTAATATCGCTAATATCTCCCACACAATCCAGGTTGATATCTCCATTACCCCAGGAATTGTCGAAAACATCTCCACTGGGGATTCCTACTCACCATAGGAAATTACTGATTTTACTTCTATCTTTAAAGAGTTTTGTGATGTATTTTTATGGTACTATGAAGAAATACCGGGCCTTGACCCTACAATTTTCGAACATCATATTGTCACTTGGCCCAATGCCATTCCTGTCTGGCAAAAAAAACGCCCGGTCCACCCTTCTAAGGCCCCCACAATTATAGTTGAGATCGAAAAAATCTTATAGGACGGGTTTATTTTCCCCATCGATTACACATCATGGGTTTCTAACCCTATCTTGGTTAACAAAAAGCACAACACCATTCGTGTTTGTACAAATTTTCGGGACCTCAACTTAGCATTCCCTAAGGAAAATTTTCCAACACCATTCATTGATCAAATCGTTGACTCATGTGCCGATAGTGAAATGTTGTCCTTTATGGATGGGTTTTCCGGATATAATCTAATACGAATCCACCCTCAATATTAGTACAAAACCACACACTACACCATGGGGCACCTTTGCATACAAAGTCATGCCCTTCAGTCTGAAGAACGCTGGTGCTAATTTCCAGCATGCTATGGCGTACGTGTTTAATGACTTGTCTCACATCATCCTTGCCTTTCTAGATGAGCTTACCACCTAATCCAAGAAACATTGCGACCACCTTCAATACCTACGCACCATATTCACACGATGTCACAAATACAACATACGCTTGAACCCCCTTGATGAGTCTTACTTTTGGTAGGTGAATCATGCCTTCATAGCCTAACAAAGCAGCCCAATGGGATATTCTCTAAGGGGTTGAGCACATACTCTGAGGTTGATTAAGTATTTAATAAATGGGATGATAATGATAGGAATGTTTATATTTATTTTGATTGATTCATTTCAAAACTTGAGTAAAAGGGATCTGTTGCGTGGTATTAGTATATCACTGTGGACTGCAGGAAATCACATCAGGAACAAAGACAAAGATTGATGCAATTTTGAAGACCCAAGCGTAACTCGAAGGGTGAATTTACACAAACAGTCGCAATTCAATCAAAACTAAGATCACTTTCAAGAGGCTTAACTAATATTTGGAGTCCCATAGGTTAATGAAGAAATGAAAAACTAGTTAAAGAGTAGTTGTACTAGCCTCCACAACATTTCGAGACCCTGGCTCTCTATTATCTTCAACATTTTTAGGAATTAGGGCTCAACTGTGATTAGAGTAATTTAAGTAGTAGGTTTAGATTTTTATGAATCTTTGTAAAGAACTATATATAAGACTTTGGTCGTAGATAGATCTTCCTTCCTTTTTCTTTAATATTTTTGAAAAACAGAGACAGGTTAAACTTTTGTGATCGAATACAGTTTGAATGGGAATGAACAATGAACCAACTTTGGTTTAATGGTTTGTTTTCTATATGTGATTACTTAGTGTATTTTTCTCCTGTGTTGCTATGAGGTTGGGCCCCCTCATTGTGATCACGTGATTCTTGGTTTAATTAGATCACTTGGTAGATTAGATGTGCACACACTGTGATTTAATTTCATTGAATTTTGGTTATAATTCTGGCAGTGTAGACTAGTAATAATGATTCGATTTTATGAAGTTTTTAATTACTATTTTTGTAGTGTAGGATTAGTCATTTTCAATTGCTCTCAAATTAGTAATTCTTGAATATTAATTGAACTGAGATCTTCTTAAATTCTTGTTATTATTTATGTAGCATCAATTAACAATTTGTGTAGCTTTGTTTGTCTAATGTTGTAATTTCATTGAATTATTTCCTATGCATCCAGTTTGGTACTGAAGATTAAATTGTTAAATACAAATAGGTTACTCTCACATGATCATATTACCTTTACAAGTTAGCTATTTTAGTACTTCAGAATAGTGATTTGAATTCTAGATAATTCGTTTAATTGTTATCAGTTTTATGGAAAGGTTAATTTGGTAGTTGCTCTAACAGTCAGATTTTTATTTCCATTTCATGCATTTAGGATTAGGATAGGTAATTGATAGTTAGAGAACTTTATTCTTCCCCATCGAGATCTTCCTTATCACTCCATTAGCCTTTATCCATCACCTTACTCCATCAGTAGATTAGATCCTCTTGAAGTTGCACATATAGTGCCAACACCTCTAAAGTTTGTATGATCCCAGATTTCTAGAATAAAGTAAGAATCATGTTTGAAGGATTTGAATTAGCTATCATATTAGAGATCCACCACCCCTTAAGTGCATGTTTTGTGTCACCACTGGTCGCCTATTAAGTTTCATCATATCCAAGGACAACATCACTATCGACCCTTCAAAATTTCAAGCCATCCTGGAGCTCCCACCCCCAAGAACACGATGCCAGTTGCAGAGTATCCAAGGCAAGGCTAACTTCCTGCATCATTTCATCCCCAACTATGCCACTCAGGCCCACATATTTTTATGTATCCTTAGAAAGGATATGCCCTTTATGTGGGATGATTATGCCCAAAGTTCCTTCGATTCCATTAAACAAGCCTTGTCGTTAGCCTCCTCTCATATAACCCCTGGACTTTTACAAGTATTTTATCCCTTATATATCTGCGTCAGCTTCCGCTGTGGCCAGCATGTTGGTCCAACCAGTCGAGGACCACCAAGAACATGTCATCTATTATGTCAGCGAACCCTCACTGGACTAGCACTCAACGACTCTCATGATGAAAATATCATGCTAGCAGTCATCCTTTCCATACAAAAGCTACGCCATTAAATCTTGCTCCGCAAAACAAATGTGGTCGCTCACTCAAACCCTATGCAATATATGCTTAGCCACAGGCTTATAAATAGTAAATTTTTATGTTGGATCGTCATCTTAAAGGAGTTCAAACTCGAATTTATTGTCCCTAAAAGAAAGAAATCCATGGCCCTAGCTGAGCTCAATACAAACCTTCCGTCTACCACCCTAGGCGAACTTGTTTAGGACCAATTACATGATGAGCACCTCTTCTTCATCACCGGCGATGACCCATGGTACGAAAATATACTTAGTTATCTTTTTACTTATAAATCACCCCCCCACCTGTACCGTGATGACCGCCACAAGATATGACACTAGGAACCCAAATACCTTCTCATTGGGGATTCCTTATACCATTGTGGCATAGACACCATTTTGCAGTTGTGTCTAACACATGAGGAGGCCGAACAAGTTTTCAATGAATGCCATAATGGCACATGTAGTGGCCACCTCTCAGGACTGGCCACCACCCAAAAAATATTACGAGTCGGGTATTTTTGGCCCTCCCTCTTCAAATATTGTGTCTACATCGTCAAACGGTGTGCAAATTGTCAGGTATTTTCCTACAAAAAAAATCTCCCCTTGCACCCCTACATCCAGTCATCACTGCTCGGCCATCTTGTAAGTGGGAAATTAATTTCATGGAGTGTCGCCCTACTTTAGCGCAAGGTCACCAATATATCGCTGTCTCCATCGATTACTTCACCAAATGGGATGAAGCAATTCCCACATTTGATTTCAAAGGCATTATCGTCGAACGCTTCTTCTTTAACCATGTCATATACCATTTTGGCATACCCAAAAAACTAGTCTCTCATAACAGAAAATACTTCCGCAATGAGACATTTGAAGAGATATCATTGCTGTTAGGATTTAAACATGAATTTTCAACAACTTATTACCCTGAGGAAAATGGCCAGGTTGAAGCTATCAACAAAGTTCTCAAAAATATGCTCCAATGCATAGGGAATAAAAGAAAAACTAACTGGCACCACATGCTATTCCCTACTCTTTGGGATTACCTTTCTTCGATCAAGACCGCTACAGGTTTTACCCCCATTCCACCTCGTCCACGGAGTAGAAGTTGTCCTTCCAATATACTGCCAAATCCCTACCCTCCAATCCACTGTTGAGTTTCTACCAGATACTCCCACTCTCGAGCAACAACTGTTTACTTTGGAATTCCTTGACGAAGAATGTCGCAACTCCCTTCAAAAAAATAAATCCATGAAAGTTTGTTCCAAGTCATATTATGATCGATAGGTGCGACCTCGCACCTTCAATGAAGGTGATGTTGTCCTCATATTCAATGCAAAGAAAGAAACCAAAACCAGGACCTGGTAAATTTGTATCTAAATGGAAATGCCCTTATGTCGTTAAGTAGTGTCTCCTGAAAGGTGAATATGTCTTAACCAACCTTGAGGGTCTAGCCCTCAACAACCCCGTCAACGGGTTGTGCCTTAAACAATTCTACCCTCGATACACCGGTTGATCCAGGTGGATATTGGTGGCCACCCACCTTTCCAACTGGCTCAAAACAATTTTTTGGCAATTTCGGTAATGTACTATTTTTAGCAGTTTTTCGGGTCCTGAACTTTCGAAGCCATTTTGAGGCCCAAAACGATGTTTTTTTCGGCGTCAAAATATCGAGAAAATATAGGTATTGTGTGCCTGTCATTTTTGAGTGCTAGATTCGAGATTTTCCATATCTTTTTGTAGTCATTGAATAGATCTTTCCGACGAGCTATTGTACGCCCCAAACGGAGATCGTATGCAAGAGTTACGACCCCGGGAAGTTGATGTACTAACTTACCCAAACGGGGCCCACATGACTTTTGGCGCTTCGTCTCCTAGGGTTAGGTTTTTGGATGTCTAGGGTTTTTGAAATTCCTGTTTATTGTAAAAGGCCTTTGAGAGCCTCATTGTAACCATCTTGTTCCGAATGAGCGCAGCCGTCACATCTCTTCTCAGAGATAAGCCGCCACCATTCCAGCAAGCTGTACTCTGTTATTTTGTGTTAAGCATTCAGTAATAATCTGTATTCATTTCGTTCTGCTCATAAAATCCGGATCACCGGTACCCATCATGTACAACTTGTTTTGGTTATATGATTTCCGCATTGCCAATACCTTGGTCATGTTCTTTACTACAATTGGGTATGTGCACTGTATGTGCAAGATATCGACTAAGACACAAGGGAGACTTTGGTTTTTCCATTATAAGAACAAGACTCCATGCTATAGCAATGGTTCCGCACACCCTACCATAGGTATCGTTTCGAAATAGACATATAGGCACTATTCTCCATCCAATTATGATGCATTTACCATTATTCCCGTTGATAACCATAGGATCCTCATCCCCAGTCTTGATGTGCCATCAACTTCATGATTGGAAATATCATGTTCCCCCATGGGTGTGTACATAATTTCCAACCTAGTCATCAATTGACACCCAAGATGTTGACCCCCCCACAAGTCCAAGGAATATGATATAACTTGAAAATATCACCCCTAGCTTATCATTTTATAGTTGCACATTTAATTCCCCGACTCTCCGAGTAGGCACCATTATATTTCTCGACGCATTTTACGATAAATATTGAAAAATACCACTCATACTTCCATGAGCACTCTATCCTCGTAATATTCCTTGTATCATGAACCCCGTAAAGACACCTATTGGGTACCCACCCTCAGAAGTAACTAGTTCTATTTAGTTATCCCACAGGCATAAATTGCATGTCATTCACTCATGGGGAACCCGTCTTCGTGTATGAAAGACAACCCCCCACGTCATCTTGAAAAGCATCCCCCAACCCACCCAAAACTGTGGGGACTCCACCCATCATCAAATTGGTCCCTCAAAACACCCAAAACCATGAAGACCCCACCATTATGCTTTATGTACAAACGGTTCCCCCATTACATTGTGGGAACACCCTATTCTTTTGGAAGCCACTCATGGTCACCTTTGATCGATGTATTTGAGTCTCAATATCATCTGCAGTGCTTGTTTTAACGGTCACCATTACTCTCCATATTTTTCTCCATCAGATTCCTCTCATTTGCAGTTTGTCTCCCTCGGTATCAAACTGTATTGTTATTAAAGGAAGGAATTCGTCCACACTCCCCATGTTTACATCGATCAAAGGAAGTTATGAGACCCACACTTATCAACTAGTATTGTGTCAGGTCTGTCCATCCACCAGTTGGTTACAATGTGATCTTGGTTCCTAGGGTAAGACCCTTCTCTTATCATATACTTCAACTCTCGTCGACGTCAAAACATTACATTCTGAGAGTTGTAGTAGTTGCAGTTGTACCTTGGGATCCCTTTTAATCACTATAAGGGATCACCTCGAACTTGGTAGGGAGATTCATTAGTGCTCCCTAACTAAGTGGTTTCCCCTATGATCGACTTAAAAACATCTATTACATTAACGGGAAATGTACTTTTGAAGGTAGTGTTCACATTTACAAACCATGGTAGAAGTCCATCTGGAACCATGAAGTTATCTCTCAGGCAGCTTCACCTCCACACTGGTCCCCCACCCTTGTGGGATTATCATGACTACCAACAATACTGCTTCTTCAACACTCTGCAAGAATACTGGTTTATTTATTCTCACATGGATCAAAGCCACCTTCGTCCATGTCCCAACAGTATAGTCGAGTGACCCATTGGTCCTCTCTTATTGTAATCACCCTAACAACATTTCAAGAGCATGGGTATGCCCACCTCGTTTGTATAAAAACTATTCTTTACTACAACTACAACGGTAGTCACCAGCAATATCCCCCCATGGGAGGTCACTATTGTCCACATATGCTTTGTCCTAATGAACACAAGATAAACACAAGAAAACATGATGCATTGTTGACTCTATAGTACCTTCTGAACCTCATACATCAAGGGGCATTTGTTAATGACTAAATTTCGCACACATTCGACATTTCGATGATTCTTGTAGTAAAGTGTCATCCACATAAATAATGTAGTTCATGAAAGGCATCCTCAACAAATCCAAAAGACAACATGAGTCCAAAAGTTCCCAATACTAGTCAAAAGAAGAGGTTGCGTGGCTGAACCATTGTTAACCTGTGCTATAGTGCATATTATCAGTTCAGTGCCCACATGATACTCGCGCGGCTATTCCTTCGATAGTTGTGCTACTTTCAAAATGACGGGACCACCAAATTCCTATGGTGAATTGAAGGCTCCACCACCTCCAAGGATTCAAATTCGTCTCCTCACACACTTGGTGGCATTAAATAGCCCCCTTTGGTGTACCTTGGAACTACTTCATGGAGTGTATGTGTTCACATTTGTATCTAGTTGTTTGTTGGCCACCTCTTGGCCTATAAAAGGAATCCATTGGCATGCATTTTGTAGAGATAAAAGAAGAGCAAGGTTCTACCGCTGGATTTGTGTTGGAGCTTCCTCATAGCCCACCTCTTCCTACCTTTATAATCATTCCCAATCTCCCTTGTCACCTTCCTTTAAGGGGCAAGAGTTTCTCTCCATTGTGCTACCACTCACTTAGCATATAGTCTAGACAAAAAAAGGCCTCCCTAAGGGATATTGCTGGATTCTCTTGAAGCCCACACCTCCTAGGTGTTGTACAGCTTAACCATTGGGAAATGTAAAGTGGTTTGTCATACCTTTGATTGTTGTTGGATTTTGCATTCTCCCCTTATTTCCTTTTTATTTACATTTTGTTCAATTTTCTTTATTTCATGTGAATTCCACTAACAATCTATTGTAGGATCACTTGGAGGAAAACCAACCAACCCACATAGGGGCTCCAAGCACTGAGGCCTTGTTGCAACCTACAAGACCTAGCCCCTTACCAAGTGGATGAGTGCACACTTGTGCAAATTTTTCCAGAACACCCCCCTTATGTTAATGGAAGAATCAAAATCCTTAATTAGTGCCTTACTTCATAGATAATTTTGAATGCATTTTTATTTATTTTAATTTCAAAGGTTAAGAGATTATGGATCTATTAATATATGTTATATATTAGCAGAGATTAATATATATGTTGTAAGATATGATATATAAAGGATGTATAAAGTAAATAATTATGTTTAATGTATATATATTAATGTATGTGATTGGTAATGCGTATGTATTGGTAATGTTATATATATATATATATGGATCTATTGGTACTTGAGCAAGAAGGGGTTGTAGTGGAACTTATAGGCCTCCTGAAGTTATTTGGGTAATTTAGAATTTATATGTATGTTGAAAGATGTAAACCAGGCTATGGAGAAGTTGTATGGACTTTTGCTTGAGAATTGCAATGTTTTGATAAAATTTGGAAGGATAGATTTTCATATTATGAGATATTATTAAGCTTGACCAGAACATAGAAAATTTATATGATGATATTTGGTTGAGTCACCAACATCCATGGAAAGTCTAGGAAAAGTCTATGAACATACCCCCCTTTTTACCTGGGAATTAGTGCTCAATTTTGAAGAAACCCATTTGATAAAGGAAAAGTTGTTTTGGATGACTGGGGAATGTGCATACATGTTGTTGATGGTATCTACCTTACAAGAAAATTTTACTCTCATTTTTAGGATTTCCTTTGAAAATCCCGAAGTTGAAGCTTTCAATCCAAAATTATAGTGTATCAATGGTTTTTCCAACTGAGTTTTCAAGTGATTCCTAAATGCAATCCAGAAATCCAAGTGAGATGAAACCAGTTCCTAACAGTTCAGTATGAGGTGGTGCTTAGTGTGGAGGCCCTGTAGTGACCAAAATTGCCTTTTGTCCCTATTCAATTTGCTTGAATTGTACTTTCAATATGTAGTTAATGACTATTTCTAAGAGATTTATGCATTGGATCTGAGATGAAAATTGGTATGAATGAAGAAGGAACATGTTAGTTATGTTAATGAATAACATGCACTGTGGTTATTGAATGGCAGTATTGAATCCCAATTAGAGCAGTGAAGAACACGACTCAGTAAGTATAGAGAAACGGAAACTACATAGATAAGAGGTGGAATTGGAAATTCCATAGAATCCATATAGCT
The DNA here is from genome assembly GCA_027924585.1 of Larix kaempferi. Taxonomy (NCBI): domain Eukaryota; kingdom Viridiplantae; phylum Streptophyta; class Pinopsida; order Pinales; family Pinaceae; genus Larix; species Larix kaempferi. The sequence goes on along the minus strand of BSBM01000241.1, from coordinate 4,339,103 downwards.
TGAAGAAGAGTTGTTGGGAAAAGTCTCGAACCATTGAGTTTGGAAGGTTCAATAAGATATATGTATTATATATAATATGCATGATAGTATATATTTTTGTATATATGTGATGTAGTATGGTATTGCCTGTGTGTATTAGATGGGTGTAATATATATATTGAATTGTATATTGTGTATATTGTGGTATATTGGTAGTAGAGTATATATGGATATTATATATATCATGTGATAATAATCATATATAATGCTATGATAAATAGTGGTATATGTAGTCTGCATGTATAAGGTTTTATAATTAGCTATATATTTGATGTGCTTGCGTGATGTTATTGTGAAATTATTTGATGCTTATTAGATGTGATGTGGATATGATTCTCATTGATTAATGAATTGTATTCTGATTGATGTATTCTGGTTTTTGTGTGTATGAATGATGATTGTATGGTTAATATTTTATGGATGATGTGTGAATTGATGATGTTGTATGGTTAGTTGATGCATGTATGGTTTTCATTGTGATCGATATATGATTGATGTATTATGGATTGATATTTTATGGTTGAATGGATGGATGTGGCATGTTTGGTGTATTATGGTTATGAAGTATTATGGATGCATGTTAATATATGTGATGTATATAGCTAGTTATGATATATGCATATATAGTATAATGATGTTGTGTATGTTTTGTGACTAGTGAGAAAGGTATCTTTGTTGAAAGGTTATCCTTATGTTATTCTCTTATATATTTGTTGGAAAGTACCTCGGTGATAGTTCATGACTATTTGTTGGAAAATGTCTTACCTGTAAAAGTATATTAATGCGTTTCATGGACCCTTCATGCATTTCATGTATCCTAGAGTATGTGTATAATGTATGATTGAATTGATTAGAATGTGTTTTGGGTTGATGAATTTCAAGTGTTTTGATTTCATGTACCTTTGATGTATTTCATGCGAATAATTAGAATTTATTTAATGTATCTTATATTCTGGAGATGTATTTTATGTATATTGTTGAACAATGTGCATATGTGTGTGTTTGATGCTAACCACGTGGTTATTGCAATGTGAAGAAAGTATCTTTGTAGAAGAATATCCTTATATCATATATTTTTATATACCTGAAGTTAATAATATGAGTGATTGAAATATGATTTTCAGGTGTATGTATCTTTGTTGAAGGTTTGAGGGACTTGTAAAGAGGATTGAATACCTTGTGATGGTGATTGAATATCTACCCTTGCTTCCTTGAGTCCATTCTACTTGTCCCGGTTCTCCCATGGGAAGTAGAGACGAACATGAAAGTAGATGGTAGTGGGAAGTATTGTGGTTAGAAATATGTTATCTTTTTGAGGCATGTATGGGAATATCTGTGAGAGTTTGAAAGATGTTATCTTTATGAGGTATATATGGGCATGCATATTATCCTTTTTTAAAGGCATGTATGTATTATGAATCAAGGATGATGCATTGTTTAAGGGGGAGGGGAATGTAATACCCCATGTGTTAAGATCCAAACATATGTAACTTGTAATTGTTATTATTGTGGCACAAGGTGCCAGAACAAGGGTATTTAAGGACCAAGATACATTATTATTTTGTCAATAATTAATTAATAAAAAAAACTGTCACACCAAAGACCACAAAAGAGTATGGGAGGCATAGATCCACAAGGTGAGGGGGAATTGAGACATTACTAAAACTTTAGAACTTGATTGGTTGAGCTTGGTCTGTATTTATGCCTTGGTGTCTTTATTAGTTGATGATCACCCAAACATTGTACAACAGACCCAAATTTTAATTATTTTAGCCTATGTTGGTACTATTGAGTCTAGTTCATGATTTAATGGGCCTCCCATGGTGATTGCACCCTCCTTGGTTCTTGTGTGGATTCCACTTGTTGATTGCGCCCCTTTGGTGGTTTTGTGACTCCTTTTTGGAGGTTACAATTGGTTTTTTAACCCCTACTTGCACAAGTGCACCCTCACTGTCTATTTTTAGCCTTGGTTTGTGTAACCCCTCCTTTTCTATCTTGGGAATATTGTTTGGCTTGTGTAACTCCTCACCTCACTATTTTGAATTCATATACATGGATGAAGTGTACCCGCATGAATTTGAGTTGGTTGGAGTGACTTGGAGCCACTCTTCTTGAAATTATAATTGCCTGGGTTGGATTCGTGTTATTCTCTTGTGGTTGAGTTAAACCCCTCTTGGGTTGACTCAAGTTGGCTTACTTTGGTTTGTTTTGACCCCCTTGGGTTCGAATTGCCTTATTTGGTCTATAAATCCATGGTTGATCTCCTTGGTTAAGGTTGTTGATTATTGTTGGTTGTTGTTGGTTTTTCATGCCATTGATGTTCAGAGTTTGGTAAGGTTGTGAGCTTGGGAATCCATGTATGCTCTTATATGTGAATGAACCTTGTGCTTGAAGCACTATGATATTGTATGGTGTTTGTGTAAAGCCTAGAAAACTTTGTTATAGTTCCTCCATGTCCGCTGGTTGTCTCTGTCCTAGAATTGCACATAAATCCTGATGGTGAATGGTGATGTCTTGAGGAACCTAAGGGGCAAGGGATTACCATTGGACCTGGTAGTGGGGTGGAGGAGAAAGCAGGTGGAGAGGAATTGATTTGTGGATTCTCAAACTAATACTTGAGATATACTTGAGTGTACCTATGTTGTGGATCTATAGCCTCGGCTTGGAGGTGGCTTGCCAAAGTGATATCTGCCTTGGCAGTGCCTTTAGCTGGGTGGTACGTGGTCTGGTTGATGCTAGTTGCACATTAATAAGATAAGTGGTTTATTATTTTATGTAAATTAATATGTTTATATGATGTTTCCACTATTTCTATAGCTGAACTATTTACTGTTGAAAATATTGGTAGAGATATCAATGGCCGAATGCAAATATGATGGTTTAATTGCTTGGAAGTTGGTGTATTCTCCTTGATTTTTAGATATGATCTTGATGGCAGCTTGAAATATGTTTATTCATGTGTTATTTTATGTATATTAATCTGAAAATGATCCCTCTATGGATTATCATATATTTGGATGAAACTACAGATGAAAATGCTTGGTTTTTAGAACATTGGTTGAGGAATCTTGCTTGGAAATTGGTGCTTACTCCTTGATTTTGAGATTTGATCTTGATTTTAGCTTGAAATATGATTATAAATGTGTTATTTTCTGTATATTACTCTTCAAGTGTTCCCTCCATGGATTTTAATATCTATTACATGACTTTACAAATGAAAATACTGAGTTTTGATTGCTAGGAAATGGTTTTTTCTACTTGAAAACTAGATTGAATGGATGGTTTTTATGTAGAATTGATTATTTGAAGTTGTATGGATGTGTATGAAATTTATAGTTCCCCCTTGGTGGCTATAGAGTACACCATATAGCTGGTATTATTTCTATTGGGAGTCCCATTTAGTTTTGTAGGGATTTGGATGCTTGCCGGATGATCCAATAGTGATTTTGATAGCAATTGGTAGATCCAATATTTTGTATGAATTAATGGTTGTATATGGTATCTATATACCTGTAATTTTGTATTATTTAATGGATGTAGGTGTTAGATTCATATATGATCCGATGAGCAGTGCAAAACTATTAATGAAGGTGTCTTAAATTGGAATTATGGATGTGTAGTAATTGCATAGTTTTATGACAAAAAGTTCTGGTTGTAATTGTTTGCAAAGAATTCTGTAAATATGAGCATATAGTATTATTGGGATGATTATGGTCACCCTTAATGTTATATAATTCTAAGGTACAATTATAATAATCTTGTAAATCTGGTTGCATTTTCATGCTTGCATGGTCTTGCATCCGCATGAGCTTTTGGGGAGTTTTATAATTGTTTTTAAGGTGTTGCAATTTATTTGAATGGTTGAATGTTGTTTTAAATTGGCTTGATGGTATGTTAGCCTAACCTTTGCCTAACCATATTCCATTGTACAATACCTTTTTTTGGAATTCCTTTTTGTTTACATGCGCTCGTGACTTTGGTTTCGGGGTCGGGTACACTACACAATATGATATGGCACACTGCAGAACATTTCGAATGATAACATGCTCCATGATGATAAATGTATTGTATTGTAGTGGGTGCAACTTGATATGTGTAACTTTGAATATGTATTTTTACTATGAATCCAAACCTTATCCTTGATCAAGAAGATGTGGATAAGGTATTAACATTTATGAGCATGGTGAGAAATAACAAAATACAAAGAAGTCACAAGATGGAAAATATATTTTTATGCTAGAAAATAATACAATGCAACACTATAAACAAACATGGAATAACATGGATTCATGGAAACCACATGCCCATAATTAAAATTAAACATAATCATACACAGAATACGCAAAATACAAATATTTTCATAACAACAAATAACATTTAATTGTAAATTCATAAACATAGACAAAACACTTGCTTCTACCCAAAAACATTCTAAGGAATTGTTGGTGCATAAACAACTTTCAACCTAACCAAAGGCATCCAATGCAGGTGCGAGTAAGAAAAATTTAAGAATACATAATTTTTTTGAAGTGTGAAAATATTGGGGAATCTTACTAATTCTTAAATTTCCAACCATAAAATGTTTGGCAATATTTTTGTAAAAATATTCAAATTTCGAGGATTTTATATCATTTATGGACCATTTTTGAGAGACACCAAATAGATATCTATTATTAACTTGGCCAATCCATCTAATCCAAACACATGAGGAATTTTATAATGTGTTTATTAAATCTTTTAAATGAGCTTCATCACATACTAATACCATAGGTTACCCAAAACCATGGGCATGTAAACCCATTAATGACCAAATACACATTAATCTAATTACTGTTTTACCAAGTCAAGATTAACCTAACATTCCCACCTTTAAACTTGAATTGGGGTAAACAACTACCCCCCTTGAAATTTATAATTGGATATTGGGGAATGCAACATGCCCCCTTTAACAATCACCTAAGTCTACGTCTAGAATTTACACTAGTGATCCAATAAACTAGGGGTAGGCATGCCTAAATAGGTATTACAACAATATTCCCATTTACATATGTATTTAAATCCAACTCCATAAAATGATTACAGTTGTATTCCCAAGCATGTGATGCTTGAAGCATCTAATTTATTCGTTACCTACTTCCCTCATGCTCCAAATGTAGTGAACCAAATCAAGCACTCCTTAACCGAGTACTTCTTTATCCATTGTCCTTTTTGTGCTTTTTATAACAGTCCTTCACATTATTGCATCTTCATCAGTTTCAATGATTTAGGTATTCTCTCATGAGAGATATTTATCTACCCAAACATGGATTTGATACCATATTAAAATTTACAAGCATGGAAAGAGAAATAAAAAAACATAAAGAAGTCACAAGATGATTGGAAACCCTTTACCAAGAAAACCAACACCCAATATATATCTATTATTACCTTGGACAATCCATCTAAGCATTGGCCAATCTAGTCAACATCGCATCTACTTGAGGGATTTTACAATGGAGTCCTTTAATCCTTTAAATAGGCTTCATCACATGCTAATACCATAGGCTTGTAAACCGCCAATGATAAACCCATTAATGACCAAATACACAATAATCTAATTACTATTTTTTTTACCAAGTCAAGATTAACCCAAGTTTATACCTACCCCCTTCAAGTTTATAATCAAGTATCTGGGAATACAACATGCCCCCCCTTAATTATCACCTAGCCATCTAGAATTTACACTAGTGATCCATTAAATCAAGGGGTATGCATGCCTAAATAGGTCTTACAACCATATGCCCATTTACATATCATTAATGTATAATTCCAACAACTAAATGCTTACAATTATATACCAAAACATGCTTTGCCATGAAACAACAACCTGTTTCATTGCCAACATCATTTGTTCTCCGAATATAATTATATAAACCAATTACTTATCTTACCATTGTATGCATGAGTGCAATGTCCCCTCCCTGAGGGCCCCATGGTCATGCTGCTACTTTATCAACCCCTATAGGTTGTGGAAAAAATTAATAAGTGAAGGGGTTAATTTTTGAATGCATTAATTGTCAAAGTTAATTCATTTTCAAACTTAGGATAGTGTGCAATGTATTAAATGTAATTATTTTATTATTATTTAATTTTGTAATGAGTGGATGTGCTTAGGTGGCCCAGGAGGGTGCACAAGAGATCTTGTGGACCTAATGAGTTGTCATCCACAATGGAAAATAGAAGAAAAGCATAGAAAATCAATAAAGCCACAAAAAAGATGGAAGGTAGCATAAAAGCAACAAAACTCAGAAAATCAGAAAGCAGAAGAAAAGCAAGAAAGTCATAAAAGCATAAGAAAATATAAAAGCAATGGAAAAGCAGGAAAGTACAGAAAATCTAGGAAAAACAAGATGTTTCTAAAAGCAGAAAACCAGACCAAAGCAGAAAGGAAACAAAGCAAGGAAAAATAAGGTAAAAGCTACATAAACAAAATTAGTCAATGAGAGCACACTGGTTGAGGTAGAGGGACCACATTCAATGCATATTGAGAGCTCTGAAGCTTCTTAGGACTTGGGAGATGTGCCCCTACTAATCTTCATTCTACCCATGGATTCAATCTAATCACGAGGAGTAAATAATATAGCCCTCATTACCAAATCTAATTGCAGATCCTTTCCAGTTTCATCCAAGATCCTTCTTTTCCAGTGTTGCAGATTCCATCCATTGGAACAATTTCTTCATGTATTCGGTCTTTCGTTTGTTCTTGGAGGTTGATAGAGACCCTATGGGTATGGATGAAATATATGATTATATTTAATGTAATAATTAATCTGTGAAGTTAAATATATTTATGTGGTTAACATATCTTCAAATTATCTTTTTAGATGTTAATGCATTTTTTGGCACCTATGTTCATTATAGCATTGAAATTAACTAGTTTTTCCATAAATTGCATTTCATTGAATTCTATGAGTCCATTTGTCAGTATTCCAATTGATGATTTTGGTAGACATACTGATGAAACTATATCACTAATTATATTAGAGTTTCATGACCCTCTAGGGTCATTTGGATTTGTTTGGAAATTATCTAGTTGAGCAGTCCTAGGTAGCACTTGTCTTTCTAGCCTCCAAAACCATTTCAAATCGAGTCTAAAACTTTGTATAATTTCTTTAGAATGGTTTTATAGTGTATTTATCCTACCACAGGTCTTATTATTTCCAGTAAGTACTAGAATCCTTGGGTTTCCACAGAAGTCCTGGGGAATGTGCATTGATAGCCTTGGTTCATCCAAGGAAATCTTCGTAGCCGTGAAGCACCTGTAAATATGAAACTGTCAAAGTATTGGCCTTGTTGTCACCTTATTTTCAGCTTTAACAGGTCCTAAAACTTCATCTTGGGAGAATTTGGGACTGTCTAAAGGTGTTAGGGGGTTTCACTTGCATTTCTAGTCAAACTAGCTGGTTCTCTTGCTTCAAGTTATCCATTGCTATGTTTAATCTTCCAAATATTGAGTTAATGTTCCTGTGATCATATTGGGTACATTAAACTGAGAAAATGAATCTTGAAGCATCTTATTTCTTCTTTACTTGCATATATATCTGCTCCAAATCTAGTGAACCCAATCAAACACCTTAACTGAGTACTTCTTGATCATTTTCTATCCTCAGTGTGATTTTTCTACCAATGCTTCAAAGTAATGCATATTTGCTAAAGTCAATGATCTAGGTATTCTCTCATGAAATAGATACCCACCCAAACATGGATATGATACCATATTTATGAGCATGATGAGTGATGGGTCCATTTTTCAGGTATTTGATAACCCTTTTTCCACAGTCCAACTCAAGCAATGGTAAAGAAACGCACTCAATTGTGGGAAAAGTGTTTTACTTTAATGATTTAATGAAATTGTTTTTATGATTAATCTTGTATGTTAGAATGCGTATCAAATAAACTGATTATATGGAAACCAAGCGTGATTGAGCAGGCTCAGGGTCATTAAAGGATGGATGTGTAGAAGACTAAAGGATCACCAAGCTCAGCGCCCTGTTTCCTGATTTATAGAGGACGCACTCCCACATTCAACATGAATCGACATTTTGACAATCAGTTAAGATCAAAGTTAAATCGTATAAATATGGACCTCTCGGGTAGCGAGAGGCCCCTACTGTTATTTTTGGGAAAGACATTATTTTTAACGTTTTCTGCACTATTGAGATACTGAGAAGTATAGGCTTCTATTTTGACATGGATTTTATATATTAATGAAAGATTGATGATTAATTCCAGTGAGCGTTTCTGAGTTTTTATTCTCTCCTGAGTACGAGTTGGGGAGGCCCCCTCCAACACGTAGGTTAGGAGATTCCTATTTGCATGTATTTTTCCAAGTATGCGTTTTACATTGATGAACAATTCTATGATATATGGGAGCGTTGAATGATTCATTATAACTGTAGTAGTTTAGAATGCATTCCGTAGTACAGTAAAACGATTTCAGTAGTCCTGTAGGTTCTTTCTTGCAACTCATATTTTTATCAATGATTACATGCGTAATAGCTTTGCTTTCAATGTCATGGTTTAGATCTGGAGTTCACTGCAGTTTCTCATCGTGATTAGTTTCTTTTAACTTCTTAGTAATAGATGGGTAAGCATAGAATGATTATATTTCAATTCTAGATTGGTAAAACAAGTTAGATCAAGACTCCAATTTTGTGTGCAGATAGTAGTTACAGACTTTGTTTCCCCAATAGCAGAATAGCTCTGTTATGATATTTTCATTCTCAGCATTTAGTTATTTCAGTGTTTTAATTATTTCACATAGATTTACTGTTTTTGTATCTTCATTTCTTAGAATAGATCAACATCTAATTACTTCAGCATTTTAATTATTTAAAATAGATTCCATGCTTTATTTCTCAGAACATAATTATTGCTTTCAGCACTTTAATTCTTTTAATTATATTTATTGCTTTCCAGTATTTAATTCCATAGCATAATCAGTTTTCACATTTAGTAGACAATCTTTAGAACATCGATACCGACATCCAACTATGACAAGAGATTATCCTATAAGAGCACAGATAGTGCATGCATCTCTCAAGTTTGTACACTCCCTGGGTTGACATTTAAAGTAGGCTCTTGGTATAGCTTCCCTCATTAGGCATCCACATTAGGAGCTCACCACTTTTTGGCGCCGTTTCCGGGGAGGTGCTAAATCTTTTAGGATACATCACCTAAAAAAAACCACAAAAAGAAAACAAAAATTACATAAAACAAAAACATAAATATCTTCTACCAATGAATGCCTTGTCGGCAAAGGGATAGGTTTGGCCGCTTTTTGCCCAAGCATTCTATGAGAAACAATGGTAATAACAGTTCTAACCATTCTTAGTTTGAATTTCTACACTCTGAAAACGAGACTGACTCCACATACAATCCAAACAAAAGCAACTTCACTACTAGTTCCTGCTCAAACACCTCAATGGAAAATGAAGAGGAAGAACCTAGGGAGCTTTTCATTTTTCCCATTAGCATACCTCTCGGAGATGCTAGAATGAAGAACATCAATCCTAATAATCTGCCAAACTTTCATGGGTTGAATTCAGAAGATCCTGACACATTTCTGTTTGAATTTGAGGTAGTTTGCAGATCATTTGATTACACTACTGATGCACAAAAGCTTAGGCTTTTTCCTTCCACACTGAAAGACCTATCACTTCGGTGGTTCATGAGACTTGAAGGAAATAGTATCTTTAGCTGGGATCAAATGAAATAGTCATTCTTAAAAAAATATAGGGACTAATGCAAGGCCAAAGATACTAGGGATGAAATCTTTAGGATGCAACAAGGAGATAGAGAGTCATTAGAAGATTATGCCCAAAGATTTCAACTCAGCTACAAACAAGCCAGCCATTGCACATTGGATCCTGAATCACTAAAGCTTGTCCTTCTCAGAGGTGTAAAAGAGGAGAATTTTGAAGTTTTAAATCTCCTTGGAGATGGAGACATATTCCAAAAATCTTTTGACCAGATCCTGCAAATCTTCAAAAACTACTCAAGCTCTAGGAAAACTAAGAACGGGACGATGGATACACATACAACCACCAGTGGATCATCATCCTCAACACCAAAACTTGAAAAATCTGATTTAGGAAACCTGCTGGATGACATGAAAACTGACATACTGCAATCCCTAGCCATGCAACTTGATGCTCTTCAAATAAAAAAGAAACAGGATGAAATTAACCAAGCCTTGGCAGTATTTTGTCCTCGTTGTAGGAAGAAGCATGAGAAGGGGCAGTGCACCTTGAACACAATAGAAGTATGTGGTCTCTGCACTGATGACCATTCCACTGATAAATGTCCCCTCTTACCCTCATGTAAGGCAGCTATTCAAGACCCAGAAGTTGAAGGAACTGTAGAACAGCTCTGTTTTATAAATCAGAGGAGGAATAATTTTGTTAGGCCATATCAACAAAGCAATCAAACTTACTATAATCAAGGACAGCCAAATTGGAACTCTGCACCAACTCCATGGCAAGCACAACCCAATCAAAACCAATGGCAACAAAACCAGCAAGCATATCAACCATCCTGTCAACAGCCATATTATCCACCGTCTTACCCTCAATACCCCCCACCATTTCCATCCACCACAAATTATGCAAACCAGTACCCACATCCATCAAATTGGAGGGCACCATTACAACAGCCACTCATTATGCCACCCCCACAATCTCAACCACCCCCCAGACCTCCACCTATTCCAGCCCAACCGATTCCAAATCCTAATAATAACATGCCCCCACAACAGTAGCAAGCTTATAACACTGATATCACACAATTCCCAACTTATGTTGTAGACACCATAGAAATAAATGAAATAAACCTACGATCTGGAAAAAAGTTGCAGAATACATCCCCACACAACATCCAACAAGCTGTACCCGAAGTTCGAGACCACACATCAGAACCCTATGTTCAGCATCCTGATGAACCAGAACCTCCTGAGGAAGAAATTATACCACTCACATGAACTAGAAACCCTCCATTTCCAGAAAAACTTGTCCGGAATACAAAATAAGAGGAAGAGAATATAATCTTAAATGAATTCAAACACTTAAACATCCAAATCCCAATCTTACAATCCATAAGGGATGTGCCCATCTGCAACAAATTCATTAGAGAAAATTGCCTAAAGAAGTCAAGAAGGAGGAAGCGTGACCCACCAACTATTAATGTAGTGGGACAATTGGCCGATTTGATGCTAGGTGTCATAATAAATCCTAAATATCTTGATCCTGGTAGTCCTGTAGTAAGCGTCACCATAAATAACAAGCAAATAAATAAAAGCTTAATCGATCTAGGAGCTGCGATCAATGTCATGACTAAAGAAACCATGTTATACCTAGGACTCCAATCAATGGTAAGACCAACCAAAACAATGCTCCAACTAGCAGGCACGTCCATTGTGAAGCCTGAAGGAATGCTAGAAGACATTATGATCAATATTGAGTCCTGGGAATACCCAGCTGATTTTATAATAATCGAAATCAAAAGAAAACTTAGTGGCTATCCAATTATCCTGGGTAGACCTTGGTTAGCAATTGCGGATGCTTACATAGGTTTCCGATCAGGAAATATGATAATCACCAATAGACATACCAGGAAGAAAATAACAATCTACCCACCAGCAATGAAATCCTCAGAGTTAGAATATCAAAATTGGACTGATGATTACCAGAACACACCAAATCAAAACCTCCGACCTATCTTAACAATTGATGCTACAATATCTTTAAAGGCAATAGATGAAGATGGCCATATAGATAGATTTATACAAAATATATCTCCTAACAATCATGTTATTCAAGAATTTTTTTCTACAGAAACAGGTGAAAGTTCAAAATAGAACATGGATGACTTATGGACAGAAGTACTGCCAGAACAGATTGAGAAGGTAAAAGTCGTGGAAATTAACCCTGGAAAAATAGTCAACATAAATTCCAATTTAGAACCAGAGCAAGAAGAGAAATTGATGAAGATACTAACACAACAAAGTAAAGCATTTGCTTGGACATATATAGATATGAAAGGAATACATCCTGATATCTGCAAACACTACATTTACATCAAAGAAGGTTCTACTCCCATCAGGAAACCACAAAGAAGGCTGAACCTTGCACTAAATGACATAGTCAAAATGGAATTACAAATTTATTAGACGCAGGGTTCATCTATCCAATACCTGATAGTGAGTGGGTCTCACCACTAGTCATAGTGCCCAAAAAAGAGGCAAATGGAGAATTTGTGTGGACTATAGGGAGCTGAATAAAGCAACAAAGAAGGATCATTTTCCACTTCCATTTATAGACCAGGTGCTAGATACATTATCTGGAAACAAGTACTTTTCATTCCTAGACGGTTTCAGTGGTTACAACCAAATTTTAATACACCCAGCTGATCAAGATAAGACGAACTTCACATGCCCATGGGGAACTTACGCCTATAGGGTCCTACCCTTTGGTCTATGCAACTCCCCAGCAACATTTCAAAGAGCCATACTGAGTATTTTCTCCGATTTGCTGAATAACAAAATGGAAGTATTCATGGATGATTTCACACCTTATGGACAGAGCTTTGAGCAGGCGTTGGAAAATCTTGAATTAATATTAAAAAAATGTATTGAGATGAGCTTGTGCCTAAGCAATGACAAATGCAGGATGTTAATGGAAGAAGGAATTGTTCTAGGACATCATATATCACAGAGAGGTATACAAGTGGATCAAGCCAAAGTATCAGTAATCAAGACACTGCCCCCACTTGTCAAACAAAGAGATGTGAGAAGCTTCCTTGGACAGACAGGGTACTATAGAAGGTTTATTGAGAATTATAGCAGAATTGCTGCCCCCATGTTGGCACTTCTCACAAAAGACAATGAATTCATATGGACAAGCAACTGCATGTCAGCCTTTGAAAGTCTTAAACAGAAAACCATCACAGCACCAATACTTCAAGGACCAAACTGGAAAATTCCATTTCACATTCACACTGATGCATCACATAAAGCAATCGGATCTGTGCTTGGGCAAGAACAAGACAAGAAACCCTATGCCATATACTATATAAGCAAAAATTTGGCTGGGGTAGAACTCAACTACACAGTCATAGAGAAGGAATTTCTGGCAGTCATACATGCAATCAACAAATTTAGGCATTACATTACAGGATACCAAAGTTTTATCCATACTGACCACTCAGTGATCAGATATCTTATGAACAAGCCTAATACCAATGCAAGAATTATTCGATGGATGCTACTTCTACAGGAATTCAACATCATTAAAATAGATAAACCAGGCAAGCATAATGTCGTAGAAGACTTTTTGTCAAGAGTAACAGATGGGACAGATAATGAATTGGTCCAAGATAACTTCCCTGATGAGCACCTTTTTGCCATATCAATAAAAAGTCCATGGTTTGCTGACATAGCAAACTATTTGGTATCCGGGAAGTTTCCAAAACATTACAGTTATAAAGAAAGGACAAAAGTAATAAGACAAAGTGCCACATATACATGGATAGAGGGCATGCTTTTTAAACAGGGACCCGATCAAGTACTTAGAAGGTGCATTAGGGAAGATGAGGTACATGACATAATGCATGCCACCCACAACGAACCCTATTGAGGACACTACGTTGCAAAAAGGACAGCTTACAAGATCTTGCAAACAAGGTATTATTGGCCAACACTCCACAGAGATGCTTATGAGTATGTGTCCCATTGTGATCATTGCCATAGAATGGGAAAGCCAACACAAAAACAAGAAATGCCACTACATCCACAAATCTCTTTAGAGGTATTCGATAAATGGGGATTCGATTTTGTTGGCCCATTCAACCCACAGTCCAATCACAAGAGCTACATCCTTGTATGCACTGATTACCTCACAAAATGGACAGAGGTACCAGCACCGGCTGCTGCAAATGAAACCAGTGTGGCCAAATTCTTTACTAAGCAGATCTTTCACAGATTTGGGGTGCCAAGAGAAGTAGTTTCGGATCAAGGACCACAATTCACATCAAATTTAATTGAAGACTTGATGAAAAGAAACAATGTAAAGCACAAACAATTATCCTGCTACCACCCTCAAGGAAATGGTCAAGCTGAGGTAACCAACAGGGAATTAGAGAGAATCTTGACAAAAACTGTCCAACTTCACAAAAGAGATTGGGCTGACAGACTTAGTGAATCAGTCTGGGCTTACAATACTACATGGAAAACAACAACAGGATTCACACCTTATGAACTGGTCTATGGGAAAAAAGGTCATGCTACCAATCAAATTTGAAGTAAAAACATTAAGAATTGCAGCCAATCTAAATATGAACCTATCAGACATTAAAAAAGAACGCATGCTACAGCTAAATCAACTGGATGAACACCGCCAACAAGCACTTACACATACTGAAATCATCCAACAGCAAAGAAAGAAGTGGCATGACCAACATTTGAAGGATAAGAAATTCAAAGAGGTTGATTGGGCACTACTCTACGACTCCAGATTTCACACATTCAAAGGAAAGCTAACCACTAGATGGCTTGGACCTTACAATATACAAAAATTTTATGACAATGGGGCTGTGAGAATTATTACAATTGATGACGATGAGTTCCCCATGATAGTGAATGGGCATCGCCTAAAACTCTACAAACAACCAAAGTCCAAATAAGAATTTACACAAGTACTCTACCAGCAACAATTGATGCTGATAGAGCATGCTACAAATCAATAAACTTCAACACATATCATGAAAAAAAAAGAGAAAAAAATATATAAAAAAAAAAGAAAAAAACAAAGAAAAAGGTAACAGGAAGTTTACAGGGCATCAACCTATTCAAGCGATCCTGCACAATAATTCAAGCGAGGCGTCCATCAATTCAACCGAGCCTGCAAAATATATCAAGCGAGGCTACCAATAATTCAAACGAGGCTACCATCAATTCAACCGAGCCTGCAAAATATATGCGAGGCTACCAATAATTCAAGTGAGGTTTGCATCAATTCAAATGAGCCTGCAAAATATATCAAGTGAGGTTGCCATTTATTTAAGTGAGCCTGATATCAATTCAAGCGAGCCAACCACGTCTACATGCAGAAATCAATCTTCATCTACTACAGATTAATTCAAGACACACCATGCCAACCTTTTTCAAACATATTCAAGCCATCCTGCAAGATATTCAAGGGAGCTAATCACATCCAACCATGCAATCATCCAAATATAAAACACGATCGCCTAAGTCGTATCAACAACTGGCACAATTTTCAAAAGCACATATTCAGCAAATTCAAATGCGCAAAACGGAAAAAGCAGTCTACGCACGTAACTACTGACATGCAGAAATCAACTACAGACACCGCCAAGATATACTACAGAACCCACCACGCATGAAAAACACACCAGATCATCAATGCAGGTACGCATACATCCCAAGGTAATCACTAAAATGATTTTATTTGATTTTTAAGGTAAAGCACTTTCCCACAATACATTCATTTCTAGTCAGCTGAGGACAGCTTCCATTTCAAATCAGCGGCATGGTGGAACAACCTTCATAACTCATGATTGCTACCAAAGTCCCATCACCCTCAGCAAATCATGATTGCAACCTTCACCACATGAAGTACAGAGGTCGATCATGAGAAGGCAGAGATCGATCATGAAAAATAGGGGATTAAAAGTGGCAAGTACAGGTATGATGGAAAGAATAGGTGCAGAAGGAAGTGAATTAGGGTGCAGCGTATTCCACAATTTTGCATATAAGTAACCACCCAAAATTTTCGAGAAGCAGCCACCATTGTATTCCTTGAGCCTGTAGGCAGAGCCCGACCAAGTTAAAAGTATAAAACTGCATTCCAAAAGCCCTGGTTTGTCTGGTTATAAAGAAGATTCGAAAAATGATGAAGGGTTTTAAAAAGAGTGAACTGGAAGATCACAGTGCCATTTATCAAAGCCCGAGAGTCCTGCAGATCATTCGCAACTCAGGATGGATGCCATTTATCCTTGGACTGAGAGGATACCATATAGGGGTAGACCAGGAGTTCGCAAGAAACTTCAAGCATATAAAGGATGAACAGTATGTCACCGGGGTGAAGGGGTTACGCATAAAAGTGGATGAGGACATGATAGCCAAACACACTGGTCTTCCAATGGGCCTACATTGGAGCAGCAACAACCGGGAGGAAAACCACATAGCAAAAGTAGCATTCTTTGAGCGTGGAGAAGTTTATGATGAAGACAAAAATGGAGTCAAGAGATTCACACAGGTATCTAAAATCCGAGTCTCCAAGGAGAAAGAAAGGGAACCCAACCCCCTGATTACCAATGTGTCTGATGATGACATTGATCCTTTTATAGATCAAAAGGATCCCACTACGGATGAAGAAGAGGACGAAGAAGAAAAAGAAGAAGAGGATGAAGAAGAGAAAGGAAATGAAGAGGAAAAACATGATACAGAAGAAGAAATGGATAAAGAAGAAGGGCAGAGCTTACAGGAGCAAGGCAACTTTCAAGAAAACCCTCCAGAACGTAATGAAGACCCTGAGGTCATTTCCCAGCTTGCTAAAGCACGAGCAGAATCGGAAAGGCTCATAAATGAGTTGGAAACATTAAGAATTCGGCCAGGAAGCCAGGCCACACCTCCCCCATTCTCAGCCGAGAAGACACAAATCCTAAAGATGCACCATGCAGAAGAGCTCCTGCTGGCTGAGCAGAAGAATTTAGTGCTGCAAGAAAAGTTGGACGAAGCACAGAGCGAATTAGCAAGGAAGGACTAGGAGATTATCAAAATTAAGGATGTTTTTGCCACTACTATCGGCATATATGAGAGACTGCGTGACCTCAGACCACCGTCGACGGTCTATGCAGTTTATTTACAAGAGAAATGGGGTGAATTCCAGCTCCAGAGGTTGAAGAAAGATCTCGCTATAGAGGTAAGCACTCCTAAAGAATTCATTGATGCATCTTTGAACTCCACAGAGCTGGAGAAAGACCAATTGAGTGAGTTCTTCTTGCACAATTTCGTAGTTTCTGGCTCGCCCAACTGGTTGCCAAACCCATATGTGGGTGATTTCCAGTTAAGGGCATTGTGTTCATGGATGAACCATGAAATTAAGTGAGCCCAGGACTATCATCTCTATGTTGCATCCAAATGGAAAACCCCTTTAATGATCAGACTTGAGCCAACTCACCCTAAGGAAATAATCTATAATCACAGGATCCTCACTCAGGATGAGAAATTGATACCCATTCTCCTCACAAAACAACAGGAGGCGGTGAGTCATTTCGACATTACACTCCGCAGCACACAAAAGGAAGTTAATGAGTCCATCAGGGAAAGGTGGAGCAGGGTGGCAAACGATCTAAAACGAAGAGAACTCCACTCTCCCCTCAGGCTTAAGGATGCTCTCTTCAAAACCACACTCTACAAAGAATCCCTGGCAAGAAACCAACTCAGGTGGATTGGGATGAGACTAAATCCCCCATTCTTTCTTTCCCCAGTCCTCAAAGAACAGATTAATGAAGAGGAGGAGAGGAAGGCATGGGCCAAGGAGGATCAAAATTTTGGATATCTCAGGCAAGAAGGGGCACCTAAGGTGGTAGCATGGGATATCAGGGAAGTCATCAACGAATGGAATAAGTCACCCAAGGATGGGTGAATCCTTCAAGTACGGAAGATAATGATGGGTCCATTTTTCAGGTATTTGATAACCCTTTTTCCACAGTCCAGCTCAAGCAATGGTAAAGAAACGCACTCAATTGTGGGAAAAGTGTTTTACTTTAATGATTTAATGAAATTGTTTTTATGATTAATCTTGTATGTTAGAATGCGTATCAAATAAAATGATTATATGGAAACCAAGCGTGATTGAGCAGGCTCAGGGTCATTAAAGGATGGACATGTAGAAGACTAAAGGATCACCAAGCTCGGTGCCCTGTTTCCAGATTTATAGAGGACGCACTCCCACATTCAAGATGAATCGGCATTTTGACAATCAGTTAGGATCAGAGTTAAATCGTATAAATATGGACCTCTCGAGTAGCGAGAGTGTTGTTATTTTTGGGAAAGACATTATTTTTAACGTTTTCTGCACTATTGAGATACTGAGAAGTACAAAATTCTATTTTGACATGGATTTTATATATTAATGAAAGATTGATGATTAATTCCAGCGAGCGTTTCTGAGTTTTTATTCTCTCCTGAGTATGGGTTGGGGAGGGCCCCTCCAACACGTAGGTCAGGAGATTCCTATTTGTAGGTATTTTTCCAAGTATGCATTTTACATTGATGAACAGTTCTATGATATATGGGAGCATTGAATGATTCATTATTTCTGTAGTAGTTTAGAATGCATTCCATAGTACAACAAAACGATTTCAATAGTCCTGTAGGTTCTTTCTTGCAACGCATATTTTTATCAACGATTACATGTGTAATAGCTTTGCTTTCAATGTCATGGTTTAGATCTGGAGTTCACTGCAGTTTCTCATCATGATTAGTTTCTTTTAACTTCTTAGTAATAGATTGGTAAGCATAGAATGATCGTATTTCAATTCTAGATTGTTAAAACAAGTTAGATCAAGACTCCAATTTTGTGCGCAGATAGTAGTTACAGACTTTGTTTCGCCAATAGTAGAATAGCTCTGTTATGATATTTTCATTCTCACTATTTAGTTATTTCAACATCTTAATTATTTCAAATAGATTTACTGTTTTTGTATCTTCATTTCTTAGAACAGATCAGCATCTAATTACTTTAGCATTTTAATTATTTAAAATAGATTCCATGCTTTATTTCTCAGAACATATTTACTGCTTTCAGCACTTTAATTCTTTTAATTATATTTATTGCTTTCCAGTATTTAATTCCATAGCATAATCAGTTTTCACATTTAGTAGACAATCTGTAGAACATCGATACCGACATCCAATTGTGACAAGAGATTATCCTATAAGAGCACAGCTAGTGCATGCATCTCTCAAGTTTGTACGTTCCCCGGGTTGACATTTAAAGTAGGCTTTTGGTATAGCTGCCCTCATTAGGCATCCACATTAGGAGCTCACCAATGAGAAAAATAAAAAAAATACAAAGAAGTCACAAGATGAACTATAGATTTTTACCTTGGAAATCCTTTATCGGGAAACGAACACCAATAGATATCTATTATTACCTTATTGATTCTAGCCAATACCACCACGTGAGGAATTTATAATGGAGTTATTCAATCCTTTAAATAGGCTTCATCACATACTAATACCACGGGTTACACAAAACCATGGGCCTGAAAACCACTAGCGATAAACCTGTTAATGGCCAAATACAAATTGATATAATTACTATTTTTCCAAGTTGATATTAGCCCAACACTAGGTACTTGTCATGGCATTGTTGATAATTATCATATATCTACATCAAGAGTCTTCAACTTAGAGTTGGATATTTTATATTTTCAAAATGAAGTGTGCTACCTTATTGACTTCTTTCTATACTAATGCATAAGTTCCTACACATGAACAAGAAAATATTTTTTATATCTCATGTAGTGTAAATTTTATTGCTATGTGAAAAAATCACCATCTTGTAGAACCTAAACCACATATCGGTTCCTATTTGTTTCAATAGCCTTATATAAAAATCCATGGAGACAGGTTCTCGATGCTACACACGAATTGATAGAAGTGTGCAAAGTCCCTACTTCCAATTATCTAATTTTGTTATGGCACAAGCTACTCAAATTTTTATGTATTTATCCATGTATGCATGTAGATGATGTCCATAGAAATATTTCAACAAGATTCTTAAAGTATAATGTGGATGTTGGAGTGACATGCTAACTTGGAGTAACATTCTTCCTAAAATTACTTATCATGCTCCACTTCTACTAGCACATGCACCTTTCCAAGGAAATAAAACAATTTGCTGTGTAAGTAGAAATCTACACTGATTACACTAAGAGGAGATTTGAATAAAAATCGTGAAACAATGGGTATGATGTTTATTCATTATTCTAGTCAAAATTTTGTTGTATGTAGATGTCTAAAATGGTAAGTGACAAATTTTGACCCTTGGCATGCATTAAATCATAATATGTAAATGCTGTAAATATGCAAATATGGATTCCTAGTGCGAATATCAAGGCCAAGGTCTTAGTAGTGAATGGATATGCATGTATGGCACACACACACAGACCATGTGCTAGGCTCAACATGGTATAATCAAGCTATGTAAATAATCATGACAGGATATAATATAATGGTCCAAGATGGATATGCAGAGCATGATAGGGGCTATGATTTCACTGGAGGGGAAGAGGAAAGGGGGGGGCTATGGAAAACTAATCCCCCATTACCAAGTGTTAGCCTCAAAACTCATACCTTTTTCCACCATGCACCTTAAATGAATCCATCCACCGTCTTTGACTTTACTAAAACCAATCATTGAATGGATGTAAGAAGTTTGTGGGAAGGTCCTATCACATAGTAATGGGAACATGGGATGAGTATAATCATTATGGGAATTGTAAGAGTCCTACATATATGTTATCAAAATTAAGGTCAACCATCATTTTCACCAATTCTCTCTTTCCATTGAATCTAGCATTGGTTCCAACACTCACATTCATTCTCTATGATGTTCATGCTATGTTATCCCTCGTTATCCATGAAGAAATATGGACATTGAATGTAATCAACACCATTAAGGGAGAGTTGCAAGAAATTTTGAGGAAAGAATGATGGTTGTAGGTGAGCATAGAGGATATGAAATTTAGGAAACCTTCACCCACTATGCATTTTCTTCTCTTTGGATGCTTTAGATCTAAGTATTGTTTTGGAAAACAATTCTCACAAAACCTACAATAGATTGGACTCTTTCTACACAACTAAAGATAATTGTAAGGGAGGGTACTCTAAGGGATCTCTGAGTAGAGAAATGATAGGTATTCCTTCTGTTGTGTGGGATAGTGGAAGAGACATCCTTGGATGTGGATGGCTAGATGAGATACATGTAGTGCTCTATGGTGAGTGGATTGGTTGAGCATGATAGCAAATGTGTTGGGATAAGAGAGAGAGAGAGAATCACGTAGATTGTTTCCTTCAACCCGTAGCCTCATTTGGGGGTAGTATATATAGTAGATACCTACAATTGGGTGGAAAATCAGTCTTATGCAACCAATTTCTTATACCTTCTTCAGTTAAAAGACAAGGGGCTTATCGTTATCTATGAATATGCAAAATTTATGTCCATTTTTTATTTTAAAAATCAATGTATCTTGCATGCTGTCACTGTGATTGTGTAACATCCCCAACCACCTCCATCACCCTTTGAGTTCGTGGGGGACTCAAATCCACTCCCCGAACTTGAAAAAACATCATGTAACCTAGCCTCTCAAAGCCATTAACCTTTCCTCGGGTTAGCTGGCCTCCACATGCAACATGAAACACAAATGCATGTATATGTGGATGGATATATAAGTACAATGGAAATAACATCTATAATACACAAACATTCATACGTAACCATAACTCTAACCAAATAACAAATATAAACATAAACATTTCATAATACACAACAACAATGAATATTTATATTCAAATATATATGGTCCAAGCAACTGGTTGTGTAGGAGCAAAATTCCTCTCAACTGTAGGTATAAAATTTTTTCTACCACCCCCGATCCAGGCTATTGGGCCACTAAGGACAAGGAAACCTCTAAACTCTTTTTATCCCAACCCAACATCCATTTACTCTCAATTATTAGCAAAATTATCACCTAGAGCTTCTACATGAATCTAACTCATCCCCACATGCATAGTAGTAGTCCTTCCAATTATCCCACACAACGCAAGGAAGGAATTCCCCTTCATTGATCCACAGTCCCCTCAAGAAATCCAACCCTTACTGTTCTTACCAATGTGTGCAATAAGAGTCCAAGATACTATGTGCCTTTCAAGAAATCCAAATAGAAATTAATCATGGCTTCTCAAGTATATCGTGAGTAGTTATAAATCCCAGGGTAAAATTCCTACTATGTCTAACCTCTTTTCTCCCTACAACTAACCTAATTCCCTTATCTTGCTACCATTTCTGTGGCTACCTCTCGCATGGTTTGGTATATGGGTATGTATGCTTGGGTCTTTCTCTCTAGATAACTTGAATGGAGATAGGAAGGATGGTCGACAAGACAACTAAATCTTATTCTGATCCTAGGAGAAAGGAATCTTACAAGGTCAGAAAGGTAGATACTCCATCCTTGCATAACTATGTGAGAGGACTTTCTCACCAACCTCATGAAGCAATTCAATGTTTGAGTTAAATAATTCAAGGGAAGGTAATTGTTTCTTTACGACACAAGGAAAAAATAGATGATTTCTAGGGTTGGCACATGGAAATATAAGGTTACTCTCACATAGGAAATCCCCTTTCCTCTTTGCCTCTAGTGGAATCATAGTCCCTTATAGTCGCTTCCATACAATACCATCTTGGACCTTTTATATTGTTTTGTAGCTTAATATTTACATATCTTAAGTCATCATGACAAGCCAACCATATGTCCTAGTAAATATATCCATATTATATATGCCTTTATGCCATTCACTAGTGGGACCTTGGTCTTGAGCACCACACTAGGAATCCATACTTCACATATTTACATCATTTACATAATTTGATTAGATACATTCTAGGGGTCAAAACCGAGGTATTTCAATACCCTCCCCCTTAGAATAACACCATCATCATTCTTTCTAGAAATAAAAATAAAAATAAATAAGCCTCTCTCATGTCATCCTCAAGCTCCCATGCAGCCTCATCGATCCCAAAGTCCATCCACTGCACTTTACCTATCTAATGGTTTGGTTCTAGAGTAAGGTTACCTTCATTTAGAGGATGCATAGTGTCTCTACTTGGAACTCTCCCTATGGTTCCACCTGAATCACATCCCAATCAATCACATGATTGGGATCATGCACATATTTCTTAAGCAAAGAAACATGAAAAAAATACGATCTCTAGCGTTAGCAGGTAATGCAATTCTATATGCAAATAGCCCTATCCTTTCTAACACTTCAAATGGACCACAATATCTAGTGGAAAACTTGGCACAACTTCCAAGCTTCAAGGAACTCTTCCTTGACATCACTTTGAACTAAACATGCTACCCAATATTGAAATCACTATGCACTCTATTCTTATCTACATAAATTTTCTACCTTTCTTGGGATTTCTTCAACTTCTGCTTAATCTTGGCAACTTCATGTTACATTTCCTCAAGAACTTCTGGCCCAAGTATAATTTTTTTCACTAGATTATCCCAACTTATAGGTGTTTTGCACATTTTTCCATACAAGGCCTCAAATGGACTCATTCTCAATGATGCCTAATGTTCATTATTGTAGGAAAAATCTACCAAGTATAGATAATCCAATTAGCTTGGGAAACCCATGCAATTTGAATATCTCCTTCATGAATATTATTGCTACTTCATCATCATTATAAGTATACATTATTGGTTCCCATAGGGGTGTAGCTCAACCGATGATTCGCTTGATATGAAGGACATGATGTAAATGGAGGTCTCGAGTTCAAATCACCCTGGATTACCCATGCCCCTGATTGCGAGCTATTGTGGGGAACTTAGGGGTATAGTGGTAGCAGGATTGGACCCATGACCCCATGTCATGCGAGTACCATCCCAGTCCCCAGTTGCCGATTCCCCTAGTACAAAAAAAAGTAGACTTGATTGGCACAAAATGTGCTTCCTTTGATAGCTTATTGACCATAGCCATGATGGAATCATGCTTCCTTGAAGTAACTGGTAATCCAATGATAAATTTCGTGGTTACCACTTCCCACTTCCACTCTAGAATTGGTAAAGGTGACAACAAACCTACTGGATGTTGATTCTCAACCTTCATTTGTTGACATTTCATGCACCTTGAAATATACTAAGCAACATTATTCCTCATTCATGGCGAAAATAATTGCTTCCTTGCTGTATAAATAATCTTTTGGTATCCTGGATAACCATAATATGGCATCTTATGGATCTCATCCATAACTACCTTCTTTGAATTCCCAACATTAGGACTGTATAGTTTTCCTTTATAGATAAGATGTCCATGTTCTTCTAAATGTTAACCTTCATGCTTATTTTCAAAATCATGCTGTTGCATTCTATCCTTGACCTGCACATAATGTTCATCTTCAACAAAGGAGTCAACAATCCTTTGCCTCAAATCTGATTTGCAAACACTCATGGATGCCACATGCATTAGATGCATTTTCCTGCTAAGTGCATGAACCACTTTGTTTTGTTTTCCCTTGGTGTGATCTCAAAATCAAACTCACTCTAGCCATCTAGCTTGCCTTGTGTTTAGGGATGGCCGCTTAAACAAGTATTTCAGGCCACAATGGTTAGTTCTAAGCTCAAACTTCCTACATATAAAATAGTTCCTCCACATATTTAAAGCATCCACTATAGTAGCAAGCTCTACGTCATGAGTTGCATAATTATTTTCATGCTCTTTTAGATTCATGGACTCATAACATATGACATGGTTATCCTACATTAGAACTCCTTCGAGTCCTAGCTTACAAGAATTAGTGCACACCACAAAATGTCACTTTGGGTCTGCAATATTTAGAATGGGTGCAATATTCATAAGCTTCTTTAGCAGCTGGAAGTTTTCTTCACATTTTGGTGCCCATTCAAACTTGATGTCCTTCTTTTTCAAAGAAGTGATAGGGTGTGAAACCTTGGAGAATTACCCAATGTATATCCTATAGTAACCAACAAAGCCATGTAAGATCTCACATCTGTAACATTCTTTGGAGTAGGCCACTCCATAATAGCCTCTATCTTTTCTAGATCCACATACATTCCTTCCTCATAAATAATGTGACCCAAGTAATGTATCTTCCTTTGGTAAAATTCATACTTCCTTAACTTTACATATATATTGTGTTGTGTCAACACTTACAAAACCATTATCAAGTGTTCCTCATGCTCTTTCTCATTCTTAGAATAAACAAGAATGCCACCTGGAAAAACAACCACAAGCCTATCCAAGTACTTATTGAAGACACTATTCATGAGGCACATAAAGGTAGCTGGTGCATTAGTGAGTCCAAATGGCACCACTACATATTCATAGTGCCCATACCTTTTCCTAAAGGTTTTATTATGAATGGCTTCCTGATGGTAACTAGAACTAGAATCAATCTTGGAAAATACTATTGCCCCTCTCATTTGATCAAAGAGATCATCAATTCTAGGTAAAGGGTACTTGTTCTTTATTGCGAATTTATTCAACTGCTTATAATCAATACATATCCTAAGATTTCCATCTTTATTCTATACAAACAACACTAGTGCTCCCCATAGATATACACTCGGACTAACATATTTTTCTCCAACATTTCTTACAATTGCATTTTCAACTCTAGCAATTCTGGACCACTCATTCTATAAGGTGTCTTAAACACTATTGTAGCTCTTGGCACAAGATCAATGGTTAAGTCAATGCCCCTCTTTAGGGGTAGTCTTGGCACCTCATGAGGAAATGCAACCCTGAACTCTTGAAATATTGGATGGTTGTACAATTATGGTATTTTCTTCTCTGGTTGATCCACAATATGGGTTGTATACAAATGAAAACCTTTTTTGAAGCATCTCTTCAGCCGCAATGCTGAAATATACCTTATAGAAACCACTCTTGAGACACCTTTTATTGTCCTTGGAATCCCTTGCTCATTAATGCATTCAAAGGTCTTGTTGTAGAAATCCAACTTAACTCCATGGAATCCCAACCAATCCATCCCAATAATAATAGCATAGGAACCAAGTGGAAAAACATTTAGGTCTACCTTGGTGAAAATTTCATCCATCTCAAATGGATATCCATCCATGAATTCACTTACTTTCCTCTTGGTTCTAGTGGCCGCATTGAACCAACCATGACTTGTTGTGATTCCTTTTCTTAAAAACACAAGTCTCAACAATCGTAGGAGTAATATAACTGTGAATAGATCCAAGATAAATTAAAATAGAAACATATTTATTAACAACCTCAACTTCGACCTCAACCATTGTTGATTGATGGTGTACTTAGCGGTCCTCTAGTGCAATATAAGTTCTAGGGACTATCCTAGCCACATCTCATAGAGTTTATGCCTCTTGGATATTATGAACTTGTCTGGTATTGTCATTCCTATGTGGACAGTTCTTGAGCATGTGATATTCTCCACAACCCTGACACTAAATGGGTTCCCCTGGTTTGTTTCCCACAAACCTTGTTGGCCTAGGCTCTCTTTGAGCTAATTATTTTTGTTGATTTCTAAACTAAGGAGGATTGAAGCCATTCTTCCTTTGGTCAAGGTTCTCCTTCTTATTATCCTTCCAATCCAATGGAATTCTGTCTTATTATTGTTTTGATCAAAATAGTAAGTTTCTTACCTCGTGGTTTCCTCTAGATTTCTAGGCTCAACAAACCCTATTCTATTGCTGTAGGACTGAGGCAATCCACTCAATCAATGATGGATATTCACCTTATCATCCTTGATGTATTTGAAATACCTAAAAAGCTCCAAGAATTTGGTTGCATATTCATCCATGGTCATTTGCCCCAATTCAACTCATGGAATTCCTTGATCTTAACATCAAAATACCTATAAGAAAGGTAGTTTTGTTGAAATTACTTCTTGAATTGCTTCCACACTATCTTCCTTTCATACAATTCCTTGAATTCCCTTGGATGGTCCCACCATATGGATGCTCTACCACTAAGGTTAAAAATAGCCACCCTAGCCTTCATATTTTCATAGTCATGAACCTGAAATACTTATTTATTCCAAGAAGCCAAGCCTCTACTTCTTGTTCTAATTTTATCTCACCATCAAATGTAGGAGGTTTAGATTTCTTGAATTCTTCCTATGAGTTGTCTTTGATAGATATCTTCCTCTTATTTCTAGGAGACAGAGAACTTGAACTACTAATAGGGTCTTTAAACGCATTGTACAACTTGACAATAAACCTTAAGAGTTATCATTTTTTATAGGCTGCATTTAGTGGCTATTTTTACCCCGAATGGAAAAGTGTTGCTATCGACAACAACTTTTTTTTTTGGGGGGGGGGTTAAAATTACAATCTTTTTAAAGCTTGATTAGTTCCATTGAAATCAAAACCATAAATAGACCCCTGAATAAAAAATGGGTGCTACTAGTAGCACCCCTTTAGCACCCTTTTTTTCCAGGGTGTAAATCGACCTTCGAATTGAAAATGGTTCCTATTGGTAGCACCTTTTTTGGGGGGTCTAAAATTATATATTGTTTGAAACATTGGGCTTAACAACCGGCGTTGTTACAAATAAAAGCCCTAAATCAACCTCCAAATCAAAAAGTGGTGCTACCATGATGTCCTCATTTTTTTTTTGAGGCTGACATTACAACTTTTTTGAAACCTTGACCTTGGCAACTAGTGTCATTGTAACAAAAATACAAAAAACAACTTTCAAATTTAAAAGAGATGCTACCAGTAGCAACCTTTTCTTATGAGGGGATAAAACTACAAGCATTTTAAAATCATAACCTAAAAATATATTCAAATAAAAAAAATCACTTTAAAAACAATAAAAATACAAATGGATTAAATCTACAAATATTTATAGAAAAACAAGTTAAAATTTTTAAAAATAAAACCATTAACAACAAAAATCAACAACAAAATTAAAAGTTAAAATAAAAAAAATGTGAAACTTAAAAAATTAAAACAATACAATAAAATTAAAAAAGAGTAAAAGAATAAAATGTAAGAAAGTTAAAAGTAAAAATTTAAAATTATTTAAAAAATAATAATTTGAATGGGGTAGGGAGGAAAAGATGGAAGGGGGCTCTATTTTGGGATCCCCCGCTCCCATACCCACGCCTTCCCCACCCTCCAATACCCACGCCTTCCCCACCCTCCCTGTTTACATGTAACACGTTTAAAATATTTTTTTTTAATAATTTTTTTTTTTTTACTTTTAAAATTTAAAATTTTTTGATGGCGCAAATTTTTAATTTTTAAAAAAATAGTTTATTTTTTAAATATTTTTTTGATTTTTTTTTCAAAAACAATTCGTGATTTTGATCAAATTTGTTTTTTATTATTTCCAAAGTGACATTTTTTAATACAATTTTTAGGTTGGGGTTTCGAAATACTTGTAATTTTAATTTTATAAGATAAATGGTTATTATTGGTAGCACTCCATTTTGAATTGGTCGTTTATTTTGGTATTTTTGTTGTAATGACATTAACTATTAAAGTCACAGTTTAAAAAAAGTTGTAATTTCAGCCTTGAAAATAAAGCTTGAACATTTGAAGCTCTTCTTTTGAATTTGAGCCTATAGGCTTAATCCTTATTGAATTACTTTTATAATGACTCCAACTACTCTCAAATCTGACTTCCAAGTGAAAGGTTATGGCCCTAGAAAACTTTTGGTTTTTTTCCCTTTATTCTGTGCTTTTCCCAACTTAGGCAATTTTTTGTACTTATGACATGAGATTATGCTAATGTCATAATACATGGATTCCAAGGTGGTAGTGGGGTCTTATGTGGCCACCCCCAAGCCTCCTCCATGTTACCTGCTTCCACTAGTATTTTCCAAGTCACACTCGGCTATCTACATCTTTTCCCCGTGAATGGTCATGATCAAATCTCCCTTTGAATCTCAGTTGTTCACAACATCTTACATATCCATTGGATATCTAGAGGTCCATCCCCATGAATAGTGTGAATTGCATCTTGCAACTTCCTAGGTCAAATCTATGCTATTCATGACATATAGACTAGCTTGGGTGATAACGTGAGGGGTCTCCCTACAAATTGTCACGATTGATTGTGCACCTCCCCACATCAAATATCAGCCATTCACGCCTTCATACCTACTAGAAAAGTAGAAAGGGAGGGTTCCATGTGAATGGTCATGATCTTCTCATGCATCTTCCTATATCAAATCTCAACCATTCACAATGTTATAAACGATCACCCCAAGCACAAGTGGTCCCTCCCTGCTAATGACTAGGATCATTTCTTGTTGGTCGTATTGATAGATCTAGGCCATTCATAGCATGGTGCCTAGGTCATCTCTATTCGCATGTGCAAAGAATTTGAATATTCACTAGTACAAAATGACAAATTTGTGACTGCGCAACCTAAAAAGTTAATCACGACATTTTTTATAAGCTAAATACTACCAAATTTGAGCAATTTTAAGTGATGCAACTTTAAACAACCAACCTAAACTACTAATACAACTAGATAATGACTATGTTAATATAAATTAATAGTACTTCTTATTTATATGTAAAGTGAGTTTTGGTAGTGTAGTCATTTTAGTGTGCTTCATCATGTTGATCATGATTATTATTATTTTTTTATGTTGAATTCAAATTTTGCAGAATCCATGGATGTGTCGGCTATGCTTTGCAACACAACACCCATAAGATGTATAATATAATTATTTACATCTAGAATTGAAACACGATCCTAACCCACATTTCACCAACTAGCTTAATGTCAGTTACCACCAAAAACATATATGGTTTCTCAAATGTTTATATATTACTTTCGATCCAAATTCAACCATAATTGCTTAAATATTTTATTGCAATATTAGGTGTTTGAGCATGTTATCCAAAAGTAGATCAAGAATCTACCTAGTAGGCTATATAAGGGGCTTGTAGTCATGTGTTTGTAGATTAGAAGGTTGAGCATCCTCATTTTGTACTTATATTCTTTGATGTATTTGATATATGGTTTCCTCCACTACGATGTTCAAGTCCCTTAGCACATTATGTTTGAAATCAGATACTTCGCACATGACTTGAAAGAGTCACTATCAATCCACTCTTGAATACCACTTAGATTAACCAGTTTAGATCCCATGCTTGATAGAATAACTAGAATGTAATTCAAGTCATAAAATATTTGCCCCACATTACATAGCTTGCTTGAGGTTCCTTTGCTCGCCTTTGAAATCTTTCACCTTGACTTATAGAATTGCTTTAGAACTTCCACCTCCTTTCTGATATAATCTGTCAAATTCCTTGAATTTTTTGAACCTTGTGTCAAAAGGATTAGGGACTCTCTTACTAAAGATGGTCAACAATGTTAATGCTCATTTTTCTTAGCCGTCCAAGTTTTTTCCTTTCACTAGATTTTATGATTATGACACCCCATAATGGGGTTATGCTCATAGATAGGTATTTGCACTATTGTAGTATGGAGCACTGATTATATTTGGCTAGCGTTCATATTCAATGAGCTTCGTTCTAGGGTATTGTCTTCATAACAATCCCTTTCTCATAATTCCTTGGAGATTGATATTCCACAAGAGTTGGATGTAATGGACAATCTCTCTTGATATTCTACATGTGTTAGTAATATTACATGTAGTAATATAATGTAATAATATAATATAAGTTATATATTATATATTGTAATATATAAATAATATAAAAAAACAAATGACAATGGAATTATAACAAAACAAAAACATGACATTATTGTAAACAAAAAACCCACGGATACACAAAACCAAAGTGACCATGAAGTTGACTAGAGTAATGATGAAGTCGTGAAACCTGGAAGGTGTATTTGATACCAAATCTATGGGTTTTGAGGGAAGGGGACGTTTTGTGGGGTTTTGAGATGCAATTAGGGAGGAGACATAAAACTAGAATGACCATGAAGCTGACCAGGACGACCATGAAGCCGTGAAACCTAGAGGGATGTGTATTTGGCACCAAATCATTGGCTTTGACAAGAAGGGGACGTTTTGTGGGGTTTTGAGAGGAAACTAGAGAGGATTTAATTTGTTTCCTCTATGATTTGGTTGAGGAGAGGGGTTTTGGGGTAATTCTTTGGAATTTCAATGGGCATTTAAGCAACTATTCATGGCATTGGTTTGAGTAAAGGGGTTTGAGAATTAGATATATATATCAACTTCCATGGAGAGAACTGCAATGGAGAGAATGTGGAGACTTCTGGAAAGGAAGACAAAAAATTTGGAGTTGGAGAATACTTTTGCAAATAATTTGGAGTCAAAATCCCCTTCAACAACAACTACGTAATTGTAGGTTAGTATAATTTCATTATCAATTTTCTTCTTAGGTCACTCTACAATTGAGAGGGAATTCCGGGTTTCAATGCACTTTGCAACCACTAGGGATTTGCATTCAAGGATTCAATGCATTTCAAAACTAAACTACAGTCAATATGAAGGAAATAACATGCATTTGAGTTTTCATTTGTTAATTTTTTTTTCTCTCTTGTGATTTATCTGTTCATTTTCATTAATGGTTGAAATCTAGTTCAACAAAAATACCTAGTACTTCCATGTGAATCTATTGTGGTTGGGATTTGTAAGTTATTTCAACACCATTCTAAATCCTAACTCAATTCTTTTTACAAATTTTCACTCTCATTAGGATCATGTTATGCCAGTCATAACTCAATCTCATATTGTTGTGTTACTTAATGCACTGAGTTGCATGTATTTTTCTTCACTTGTGACTAATTGACTTGGCACATTCTCGACCCAGTTGTATCAATCTTGGTGGAGTGCAGTAATTATGGTTTTGCATTTAAATTTAATGGCATTGTACCTTTCTTATTTTATTTTCCTCTTGCCTTATTGTGTGCTGCCATGCCTTCCTATTGGTTTCTTTGCTATTGAACTCAGTGCTTTATCAAAGTCTTGATGAATCTACATGTTTCTCTTACTTTCCATACCTACCTATAATCTGAGACTAGCCTTACCATGGCCTTTTCACCCATGATTAGACTCAGTTATGGCATGCATATTCTGGCTTTACTTAGGGCCTGGAATCCAAATTTGAAATTTCACTAAATGTTTTCATTTTAAAAGTTTCATTTGAGTTCTAGGTGCTTTTATTTATGTTGGTTATAGTAAGAACTCATAGTCATTGACCTTGGGTGCTTTTATTTTCACCCTTGACTTGTCACCCTTGTTTTTGGATATTATTATGTGTTTTCCATGGCATCTATGAACATAGGTTTTCGAGTTGTACTATGTAATTCATGGGGTGTTTGTGGAGGGCATGTTATTTTCATTGCATGTCTTAGCTAGTTCCTTAAGGAATTATTTGTGCATGATGGAAAGCCTCATTCTATTTTGGTTTTAAATAGTCTCATCCTTATATTGAATGTTTTAGGCATATCATACACTCATTGTTTTATGAGCCTGTGTATCATATGATGATTCCTTATTGGCCTCCTACATCAATTCAAAACCCTTGTATTGCAACATATATGTGTGGAATCTACTTTAATTCACATATTTTTGTGTGTTCTATAGGGTTGTTTTATTGGCCTACACATTTATCATAAGCCCTCCTTTCAAATTTCAAGGTCTTGCAAAATTGATATTTGGATCCAAAATATACATGTGTGTACAATAATTATTCCCCCTTTTCCTAATCCTTATTTCATCACATATTGGATACCAACTCCCTCACAAGCATGTAGGCTACCTACAAGGGCTTGTAGGTAGCCCCCCTTTTCCTAATCCTTATTTAATCACATATTGGATACCAACTCCCTCGCAAGCACATAGGCTACCTACAAGGGCTTGGAGGTAGCCTACATGCTTGCAGGCTGAGTGATCTTAGCTTAAAGATCTATGAGTTAGCCTACAATATTATATGCTTCCTACAATGGGCTTTGATCAAGCCAAAATAAAGTCATGTTGGGAATGAAACACCATGAAATGGAGGATATGCCAAAATAAATTTACCTCTATGATGAAGGAGTTGAAAAAATAAAGTCATGTTGGGAATACTCACCATATATTCAGAAAAACCATTCAATAAAGTCAAGTAAGGAATAACACAATTTACAAACTATATGGTGAAGAGAACATTGAGAATGCCTTCTTCGAAAAAAATTCCTTCAATAAACACATTATTATACTTTTTGGAGAGGAGAAAATAATATTAAAAGACACCGTGCTACACTAAAAAAACCATATAATTCATTTCTATAAAAATATATGCATGCATAAAATACATATAATGGAATGCACTTAACAAGCCTCTACAATTATTGAGAAACAAGTCTCAATTATAAAATTTTAACCTTGAGTTCTTCATACCTTTCATGATTTTTGTCAATATTCTCTCCTCTCCTCTTCACAATAAACTTAGTTTGTTGTGTGCACTAGTTTATAACACACCGAACAAACTACGTGTGCCAAACTAGCACACACAACAAACTAGTTTCTTGCATAGTATATTTCAATTTCAAAAGTTTCAGATATCTAAGATCCTCTAATTGATCTCAATTTATCCTTTATTGTTGATTTATATCTTTATAATTATCCCAAAACCTCCTTGAAACATTCAAAACAAGTGGGTTTCATTGTCTTTTTGGTCAACCGTCCATTCCATTTTTTGTGTAGACATGTGAAATTGACATTAATCCATGTTGCTTGCATTCTTTCTCTCTAGATTTAATTAAAGCATAGATGCAAAAACTAGCCTAAATTATATACACAATTTGCGAGTTTACCTATCGAACATGTGTGATGTTCTAACTTTCATGTCCCCATAATCTTCCCTAGACGCCTATGTGGTAAAGGTAATGTCTATTGTCAATATAGCCTGCCTCCATTTTTTTCATTTAATTTTTTGCAAATATCTTAATCCAAGATTCAAATAGATGTAGTATACATGTCCCATCCATGTGAAATGGGATGACTATGACAAAACAAAAATTGACATTTTTATGTTTTTGTGTGAAAATATTTTGTAAACCTCATGTGTTATTTTTTGGGATTGGAAACATTAATATGATATTCCCTAGCAATAATATGTTTGTTGATGTATATGTAACTTCGGAATGTATTTCATCTATGTATTTCATATATATTTATTGTACCCTTATAAGAGATGTGTTATTCCTCTATAAGGAAGTGTCGTCATGTGTATTGACAACTATCGCAAGTGTGTGTACTTGGCGACAGGTTATTATATTGTGGATGTACCTAGCTAGACAAGTCGGCCCCATAAGGTCACTTGGCAAACATGTTAGTATAAATAGAGATCGGGAGATCTCTATTTTGATCATTCGAAAACTGACACTTATCTCACTCAGAAAGTGGCGCACTAGTGAGGAGGAGGATCATCTGCTACTAGGAGACTATCTCAGTGTATTTTGGTTGAGCCATTGCTCTCTCTATCTCTGAGGAAGTTGTGGGGTTTTTCACCTTAGGGTTTACCCCACGGAAACTCTGTGTCTCTTGTCCCTCATGCTTTTGATTCTTGTGATGTTTGTCATGTTTATTGTGATTGTTATGCATTGATATATTGTATATGTTATTCCCTCAGTGAAGATCCTAGAGTATTGTGAATTAATGCTCAAAATTTAACATGGTATCAGAGCTAACCTGAGAAGAAGACATTTTGCAGTGACAGAAACTTGAGTTTCTTGTTTATTGGGTTTCTCTCCACAGATTTTGAAAAAGCAGTATAGTAGATTGACTCTAGTCATCAAGGAGAATCCATCTGTCCAATCAGAATTCAATTCTGAGCATTTTTAGATTGGGCCCTAAAAATTAGGGTTTCCACAAAAATAGGAATTTCTGAAAATTGAAGACATAGCTAGAATCTCCTTACAAAAATCGAAGTTTAGAGCTTTGGATCGAGATTTTTGGCTGGGTAGATCTCTGGGAAACTCAAACCCTAATTCAGGGCTCTCCCCAGTGAACCCAAGAGGACAAAAAGGAAAATCTGAAGGGTAAAGCTTTGCTGATCTCAAATTCGGAATACACCAGGATGATCAGCTCATCAAGGCGCATCTTTCTATCTGTTCAGAAAGTTGAAATTCACATTTTGAATTTTTTAGGGTTTTTTCGACAAACCCTTATCTGGGACCAGATCCATTTTTCAGCATTTCAAGTGGTAAGACCTAAATCTTTTCTATTTCCATTTGAAGTACTCTTTAAGATGTCTCACCACACCAAGCTTGAGGATAAGCTTGAAGGGGTTGATAAATTCCGAGCTTGGAAGTATAGGATTGGGTTAATCCTGGAAGAGAATGAGTTGGACTCATATATAAAAGAAGACATCCCTATCCCAGAGGATGAAGAGGCTAAAGTATTGCATAAGAAGAACTTGGTCAAGGCAAAGAGAATCATTGCTGATTCTATCAAAGACCATCTCATACCCCATGTGTCTTCTCTAAAGACACCCAAGGAGATGTTTGACTCTTTGACCAAGCTATTTTAAGGGAAGAACATAAATCGGAAGATGACCCTGTGGAACCAATTGAAAGGAGTAAAGTTTCAGAATGGATAAACCATTCAATCTTATTTTTCAAGGGTCTCCCAGATCAAGGAACAACTAGAAGCAGTGGATGAAATGGTGGAGAATGGTGAAGTGGTGATGACCACACTAAATGGCCTACCTAGGTCATGGGATTCCTTTATTCAAGGAATTTGTGCAAGGAAGAAGTTAATCTCCTTCAACAGATTGCGGGAAGAATGCTCTCAAGAAGAAGCTAGGCTTGTGGCCTGAGAAGAAAAGATCGGAAATGAAGATCAAGCTCTCACAGCACATGCCAGGAAAGGCAAGTCTAAGAAGGAATCATCTCATAATAGGAAATTCTCACACCACCATTATCATAAAGATAAGAAAGATCTCAAATGCTTCAATTGCAATGAAAAGGGACACTTTGCTTCAGACTGTCCCAAGAAGAAGAAAGACAATAGCAACAGCTTCAACAAGAAGAAGAAGAATAACAAAAGAAGATATCATGCTCATGCTGCCGAAGATGATGAACCCCCAAAGAAGAAGGCTAGGGCAGAAAGTGATAGTGATGATGACTCATCAAGCGAAGAAGAGTATGTTCTAATTTATGCTCTCATAGGTACTATCTCCCATGGTTGTAATGATTGGTTGATTGACAGTGGGGCTTCCAAACACATGATTGGGTTTAAGGAATCTTTTGTGAATCTATCTGAACATGAATCACCCCATAAGATGAAACTTGGGGATGATTATCAATACCGAATCAAAGGAAGTGGTGAAGCCTCCTACAACCTAGATTCTGGAAAATCTTTGAAGATGAAAGAAGTCCTTTATGTACCTGGGCTCAAGAAGAACTTACTCTCCATCTCTGCATTGGATGCAAAAGGTATGAGGGTTGCATTTGTGGATGGCCAAATGTGGCCAAAGGGAAAGACCATAGATGATGCAGTAGTGATTGGACAGCAAGAGGGAGGTTTGTATAAATTGAAGGGTCAACCTGAACATGCCATGGTACATGACTCCATGGAGCAAAGTGAACTTTGGCATAGAAGACTTGCTCATATGCACTATAGGGCACTTCCAATTGCAAGAAAGGCTGTAGAGGGTCTTCCTGAAATCAAGACCAAACATGAAGGTGTTTGCAAAGGATGTGAAAAAGGTAAGAAGGCTTTCCCAAGCAGTGAAAGAAAGGCAAAGGATATCCTAGAAATCATCCACTCAAATGTATGTGGTTCTATGTCATCCAATTCTCTAAGTGGCTATGTTTACTATGTCTCATTTATTGATGATTTATCCAGGAAGACTTGGGTATACTTCTTGAAGAACAAATATGAGGTGTTTGATAAGTTCAAGGAATTCAAAACCTTGATGGAGAACCAAATTTACAAGAAGATCAAAACATTAAGATTCGAAAATGGTGGAGAATTCACCTCAGGTGACTTCAAGAAGCTTTGCAGTGATTCAGGGATTAAGAGGGAGTTGACTGCTCCTTATAATCCTCAACAAAATGGAGTTGCAGAAAGGAAGAATAGAACAATCATGGAAGTAGCAAGGGCAATGCTGCATGACCAGGATCTACCTATGCATTTATGGGCAGAAGCAGCTAGAATAGCTGTATATGTGCAGAACATAACACCCCACAAGATATTGGACAACAAGATACCAGAAGAGGTCTTTTTTGGTAAGAAACCTGAAGTCAGCCATCTTAGAATATTTGGTTTTCCAGTATACACTCATGTCCCAAAGGAAAAGAGGACCAAACTAGATCCTTCAGGAAAGAAGGGTATCTTTGTGGGTTACAGTGAAAGCTCGAAGGCTTACAGAATATACTTTCCAGGGTTCAAGAAGATTGATGTCAGCAGAGATGTAACATTTGATGAAAACTTAGCATTCATCAAATCAAGGAAGGCATCTATCAAGGTTTATAAAGAACCTAAGGAAACTAGATTTCAAGACACTACCTTGACTGAAGCAATTCCAGAAGTTGTTCGTGAGTTTGAAGATTCGCAAGAACCTATAGATCCACCCCGTGAGGATAACTCTCACAAGAGGAAACCTGCATGGGCTAGAGAGCTCATTCAAGATGCAAAAATATTTGGCATTCCAGAAGAAGAACACAGAGCAAAGAAGAGAACCAGATCACATACTAGCTATGTTGCTTTACTCTGTGACATTATGAACAAAGAACCTTCCAGTTATGAAGAAGCAGCGGAAAAGAAAGAATGGAAGGATGCCATGGTCGAGGAATACCAATCAATAATGAAGAATGATGTTTGGGATGTTGTCCCAAGATCGAAAGAGAAGTCTGTTGTGACTTCCAAATGGATCTACAAAATCAAGCATGCTACAAATGACAGTGTGGAGAAATACAAGGCAAGATTTGTAGCTCATGGCTTCTCTCAAAAAGAGGGAATAGATTATGAAGAAACTTTTGCACCTGTAGCCAGGTATACTTCCATTAGAACAGTACTTGCCCTAGCTGCAACAATGAAATGGAAAATACACCAGATGGATGTCAAGACTGCTTTCTTGAATGGTGTAGTTGAAGAGGAAGTATATGTGGAGCAGCCACTCAGTTTTGAAATACCTGATAGGGAGTCATATGTGTGCAAATTGAAGAAACCCTTGTATGGCTTGAAGCAAGCTCCCATAACTTGTTATGGTAGGATGGACAGTTTCCTATCTAGTTTGGGATTTACCAAGAGTAAAGCGGATTCCAACCTTTACTACAAGGTTGAGGAAGGGAATCCCGTGATTCTACTTCTGTACGTGGATGACTTATTTGTAACAGGAGATGACAGATTGATTGCAGATACTAAGAGGAAGCTTGCTGTCGAGTTTGATATGAAAGATTTGGGAATGATGCATTATTTCCTAGTTATGGAGGTGTGGCAGAGTGCAGGTGGGATCTTCCTTGGTCAAGGGAAGTACACAATAGATATCCTGAAGAGATTCGGGGTGATGGATTGCAAGGCCATGGCCACACCTATGGCATCGAATCTGAAGCTTCTATGTGATCCTTCATCTGAGCCGGTTGATGTCTCTATGTATCGTCAGATGATTGGGTCCTTGATCTACCTGACGAACACAAGACTAGATATTTGCTTTGTGGTGAACACATTGAGCCAGTTCCTGACGGATCCGAGGAGTGTTCACCTGGTGGCTGTAAAGCATGTTCTGAGGTACCTGAAGGGTACAGTGGATTATGGGCTCACGTATGAAGAGAAATCAAAAGTTTAACTTGCAGGGTTATGTTGATTCAGATTGGGCTGGTAGTGCTGCAGATAGGAAGAGCACACCTGGATGCTGCTTCAGTATGGGATCAGGTGTGATCTCTTGGTTTAGCAGGAAGCAGTCCTACATAGCACTGACTACAGCTAAGGCAGATTATGTTGCAGCCTGTTCAGCTAGTTGTGAGGCAGTATGGCTACGGAAGCTACTGTCTGAGTTATTTGATCTCCCGTTGGATGCTACTAGTATCTTTTGTGATAACCAGAGTTGTGTGAAGCTATCCGAGAACCTAGTGTTTCATGACAGGTCAAAACACATAGAGATCAAATATCACTATATTAGGGATATGGTGCAGAGAGGAGCTGTGAATCTCTTGTTCGTTGTGACGGATGAGCAGATTGTAGATGTGCTGACGAAGCCACTAGCCAGGGTGAAGTTCGAGTACTTCAAGGAGAGGCTTGGCGTTCTTCAGATTGATGACACTTCGAGGAATAAGTGATGGACACATTTGCTGAGGCCATTCCAAGCATGTTGGACAGAGGATCCTTCACATGGCTGTGGATGTAAGCATTGGATGATGAGCATCGGGACGATGCTCCAATTACTGCTCTGTATATGCATCATGTTGGATGCTAGATATGATCATTTGGATCATTTATATGTATATGTATGTATGCATCATGTTGGATGCTGGATATGATCGGTTGGATCATTTGTATGTATTTTGTGTATGCATCATGTTGGATGCTTGGACCATGTATTTGTATATGTATCAGGTGGATACATTGTATGATCAGGTAGATCATGTATGATTAGGTGGATCATGTATTTGTATTTGTATCAGGTGGATGCATTGTATGATCAGGTGGCTCATGTATGATGATATGTATCAGGTAGATACTTGGTATGCATCAGGTAGATGCATTGTATGATCAGGATGATCATGGATGACGAGATTCAGGATGTTTCTCTAGATAACATGCAGTAGGATGTTGCAATGATGATGATCAGGATGATCGTGTGTACATTAGGATGATGTATGGTGAGTATCAGGTTGATACTCTGTGGCCGTGGAACAGGTTGTGCAGATAAGCATGTAATTTGTGCCCTGGGATATTTGCAGATAGTCTTTCGAGGTTTTTCCTATGGCATGTAATTTGTACCCTGGGATATCTGGCAAATGCTCTTTCGAGGTTTTGCTTGGGAGGACATATAATTTGTGCCCTGGGAGATCTGCAGATAGTCTTTCAAGGTTTTTCCTATGGCATGTAATTTGTGCCCTGGGATATCTGGTAGATGCTCTTTCGAGGTTTTGTCCTATGGCATGTAATTTGTGCCCTGGGAGATCTGACAGGTTGAGACGTGTGCTCGTAATCAGTCATGGGATGCTCTTTCAAGGTTTTTCCATGACCACATGTAATTTGTTCCCTGGGAGATCCGATAGGTTGAGCCTTGTGCTCGTAATCAGTCCTGGGATGCTCTTTCGAGGTTTTGTGGTGACCACATGTAATTTGTGCCCTGGGAGATCCGATAGGTTGAGCCTTGTGCTCGTAATCAGTCCTGGGATTCTCTTTCGAGGTTTTGTGGTGGGGTCACATGTAATAAGTCCTGGAGATTTGGACAGGATGAAAAAGGCCTCAGATGCTCTTTAGGGTTCTTGCTAGTCAAGAGAATCTTTTAAGGTTTTGTGACGCATGTAATAAGTCCTGAGATTTCCACAGTATGGCCAGTGATGACGAAGACCTACAGGTGGTGGGCCTACATCCAATATGAAAAAGGACTGGCTCTATAGAACTTCCTATGACGAGTAGAGTCAGAGATTGGTTGAGATAGCAGCAGCAGTGACGATGATGATGACGATGATCCCAAGAAGAAGACTTGTCTAGTAGATCTATGTCGAGAAATACCTTCCTAGTTAAGAGGGAGTGTTGATGTATATGTAACTTCAGAATTTATTTCATCTATATTTATTGTACCCTTATAAGAGATGTGTTTTTCCTCTATAAGGAAGTGTCGTCATGTGTATTGACAAGTGTCGCAAGTGTGTGTACTTGGCGACGGGTTATTAGACCACCATGTGTGGGGTCGGCCCTGAAATATATATTATATTGTGGATGTACCTAGCTAGACAAGTCGGCCCCATAAGGTCACTAGGAAAACATGTTAGTATAAATAGAGATCGGGAGATATCTATTTTGATCATTCGAAAACTCACACTTATCTCACTTAGAAAGTGGCGCACTAGTGAGGAGGATGATCATCTGCTACTAGGAGACTATCTCAGTGTATTTTGGTTGAGCCATTGCTCTCTCTATCTCTGAGGAAGTTGTGGGGTTTTTCACCTTAGGGTTTTCCCCACAGAAACTCTGTGTCTCTTGTCTCTCATGCTTTTGATGCTTGTGATGCTTATTGTGATTGTTATGCATTGATATACTGTATATGTTATTCCCTCAGTGAAGATCCTAGAGTATTGTGAATTAATGCTCAAAATTTAACAATGTTTGGAAACATTTTTTGGGATTGAAATGTTTCCTAGACATAATATGATGTTTCCTTGTCATGTCAATTTGTTTTCTTGGTATTTCCTTGTGTTTCATGTCTCAATTTCTCTCTAAAATATTTATTTTATATTTTAATTCCATGAATGGTTGCTCATTAAGTTTCAAATCAAGAAACATTGTGGCAGTGCACATACAAGGTGCTTATTACATTTGGATGCACAATACACAAGTTGAGGAAGGAATTGAGGGCAAGAATGAAATTTTGTTTGAACATTGTAAAACTGATTTTACATTTGTTTCTTTTATTATAGAAACTTTT
This sequence comes from Larix kaempferi, assembly GCA_027924585.1. NCBI lineage: Eukaryota > Viridiplantae > Streptophyta > Pinopsida > Pinales > Pinaceae > Larix > Larix kaempferi. The sequence goes on along the minus strand of BSBM01000241.1, from coordinate 4,297,658 downwards.
ACTTTTACTATTCATTAAGTTTCAAAATCAAAGAAAATGTTTGGTGTGCATACAAAGTGTTTATTACATTTGGATGCACAACCTTTTATGATCTAATGTTGAGATAGGGATTGAAATTGAATGGCAAGAACTAAATTTTGTTTAAAATATTGTAAAACTTTTTTCTTATATTTTATGCCTTTTTAAACTTCAACTTTTACGTATATCACTCCATAGTCATTGAAATTTTGAGTCCTAAATATAATTCATTGATATGATCTACATCTAGATCACTCAATTAATTAATTTATAATTGATTGTATCAATTAGGAAATTTTTATGAAATAACATATGCTTGATTGTATATAGTATAAAGAAGCAAGTTGTAATTCCCAACATAATCTAAAAAATATCTAGAGGCATCCTAGACATAATATTAGGGACAACCACAAGAAAATTGTTGGTGTAATGGAGTATCCAACCAAGCTTGAAATGAACACTTGGAATATGAGAATATAAAAAACATTTGATATTATATTAGATATAAGACCAAAATATTACAACTCAATACCTCTAGATCACCCAAATGAGCTCTTGAAATATGAGAATAGACAAAATTAGATATTATATCATATCTAATACCAAAATATTACAACTCAAGCCCTTGAGATCACACAAGAAAAAAGATTGACTACCTCCTAGTCAAAACTGCCTTATATTTTTCTAAAATATGTCCAAAAAAGACATAGGAAAAGTTACATTCTTCCCGAGGATGGAAGAATTTTATGGATATGCTATGAAAGGAAACCATTTTTTTTATAAACAAGAACTTATAAAAGATTTATATTAAAAAGTTGTGAGAAGTAACCAAAAAAATACAATGAGTTTCACCATACTTCTGAGGAAAATCAGATAGATTCATTCTATCTCCAAAATTCCCTCGTCCCATATCATCTAACAATATTTTTTCAAAATTAGAAAAATTTATAGAAATATGTGAGCAGATTCACTGTCCCAAATACACAGAAGAAATACATAAAAACAAAAAGAAGAGATTCAGTTTGAATTTTCAACATGAGGTTAGGAGTCAACTGCCTTTCCTAGTGAACTCTAGCTCAATTATATCTATTTCTGGTTGGATCACAAAGTCTTCCTTTGGAGCCCTTGGTACCTAAATGGAATTGTATTGAAGGATATTGTGCAGCTCTACTACATCCACAATGAATTTATCCACTTCCCCCTTGTACTCTAATACTTCCCTCCATATAATCTATTCTATTTTCCAACAGTGAAAGGCTATAAGAAATTTGACACAATACCTTAATGATGCCCTCCAATTGCGACTATAGATGCTACATTGCCTCTTTTAGGCCCCGAATTTCATTCTCAATTCCACAGAGGTCTAAACTCCAAAACGATGCATTTTTTTCTTGAATACATGCAAACCCAAGACAAATAAGGAAATCCTAATGCCTCGACCCAAGGGAAGAAAGGCGTTGATACCTTTGTGTCCCCTAACTAATTTGAACCTGTGAACCCTTGATGAAGTTGAGCCTGTGACCTTAAAAAAAAAATAAGACAAAGATGAGCCCGTGACCTTAAAAATGTGATAAGACAAAGTTGATCCTATGACCTTAAAAATATGACAAGACAAAGCCACCCTTCGGGATGAGAAAGGAACCCTCACAATCAAAACAAGGCTAGTACTAGAAATGATAGAAACATCTTGTGCCGAGGAGGGGTGTGACTCTATGGGAATATCTCTGGTTAGAAATATAACAAAATCCTCTCACTAAACAAACCTAAACTCCATTAATCCCAACTTGTGCGAATCCAAGGATATGTGCGAGCTAGTGAATGCACATGGATTTACAATAAACGACAAGATATGTGATGTACCATCCACATAAGCTAGGTTCCTTTTGAATGCATTAGAATCATATCCCTTCATAAATTCCAACGGGATTCTCAAACCATTACCAAATATCTTGTGGTATCCACCTTCAATGTGGATGGCCATCCTTTTCCACACAAACACATTGATCTAATGTTGTTACTTGGTTAGCCACTATATATGCTTGTTTGTTGCTATTTCTTCCTATGTGCATTAAACTAGGTTCCCTGATCCTCTTAAGGATGTCAATAGTTCTTTTTTGTAATCTTCCTTGAATTTCCTTGTCATTGATCAATCCCTTTTGTGCATATCGAATAACCAACAAAGAATCTTGTAGGTTAATCACTTTCTAAATGTTGAGAGAGACTATTAACTCCACTCCCAACATCAAGGCATACCATTCTTCTTGGTTGTCAGATACTAGTCCAAGGCCCCATGCAAACAAGTTTACTATTGTCCCTTGAGGATCTAGCAGAACGCCCTTCGCACCTACCACCCCTGGTGAAACGAAATCACATTGACCATAACACCATTGTTGATTTAATCAAGGTTTAAAATTGGAAGCAAGATATGCCTTTTATATGTTTTCTAAATCTCATTGTTTTAATTGTTCACTAAAAAATAAATAAAAGATTTAGCGGACTCTTGTAAATTGTAGCAATTGGTTTGACATTGACAAATAAATTGGTATTGGCATCTGGATGAGGATTGTGTAAAAGAATGTTTGGAAATGGTAGTAGGTCTTATTATCATACATTCAAGCAAGATATATGCATTGTTCTGAAGCATGCTAATTACATAATTAAGCTAACTTAATGGAAAAATTTCTTCTATTTATCGTCAGTGTGTTGGGAGCTTGGAAGAAAGCTTCTCGGAGTCACATTGACAACTAAATTTATATTGGCATCTGGAAGAGGATTGGGTGAAAGTTTATTATGTCGATCTCCAAGATAAAATTACATAGTAGGGGTGAGGGTGGGTGGTATCTTTTGTTGGATGCAACTATCTGTAGCATCGAGTTCTACCTAATATGAATAAATGTGTGTATGAAGTTTGTTTGTGTTTTAGTATATTTTTATTACTTTGGTTTCGAATCACAGTCCGAGGATGAGCATGATATGTGTGGACAAACAATATATTGTACACATATTGACAAAAGGCAAGCCATAGTGATTTACATAGCTAGTATAGAGTACAATTCTATAGTTTTTTTAAGTTTGTAGTTTGATCATGTTGAGAATCGAGATAGCCGTAGGGCCTACTAATTTACACTCTTCTCTCTACAAATTTTGTAGGTTTATCAGTTGGAAGTGTTGGCTTATCTATAATTCAACCCAGGTCCTCTAAACTAATCACCAACAAATCCCAATATACCAGACCTTTCGGCATCACTTGCAAGCAAGTGATGTCTCACCATAGGAACTAGGTTTCTCCAGCAGCAAAGAGAAGTGACTCAAATATAATACAATCAACATTTTATAGCTTACAAATTCAATCAATATCCCTTAAATTCCATATAATGCAAATATATCAAAATCATCACATATGTTCATTAGCTGCACAATCGAATTAATTAACCATCATATCTCCTCCGACCCGTTTCGGAGCAACTCACCGAGTTATGCCGATCGGTGAACTCGTCTATCTCCTCCGACCTATTTTGGAGCAACTCATTGAGTTCTACTGATTGGTGAACTCGTCTATCTCCTCCGATCCATTTTGGACCAACTCACTGAGCTTTGTCGATCAGTTCGCTGAAATTTCCTCTTTGACGCCGAAAAACACTTAGAAATTTTTTCAAAAATACTTAGAAAAATTTGAAATTTTTCATTCTTTTTCCCTCGCACTTCTGCAAACTTTGTCGATGCAACTCAGTGAGATTCACTGACCGTGTCGGTGCCACTTAGCTAGTTTCGCCTCAATGTATCGCAAAACTCCGTAGAACTTGCCGAAACGCATCGCACGATTTGCAAAACTTCGTCGGTCCATTTCGGCGGACTTCTATATCTGCGCCGAAATGTGTTTTCGGAAATATTTTCAATGTTCCATTGAAACACATTGGTGACCCTTCAAATTCATCGATGATAGTTTCAGCGCCCTTCTCAATTCTTCGCCGAAATAGTTAGGCAAAACTCAAACAAAAACAGGTAGAATTTTTTTTGAAAAATTGAAAAATTGAAAATTTTCTTAATGGTCTATGATGAGCAGGAAGCATACTTACCCCTGCAAGTTCTTGATTTGGCCCATTAGGCCCAATGTTGCAACCATTGCTCTAATACCATTCTGTCACGTCCCGTCCCATTTATCCAATGCAAGGAAGGGAACATGGCACTAAAATCTAGGCTTTAAACAAAACTTAGCCCCATTCATCATGAATAAAGCAAAATGGCATTACAATAAAATGCATATGTGTGCATATGCAATTCAAGCAAATATGCATAATGAAATAAAACATCATCCACACACCTTTCACAAGCATCCATCATATCCAAAACAATCATCCATCAATTAAAACAATGAAGAAGTAAATACAAATAAGAGAATATACTTATCTCACTGTAATACTATCCCATGCAACTAGCTATGTCACTGCAATGTTCCACCGAACCATAGGTCTTTTCTCAGCCTGTATTATTTCAACACTCAGAGACCACCCCCGAGCTGGGCATGATATCTACAAAGAAATTGGGTCTCTCAAGCTCAAATCATCCAAAGCAATGGATACCCATCTCAATCCCCAGCATTCTTTTACACACAAAACTCAGATATGGGCTTGGAAACACATTTTCAGTAATGGGACTTAGAAACTAGATGGACATGGGTTTTCCCCAAATGTGGGCACACCAAAAACAGATTTGGGAGAGGAAAAATCGACCATAGGGAAGAAAACGATTTCTCCCATAGATATACAAGCACTCAGTGGGCCAAAACAACCTCTATGGTCACCAAATCAATTTCTCTTCCTTCCCCATTGGTCTGCAACATAAAAACACCCTTCCCAACTAGGAAAATGAAGGAAAATACAACAAAACCATGGAGGAAAATGCCTAGGTAGCTCCAAAATCGTGACAGAGCAAAAACATATGGGTGAATAATGGCTTGGAGAGAAATTCATGGCTATTTTCTTTCCCAAGAAGCCAAACACAATTTTCCATGAAGGGTGGCTTGCCCATACTTGAATTTGGACATTCATACCTCTCCATTCCCCAAGGCATTAACTACCTCAACCAACTCTTGGGAGAGTAAATGATTGGGTACAAAATTTAGCATGGGTTCTCTCATTGACACTTGGTTTGACTTGATTAGCTCAAGGGTTTGAATATTTCCCTCCCAATTCCTTGTAAACATCATGCCCCCATCTCTTGTTGCATTGCATAGATAGTTGTGGGAATTTATATTAAAATGCATATTTACAATTTCCATGGCTCACTAGCACATGGGTATCATAATATCAAATACTTGCCTCTTCAAGATCGAGCGTTCACTAGCGGGGCCTTGGCCTTGAGCTCCACACTAGGAATCATACATAATATGCATACAATATTTTACATTATAGCCCAAAATATTATAAGGGTCAAAATGGGGACATGACAAACATGAGCTCAAGGCTAAGGTCTTGCAATACAGAAAGAAACTTAGAAATCAAGCACCCCCTTGATGCTGACCTACCATGCTGATGACAAGGACAAGTCCCTTGTTGAAGACACACCGCAGCCCAAGCCTTTGTCCAATGTCAATGCTTTGATTCTGTCGGCTACTGAGATGAAAAGGGAACTGGCAGCATTGACCTCAGCGGTGGAAACTCAGATTGTTGCTGCAAAAACTACAACCAAAAAGAAAAATATTGAAGTTCTTGTACCATAGGTAACAATGCTGCATATATCAGATAGTGATATGGAGGATGAAACCCTTCCTTCAACATTTTCTTTCCCAATTTCCATTCCTGTCACCCTGCAAGAAGTTATTTCCATTACCCCTACCTCTTCTGATCCTTTGGAGAGCATAGTTGTTGATGACTCTCTTCCTAACTTTAACTTCCCGCAAGTCATGACCATTACCACAGTTATAACCTCTTCCATACCATTGGATATTCCAATTATTTCACCCCCCATCTCATCACCTGATATCATAACTCCTGCACCCGCATCAACTGAGCCACTAGTCATCCCTGTGGCGACTTCCCAAGAATCATTCATGGCTCCAACCCCTGTTCCACTTACACATGCTACTGAAACCCAGGTCCCTACTGTACCTGTGGAAGCACCTGTGATTCCAATTTATTTTTCACTCCCAGAGATAATTTCTCTACCTTCCACTTACTCTTCTTTACCATTAGTCTCCAATACCATTTCTCCTTCCATATCCACCACCCAAATCACCATCCCAATTCCAACTTCTGTTGTTTCCCAAACTACTTCCACATTGGACATAGTGGCAGATTTTGGGGAAGATGCTATGGTTTCCTTGGGAGAATATTTCTACATCAAGTCGGAGAAAGATGTAGTGAAAAGAGGAACTAAAAGATAGAGGGAAGGGACTATTATGTATGGCCCTGTTCCCAACCAAGTCATTTGGAAGAAAACATCCACTGATGTACAACTAGAAGCACTTGAAATTGTTGCAGGAATGGGAGCCTTTGCAAGGGCTAATTATGACTCCATCACCTCATTGAACAAGGAGATTGAGGCCAAGCAGAAGGAACTGCAAAATCTCAAGTAGGAGCAGACTGAAATCAACGAACAACATCAATATCAACTTCAAGAGTTGAAAATGAGCATGACAATCAGTCGAAATACCCGCAGGCACAAAATGCATCTCTCCACTAGTAGCTACAAGAAGCACAAGTGTTAAACATAGGCTATGCTGAAAAGATTACACTGCTTGAGCAGCAATTGAAGGATTCAGTGGCCATGGCAGCTACCTCCTCTTTTTCTAAATTTTCCAAGGAATAATCCAAGGAGTGAATTGAACAGCTGGATTGTATTCACATTTCTGATATTAAAGAGTTAATTGAAGTACCCATCAGTGTAGGGATGAATATCAACCTCTTTCTGCATGAATGGGAAAAGGTGATGAAAAGAGAAGTTGAATATTTCACTTGCAATTTGCGGCTAGCGCTTGAACTTGCTAAATATAAGGATGCGGATGATTTGTTGGATGTATGGGCCAAGTGGTGAATTGCCCTTGGCAAGTCTTAGATTATAAATATTTTGTAACCCCTGTTTTTATGGGAAATCTCTCCTTTGTAATTTCATGTAATTATTATTTAAGGGGATGATATCTCATAGAATAGAGGGAGGATAAAATCACCAAAGGATAACTGGAGATGCTCTGTTTCCTTGAGGCATTGTAATTTTTTGCAGATTTAATGAAATTCAGTCAGTTTCTCTTGGCCATCTCTTTTGTATAATTTGTCAAATTTCTTTGATAGGTTCAGATTTCTCACTTCGATTATTGAATGAACTCTATTTTATGTTGCAAATTTAATGAATGCATCAATCTGTAGGTTGGATTTTTCTTAACATACAATTCATGTATTAATTATGTGTTAAATTATTTTCTTTGTTTAATTCAGGTTATCTTTTTATGCAATTGATAAACATTCATAATTATATTGATGCTAATTTGTCAATTAGCATATCATAATAGAACAGTCTTATAGATGTTTTAATTTTTTGGGAAGATTATTCAATTTTTATTGTTTGGTTTTGTCTAAAGATGATAAGCATAGATCCAATTCATATGTTATTAATCGGTGAAATTCTTATTAAAATCAAGATTTGATTGTTCTGCAAAATCAAATCATATTTTCTAATTCAGATCTAACTTAAGTAGATATTTCCTAATCTAACACTACTCACCCCTTGGACATAGAACACATTTTAGTCTTCCTTGACAGGAAGACAGATCCATTCGCATAAGTGCCAGCAGAGGCATGATATCCATAGGAGTTAGTCACACCAAACAATTTGGGGATAGGACCACTCTTGCGTAGGGTTGTTTGAAGCCTTTCAAATTGGGATTTCACCTTTTGTTGATTTCCTTGGAAAATATTCCAGCATCACATCTAGGACTTCAAAAAATGGTGCTAGAAGGAGGGCCATGACCAGTCATGCCTAAAAAAACCACTATTAGACCTCCTCCAGCATGGATACCGGTTGTTACCCGAAGCCATACTCAAGCATCCACATCTACGGAACAACTAGTTCAAGATCCAATTGTATTACCTGCTACTCCTGTACAGAACAAGAAACAACAAGGCCTGAAATTATTTTTCTATCACCTACTAGAGGGCCTCTCACCCTTGAGAAATTAAGGAAAAGTACTCATGATATCACTGCTTGGCTTGAGCATAGCATTGAAGTCAATCGAAACCTAAGACAAATATTATCCCAACAACGTCAAGCCAACAATTCACAGATTGACACCGACAATCAAAATTTGGATAATCAGAACACTGATAATCTGAACACAGCTTGACAAGAACTGTTTCCTGACATCCAAATCGATTCATTATTTAAACAAATCAAGATCAAAATATCCCACAGCCCAACGTAGGATCAGGTAGATCACCACCAACACCCCCTTCTTCATGTTCATCCTCATCTAAGGAATCATCAGACAGTGAATCATCTACAAGTTCTTCTTCTTCAGAAGACAGACCGATGGGAGAGTGATAAAATAGACCTTGGCTAGACCAAGATGCTGTATTCATTGTTGGGGACCAACATAGAATTCCAAAAAATCTAGAAAAATGGCTTCCTAAATTTAATCCAGATGATAAATCTCCTGCAAAAGACCATATTCAAACCTTCATGCAAGCCATTAGGCTAAGAAGTGTGGTACATGAAGATGTAGTCTGTAGGTTGTTCCCTTATACCTTTGAAGGAAAAGAATCTACCTGGTATTTTGCCCTTGAAGCCAAATCTATCTCTTCTTGGGATGATTTTGAAGCCCTATTTATCCAAAAATTTGGAGATGATAAAACTCCTGAGGATTTGGTCATTGATCTATCCTCAATGAAAATAAAGGGAAAAGAAAGGGTTAAGGATTTCAACTAGAGATTCTCCTACTTAAAAAATAGAATCCCAACCAATGTTCTTCCTGTAGAAGAATTCTTAGTTGCATATTACATTAAAGGACTTCCTATCCCTATTTCCATGTGGGTGAAGACAGTTCATAAGGATAACTTGCAAGAGACTTTTGTCGAATCCATCTAGGTAGAAAAAGAAATGTTTTGTTTAAAAGATAATCCTGACACTCAATCTGATCAACCTTATACCTCCCGCAAGAAACAAGATAACCCTCCTAAACCCACCGTGGAAAGTAAAGATCCTTTTGAAATGAGTGATATGAGAAAATTTCTGCAGAATATCTCAAATGAAATGGTGGATTTGAAAAAGACCAACACTTCAAATCGAACTAATAATAGAGGATTTGTAAGGCCACCTTTTATGACACCTTACCAACCCCCTCAGAATCAAAATCCACTTAATCCTGATGAAGGGTTAATTATGAGGAAATATATTCTATTTTTAAATCCCTGGCTACAGAATCTCAGAATGCTCCCAATCACCCTGATGAAAATCCTAAAGAAAATCAGGATCCCGAACCACCTGATCAGCAGGTCAACACCATTAATTATTTATCAGAACTCCCCATGGATGAAGAGGAAGATGATCCTGAGACTATTTTTAATGTCCAACACCCTTATAACACTAGAATCAAAGGACAATCTTCACACGAATCTTCACCTTCATCTACCCCAAACAAGGGCAAAGCAGTAACACAGAAAGAGACTATCATTCTTGAGATTGAATATAGTTTAGTTGATGACTTGAAAAGGGTAAAGGCTAACATATCTCTTTTTGAACTTTTGAAAATTCCTTCCATGAGAGATGGTCTTCCTAAAATCATGATTATGAAAAAACCTAGGGAAGTTCAAAACAACAACTTAGAGACTTATTCTAAACCCGGTGGCCGAAATCCTGGTGGAAAGAAAATGCCTCCTTTCTTGCTCACCTTCGAGATCTTCAATAGAAATGTACATAACTGCATGATAGATTTAGGTGCTTCGTCGAATGTAATGCCACTTTCTGTCTGCAAGAAACTGAAAGCATCTTGGGAACCCTACACTACCCAAATATTCCAACTTGACCAATCAAGAGTATGGTAGTAGGAGAGTTGAAAAATGTTCTTTTGACATTATCTGTTGATCCAAGAATCCACCAAACCATTGAAATAGTTGTTGTTGATATCCCCGAGGCATATGGAATGTGGCTAACTAGAGATTGATCAGAAAAACTTAAAGGTTACTTTGCTACTAACTGGTCCCATTTATGGCTCCCGTACAATGGAAGACCTAACAAAATCAAAATTAGTAGAGAGCCATACATGAAACAAACAGTCACTGATTTGAATGATTCCAGTGAACCTGTTGCTTACTTTAGCTCACACATTGAACACGTCACTTTTGATACATTCTTGGGGATATGCCTACTGATTCATCATCTGCTGAGAATCTGCAAAATCAATCTCAAATTGTTAATTTTACTTCTGTCCCATTCTCTGGTTCCATTGTACATAATGTTTATAATGTGAATACTAATTTTAGAATAGATTCAAATGCATGGAATTTGTTCTTTGATGGGTCAAAATCTAAATATGGAGCTGGTGCAGGATGTGTTTAAATAGACCCAAAAGGAACCAAGATAACGATCGCCTGCAAACTAAAGTTTGAGTGCACTAACAATATTGTTGAATATGAGGCTCTAGTTCAGGGACTCGAGAAGGAAATTGATCTGGGCACTCAAGTAAGAGAATGCTACGGGGATTCCAAAATTATTGTGAAACAGGTAATGAATAAAATTCATTGTATATCTCCCCGTTTAGTTAATTATCATAAATTGTTAAATTTTGAGCATTAATTCACAATACTCTAGGGTCTTTATTGAGAGAATAACATATACAGTATATCAATGCATGGCAATCACAATAAGTATGACAAGCGTCACAAGAATCAAAAGCATAAGAGACAAGAGACACAGAGTTTCCGTGGGGAAAACCCTAAGGTGAAAAACCCCACAAATTCCTCAAAGATAGAGAGAGTAATGGCTCAACCAAAGTACAACCAAAATACACTGAGATAGTCTCCTAGCAGCAGATGATCCTCCTCCTCACTAGTGCGCCACTTTTTGAGTGAAAGAGATGTGCTTTTCCGAACGATCTAAATAGAGATCACTTGATCTCTATTTATACTAACCTGTTTTCCTAGTGACCTTATGGGGCCGACTTGTCTAGCTAGGTACATCCACATTATAATATATATTTCAGGGCCGACCCCACACATGGTGGTCTAATAACCCATCAGCAAGTACACACACTTGCGACACTTGTCAATCCACATGACGACACTTCCTTATAGAGGAATAACACATCTCTTATAAGGGTACAATAAATATATATAAAATACACAGATGAAATACATTCCGAAGTTACATATACATCAACACTCCCTCTTAAGTAGGAAGGTATTTCTCGACACAAATATGCTAGACAAGTCTTCTTCTCAGGATCATCGTCATCGTCATCATCACTGCTGCTGCTATCTCAACCAATCTCTGAATCTACTCGTCATAGGAAGTTCTACAGAGCCAGTGCTTTTTCATACTGGATTTAGGCCCACCACTTGCAGGTCTTCATCATCACTGGCCATATTGTGGAATTCTCAGGACTCATTACGTGCATCACAAAACCTGGCTGTAGCATCCCAGGCTATTACAAGCACACAGCTCTACCTGTAGGATCTCCCAGGAGCACATTACATGTGACCCATCACAAAACCTGGCTGAAGCATCCCAGGCTGTTATGAGCACACGGCTCTACCTGTCGGATCTCCCAGGAGCACATTACATGTGATCTCACCACAAAACCTGGCTGAAGCATCCCAGGCTATTACGAGCACACAGCTCTACCTGTCGGATCTCCTAGGAGCACATTACATGTGGTCCACCACAAAACCTGGCTGAAGCATCTGAGGCCTTTTTAATCTTGTCCAGATCTCCCAGGAGCAAATTACATGTGGTCATGGCAAAACCTGGCTGAAGCATCTAAGGCCTTTTTCATCCTGTCCAGATCTCCCAGGAGCAAATTACATGCCATAGGACAAAACCTCGCAAGAGCATCTCAGGATGTTACAGGTACACAAATCTGACCTGAAGATCTCCCAGGGCACAAATTACATGTCCTCCTAGAGCAATGTCTCGAAGGAGCATCCCAGGCTATTATGGGTACGCAACTCCGACCTATAGGATCTCCCAGACATGCTCATCTGCACAACCTGATCCACGGCCACAAAGTATCATCTGATACTCATCATACATCATCCTGATGTACACATGATCATCCTGATCATCATCACTGCAACATCCTGCTGCATGTCATCTGGAGAAGCTCGTCATCCACGATCACCCTGATCATGCAATGCATCCATCTGATGCACACCAAGTATCTACCTGATACATATCATCATACACAGTGTATCCATCTGATACATAGATACATGATCCACATAATGTATCCATCAACATACATGATCTACCTGATCATACCTGATACATATCAATATACATGATCTACCTGATCATACAATGTATCCACCTGATACATATACAGATACATGGTCCAAGCATCCAACATGATGCATATACAAAATACATACAAATGATCCAACCGATCATATCCAGCATCCAACATGTTGCGTACATACATATAAATGATCCAACTGATCATATCCAGCATCCAACATGATGCGTACATACATATACATATAAATGATCCAACTGATCATACAAAGCAGAAACTAGAACATCATCCTGATGCTCATCATCTAGCGCTTACATCCACAGCCATGTGAAGAATCCTCCTTCTAACATGCTTGGAATGGCTTCAGAAAATGTGTCCATCACTTCTTCCTCGAAGTGTCCTCGATCTGAAGAACACCAAGCCTCTCCCTGAAGTACTCGAACTTCACCTTGGCTAGTGGCTTCGTCAACACATCTGCAATCTTCTCGTCCGTCGCAACATACAGAAGCTTCACAGCTCCTCTCTGCACCATATCCTTGATATAGTGATATTTGATCTCTATGTGTTTTGACCTGTCATGAAACACTGGATTCCCGAACAGCTTCACACAACTCTGGTTATCATAGAAGATACCAGTAGCATCCAACGGGAGATCAAATAACTCAGACAGTAGCTTCCATAGCCATACTGCCTCACAACTAGCTGAACAGGCTGCAACATACTCTGCCTCAGCTATACTTAGTGCTATGCAGGACTGCTTCCTGCTAAACCAAGAGATCACACCTGATCCCATACTGAAGCTGCACCCAGATGTGCTCTTCCTATCTGCAGCACTTCCAGCCCAATTTGAATCAACATAACCCTGCAGATTAAACTTTTGATTCGCTTCATACTTGAGCCCATAATCCACTTTACCCTTCAGGTACCTCAGAACATGCTTTACAGCAACCAGGTGAACACTTCTTGGATCCATCAGGAACTGGCTCAATGTGTTCACCGCAATGCAAATATCTAGTCTCATGTTCGTCAGGTAGATCAAGGACCCAATCATTTGACGATACATAGAGACATCAACCGGCTCAGATGAAGCATCGCATAGAAGCTTCAGATTCGATGCCATAGGTGTGGCCATGGCCTTGAAATCCATCACCCCGAATCTCTTCAGGATATCTTTGTGTACTTCCCTTGACCAAGGAAGATCCCACCTGCACTCTGCCACACCTCCATAACTAGGAAATAATGCATCATTCCCAAATCTTTCATATCGAACTCAGCAGCAAGCTTCCTCTTAGTATCTTCAATCAATCTGTCATCTCCTGTTACAAATAAGTCATCCACGTACATATGTAGAATCACGAGATTCCCTTCCTCAACCTTGTAGTAAAGGTTGGAATCCGCTTTACTCTTGGTAAATCCCAAACTAGATAGGAAACTGTCCATCCTACCATACCAAGTTATGGGAGCTTGCTTCAATCCATACAAGGCTTTCTTCAATTTGCACACATATGACTCCCTATCATGTATTTCGAAACCGAGTGGCTCCTCCACATATACTTCCTCTTCAACTACACCATTCAAGAAAGCAGTCTTGACATCCATCTGGTGTATTTTCCATTTCATTGTTGCAGCTAGGGAAAGTACTGTTCTAATGGAAGTATACCTGGCTACAGGTGCAAAAGTTTCTTCATAATCTATTCCCTCTTTCTGAGAGAAGCCATGAGCTACAAATCTTGCCTTGCATTTCTCCACACTGTCATTTGTAGCATGCTTGATTTTGTAGATCCATTTGGAAGTCACAACAGACTTCTCTTTCGATCTTGGGACAACATCCCAAACATCATTCTTCATTATTGATTGGTATTCCTCGACCATGGCATCCTTCCATTCTTTCTTTTCCGCTGCTTCTTCATAACTGGAAGGTTCTCTGTTCATAATGTCACAGAGTAAAGAAACATAGCTAGTATGTGATCTGGTTCTCTTCTTTGCTCTGTGTTCTTCTTCTGGAATGCCAAATATTTTTGCATCTTGAATGAGCTCTCTAGCCCATGCAGGTTTCCTCTTGTGAGAGTTATCCTCACGGGGTGGATCTATAGGTTCTTGCGAATCTTCAAACTCACGAACAACTTCTGGAATTGCTTCAGTCAAGGTAGTGTCTTGAAATCTAGTTTCCTTAGGTTCTTTATAAACCTTGATAGATGCCTTCCTTGATTTGATGAATGCTGAGTTTTCATCAAATGTTACATCTCTGCTGACATCAATCTTATTGAACCCTGGAAAGTATATTCTGTAAGCCTTCGAGCTTTCACTGTAACCCACAAAGATACCCTTCTTTCCTGAAGGATCTAGTTTGGTCCTCTTTTCCTTTGGGACATGAGTGTATACTGGAAAACCAAATATTCTAAGATGGCTGACTTCAGGTTTCTTACCAAAAAAGACCTCTTCTGGTATCTTGTTGTCCAATATCTTGTGGGGTGTTATGTTCTGCACATATACAGCTATTCTAGCTGCTTCTGCCCATAAATGCATAGGTAGATCCTGGTCATGCAGCATTGCCCTTGCTACTTCCATGATTGTTCTGTTCTTCCTTTCTGCAACTCCATTTTGTTGAGGATTATAAGGAGCAGTCAACTCCCTCTTAATCCCTGAATCACTGCAAAGCTTCTTGAAGTCACCTGAGGTGAAGTCACTGAAATTGGACGAGAGGAGATTTCAACTATGGTTGAAAGAATGGCACAAAGAGGTGTAAATGTCCGTGGTGTAGGTTGAAGAACGTGAGGCATAGGAGTTACAGTTGATCGTGAAATGCTCGATGAGTGCATGAGAACAATGAGAAGTTTGACCAATGAGGTCACAACGATCAAATAAATCCAGAGACATGGATGCATTCCCAATGCACTTGACCATAACAATGAAGAAGTCGAGAAAGTGGAAGCTCGGGAAGCAGTGGAAGAAGAACCAAAAGATAAATTCATTAATCTATTGACAGAGATGAGGGATAAGGAAAAAATGGACATACCTACCTACTCATGAAGTCTAGATCCAGAAGACTTGATAGACTGGTTTAGAGAAATGGAGAAATACTTCGACATAGAGTAGATAGAGGACCCTAAGAGGGTTAAGATTGCATATTTGAAGTTGAAGGGTCATGCCTAATTGTAGTGGGACAATGTATAGGAAGACAAAGTCAAGAAAGATAAGGAGAAACTAAAGTATTGGGACATAATGGTTTCCAAGCTAAAAGGGAAGTTCCTGCCTAGAGACTATGTGATTTCCTTGTCTAGGAAGTTATAAAAATTTCGATAGAAACAGATGACCGTGAAGGAATAAATATAAGATTTGTACAGACTGTTGATAAGATCCGGTCAAACCAATGAAGGCGAAGAAGTAGTCGTGAGATATGAAAAATGGCTTGAAGTATGTCATACTAGACGAGTTGAGCCTGTCCAAGTTCAGAATGGTTGGAGAATCCTACCAACTAGGTCTGAAGGAAGAAGAAAAGTTGTCGAGAAGAACTGCATCAACTATAGGAAGGATGATTGGTCGAGGTGTGAATACTGTTTCTGCAAAGGGAAAAAGTAGCAGAACCAGGAGAGAAGCCATCGAAGACAATTGGCATGTGGAAGGGAAAACGACCAGGGAAAAAATGCAAGGAAACCGATGGGATGGTCGAGAGACCCATGGTCAGAGTGTTATAGCAGAAAAGAAAGGATCTGATAGACCAAAGATTGTTTGTTATAAGTGTCATGGAGTGGGAAACAAATCCTATGAATGCCTAGAGAACCTACACATCGCGGAGGAGTAAAAAACTAGACGCCGACAAGATGATTAAGGAGATGAGAAGACGGATTCGACATCTGATAGTGGCGAAGAGGGTAGAGGAAAAGGTCAAAACATGACGACCAGGAGAACGTTGGTCAAGGACAACTAGCACGAAGAGAAGGATTTGGCACAACAGAAGGCCATCTTTCGGACCAAAGTGTTGATCACCGATAGATACTGCAAGATCATTGACAATGGTGGCAGTACCAAAAGCTTAGTGTCGACGGAGGTCATAGACAAGTTGGGTTTGAGATGTCAGCAACACCAAAATCTATACACGATATCCTGGTTACAGAAAGGACATCATGTGAAGGTAACTAGACAGTGCATGATCAACTTTAAAGTTGGAAATCTTGAAGACATTGTACTGTGGGATGTAATCCCAATGGACGCTTGTCATCTGTTGTTAGGGAGGCCATGGAAATATGATCGGAAGATGATCTATGATGGTTGAGCCAACACATCCACAGTGTGGAAAAATGGCATGCGGAGGATGATGAAGCTAAAGCAGGAGGATCGCACTGACTGCAAGCAGGGCGAAAACAACTATTGAGAGAAGCGAATGTTGATTTGCTCAGTGAAGGAATTCCTAGCAGAGGAGGAGAAAAAGTCGGTATGTTTGTGATATCCTTGGAACAATTTAACTAGAATATTAACTCAACTCCAATTTTCTTTAAACTCTACTAGACAAATTTTCTGCCAATTTCTTCGAACCGAGCAAGTAGTAAGTGAGGTGTACTGGGCTAAAGAATGAGGATGGTGGGATGAAAGTTTAATTCTGGAAAATATATGGGATTAGGTGTAGCATCAATTCATGGAGGTTAGATCATATTTGTCTTATGCAAAAGGTACTAGTACCATTCACTTTGCAACATAGAACAAGTCTATGCCTACTTCGAGGCTCCCTGGGTAGCTGGCATATGCATACTGGACAAGGGATGAATACTGGAAGTTGATGACAGAGTTTATATCAATCAAATGATGGCTGGTTATGTTCATAAATATATTTTTTCATACTTGTGAAAGTTTGGGAAGAACTGGGGTTTCTGGGCTCTCTCGGGATTGCTGAGATAGTATTTTTCTTATCTTTCCAGGAAGGGTCAAGAGGCTTCCAAATTCTTATTTTTTTGACTGATATGGATACTAGACTAAGTTAAGGACTAGCTCCAATTGACAGAATGTAAAAATAGTGAATAAAATAGATTTGGCAGGAAAAGTGGTGAAACTAGTCTAGAATTGTCATTAATCTAGCTCATCTTGCATTTTAACTTCACAAACTGCTCTTAAGAATTAGAAACTCTTCTATGATATTAATTTCATCTCTGATATAACATATTTCATCCACAAAACTTGAAATTTTACATTTAGAACATTCCTTCTTTTATTAATGCTAGCTTCTCAAATCATGATGCCTCACATGCTAGATTTCTATTACAATAGTGGAGAAATAGATGAGAGAAGAGAGAAGTTACTTCAGATCTGTAATGGAGATTATTATCAGTCCATCTAATGTCTATATGGATGAACTTGCTGCATTTTGAACATGTTGGTCTTCAATGGTTGCAATCTTCAACTAGTTCTCTCCTGTGGGGAAATCACCTCCAAAGCTGGTTGTGGGAGTAGTAGAGGTAGAAGAAGAGAGGAGAATGGTTCTGATATTCAATCTCTGGAATTTAGCAGCCTTTAATCTCTTCATCATCAGCTTATGGAACTCACTAGAGGTCCTGGGCACACCTCTCCATAATTATCTCCATCCTCTAGTGCTCTTTCTTCAAATCTAGCTGCAAATCTCCTTCAATGGTGGCCTCCTCTTCAATCTGACATTATATCTTCATGGCTGAATTGTACTAGAAATAAATGGCTGTAATAATACTTGCTAGACCTGCATAACACTCTTAGGAAACTCAAGGGGCCTTGGGGCAAATCACCCAAGCATAACTTGTTGAGGCACAACACTCAACTTGGAGGGCTCAGAGCTCTCACTCACAAATTCCAATAATGATCAAAAGTTCTCAAATGGAGTTGGTTGGATTCTTTTATAAACTTCATGATGACCTGCTGAGCAAGTTCTTAGCTTGGTGACCTATGAGAGTAGGTTACCCACTTGCCCATTCTACTCCAAAGCCATGAGGGCGCCTTTCTTGAGGAAAATAGCAACTTCTGAGCTTTCAAAACTTTCTTTCCTTCACGTCCTTCCCTGAATTTGGGCAAGTGCACTTTAGGTAGCTTTTATGGTTGTTTCTATTTTCTTTCTGAAAGCTTTTTTGAATCTTTCCACTTTCTTTACTTTCCTCTTTCCTTCTTTTGTCTAATTTTTCCAGCTTTTGTCAGTTTCCTTTATGGGTTCATCTTGCCAACTTGTTTCCACTAGATTCCTTAACTTTTCTGAGACTTTACCACTTAGGAAAGTTGGCTCACTTACCAATTCGAATTTCCTAGCCAAGTCATCAACCACTTGGCACATTTATTAGAAATAAACATTTAAATGAAAATAATACAACTCAGAAATAATTTAACTTAGCAATTAATTAATTATCCAGTAATTAATTAATTGCTATGGTGTAATGCCTCAAAATTTCCCCAATTAATTAATTTCTCAATTAGTCAATCACTTAGACTTAGTCATGGGGTTAATAACTGCATGCGGGGCCCTCCTTGTCCATTTAATTCCCAAATACAACCTTAGGCATCTTCCATAAGGTAGTTTCCATACTTGCTCATTAATTAAATAATTATTGCCTAGGTGACTTAGGCCAAAATTACCCCATGGTCCATGGAAAAATATGGGGACATGACAATGTTTTGCCATCATTCCGAAAGGACCATGTGTCGAAAGGTCGATGACGGAGAGAATTCCGGTCAAATTTGAAAAGATGCTCAACGGGTTTGAGATCAAAATGGTCGATGAGGCACTGTAGGGATTTCCACCGATGAGAAGCATATCCCATAAAATCGACTTGATTCCAGGGTCATGTTTTCCAAACATGGAACCACACAGAATGAATTTGACAGAGGGTCAAGAACTCAATCGACAAGTCCGGGAGTTATTGGAAAGAGGATTGATCAGAGAAAATCTGATCCCATGCGCAATACTAGCAGTGTTAGCGCCGAATAAGGTTGGAGAATGGAGGATGTGTACAGACTCCATAGCTATCAATAAGATCACGATCAAGTACAGATTTCCATTGCCAAGGATGGATGAATTGATGGATGGTTTGAGTGGAGCGAGATACTGATGGATTGTTTGAGTGGAGAGAGATACTTCACCAATATCGACCTGAAGAGTGGATATCACCAGATCATGTTCATAGAAGGCAATGAATGGGAGAAATCCTTCAAGAAGAAGGAAGGATTGTATGAGTGGTTAGTCATGCCCTTTGGAATGACTAATGCACCTAGTACGTTCATGCGATTGATGAACAAAGTACTAAAGCCATTATTGGGAAAGTTTGTCGTAGTGTATCTCGACGACATCTTGATATTTAGTCGAACCAAAGCCAAACATTTGGAGCACATTTGACAAGTGTTGTGGAAGCTACAGGAAGGGAAGTTGATGGTGAACCTGTAGAAATGTTTCTTCATGAAGGAAGAAGTGGTGCACTTGGGATTCATAATCTCGGGTAAAGGGTTAGTGATGGAACCAAAAAAGGTAAAGGCTATATTGGAGTGGCTAAAACCGATGGGCACAACATGAGTGCGGAGTTTTCATGGACTTGCTAGTTTCTATAGAAAGTTCATAAGAGGATTCAGTCGGATATGTGCACCGTTGACAGAGTTCATGAAGAAAGGGGAGTTTAAGTGAACATAAGCTGCCCATAAATCCTTCTACAAGTTGAAGTAGAAGGTGACCGAGAGTCCAGTATTAGATCTCCCAGATTTTGACAAAGTTTTCCAAGTCGATTGCGATGCAAGTGGAATGGCAATTGGCATAGTGTTGAGCCAGGAGGGACGTCCAATTGCATTCTTCAACAAAAATTGCTGTGAAGCGAAGTGAAAATATTCAGTCTACGACTAGGGTTTATATGCTATTGTCCAAGCATTGAAGAAGTGGATGCATTATTTGTTTCCCAAGGAGTTTGCGTTATATACAGACCACCAAGCACAAAGGTACTTGAATACTCAATCGAAGTTGAATCAACGGTACATGAAATGGGTTGAATTCTTGCAGGGAAACACCTTCATGTTGTGACATAAGTTGGGAAGTCGAACAAGGTTGCCAACTCGCCGATTCGAAAAGTTTCTTTGCTGAACACGACGACAGTTCAGGCGACAAGAATAGAGTCGGTAAGAACGGAGTATGACACCGACAAAGTTTTTGCGAAAGCATGGACGGATAGTCGCGAACCATAGAGTGTCAACAGAACTCCATAATTGGATTATTTTATCCAAGAGAGATACATATTCAAGGGAAAATGTTAGGAACCCGTGTCAACCCTTCTCTTTACTATGTTAGTATATTGTTGTTAGACGCATATTCTTTGTAAGTCGTCCCATAGTATTTGTTGACCCATAGTTTATATTAGCCCATAGTATTGACCCATAGTATTGGACGCATATTCTTTGTAAGTCATCCCGTAGTATTATAGTCCCATGGTTTTGACCCATAGTATTGGGCATAGACTTACTATATAAGTGTGTGTTGAGGTCATTGAAGGCACCGTGAAGTTAATTGTATCGAGCTTGCTCAAAGGAGGTTGCCCCCTCGAAGTGGCCCATGATCAATATAAAAATGATTCTAAGTTCTATTATTTATGATATCTTGTGTATTTGCATTAATTAATTATTGCAGGTTCATCACATCTGGTATCAGAGCACTTTCTTGGGCTCGTTGGGTGGAATTTCTGCCAATTTTGTTTTTCCGCATCTGTTGCAAGTTTGGATCTGGCGATAACCCCTATCCACTTAACTGTGGGAATTACTTGGGCATAAGCCCTAAAACTCATTGTGAGGAGTACCACAGGAACCCCAAAGTAGTTGTCCCATTGAGAGGACCTGCCAGCGAAAAGGGCAACGACCCCTACCTAATTGACTAGTTCCCACTCGTGAGGTAAACCAAGAGTTGTCGTTTGTGGCAAAGCAGTTATCAGTTTTACTTGAGCCGTGGAGTGAGGGGTACTGCCCCAATACGCAAGCCGTCAGACAGCATTGGTGGCCGAGTGAAACCCCTGAACTGTTAGGAAGCCGCGCATACCTGGGGTCCATATCTATTTTCAGCTGAACTGTTGTCGATCACTGCTACGCCGTTTTAGATCCAGCTGTTCAGATCCATTTTGAAAACCATTCCAGATCCATCCATTTTCGATCCACTTAGCATTGTTTCAGATCCCTCTGTTTCCACTCACTTCCAGGCCGTTGTAGATCTATCTGTTTTAGATCCTTTCCGAGCCATAGCCGCTGCATTTTGAAAAAAAAAAAAAACTACTTTTTCTCCATATCTTCCTTGTTTTCACTCTGTTTCCCTTGAAACTTTCGGGGAACCCCTGTAATCCCATTCTGCATATTTCATTCCCGAGGACCCTATCCCCAATTCCACTTCACAAAGCCCGAAATCCCACATTTGTATATTTTTAGGTTTTGCCATAACTTCCTTAGATTTCACCCAATCACCTTCAAATTTTACCACAGAGTTACTTTCCGAATTCTGCTTCTTTGTCCCCCTCTACCAAATTTTCCCATTCTTTCACCCCGCTTCTGAAATCCTCATTTTTTGCTTCCCTATCTATTCAACAGTGTCCAAAACCTAGTCAAACCCCGATTACCCTTCAGATTTTTTCCCAAATCCAGATTTTCCTTTACTGAAGTAGTTTTTGTTTTTGTTTTTCTACCCAGTCAACCAAAAAAAACTCCTGGTTATGGTTGTCACCCACGCAGGAGAAAAAACCATGGAAGAAACACTTGTAGCCATCCAAGCCAAACTCCAAGATCTGGATGAAAAATTTATCAACCTCCATCTTCAGCATTCAGCCATGAACAATAATCGACACCAAGAATCTTCTACAGCCAATGGGTTCTCTTCTTCCAGCAATTTTCGTGGTCCGAAGCTTGAATTTCATCGCTTCAACGTATTGATCCGACTAGATGGATCTATCGTGCAGATCAGTATTTCAGTCTGCATAATACTTTTGATGTCCAAAAAGTTCCACTCGCATCCTTTCATTTGGAACTGGAAGCCCTTCAATGGTACCATGGGTACATCAAGGCTCATGATGAGCCAAAATGGACAGATTTTTGCCAACTCATTTTGCAACGATTTGGTCCTAGTGCTTATGATGACTTCACAGGAGCACTCACTAAACTTCACCAAATTGGCATAGTGAGAGAGTATCAGACAGAATTTGAGAAAATAGCCAATCACACAGAAGGATTGTCTGATGAATTCTACCGGAGTTGTTTTATCAGTGGTCTCAAGGATGAAATCCGCTCAGAGGTCAAAATGTTCTGTCCCAACACAATGATGGAAGTCCTAGGGTTGGCTAAGTTGGCAGAGGACAAGATCGCAACTCAACAACGCTCCAAACCCACCTTTGTTCCCTTTAGAAGTATGGGTTCCCAATGACCTCCCATCATGACTGCTCCTCAACCAACTCCTATCAAGCATTTGTCTGAAACAGAGATGCAGGCATGCTGAGAAAAAGGACTTTGCTATAATTGTGATGAGAAATTCACTTGGGGACATAGATGTGTTCATCAAAAGCTCTATCTCTTGGATGTGGATTCTCTGCCTGCCTCTGAAATTGGTGATGAAGATCTAGAAACAATGGATGCTCAGGTCGACATTTAGGAACCGCCTACTGACCCTCCGTCTCAGGATGACCGGCCAAAGATATCTCTCCATGCTTTAGCTAGAATCACCACCCCCTAAACAATGCAGGTTAGGGGTTACTTCAAGAAGCTTCCTCTTACAATACTCATTGATTCTGGTAGCACTCTTAATTTCATTGACCCTCGTATCGCCAAACAAGCTGATTTTTTAATCCATCCTTGCTCCAACTTTGAAGTCATGGTTGCCAATGGGGGCACCTTACCTTGTAAAGGGAAGTGTCGAAATGTGCGTATCTCTATGGGAGATTATACCTTGCGCTCTGACATGTTTTCCTTTTCCTTAGGTGGATGTGATGTGGTTTTGGGTGTTCAATGGTTACGCACACTTGGTCCCATCTTATGGGATTTTGTGGAACTTTGGATGCAGTTTTCAGTCAATGGGGCACAACACAAATTATTGGGCTTACAACCAGGGTCTCTCTGCATCATCAGTTCACATCACTTGGAAAACATCCTTAAGAAGAATTCACATGGTGTCATCGCTCAGCTCCATTCCATTCAAATGCACCAATCAACGGTCTCCATTACTTCCTTGGATAGATATGCAGGTGTCTTTGCTGAACTAATGAGCTTGCCACCTTTAAGAGACCTTTCTGGTAAGAATTTAGTCACATCTACCTCTCAGCAGGAACTGATGGCTATTTTGCATGCAGTACAGAAGTGGCAGCCATACGTATTAGGGGATTATTTATGCATCAATACTGATCTCCAGAGTCTGGAAAATTTTCTGGAACAATGGGTCTCCTACCCAACACACTTGAAATGGGTTATCCAACTCATGGGTTATCCCTATGCGATCACTTACAAGAAGGGTAAGGACAATATGGTGGCAGATGCTCCTTCTCACACAATTGATGACCCAGTTTCTCTTACAGCTCTTTCTCTGCTTGTTCCAAATTGGTTGCAATATGTTCAACAGGGCTATCTCTTCTATGAACTCCATGCTTCTTCATCAACAGGGCACTCTGGGTTCTTCAAAATGTATGACCGGAAATAATGTAACTTCTTTTGGCAGGGACTGAAAATGACAATTCAACAGATGGTGGCTGACTGTGATACTTTCTAGGTCAACAAGGGTGAAACGACACTCCTTTCAGGATTGCTCAAACCCTTGCCCATCCCTACACAGCTTTGGCCAACTATTTCTATGGATTTCCTAGCAGCGCTCTTGTGGTACAATACCACATCTCAAAGGACACCATATGAAGCAGTCTATGGAAAAACACCGCCAGTTCTTCTTCCATACATCCTTAGTAGCTCCCCAATTCAGGAAATTGACTCAGTTCTTCGTAACTGTGATCAGATTCTTCTCATTCTGCAGGACAATCTTCACATGGCCAGAATTCGCCTGAAACAACAAGCCGATCAGCACCGTTCTGAGCGCATTTTCCATGCAGCTGATAGGGTTCTTCTTCATCTACAACCTTCCAAGCAATCCTCCCTGACACTCCAAAGGCATCAGTGACCCAAAATGCAACCTGAGGATGCTACCGGGGAACCACTCCTTTAGATTTTGCAGCAATTTCTCCAACCGAAGCTTTGAGGACAAAGCTTTTTCTAAGGGAGAGGGGATGTTAGGAACCCGTGACAACCCTTCTCTTTACTAAGTTAGTATATTGTTGTTGGACGCATATGCTTTGTAAGTTGTCCCACAGTATTTGTTGACCCATAGTTTATATTAGCCCATAGTATTGACCCATAGTATTGGGCATAGACTTAGTATATAAGTGTGTGTTGAGGTCATTGAAGGCATCGTGAAGTTAATTGTATTGAGCTTGCTCAAAGGAGGTTGCCTCCTCGAAGTGGCCCATGATCAATATAAAAGTGATTCTGAGTTCTATTATTTCTGATATCTTGTGTATTTGCATTAATTAATTATTGCAGGTTCATCACAGAAAACAGTTGTGTATTCCTAGGGGATTCGTAAGAGAGAACCTAATCTGAGAACTACATAGTGGTGGATTAGCAGGTCATTTTGGAATCGACAAGACCAAGGCGTTGGTCAAAGAAAAATACCATTGGCTACGGATGGGAACAAATGTCGGTAAGTGGGTACGACAGTGTCGAAATTTCCATTTGGAGAAGGGATAAAGTCAGAATACGGGGCTGTATGCACCATTGCCAGTCCCAAATGTCTCATGGGAGAACCTGAGAATGGATTTTGTGCTAGGATTCCTGAAGACACAACAAGGTAACGAATCAATCTTTGTGGTAGTCGACAGATTTTTGAAAATGGCACACTTTATTTCGTGTTGGAAGACAAGTGATGCCACAAGCATTGTTGTACTATTCTTCAAGGAGATAGTCATATTGCATGGGTTACCGAAGAGTATAACATAGGATAGAGATACCAAGTTTATGGGTCATTTCTAGAGAACCCTGTGGAAAAAGCTGGATACAAAGTTGCATTTTATCTCGGCATACCATCCGTAGACTAATGGAAAAACTGAGGTAGTAAACAGAAGTTTGGGAAACCTTCTGAGGAGTTTGATGACCGACAGACCCAAGTAGTGGGAGAACGTGTTGGTGCAAGCAGAATTTGCCTATAAAAACTCTATGAATCAGTCGACAGGTATGAGCCCATTCCAGATTGTTCAAGGTCGAATCCCAAATGGTGTGGTGGATTTGGTTGCGATACCAACCGAGATCAGAAAGAGCACGGATGCAGAGACATTCGTAGAGCATATGAAGGAGGTACATGAAGATGTACGCAAGCGCATTGTGAAGAGAAATGCAAAATATAAGTTGAGAGCCGACTTGAAGAAGAGGCTACAATCATTCAGTGAGGGAGACCTAGTATATGCAAATTTGAGGAAAGAGAGGTTCCCGACAGGAACATATAACAAGCTGAAGTTGAAGAAGATGGACCCTGTAAGATTCTGAAGAATATTTTTGACAATGCTTATGTGTTGGAGCTACTGAAGAAATTGAACATTTATCCCACGTTCAATGTCTTAGATCTATACAAGTACGAAGAAGGTTCAATAAGCAGCAGCGCAGAAGTGTCGAATATTGACTGGAAAGGGAAAATTACAAATCCACACAAAGAAGAGATCGTCGAAGTAGTGGATGAGCGCGAAGTCAGACGCACAAGAAGTTCGTAGAATAAATAATACTTAGTTCGATGGAGGGATGATGAGTTGAATGAGGTGACGTGGATTTCATAGGAAGAATACAGAATACTGACGGATCATTCAATTTCTTTTTCACCTTGGGAGACTGATGCAGGAGCATCGGGGCCTAGGAGAAACAGTCGAATTTGATCGACAAAAGAAGTTCGACCAGGGGGATTTCCGACGACCACTAGTGCGAAAAGAGATTGGTGGTCGAATCCAGGTAGTTGAGAAGGGAGTGGTTGAAGTATAGTCGATAGGAGAAAAGGTCGAAGGAAAAAAAATTCTCACATCGACATCGAAAGAAGCGGATGTAGACAAAGTCAGAAGTTGACAAGGTCGAGCAGCGACACCGATGAAAGGGGAAAAGGCCAAGTGTGGAGGATGGGGTGGATTAAATGGCAGTCGTAGACACTAAGTGAAGCCGATGAGTTAATTCAAATATCAACGAGGTAAAAATGGTCTACACGGTGGAGTGTATATCATTCGGGGAGGACAATGATAGGATAGACAATTGTAGCAAAGTCAAAGAGGCGCTGCAGTCGAGGAGATCGACCTGCAAGCATTGTGGGTTATTTAGGAAGTTAATGTAATTTTAGAAGGTTGTGTAGAAATGAAGGGGCACTGACAACTCCAGGTTTGCAAGATCAGGGAGAATTCGACGGACATAGAAGGACGTCTCAGGGAATCCAGCAAGGTGGAACTCGAGAACAACAGTGGAGCAGAGTAGAAGACTGGCACAGAGGCACAGAGTGAGGGATTCATATTTCTTTCATTATTCAGAGGATCGAAAGGCGGAGAGGATCAAACATAGAGGGAAGAAACACACCGATAGAGCATAGATTTATTTCTGTAGGTTGTAACAGGATAATGCCGACTTGTTTTATTTTTCTTTGTATGTAACATTGAATTTGATTCAAGTAATAAAATCCAACTTCTTGGCATTTCTAGTTCAAATCTAGTCTATTTGAGCATTTGTGTGTTTACTGTGTTATAGTTAAGCAAGAGGGTTGAACCAGCCCACCCTTGCACTAAAAAAACCTGGACCACATGTTGATGGCATTGTGGGTTCAACTGAATCATCTGCGTTAGAAGCTTTGCAAAAACAAGTTCATGCACTCTCTATAAAGTATTCTACTATGGAAGCAACTATTGTTGCATCCTCTCTTACACAAACTAAAACTGTACAAAATGTGTAGTCAAATCAAAAGGATTCTTGGCAAACCAACAATAAGAAAAATGGGAAGAAAGGGGGGGGGACCAACAAAATCCCAAAACTACTGAAAATGCTGATGAGGGAAAGCGAGAAAAGAAGAAGGTGAAGTTTCCTTGTAAAAATTGTAAAGACGATTACCTCACTCATCAATGTCCTATCATAGATGAATCCCAGAAGTTGTTAAGTGAGAAGAAACCCGATGTTTTGAAGGATCCTTTTCCCAAAGGACAAGGTTCAACTTCTGGAAGCTCTAATACTAGGGGCACTCCTCATGCCACACGGGCTTATCAATATGATTAACTCCCATGCTTTGTTGCAAACGAGATCCTAGATTTATGCCTCGGATATGCAACATGAAGACAAAGATATCCCTGAGTCATATGTTCCTCTTCATATAGAGAGACCTATAGATCCTTTGCCGAATATACTGAAAGGTGTCTACAAATGGGAAACACACAACCCTAATGCACAGGTTGCTCCAAAATACTCATTTGTAGAGGACCTATCCCAAACGCCATGTGCTACGTCTTCTCTAGAAGTTCTGCAAAGTTTCCCATCGCAGTGGAATGCACTTCTGGAGGCAATAGGCAGTATGGATTCTTCAAGTATGCTATCTAAATTTGATATATCAAATGTCAAACCCTGGTTTCCCTATTGTTGTGAGGAAAATGCACCTATAGTTCAGGGGAGAGACTACCAACTTACGGTGATAAAGATAGACTTACAAGCATTCTTCAAGTACAACAAATAAATGAAGAGATTAGGGTTTAGAGATGTAGGCACCTTATTCAGAAGGTTGATCCTAGATTTTCCTCCCTCGCTCTTCAATGCTTATCCAGTGTCGCAATGCCCAAACCTGCAAAACAACTTGATACCTTTCTCAAACACATTTGACTACATATATAAGATTGATATTCATAATAGAAGAATACATCAGATTATAAACAAACTGTAATCAAATCTAAGACACATTAATAGGTCATATTTGGAAAGAGAAGAACGTCTGATCTTTATTAATGAATGAAAGCAAGTACATACAGTTATACCTTCTTTCAAGCTTGGCACTTCACGAAACCTAGATTCAAGGTCTCCTGCTTTTGTTCTCCAAGGATTCCAACCTCTAATCAACTGTGCTAGGGTTTACCAAAGCTGAAGCACAAGAGAGGGGGAATGATGGTCTCCATTCCTCCAGCATAACTTTGTAATTGGGCTTGGTCCTCTCACATGGCCCTTCTACCCTCCTTATATAATCAGTGAGGAAGAGGAAAAGAAGTTATAACCGCTCAAGAGGTTTCCCAACCAACTTAACTTACTCGAATTTCGAGATTTTGACCAAAAAAGGGGTGTACGCTACTCTGCAATAGACAAAGTTGCGTACACATGGAGTTGAACGCTACTATTTCAACAGTGGATTCGCGCTTAGAAGGGTTTGAGCGCTACTATTTCAACAGTGGAGTCACGCTCATGTTAAAAAATGGCCAAAAACAGGCTTTTCTGCTCATTTTCAGGAGATGGTTTGGTCTGGAAAAATGTTCCTAAGGGTCATATACATCAAATGGGTCAAGAATGAGGTAATTTCAACCATTTTTAGTGTCCCAAATGACTCCTCCATCCACAAATGTCCTGTTGTGTGACTGAACTTGATCTCAAGAAGTGTCGTCATGCGACCAAGGGAAACAAGTGTCGTCACGGATGGAGAGGTGTCATTTCAAGCTATAACACCTATCATGTGGCCTTCCAAATTGAAGTAGTCCATGGTGTAAAAACCATTCGACGAATAGTAGTGGATGAAGGAGCGTCAATGTGCGTAATGTCTATTTCTTGTTGGAAACCCCTAGGCTCTTCGGAGTTAGTCCCTTCAACTACATTACTTACTTATTTTGATGGGAGGTCTTTCCATCCACATGGAATCTTACCCTCATTTGAGATCCATCTTGCAGGTAAAGTAGTGTCAGTAGAGGTAGAAGTTGTAGATGCTTCTCTCGACTACAATTTGTTGTTGGGAAGAAGTTGGACGTATGCAAGGCAAGATATTCCTTCGTCCATTTTTCGGGTGCTTATGTTCCCTCATGATGAAAATATTGTCACCATTGATCAATTAGCTTATGCTTGGAAAAAAAATACAACTCCTTTGGATTCTAATGTCCCTTGGATTGATCAATCCCGTCCGCCCAGTGAGAGTTTAGGGGTAGGTATGCACTCATCTTTGATGTGAACTTTTGATTTACCTACTCCTATGAATTATATTGGTCCCACGAGTAATGCTAATCCAAAGAGATCTTCACTGTTTCTCAAACAACTAATCCTTCGATCCTTCCTACTCCACCTGAATCAATTGTACCCCTATCCGTCATAGAAGTGAATTACCAAGCATCACAAAATGTTGCGATAAATCATGTCTTGACTCCTTTGGTCTCTATGGAGTCAGATATTGATTATGCACCTGCATGGGAAATTGACTCGACCCATTCATTTGATTGTTTACAAACTGTTTTTCCATCAAATGAGGCTATTATGGAATCCATGGCAGGTATGGATCATCCTTGGGAACATATGCATCATTGATCCTATTTTCTTCCAGATTTGAACAAAGTCGAGAATGGAGAGTTTTCAATGAGACCTGGTGGAAATGTTGACTAGTCTATTAACCCTTCGACGAAACAAGGGATTTTTCATTGAAGGAAATATGGAAAATATTTCAACAACTATACCAATCAATATTTCCATTAAACCTAATGTCGTGGAAAATATTTTCATTGGTTTGAATTGTTCTCCACAAGAGATCAGTTTGTATACCAAATTATTTAAAGAATTCCGTGATGTTTTTTCCTAGTCATGTGAGGAGATGCCAGGCATCGATCCATCCATCGTTGAACACATTATTATAACATACCCTAATGTGAAACCATTTCAGCAAAAGATTCATTGAGTCAATCCTAGGAAGGTTGTGGCCATCAAGGTTGAGGTTGAAAAACTCCTTAATGCTGGTTTCATTTATCCCATTGACATGACGGAATGGGTGTCCAATCTAGTTCCGGTTGATAAAAAGAAAGGTACCATACGCGTATGCACATATTTTAGGGATCTTAACAAAGCCTATCCAAAAGGAAACTATACCACACCATTTATTGATCAAATTATCGATGCGTGTGCAGGCGATGAAATGTTTTCTTTCATGGATGGGTTTTCAGGATATAATCAAATTCAGATTAAACCTGAAGATCGGCATAAAATGAATTTCATATGTCCCTAGGGTACTTTTTCCTATAGGAAAATTCCATTCGGATTAAAGAATGTTGGAGCTACTTTCCAACGAGCTATGAACTTCATTGTCCATGATATCAAACATGTAGTAGAACCTTATTTGGATGATCTACCTACACGATCTTAGAAGAGAAGAGATCATCTTGCACATTTATGACTCGTGTTTGAACGATGCAGATACTACAAAAATCGGTTAAATACTAACAAATGTGTATTTTGCGTCGAGTCTGGACGATTACTTGGTTTCATTGTGTCTAATATGGGATTATGGTCGATCCTTTGAAATTTGAGGCTATTGTCAAATTTCCTCCTCCTCGTACTATCCGACAACTTCATAGTTTACAAGGTATGTCAAACTTTATTAGACGTTTTATTATTAGCTATGCTAAGATTACTAAAGGTTTCATGCGACTACTTAAACAGGATACCTATTTTTTTTCTGGGATGAGGCTACACAAAACTCATTTGATGCTTTGAAAAAGGCACTCTTGCTAGCCCCCTTGTTGAACCCACCAGATTATACTCGGGATTTTATTCTTTATCTGACTGCATCTATTAATACCATTGGCATAGTCTTGGTTCAGGAAGATGACAAGCTCCAAGAGCATGTCATTTATTACCTTTCTCGCGCACTTGTAACTCCTGAACTCAAGTATTCTCACATCGAGAAGTTGGCATTAGCTGTTGTGTATGTCGTTCAGAGGATGCGTCACTATATCCTATTACGAACTACCATATTCATTTCATAGGTCAATCCTTTTCAATATGTATTAACACGACAGATAATCGGGGGAAAATTTAAAAAATGGATTGTCATCTTGCAATAATTTGATCTTACTTTCGAATATGATAATTCAAAAAAGTATTTGGTGTTTGCAAAACTTATTGCTGAGTTTCCTAGTGATATAACATGCCATGAAGAAGATCTGTCATTTCTTTATGACCATATCTTCCTCATTAACGCCTCTGATCCATGGTATGGAGACATTTTAATATATATCCAGACTTTGAAATGTCCACCAACTTTATCTAGGGAAGAACGACGAAATCTTAGGCATCATGCCAAGAAATACCTCAGTATTTCTGATACGTTATACATACTGGGGGTAGATTCAATATTACGCCATTGTTTGACCTTGGATGAAGCTGAGTCAGTATTGAATGATGCTCACAGTGGAGCCTGTGGAGGTCATCTTTCTGGGTTGGAAACAACTCAGAAGATACTGCGTGCTGGGTATTTTTGGCCCACCATCTTTAAGGATTGTGTGGAAGCTGTGAAACACTGTCATCCGTGTTAGTTTTTCACAAATAAAGTGCAGTCACATCCGACTCCTCTTCACCCTGTTATCACAGTGGGCCCTTTCACAAAATGGGGGATTGATTATATGACTTGTAATCCAGTTTTTATTGGGGGACATAAACATATCATCATTGGAGTCGACTACTTTACGAAGTGGGCCGAGGCAATTCCTACTGTGAAAGCAGATGGAGAAACTGCAACATATTTCATCTTCAATCAGATCATTGCCAGGTTCGACATACCTAGGGAGATCACCATTGATCATGGAAGAAATTTCTAGAACTACATGATAACTGACATGACCACCATGCTAGGTTTTCAACAAGATCATTCATATCCGTTTTACTCGCAGGCGAATGGAAAATTTGAAGAGGTTAATAAAAATTTGAAAAGTATTCTTCAACAGACTATTAATGCCAGTCGGTCAAATTGGCACATCATATTGTATCCAGATATTTGGGCATATCATTCCAATATCAATACTAATACTGGTTTTTCACCATTCCAAATCGTTCACGGGGTGGAGGAAGTTACACCAATTGAATGCGATATTCCATCTTTGAAGTTGGCTATTCAATTATTACCCGAAACTTCTGCTTTGGAAGAATGGTTGCTTCACTTAGAACATTTGGATGAACAATGTCGTGATGCGCTTACTGTAAATGACGCTCACAAGAACCGAGTTAAACACCAATATGACAAGTCTGTAAAACCTAGGTTTTTATATGAAGGAGACCTTGGTTTGGTTTATGATCAGGACAAGGATCCGTTGGGGGCAGGCAAGTTCAAATCTATGTGGGTCAGGCCCTATATCGTTTCTAAATTTTTAAGGAAAGGTTCATACGATTTGATGGATTATGATGGTTTTAAGCTTACTGATCCTAGAAATGGGCTCTACTTGAAGAAGTATTACACCTAGGCCTATATGATTTTTCTTGTACTATAGTTGTACATTTTTTGTAGAGTTAGTTCTTTTTAGTTTTGCTTATGTGTCTTTTGGATTTTGTTTTCAGATGACAACCGAGTGTTTTCTAGGATTCGCTAATGATGCAAGTCGTCACACTCGTAACTTGGCTTGAACTGATTGGGTAATCTATTCCTCCACAAACCAACTTGTTTCCTCGGGAGGTGCTTGTTTGGTCCCTACGAAAAACAATATAGCTGAGTACAGTTTAATCATCGAACTTCTTCAAGACTCTATTCACCATGGTATTTCATATTTAGAGGTAAGACTTGATTCGTAGTTAGTTGTGCTTCAATTAGCAGGAGAGTATCGTGTTCGAGATCCTACTTTGCTACGTCAGTTTTTGCGAGTTAGATTACTTGAGAGATATTTTAATCAAATTTCATATCAACACATATCAAGGAATCATAATACATTAGCTGATGCATATGCAAATTACAGACTTGATTGGAATTTGTACCATACACAATAACATTAACCATTAAAACACATAAGACAAACATGTACATAAAATGCTAGTGTATATATATATCAGGTTCAAAAAATAATATGAGTTTGAGTCACTCTCTGTCGCAATGTCATAATATACAAAAATTGGCAAAAAAGCCTCAAAAATAATATGTCACTCTCCCTATGGAGAGGAAGGATCCTCATCTAGCTCTGCCATGACCTCTCTATAACAAATGACTAGCCTAGCTACTTTTCTAAGTAACCAGATCTAGGATGGGGGCACTCCTACTACATGTTCCTACATATCGAGCGACATTTGCTCTATCTTGTATGTAGCGATATTGTGAGTCAACTGACTCATCTTCCCCTCAATGCTCCTCAGCATGGTATCCACGCCACCTGGATCGGTCGGTCGTATGTATACTCTGGGATGCCTAGCAGGTCTCATTGGCCCCACATCTGCATAAGTTATATATTGTTAGTACTCACTCTCATCATAAAAATTATATATACAAAAACAAATTAAATAATTTTTCAAAACAAAAACACATTTTGCTACCTATCTCTCCCAGGATGCCCCTGGAGACAACATGATCTTGGGATCACCTAAGAAATCCATCCCCGCATAAGGAAACTACTCTAGCGCTAGTACCTAGTGGCTCCACCACCCCAGATAATCCTCATGGGAGTATGACAAACTTGTTTCACCACCACCCTGACGTAGGAATATTTATCCCCACTAAGTCATTAGTGTCTCGCGGGGGTTCAAAGATGGTAGGGCCATCCTTGGACTAAGAGCGGGGACTCTCTCGAAGAAAAAGGTGCATAGTATACTACCGTACCCAAAGTTCTTTTTCTTCCCAGTCTTGCATTCTGTAAGTTGGTGCTTCATGTTCACCAGTAATCATGAGCACCAGTTGAAGATAACGTTGCGCAGACATTTTATGCCTATCTGCATGTAGTTCCATGAGGCCAAGTGTTGTGTCACACTTCCCCCGATCCTGTTTATTGTACTCAATATCACTTTTAATGGGAAACTTGCAATTTGACCAATTCGCACTTGGATCCCACTTTTTTCAATGTCGGCTACACAGTAAGTGTTTATGTAATCCTGAATGGATAGAGCACCAAATCCTCTAAATGTCCCTTTGAGGTTCACCACCTCACCTCGTCAAGATAGTCCGTTTATGAAGTATATATCATCAATTGTGATATCCAACATATCTCCTTGAAGATTAAACATGCCATGATCGGCATCCCAATATCCCATGAGCATTTGGAGGAGGTGCATTTGTGCATGCATGTTTGTAGTACAAAAAAATTTCAAGAGCCCGCACTTCCTTAGCGCATTCAAAGTAAGAGGATCCCCCATTGCAATCCTATCCATGGCTTCATGCTCCCTCTCTCTCCAAGTTAAAACCATCCTACATCACCAATTTCCATTCGATGCATTAATTTGAAGTTTTTACTTTTGAACTGCGTTACCCGCGGGTTCACCTTTTCAATAGAGGAGGGTGCCCGCAAGTCTCCCTGCAGTAAACCCACGCACATTTCACGTTCCCGTTACTTTTACTTAGTCAGACTCTTGGGTACACAACCCTAGTTTTAAAACTTGCTTAAAAACCTCAAAACATCATTAAAAAATTAAAGTAATGGATCAAAATGATAGAGCAAGAAGAGATAGATTACCTGCAAGTGACAAAGTTTGATTTCATTTCCTAGATTGACCGCAATCGACGTTTGAAGTAATAGGGTTTTTCTCCTTTTATCCAATGGTAAAATGGTTTTGTGAGTTATGTTTCTAAATTGGCACTCTTTCTACACATTCTTTTCAATTTTTTACCCCCTTTATATAGTTTCAAATTCTTTTGTAATTTTATTTAACCCTAAATGACCTTTTTGAGTTGTTTTGATTAGGTAAATCTTTAAAAGGCGCTATTATCACTATTAGTTGCAAAAGGTGTTAAATGCAGAGGTTTGTTTTCTTTTGACATGTCAGTTTAGCTCTCCACATTGGATCTATTTTGTCATCTTATGTCATTTTGAAAATCCTTTGTTCAGTTTGGACTACCATTTTCTGCTATCCATTAGCGTTGATTCTATCTAAAGTCCATCTGTCACTTGACATATCAGGGCACTTATACATTGTACATCATTCTTTACCTAATATTAAGTTCCCCATAGTGATGAAGTTTTTCACATTCTTGTTAGAATTTTTCAAAATTAACAAGATTACCGAGCATACTTGTCTTGTTCAGACTCGTTAAAGGAATTGAACAGATATCCACTTAGGTATAAGTTTACCCCTTTTCCGGATCTTTGTGGATTGACTATGAAAAAGGTATACTCTGGTCTTTTTCGACTACAAGAGTCCTCTCTCGCATACTTTTACACTTTTTTGGATGAAGAGGCTAACTTTACGAAAAAGTACACTATGGATTTCTTGTTTAACTTTTCCAGACTCCTTAAATATGAAAACACTGGCGAGCATTTACCAACTCGGGCTCGATACTAAAAGCCATGAGCAGGAGTATGGAGTTTTTGTTTAATTTTTCTAGACTCCTTAAAATTGAAAACACCTACGAGCATGAATAGATCCAGGCTCAATATTAAAATCCATGAATCAATACCTTATCGAGTATTAATCTATATTTTCTTCAAACTCGTTAAAATATGAATAAAGTTCTGAGTTTTCCTCCCATGGACTTGTTAAAATACACATGGTTGGACCAATATCAAGCATTATTTTTCCTCCTCTTCGAGCTTGTTTTCAAAAATGAAGATGGATTATTGAGTTTACTTTCTTGGACTCATTAAAATTTCACAGGAGAGACAGTATCGATCTTTCTTTTCAACCTTTTCATGCTCATTAAACTAAGAAAATACATTTTTAAAAAAGAGAGGGAAGGGAATTTTCTGTTATTTATTCATTCATTGGCAGTCAGTCTTAACCGTCCTTGAACACAACACTTTCATAAGTCACTGGGTTTTAGTTTTGGCTTTAGGATTTAAATTGATTCCATATTTTTGTCCTCCACCATTTGGTTACTCTTCCGATCATATGGGGAGTTTGTTATGTCTCCTACATAGCGAACTTATATCATGTTTCCTATGTCAGTCCACAGCTACCTAATTTACTTTGGTGCTCGATGTTCAAAGATTACCCCTGTGTCGGCCTTTCTGCAGTTCATCTTGACTCCTCATGTCGGCCATCCCCTATATCAATTTTGTTTCAACTCAATATGTCAGTGTTCCTCGCGTGAGATGATGAAGGATACATCAATGCCTTCCTTTTCATGGGTCTCTTCCTATAGACATTAGCACATTTTTCTCTAGGAATAAGACTTAGAGTTTCTCGTTTAGTACCTTGAGATTTGTAGTAATCAGTGGCATATTCTCCCGCTATTGACTTATGGGAATACATCAATGTCCCTTACTCATATAGATTCTTCAAGTGTTCGACGTCAAGACCTCTTATTCATACTTGTAAGGATTTTACTAGGTATCTTGGACCCCATTTTCATTATTGGTGGGTGTATTTGCATTTGTTAACAGTTTTCATCATTGACCGGTAATCAAACGAGATCCTCCATGTTTGACTTCAAATCCTTTTATTCGCATGGTTTAGGATTTGTACTATTGATGGTTGGTTTGAAGACCTTGGGTTTATGATACAGTTCATTTCTTATCACCCAAGTTGTGCAAAACTGAGCTCTATTTTTGGCTCATCATGAGACATAGATCCAGTTTGTTGCTATGTCTATGATCTCCTTTTCACATGGTTCCACGATTGTATTCCAGTGGCCATACTATATACATCATTTCAGTTATGTATTGGAGACCATGTTCTAACATTCTGAACATCTCCTGATATCAAGATTGTAATTGCTTGCTGATCTTGTTTCTGTTTCAGGTATTGTTTGCAGCCTTGTTCACGTGGTTCCTATGCTCCTCCACTTCCTGGTTTGTAATGTATTTCGGCCATCGTCTTTCCCTATGACCTCATACATTAGGGGGTATCTGTCATCATCCAAAATGGCACTTCTCCATCCGTGACTACATTTCCTTTTAGGTCACACAACATGACATTATGGATAGAAGAGCCTATTTGATCATGGATGCTTTGGCCTAAGACTTTGCAATGTTCTCCTAAACAAAACTATTTTTAGTGACAAATTATGAGACATAACCATGACTATACCATCGTTCATCTCGTGGGTCACTTGCGACAGTCTATATATCCAACCCGCGGGTATCATCCTAGAAGTTGTATTCGTGAGTTGCTGGACATAATACTCACAAGTCATTTGCTGGTTGTTAAGAGTAATAGTCGTGGGTATCTCTAAATCACGATAAAACATATTTAAAGATGATTAGGGATTATTTAAAGATAGTTATTCTAACTACCCTAACCTCCCCAACCGATTTCCCTTTCAAGTCTATCATCCCAACCTTTGTATAAATACAAGGGGGGGCCCTTGAGAAGGAAGAACCAATTTTATGCTAGAGAAATGCTGGAGAAAATTCTACCGAAGGAAGAGGAGCAGGAACCCAGGTCTAGGTTTCAACGGTGCCAGTTGCAGTGCAGGTTTGGCTGATTTCCTTTAATGTTATAATAAAGAAACTTCATTTCCCATATACATTTGTCCATGTTAATGAATGTGTGTCTTTGAAGATTTCATGTTTATTATATATGAGTTTCATATAAAGTATTTCATTCTTATTTGGGTAATAAGCTTTGACAAAGGTATGTGTTATTGTAGGTGATCTCTCTGGAGCAGTGGAGCAGGAGTCTGAAGTTTGGAAGCTTGGATCAAACGCCAGTCATTCAGGTATCTAATTCCAATTTCATATCTTAGTTATTTACATTTAAAATAATGTTTTCTTGTTGTATCTTTATGCTTTCCTATCTATGTAACTAGTTTATATGTACGCTGATGATCTCTTTATTTCCCAGTCATAAGTAGTTTTTACCGCACAACACTCGTCTTCCAAGATCTCAATTTTGTATGCTACAAATCGTATATATACCAGCTTCTATATATATATCTGTCTATTGTAGATATAACAATCTTAAACATATCTAACAATTTGATGTGGATCTAATTATCTGCTGTAGTTCTAACAATTTACTACAGATCACGTAATCTAAGACAATACTTCATATTTTTAATAAATAAACTTAAAATGAGGAATAATAATATTAGATGGAATTATAATTAAATTAATATTGGTAGGATATGAAATAATTTCACATGGAATTAGATACCAACTAATTTTATTTGAGAATCTACATCCATTTGCAAGGAATATATTAGTTATGTAGAGTACTCTTATTCATTTCTTTTGTCATGTAGTTCTATTTAGTTTGGATTCTTTCAAACTAATATGAAACTAAATTCTCTTTTCTCTCTTATATCCTATTTTCACTCCAAGTATTTGAGAAGTTTGTTGTATTGGTTTCTCTTTAAAGGGAGAATACTTAGTGTGTTGTAAATAGGAGGAAGAATGGGAGAGATGGACTTGGAATTGCGGATTGAAGATCATGTGTTTGAGACACTCTTGATAGTAATAAAATTCCATCTCTTTTTCATTTTCATTATTGTTTATATTTTAGTTTAATGTCACTTATTTCCATTACCTTTGGTTTTATTTCAATGTAATAGATGAGTCAAGAAGGTCATGTATATATCCTTCCTATGCATCAAGGAAGGGTCCCTTTTCTCCATAAGTAAGAGAGATACATGACCCATTAGAACAAGGAAAAATTTAATGATAATTTTTTTTCTTAAAGTGTATAAATCTTGGAAAAACTTACTAATTCTTCAATTTCCGACCATAAAATGTTTGATGGTATTTTTGTAAAAATAATCAAATTTCTAAGGACTTTATATAGTTTCTAGACAATTTTGGTGATATTTAGAGTAACATATTTTTATCCTATGGAATTTGGAAAAATTATTTTAGAAAAAAATGGAAAATTATTGGCATTTTGTTTTGGAAAAAAACATCGAAAATCAACCAATGAACTAATTTTGCCCCTAAAATTTTCCTTGCATTAGAATAAGTGTAGAGTAAGAATAGAGTAGATGCATTTCAATTTCTTTTAGTACGTTATTGTATGTGTGTATATTTTCTACAGTGTACTTATTAATCTCACAAGAATGGTGTGTTTATTTTCCTATGCTATTATTTCCTTTTCTAGAAAAATACTAGAACCACTTTGTAGGAAAACTATTATGACCTGCACAGACATGAATGGAACCTCCTAATCTCAAATAAACCTTGGTCTAACAATTAATGTACACGTTCCTTGAATTTCCTTATCATCGCTTCTATACCAATAGCGACTTTAGAGAACCTACTAGCTAGCAATCTTAACATCACTATCAAAAACATGTTTGAGAGAAAATCAAATAATGGTCGTCAAAATAGTTTCCTCAAGTTGAGAATTGTAATGAAGATACAATACTCAATAATTAATATATAAAACATCAATCAAAATCTAAGCGAGAATAAACCATAGTAGAAAATTAATAACAATTTTTTACAATTACACTCACCAAAGTAAGATAAAAATATGGAAGATTATCTCCCTAAAGAGTACGATTGGAAATCTCAAGGAGGTTCTCAAACTAATAGAAAGTAAAGATATTGATATAATGTAAATATATTATGTATCATTTCCACCACCAAGCACAAAGAAATTAACTAAAAGAAAAACAAGAAATTGTAACTCAACAAAAAAAATTCGTTGCATACTTTTCCTTGATGTGGGATACAATTAATTTAAATTACCCAATTAAGATAAATGTTACATAAAAGAGAATAAATCTTGATCTAAAAGATATTATTGACTAGTCAAGAGAGGTAGACATCAAAGTCCAGGCATTTCATTCTTGTAAATAATGCTTGATGTAGTCTATGTAACATCTATGAACATGAACATTAAAATAGCTCTTTCCAGTAAAGAATTGATTCCATTATTCTCAAAGGATGACTTGACTTAGATACCATATGCATCCTTTGTGACTTATTTTTTCCATTGGATGACTAGCACACACTTTTTATACAACTATTGAAAACGTTTGGTAGAGGAAATGGAGGAGAGGCAAATCTTCGGATGGTATGCTTTTTTTTATTCTCTACTACTAATGTATCAAGATTAAAATGAGTTGAAATATCAAAATTAAAATGAGCTTCCATTTCATAGAAATATGGTTGGTTAATTAATATATTATTGCTCTCTATACAAGCTTAGTGGTCCAATGGATGGTCACATTAGAGGGAGTTACGTGTATTCTTAGGATTGAAGGTCAATTCACTAGCTTACATTTCCCCTTTAGATTTTAGGATCTCTTTAGAATATCATTTATACATGTGCCTTTAGAATTCATGGAGAATTACAAATGGAAAAACTTTTAATAATGCTAAAATAATATAGGGTATTTCCATACAGGTTTAACACTTTAAGCAACTGTTCACACAAATAGGTTACAAATCAATACATTAATGTTTTTACGTGGTTAAATTCGTAAGAGAGGGAAAAAATCCATGGCATAATCCAAATAACTAGTTGAGGTGAAATATTAATGCAAAAGGAAAAACGATTTACATATGAGTTTATCACAATCAATCATCAAGAAACTAGCCCCCCATGCTCTTTAAATAGAGATCATGAACCAATTGGGTGTTAAGCCATGGATCAACAACTATTAAGATCAAGGAGAAGATGAAATTTTGGATCTCTTTATGTCTAGAACATATAGTTCCATCAGATTACAAAAGTAGAAATGCATACTAAAGAAATACGCTTTACTTAAAGACACGTTAGACCAAGATAATATTAACTAAATCCAGAGTGTCTAAGTATCCTAACGCAACCCCTTAAGAATAACTTCATATAGGATCAAAGGATTTAGAAATGTGACCGAATAAGAGAAGGGAGGAGGTATTAGAGCATATCCTCTCTTAATGACACATTCTTGAACTCCTAACATAGATCAAAATTTAGAAAACTTCGCTTCCGTAAAATACTTTGTGAAGATTCCTACAACTTGATCATCTATAGGGAAAAATAGCACATCAAGAAACTAGGCAATGTTGAATATGATTTCTGATGAAGTTCATCTATAGCTCAATGTGTTTGGTATCCTGATGTTGAATTGGATATTTAGCAAGCTTGATGGAACTTTGATTGTCACAACAGAGGGTATCAAATGTTGATGTTGGAATCCAAACACTCAAATGATCTGCAAGGCCTTAGAAATTATTGACTTGCATTAGCTGCGGCTTGATACTCTACTTTTTATGAAGAAAGAGAAAGATCTTGTTATTTCTTACAAGTGCAAGTGACGGTTATGGAACCAAGACTAAAAAATAACTTTCAGGAGACTTCCAATCATTAGGGTCCATGACCCAATCAAAATAAGTGAATCCAACCAACAAAGGTTTTTCTCTCTAAACTATAATGTATCTCGAACTGAATTTTACCCTTGATATACATAAGTATCATTTTCACTACTTTTCAATGATTTCCATGAGGTGTTTGCATATACCGGGCAGCAAAAATAACGACAAAGGAAATAATAGGATTGGTATGAGTCAAGTACACAATATTTCCAATTAATTGATGGTACAAGATGTCATTTACATTAGGTGTAGTGCAAGTGGTAGTAAGTTTGACAATAAATTAGAAGGGAGAAGGGGTTGGTTTACAATATTCCTTGTGAAAGTGGCCCATAAGGTCACAAGCATGCTTAGATTGAAAAGAAAATTTCCTTATTTGGTTTCTAAGATTTGGATGCCAAGAAAACAATGCAAACGTCCTAAGTCGATCATTTCAAATTTCTTCTTAAGGTTTGATTTGACATGGATTAAATTTTAGGGTTACTACTAATAAGAATAAGTTAATCAACAAAATGAACAAGGATTATGAGATGGTTTCTTATTTTCTTGGTATCGACATTCGGGTAAGAATAATGTCTAGAAAAATAGGTGCCAAGGATAAAGCTATCTATTTTGGCATACCAGGCCCAAGGATATTTCTTAATGTCATAGAGAGATTTCTTAACAAAAAAACAAGGCTAGAGTCATTTTGAACATACATGTAAATTTATTCTTGCAAATCCCCTTTCAAGAAAGTAGATTTGACATCCATTTGATGGACCTCCCATTTTTACGACAAGGGAAAATGTTTCATTGTAGTAAATTCCTTAAAATTGGGAATATCCTTTGGAAACTAACCTTTCCTTAAGTCTTTCAACACTTTAGTATGATGCATACTTAGTTCGATACACCCATTTGCATTTGACAAGTTTTCTTCCTTTTAGAATAGGTACAAGATACTAAGTATCATTCATCATTACAGAAAAATATTCTTCATTCATAGTTGTGTCCCAATATAGATGTCTAGAAGCTTTTGAAAATGTGTCTAGGTCATGAATCTTTGAAACTTGATACAAAAGAGAAGAGGATCGCTAGAAGTGTGGATGGACCCACCAACAAGATCATTCACTACTTCTTGTGTTAAATGGACCTATCTAGGAAGTAATGCCACTAGTGTAAATTCATGTTCAATGGACCCAAGAAGAGGAATGCGAGAAATCAGAAGTGGATTTGCATCCTCATTATTGTCATATGAAGAATAAACCAAAGCGTGATCACAAGCAGATAAGTTAGGAGTAGAAGGTGCCATTGTGGCGAAGATGGCTCATGAATTGAAGATGGCACAAATAT
The DNA here is from genome assembly GCA_027924585.1 of Larix kaempferi. Lineage (NCBI taxonomy): Eukaryota > Viridiplantae > Streptophyta > Pinopsida > Pinales > Pinaceae > Larix > Larix kaempferi. The sequence continues at coordinate 4,254,515 of BSBM01000241.1, read as the reverse complement.
CGAATTAGGATCATAGGATGAGATATTTTCATCAAATTTAACATATCTTCTAATAATAATGTCATTGGATTTAGGTTGAATAAATATCTAACCTTTTACATCTTCAAAATATCCAAACAAAATGTAGTTCTCGCTCTTATGTTGTAAATATGCTTTCTATTTTTCATCGGGAATGTGAGCCCTTGCTTCACTACCAAACACATGAAAGTGGCTTACATCAAGTTTAATTTTACTCCATGCGTATTCTAATGTTATATATTGTAAATCATTTGTGGGAGTTCAATTGACTATGAAATTTGCACAAGTAATGGCTCCCACCCAAAAAGTAGAGCTTAATCCCTTAAATTTGATGTTACAATTTTCCATTTACTTTAATGTGTGATTATTTCTCTCAAAAACACCATTTTGTTGTGTGTTGTATGGAACAATATGTTGCATTCGAATTCCATGTGGAGTGAAATAATTTGTAAATTTATTGTTTACATATTTTCCTCCATTGTTTGTTCTTAACTTGTGTATTTGATGTCCATATTTGTTTTTCTACAAGGGCCTTGTAGGCCAAAAACATGTCAAAAAATTCACTCTTAAGTTCCAAAAGGTAAACCCAAGTGCGTCTCTAGAATTCATCAATGAAAGTTACGAAGTACTTGAAGCCAAATAAAGAAGGAGGAGGAAGCAAACCACACAAATCGTTGTGAAAAAGTTTATGGGGGCCAAGGTGTTATAAGAGGCACATTTGTACAAATTATCCCAATGATGTTTGTCAAGAACAAAATGGGGACAAACACCATCTCTACAAGACACGAGAGGAAGAAAAATCACCATTTTTTGATTACATAGTTGTTGCAATGAGCGATAGTTTAAATGACCAAATATATCATGCCAAAGTTTGCTAAAATCATCACTATGATCTTTAAAAATTGACAGAAAGTGTGATGACCCAAATTTGTTAAATTTGTACAACCTGGTAATATCATCATCAATTCTTGTTTCTTGGACATGCTTATGATCCTTGAAATCCTTGATTACAGATTGGTGAGGTGTAACCTCTATAGTCTTACCTTTCACCAGAATGAGTGATATGATATGCTACCAAAAAATCATAGGAAATACTTAAAACACATAATATATATTTGAAATGAACATCATCTAGCTGAACTATTCCGGACCCTACAACACTAAGAGATCTATTATCACCAACAAATATTTGTTTGGTTTACGTTTAAGAGTATAAAAAATGGTTTTATCCTTATCCAAATAATAAGATGCTCCAGAATCAATGAGCCACTCATTAGAAGAAGAAGAAGAAGAAGCAGCATTACAGGAAAAACCAGAAGCAAATGTGCATGTCCATGAGAAGAAGAGTTAGAAGAAGTATCAATATTGATGTTTTGATTCTTCATTCTTGCTTCCAAGGCTTCATCTTCTTGAAACACTTAGATTTCATATTACCATATCACCCACAAAAATTTCAATGTTCTTCAGTCTTATTTCCTTTCGATTTAGTGCCTTTATCACCATTAGGTGTAGGAACTTGTTGAGAGGGCTTCGCTCCCTTATTTTTCTTAATGTTGTGAGGGGGTCCCTTCTTTGGATGCTTAGATTTATCCTCATAATGTGATACTAAGAATTTATTAGAAGTAATTGCAGTGTTGACCACTCCAAGATTCAAGAGCTTATCTTGATATCTAATCAAAGAATCACAAAAAACTTTGACCTTGTGTTCTATATAAGAAATCCCTAGATCTTATCTAATGGAGTCAAAAGTAGATGCAAAAATGGAATAAGAGGAACCGATCTTAGCAAGATTAACATAAATGTATTTATTTTATGGCTTAGTTATATTGCATTCTTCAACTAAAAGTAAAAGGGTTTTGAATTTATATAGATAGTATTGAACATAAGAAAATTCACTCGGATTTAAAGAAGCCAACTCATTTTCAAGATGGTGACCTCTATTCTCATTGTGCTAACCAAATATGGTTTCCAATTTTTTTCAACCTGCATTTGGTACATCAATTCCTTAAAGGTGGAATTGTAGGTCATTAGAGATGGAAATCTCTATCAGTCCATGTGATTTGTCCTTTTTTATTATCCCATTTTACTTTCTTATTGGCATTAGTGGGGTAATTTATTTCCCAAATCTAGTAATCCACTAAAGTCCTCTACTTCGTAGTACAACCTCCATACGGGCTCTCCATTAGAAGTAGTTGCTACTAATAATTAGAATATCACTTGGACTGATCATATTATAATATGTAGGTAATATGGCTTAAGAAGAATAAAATTATGGTCTAGATGCAAAAATTTCAAAACAATAGGTAGTTTTTAAAAAATGGCACTAAAAATAGGCTCTCAATGTCAAATTTATGCCTTTAAAAAAAGGTAGAAGATTAACCAAGGAGACACATGGTAAGAAGAGGTTAAACCATATGGTTATAGGTGCTTATTGTAGTAAATAATTCCTCTCCCCCCCTCCCCCTTTTTCTAACTTCTAGTATAATCTCACTTTCAGAAATAACCTATTTTTTAAAATAAGTGAAACACTTTTATAAAGCAAGTGGGAATCACTTTGAAAATGAAGTTGCTTTATAACATAAAGTTCATGAACTTTCTTAAAAAGTGAAAAAAAGGACTTGAACCCAATACCTCTTCTGTAAAAATGTAACTTTCAACCAAGTGAGTTAAACAAAAGATTTAGAAATATTATGAAGGAGAGTGGCGGTGTTGGTGTCATTGTCGTTGTTGTTGTTGGAAAGCATGCCTAGCTAAAAAACCTTGCTTTTGGTTTACAAGACACTTTTACACAACCACAAAAAAACAAAAAATGAAATTTTCAAATTGATATTTCTCTAATTTTGGGTTAGATATTGGTTAGCTTTCCCAAAAAATGCAAGTTTTCTCACTGTTTCGGGTATACCGAGTTTGCACAAGGTGCATGGTAAAGTGTATACATAGTCAAGAAAACTCTTTCTTCTCTATTTTGTTTTTTTGAGTTTGCAAAGAGTGCATGTAAAATAAAATACTGAGAATGAAAAGGTAACAAACTGGGGATAAAACAAAAAAAGCAGGATAAAATATGAAACAATATAAAAAATACTTTTATAAAAATAAGTAATTGTAAATAGTATACCTATGTGCATGGTAAAGAGCATACATAGTCAAGAAAACTCTTTATTCTCTATTTTGATTTTCTGATTTTGCAAAGAGTGCATGGAAAAAAGCATACCAAGAATGAAAAGGTAACAAACCGGGGATAAAACAAAAAGAAGGATAAAATATGAAACAATATGAAAAATACTTTTATAAAAAATAGTAATTGTAAATAGTATACCTATGTGCATGGTAAAGAGCATACATAGTCAAGAAATCTCTTTATTCTCTATTTTGATTTTCTAAGTTTGCAAAGAGTGCATGGAAAAGAGCATACCAAGAATGAAAAGATAACAAACCGGGGATAAAACAAAAAACATGATAAAATATGAAACGATATGAAAAATACTTTTATAAAAATCAATAATTGTAAATAGTATACCTATGGATATGATAAAATGGTCATATATTGGGAAAATGAAAACCTTTTCGAGTGAAATGAAAAGCATTTACAACTAAAAGAAGAACTCTAGATGCAATGGAACACCTCTCTCAACCCCAAAATGCACAGAAATAGTAGATCTCGATCAGCAAAAGGATTGGGTTTTCATAAGCCCTCTAATACCATGTTCAACTAAAAAAATGTATTTCCACACAGATTGGACACCTTAAGAAACCACTCACTCAAGAATATCACAAATCAACACACTGATGTTATTACCTGGTTAAAACCCTTAGAGAAGGAAATTTTCCACGACCTTGTCTAAATAGCTCCTCGAGGCAATATATCAATGCAAAAGGAAAAAAAATTACATATGAGTTTCTCACAATCGATCATCGAGGAAATGACCCTCCATGCTCTTTAAATAGAGATCATGGACCAATCATATGTTAATCCATGGATCAATAAGCATTAAAATTGAGGTGAAGATGATTTGTCAGATCACTTTATGCTTAGATCATATCATAACCATTAGATTACATAAGTACACATGCATAATAAAGAAACACACTTTACCTAAAAACACATTAAAGCAAATTGAACTTAACTATGTCTAAATTTCCTAACAAATAATGCCAACAAGTGTATTACTAAATTTTGTCCAAAGATCATTCTTTATCATGTTATTATGAAGGTTTATTTTCAGCGATGAACCAGCATCGACTTCAATCATTCTTGATTAATGCAAAAATCTTTTAAATAATGATACTCATTGTTCTTATTAGTGAAGGATATGAATGGAAGATATTACCTTTTAAGGAGGCGGCTTAGTTACGACGGAGGAAGAGTCCATGGAAAAAGTTATTAATTTTTTAGATCAAGTTGAATCTCAAGGAACTACTTACAAATGGAAAGGAAGTCTAGAAGGTGCTTTCCTGGTTGATAATAAAGGTCAACCATTATAACCAATCATAAGAACAAATTGGGACACGATGGAGTTACTAGAAGTCAAAGAAATTATTCTCAATAGATAATTACCACTCATGACTCAAACACACATTAACATGGTTACTTCTGAAGTTATAATGGAAACAAAAGGAAATCAATTGTCTCATGAGGTACCAAGTATAAATTATATATTGGAAAAGTTCAAAAACATTGCACAATAATGAAAACAAGTAGCATGACTAGAATAAGCGAGATAAAATGTATGCATATATGCATGTGAACAAAAAGAAAATGTTGCATATCCTATAAAGTGAAATGACTAATAATTTTAATATAGAGTTTAGTAAAACCATTTGTATAATCTTATGGACAAAACAAAAAAATCCATTTGGATAGTGAAAATTGAATTTGTAAAGTTAAATTGGGACACGATGGAGTTACTAGGAGTCAAAGAAATTATTCTCAATAGATAATTACCACTCATGACTCAAACACACATTAACATAGTTACTTCTGAAGTTATAATGGAAACAAAAGAAAATCAATTGTCTCATGAAGTACCAAGTATAAATTATATATTGGAAAAGTTTAAAAACATTGCACAATAATGAAAACAAGTAGCATGACTAGAATAAGCCAAATAAAATGTATGCATATATGCACGTGAACAAAAAGAAAATGTTGCATATCCTATTAAAGTGAAAAATGACTAATAATTTTAATAGAGAGTTTAGTAAAACCATTTGTATAATCTTATGGACAAAACCAAAAAATCCACTTGGATAGTGAAAATTGAATTTGTAAAGTTAAAGTGATGAGTCATCACCATGATCATATGCATTTCTATGAGGATCACAATCCTAATTACTCATGTATGCATTTGCTTGATGTTCTTCCTTTTTATTATACAGTGGATTTCCTTGATCATGCATTATAATTTTTCTTTCAATATTGTCATTGGGAACCAAAGTCTCTTTTTCGAACACTTTATCCTCATTTTTAGATTCTCTTTCAAATGTTTCTTGTAAAGTGTTATATTCCTCATTAAGTATTATGTCAGCATATTCCATGAATTTCAATTTTGAACAAGACTATGTAAGGTTTTTCGTTACACCAAAACCTGCAGATGTTGGTAAAATTTTGAAACCAAGCACATAGTCTAAGAAAGGATCCTAGTGTGGTGATCAATCCAAATTATATTCCTAGAGGTGCGGTAGTTGTAACCAATACTCCAAACCCCCCCTCTCATGTAACTCGGGGGAATTAAACCTAGGACCTGAGCTCTGATACCATGTACAGTTTCCGGTTACACCAAAACCTGTATATGTTGGTAAAAATTTGAACTAAGCACAAAGTCCAAGGAAGGATCCTAGTGTGGAAACCATTCCACATTATATTCCCAGTGGTACAATGGTTATAACTGATAATCTAACACCCCCCCTCCAACGTTATTCGGGGGAATTGAACCTGAGAGCTAAGCTCTAATACAATGTAAGGTTTGTTGTTAAACCAAAACCTACAGATGTTGGTAAACATTTGAAACCAAGCACATAGTCCAAGGAAGGATCCCAGTGTGGTAATCAATCCACATTATATTCCCAGAGGTGTGGAGGTTATAACTGACACTCCAATAGACTCTATTTGAATGACATATGATCATCCTAGGCTTGTAACATCATCAATTAGAAATGATTGGCTGATTTGAGAGAGGAAACATATGAATAATCAATGTTTGATACAAATTGACATGCACTTGCACATACAAATCCATACTCATTATGATGTATTGTAGGTGGTTTGATCCATTTACATTTTGATAATATAGGACTAGTTTCACCATAATCAAATTGAATAATTTCTTGTATGAATCCAAGTAATTTTTTTTCAAGTGTCATGATGAAATTCAACATTAATAATATAATCACAATTTTCCTTTCCTTTGTCCGTCCACTTTTAAATGACTATCTATAATACTCCAATTTTGACTCCTCGAATGTATCTAATCAAATGATGTAACTAGAAATTGCACCTTGGGGTGCAATAAAAGAATACTGTAAAAGAATGACGTATTGAAGGGGAAGGTGGGAGATGAAGAAGACAAAGGCATAATAGACTGTTCGAAGGAGAACCACAAACTAAAAGCAAAAAAGTGAGAGTTGATGCAATATTCTAAAACATTAGATTATTCACATTATTGGCGATTACATTATTGGCATTGTGCATGTGGAAATATTCTTGTGGTCTAAAAAATTTCTTGATTGAAATTTGCCACTATATGTTGTTTTATTTCGATTATTTCTCATCATGTTAATGGAGAAAACTACATGATGTATTCATTTCAGTATATGCACGATTCAACTTTCTTTGCTTACATAATGTGGATGCCAATGTATAAAACATTGAAAAACTTAGAATGGAAAGTTAATCATTGGAATAAAAAATCACATGCCAAGGATTAGAAAATTCTAATTATTTAAAATAGAAGCTAGGTAGATAAACAATAGTCATATATATTTATATTTTGTGTCTAATCAAACAAGGGTAGTCCCTGCTTTTGTTTTTAATAAAAAATAATTATTCAAATATTGTAAAAAGTAAAATAAATGCACAAGTGTATTTTGAATATACATATATGAAATATATGGCATCTTCTCTTTGAAGAGAAAGGCTACTATCTTGAATCTTTAGTTGAAGTTAAACTATTTGAATAATTTGAAGTGTGGCTTGTTCTAGAAAATGTATACATATGGTGAATATCATAGGAATGTGTTCTTCTGTATCTAATGCCATAATGCTTAAAATCATGAACATAAATATTTAATGTGTCTACAAGTCAGCTTCGACATTTCATAATTTCAAATAAAAGAACAATGTTACTAGGATCTTATTATTCAATTATTTTGAGTGTCAAGAATAGAATCAGTTAGTAGCGTGACATTATTTCCTTCATGCATACCCTAATACAATTGTGGAAAATATACATACCAAAAGTACATCATCCATTGGGATGATGTATGTGATTATGTGAAAGAAATCTTTTGATATGGATCGACCAAACTTTGTTACTGTTCACTAATCACTGTATTTGAAAAGCTCCAGGGAGGGATATTTTCATATGAAGGACGGCTTTTGTGTTGGAAAATTCTAGCCAAAGTGCATGTATAAATGAAATTCTGATTTACAGTAGACACACCAAAACGCTCATGATTATGAGCCAATGACAAAAAGGATCCAATATATTCTTTTTTTCAGAACTAGAAGATACCAATGGAAAAGGAGGAGATATCTAAGCATTGGTTGAATGTGCACAAACACTGCACATAATACCATGAATGAAGGCATTGAATTCATAGAGTACAAACCATAGACATTTGTCTTACATGCTTGTCTCCCTTCATCCAAATTGATACCAACCTCATGTTTTCCCTATAAACTAGAACATCTATCTTACATGGATATAACATATATTTAATATATTATAAAATCATAGGAATTATTGAATTAGGAAAGTAAGTTGTGAACCAAATATTGAAGAATACTAAAGTTACATATTACATGATTATGTCGACTCGAGAACCCATAAAAATTATTGGGTTTCCATGTCCCCAATTTTGACTCAGTCAGTTCACATGGGTAAAGGGGAAAAATTTGTCCCTAGGGATTTTAATTTTATTCAATTTTGTAATCATAGAATAAAATTAGCCTAAGTCTAGTAGATGAGATAATTTAATTAATTTTAATTATTTTTATAAATAAATATTCCTAAGAATTGTGCAAGTGGGCCAAGAGGGCGCCCTCATGAGGATAAGCTTGCTAAATTGGAATTGAGGACAAGAAATTAGCAAGGTGGCTAAAGAAACCTGTTGTATTTAGAAATAGATCAAAAGCAGGCAGGTGTAAGAAGTTTCCAAAAGTAGGAAATTAGAAATATCCACGAAAAGCTAAGGAGGGCACATTTTCCAAAACGGATCTCAGTTTACAAAGCATGAAACTCTAACAAAGCAAGAAAAATCTTGAGACAAAGGGGGGCACAATTTCTAAAAGGGAGCTCATTTTACAAAGCAGGAAACTCTAACAAAGCAGGAAACATCTTGAGACAAAGGGGGGCACAGTTTCTAAAGGAAAGAAAAGCTTGTAAGGAAAAAGCAAGGAATGTATATCCACTCATGGGTGGCCCATGTGGAAGGTTTCTCACAGGTCACCAAGCTATTCAACTTGCTTAACAGGTCACCCTAAATTTTATGAAATAATGATTCCAAATTCAATTCACATCTTTTGACCATTTTGTAATTGAATGTGAGAGCTTTAGATTCTCTTGTTGAGTGATGTGCCTCAACCTTGCTTTGGGTGATGCTCCCCTTAGCCATTATTGTTCTAGTATCTCTTCCACTCTCTCTTACAAGTAATAAAGACTATTGTACAACCATTGAATATCATATTGCAACCATTAAAGTCTGATATCAAGTTGGGGTCGAAATTCCTTGAAGACTCCCAAAATATTGAAGAAGGAACCTCTCCTGCAGTAACCTTCTATCTTCTTCCTTCTCTCTAATTCTCTGTGGGAATCAACATGTGATGATTTGAATTCTTCCATGATGGAGGAGGATACCAGGTATTCTCACTGAAGTTACAGTAGCTCCATTCATGCTTCTCTAAATCTACCTTTACTATGTATTACAGATTCCAACCGATGGAGCTTTCTTTGATGTAACTGAGACATGGTTCATGTTGGAGGTTACTAAAAAAAATAGATTCATTTTGGTGCTACAAAAATATCTGTAATATGATGTTTACTCTCTTATAAACAATCCTTAATATTATTCATAAATATTCCTTTGAAATTCTGCTAGTAATTAAGTCATTTTCCTACCTATTCTCATTAGACTCGAAATTTTGACTAGTTTTTCCAAAAAGGTTGTAAAATGAGTTATATAAATCCAAATTTCATTCTGTAAATTTATGAAGGTATTTAAGGCCATAATTTTTTTTGTAAATAAAAGACTATATATGACTGCTTATCAAAATTACAGAGCATGTCACACAGTTTCATTAAGGACTTAGACATTCCCGGCCAAGATCAGCCAAACAGGAATTCATGCATCGACCTGACATATCATACTTAATATGTGATATTCCCGGCAGAAGGACCACCAAACAGGAATTTGACATAGACATACACAGAGATGTTCAAATCCTATAACAACTGGGCTATACAAAAACCTTCTGGAGCGAATGAAAAGCCCAAAAAAATAGAGTTCAGGCAGATAGAACTTAATCAATTGTAATAGTTGGAGGACCCCTACCCATCATCTCCAAAGCCTGTTGAGGACCGGACGACTGATTCTGAGCGTTGGCAGTGGCCCCAACATTCCCTGGAAGGTTCTTGGTTCCGCAACAAACGTTTCTCCCATGCTCCCCATCACCCTTCCCCTGAATGACGAAGGTAAGACCAATTTTTTTTTGCTGTGGCATCAATTTTCACATGCATCACACAGCTTTCCATATTATGGGTCTTCCATGACCTGACCGGTTCAATGTCCCCCGCTGCTCTTATTGAACAAATCCATCAGAACATGAGCCATTAAATTCTTTGTGACCCAGTAAGTCATAAGGGTCCGCTCATAGAGAGAGGCATGTCCCACCGTATTTCTAGGGTCTGCCACCCAATCTTTGGTTTCCCTGTGAACATCATCGATAGGAATACTCTGAACAGTACCCCACAGGTCTTTCTCCATTCCTTCAATCTCTTCCCTAACAAACATGGGAATATGACCACAGAAAAAATATGTCAAATCCAGAAGGCGGGCCTTAGAAGAAGAATGAGTTACCCAACCCACCCTATCTCTTCCCTGCACAGACGACTCCTCGTTAATAGAAAGCTCTTTGACCCCAAAAAGCTTCGGGTTCATGGAATTAAATAGTCATTTTGGGGGCATCATGTAAGCCTTCAGAGGTTCTGGTGGCCTTACCCAAAAAAACCACCCCTGCTCACACTCAACAATGCTCAAGGCACTATCACTAAACCAGCAAATAGGTAGAATAGTAGGGAGAGCAAAGAGGATGCGCGAACAACCCGTCATATTTGAAACCTGAGGCGAAATCATGCAAGAACCTGTGAGGTGATGGGTAATCATTGAGGAGTACGAGAATACCTACAACGGATTTAAAATCCCATAAAAGAAAATGAGGAATGAGCAGTTGATGGTACAATGAGATCTGCCACGTTTAAGTATGAGCCCGAACATGTCAATCGACATAACTATAAGTATGACAAGCATCGTTCGGATCATGAGCGCACCATGCCACGGGGCTCCCTAATAACTTCCACCATACACCTGCTATCGTCATCCTAGGAAATGGCCACCTGAGATATCTAATGACGAAATCCCGCCAGATTAGCTTCCACCAAGTGACCACATGTCCTAACCCAGTCAGCAGGAGGAAAGTCGGTGATTGGACCTGTCATAAGGGAATTCCCTGACTCGATGCCTTGATTCACCGAGAGATTTGCAACCTTGTTGGCATCTCTTTTCACGTGGGAAAAGGAAATAGCCGTCCAATTGGCTAGCAAATCCTTCAAGGTCTCCAAATGGGTCAGGAGACTCTAGCTGGAGGACACTTTCTCTGGAGATTGGTTGTAGAGGAGCTTCGTCGCCATTTGAACGATAATCAGGGAATCACCTTCCAAGATCACATGGAACCAGTTTTTTTGAAATAATCAAAAGGAGACCCTATATAAGGCCTTTGAGTTCAGTAGAATTGTTGGAGTCATGACTAATGTAGCCAAAGAAGACCTTCAAGATGATGCCAGAGCTGGTCCTGCAAACCCCACCAAAACCCGCGGGGCCATGGTTAACCCGAGATCCACCATCAAAATTGACTTTGAAACCAGGGGAGGGGGGAGGAGACCAACGACTTGGGATGGTTGGTCGACAAACAACCATTCCCCGTCTGAGACCATCCAAATCAGACTGACCCAGGCCCCAACCTTCATCAATGCGTAAGTCCCCCGGGAATAGATCTTTATCCTTATCAATCCACTATTGGCTCCTAATCATTTCGAACATATTTCTGACCAGCTTCATCCAAACAACCTCCTCTCAGTGAGATTTATCACAAAAGATGTGAGAATTCCTTTCTTTCCAAATTGTCCAAATCGCCATACCCGAGAAGAGATGCCACAGAGTTCCAATGATAGGGTTCGAGAAAGATTTTAGATCCCAAGACATGAAAGTTTGGTTAGGATGACCTCTCACCCTATTACTTCTTCTGAAAATAGAAGCTCCTTTATCCCAAATCGAAGAGGAGAATGAGCATGAGTCAAGGAGATGATCAACTGTCTCCTCTATGCTTAAATAGAGAGGACATTGGGAGGGTCCATGAATCCCCCACTTCCTCAGATTATCGCTAGTTAGGATCCTCTTCCACACAACTAACCAGCAAAACATCGAGACTTTGGGCCACAAGTTCATACCCTAGATTTTCTTCACTTCCTCCACCTCATGAGTGTGAAAATCGGAAGCCTCTTTGATACTAAAAGTTCCTTTCTAGGAGGATCCCCACCTGAGTTTATTAGGGGCATTGTTAGTCCTGATGAAACGTTCCTGAAGCATCAAGTCGAAAGTGGAGAGAACCTACACCGAAGTGGTATCATCCCAACGATTAGAAGGGATCCAAGTTTGATGTCCATCCTGAACATTATTATCCCAATAATGACTGACATTAGTCATGCCAACAGCTATTCCACTCTCCCTGATGGTCTGCCACCTGGGATCGTCCCCAATATTGGGAAACTGATTCCAAGAATCGTCCCAAAAATTAGCAAGCTCCCCATTGTGAATTTCCCAAAAGCTGTGTTCATGGACAAGTTTTTTGCTAGAGAAAGCTTTAAGCCAGATGTGAGACCCCTACTTTTCCTCATTATATCTGATTAACTGGCACCGCTCTCTATCCCTAGAATATTTTATATGCCACATCCTTTCCCATGGTTCAAATCTGTGATTGCACCATCTCCACCATATTTTGGCTCCATATATTTCACTCAGGATCTCGGGATCTCTCAGACCAAGTCCACCCTTTATCTTGAGTTTACAGATGTGATCCCAATCGACCAAAGCAAATTTAGCCTTGGCTTCCCTACATCCCCACAAGAATGACCTTTGAATGCTCCATATTTCTTTAAGGACAGACTTTGGTGCCGAGAGTATAGAAAATAGATAAACAGGCATAGCTTGGAGAATAGTTTTAACCAAGACCAATCGGATAGGAATATTAAGAGGGCGGAGAGTCCAACTGGAAAGTTTTCTTTTCATTATGTCAAGTAGTTCCTGCCACGAGACCTGGCGGATCGTGCCTTCAGCCAACAGGACACCAAGGTATTTGGTGGGGAAGGTGCCATGGTTGAAGTCAATAATTCTCAAAATATTACGTTGGGACGGGCCTAGAGTGTTGAAGAAAAACACTTGGGGTTTTCCAAGATTTACTTCTAGACCATAAGCCTTTGCAAACTGCACCAGACATTTTTTGAATCCCCTAGCCTCTTGGACTGAAGGGTGCCCCATTAACATAGTGTCATGCACAAAATGTTGGTGTGTCTGTTTTTCCATGTTAGTAAGGAGCTGAAGCCCCCGAATTCCACCCGCAACTGCTTGGGATTGTAAACATTTTCTAAGTCCTTCGGCCATAAGGATAAAGATAAAAGGAGAAAGGGGGTCCCCTTTCCTGATACCCCCCGATTCCTGAAGAAGCCTCATCAGTGAACCATTAAGGAGGATGGAGAAGAAAGGAGAGGAAACTAGATTCATGATCCAAGCTATCCACTCCCTGCTAAAGCCAAACGCCTCCAGGATGCATCGCATATATTACCAGCTAATCTTATAATAGGCCTTGGCTATATCAAGTTTGACAAGCATACCTGGTTTCCTGGTAACCTTAAGAGAATGCATAGTTTCTTGGACCAAGATTATTCCATCAACAATTTGTCTACCTTCCACAAAACCTGATTGCTCAGGGCTGATCAAGGTGGGAAGAAGGGGTTTAAGTCGGTTCGCAATAACTTTGGAGACGATTTTATATATCACATTGCACAAAGAGATCGGTCTGTACTTACCAGGAGAATCAACGCCTTCTTCTTTTGGGGTGGGAGATAATAATGTTGCATTGAATGCTTTCAGTACCCCCCCATTGCGTCTTGATTCTTCCAAAATCTGGTGAACTTCTTACTTGATAAGGTCCCAGAAGAAGTGAAAAAAATTGGAGGTGAAACCATCAGGACTTGGTGCCTTTCCCAAAGCCATCTGGTTCATGGCATCCTCCACCTCCTGCATTGAAACAGGTTTACCCATCATTTCGTTATGTTCTTGAGTGACCAGACGAGGAATAAGGCAAGCAATTTTGGATATATCATGACTCCAGTCCGCTCTATCTTCTTTGATGAAAGATTCGAAATGGTGAATGAGTTCTTCTTCAATTCCTTCTCTGGTATCCTCCAATTCCCCATTAGAATTACGGATCTTGAGAATTTTAGATCGGTGTCTGTTTTGGATGACTGAGTTATGAAAGAACTTAGTGTTTCGTTCACCTTCTTAAAGCCACTGAATATGGGATTTCTACTTCCAATAAGTCTCTTCTGCCTTTCTCTAGCTTCCAAACCCACCAGAAGGAAATGTTCTTGCTCTCTTAATTCCTCATCCCAACCAACTTCCATGCCCTTTCTGTGGATGAGTTCTAGATCTTCAATCAGCTTCTTTTATCTTGAAAGATGTTGCCAAAATCCTCCCTGTTCCAGGTACGGATCTTGGATTTCAAAGTCTTTAGTTTCTGTTGGAACTGATACATTCCTGATCCTTCCGGGGGAACCATCTCCTGCCACCACTGGCCCACCAGGTCCTTGAAGTCCTTGTGGTCCAACCAAAATTGCAAGAAGTGAAAAGGTCTGAAAAGGTTGTTGCTTGACAAATCCCAGGTCAAACAGACAGGCCAATGATCAGAACCAGCAGCCGGGAGAACACTGGCATTGACCTCGCTTTCCTCATGGACAATATCTTATGTAGAAAGGAATCTATCCATCCTGGAGGCCACTAAGTGAGAACCCCCACGCTTGTTGTTCCACGATAACCATCCATTTCCTGTTTCCACATCAATCAATGGGCTCAGGCTTAGAATATCATGAAATTTTTCCTGAAACCTATCCAAACTTCTACAACCACCTTTCTTCTCATCCAGGGATGAGATCAAGTTGAAGTCCCCATCCACAATCTAAGAACCCTCACAATCCTGAGCGAAAACCCAGGATAGGAAGAGAAGGAAGGAATCCTTAAAGGGAGTCGTGCTTGGATTGGACTGTAGACGTTAACCAGAGTGCCCTTAACTGCAGAGCAAATCACAGAGAAATCACAGATCAAGGAAAACCTGTTAGCGCTCCAGTTAGATAGCGTGATGGGACGAGGTTTCCAAAAGACAGCAAGACCTCCTGCCATGCCTGAGGCATCAACTGCCATTACCTCACAACCTCTCCAAATTCTTTGACTTATCCCCTGCAGAGTTGCGAAGGAGCATTTGGTTTCCTGCATAAAGAGGACATCAGGATTATCTTGCTTCACTTTCCTAGCTAGTGCTTTTATCTTCCGAGGATGATTGCACCCTCTGACATTCCAAGATACGATCTTCATTGGGTAACTTTATTGATAGCAGTAAAGGCATCCCTGATTGTTGGGTACTACCCCGACTCTATAAGCCTAACTTCAATTTTGCTATCCGTTGCTTGTTAGATTTTCTTCCCCATTTCAAGTCCTCCGCAGGTGACTTGCGTTTATTCCCTGACTATGCATCTGCCCGTATACCCAGTTTCTGGCTGGCCTTTGTCTTGAGGAATTCCAGTTGTCTTTTGGAAACATACCCCTCGCCCTTTTTCTCGCATTCTTTTTCAAGTGCATCCAAGTCTAATTCCCCCAGATCTACTTCCTCCTTGCCATCTTCCTCCATGGTTGCGATTAAATCTTCCTGATTTGCTTTCGGCACCATCGTATCCATGGCTACAACTGTTAAATTTTTAGAATTTAATTCAATATGATCTAGGATCTTAACTGAGAGAACAACATGTACAGCAAATCTACAGCATATCAATCATGGACACAATAATGCAAGCACACAAGAGACACAGAGTTTACTTGGGGAAAACCATAAAGGTGAAAAACCCCAATAACTTCCTCAGAGATAGATAGAGCAATGATACAACCAGAATACAAGGGATAGTCTTCTCCTAGCAGCAGAGCCTGCTCCTCCACAAGTGCGCCACTCTCCCAAGTGTGAGTGAGAGAATAGAATGTGTAAAATGAGAGAGACACACTCTCTATTTATACACTAACTTGACTTGACCTTTACTCAACTAGGTCGGCCTCAACTTAACCACTTAACATAATGCTGACTAGATTGACCCCCACTAGGATGGTCTAATAACCCTTTGACCCACATGGACGACCCCCCAATAGGGTGGTCTAATAACCCTTTGACCCACATGACTTATACAGGGCCGACCCCAACAAGGTGGTCTAATAACCCATCAAGTATAAGTTACGACACTTACAATATAAATGACGACACTTCCGTATAGAGGAATAATAACATCTCTATAGGAATACAACATACATATATTTGAAATACATTCCGAAGTTACATATACATCAACACTCCCTCTTAACTAGGAAGGTATTTCTCGACACAGGTCTTCTAGCACAAGTCATCTTCTCTGGATCATCGTCACTGGATAATCGTCATCGAGTCATCATCATCGTCACTGCTATTTCTATCTCAATCAATCTCTGAATCTACTCGTCATAGGAAGTTCTATAGAGCCAGTCCTTTTTCATACTGGATGTAGGCCCACCACCTGCAGGTCTTCGTCATCACTGGCCATACTGTGGAATTCTCAGGACTTATTATGTGCATCACAAAACCTTGCAAGAGAATCCCAGGACTTATTACGGGCACACAGCCCAACCTATCGGATCTCCCAAGGAGCTATTACATGTGACCCTACCACAAAACCTCGAAAGAGAATCCCAGGATGATTATGAGCACACAGCTCAACCTATCGGATCTCCCAGGGCGCTATTATATGTGGTCACCACAAAACCTTGCAAGAGCATCCTAGGACTTATTACGGGAACACATCCCAACCTATCGGATCTCCTAGGGCGATATTACATGTGGTCATGGAAAAACCTTGCAAGAGCATCCCAGGACTTATTATGAGCACATAGCTCAACCTATCAGATCTCCCAGGGCGCTATTATATGCCATAGGAAAAAACCTCGAAAGAGCATCTGCCAGATATCCCAGGGAGCTATTATATGCCAGCGACAAAACCTTGCAAGACTATCTGCAGATCTCCCAGGGCGTTATTATATGTCCTCCCAGAGCAAAACCTCGAAAGAGCATTTTCCAGATATCCGAGGGAAAAATTATATACCATAGGCAAAACCTTGCAAGACTATCTGCAAATCTCCCAGGGCGCTATTATATGCTCATCTGCACAACCTGATCCACGGCCACAGAGTATCAACCTGATACTCACCATACATCATCCTGATTTACACATGATCATCCTGATCATCATCACTGCAACATCTTGCTGCATGTCATCTGGAGCAACATCCTAAAGCTCGTCATCCATGATCATCCTGATCATATAATGAATCTACCTGATGCATACCAAGTATCTACCTGATACATATCATCATACATGATCCACCTGATCATACAATGTATCCACCTGATACAAATACAAATACATGATCCACTTGATCATACATGATACATATCAACATACATGATCTACCTGATCATACAATGTATCCATCTGATACATATACAGATACATGCTCCAAGCATCCAACATGATGCATATACAAAATACATATACAAATGATCCTAGTGATCATATCCAGCATCCAACATGATGCGTACATACATATACATATAAATGATCCAACTGATCATATCCAGCATCCAACATGATGCGTACATACATATACATATAAATGATCCAACTGATCATATCCAACATCCTCCTGATGCATATACAGAGCAGTAACTAGAGCATCGTCCTGATGCTCATCATCCAGCACTTACATCGACATCCATGTGAAGGATCCTCCTTCCAACATGCTTGGAATGGATTCTACAAATGTGTCCATCACTTCTTCCTCGAAGTGTCATCAATCTGAAGAACACCAAGCCTCTCCCTGAAGTACTCGAACTTCACCCTGGCTAGTGGCTTCGTTAGCACATCTGCAATCTGCTCATCCATTACAATGTACAGGAGCTTCACAGCTCCTCTCTGCACCATATCCCTGATATAGTGATATTTGATCTCTATGTGTTTCGACCTGTCATGAAACACTGGGTTCTCGGACAGCTTCACACAACTCTGGTTATCACAAAAGATACCAGTAGCATCCAACGGGAGATCAAATAACTCAGACAGTAGCTTCCGAAGCCATACTGCCTCACAACTAGCTGAACACGCTGCAACATACTCTGCCTCAGCTGTACTCAGTGCTACGCAGGACTGCTTCCTGCTGAACCAAGAGATCACACCTATCCCATACTGAAGCAATATCCAGATGTGCTCTTCCTATCTGTGGCACTACTTTCCCAATCTGAATCAACATAACCCTGCAGGTTAAACTTTTGATTCGAATCATACTTGAGCCCATAATCAACCGTACCCTTCAGGTACCTCAAAATATGCTTTACAGCAACTAGGTGACATCTCTCAGATCCATCAGGAACTGGCTCAATGTGTTCACTGCAAAGCAAATATCTAGTCTCGTGTTAGTCAGGTACATCAAGGACCCAATCATCTGACGATACATAGAGACATCAACCGGCTCAGATGAAGCATCACATAGAAGCTTTAGATTCGATTCCATAGGTGTGGCCATGGCCTTGCAATCCATCATCCCGAATCTCTTCAGGATATCTACTGTGTACTTCCCTTGACCAAGGAAGATCCCACCTGCACTCTGCCACACCTCCATACCAAAAACAAATAGTGCATCATCCCCAAGTTCTTCAACTCGAACTCAGCAGCAAGCTTCCACTGCATGTCGGCAATCAATCTATCCTCACCTGTTACAAATAGGTCATCCATATACAAAAGTAGTATCACTGGATTGCCTTCCTCAACCTTGTAGTAAAGGTTGGAATCCGCTTTACTCTTGGTAAAGCCCAAACTAGATAGAAAGTTGTCTATCCTACCATACCAAGTTCTGCACATATATGACTCCCTGTCATGTGTCTCAAAACCAAGTAGCTACACCACATACACTTCTTCTTCAACTGCACCATTCAAGAAAGTGTATCTTCCTCTTCATCACTGCATCCAGAGCAAGTACTGATTTAATGGAAGTGTATCTGGCTACAGGAGCAAAAGTCTCTATGCTACCACCTGCAGTATGCTTGATCTTGTAGATCCTCTTGGAAGTCACTACAGACTCTCCTTCAGGTCTTGGGACTGCTTCCCAAACATCTTCATGATCGACTGGTACTCCTCGATCATGGTATTCTTCCCAGATCCTGGGAACTTCAATATCTTCAATATTTTCAATAGATAACTTTATTGCTGAACAAATGTTGTAGTCCTTCTTTTGTAGGTGATGGTATACGATCTTTCCTACACAACAAGTTAAATTGCATGATTAGAAAACATCTCATAGTTTTCAGAACAAATTCTTACACATAAAGAAATATGTCATACATTCATGCAATTATCTTTAGCCAATGCTTCAATACAACATTTATCCATATCCCGTAACTTTCTAGATGCCTTCCAATCTCTACTAGAACATTGTTAAGAGTGTGCACAACTCCTAACATGTCAGCAAAGAGGTTTCATTCTAGATAAGTAGAAATGGAATGTTGTACAGTGCCATAGGCCACTTACCCATATATATTAGTAGTATACTGTTCATCAATGCAACTATTCTAATATGCATAATACACAACCTAATTCTAGGAACATCAGTATATACATTATTGAACAGTATTATTTAAACAATAAAATATGCAAGTAATGACAATTCAAATACTTATCTTTGTTTGTTTGTTGGGTTGACTCCCTCTCAGTCTTTGCTTCTTTTATGCAACTCCATTTTGATGTGGATTGTGAGAAGTGGTCAACTCCCTCTGAATATCTGCATCCTTGCAGAAACTACTGAAGTGTACTCCTTCTTGATCTTTGCTTCCTTGCAGGAACAACTGGAGTGTCCTCCCTCTTAATCTTTGCTTCCTGGATTACATGTCCTTGAACTTATATCCATCCTTAACCACTATGCATGCTTATTAGTATCATCATTGTGTTATCCTTGAGGTCTCATACATAATCACACATTTATTAGTATAATCTTAATACTATCAAAACACAATAATCTTAAACATGTATAGTCATGATCATTCACAGATAATAAACATTAGTATTCAAGGTTTCAGGGAAGTCTTCTTTTACTCATGCATATGCTAATTTGATCATAGGACTCTTCTGATTAGTTAAATCATCAATGCATAAACCCGTGATTACTCAAACCTATACCTTCATGATTCTTTTGGTTAGTCATATCATCAATTATGGTAAGAAACATAATATGCATACAACCATGACTATTCAAACCTATGACTTCATGAATAATCATTATCAACAACACAACAATATATGATCCTAACACAAGGTAGGATTCTAGCTTGATATAGGAAAAACATACCTGTATTAGCATGCTAGCTAGTTATGTCTAACATACCCGCATAATGTCTTCTGGTTCTCTTCAGTGACTTGTTCTAGTAACCTGCATGTCTCATAAGTTATCCATTGTAGGACCAAGTTATACATACCTCGTAAGTAGATCTTCTAAGTGATCCATGATAATGGATGAATCTTTGTCCTCATGTCATCATGATCATATGTTCTTGAACTAGAACATGATTTGTCTTTCTTGATGTACCTTTCATGTTAGTAGACAACATAAACCTCATACAACACCATAATGCATTAGTACAATCATAAGTGTCAACACCCTAATCAATGAATATCTTCTATCGTGCATTCATAATTTTATTAAGGTGATACTACAAGTCTAGATTTAATCAAGATTGTACTAACCGTAATAATATGAAGACAAATATACCATAAACTTAATCATGAACAAATCTCGAGACATACCTGGATGAGTCATACCTGTCGAGATTGCTTGTAATGTTCTTATGTAAGGCCTTAGCCTCATCTCCCTTTGAAACATGAACTTCTTCACTTATGCAGGTGACCAATCCATCCTCTTCTAAGATTAAACCAATCCACTTGATTTGCACGAACTCGATTTGGAGCTGTAATAGGGTTTGTCAAAGAAACCCCAAAAATTCAAACTTCCGAAAGGATAGAAATATGCGCCTTGATGAGATGATCAAGCTGGTATATTCAGAATTTGAAAACTGCAAAGTTTCACTCCTCAATTTTTCCTTTGAAACTTCCGGATTCACTAGACATGACCCTGAACTGGGGTTTGATGAAGCCCACTCTTCTGCCCAATCAAAAGGTTTGATCCAAAGCTCTAAGCTTCTATTTTTATGAGGATCTTCCAGCCATGGTCACAGATTTCAAAAATTCCCATTTTTGCAGAAGCCCTAATTTTCCACTTTTCTGATCGAAGTCCCGAACTAGGGTCTGATCAAGCACGGCCTTCTGCCCAACCAAAAATTCTGATTTTGGTATCTAAATTTCGATTTTGATGAGTATCATTCAGCCGTGGTCTCCGTATCAAAAATTCCAACTTTATCCGAAACCCTAAATTCCGGAAGCCATGAATGAAGGTGCTCAAAAATAATTTTGTTTTGACAGAAATATGTACCTAATTTTTTCTGGTGTAACTCCAAACTTTTTGATCCACAGGGTCTGAAAACTTTTCTTAATATATCCCGACCTATCATCTTTCCATCCCGATAGGTCTGACCTCAATTGGATTCTCTGAGAGAGAGTTATTCCAAGTGTCGCAACGTGACCTATTTATGGGATAAAACAGGAGAGTGAACTTGTATGGCGTGCCACATGTCACTGGTTCAACTTCGGCCTATGAAACATTTTTCTGAGATATTAAAGTCTGTGTACTCCTTGTCACTTTTTACGAAATTGCATTTGGAGCTTCCTAGCCCAAGTTATGACCTTTTTTCCAAGGTCACCTGTTTTTGACTCAGATATGGAAGAAGCAGAAACCCTATATTGTACAAATCATAAATCACAAAGTACAATGCATTAGAGGTTTTCCTTTGGACACAAGGTACATGGGGATCTTATATTCGACCTATAAAAGTTTCAGATCCAAAACCTTCGCCAAAATGGATTTATAGCAAAATTGTTACGATGACTGGTTTTCGCTATATCAAGCCCTAGCATCGTAAGTGCAACAAGTGTCATACATGCCATATCATGCCTTCTTTCAGGCTAGCTCTGATACCATGTTAAATTTTCAGAATTTACTTCAATCTGATTTAGGATATTAACTGAGAGAACAACATGTACAGCAAATCTACAGCATATCAATCATGGACACAATAATGCAAGCACACAAGAGACACAGAGTTTACTTGGGGAAAACCATAAAGGTGAAAAACCCCAATAACTTCCTCAGAGATAGATAGAGCAATGATACAACTAGAATACAAGAGATAGTCTTCTCCTAGCAGCAAAGCCTCCTCCTCCACAAGTGCACCACTCTCCAAAGTGTGAGTGAGAGAATAGAATGTGTAAAATGAGAGAGACACACTCTCTATTTATACACTAACTTGACTTGACCTTTACTCAACTAGGTCGTCCTCAACTTAACCACTTAACATAATGCTGATTGGGATGACCCCCACTAGGGTGGTCTAATAACCCTTTGACCCACATGGCCGACCCCCCAATAGGGTGGTCTAATAACCCTTTGACCCACATGACTTATACAGGGCCGACCCCAACAAGGTGGTCTAATAACCCATCAAGTATAAGTTACGACACTTACAATATAAATGATGACACTTCCGTATAGAGGAATAATAACATCTCTATAGGAATACAACATACATATATGTGAAATACATTATGATGTTACATATACATCAACAACAACCACCTTCGGATCCAAGGTTTCCTTATCTTCCTTTCTAATCTTGCCTTCATCGGTGACCTCCTCCAAGATCTGGAAAGGGTTTTTGCTGGTAGACCCATTGTCCATCTTTCCCTTCCCTTGCTGTTGGTTATCACCCGATCGGTTCTTTCTACGATTTCGAATCTGAGTAAACCCTTCTTTATCCTTTTTCCCTTCTTGGTCAATTTGAGATGGAGGTTTCAGCAGGTTGGCTCGAGGGCAATTCCTACCAAAATGGCCATATTCATGGCATAACCTGCACCTGAAAGGAAGTTGTTCGTAATCAATCGGTTCGATCCATTCTTCATCTTCCCAATTCAGGCTAATGGCTTCTGGGAGGTCCTTAGATAGATCCATATAAACACAAATCCAGGCACACGCCGTGTACCTCTGCTGCTTGGTCTGCTCTAACACTATTATAAATTCACCAAGGGATTTGCCAATGTCTTTCAAAATTTCCAGATCCCAAAATTCACATCGAAGAGAGTAGAGACGGATCCAAACCGGGGAAACCTTCAAGTCCTCAAACTCCAGATTGAAGCGTTCTTTCCATGGCCTGAGATATAAGCCGAAAAAAAAGAAGAAATATGGCCCCCCTACAAGCACTCTGTCCCTATCTTCCACATTAAAAAAGATTATAGAGAAAAAACCCTTGGCCCCCAGGTGCAGATCATAATCTCCTTTTGGGTTCCAAGTGCTTTTGATCCATCTGACAAGGTATTTCTCATGCGGTCAGATCCCTATAAACTTACCGATCAACACCTTCTCCTTCCACAGTTCCACTTTCTCTCTAACTTTCTCTGCCCAGATCTGGATAGGTGGGATCACGTTGGTTTTGGGTAGGAAACCCCCCAGTCCCAGCCGTCGCCTTGTTCCTTTCTCCCGATCTCCCGCTTAACCAAGGATTGATTCCCTACCATGACCTGTGGACGTCATACCTGCAGACATCATATTCTGGGTCCTCCAGCCGAGAACCCACAGGGATTGCGGCCCCTACTGAAGGAACGACAGACTGCCGCAGAAGAGAATGCACTGCCAAAACCCTAAACACCGTTCCTCCTCACTCTGTCCCTAGGACACTTTGTTTTCATGGTAACCCTTTCTACACGAGGTTTTTGTATGTATTTAAGGCCATAATTAATCCATACCAAGTTTCATAATTCAATTTGGTTAAGGTCATACAATGTTTGGGTCCACTAGAAGTCGAACTAGTTAGGCATCCCAACTAGCTAGTTTTATTGTTTTGCCTGTAAAATCTATTATATGAACTCAAATTCAATTCTGTAAGTTAATGTGAGTTATTTGGATAATAATGGATCATATTACAGCTTCATAACACTAATTAGTGAATTCCATTTAGTTCTTGGGAAGGAAAATAGGAAATCCATCCTATTATTCCAAACTATAGTAATAGCTCCACAAATCTTAATTACGTTGTCATCTGTTGTCCCTTGTTGTTGCTTGAAACCATATGGTCTCCAAACATTATCGATTCAACCAATATTATCACCCTTGACCCAATCTAGTTTGTATATGCATATGCACCCATAAGTATTGCGGTAGACTTTGACGGTAGCTGAAGCTCGAAACATAAATGGTCTCTGTGCTTTGTACAAAGGATCCATAAACCTTTTTACCTCTGAAAAATTCTGCTGCTACACACCGTCCCATACAAAAAAAAATATCCTAAAGGTTCCCCTGTCATCCTTGGGTTTGGGTTTCCAGTGGTCGGAATTGTCATTGTTCAATTTACATAAATTGTCTCAATCTTACTAGCAAAAATCTGAATTAAAATTGACAATTTTGAGTTCAGATTCCAATATATTTTGGTTGGGATATTATAGTGGTATCAGATCACTTTCCTCCAATACTTTGGAAAGAAAGAAGTTCACTATTGAAGAATATTGTAGAACAAATATTCAAAAGGGCAGTATGAGGATCCTACCAGTGATTGAGGAAGATTTTGAGCCATATGAAGAAGAGAAAATGTCCTCTGTTGGAGATTTATATTTGTAGAGGTCTGAAAAATATTACTTTTATGACCATATGTTTGAAGAGGACATAGGATCTGATCTACCTATCTCTAAATGGGATGGAAAATTTTCATGTGGAAATAAGATGAAGGGATCATTCTAGTATCTCATGGAATACTATGCCTTAAAGGAAGAGATCTGAGATCTCTTATCTTTTCAAGATTACTATGAACTTGTGGCAGATAGTATGATCAAAGTAAAGAGGGTGGATTCCCTTACCTTTGATAAGATATGCCAAGAAATGAAGCATATGTTGTAGCATAGAGAAGAATAAAATAGCTCTTCCAATCTATGCCCTAAGACATCAATTCATAAAGGAGAAAATACTAGTCATAGGTATTGTTAGCACTCAGAATTTACCCTTTTGGTTGCAGGAAATATAATCTAAAGTAACTACTTCAAACTAGTCTTTAGGAGGAAACTTAGCCTTTTTCCTACTAGAGAGGGCTCTTTCAAAAATATATAAAATGGCTAAAGATGTTTAAAAGGATTGTGTTTTTGAAATTTATAAAGGGTTGAAACATATGAATAACATTGGGAAATGGAGTCAACAATCACAATAATATAGGTAATAACAAAATTTAACAAAAAGGGTTTTCGTAAAGGCAGGGTAGCTATCTTATTACAGTCAAAGTCTTAATTTGCAGGTCGATAATGAAGAAAATGTAACAATCCATCAATATTGGGCATTAATCATAAATGAATCCAATATCAACTTTAGAAGAAAATTTTGTGGAATAATTAGACGTGATAAACCAGAGCATAAGAATATGAATTCTAATTTAATTAAACTTTCATCCAAGCATGAAAGAAAACACAGTGGAAAAGATTTACTAGAAATAACATTTCACAAAGAAAGGAAAGAGATTTATAGACTGTAAAATTGATAACACAAGAATCTTTACTCTTTGAAAGGTGTTTAATTCTGCTCAACCATCTTTATTCCAAAACTACAGTGCTCAATACAAAAAATGTGTCCCTTACTCACAAGTTCCAACCTTTAATCTTTTACAAAAAATTGCTTAAATACATTGCTCCGTGAGCTGCGAATAATTGTTTGCATTCAAAAAATAGTAATTTCATAACTATTTTATCATAATTGTCTTTATCAAAACTGTCGAAAATTAAAATAAACTTCAATAAAACATAAAAGATATTTTAATCCATAACAAAATGAAACATGGTACTTTGGTGCTGACGTGTTCTTGGACACCTGTCTTCATCTGTCTTCATGAATGAAATTTGTACTTCATTCTCCCGTATTTTTCTATTGTTTTCCATTGTTCTATAGTTGTGTCTCGTAGCTTGTCGTTTCTTTGACCGAGATTCTTAATCTGACATGGTCCACATAAGAAATTGGGGGTAATTCTACAATTATCATTTTCAATCTGTATTGAATTTCAAAGTCTGCTGCCAGTTTATCAATTACAATTTGTCCTGCTAGAGACTGGGCCATATCTTCAAATCTTCTATGATCCATTCTGGATTTAATTAGCAATGCTTGATAATCCAACTAGGAAATCTGATCTTCATTTTTATCCCAAAAGGAAGGGAGTCCCTTTTGAAACAATTCTGAAAACAAACCTTTAAAGGATTTTACCTATTGCGACATTTGATTCACCTTAGCTTGGACCCCTTGAACATTATTATGTTTTGTGATGACCCTCCTTGCATGAGCTATCATCGCAATTCTGTCTTTAATTCCTAAAGTCTTCATATCATCCATAGTCAAGGAATTTAGGAAATCAATAGCACTCTGTGTTGTTTCCGTTGGTCTTTTTCCCGGAGTCTCCATCATGACTACGCAATTTTGCAAGGCTATATTTATCACTGTTCCCTTATCCTGTATGAAATTTAAATAGGATCTCAAATTAGCTGCCTCAACCATGATTGCATCCCAAATTAAATGCCTAGATCCCTGCATAGGCAATTTTCCTGTCACTTTTTCCACCAATCTTTCATTTTGTTCCTCTAACTTTTTGTTCTTTTCTTAAAAGGTTTCTCTCTCTTTTTATTTTCTTTGCACTTCCTTTGTTAAACCTTGATTTTCGGTTTTTAAAGTTTTTATCTCCTCTGCTTTCAAGCTGATCTGTGACATTGCTCAAACAAGATCCTCTCCACCATTTTCTGTATTGGACTGACTTGTATTTGATTAATTTTCTCTAAAACCAAATGACTGTGACTTTCATTAAGGACATCAATCTTAGCTAACAATGTAGCTTTTTCTTTTTCCCATCCACTTTGTTCTTTTGTAATCCTCAACAATTTTTCTTTGGTGTCAATTAATTCTTGAGACAAGGCCTCTTTTTCCTTTTCTAATTCTGTTAACTCAGAGGCTTGAATTAATTGAGTGATTGGTATTTTAAGATTTTTCTTCAATATTTGGATGGTGTTATCTTTCTCAGCTAAAATATTTTTGGTAGCTTTCCCTTTGTCTGGTTCACTATCCATAGCAAATATATCATTCTGGAGTCTTTTAATTTGCTGTTGATATGTTTTATTCTCTAGCTTTTCTGGCTTTAACTGATTTTCCAACCTTAAAACCATGGATTTGAATTTGGAATTTTGCAAAACAGTCTTCATTAAATATGCATATATTACTTCCCCGGTCTACTTGTCTAAATGGATTTTATCAAGTATGGGGATCCGATGTAAATTCAGTTTCATTTATGAAACTCTATCCTAGGTTGCCACTGCCAAATTCAATGTGTTCTTGACATGATCTTTTGTAGTAACTAGTGAAACTTCTTGGTCCGATATATCTCTTACTTTAGAATATAATTTTACCATTTCTCCTGAAGAAACGCATTTCTCTTGTCCACACTTGGTGAATAAGTCACTCCTTGACTAGAATCTTTCACTAGGTCCAGCTTGCTAGGCTTCTTCAAAACTATACTCTTGAACCTGGAAAATAGGTCCCTGGTCCTTATTTTCAATTTTTCTGGTGTCAATCTCCACCATTTCCTCATTTGAATCAATTTTTTCTCTTTGATATATCTGACTACTCAAATATTTTTTCATCATCCTCTGGAAGGCTTCTTTTACCAATAATGTCCATTTTACTAGAAGTTGGTAAAATTAATACAGATGAATTTGTTATCTTAGGTGAATCAATCTGCACTATCTCCATGCTTGGATGATATCCTACCTAATTATATTTTTCATCTAATCCTTCTATTTCTTCATGATCAAAAGCTTTGTTTTTGTTTTGTTGTCTCCTCTGTGATATAATATGATGAGGATCGTAATTAACTTTGGTGGCTTTTGCAAAATTCATAGCTTGTAGTAAGCCTTCAATAAGTTAGAGGGAATCTTTTTTTTTATGATAAAAGGGCCAATTTTCATGGGATACTTGATCTCAGAGGCCTTTCTGAAAATTAAGAAGTGTTTATTCTCCACAATTATCTTATGTCTAAAAAATTCTAAAGCAAAAACTCTGGTTGTTAAAAAACTTAGGCAGGATATATGGTTCATAAACAAAACCATAAACTCTAATGATAGTATGGTCTTTTAAAAGGAACCAATCTCCAAATTTCTTATTTGCACTAAACTGTAAAACTTCCTGCATCTCAGACAAAAACTCTAGGGGCCTGCTTCTAAAAAATTAGTCTATATATTTCTGACATGATCAAGTTCATGTAATCAAAAGTACTGTTCCTGATTTCAGAAGTGAAAAGGATCTTTGGAAACTGCAAATTTGTTCCATTAAAGAACAAAAACATTCTGATCAAATAAGACTAGACCAAAAAATGTCTAGTAATGTGGAAATTTACTAACTGAGAGTGAATATTCTTAGCTAGAAACTCATCAAATTTAAGGCAAGGCAACTGACTGGACTTAGACTCGAAATGGTGTTTTCCTATTCTGAATAACACGGCTACAAGAGTTTCTGGAACAAATCTATCAGTATCCAACCCTAAGAACTAACTCAACAAACAAATGACCCACTGAGATTCTTCATTAAACAAGTCAATATATAAAGGAAAAGGCTCATTCTCAACAGAAATGTCTGGTTTTAGGCACCTAGAAAAGAAAGCTTGTTTTTCTTGTGTAGAGGTTTGATTAAAATGTTCAACTAGGGTTTCTTCGGCAAATTCCTCCAAATTTTGGACGAATGACTCGAGAACATCTAAAGAGTCTCTAATAGTTTGGGAATTCACTAGACAAAGGATTCTAAACCTACTTGAGTCCATTATAACACGTTCTGACTAAGAATAATTTGACGCACACCAGGTTATGAAATCCGGGAAATTTAGGGTTTGTGGCGGACATAAATGGTGAAACAATGACCTTTACACCCCATGCAAATCCATTCCTTTCTCATCTAGAACCTTTAATTTATCTTTTAATTCCTATACTGGGACAAAAGACAACACTGGGTAAAAACTATCCCCATCCCTATCCTCAAAAATCTCTTCCAACCTGCTAAATTCTTTGACTTGTTCTTATACCCCTTCTTTTTCCATTTTTAAAGGAATAAAACGGTTAAAAATATTCGTAACCTACCTGGAAAATGATGGTTGGATAATGTATTTTAACTTGGATTTTCATTTCCGTAGACACCCCGTTGCCGTCGACACGTTCTTCCTCCAGGTATTGGAAAACAGAATGATTCCTTTCCTGTGACCTATTTTTGCTTTTATAATACTCTTTTATAATCAGCAATAAAACCTTAACCATTGATCTCATTGCCTTTTCCATATACACTGTCGGTTTCATCACACTTTATTGGCTGGAGTGGTTTCAGGATCATTCACGGTGGTTTCCCATAACTGCTTTTCAACCAGTGAAATGTTCCATTTCCCGACACATGGTGAGCGGTATACTTTTTGCCACTGATCACCTCTTTCCTTCTCCACGCTACTTCTTGCTCCGGATTGATCCTCGGCCGTCGATCTGGAAACACTTTAATTCACAACCTTGGATTTGTTTCGGAGATTAAAGTGCTCCTTAACATTCTTTTCCGCTATCCTTTTCTCCCATCTCCACCGTTGATTTTACATGAACCACTTACCACCCTTGACTTTATGTCTTTTTTTATCACCTTTGTATTTGGAAACTTGTTATTCCATTTAACCAATCCACCATTTCAATGTTCTTCCAACAGGCTTAGTAACCTTCTGTCGCGTTGTCCTCCAAATTTAGTGCATCAGCTAAATTTTAGATCGTGGCAATTTTATCCATGCATTTAACTATATTTAGGAATTTCTTACTAGTTTCCTTTATCACAATTTTTAAATCTCATTATAAACTTCAATGGCATAAAAACTAATCATGTGCCAATAGGTATGATCAGAAATCTGATTTTTCATCATAGCCATCATACCATGAGGAAGAGAATGCAAATATAAATCAACCTATTTGTATCATCCATAAGTTTGATGAGTTACCAAATCATTCATTGGAAGAAGATGAAGAAGGTCCATGCACAACTGAAGATCCAACAGTTCAACATCTAGTTGTTTGCAATGTGGAAGGTGAAAACAGTCCTAGTTTCTTTATGGGTGATCTCAAAATCATTACAAGAGATGATGATGTTGTTAGTAGTGGTAAGACATATTTTGGATCTGATCCAAAGGATGAACATGAATCAGATTTACAGTCACCTCTTGAGATTCATCAGGAAGCAGAAAACAAGCACACATCAATGGGGTGTGAATCATAAAATTTGGAGAAGAAGCCTGCTGACATAAGACTGTCACATGAGGAGGATAATTGGGCACAAAGGTATGGATGCAATTCTTATTTTTGTATGCATTTTTTGCAGCCCCATATGGAAGCCACTTCTAGTGGGAAGATTGGATTGGTTGAGTCCTCCAGTATTGGGGTTCATGAATCAAAGGAGATTGAATTGCAAGAAGCAGAAGAGGAGGTTCACTAGAAAAACTTATTTCTGTGATTGGGCCATTGAAAATGAGTGAGGGAAATATCAAGGAGGCCCTGGAAAACCTCCATGAAATTTATGCTTTTATCTTTCACTACTATTGGAGAACTAAATCACTGGAGGAGAAACCCTCTGTTGAATATTTTGTGCACCTTCGGGAAGCAATAGGAAGCCTAAGAGGAAATTTTTCTCAGCTACTTTCTGATATAGATATTTTACTGGAGCTTGCAGAGTTGTATCATGGCACATCCTTGAGGGATTTAGAAAATATTGACAAGCTCAGCCTTGATTTGGAATCCACCTAGGATTCTTTGAAGAATACTCACAGAGCCCTTCAATAATCTGAGCAGTATGTTTAGCAACTACATGACAAGTTACAAGAATCCACTACAACAAAATAGCCCTTTAGGGGCGGTTTTGGCTTGTGGGGGTCTTGGTAAAATCCCCCCTAAAAAAATTTTCATACCTTTGGAGGCGGTCTTTTAAAACCGCCCCTAAAAGTCCTGAAAATTGGACTTTGGGGGTAGTTTTGGGAAACCCCCCCTAAAAGCCCAATTCTCATAACTTTTGGGGGCGGTTTTTGAAAACCCCCCCTAAAAGTCATGAGAATTGAACTTTTGGAGGCGGTTTTTTTGGAACCCCCCTTAAAAGCTCAATTCTCATAACTTTTGGGGGAGGTTTGTCAAAACCCCCCCTAAAAGTCATGAGAATTGAACTTTGGGAGGCGGTTTGTTTGGAACCCCCCTTAAAAGTCATAAGAATTGAACTTTTGGAGGCGATTGTTTGAAAAGCCCCCCTAAAAGCCCAATTCTCATAACTTTTGGGGGCGGTTTGTCAAAACCCCCACTAAAAGTCATGAGAATTGAACTTTTGGAGGAGGTTTTTTTGGAACCCCCCTTAAAACGCATGAGAATTGAACTTTTTGAGGCGTTTTTTTGGCACCCTCCTTAAAAGTCATGAGAATTGAGCTTTTGGAGGCGGTTTGTTGGTGCCCCCCCCTAAAAGTCATGAGAATTGAACTTTTGGAGGCAGTTATTTGGAATCCCCCCTTAAAAGTCATGAGAATTGAACTTTTGGAGGCGGGTTTTTGAAATCCCCCTTTAAAAGTCACGAGAATTGAACTTTTGGAAGTAGTTTGTTGAACTCCCCCCCTAAAAGTCATGCAAATTATGTGGTAATCTAGGTTAACATGCATGGACCATCAACCCCATGGAAAATTAATATGTCATTAGACCCTAAATTTAGTTCACATTCCATAGTCCAGGCCACGAGAACCATCCTTTGTGTTACAAATATTGAAATGGCCACCATAAATAATGCCACTAATTAGACACTGACCTAAAAAAACCAACCCATGTAAATGACTCATGCACTTGGCACACTTGATCCATGCAATGAATTCATGCACCTAGGAAGCTTCAACCTCTAACCCCCTCACCTCGTACCTAACCTTAACATCTAGCCCCAAACCAAATAACATGATAACTTATAAACCACTTAACCACTATACCAACAAAACCAGAACCCCTTTCCCACTAATCCACTGACCCTTTAGGTGCCTCGCTTCTAATCCAAAGATTCCCCAAAGCCTAACACATTATGAAATTGTAGAAAATATCCCCTTAAGCCAGTGTCCCTCTAACCCTAACCCACTACCCCATAACCCAATCACTAACATGCCTACTGCACCAAATCAACACACTAACACAATAAACTTTGACCTTGGGTTATTTATAACCAAGGTTTTAGATCAAAGACTTTGACATCAAGGTTTGAATGATCACTGTATGGGATTTTATCAAACCAAAATTAGTGCAAAAATAAACACAAGAAGTTAGACTATAAACAAAATATTCCCTATCTAGGGTATGTATGATGACTCAAGTCCCTATGCATGGCCCATGAGTCTCAAAATAACGTTTTATTGCCCAAGAACCTACATTTTGGCCCTAGACCATAACATAGGCTCCTAGAACCATCCACAACATGAAAATACTAAAAACAATGACAATGTGTTACTCAAAAGCTAAATATTCCTTGCCTATGGCCTATGTGGTGGTACAAAGAAACGCCCATAGGTCACAAGACCTTGAGTTAACTACCAATCATTATAAACTAGATTTTGATCTAACACCGTGGACACCATGGATTAGGCTTCAATAACTATCCATGATGTTGTAAATATTGAGATGGCCACCATACCCACTTCCAAGCTAAATATTCCTTGTGTAGGAATCATGTGGTGATTAGGGACGTACACATGGCCCATTAGCCATAAAGGATAATTTTATGGCAAACGAGTTTGTATTTTGACCATGGATCATGGAAAGTTGGAGTGTGAGAACCATCTTTGATGTGAAAAATCTAGCATGACTGCCTCAATTGTAGAGCTCTAATGGGATATGGTGTTGAATGATGATGCACACCCTTCCTAACACTACAATAGCTTGTGTGTGCTTAGCTCCAATGTTTTGATGAGATGCATTGTTGAACCCAGGTGACACACCTAACCCATGTACATAAATGACTTTTAGGGGGTTTTCAAAAAACTTCCTCGAAAATTTCAATTCGCATGACTTTAAGGGGGGGTTTCAATAAATTGCCTCCAAAAGTTCAATTCTCATTTATTTTAAGGGGGGTTTCACAAAGCCGCCTCCAAACGTTCAATTATCATGACTTTTAAGGGGGGGTTTTAAACAACTACCTCCAAATTTTTAAGAATCTCTAGCCTACATGTGAGATCGTCATGATCATCATTGTCACCATCGTCGATGTCATTGTTGTTGTTGGTTTGTCCATGGTTATGTAAACCAATAAACCAACCATGGTTTAATATTTATAGGTTATGTAAACCAATAGTGGTTCTCATAACCTATATAATGTTCCAATGTTAATACATTTACTATATGATTCATGGTCCATGTGTAGGGCCCTACACATAATTACTTTACCTTACAAACGAGATATTGTGGCCATTTCAATATTTGTAACATTGACAATGGTTCTCGTGGCCTATACCAAGGCCTATAAACTAATTTTAGGGCCTAATACCATATTAATTTGCTATGGGGTTGATGGTCAACCATGCTTGCTAACCTAGACTACTACATATGACCTACATATGGAATATCTAGCCTATATGTAACAATTCCCTCTGTTGCTCTTGAGTGATGATTAAGGCCTTGCGACATCACATAATCTCTAAAGAGTGAATCTAATTTCAACTACAAGTGGGATATGTTGGTAATTTTTAGATCTGTAACACCAAAAATAAAAAAATTTCCTACCATTTTCAACATGCTAGTAATTTTCATTCCATCACCCTTTCTTCTCATTGTTTTCCCCTTTTTGTGAAGGGTGACTCAAGTGGATTCCAATGGACAACAATGACAACAAGCACCCCTCTATCTATAATCCAGGTTTTTTCTACAAACTTTTCCAAATCCTCCGCCAACAAGAAGTGGAAAATAATCCAATAGTTGGACAATAAACTGAACCAAGGCTAGTAGCCCAAAACTTGTCTCCATTTAGTGGAAATCCAGTTTTTCAGTCATAGCCTTTGTCATCCGGAGGTAAAAAAATTTACCCACCAACACCTTCATAGAAAGGCTCATCATTTTGTCCATCGCAATGTCTTTGCCGAGGACAAAAGAGGGTCGAGTCTGTCTTACCTTTAAAAACTTATTCTTCCTCTTCTCTTGAGCAGCCGAGCTAGTAGGGTTCCCCGAGAATGCTTTCTGAGCTCTCTTAGCATCTGAAAAACTAGGATGAGTCTCCACCAGAGGCAAGTTTTTCAGAGCACTCCCTCCAGTTTCCAAAACCTTCTTTGTTGCCTTCACACCCAAATGCATGCCTTCTAAAGGAATAATAGGGTTTTTGCCTATCTCTCAGACAACTAACCCCTCGCCACTTGTACTGCCATCGAAAATATGCGCTGACAGGTCATTTTGTTGATGTGGTGGTCCTACTTCAACAAATTTGTCTAGATCTGAAAGGATTGAGGACCCACACATTTGGAGTATTCTCTTCTTGTACTCCTCATCCGGAATGAAGATCCCTTCCTCTGGCCAAAGGGCATTGTCTGCCTCCCATTCCATGTCTAACAAATACTCCATTCTTCCACATATACATAGCTAAATGGAGAAAGTCTTCATGCACTTTTAAAACACCAGAAAACACTAACCCCTGTGAGCAAGTCCCTCCTTGTGGCACCTCCTGGGATGATGGTGGAATGAACCTGCATGCATACACTAACAACCTATATAGCCTAGGTAAAGTACGATCCATTTCAATATAGAGAGCTAGTGAAAATAGATCCGGATTTCTTCTTCTTTTGTTCTCATTAGACCACCTCACCTCCAATACGTGAGAGCTAGTGCATCTTCTCCAGCTCTTAGAAAAAAGAGTTTTATCTCTATTTATTTATTTTTCAGTGAATGCAGTAATAGCTCTAGGAATCATCCTATTTATTTCTTAGAAAAAGAGTTTTATCTCTATTTATTTCATTTTGTAGTATCCTTCATCCATCACATTCTCTGTATGAGCACTTGGTATCCTTCATTCATCACACTATACACAACAAAATGCATCATTTAGATCTGAGACTGGCATTACCATAGACGCTAGCACTGTGCCCGCCTCTCAAACTAGGGGATCCATTCAATTGGCGTGGTAGAATTGAAGAACCTTGAAAGGGAAAGGTACGTCCTCATATTTTCGTGCAGTCTTGTTTATTCTAATCTAGTTTTAATGATAAATGCCTTGTTGATATTTTCCTTTGGTGTTGTAAGGTAGAGTGAAAGAAAATTAAATAGACTATAATAAATATACAACCAACAAACAAATATTGATGTATTAGTGTGCCTCTATAATAACATAGCATCAAGGTGTCAAGAGTTTAATTGAGCATCGTTGCTCCCATACAATAATATAAAGCAACAATGATATTATTTTGTAAATTCCATTTATATTTTTACATATATCTTATATTACTTTAGTAATTTAATTGAATGATTTTATGTTCTAGTGAGTTTGTTTGATCAATTAGGTTGCAAAGAGAGTCTACAACATGGAGAGGATGTTGGATTCATGCAAAAAGGCATGGCAGAACATCGCACACACTATGTATAAGGGAACGTGTCTCTCCTTCAAGGTGTTGTCCTCCTCAAATATGTTGAGGAGGTAATATCATTAAAGGTGAAGAACAAATTCATATGAAACTGGATTCCTCAAGCGATCAAGGTCAGTAGGCATTTTGGATTGGAGCACATATATAGTCCAACCTATTAAAATATAACATAAATTTCACCACTAAATTAACCATTAGGGGGGATATGCTCCCATTTCCCCCGTTTTACTTAATGGTGTATAATGTCCTTTGACACTTGCATTACATGAACACCTATTCTAGTGAGGAGACAATCATGTCAGGAATACATAGGGTTGTCATGGGACAACTATATGTTACTAGTTTAAATTGAGTACAAGGATGCAAGGGTAGTTAACAATACCCTTAATGCACTAAACCCTCCCCTTACATCTATGTTGATAAGATTATAGAGAATCACACCCCTTTTTTGGTGGATTGCAATATTTTTGAAAATGTTTTTATGATGCATTAAACCTTTGCACATTATCTAGCATTGGTGGGATGAAGGATTTCCTTTACGCATTTGAATTATTATGCCGAAGGCGTTATTTAAGGGAATGGTGCCTCTCGAGGCTTCGTCGTCTATCAGGAGCCTCTCAAGCACTGCCCCGTGTCAAGAGCTTATTCGGTGTCGTAAATGTGATATTATGCTGAGTCGGTCTCATGACCAATGAATGAGCCTCGTTTGTCGGTCCATGATGCTGAAAACTCTTCACTATTCCGTCGTTATCCAAGCTTACGAACAAAACTAACCATTTTGGATGGTCGAGCAGAGGATCCCCTGGTAGATTTATGTTAGAGAGCATGGGGGCATTAAGCATGGTGTACACCATTTCTTCATTCAAAACTACAGGCTAGGGAATCCCATCGATGTGAT
Source organism: Larix kaempferi (assembly GCA_027924585.1). Classification (NCBI taxonomy): domain Eukaryota; kingdom Viridiplantae; phylum Streptophyta; class Pinopsida; order Pinales; family Pinaceae; genus Larix; species Larix kaempferi. Next base: position 4,217,916 of record BSBM01000241.1, on the reverse strand, counting down.
CCATAAACCTAACAGCATTGGCAACGTTTCCTGTTCATCCTCCTGCAGAATCTGTAATTCTGTAATCCAAGAACCCATAGCTTTTGTTTACAAATCCTTCCCTAGAAAATATAGAGAGGTCAAATGTATCCTCTCCATTTACTCCGTAGTATCGAACTTCAAAGCCACTTGCAGACAACGAGAAGAAGAGGAAAATCCGATCAGGTAGGGAGATCGAGAATGGTTTTCTTTTACTTTTTTTAAATTTAATAATTTGTTGAATCAGAGACCGATTACTACAATTTCTCAAAAATTTTGACGCCGCTTTTGCTTTCCTAGCGGGATTTTGACCTGGTGTAACTTTTTTCGTGGCGTTCAGATCACGATTGTGCCTCTTCTTCTTTCATGGTTTTTTCTTCTTGTTTTTCCCAATCTTGACCATGTCCCAGACCGATGATAAATCAAGCCATGCTTCGTCGGACAACATATCAATAGATGAAGACGTCAACAGCAGCAACATCCATCACAATCAGAATTCTAACGGTGAAGAGATTTGTGAAATTGATATGATGCTGCTCGATGTCGTTTATATGGACCTTCGCAGCAGAGAAAATTGCATGGTGGCTAATTGGTATGGGGGTGAATGTGTTCAAATCTATAGGCTAACCAAAAAATCAGTAATGGAAGGGTGTCTTACAAGAATTGGCATTGACTTCCTGAGTACGAGAGACGTGCAGAAGATAGAGGGGGGAATTCTCGACAATTAGATAAAGAAATGGATCCACGTTGTGAGAGTTTTTTTTATCTCTATTTGTTGTGTGTATGCTTAAGCATTATTCTTTGGATTTCAAATCGCTTTTCTTTTCTTATTCCCAAGATTTCAAATTCTTATATTATTTTTCTACTCAATGTCAATGTCCATGAGAAAGATATTTTCCAAAAATATATCTAGACCATCTTTTCTGAAAATAGGAATTTGAAAAATCTCACTTTAAGGCTCCAACTTAATGAAAAACATAAATGAAAAATTTTTCCTAGTAAATGAGGCTATAAGGCTAAAGCTAAGAATTGTTTAGATTGGCATGATCCCTCCATTAGAGAGATTTTGAGGTCAAAAAATGGCCTCCTAAGAGGTGTACTACAAAAATATAAGATATATTAAAATATTATGAATTGGGGGTTTTATGGGGTAGGTATATATGACAAGTCACCTCCCACACTATTTTCTATGCACAATATAAATAACTATGGTTGAGTTGCTTTTCAAAATTCACTAGAAATAAAATTAATAAAATAAGTCTACATTGATGTGACTAAGATTAATTGTAAATTCCCAAAAATTTATTGTCCTTTAGCATTTATTTGTCTTGAACTTGCAAATGAATTTAAATAATAAAAAATATTTTTAAGAGCTATTTTTTTAATTTTATGTTGACTTTTTATATTTAGTACTTTTCTCATGAATTTAATATAATGTAATTTAATTGAGAATTTATTTACATGTAAAATGTTAATAATATTATTATAATCCACATTGCATTATTATTATTATTATTTATTAAATCTATTATTATTCTTTATTAATTTGACATTATGTTATTAAATAGAATGGAATGAATATATAATTTAAAATTAAAAACATAAAAATGATAATATATTATTTTATAAAAAAATGTGAAAGGACTTTCTTTATGAATTAAGAGTACTTCACTTGAAAATGACAATAATATTATTTTATGAAAAGACTATCATTATGAATACTTTACTTTATGACTTAAAAGTACTTACACCACTACCTTGGTTAACTATGTGTTTTCATTCACCATAGAAAATTTGACAAATAAGCATTCTTAACTCATGCAATGCCATGGTGGAGACATGTTAAAGAAAACGAATGATGAGCTCTGCTAAAACCCTAACCTCTGCCCTAGCTGCCGCCGGTGTTCATGGCCGCCGGGACTCCACAGGGATGGCTCTTCAGGGCGAAGTTAAGAGGGATGGCCGTCGCCTATGGCCAGGCAGAAGAGGCGGCTCAACAGTCCTGAATAGCGGGGTTCATCCTGCGTCAAATAATTATCTGATTTTTTTATATATTGGAAGAAATGGGAGCGTTGAATCCTGTAGAAGCGGCGGGCATATGCATTATCTCCAGCACAGAGATAAGATGTCGCGATGGTTATGGTCTGTCGTCCCCTCTTCTATCCAGCTAAACGACTCTGAGGAGCATCAAATGGCAGAGACGGTAATTTTCTCCTCTGGTTCGGACTTCTTGAATCACTTTCTCTTTATTTCAGCTACCTGGTGTGCTGGAGCAGGGTCTCTTATGTTTTATTATAGCTGTGGAGCGGCTACAGAATCGTTTTGGGCGCATATACAGGTTGTGGAATTTTTTCTTTACTTCTGTTCTCTTCATACGCGATGTATTATTGCTGCATGTCCTTATACTGAAGGAAAAAATGGAGAAACAGACTGGAGAACAGGTTGCATGTGCTCTGTAAGGCCACCATCGGTTCATCCACATGGTGTAAAACGGTATGATTCACAAGAACAATGTTCTGTATATGGTTTTGGGGTAGAGGATGAAAAATTCCAGATTTTTATTAAAACACATTCAGGAAAAACAGTTTTGGTGTGGGTTTCTGTTAAAGATACAGGGGACACTCTAAAATCTATGATAGCGCAGAGAGAGGGTTACTCTCGAATATCCTTTTACATTCTGTACGGAGGTAAAGTACTGAAGGAGGGTGATAGGCTGAAGGACTGTCAGATTTCCAAGAACTCCACTCTGCATGTGATGTATCGGTTGCGGGGAGGATCGTTTGGGAAAAGAGGATCAACAGGTCCCTCTTCATACAAAGATGCAGCACGTGCAAAGGGGCCACAGCAGTCAGCAGCTCCACATGCTTCACAACCCAAGCCGTATATCGTGGAGAAACTGGACGATTTCCCATCTTTGGAGGTAAAGAATACAGAGGTAACTCAAATTTTCAATAGCCTTCAAACACATGCTCTCATTTGTCGTTTTAATGGATACTGGCCCAGATCTTATGACCTTCATAATTGGATCTACACAAATTGGACAACAAATTGTCAAATTCTTTTATGCCCCAAAGGAGTTTTTGTTGTACAGCTTGAATCAAAGGAAGAATATGAGAAGATCATTGAACAGGGTCCTTGGTTTTGGGGGAGAGAAGGACTTTTCTTAACCCCCTGGTTTCCCGATTTTGATGCCAAAACTATGGTGGTAACCAAAATGCCGGTATGGGTGAGGTTGCCAAACCTGCCCCTTCCTTTCTGGCATCATTTAGTCCTGGAAGAAATTGGCAATCTGCTTGGGAAGTACATTAAAAGGGATACTGATCGGAATGAGCAAGGGCTTTTTACTTATGCACGACTCTGTGTGGAGATCGACCTTAGCAAAGGTCTTCCTGATAGAATCAAGCTGATATATGAAAATCATAAATGGATCCAGGCATTGGACTATGAAAACACTGCTTTTAGATGCAGATTTTGTCATTTAACAGGACATTTACAAGATTCGTGCCCTCTTGCAAAACGGCATCCCAAAAAGAACCAGGGGATGAAGACAAAGGGGAAAACATGGCAGGCAGATTATGCTCCCTCTACTGATGAGGATTCATAGGTTGAGGAAAACGAACCAGAAGAAAAACAAGAGGAGGAGGTCAATGAGGAAATAGTGCATAAAACTGAAACAGTGGAGACACATCATTCAGATTTTAAAAATGCCGGTAAGGAATCACTCACGAAAAACATGCAAATAATGGCTAATTCCTTAACCGGGTCAAAGCGTGCACATGAATCAGAAAATTCAGATTCTGATAAAGAAAAACCCATTGTTCATCCATCAGTGGAGCAGGCGAGTAAAGAACTGACTGTAGTTGTGCCCCAGCAGGGAGGATGGACAGAAGTGAAATCAAAGAAGAGAGAGAAGAAAGGGAAATTAGAGGATTATTATAAAATTCCTAATTCTTAGAAATATATGTAATTTTTTTGTAGACCTATGGTCATGAATCAGCTGTGCTTATGCACCTACAGAATGTAATTTTGTATCGCTTCGGCTTGAAATAAAATTACGCTTTTTTTCCTTTGAAAAAAAAAAAAAAAAAAAACTCATGCAATGCCACCTCACCAAGGGGGATGATGCCATCTACTAGAATGTGATTGGTTGTTTTTTATAATACATTTTATTTGTTTTGAGGCCATTTTTTGACCTCAAAATTTCTCTAATGACTTGTTCAAGAGATGACCTTAAATGCTAACCAGATGTCCTTAAATGCTCAAGCGAATTCCTAGTAGTGTATTATTTAAATAATTAATGTTGGAGCTAATACGCTTGGCCCACTATTGGAAATTGAAGCATTAAAGAATAAAATAGTTGTAGAAGAATCTCTGATTGCAAAGCTCAACCAAAAACTCTTGAAGGATTTGAAAACACAATATTTTAGACATGATATGGAGACAATAAAATAAAATAAAATTCCAAATCATTGAATTGAACCTAAAATCATAAGAAAAGCCTAAAGTTGTGATCATAGCAATCGTGTCCATACGAAAAAGAGTTAAGAGAACAACAAATAATGAGGGAAGTAAATAATTTGACCATGCATCTAGCTCGAGTTCAAAAATAAGAAGAACAAGATAGAAGATAAGGAGAAAGAGAACAAGGTGAAGTATAAGAAAAACATAGAAATATTGGATAAAATATGAAAAGGAAAAGATTATTTGAACCCCAATTTGTAGAAATATGCACAAAAAGTTAAAGATATGGAACAAAATCTTACAACATGTACCTACTACAACTCCAAAACAATTAGACACTTCTAAGAAATGCAAGAGAGATAGGATTGCTGCTTATAGAATCCTATTTGATATTAGAAGAGAGTCTCCAAAGAACCTTAAATTGACCCTGCAACATTACTGCCTTTATATGTAATGAACCAGAGCATAGATGTGAAAAAACAAAATATACTTACTTGTGGATTTGTTAAATTCCACTGGAAATGCTACTTTAGGTTCACTCTTGTTCCTGTTCAGATGGTTTTTGAATTTACAACATTTGTAGAGCTTCATATCATATTAGTCTTAGTAGATATTCATATTGTTTACTGTAAATTGGATTAGATATCTTGTATAAAATATTTTCAACATTGTATGTAGATAATATATTTTACCAGAGTTTCTTAAGTGGTTTCTTTTTGTTATAAGGGTGCATGCTGTAGAAGGCCATGCACGTAGAGATGCAATATATGCAGTGGAATATTAATCCGAGTATTAAGATTGTAATGTATGGATTTAACAATAAGTGACTATATAGATTGCATACAAAGGAATGATTGCGATAAAAAAACTATCAAATTTCTCCATAAGACAATTTGTCAAACACTTATCGAGCATTCCCCAAAATCTGGCACACGACATACATGTTGACAAGTTTGATTCCCAAACACACATTTTGCTCAAAGCCATTTCTAAGCATGTGGGCATGGACCCGCTTTCCTTCTACGGCCGCTTTCAATTAAGTACATGCGTTTAAGGAGGAATAGTCGACAAAATGGGGTACACTTCTTTATCCTTGCTCCGTTGACGAATTGCTTGCTCAAAGAAAATGATGAATAGTACATTCCCTATGGATTTGTTATTGGGTGGTTACAAGTAGAGAACAAATATGATCACGGCTTCAACCCATTAAAGCACTTCGAAAGGAAGCACATTAAAAACATTAATGTTGATTGACACTTGAAAATATTGAGAGGATGGAACTTTGAAATATCAATCAATTGAATTATATGTAAATGCAAAGTTGGAACTAACGTTATTGAATTATGTATCAAAATCTAATCATTAAAGCATTGATCATTTAGTCAAAACGTTCAATACGAGGATCTAAAGAAACTATGACAACAGTTTGAATTCAAGCATTTATGACAATAATTTAAACACCATAATTTTATGTTAAAAATCAAATCAAGGTTGTTTCTTTTGATCATTATTGTATTTAACAAATATAGTTCAAGCTTTTTAATTTCACTCTATTTGTTGATGGTTAATAACTCAAATGGTTATAAAATATTCACATGAAATGCTCACTTCAACCTTAACATAAAAGAAAAGATAGGAACTTGCTTAAAAGGTATTCACATGAAATGCTCACGTCAACCTTAACATAAGAAATGATAGGAACTTGATTGGAAAATGATTTTTCTTAAACCATTCAAAATCAATGGCTATGTTTGTCATAAACTTGGAGAATGGATATTATTCCACTTTTGTAGATATATTCCACTAAGCGTTACATGAATGAACAATTGAATAACAAAACGTTTGGGAAAAATGAAATGAATAAGTTATTAAGTGAAATGACCATCTTGTTGTTCAACATTAATAATAAAGCAACTTAAAGTAAAACATTTCATGTTGTACAACAAGCTGGTTATTACTCATCCCCCATAAACAGATAAAATATAGTACAAGTATACAAGGAAATTGTCATGGACGTCCCCTCCCATTTTCGTAATTTATTCATTATATTTTCTTTTATTAGTGCCTCTCGCCAATGACTTGTTTTCGTGTGTCCACCTTATGCGCATGGAATGCCCACTGGCTTTTGCAGTGCTCTCACAGTTTCTGCACCTCACTCGGTGGACTCTCCTCGTCATCCTCATCCGCTCTGGATCATTGTCTTGCTAACATTAAGCCCGTGTGTAGTTGGGAACCTGTTGGTTCCTTCCTGTCCAAAACATTGGATACCAAGGTACCAACCAAAGGAATCATCATATCTTGTGATTGTGCTAAAATATTTCCTTTCCAAGCGGAAACAACGCAGGTCTACTCAATGCTTTAGCTATAGTCCACCGACAATATGTGGATGGTGGCAGGAATTTCCAAGAATTTCTTGCTTCCCCATTCAAATTACGATATTAATTTCATGCATACTCATTAAAAATAATAATTTAACACTAGCATACCCCCGAATCACGGTTACATCATTTCCACATGACTCGATCTCATATGGCTATCACTATTCGAACTCATAAGCAATTGTTGACCGATACATCACTACTCAAGAAACTTGACATATGTTGCAAAAATTACCCCCTTGTCTATGTACAAACAATTTTTTCTCATTGCACCAAGTGAAACGAGGTGCTCTACAACCCAGTATGGGGGAGATGTTGTAACGTGTGTCCATGTTTGTCCATGTTTGTCCAATAACGTTACACAAGTAAAAAAAAGAGTAAAAAGTAATAAATTATATTATGTTGAGTATTAATAAATTCATGTCGGCTCATAAAATAAAACATTATGGAAAATATTTAAAAAAAATCCATGTTGGCTCATAAAATAAAATATTATGAAAAGTAATTAAAACTTAAAACTTATCAAGAGATCAAATTTCTTGAGTTTAAATTTAAAAGAAGAAATACACCTTAAGAAATTGGATCCCTCTTGGTGCATGATAGATACGGGTTTAAGATGGATCTATGCTAGTTTTACAACATATTGAAGTTCTTCTCGACGTTTCATTTCCCCCGCTTTGGAGGTATGCTAGTGTTACACTATTTTTGAGAGGATTCTCAACACTTGTCTTGTGTAATGACCCCAAAGGGGGCATATATGACACACTTCTCAAACCACAATCACAAATTCATAGAAAAAGGCCAAACGCCTTCTTTTTCCACACCTATAAAACAACAATATAAAAAGTTATTATTACATAAATTTGCTTTTTAAAACTGTCTACTTTCAAATATTTAAACTTATATTTATAAAAAGTATTACTTGATAATATATATATTTTAAAACTTTGTTAACTTTCAAATATTTAAATTTAAATTTATAACATTTAAACAAAAACATTAAAATTTGATTTATAAAAACGTTTTGTTGACCCAATATGCATGGCGGGATCATGTTCCTATAGGCAGGAAATTAAAAACATTGGGTCTCACCAAAAGCCCAGTCTCCTTTTGGTTTTTTCAAGTTAGTAGCGCCTCTGATGAAATCAGGTCAAAACTATGCCCAAAACATAAGTCAAGCCAGAACCCCTGTCAAACGCCATGCCAAGAAAACCCATCTCATGAGCTCACGGTTTGTATTGTGCAAAATGCAAGGGTTTTCAAATGCATCTTGTGGTCATACTTGGATTCAGAGCAAATTCGCCTAGATAGAGTTTCATCAATTTGAATCTGTGGTGAGAATGAAGAATCATTGGGGTTTCAGCAGCAATGAGGTACTTCCTAAAGCACTCATTCCTTTGCATTTACATACTCGATTTAGGTATTTCAGTGTCAATCATCTACATTCATGTGAATATTAGTCTGCTATGCTTTTGGGTTTCTAACGAGATATGCTACTAGATCTGCTCCTTCCTTTGATGATGTTGTAGTTCCTTCTCCGTCTTATGCATATCCCCACTATCAAGGTGGCAAGCAAGCATGGATTGGACAAGTTTCAAAGAGAAGAGCTTTGATGCTCCCATTTATTATAACAGTAAACAAATAGAGTGTTTTTAGATGGAATATGACCATATCTTTCTTAATATCTAAATGAAGGCCAACTAGGAAATCCAGGTATACATGTAAACAATGAACAGGGCCGGAACATGTAGGAAATCAGGGAGATGCTACATTTGTATTTTAAATTTTTTACGCAATAATAGAATTTGAACCTCTCATTATATAGACAATCATCATGGTATTCCTACCTACTGAAGGATAAATTATTTTTTGCAGTCAGGAGTAGATAAAATGCAATCCAGAATGAAACACCAAAAGTTTTAGCAGAAATATCATAACATACAAATGTCAAATAGTTCTCATCTCTCACTCTATTCCTTTACAGCTTTGTCTCCTCATTTTCCATCTGATTCTATAAGTTTTCACTGGCTTCTACTTTTTCTCTAGTTCCACAAGGATTTTGTGAAAAGACATAGGAACACCCAGCTCAATATGTAAATGTTAAATGCTTACTCTGAGCATAGTGAAAAATCATAAACCCATTACTGAGAAGAGGAAAAAGGTGGTATTTTACCTTCCATCAAGCTGTTGAAGATATTTCATTGTTCTTGATATTCTTTTGCAATCGATTCGGGTGAAGTCATCGTCCATTATCTTCAATAATGATAAAGCAGAGTAAGTGCTAGCTAGGTTACCACCATTGTTAAAGTTAACCTGTACAAAATACTAGTTAATAAGGACACCAAACAAAATGAGTCTGATTGATCAAATAGGCCTTCTTTTTAAAGTACTTATTACTCTCATTGCAAAGTTATTTTATGGTGCAAGCAATTTAATTTCTCTAGCATTCATTCCTCATCAAAATCGTTTGGAAAGTGATAGCTTAAATTGCAAGAGCATTTTCAAATCCATGATACATACTCTAGCATGTTTTGACAAGTGGACTGAAGATGATCCTTGGAAGCCGTAAAAAATTCCTATAGTAGACTACTAAAAAAGCCAAACCAGTTTGTTTAGCCATTGGGGAAGAAAAAAAATCCATACCAAAAAAAATAACACCTCATATTATTCTACAATTATGACTTGAAATATCATGTTTTTCTTCATCCTTATCTGATGGAAGGACTTGTAGGTGATAGACCCAATTCATAATCCTATTTGCATCAACGTGCACTACATATGAAAGAAACGGTTAAGAAAACAAGCATGTAACTTAAAGTTAAAGGATATTAGGTTTTGCTTTGTTTCCAACATGGAGTTGGGATCAAGAATTATTTACACTCCTGTAGTTTCTTTTTCAATTGTAGGGATTGCTATTAGTTGTTTGGACCAAAGACTCAATGTACACTAGATGGTATATTTCACATATATTTCCATGTTTTTCTTTTATCTTGTAACATGAAGAAAGCACATGTGGCACTTTAATTCCGGTGTCTTTATTTTACATGTTGATTTAAACTACTGCATGTAAATTACATCATCAAGCCCAGGGTTTCCAGAGCACAGAGAAAGAGAGGGAACAGGAGCATTAGGAGTGCTCCTTCCCAACAAATCTCAGCAGCGAATTATCTCAGGAACATTTCATATATAATATATAATATATTATAATGCATATATATTCAAAAATCTGTGCAGAATGACAAATTAGTTGCAAAAAATATGAAAACATAGAATCTTTTTTTTGGTGAGAAATACTTCTTATAGAATCTCTTTGGCTAAGCTTCTGTACTATGAGCATATCCATGCCATCAAAGTCACCCAGGACTTGCACCTAGCCTCATCCACACCCACTGTGAGGTTTTGAACCCAAGTCTCATGTTTGTGTTACTTGTAGATGAATGCTACATTATAAGAAGTTAAAAATGTCATCTGTAGTAGATTAGTCATTGGAGTATCAACCATTTGATACACATATAACAACAATCAAGTAGTAGTTACAAACATACAAATACGAAATTTTAAACCGAATAGCAGGAAGTAGACTATGAATTTGTGAAATGAAATAAGCAATCTGGACCAAAGAGTGACAACATGCATAGAATGTTTACAAAATAGGTCACGTGCCTAATTTACAAAATAGACAAACTAAAAAAACTAAACTGAGCTAAAGCCTATAACAAGTAAAGATTTGAAAAAGTGACAATTTTACTATGTACTTTTCTCTCCTCTTGCCACACGCATCTTCTGCTCTGAGTTCCCATGATCTAGGAATGGAACCTACTTTAATTCCGGTGTCTTTATTTTACATGTTGCTTTAAACTACTGCATGTAAATTACATCATCAAGCCTAGGGTTTCCAGAGCACAGAGTAGGAGAGGGAACGGGAGCATTAGGAGTGCTCCTTCCCAACAAATCTCAGTAGTGAAGTATCTCAGGAACATTTCATATATAATATATTATATATTATAATGCATATATATTCAAAAATCCGTGCAGAATGACAAATTAGTTGCAGAAAATATGAAAACATAGATTCTGTTTTTTGGTGAGAAATACTTCTTATAGAATCTCTTTGGCTAAGCTTATGTACTATGAGAATATCCATGCCATCAAAGTCACCCAGGACTTGCACCTAGCCTCATCCACACCCACTGTTAGGTTTTGAACCCAGGTCTCCTGTTTTTGTTACTTGTAGATGAATGCTACATTATAAGAAGTTAGAAATGTCATCTGTAATAGATTAGTCATTGGAGTATCAACCATTTGATACACATATAATAACAATCAAGTAGTAGTTACAAACATACAAATACAAAATTTTAAACCGAATAGCAGGAAGTAGACTATGAATTTGTGAAATGAAATAAGCAATCTAGACCAAAGAGTGATAACGTGCATAGAATGTTTACAAAATAGGCCACGTGCCTAATTTACAAAATAGACAAACTAAAAACACTAAACTGAGCTAAAGCCTATAACATGTAAAGATTTGAAAAAGTGACAATTTTACTATCTACTTTTCTCTCCTCTTGCCACATGCATCTTCTGCTCTGAGTTCCCATGATCTAGGAATGGCACCACCACAAATTGTCACTTTTTTCATTTCTTCAGTTGTCATATGCTTTAGCTCAATTTAGTGCTCTTGTAGCCTTGCCACAATCAACTTCTTCTCTAACTTCCCATGATCTAAGAATTGCACCACCACTAGTTGCATGGCCCCCAGGCGGTTGTGGAGGTTGTGAAGATGATGTGATCCCTCTCTCAAAGGACCTCAAGTGGACATCAATGCATGTTGTAGTTGCAACAAATCACTCTTCTCTCTTCAGAATCAGCTCCGGTAAATTTCAAGGCATTCCATAAGATATCAGATAAAAAACTCTGAAATCTACAACAAAACAATGAGGTCTACACTCTGATCTCTCTGATCTGTGAATGAAAAAACTCAAAATATGTGTTGCAAATTGTCAAATCAGTGAGTAAAGCTCTGAAATCTTCAAATAAATGTTGCAAATCCATAGGAAAGATGCCCTATAACAGTGAATACAACTCAGAAATCAATAAGATCTGCAACAAATTCACTAACTTCCTTAATCTGCAGCAATAAACTCAAAATTTGCATGTAACTTCGTTCAATCTGTCGATTTTCTGCTATATTAGACTTAAATGCAAAACATAAATCTCACCTCTTTGACTAGAGATTTCCCAGAATCTTAAGTTGAATCATTTGTCATTTAGAAACATGTCAAAGAAAATTTTCTTGGATAAACCTGGGTGTTATGTTGGCTGCCATAACGAGTGTACTTTGCTATTGAAAATCATCTAGAAAAATGCATGTTGAGATGACTCAATGATATCGAAAATATGCCAAAACCAACATATATATGCTAGTCCGTCATAGAACAAATATGAGTTGGCCCTAGTTTCCACAAGCATAATTTGGCCCTAGGTTTTCTTTAGCAGTTCGGCCCAAGTCTTTATATTACTTCAAGAAAGCCTTTATATAAAGAGAATTTGCATCTCATAAGCATCCATTAAACACTTTTAGCACTGCCAGTGGGTCTCAAGGCCCTTACTAGGCTACAAGTTGGTCGATGGAAACAAACTTCTGATTGCACTTCTGGTTTTCCAGAAACTATTGTTGACTCCACAATCTAGTTGGAAGAAATTGTTGCTAATTTTTTCATATCAATAAAATAATCCATCAAGTTAAAATACAGTCTCCTAATTGGTTTTAATTAATGACTTTCTCTGAGTAGTGTTTCAACATTAAAAGTAGAGATAGGTGAAATTTATGTGATTAATACATATCACCACTCACCTTTCTGCTTTACCAATACCCAACCCTGGGATCCTTATTTTCTTTACCATAGCAACATTTTCTGTTTTTTCCACTTGGAGGAGGAGTATTGGCCCTTAATAGAGTTAATATCTTCCTAATTTTTCCTTTCCTATGTACACCATCCTCAATTTCTTCTTTAATAAAAATGTTTGTCTTCTTTGAAGGAAAACATAATGATACAACCTTTTGAATGACTTGAACAACCTTTTATTCTACATAACAAGGTAAAAACTAAATTTCATGAGCAATTTACATATAGATAAGAGTTTTGAAAACATAAACAATATAACAAAGCTTTTCCATAAGATCATATGTTGTATGCATGATTGATGTTAAATAAACAACAATAGTTCTTTCACCTCTCTTATGTTTTGGATCTCTTTTCACTCTGTTTTTCTTCAAAATCACACAAGAAGTCTTTCCATGGCCCAACTTTCCTTCTAATATATCTTGAAACAATTTCAGATTATTATCAAGAACCTTAGTTAATAGAGATGGTAACTTTATAATTTGGTCATGTACTTTGAATCTCCCATTTGGTGTGGTATACTTAATAAAATCAATAGTTATTGATCCATTCTTATAGCTATCCACATAAGTGACACCTTATGCTTCCGTAGTTTCCCTATAAGAAACAACTGGTCTTTTCACTTGCAGCTACAGTCATGAGTGATCTTATTCACAAAGATCCAACTTGCTTTTCTGTGCTAGATGCAGTTGGTCTACTGGATGCTATCATGGTTGGTGTCCTTCCTTATGCAGATGCAGTAGCTTGTATACCACAGTTCTTGGATGCTTTGTGCCTTAATAACCTTGGTCTTCAAGCTATTAATGACTGGGGTGCTATAAGATGTTTTGTGAAAATTTTTACATCAAAAACCTACTTATGGGCTTTGGCAGGTGATACTCCTGGGTCCTTATCATCTGCTTTGGATGAGCTGATGTGACATGCTGCTTCTTTGCGGGGGCTTGGGGTGGATGTATTGATTGAAATTTTAAATACTATTGCAAAACTTGGATCTGGAATTGAAGTGTCTTCCCATTGCAATATTTTTCCAGTTCTTCTGCACTTGTTCCCATGGAGACTGATTTAGAATAGAAAGCATTTATTTTAGTGGATGGAGGTGAATCATCGAGGGCAACGTCTGAGCTGGGAGTTGATAATTTTGCTGAAAATTTGTCTTCAATCACGGAAATCTTTCACCTAGATTGTGTAAGCAATGCTACACGTCTCTTAGAGAATCAGATACATGTGGGGTGTTCATTGAGAAAAAGGGTATAGAGGTCGTGTTGCAACTATTTGATTTACCTCTCTTACCATTGTCATTTGCTAGTGGCCAGAATATCGCCATTGCATTTAAAAACGTTTTGCCACAGCACTCATTTTCCCTCACTAGGGCCGTTTGCACTACTCTTAGAGAACACATGAAACCTGCAATCTAATTCATGGATTTGCTAGCTAGAGCAAAGCTGGCAGATATTGAGGGATCACAACGCATGATAGTTTTGAGATGCCTTTCAAGTTTGGAGGGTGTTTTATCCTTTTCAACACATCTACTGAAAAGTACAACAACAATGATTCCTGAAATTGGTTCCGTAGATGCAGATATACTAAAGGATGTGGGGAAGGTGTACAAAGAAATACTTTGGCAGATATCTCTTGTTAGTGATTCAAAAGTAGATGCAAAGAAAGAGGTTGAACAGGGACCTGCAACTGGAAATTTGGCACCAAATGCAGCAGGTACAGAAGCTGGAAGTGACCCCAACACAGCTTCAGTTGTTCGGTATGTGAACCCAGTGTCTGAGGAATGGATCTGCTGCTCATTGGTCCATTGAACCTGAATATCTTTCTGTTATACAAACAAGAGTGCATTGCCATAGAAGAAGGGACCATGGTATTGAAGGGATTTCAAGAATGCATCTTGGTCGGCTTGGGTGACATGCAGATGCATCAGAGGTTGACATTGGAGGCTTTGTAAGTGCAGGTGAAACATCTCAAGCCCAAGAAATTAAAAGGAAATCACCTGATCTCCTTGACTTTGAGACTATGAATAAGGTGGCATCTGCAATGTGATCATTCTATGTGACTCTTGTGAAGGTATTGGTAGTGCCCAATCGACACCGTGATGAAGCAAGATCACTTAGTGGGGCAGCCAAGAGTGTGGTGGTTTCTCTTGCCAAATTTTTTCATGACAGTCTTGATGTGGATGAGGATTGTAGTTCATCTGAGTTTGAATCATCACTTTCTTCAAAGTGTCGGTACTTGGGAAAGTTGTGGATGACATGACAACAGTTATATATGACAACCGTAAGTGCATGTGCAATACAACAATAGTGAATTGTTTCTATGCTCATGGTACAATTAAAAGTCTTTTAACTACTTTTGAAGCAATGGGTCATTTACTGTGGATAGTACCATTTATGTCACAGCGAGGAATGGAAACTGAAAATGAAAAAGGGAATGAAAATGACAAGCTAGAGCATGCTCCTTGGTTGTTAGAAACATTACGAAGCTATTGCAGGGTCTTGGAATACCTTGTGAATTCTTCTTTGATGTTAATTGTGCCATCTGCATCACACCTGTCAGTGCAACCAATTGTTGGAGGGTCTTTCACTATTCCAAGGGACCCAGAGGCTTTTGTCCGCACACTACAAGCTCAAGTTCTCTATGTTGTTCTACCTATCTGGAACAATCCAATGTTTTGTCGCTGCAGTCCATCTTTGATTACCTCCATGCTTTCCATTATTACCCATGTATACTCTGCCATAGGTGATGCCAAAGGAAGCAGAAAAGGTATTCCTGGAAGCACAGGTCAACATTTTAGAGGTCATCCACCTGATGATTCTACCATTTCTATGATGGTTGACATGGTATTTCCAAGGTCTAGGGTAGAGGAAGCATTGAGGTGTGTTGAAACAAAGTGTTGAACTGGCTATGGAGTGGCTCTTCAGTCATCTCGAGGATCCAACACAAGAAGATGATGAACTTGCCCAAGCTCTTGCCCTATCACTGCTTAATTCAGAGGCTCCCGAAGACAATGCCAATGAAAAAGGAACAAAGGCTTCTTATGAAGAGAAGCATCTAGAAAATCCCCCCGTTGAGGATATCTTAACCACGTGTATGAATCTATTGTGGATTATAGATGTCATTGCTTTTTCCATGACTAATTTGATTGTGACATTGTGCAGCCAAAAAAAAGGCCAGTACTGTCTGAGAGTTATTTCAGGCTTTCTCATTCAATAGCTAAAGCTTTGTAAGGTGGAGGGATCTGAAAAAGACACTAGTCTATTATCAAGTATTTCTCATATTTTGGCATTAGTTTTGAGTGAAGACAGTAGTACAAGAGAAATAGGAGCAGAGAATGGACTTGTTGGTGTCACATTGGACTTATTGATGAATTTTATGCCAATTTACGTGACAGGGGAAAAAGTTTTATTTCCTAAGTGGGTGACTGCCTTACTGCTTATAATTGACCATATGCTGCAATGTAAGCTCCAGCTTACTCTAGATGTTCAAAACACTGTAGCTATGGGAGGAACTTCAGTTGTGTCTGAGTCTGAAGATACAACCTTAGTTGGTGCGAGTGTTATGGATAACAGTAAAAATTCTTCCTTGGATGACAACATCAAAGGCAATAGTCCATTCATGAATATTTTAGGAAAACCTTTGGGATACATGACAACAGATGAACAACATAGAGTAATGAATATTTCTTGCAACTATTTGCAGCTGCACCTTCCAGCAGCTACAATACAGGCAATTCTTCAGTTGTGTGCTAGACTAACAAAGTTGCATTCCATGGCAATGCAGTTTCTAGAGAGAGGTGGATTGTCTTCCCTTTTGAGTCTTCCTAGAAGTTGTTTTTTCCTAGGTTTCGATAGTGTGGTAGCAGCTATTATACGCCATCTTCTCGAGGATCCTCTGAGTCTCAGACTCTTCAGGTTGTCATGGAGGTAGAGATACGACACTCTAATGAAAATTTTAAATTGTCATGGTGGTCGTGTTTCTCCTCGAACATTTTTGACGTCTATGGCTCCAGTCATTTCTCTAAATCCAACAATTTTTATGCAGGCTGTTGCGATGGTTTGTCAATTACAGATAGTCGGAGGAAGGCCAAATATCATTTTTTCAAAGGAGAAAGAGGATAAGGAGAAATGTAAAGAGAAGGAGAAATTGAAGGAGAAGGACAAAGAAAAAGATAAAGGAAAAGGTTCTGGACAGACTGAAGCAAGAGTTAAATCTGTTGATTTTGGTTGGGTGCCTCATGTAAGCAAGCCACATGATGGGCTGGGTAAATCTGCCAAGGGTCATAAGAAAATTCCTCATAGCCTTACACAAGTTATAGATCAACTTTTATAGGTTATATTGCACTATCTGCCACCAACACAGGAGGGTGAATGCACAGGTTCAACAACAATCATGGAGGTTGATGAATCTGCTCCAAAGGAAAAAAGAAAAGCAAAGCTTGATGAATCAACAAAATTAGAAAGTGACAAGGTTTTTGAAAGCTCAATAGGGTTGGAAAAAGTTGCTTTTATTTTGAAGTTGATGAGTGACATTCTTCTCATGTATATACACGTAGTTAGTCTAGTTATTTCTTAGTTGGATTAGATATACATGACGTATTTTAACTCTTTCCATAAGGGATAAACTTGTACATTAGGGTTAGAATTCTATCTATTCATGGATGTCATCAAGAAAGTCTTGGAAAATACCCTATTGATATTGCAATATTGGTATTTTTCGTGTATCCTCAAAGTTTTTGATGTTTGGTTTTGCTATGAAGGAATTCTTTTTCAATATATGCCATTTTGGATTTGAGAGCATGACAAGGAACTTAGGTCTGTTTTTCAATACTTAGCCAATTTTGCTAATGGCGAGCATTTTTTTGTCATATATGTCATGTCTACAATAAGAATCACTGCACTATGTTATGAAATGCATATCACATGATTGAAATTTGTGTCTGCAAATTTTTTCAACATTTTTGTTGTTTTAGTAAGTAATCGAAAAGTTTGGAATTATAGTTCTTATGCCTTGTGAGGATTGCAAAGAACAGGTTGCTCTTGCATGATAATATGTAGATATTTGGGTACATGTGGATATCCTATTACAATCATCTCCTGAACATTCTTATTGTCTTTTCTTAGACTTAAAATAATGCAATATGGGTGTTAATATTGCTCATCTTCTTATTGTCTTTTCTTATTGTGTTAATATTGTTAAAGGGTGCTAGCTCAATGGTAGAGCACCTGCCTTACAAGCAGGAGGATGGTGGTTCGATTCCTCTGTACCCTATTGATATTGCAATATTAGTATTTTTAATAAAATATATTATATTATGATTTATTATGGCTATAGAGGGGGTTTCAAACTGTATTTGTATGTTTCTACAAGGGGGGTTTTAAGCCACCTTCTTATGTCACTACGAGGAGGGTTATAAGCCACCCTCATATGTCTCTACGAGGGGGGTTCCAAATCACCCCTATAGGCATCTACGAGGGGGGTTCCAAACTGCCCCTATAGGCCTATACGAGGGGGGTTTCAAACTGTCTCTATAGGCCTCTACGAGGGGGGTTCAAAACCGCCTCTATAAGCCTCTATGAGGGGGGTTCTAAACGGCCCCTATAGGCCTCTACAAGGGGGGTTCCAAACCGCCCCTATAGGACTATATGAGAGGGGTTCACAACCGTCCCTATAGGCCTCTACAAGGGGGGTTTGAAATCGCCCCTAGAGTCCTCTACGAGGGGGGTTCCAAACCGTCCCTATAGGTTTGTATGAGGGGGCTTACGAGGGGGGTTCACAACCGCCCTCGTAGGTCTCTATGAAGGGGGTTCAAAACCGCCCCCATAGGTCTCTATGAAGGGGTCTACAAGGGGGGTTTAAAACCGCCTCCATAGACCTCTACGAGAGGGGTCACAAACTGCCCCCAAAAGTCACTTTTGGGGGCGGTTCCAATCTCATCAAAAACTGCCTTTAAAGGGAAAAAAATTTAACATTGGTGCCTTTAGGGGCGGTTTTTCCAAAACCTCCCCCAAAGCCAATCCCCCCCTGTAGGTCACTTTTGGGGGCAGAAGACAACCCCCCCTAAAGGTCAAAAATGTAGTAGTGATCACAGTTCAATATCTACATCAGAGACAATCATTCTTATATGGATTATTGCATACATGATGCAGAAAGAGAAATTCATGTGATGGTGGCACATGAAGTACAATCTGATTTGCATGTGCTTGAGGATTAGGAAGACAAGCAAACTAAAGACCAACCACCCATTCATTTCCAGAGAGATTATGAGTTTCCTCTAGGAGGGATTTGCATGGTTTTGGAAGAGAAACATGATCTTACTGTGATTAAGCCAACCACAAGTGAGATGAATGATTATTTACAAGAGTTGGGTCACTATCCTTCATTCCACACACCTATGGAATCCAACACACATAGGGATGAAAATTGGGTAAAGGGATTCTTTCTTTTTGTGCCACATGAGGCGAAAGAGGCTCCTATAATTGATACAGATGATATGTTCCCTTCCTAGCAGCAGTTGAGGCATCCTATGCATGTTTTTGCGGCCTCTTTTGACAAGAAGGCATCACATCTACACTTATATTCAAAGTGTGGGTCATTTGATGGATTCTTGCACCCTTGGATCAATGGAAGAGGGTTGAGCCATTGGATGAAGAGGGAATCACCTGTTGGGTTCCATAGAGATCATGAGATCTCTTTATTTGAGGGAGACATACACATGGATGATTTTAATATAACTTACTCTCTTTTGGAGAAACATTATTGGACATGGGATCCTCACCCTTGTCATTTTAGTTTCATGGATAACACCTTTGCTTCTTGTGTGCATTGGTCACATAAGAACCCTTTAGTTGGAAAGGAAAGACTTGTTGAATTTTGGCCTCCCTCTTTGAAGGGATATTTGGTGATGTATAGTATTCCTTTGATTTAGCCCTACATTGGAGAGTTGCATATTTTGATAGGGATTTCACAGTTACCAAGTTGCTTATTTAAATATGATATTATTGTTTGGTGTCATGTTGTTTCCATATTCCCTTTTATTTTACATAATGATGGAACTTGTTAGTTGTAACTAATGCTTGGAAAGCTGCAGATTGGACAATGGAATACTGGCATTTCAAGGGATGGAAATTTTTCACTTTTGACACTACCATATAGATACTTGAAGTGGGGGCAGTGGAATCCACGCATTCATTTTCCTAACAATTGGACTGCAGAAGTATTCCTTTCCATGGGAATGAAAACAAAGCAATGGGATCCTAGCATTGTTGTTTCAGTTCATTGGGAACATATCTCTGGTTGTTGGCTTATTGGTGAAATCCAATATTTCTTCTCTTGAGTTCATCTTTGCATTACAGAGTTTCAAAATTCTTAAGTAAAGAAATATTGCATAGGTTCAGTTTGGATCTTAATAGGATCATTTTGATTTTAAACGCTCAAGTTTGAAGAATTAAAAAAAAAGCAGCATGGGGACTAAAATCAGAGTAGAGCAGCAGTAAGCATGGTGGAACATTGCATAAACTTGGTTCATAGAGTCCACTAATTCTAAATTGCAAAAAAGATGATTTTGATTGGAAGTAGAGATTTTTTGAAGGTTCACAAGTTCATCCTCCATAAATTCAATTGCTTGAGGACAAGCAATTTTGGGAAAGGAGGACTTGTCATGTCCCCAATTTTGACTCAGTTAGTTCCCATGGGTAAAGGGGACACGTTTGTCGCTAGGGATATTAATTTTATTTAATTTTGTAATCATAGAATAAATTTATCGTAAGTCTAGTAGATGAGATAATTTAATTAATTTTAAATTATTTTTATAAATAAATATTCCTAAAAATTGTGCAAGTGGGCCAAGAGGGTGCCCTCATGAGGATAATCTTGCTAAATTGGAACCGAGGACAAGAAATTAGCAAGGTGGCTAAAGAAACCTGTTGGATTTAGAAACAAATCAAAAGTAGGAAGGTGTAAGAAGTTTCCAAAAGAAGAAAATTAGAAATATCCAGGAAAAGCTAAGGAGGGCACAATTTCCAAAAGGGAGGTTAGTTTACAAAGCAGGAAACATATTGAGACAAAGGGGGGCACAGTTTCTAAAAGGGAGCTTAGTTTACAAAGAAGGAAACTCTAACAAAGAAGGAAACATATTGGTTGAATTTGTGTGTGATCACTTTAGCTTACCAAGGCAAGGAAATGTTCCCTAGCCAACGAGTGGGAGATGTGCCCCATTACTTCTCTTCAATTCTTCTTATATTATATTCTTCCTTCTCTCGAAGCCATGGAAGTATGATGTGTAGGTCCTGAAGTCCTCTCAAGTTGATTCGAGAGTTTGAATAACGAATATCAAGCATCCAATTCAAAATTGTGATAATATGCTGGAAGATCTCACAACTAGAGAAAATCTCATTAATTTCACTCAAGAATTGCAGAGAAAAGAGAAGAACATATGAATCAATAATCACTCATTAAAACAGAAAATGGAGAATAGCAGTATAATTATACATTAGCTGTAAGATGGCACTGTGAAAAGTGAATACAATACAATAATTGTCAAGAGAATTCGAATTGAGCTAAGGTCATTCAAATCATCCTCAGTTTGTAGCTTGGATAACATTGGAGACATCATCCAATCAGTGGCAACAATCACAAATAGTCAAAATTTAGTCAAATGAGTCTAACTAAGTCTAACTGAGCCATGTGAGCACAAATCAGGGGATGGAGACTCCAAGGAGGGTGCACAAGGTTGTGAGAAGGTCAAGTGGCACTCCAAAATAGACAACTGGGAGCTATAGACAATTAAATTAAGCAATAAATGCAAGACCTGGTCAATCAATTCTCTAATTGACTGTTAAACTCCTAATAGGTGAGATACGGAGCATATGTCATCCAGGTGAGGAAAAAAAGGCACATCAGGTAGGTAGGAGGGCTACTAAGGGCTGAAGACAGGCTCTAGGGGGATGGAAATAGGATCCAAGTTCTGGGGATACTACCATACTAATGAATGGATGCATGCATAATGATTGGATGCATGCAGAATGCGTGCGTGCATGCAAATGTAAAAATGATGGTGAGAATATTCCAACACCCCTCTGCAAGCTATACTATGAGTTAATAATAGAAGGAACTAAATAGTAGGGCCCTAGTGACTAAGACCAAAGGTCAACCCGTACAACAATCTAAATAATAAGTGAGGAAAGAGGGAAAACCAAGTGGGAAGAATTCCCTCCCTCAAAATAGACTAAAGGATGCTACTGTAGCATCGCATCACTCACCCCAGAAGGAGGCAAATGACCCTCTTTACTGAAGAATGATTAATCGACAAGAAATGGATCAGTAATGTGAGAAGGATGAACCTTCCATTCTAAAAATTAGATCTCGGTCTCCTCTGATCAAGTGGATCTCCCACAAGATCTCTAGAAGATCTAAGTGTAGTGGCTGCCCATCTCAGAAGAGGAGGATCATCAAGTGAAAGATCAATAGGTTCTTATGGATCTGGATCTACCATTCGCTCATCTTCACTCTCATACTTTGAACCTGAATTGTCATGTGATGAAGGTTCTCTCTCTTGGATCTCATCAAGCAATGGAGGAGTGGTAGGAAAACTATCTTGCTCAACTGGATGAGCATCATGAAGAGGCCATTACTCAAATTGTACACTCCTCTCAAGAAATTTAGACATAGTAGAAGGATCAAGAATCTTGTAGGCCTTTGTACTCCTGCTTTGTGGGTCTAGGGCTCTCCCTTTCTCATTTGGAATCCTTTCCCATGCTCTGGATCCAAACAATCTAGGATGGGACACATCAGGTTTGTATCCCATCCATGCTTCAAAAGGAGTCATATTTTTTAGTCCTTTATGAGGGAATCTGTTCTAAAGGTAAGAAGCATAGTTGATGGCTTTTGCCCAAAGACTAGAGTGCAACCCTTTCAACTTGAGCATCCAAGTTTCCATCTCCTTCAATGTTCTGTACTTCCTTTCTGCAACTCCATTCTATTGTGGTGTATAGGGAACAGTATGTTGCATCTCAATTCCTTCATCATCACAAAAATATTGAAAATCACCTTTGATATACTCACCCCCATTGTCAGTGCGAATGGCCTTAATCTTTCTATCTGAAAACGTTTCTGCAGAAGACTTGAAAAAATTAAAGTATCCAAATACTTCTGATTTTAATTTGAGAAAGTATACCCATGTAAATCTTGAATAATCATCAATAAAAGTAAGAATATACCTTCCCTTGTTCAAAGATAGATCTAGAAATGGCCTTGCAACATCACTATGGATCAGATCTAGGGGTTGAGAGGCTAACCTTGCCTTTCCTTTCTCAAACCCCTTTTCAGGATGTTTTCCCATTAAGCAACCATTATAGTTTCCCTTGGAAAACTTGACTTTGGGAAGTCCATCAACCATCTCATGTGTATGCATATCTTCCAGGTACTTGTAGTTGAGGTACCCAAATATTTCATGCCATAGTCTACTCTCTTCATTTGCATGAGTGTGAAGAGAAGATTGCTTGGAGAGAGGAAGAAAATGAGAGAACTCATACATTTTCAAATTGTGATTTGCAACATCTTTTGCAATGATATTTCCTGAAACCATGTCTTGTATTTCGACCTCATTTGGAGAGAAGATCACCCTCTTGGGCTCTCCAATATGGGTCATTTGGTAGACTGAAAGCATATTAACAGTAAGTGTATGCACATAGAGTACATCGGAGAAGTATCCATGATCAAGTTTGATCCTTCCAATCCCCTCATAGGAAACCTCAAAATCATTCCCCAACATGATGGAAGGGCCAATTGTGCATTCGAATCCACTGAAGAGATCTTTGGTGGGGAAGATATATGTCTTGATGCTCCTGAATCTATGATGAAGGAGGAGTCTCTTGATGCACCTGCCATGAGGGCATGGCATCTCTCCTTGTCCTCAAATCTAGAATGTTCAACATATTTCTTCCTAGCACATGCAGGTACTGGGAGGTTATTCTTTTCAAGTAACCGAGCCATCATGTCTATAGTCTTCTTCATATAAGAACTCTCAGGATGAAATCCTCTATTGAAATAGGTACATTTGGATTTATCCTTTTGAGAATGCTTGGTCTTCTTGGAATTCGAAGACCCTTCTGACTGATAGGGAGTCTCCTTTTGCTTCTACTCATTCGACTTCTTGACAAAAAAAAATTGCTTTCCCTTGCCATTCGCTCTCTTCACCTCAGCAGTTGCAAGTGTTGAATCCATATTGGGTTTTATCATTCCCATTTGAATTAACTTCTCCTCCTCTTGTGTGAGAGACTGGATGAAGTCATTTAGGCTTGGAAACTTCCATTTTGGGATGGATAGCTTCGCTGACTGAAAGGTGGAGACAAATATTGAGTAGTTAGGGCCTAATTTTGGTAGTATGGAAAGGATGAGTTGCTTCTCTTCCTTCTCTATTCCATATCTATTCAATTGTGAAATTATATTTTAAAACTTGGTGAGAAACTCATTGATGGAGTCAAAGCTACAAGGGCTCAGTGAGACTAGATCATTTTCCAATTTGTAACCCTTCAATTCATCTTTTTGTCCAAATAGAGATTCAAGCTTGTGCCAAACCTCTTTTGGAGTTTCTAGATCTATGACATGAAAATGAAGGTCTTCATAAATGTTGAGGAGTAGCAGTCCTATTATTTCATCAAGTTTATCCAAGTACTTGGATTTCTCTACTGCACCAATGGGCTCAACTGCAATGCCATTCAAAAATCCAGAGATGATCTTGGAATTCATGAAAACGTCCATCTTGGACTTCCATTCGAAATAATTGAATGAATTGAGTATTAGATCCATAGGTAGCTGTTGAAGTCGAATTGATGATGAATTCAAATGATGGAATAAACTTGCAAAAAAAATGAAATTGTTGATGGAGATTTACTGCAAATCGAATGAACACTGCCTTAGGACAATGAGAACATGTGACTGGATCCTTCTCTCCTAGCTAGACCTCAATGGATTGCTCCAATGAATTCAAGATAATTGCACTAGAAATTGCTGTGGAAATCCAGACGCTTCTAGTACTCAATGAAAGACAACTGCTCAATGAATTGTTACAACTGCTGCAATGGCTGCAATTTAATATTGTTAAGATTTAATATGCTAAGACAGAAAATAGCAGCATTACATTCCATTTCACAATAATAGCATATACAAGATCACTGAAGAAACAACAAGCACAGCATAAACACAAGAGACACAGATTTATCCTGGGAAACCCTCATGGGGTAGAAAACCCAGCAAAGCTTCCTCAATATAGATGACTAGCAATATACAAAGATGTAACCCTGAGCATAAGCTCCTCCTTCTCCATAGCATACCTCTACTCCACAAGTGCGCTACTCTCAAGTGAGTGAGTGTGTGTTAAATGAGGAATACACCTCCTCTATTTATACACTACTCCGACTTTTCTTTTACAGAAATCATGTAGGCTCATATTTAACCATTGGGTTAAATACCCCATTACAACTGACTGGGCTGACCCCTCTAGGGTGGTCTAATAACCCTTTGACCCACATAACATATACAGCGCCGACCCCCACTAGGGAAGTCTAATAACCCAAGTTACCACATTCCGACGGAGGAATAAACATCTCCGGATATACAATAAGATCTTCACGGAGGAATGAATCATCTCCGGAATAATAAAGTACAAATATATTATTCTTTGAAGTTACAATATCTCAACACTCCCCCTTAACGAGAAGGATATTATAACAGCATCTGCACGAGCAAGGAGTCATCAACGTCATACATGATACATCTATAAATCATTGGAAGCTTTCTCAACATCATCAGTAACTCAAGCAGTTACTGGAACATCTTCAATACTGGAACATCAACATCTTCAGTACTGTCTTTATCTTCTGCAGCACTCGAACAGCTACAACAACATCAACATCTGGATCCTCACGATCATCAGCATCGTCATCATACGATCATCAGCATCGGGATCATCTCGATCTACAACATCTGGATCATCACGATCTACAGCATCTCGATCTACAGCATCTGGATCATCTCGATCTATAGCATTTGGATTATCACGATCTACAGCATCTGGATCATCTCAATCTACAGCATCTGGATCATCTCGATCTACAGCATCTGGATCATCACGATCTACAGCATCTAGATCATCTCGATCTATAGTATCTGGATCATCACGATCTACACCATCTGGATCATCACGATCTACAACATCTGGATCATCTCGATCTACAGCATCTGGATCATCACGATCTACAGCATCTAGATCATCTCGATCTATAGCATCTAGATCATCACAATCTACAGCATCTGGATCATCACAATCGACAGCATCTAGATCATCTCGATCTATAGCATCTGGATCATCACGATCTACAGCATCTGGATCATCTCGATCTACAGCGTCTGGATCATCATGATCTACAGCATCTGGATCATCTCGATCTACAGCATCTGGATCATCACGATCTACAACATTGTCATCTAGATCATCAGTATTAGTATCCACACCAATACAAGTATACACATCGTCAATACAAGTATCCTCATCAATACAAGTATACATACAAGTATCCTCATCAATACATATCATGAATACAAGTATCATCATCAATACATATCATCAATACAAGTATCCTTATCAGTCATGTATGCATAGCAGCATACCCTGCAACACACATGATCATATTACAGGATGATCAATCCCGCTCCCTTTAGGACATAGGTCCATGGATGATACAATACAGATCAAGTTCCAGGATGATCAATCCTTATCACTTTAAGACAAGTTTCATGTCTAGGGACGATGCAATCCCATCATGTACATTTTGAACCCAGTTCATGGACGATGCAGTCCTCATGTACATTTTGAACCCAGTTCATGGACGATGCAGTCCTCATGTACATTTTGAACCCAGTTCATGGACGATGCAGTCCTCACGTACATTTTGAACCCAGTTCATGGACAATGCAGTCCTCACGTACATTTTGAACCCAGTTCATGGACGATGCAGTCCTCACGTACATTTTGAACCCAGTTCATGGACGATGCAGTCCTCACGTACATTTTGAACCCAGTTCATGGACGATGCAGTCCTCACGTACATTTTGAACCCAGTTCATGGACGATGCATTCCTCTCATGTACATTTTGAACCGAGGTCCAGGGATGATGCAGTCCTATCTTCAATTCTTGGAGACATCAGTCTACGGATCAATTCTGGGACCAAAGTCCGGGGAAGATACAATCCCCTACCTGTTCATTCAGGACTACATTCTCGGAGACCCAGTCTACGGCTCAATTCTGGGACCAAAGTCCAGGGACGATACAATCCCCTCACGTGTCCACCAAGGACTTCATTCTCGAAGACATATGTCTACGGCTCTCTTTAGAACATGTGTTCAAGGATGATACAATCCCTCTTCTTTCTCGGAGACATCTGTCTACGGCTCACTTTAGAACATGTGTTCAAAGATGATGCAATCCCTCTTCTTTCTCGGAGACATCTGTCTATGGCTCACTTTAGGACTGAAATCCAAGGATGATTCAATCCTCACATGTCCACCAAGGACTTCATTCTCGAAGACATACGTCTACGGCTCACTTTAGGATTGAAATCCAAGGATGATTCAATCCTCACATGTCCACCAAGGACTTCATTCTCGAAGACATACATCTACGGCTCACTTTAGGACTGAAATCCAAGGTTGATTCAATCCTCACATGTCCACCAAGGACTTCATTCTCGAAGACATACGTCTACGGCTCTCTTTAGAACATGTATTCAAGGATGATACAATCCCTCTTCTTTCTCGGAGACATCTGTCTACGGCTCTCTTTAGAACATGTGTTCAAGGATGATGCAATCCCCTTGTCAACTTAGACCTTGTCTAAGGACCATCCACCAACCTCTCTGTCGGCATTACCAATGTATGTATCCACATCATCGACCTCTCTGTCGATGCAAGCAATCTCATCATAAGTGACCACATCACTCCCCCTTTCGAGGAGGGTCCTATCAAGCTTGTCTCGGAAATGCTCAAACTTTACTTGAGGTAGAGGTTTGGTTAGTATATCGGTAACTTGTTCACTTGAGGTAGAGGTTTGGTTAGTGCATCGGTAACTTGTTACAAATTCGAACTTTTAATTCCTTTCTACACCATATCTCGTATATAGAAATGTCAGATCTCTATTTTGACTTATCATGGAACACTGGATTCTCTGCCATTTTGGTACAAATCTGTTTGTCACATAGGATCACAGTTGAGTCCATCTCTGAAACCATATTACTTCATAACTTAGCAGAGCAAGCAGCCATATATTCTGCTTGTGCTAAGAGCCACACTAGATTGTTTCCTGCTAAACCCCAAGATCATGGCTGATCTAGACAATAACATCCTCTCGATGTGCTCTTCCTGTCTGATACACTTCCTACCCAATCAACATCTATGTAGCCATCTAAAGTCATTATCTCCAAGATAACATAGATCAAATTCTATCGTGTCCTTTAGGTACCGCATCACATGATTTGCAACTTATCAGGTGAACACATCTAGTTTCCACTAGATACTGACTCAAGGTGTTCACAGCAAAGCATATATTTGACCTAGTATTCGTTAGATACATCAATGACTCAATAATTTGTCTGTACAGAGTTATATCCACTAACTCTGATGAGTCATCCGCTAACAACTTCAAGTTGGAATCCATGAGAGTGGCCATTCCAACACATCAAGTCCTTTTAATATTTATCAGCATATTTTCCTTGGTTGAGAAAGATTCCTTCTGAGCCTTTCCATGCTTCCAGACCTAGGAAGTAATGCATCAATCTGAGATCTTTCATTTTCATTTCTGCAGCCATCTTCTTCTTTCTTTTCATGATCTATTTCTCATTCCTTGTCAGAAAGAGATCATCCTCATACAATAATGGTATGATAGGTTCATCATCCACAACCTTAAGGTAAAGGTTAGGATCAGCTTTACTTCTGGTAAAGCCCAAGCTTTGTCAAGAAGCTGTCAATTCTCATTCATTCACACTCTGCATTGAGTGATCTTCTGCATATCTATCTATGCCATCTCTCGTCAGATGAGTCTACTGATATGAGCCTCAATATCATTTGAACTCTGTGGTCAGTTCCTTCTTGCATCCATGTCATCTGTGTATAGAATCCATATTCACCCTTGTAGCAAAGGTTGAGATCCACATCACCCATGGTGATCAGTAAGCTCATCAATTGGTTATCGATCCTAGGTACCCATACAGAACCTGATTCACACTTCTTCTTTAATTACACCATTAAGAGAATGGTCTTATCTTATCCACTTGGAGCAAACATCTTGTCATGATTCTCTTCCTCTTTCTAAGAGAATCTTCTAGCCATGAGCCTTCTATATTTTGTTTGATTTGTAAATCTTCTTGTTGAACATCCATCACTTGTTCGGTGTTCATCATTCTTCATGATCTTTCCTACAAAACAAAATTAAGTACATGATTAGTAATACTTCATAATCATGAAATCATGTTGACATGATAACTTATTATGCATACAGATATCATTTACATAGTTATGCAACCATCTTGACCAATACTTTGGCACAACACTTTTCCATATCCTGTATGCATACAGTGGCTATCTAGATGCCTTCCATCTCTACCAGAACATACTATCGAGAGTGTGCACAGCTCTCAGCATGTCAGCAAAGAGGTTTCATTCTAGACAAGTAACAATGGAATGTTTGTCCAACTTACCAATCATATGCATGTTAGTAGTATATTGTTCAATGCTCTATGAATGTTTACACTCAGCATGATATATTCTAGGAATACAAATATGCATACAAGCAATATCATTTACTATTTCAAATAACAACTCAAATACTTATCTTTTATGTTTGTGTGGTTGCCTCCCGCATGATCTTCTATATGTCTTGAACTTCTATTCATTCTGTACCATTGTGCATGCCCAAGTGTGCACTAGTGTCATCCTCATGATCTCATACACAAACATACATTCATTAGTATATTCTCAATATTCTCAAAACATTATAATTCTAAATAATCTTGAATATGTATAGTCATGATCATTAGTATTCAGGGTTTCAAGGAAGTCCTCTTTTACTCATGCATATTCTTGTTTGATCATAGTACTCTTCTGGTTAATTAAATCATCAAGATAAGAGACATAATATGCATAAACCCTTGATTACTAACTTTATGAATAAGCATAACCAACCATACCAAGTATACTTATATAAGGGATCTTAACACAAGGTAAGATTCTAACGTGACATAGGAAAACATACCTGGATTAGTATACCTGCTTAGTTATGTCTAACATACCTAAACAATCTCTTCAATGATTTAGAGATCCTGTGCTAGAACCTGCATATCTCATAGGTTAAGCATAATATAACAAAGTCATACATACCTCATAAGTAGAACAAAGATTATGGATGAGTCTTTGTCTTCATGTTGTCATGGTCATGGAACTTGATTTGTCTTTTGTGATGTACCTGTATCTTGTTAGCAGACAACATCAACCTCATACAACACCATAATGCATTAGTACAATCATATAGCCCTAATCAATGAATGTCTTCGATCATTCACATGCATTCATACTGTTACTAGGGTGATAAGACAATTCTAACATTAATCAAGATTGTACTAATAAATAATATTAAGACAAACACATTATGAACTTAATCAGGAATTAGATTTCAAGGCATACTTGAACCTCCTTAAGTCATACCTGTCAAGACTTCTTGTAGTCTTCTTATGTAAGGCCTTAGCCTTGACTCCCCCTAAAACTTGATCTGGAGCTTGATTAGGGTTTGCTAGAGAAACCTTAAAAATTCAATCTTTGACTTTCACACTTCTGAATGGATGAAAGGATGTGACTTGTTGAGCTGATCAAACTAGCATACTTCAATTTTGAATTCTCCAAAATTTGACCCCTCAAAATCGCCTTCGAAACTTCTGGATCTTCTGGATAGGATCCCGAACTAGGGTTTGATGAAGCCCACCTTTCTACCCAATCAAAAGGTTTGATCCAAGGCTCTAAACTCTTATTTTCCTGAGGAGCTTCCAGCCATGGTCACAGACTTCAGAAATTCCAACTTTTGCTAAAGCCCTATTTTTCCATCTTTCCGATCAAAATCTCGAATTGGTGTTTGATCAAACCCGGTCTTCTACCCAACTAAAAAATTCGATCTTGGTATCTAAATTTCAATTTTCCTGAGCAGCATTCAGCCGTGGACTCTGATTCCAAAGATTCTAACATTCTCCGAAACCCTAAATTCCGAAAGCCATGAATGAAGGTGCTCAAAAAATAATTCTGTTTTGACAGAAATATGTACCTGATTGTTTCTACTGTAACTCCTAAATTTTCGCTCCAAAGGGTCTGAAAACTTTTTCTGTGGTATCCTGACCTGTCATATTTCTATCCCAATAGGTCTGACCTCAATTGGATTTTCTGAGAGAGAGTTATGCCAAGTGTCGCAACGTGACCTGTTTATGGGATAAAACAGGAGAGCGAACTTGTATGGTGTGCCACGTGTCACTGGTTCAGCTTCGGCCTCTAAAAACATTTCCTTGGATATTACAGTTTGTGTACTACCTATCACTTTTTATGAAATTTCATTTGGAGCTTCCTATCCCAAGTTATGACTTTTTTTCCTAGGTCACCTGATTTTTACTGAGATCTGGAAGAGGCAATAACCCTAACTTGTACTGATCATAACTCACAAAGTACAATGAATCTGAGGGTTCCCTTTGGACACAAGGTACCTGGGGATGTAATATACAACCTGTAAAGGTTTCATATCCTGAACCTTCGCCAAAATGGATTTATAGAGAAAGTTCCACGATGACTGGTTTTTTCTATATAAAACCCCAACCTTCAAATTGTCGCAAGAGAAGCAAGTGTCGTAAGTTCCATACATTGCCTTCCTTCAGGTTAGCTCTGATACCATGTTAATATTTAATATGCTAAGACAGAAAATAGCAGCATTACATTGCATTTCACAATAATAGCATATACAGGATCACTGAAGAAACAACAAGCAGAGCATAAACACAAGAGACATAGATTTAGCCTGGGAAACCCTCATGGGGTAGAAAACCCAGCAAAGCTTCCTCAATATAGATGACCAGCAATATACAAAGATGCAACCCTAAGCATAAGCTCCTCCTTCTCCATAGCAGACCTCTACTCCACAAGTGCGCTACTCTCAAGTGAGTGAGTGTGTGTTAAATGAGGAATACACCTCCTCTATTTATACACTACTCCGACTTTTCTTTTACAAAAATCATGTAGGCTAGTATTTAACCATTGGGTTAAATACCCCATTACAACTGACTGGGCCGACCCCTCTAGGGTGGTCTAATAACCCTTTGACCCACATAACATATACAGGGCCGACCCCCACTAGGGAAGTCTAATAACCCAAGTTACCACATTCTGATGGAGGAATAAACATCTCCGGATATACAATAAGATCTTCACGGAGGAATGAATCATCTCCGGAATAATAAAGTACAAATATAATATTCTTTGAAGTTACAATATCTCAACAAATATGCAGCAAGATCTCACAGCTAAATCAAATCTCACTAATCTCACTCAAGAATTGCAAAGAAGAAAGAAGAAAAAATGAATCAATAATCACTCATTAACATAGAAAATG
This sequence comes from Larix kaempferi, assembly GCA_027924585.1. NCBI lineage: Eukaryota > Viridiplantae > Streptophyta > Pinopsida > Pinales > Pinaceae > Larix > Larix kaempferi. Next base: position 4,185,464 of record BSBM01000241.1, on the reverse strand, counting down.
GAGAATAGCAGTATAATCATACATAAGCTGTAAGTTGGCACTGCGAAAAATGAATACAATACAATAATTGTCAAGAGAATTCGAATTGAGCTAAGGTCATTCGAATCATCCTCAGTGTGTAACTTGGATAACATTGGAGACATCATCCAATCAGTGGCAGTAGTCACAAATAGTCAAAAGTTAGTCAAATGAGTCTAACTGAGTCTAACTAATCCATGTGAGCACAAATCAGGGGGTGGAGACTCCAAGGAAGGAACATGAGGCTGTCAGAAGGTCAAGTGGCACTCCAAAAATAGATAAATGGGAGCTATAGGCAGTTAAACTAAGCAATAAATGCAAGAACTGGTCAATAAATGCTCTAACTGACTGTTAAAATCTTGGTAGGTGAGTCAGGTGCATATGTCATCCAGGTGAGGAAAACAAGGCGCATCAGGTAGGTAGGAGGGCTGAAGACATGCTCTAGGGGGCTGAAAATAGGCTCCAGGTGTTGGGGAGACCACCATACTGATGACTGGATGCATGAAAAATGCATGCATGTATGCAAATATAAAAATGATGGTGATAATATTCCAACAGAAATCTCTATTCATTCCCTTCATTCAGTGGGAATAATGTGGAAGGGACGAAATGTAGGTTCTGGGTTCAACATTTTTGATCATTTTTGGGTTGTGAGACTTATTTCGTTGCATCTAGAGGGTCGTTTCCAGTAATAAATGCCTTTTGTCTTGTTGAAAATGGTGTCCATATGACCAAGATACAACCATTCTCACCAGAGCCGAGGTTTCAGTGTTAAGGAGCGCACGTGTGAAGTTTCGGTTTATGAATGCGCCCCTGAGCAACTCATGAAGTTGAGTGAAATATCCATATACATATATCATCTCTGATTTCATATACATATCAGATACAATGCAGAACCTCATCTTCTCCTCCTCTTCTCATTCTCATTCTCTCAAGTTTTGTAAGATTTTCTATCATTGGAGAACCCTTGAACATATGATGGTTGAAAGTCCTTTTATTTTCTGTTCAAGAGCCTCAAATTAGAATTTATTATGTTAATACATTCATGTCATATACCTAACATACTTCATAACTTAATTTTTTAATCCCTAGAGGCGATTTGGATCAAGCAATTTGAAGACTAGCTCTTTATGCATCTTTAATTCAATAGTTTTACCATTTTTGTAATTCAGAGCTATGTATGAGTCAGTTTTATGATATAATGGTCATTTGTGAATCCCCAGACATTATTAAATCATCCCCAAAAATTTACTTTAGGATTCAAAGATATATCAGCTTGTTTGGAAGAGTTTGGAAAACTACTAGTTGATCAGTCCCACATAGCGCACTTGACTCTTTGGATCCCAAAATCACCCAGAACCTCCCAAATTCCTTGAAAATATTATCCATCATTCATTTGGGATTTTAATTCCTGACATACGCCACTCGTTTCATTCAGGTGTAAACATTTGCGTCTACTTTTCATATTTTGGAGTGCCCAGGAAGCCTCAAAGTAGACAACAACTCTAGTTGATTGTTGAAATGTAAATGGCTCCAATGCTTTTTGCATAGGACTTGGAAGTTGTCCCTATTTCTTTCATTTTGGCTGCTTCACACATCCCCATACATTTTTCAGATCCTAAATATCCCAAATTAATAATCCCGGAGTCATCTAATTGTGCCCTTGACACGGGGGCTTCACTCAATAAACAACTATCATAGCATGTTCGATCATGGCATATGAAACAATACCCCTAATTTCACTAAATATTGGAAAATACCTTCCAAAATCATTATTTTTAACCCCCTTCCAATATGCCTTCCCAATTTAAAAAACCCCCTATTTTCACTAGATATTATATGTATCAATTTTTTCATTAACATTTTTTATACCCCTTTATAATTCTACCTAGTATATTGATATGATACCCCTCTTATGACCCCGCATGCATTCTACAATGCACCTTGCTTCTTTCGATGTATGTCGTGGATCCACATTACTTCACCCACAATGCAATTACTCAACCACATATCATTATGATTTACAACATCTAATGGTCTAATGAAGAGATAGGAGATCCCTTCTTGTATGTCATTAGAGCCAATGCACATAGTACAACATTTAGATTGCATGTTGCAGTTCCCCAATCGCTGAATAAGCCTATTGTGGGCTAGGTATCCAAGCCCCCAGAGCTTGTAAGAAGCTCTAGGAGGCTGACTAAACCTCCCAAGGACTGTAATAGGCATGAGTGGTTGGGTATTCAAGCCCCCAACGCCTATTGAGGGCCTATAATAGGCCTTGGAGGCTTAGAGCCTCCCAAGGCTATTGGTAACAACTTGTTGAGTGCTATTCGTAACAATTGGATGTCAATGACCACTGTCTCTTGACTATGATCGATTGGAAATCCACTTCACCACGAAACCCCTGGCCTCAAGCATGCCTCAAGACGCGATTTCCCTACGTACTGGTAAGCTCGAGCCTTGCCTCAACTTGATTTCTCATCTGACCGTGATCCGACTATCTCCATTTGGCGGATATTTGTCAACCCGCCCATATAAAAAAACCCCAAAGTATTTTTGTCGTTACATTAAATAAAAAAAACTCTTTGCCCCTTAATATACAAGCAATATAATTTTTATCTTTTCATGAATATTTAATACCGCAATATGAATGAATGTGATATTATATTGCCTTCTAGTGAAGCCCCCGTGGCCCTTGACTAGTTCATTTCTAACTAGTTTTTGCTTGCAAAAATTGTGTTGTAAATTTTTTTATTTGGAATAAAATAAAATCCATCCTGATCAGGGATATTACAGTGGTATCAGATCATTTTCCTCCACCCCTATGGAAATAAAGAAGCTCACTGTTGAAGAATATTGCAGAACAAATCTTCAAAAGTGTAGTATGAGGCTCCTACCAGTGATTGAGGAAGCTTTTGAGTCATGTCAAGAAGAGGAAATGTCCTCTGTTGCATATTTTTATTTGCAGAGCTCTGAAGAAGATTAATTTGCTGACTGTTGAGGCCTCGGTTGTGCAGGTTAGATGCAGAGGTGCTGGAAAGGTTCCAAGGCTCCCAACAGAGGAAGAAAACCCAAGTTGAAAGGATTCGAAATACCCTGTGCAAGGGTAGTTCTATCCCCAACTTGTTTGGTATGGTGATCCTCCACGGATATTCAGCCTCCGCTGGCACTTAAGAGTTGGTGATTTGACCAATTAGGCTAGTTTTCCAATCAAGGAAAACAAGAGTGTGAAAATGGTAAAGCTAACCTAACCTAACCTATTTCAGAAGAGGAAACTAATCTAAGTTAGTCCTATTCTAAAAAGAAAGCTTGATATTGTGCATATCAACCTTGAGGTATGATGAACAAGTAAATTACCACCTTCAACAGAAACATCTTTGATGTGTTACTTATTAACTTAAATCACAATCTATTAATGAAAATTAAAAGACAATAATTCAAGTACTTAAGCCTTTTAGAGATTCAATATGTAATCATTCTGTATATTGAAAAATTAACCATGATTATTGTGTGCAACGAATCATTTGCAAAAAATCGATAAAGAAAGTATTAATATTGAATCAGTCATACATGGAAACCAATATAACAGATCCATACATTAAGTATATATGCAAAATGACATCATTCACTGTAGATGACAATCTGAAGTACACAACCAATAATTCTCAAATAAACTTGAAGAATAACAAGAGATAGATCAAAAGATAACGCTATTGTATTAAAAGAGTCTTGTACAGAAATTACAAAAGCTCTGATGAACAGAGTATCCCAGTCCTTTCTCCTGTTGATGTGTAACTCCAAAATTTCCCAACCCTTAACTACGAGAAGCACTGCTCGTTAAATAAGAAATTACAAAAGAGTATGGCTGGGACTCCCCCAAAATAGGGATTACCAAAATCAGATCAAACTATGGATCCAAGAAATCTTGCCATTTTCCCGGCTTACATGATTTTAATGACCTTTCCTCTAAAAGATTTTTCATGGATCCACCTTCTAATTAAAAAGTTCCTCATCACATATCAAAAATTCAGTGCTTAATTGATGAGTATCAGCAACGGGCGGTTCCGCTTCTAGAGTATCTTCCATGGGAATTTCTGGATTATGAGCGACATCTTCAAAAATAGAGAAATCCTTCAAGGGGTCCACCTCAAAAGGAGTTGGTGGAATATCAGGTTCTTCGTTAATTATAAAATCGCGTATAATAGTATCATCTTTATCAATCGGCTCTTCAGGATATTTCTTTTCCTTCTTCTCAAGGAGCTACACGCAGATAGACAGAGCTTTAGAATCTTCTTCTTCGCTATCGCTGCTCATATCAGGGATACCTGCATCAAAAGGTGGTGACATAGGTTCTTGATATAGAAAGGGATGTAGTTCCTCATATTCAAAACATGCCTCAAGGGATTCATTTCCTGTCTGCATATTGCTCATACCAAATGCGTCAAGAAGAAACTTACAACATCATCATGCAAGGTTTCCTCTTAAAGAATGCAGAGGACGAACTAAAGGTTTCATGTTTGTTACCAATTTAAGGCCAACTGAAAGGATGGTAGTGATTGAGCAGAACCAGTCATAATGATCAAATTATTACCATTAGGACACTGCAATCATCCGGACTGTAACGAAATGAGCTATAATGCGTATTAACCGGATATGGATCCATGCGAAAGTACAAATCCAATCGAGACTCGCATGACTTACACTGGATTTGAAAGCTCATCATTACAAATCTAGTCACATCAATAATCATGACTCTAAAATTGGGAGGAAAACATAAATTATGGTGAGAGAGCTGACTGCGAAAAGACGAAGACAAGGAGTTTAACACGTTCAAACATGGCAACTTGATTTCACATATCAAACCGGATCTAGATCACCGATTTAATAGAACGACCAAAGGGACTCTTGGGAGACTAAAGGGTATAATTTACAAAGCCTTGCGGAGTCCAATCAAACCACAAAAGAAGGTCATTACTAAATCCAAAACAACCAAACTACTGAACGCATAATGCAACAACAGCAACAACCCAACCTAAAATAACTGAAAAACCAGTGATAGCGACCCTTAGCAACCAAAAATCGTAGTGAAAATCAGCACATCGCAGTAATTTCGATAGTAAAAAATGATAAAAGAAAAATAGAAAAACCCTTATCTATCGAATTTACAAGATGAGATCTTGACTGTGCGATCGGAGTGGATGAACGGCTCAGATTACCCGAATTGGGATTCGGGATTGGGCCGTTGGTGCTTTATTCACAAAATTTAAAAAAGGTTCCCGAAAGCCACAACCCAAAAAAGTCGGGTTCGCGTTTTGGGATTGCACACTTGCAAAACATAACAAGAAAAGTAATTCCCAAAATCCGCAACCCGAAAGGTCGGGTTCGGGTTTCAAGATCGCAATCCAAAAGAAAGATGCAAAAAAAATTCCCGAAAGCCGCAACCCGAAATTCGGGGTTCGGGTTTCGGAAACAGAATAATAGTAAACAAAAGCGAAACCTTTTCTCGAATCCCGAAACGTGACATTGTCGGGTTTCGGGTTTCGAGAACACACAAAAATGATAAAAATAAAAAATGAAGTCCCGAAAGCCAAAAGCCGTAGTAGCGGGTTTCGGGTTTCGGGATAGCATATCCCATAATTATTAAAAGGAAGAACCCGCAACCCGCAACTGTCGGTTTCGGGTTTCGGGTTGACATAACCGCAAAAAAAAAGAAAAATGGAATCCCGCAACCCACAACTGTCGGGTTTCGGGTGCGCAAACTGTTGTGTCTTAGGTTGGAATAAATAAACAACAAAACACTAAAAAATTAAGGTTTTCTCCAAACCGAAACACTTAGAAAAATAAATCAAAAGCTTGGAAAATGGGCAGACTAAAAGCATGGGTAAGGGGTCTTCAGGATTTGGTGTTTAGAAAGAACTTACTCAAACGCTTTTGCGTTTACTTAGAAATGGGGCTCCTGTGCTTCAGTTAAGCATGGGATCTATTGTGGCCACAACAAATGGCGACTAGATGGGATGAACCAGTTTTCTCTGCAATAAAAAATTCAACTAAAGAGGGTATGTCAAGCAACCAAGACCACCCCAACCTGAAATTTTAGAAAACGTTCACCAAGGGAACAATTGATAAGCAAGAAACATAAAATTAATATACTTCCATACATGATCATGTTAAAGTAATGCTAATTGGATGAGGAAGTTCCAGAAACAACTGAGAGTCTTTACCTTCATGCAATCACAGAAGCTAGCTTGTGTTAAACTTGAAAATTAGCTCAGAACTTCTCATGGATATCCCAATTACACATCACCTTGATTTATTGAAAATTATTTATTTACAATAATTTACCTAGCTGTTTACATTTTTTCTTTTTTCTTTTATCACTTGGGTGCAAGAACTTGTAGACATAGGACCATTGCCTAGACTTGGTGATCAGAAAATAGAAGCGCCATTCACAAGCCTGATCTGGAAACTGAACAAGCCATCTCGGTAAGGAGACTCCTTTGTCTTCCAGTTGTGACACCGAAAGCAACTATCATGGCTTGGTGACCATATGATGATAATTTCATTCTAGGGTCAGACACATGATCATGGCAGGGATTTATTGTGATAAGACCCCCCTATTCCTACATTCAGCGAGTATCTTACAAACGAAACTAAAAAAAAAATATTGAGTTGTGAATTACAAGGCACTACCATGGCTTGGTAACCATATAATGGTAGTGTTACTCACCAGTGCTTCGCAGAACATGAAAGGACCGACCTATGATAGGATCTTCCAACTCCCAGCTAACTAAGAGTCATCTTCCAAGTGTGGTGGATTGATGTGAAGATGTCATTCCACTTTAGCGCTTAATTATGAACCTAATGGGCTGGCTTAAAAGAAGACCCCCCACCTTGTAATTTACATTTATTAAGAGGATTATTATCAAGATGATTGTAAAAGGATTCCAAAGTGGATAAAGCTAAACAGGTTATTATGATATGTTGTTTAATCCTGAAACATGAGATAAGAAAACTTAGTCACACCCTGAACCTCAATTAAACAAAAAGACATGTGTAAGATAATGACTAGGATGAAAAGTTATCAATTGAAGTCTCGCAATTACTAACTGTTTAACCCTTTGCTGAGCAAATTCTAACATAGGTCGAAGAAACTGTGGTTGGCAAACAGTACTAGATTTTCAATTGAACTGATTATGAGAGAAAAACTGACTGTCAGGCATTGCCATATGTGTGGGATTTATTAAAACAAACAGATGAAAACAATCATAGAAAATCAATAAAATCAAGGAAACAGAAATCACACACCACTCCTATGTACAAATGCATCAGATTGATCAAACAAAATACTTTTTGAGAAGTGAAACATTCACTGGATAGGTGTCCACAACTCCCTCCAATGTCTGTAATCGAACCGTACAAGGGCCAATCTTTTCTGTAATAATGAAAGGCCCCAGCCAAAGACGCTAAAACTTGGTATAGGCGTTGTTGTCTTTATGTTGTTTGTCCCATATCAGGACCAAGTCTCCAACAGAAAATTCCCTATCAGATGATGATTTTTCATCAAACCATCTCTTCACCATCTGCTGATGATGATATAACTTGTTTTTAGTTGTTTCCCTGTCTTATTCCAGTTTGAGTAAAGTATCAATTCTGTGCTAGAGAGGAGAAGATTCATCTTCTTGGACAGACTGAGCTAACTATAGTGAGGGGATGGTGAGATTGTGTAACATCCCCTCCCGCCTTCAACAAGGCAGGGGAGAGAACATGACCATTCATACGGGGCCTTTGGCAGACTTAGCCCCAAATCCTTGCTTTCTCAAAAATTCATAACAATTAAACATTTCTGTGTGCAGCTTCAACTCAATAAAACACAGCGGAATAAACATACTAGCAAGCACACAAACAGTAATTCCTAACATATATATATATATGACAGCAGAGGATGATTTAGCATATAAAGACTCAATCTCGTTCCAATGCCATGCATAGATTCCAGATTAAGATAATTAATTCATTTCATTAAACATGGACAATTTAACATATTGCAGAACACAAAATGCAAATAATTTATAATACATAGAACACTTATCTTGAAGATGAAGCTGTCCAAACAACTGGCTATGTGAGAGCAACGTTCCACCCAACCATAGATCTCTGTCCAGCCTATATTCTTTTAGCTGAGAGATCACCCCCAAGATGGGCTGTGTATCCACTAAGGAGGAACTAGCTGGCTCACTCACGGTCAGGGTTTCACTCAGACAGCCATGGTTTCGGTCATCAGCTATGCTAAGCCAACACACCGTTGGGTTTATCAAGCATACAAATGACAAATGAGGAGGATGCTAAGCCAGTGAGCTCAACCACAAAGCTACAGGCATCTCAAATGAACTCAGCAGTCATGGCACCCACAATACCTACCGCACCCAACACAAGGAAGGTCCCCTTCTCTGCTGCACAGTCCCTCAGGCGTCCCTTCCCTCCAGTGCTCTTCAGGGTGGGCATAGAAAGGTCCAGCTGCTAATTCATTGAGATTATAGCCTTCACTGGGTTTATCAAGCAAACCAAACCTCTGCTCAGTCATTCACACTTGGATTTCTCACAGTTCTGTTATCCAATAACTCAATCCCGTCACTTCATTTCTGGGCTGTAAAAACTGGGTTTTGCTATGGATTTTGGGGTAGCTAATGCTCCCAAATTCACCGCAAGGTTCATACCAATGGATCCCCCATTGGATTTCACTGTCCAATACCAAATCTGGGCATTTTTGGCTCTTCAAAACGTGGGTTTTCTCACAGTCGCGATTTCTGGTTTTTGCTCTCTGCTGGGAACTCGTAATGGATGAAAATGATGCTGGGCTGTTCAACAATGAAATGGGAATGAGGAAGAACCAATTCCCATGAGGTAGAGTGACTTGTGGTACAAGAAAAACAGAGCCCATACCTGCCATACGAATTTCTGGGCTGCCCATGCTCCATTGAAGCCATGGACTGAATTCTTCACCCACTTTCTTACAGCAAAATTAAATGTCAACAAGGAAAGTCAAATGGGTTCCCACAATGACATTTGGCAGCATATGGTTCATCCCTACAACCCCCTCACCACTCCCTAGTGGATACACATGGCCCCTTCTCATTCGTTGCCTCCATAGCCAGTCTTGGAATTTTATTTCAATATTAAATATTTACATCAATTTACAATATCCCATGGATTAATAGCACATGGGTAATAACATATCAAATACTTGTCCATTTTAAATAAAATCCGAACATATACTAGCCGGGCCTTGGCCTTGAGCTCCACGTTGGGAAAACATACATTACATGTATACAATATTTACATGAAAGACAATATTTCCTAAGGGTCAAAATTGGGGTATTACATTCCCCTCCCCCTTAGAACAACACCGTCCTCGGTGTGCTTAAAACTGAACAAAAATGGAAATGCCTCTCTCATGGCATCCTCCAGCTCCCATGTAGCCTCATCGGGACTAAGGTGTTCCCATTGGACCTTTACCTGTCCGATGGCTCTGTTCCGGAGCAAGGTGACTTTCTTGTCGAGGATGCGCATAGGCTCTACTTGGAACTCTCCCTCGGGTTCCACCTGTATCACATTCCAATCAATCATATGATTAGGATCATGTACATACTTCTTAAGCAAAGATACATGGAAAACATTATGAGCTCTTATTTTAGCAGGCAATGCAATTCTATATGCAACTGGCCCTATCCTATCAAGCACTTCAAATGGCCCACAATATCTTGGTGACAACTTGGCACAACTCCCCAACTTTAGGGAACTCTTCCTTGGTTTCACTCTCAAATAAACATGATCCCCAATCTGAAATTCCTTATGTACTCTTTTCAAATCTGCATAACTCTTTTGCCTGTCCTGAGCTGCCTTTAAATTCTGCCTGATCTTAACAATTTCCTGTTCCATTTCCTTGATCATCTCTGGTCCAAGCACTACCCTGTTCACTGGGCCGTCCCAATTCACTGGTGTCCTGCATCCCTTTCCATACAATGCTTCAAATGGACTCATTCCCAAGGATGCATGGTGTCCATTATTGTATGCAAATTCAACTAAGTGTAAATAATCTTCCCACTTGGATGGTTTGTCCATCACATACATTCTCAGCATGTCTTCAAGAACTTGATTCACCCTCTCGGTTTGGCCGTCCGTTTGAGGATGGTAAGCTGTACTAAAATTCAATTTAGTCCCCAATTCCTGAAACAATCCCTTCCAAAAATTGGAAGTAAACTTTGTGTCACGATCAGAAATTATTGCCTTAGGCAATCAATGCAATCTGAATATCTCTCTCATGAAGATGTTCGCAATGTCACTAGCCTTGTGAGTGGACTTCACTGGAATAAAGTGAGCTACCTTCGATAGCTTATCCACCACAACCACGATTGAATCATGCTTCTTCACTGTCATGGGCAGACCTGTTATAAAATCCATGGAGATCACTTCCCACTTCCATTCCGGGATGGGTAAGGGCTGCAATAACCCTGCTGGATGTTGGTGTTCTGCCTTGACTTGTTGGCACTTCTGACGCCTAGCAATGTACTCAGCTACGTCCTTCTTCATACCATGCCAAAAGTATTGTTTTCTTGCTGCTGTTATAGTCTTCTGATATCCTGGGTGTCCAGAGTACGACATTTGGTGTATTTCATCCATCACTAGTTTCTTCAAATCTGCGTTATTTGGAATGTGCAACCTACCTTTGTAGATGAGGATATTGTCTTCACCCAGCTGATATCCTTCACACTTTTCATCCACATTACCATGCTGCAACTTCTCTTTAATTTGAAGGCAAGTTTCGTCACCGTTCTGGGCTTCAAGAACTCTTGTCTTCAAATCTGATTTGTACATACTTACTGCTGAAACATGAAATTTTCTGCTAAGAGCATCGGCAACCTTATTCTCCTTCCCTTTTACATGTTTAATTTCAAAATCAAATTCACAAAGAAATTCCATCCATCTATCTTGCCTAGCATTTAAGTTTGGCTGATCAAACAAATACTTCAAGCTCATGTGGTCTGTTCTAAGCTCAAATCTTCTTCCCATCAAGTAATGCCTCCACATCTTAAGAGCATGCACTATGGCTGCCAACTCTAAATCATGTGTGGCATAATTCTTTTCATGCTCTTTTAATTTCCTGGATTCATAACAAATCACAATTCCTTCTTGCATGAGAACCCCACCCAGTCCTTCAATGCAAGCATCTGTGCACACTACAAAATCCTTCCTTGGATCAGCTATCTTCAAAACAGGAGCACTGGTAAGTAACTCCTTCAACTTCTGAAAACTTTTCTCACATTTTTCAGACCATACAAACTTGATGTTCTTCCTTTGCAACGAAGTGATCGGATGAGCTATCCTGGAGAATCCTTCAATAAACCTTCTGTAGTAACCAACAAGGCCCATAAAAGATCTAACATCTGAAACATTTCTTGGAGTTGGCCAATCTATGATGGAATTAATCTTCTCCGGATCCACTGCAATTCCTTCTTCTGAAATGACATGACCCAAATATTGAATCCTCTTTTGATAGAATTCACACTTGATTAACTTGGCATACAGCTGATGTTCTCTAAGAACTTGCAACACCATTCTTAGATGCTCCTCATGTTCTTCTTCATTTCTTGAATAAACAAGAATGTCATCTAAAAACACAATCACAAACTTATCCAAATATTTGCTGAATATGCTATTCATGAGACACATGAATGTGGCAGGCGCATTGGTAAGGCCAAATGGAACCACAGTGAACTCATAATGACCATATCTAGTTCTGAAAGTCGTCTTGTGAATGTCTTCTTCTTTAATCCTCACTTGATGGTAGCCAGACCGCAAGTCAATCTTTGAAAATAATTTGGCTTCCTTCATTTGATCAAACAAGTCATCAATTATTGGTAATGGATACTTGTTCTTAACTGTCACTTTATTGAGCTGCCTGTAATCAATACACAACCTTAAAGTCCCATCTTTCTTCTTGACAAATAACACCGGTGCTCCCCAAGGAGACACACTAGGCCTGATATACCTTTTATCCATTAATTCTTGCAGCTGCATCTTCAATTCCACCAACTCCGGTGTACTCATTCTATAAGGAGCTTTGGAATTCGGCGCTGCCCCTGGAACAAGATCGATGGTAAAATCAATATTTCTCATTGGTGGCAACCCTGGTACCTCATCCGGAAACACATCTTGGAACTCTTGCAATATCCTGAAGTCTTCTAGTCTTGGCCCTTTTTCCTCTAATGAATCTGGCATATGGACTGCATATAATTGACAACCCTTCTTATAAAACTTTTTCAACTGCAGGGCTGAAATCTGCCTTACTGAAACTTGCTTGGGAATCCCTTTTACCAATGTTGGCCTTCCCTTTTCGTCAATGCACTCAAGTACTTTCTCATAACAGTCCAATTTGGCTCTATGTTTTTCTAACCAATCCATGCCAATTAATGCATCATAGGATCCTAATGGTAACACATTCAATTCAGCACATGTGTGGAGTCCATTCAATTCTATGGGACACTCCATCACTACCTCACTTACTTTCCTCTTGGTTCCCGTGGCTAATTGCACTAGCCAAGACTTATTATGCTTCATTTTTCTAAGAGAACAACCTTCAACCACTTTTGGAGAAACATAGCTATGAGTGGATCCTGGATCAATCAAAACAGAAATAGATTGCGTAGCAATCTTACCTTCGACTTCCACCACTGATGATTGATGGTCTGCTTGATGATTATCCAGCGCTGCATAAATCCGAGGTGCTGCCCTTGCCATGTCCTCCACCGTAGCTACTCCCTTCAGGTTGTTCAACTTTCGAGAATTGTCTTTTCGATGTGGACAATTCTTCAGCATGTGGTTTTCTCCACATCCCCAACACTGAAGTGGTCCCTTGGATGCTTTGTCTGCTGCCACTGCTGGTTTGAATCCACTCCTTGCTTGCTGCCCCTGTGGAAAGGTTCTAGGCTGACCTCTGAATGGTGGCTTGAAGCCATTCTTCTTTTGATCAAACTTCCCTCTTGGCTTTCCTTTCCATGCTGGGTTAGCCTCTGTTTTTCCTTTATTCTGCTCATAACAATGCATTGCCATCCTAATGGCTTCATCCAAACTTGGTGGATTAACAAACTCAATACGATCTCTGAAACTTTGAGGTAGACCTCCAAGGAAGCATTGGATTTTTACTCTCTCATCCTTAATGTAGTCAACATACCTCAGTAATTCCAAGAATTTGTGGACATGCTCTTCCATAGACTTTAGTCCCAACCTGAGTTCATTAAAATCTTTTCTCTTACCATCATAATACCTAGCAGAAAGGTATTTCTCCTTGAAGTACCTCTTAAATCTTTCCCAACTGATCTTTCTCTCATTAATTCTTTTCACTTGCAAGAGATTGTCCCACCAAATGGAAGCTCTGCCATTTAGATTGTAAATGGCAATTCTGGCTTTCTCATTTCCTGAGTAGTCTTGAATTCTGAAGTATTTCTTCATTCCAAGGAGCCATGCTTCTGCCTCTTGGCCAGTCTTGCCTTCCCCATCAAATGTGGGAGGTCTTGCCTTCCTGAATTCTCCCTGTGGGATGCCCTTGAACTTCTTTCTTCCATCCAATCTCTTAGGTGCACGTCTTGGACTTCTCCTAGAACATTTGGAGTCACACGACCTGCTAGAAGAAGACCTTGATGAAGATGTTTTATGCTTTCTGCTCACCGAACTCTTCCTTGGGCTTGGAGTCCTCCTCTTCGAACGACCTCTAGAATGACTACCTGCATCTCTTCCTTCTGCACCCATATTGCTTGGGTTGGACCCAAGATTTATCTTATGCTGCATATCAGTGAGGCTTTGCAAAATAGCAGCATTGAGTTGGTGTTGTTCTTCTTGAGCCTTCATCAATCTTTCATTGAAGCTCACCATGGTTTCAACCAAATTCTGAGGAGTCACCTGCTCCCTTCTCCCATTGGATTCAGTCTCTGCATTCCCTTCATGCACATTTTCTCCTAAAACATATTCTTCGTGTTCATAAGGATCTTGAGCATCATTTATGGTCACCATCTTTCCTGTATGCTACCTCTGCTACAATTATAAATTTTATGAGCTGCAAGCACTGTGCATTATGAAAATAATTGTCAGACATCATAAGAATGCATATAGAAATATACACAATCAATATTTAACATAATGAACTCATGGGATAATTCACATAGCTGTTACTCATTCAATTCTTTTGCCCATTCATGCAATTCTGGAAACTGCCCATATTTATCAATAATTTGTCAAAACAGTCGCTGGTACATTTCTGCTCTAATTATCTATGATGTCTGCTAACCCAATTCAAATTTCGGTCATACACCATTATTCCTTGCTAGACAAGCTTTCCAATGCCTATCCCCGTGCTCCATTCTAACATCGGGTGTGGAAACAACGTTGTTTCAAAAATGACAACTCTTACCAATAATTCTGCACATTTTACACAGCTGTATTTTGGTCCAGAATGCCAACTTCAGCCACCTGTGGAAGAAAATCTATGAAGAATCACAGAACTATTATATCGAGCGAAGTTAGTCCATATAACAAGGAACACTCGGCACTTCGCGGATCTCAATTTCGATGCACCATTCATCTTTTATAAAATTCTGGGTTTAACTACTTCTTACTTTTCACATTTTTAACTCCCTTTGCATCCTGTGCTCCATCTGTGCGCCACCTGCGCACAACCTGCGCGCCATCCACGCACTATCCGCGTGCAACCTGCACGCAATCTGTGCGCAATCCGCGCGCGATCTGCGCGCAACCTGTGCGCGATCCGCGCGCCATCTGTGCGCGATCCGTGCGCAATCCGCGCGCCATCTGTGCGCGATCCGCGACCATCTGTGCGCGATCCGCGCGCAATCCGCACGCGATCCACACGCGATCCGCACGCATTCTGCGCGCAATCCGCGCGCAACCCGCACGCAATCTGCGCGCAATCCGCGCGCGATCCGCGCGCATTCCGCGCACAACCCGCACGCAATCTGCGCACGATCTGTGCGC
This sequence comes from Larix kaempferi, assembly GCA_027924585.1. NCBI lineage: Eukaryota > Viridiplantae > Streptophyta > Pinopsida > Pinales > Pinaceae > Larix > Larix kaempferi. The sequence goes on along the minus strand of BSBM01000241.1, from coordinate 4,170,404 downwards.
GATCCGCGCGCAATCCGCGTGCAATCCGCACGCCATCCGCACGCGATTTGCGCGCGATCTGTGCGCGATCCATGCGCAATCTGTGCGCGATCTGCGCGCATTCTGCATGCAACCCACACGCAATCTGCGCGTAATCCGTGCGCGATCCGCGCGCATTCCGCGCGCAATCTGGGCGCAATCTGCACACGATCCGCGTGCTTGCGGGGGTCATATCTCCCTCGTCCCTTAACCAAATAAGGCAAATTTGGTACCGTTGGAAAGCTCTTGGAGAGCTCTATGCAATGGTGTGATCCTCTGCCACATATGAGAAATCTGACCCTGTTATTTTTCCATATCAAAATGACGCCCCAAACTTCACCAATACCTCGTTAAAACATTCTGTTACCTGCCTGTAACTCAGAATTTGGCCCAAGCAGCCCCAGTGTTGCAACATGTGCTCTGATACCACTCTGTAACATCCCCTCCCGCCTTCAACAAGGTAGGGGAGAGAACATGACAATTCATACGGGGCCTTTGGCAGACTTAGCCCCAAATCCTTGCTTTCTCAAAAATTCATAACAATTAAACATTTCTGTGTGCAGCTTCAACTCAATAAAACACAGCGGAATAAACATACTAGCAAGCACACAAACAGTAATTCCTAACATATATATATATATGACAGCAAAGGATGATTTAGCATATAAAGACTCAATCTCGTTCCAATGCCATGCATAGATTCCAGATTAAGATAATTAATTCATTTCATTAAACATGGACAATTTAACATATTGCAGAACACAAAATGCAAATAATTTATAATACATAGAACACTTATCTTGAAGATGAAGCTGTCCAAACAACTGGCTATGTGAGAGCAACGTTCCACCCAACCATAGATCTCTGTCCAGCCTATATTCTTTTAGCTGAGAGATCACCCCCAAGCTGGGCTGTGTATCCACTAAGGAGGAACTAGCTGGCTCACTCATGGTCAGGGTTTCACTCAGACAGCCATGGTTTCGGTCATCAGCTATGCTAAGCCAACACACCGTTGGGTTTATCAAGCATACAAATGACAAATGAGGAGGATGCTAAGCCAGTGAGCTCAACCACAAAGCTACAGGCATCTCAAATGAACTCAGCAGTCATGGCACCCACAATACCTACCGCACCCAACACAAGGAAGGTCCCCTTCTCTGCTGCACAGTCCCTCAGGCGTCCCTTCCCTCCAGTGCTCTTCAGGGTGGGCATAGAAAGGTCCAGCTGCTAATTCATTGAGATTATAGCCTTCACTGGGTTTATCAAGCAAACCAAACCTCTGCTCAGTCATTCACACTTGGATTTCTCACAGTTCTGTTATCCAATAACTCAATCCCGTCACTTCATTTCTGGGCTGTAAAAACTGGGTTTTGCTATGGATTTTGGGGTAGCTAATGCTCCCAAATTCACCGCAAGGTTCATACCAATGGATCCCCCATTGGATTTCACTGTCCAATACCAAATCTGGGCATTTTTGGCTCTTCAAAACGTGGGTTTTCTCACAGTCGCGATTTCTGGTTTTTGCTCTCTGCTGGGAACTCGTAATGGATGAAAATGATGCTGGGCTGTTCAACAATGAAATGGGAATGAGGAAGAACCAATTCCCATGAGGTAGAGTGACTTGTGGTACAAGAAAAACAGAGCCCATACCTGCCATACGAATTTCTGGGCTGCCCATGCTCCATTGAAGCCATGGACTGAATTCTTCACCCACTTTCTTACAGCAAAATTAAATGTCAGCAAGGAAAGTCAAATGGGTTCCCACAATGACATTTGGCAGCATATGGTTCATCCCTACAACCCCCTCACCACTCCCTAGTGGAGACACATGGCCCCTTCTCATTCGTTGCCTCCATAGCCAGTCTTGGAATTTTATTTCAATATTAAATATTTACATCAATTTACAATATCCCATGGATTAATAGCACATGGGTAATAACATATCAAATACTTGTCCATTTTAAATAAAATCCGAACATATACTAGCCGGGCCTTGGCCTTGAGCTCCACGCTAGGAAAACATACATTACATGTATACAATTTTTACATGAAAGCCAATATTTCCTAAGGGTCAAAATTGGGGTATTACAGATTGGAAGGAAGAACAACTTTCTTACCATAAACCAAGCAGTAGGGGGAATTTCCAATTGTTTCCTTTGGAGTGATTTGATCTGCCCAAAGAGCATTCTACAACTATGTGTGCCAATCTCTATGATGAGAAGCTACAGTCTTCTTGAGAATATTGATCAGATTTTTGTTAGAAGACTCAGCCAACCCATTACCCTATGGGTAGTAATTGGCGGAAAATTTCAACTTAATCCCTTTTTCAAGGGCGTATTCAGTTAAAGGGTGAAAACGCAAAGCTGGGAAACAATTCCGTGACAAAAACGTGAAGTTCAGAAAGAGGGTGCGCGGATGAACAAGGGAAAAAAATTCTACCTGAAACTCTCGGCCTAGAGTTTTTTAAACTCTAGGCTGAGAGTTTTGAGAGTTCAAACTCTCGGCTAAGAGTTTTGAGAGTTCAAACTCTCGGCTGAGAGTTTAAAAAAACTCTAGGCCAAGAGTTTGAACCAATCGATGCGCTGTATTTAAAAAAAAACTCTCGGATGAGAGTTTGAACTAAACTCTCGACCTAGAGATTGGAAGACATTTTCTCGCCCGAGAGTTTTTGGTCAACAATTCCAGCACCATTTCTGCAGAATTAAAAAATGTGTCACTTTAACAAGGTCGGACCACTGCAAAACATGAGAATTACATGTCGTATTGTATACCAGTAGATACATCATTCAATCTACTTTTTCATAATATAATGTTTTTTGAATTTCATTTAGGATTACTATTTTTTACTATTTTTTTACTAAACTTTATCATTAAAAAATTTAGTGATTGAAAAATCAGTCACAATGAAAATTCAATATCATCACAATGACTAAGCCAAATTTAAAAAAAAAAAATACAAGGATGTTCCTTGAAGTGTCCTCTTCAATGGGTTGTTTTTAGTTTTTCCAATAAGAGTCACATTTGAAAGAAAATGTGAAGACAAAAACATGTGTCAATAATGCACCATTTTTTGAACATACATTGTTTCAATAAATAATAAAAATAGTTCCCAATTCTTAAAAAAATCAAAATATAATCCAGGATCTAGCGTAGTGTGTGTAGATTATGAAATTACTATTTTTTTCCCTAAAATGAATAACCATCTATCAAAAAACTGTCGTCAACACAGGTCACTCATTATCCATACCTAAAATTTTCAAGTATATGTTGTATGTTGACAACAAATTTGTCCCACGATATGTCCATAATTTTTTTAAAAAAAACTACGAGTAGAAAGCTAATTCAATTCTCTAAGACCTTTGTGTTTACCTCAAGTTGAAATTCCTAAGGGAGATATGGGTTTGAAGAGGTCGAAGTTGAAAAACATAAAATTTGGCAGTTTTGTTTGTCAAAAACAAGCCAAAATTGTTTCTCAACTTCATGTTTTCACCCTAAATCAATTGAAGAAAAATAGGACGCATTATAAAAAATGAGGTACTCTGGAGCACCAAAGCATGTGACTATATGACTGTCAAGAAAGGAAATTACTTGTCTAGCATTACATTGTTTAAGTGGGACTGCCTCTACCCATTTGGTAAAGTAGTCAGTGGTTGTAAGGATGAATTTGTGTTGCAAAGAAGAGGCAGGGTTGATAGGTCCAACAAAGTGTAGTCCCCATTGTTGGAATGGGAACTGAATAGTGACTGGTTGAAGAGGAAAAGCAAGTTTCCTGAACTTTCCTGCACATTTCTGGCATGGTTCGCATCTCCTTACATAAGCATATGCGTCTTTAAACAATGTGGGCCAATAATACCCAACCCGAAGTATCTTATGAGCTGTTATCTCTCCCAAAAAGTGGCCTCCAATAGGTCCTGCATGAAATTGAAAGAGGATGTTATCAGTTTCATTCTTTTCCAAACACCTAAGGAAAACTCCATCATATTGTTTTCTAAATAAGACTTCATTAATGAATTGATAAGTAGCAACCTTCAATCTTAAGGCTTTGCGTTTCTTAAAGTCAAGGGTTTCAGGGGAAAACCCATCGTTTAGAAAAAATTTGATATGGTCATACCACTCGGAGGTAGGGGTATCAATGGCATTGATAGAACCTGATGGAACCTGTTATTCTTGATCCCATTCAATCTACTATTGTGTAGGATCATTCGATTGCACAGTAAGAAAGCAGAGACCTTGTCCTTTGACAATTTTGGCTAGTCTGATTTCAAGATCATACTCTTGTAGGGCTATCATCTAGTGAGCCCTTTTTTCTCCCAACTCTTTCTGGATCAGCACATTCTTGATGGCAGAGTAGGGTACAATGACCTTGGTCTGAGATTTCAACAAATAAGGCCTATAATGCTTGACAGACTTATAAACCGCGTAGGCCTGCTTGTCAATTTGAGAATAATTAAGCTCAGCTCCTTTGAAGGTCGAACTCATGAAAGATAATTAAGCTACATAAGAGAAGTCAGTAGCAAAAGTATACAAAATGGAATCTTTATCAAAGTTCGGGGACATCAAAGCAGGAGCTTTGGCTATGGCCTTTCAATTTCAATGAATGCATCTTTCTGTTCTTGTGACCAGGTAAACTGTACATCTTTCTTAACTAAATGCTGTAAATGTTTAACTATCTGTGCAAAATTAGGTACAAATCTACGTACAAAGTTGATCTTACCCATGAAGGACTGCATTTCTTTACGCGATCCTGGCAAGCCGATTTTCGAAATAGCATCAGTTCGCTCGGGGTCAACAATCATACCTTCCTTTGACACAATGAAACCAAGAAGCTTTCCTTTTGTGACCGCGAATATGGATTTCTTCAGGTTCAGGGAAATCCAGTACTTTCTACAACGTTCAAAAACCTATTTCAGAGCAAAACAATGTTCATGTCGCTTCTTAGAATATATAGTAATGTCATCTAGATAAAATACGACAGAATTATGCATCAAACCCTGGAAATCTATATCCATAGCTCTCTGAAAAGTGGCTCCTGCATTGATTAAAATGAAAGGCATCCACCTATAGGCGAACGTGCCCCAAGGGGTTCTGAAAGCAGTCTTCAATTGATCATCCGGGGCAACCATAACCTGGTTATATCCCAAAAAACCGTCAAGGAGTGAGAACATCTCTGACCCTGCTACCTTTTGCAAAATCTGCTCCATAGGAGGAACAGGATAATTGTCTTTCTCAGAACCCCGATTTAGATTCCGGAAATCAACACACAGACGAATTTCTCCACTTTTCTTTCGGACAAGCACCAAATTGGCTATCCATTGTGTATGCCTCACTAGGAAAATAATTCGGGCGATGAGTAACTTTTCCAGTTCTTTTTTCATAGAAGGTTCTAAGCTGGGATGCATTTTGCGCAGCTTCTATTGATATGGTTTCACTTCCAGCTTGATGGGTATGTTATGATACATGATGCCAATGTCGAATGTTTTCAATTCGTTATAGGTCCAGGAAAAGACATCTTTATATTCTTTACATAGCTTAATTATATCTCTTCATTCTTCAAGTGTGCAATCAACTCCCAAGTTGATAAAACGAGGTTCTTGCTCGGTACCTAATTTAACTTTCTCATAGTTAAGTGATGAGCTCTGGGTTTTGCTATTCATTTTATGTTTGAATTTGTCCTGCAAATCGTAGAACTTCTCCAAATTGATTACAAACTTTAGGATGACATTCGAGGTATCAGAGAGAGACTTTTCATGTTCGACCTCATCTATAGCCATATCCTGGAATGTATCCTCGGCTGTCAGAAAATCAAGTATCTGTTGATCGTCGTCGAAAACTTTCCAATTAGTTACATTATCTGGTATGGAAGGCTTGTACATAAGTTCTATTGAGAATGTTTGAGGGTACAAGCCCTCTGGTGGAATCAATCTGGAAGCTGTGTTTTCCAACAAGTCAGCATTGGAATTTTGAGATCTCGGGACTGAATTAATATTGAATGTAGTAAAGGAACTAGTAAGATCTCTTACCAATTTCTGATAATTCATCAGGTGGGGAGATAAGCAGTGTATTTTATTCCACACCTGTTTGAAAATGATTTCTAAATCCCCAAAGCCTTGGATTATTTGCACTTTCATGTCAATAGCCTTCTTAAGTCCCTGCACCAGGGACTCGTATTCAGCTACATTGTTTGTACATTCAAAATCCAACTTGCATGCAATCATAGTTTTCGTTCCTCTTGGATCTATGAGGACACACCCTGCACCAGCTCCATCCTTAGACCTAGAGCCATCATAAAACAATGTCCAAGCAATTGGATCTAATCTAAAATTTGTATTTACATTAAAAACATTATGTACAATGTCTCTTGAGAATGGCATAGAGGTGAGATGAGTTACCTAAGATTCATTCTGTGCATTCTCTTGTGGTAAAATGTTAGCGGGTAAATCCCCAAAGAAGGTATCAAATGTAAAATGCTCAATGTGTGAGTTGAAATAACCTGTAGGCTCACTTGAGTCATTTAAGTCTGTGACTGTCTGTTTCATGTAAGACTCCCTACTAATCTTGATCTTGTTTGGCTGTCCATTGTAGGGTAACCACAAATGGGACTAGTCAGTAGCAAAATAGCCTTTTAGCTTTTCTGGCCAGTCTCTACTGAGCCACATACCATATGCTTCTCGGATGTTAGCAATGACTATGTCAATTATTTGGTGGATCTGAGGATCTACTGACAGTGTAAGCATAAAATTTCGAAGTCTCCCTACCACTCTGACTTTAGATCTGTCAAGTTGTACTATCTGAGTGGGGCAAGGTTCCCATGTGGCATTCAACTTTCTACAAACAGACAAAGGAATCACATTTGATGAGGTACCTGAGTCTATCATGCAGTTATGTACGTTTCAATTGAAAATCTCAAAAGTAAGCAGAAAAGGGGGAGTTCTTCTGCTTCTAGACTTTTGATCATCTGGCTTAGTGAAAGAGTCAAGGTTGTTATTTTGTGACTCTCTTGGTTGTTTGACCACCATACTTTTGGGTAAGGTATCCCTCATGGAAGGGATTTTCAACAATTCAAACAAAGAGATGTTTTCCTTAACTCTTTTAAGATCTTCAACTAGGTTGTACTCCATTTCAGGGATGACTGTGTCCTTCTGGGGAACAGTCTTGCCTTTACTAGGAATTGGTGTGGAGGAGGAAGGTTCCTGAGGGGGTTGAGGCCTAGACCTTGTGTTGTAAGGATGTTGAACATTGAACATAGTCTCATGTTCTTCTTTTTCTTCACACATAGGAAGTTCTGAAAAGTAACTTATAGTGTTGGTTTGTAGATCCTCATGTTCATCTTCTTCTCCTTCAGGTAATTGTAAATATGGATCGGTTTGATCATTGGAAACTTTAGGGGTGTTTTGGGATTCTGCAGCTAAGGCTCTAAAAATAGAATGAATTTCTTCATTTGTGAGGCCTTCTGTTGGATTAGGAGGTGGTGGATTTGGTGGAGGTTGATAAGGTCTCCTGAAAGGTGGCCTTAAAAAACCTCTATTCTAGTTTTGATTTTCATTGTTTGTCTTTTTCAAGTCCACCATCTCGTTTGACATTTTCTGGATTAAATTTTTCATGTCATTCATGTCAAATGGATCCTTGTTTTGAGCAGTAGGTTTGGGAACATTATCATTTCTTTTCATGGAAGTAAAAGGCTGTTCTTCTGAGGTTTCAGGGTTGTCCTTCAGACAGAAGATGTCCTTTTCAACTTGTATTGCTTCAGCAAACGCTTCCAACAAAGTTTCTTTGTGTGCTCGTTTCACCCACATTGCAATAGGTGCAGGTAGGCCCTTTTCATAGTAGGCTACCAACAATTCTTCAGATGGAAGAAGGTTGGTGGGAATTCTATTCTTTAGGTATGAGAACCTTTGATTGAAATCTTTAACGCTTTCTTTTCCTTTGATTTTCATGGAGGATAATTCCAAAACAAGATCCTGTGGTGTTTTATCATCTCCAAACTTTTGGATGAATAATTTCTCAAACTCATCCCAAGAAACGATAGAACTTGGTGGTAAGGAAAAATACCATGCAGCTGCAGACCACGTCCTCATGAATGACACTCCTAAGTCTAATAGCCTGCATGAAGGTTTTAACATGATCTAGTGCAGGTGACTTTTCATCTAGGTTAAACTTGGGTAACCATTTCTCAGGGTTTTTGGGTAGTCTATGTTGGTCTCCAAGTACCCATCCTGCATCTTGGTCGAGCCATGGTCTGTTTTGGCCTTCTCCAGCCATCGGTGGTTCTTCTTCTTCTTCTTCTGATGAAGAAATTGAAGAATATTCACTGTATGAGGAATATGATGAAGATGAAGGGGGAGATCGTGGTGGTCCACTAGCTCCAAGTTTTGGTTGACCTGGTGCTTCCTGAAAAATTTGATTGAGGTTATATTCAAGAGAACTTGAACGATCAACTGTTTCTTGGTGTTGTGTGTTTTGATCAGTTGTTTGTTGATGTTCACTATTGGGATCAACTGTGTGTTGGGTCGATTGATCATGGGTCTGTGTAATCATGTTTCGTTGACCTTCTTGATCACTGGTCTGCAAAACGTTATCTAAATTGATAGCTTCCAGACCAAGGCTTCGTTGAATAGAGAGTCTTTGTTCCAATCTAGTTACACTGTCATGAGACTTTTTCAAAATGTCTTCAAGGAGAATTGGTCCTTTTGTAGGGGATATGATTACGACATCCCTTCCAACCTGTTGTGTTGTAGGTGTAGCAACAATAGTAGTGGCCTAAGGAGGTGTAATAGGAACAACTGTGGATTGTGACTCAGTGGGTTGTTCATATGTTGAAGTCCTTGATTGGCTTTGAGTTTGAACCGTAGAAGTACTTGCTGGAGGAGGTTTCTTAGTAGCTTGTTTAGGCATGTTGTACTAGTGGCCCTCCTTCTAGTTCCATTTGTTGAGGCCTTGGTTGTGCAGGTTAGAGGCAAAGGTGTTGGAAAGGTTCCAAGGCTCCCAACAGAGGAAGAAAACCCAAGTTGAAAGGATTCGAAATACCCTGTGCAAGGGTAGTTCTATCCCAAACCTGTTTGGTATGGTGATCCTCCATGGATATTCGGCCTCCGCTGGTAGTTAAGAGTTGGTGATTTGACCAATTAGGTCAGTTTTCCAATCAAGGAAAACAAGAGTGTGAAAATGGTAAAGCTAACCTAACCTAACCTATTTTAGAAGAGGAAACTAATCTAAGTTAGTCCTATTCTAAAAAGAAATCTTGATATTGTGCAGATCAACCTTGAGGTATGATGAACAAGTAAATTACCACCTTCAACAGAAACGTCTTTGATGTGTTACTTATTAACTTAAATCACAATCTATTAATGAAAATTAAAAGACATAAATTCAAGTACTTAAGCCTTTTCAAGATTCAATATGTAATCATTATGTCAATTGAAAAATTAACCATGATTATTGTGTGCAACGAATCATTTGCAAAAATCGATAAAGAAAGTATTAATATTGAATAAACTCAATAAAATATTTCACAGCATTAATCAGTCATATAGGGAAACCAATATAACAAATCCATACATTACATATATATGCAAAATGACAACATTCACTATAGATGACAATCTGAAGTACACAACCAGTAATTCTCAAATAAACTTGAAGAATAGCAAGAGATAGATCAAAAGATATTGTTACTGTATTAAAAGAGTCTTGTACAAAAATTACAAAAGCTCTGATGAACAGAGTATCCCAGTCCCTTCTCCTGCTGATGTGTAACTCCAAAATTCCCCAACCCTTAACTACGAGAAGCATTGCTCGTTAAATAAGAAATTACAAAAGAGTCTGTCTGGGACTCCCCCAAAATAGGGATTACAAAAATCAGATCAAACTATGGATCCAAGAAATCTTGCCATTTTCCCAGCTTACATGATTTTAATGACCGTTCCTCTAAAATATTTTTCAGGGATCCACCTTCTAATTAAAAAGTTCCTTGTCACATATCAAAAATTCAGTGCTTAATTGATGAGTACCAGCAACGGGCGGTTCGGCTTCTAGAGTATCTTCCACGGGAATTTCTGGATTATGAGCGACATCCTCTAAAACAGAGAAATCCGTCAAGGGGTCCACCTCAGAAGGAGTTGGCGGAATATCAGGTTCTTCGTTAATTCTAAAATCTCATATAATAGTATCATTTTTATCAATCGGCTCTTCAGGATATTTCTTTTCCTTCTTTTTGAGGAGCTGCACGCAGACCGACAGAGCTTCAGAATCTTCTTCTTCACTATCGCTGCTCATATCAAGGATACCTGCATCAAAAGGTGGCGACATAGGTTCTTGATATAGCAAGGGCTGTAGTTCCTCATCTTCAAAACATGCCTCAAGGGATTCATTTCCTGTCTGCATATTGCTCATACCAAATGCATCAAGAAGAAACTTACAACATCATCATGCAAATTTTCCTCTTAAAGAATGCAGAGGACGAACTAAAGGTTTCATGTTTGTTACCAATTTAAGGCCAATTGGAAGGATGGTAATGATTGAGCAGAACTAGTCGTAATGATCAAATTATTACCATTAGGACACTGCAATCATCCGGACTGTAACGAAAAGAGCTATAACGTGTATTAATTGGATATGGATCCATGCGAAAGTGCAAATCCAATCAAGACTCGCATGACTTACACTGGATTTGAAAGCTCATCATTACAAATCTAGTCACATCAATAATCATGACTCTAAAATTGGGAGGAAAAAAAAAATTATGGCGAGAGAACTGATTGCAAAAAGATGAACACAAGGAGTTTAGCACGTTCAAACATGGCAACCTAATTTCACCTGTCAAACCGGATCTAGATCATCGATTTAACAGAACGACCAAAGGGACTCCTGAGAGACTAAAGGGTATAATTTACAAAGCCTTGCGGAGTCCAATCAAACCATAAAAGAAGGTCATTACTGAATCCAAAACAACCAAACTACTGAATGCATAAGGCAGCAACAGCAACAACCCAACCTTAAATAACTGAAAAACCAGTGATAGCGACCCTTAGCAACCAAAAATCGCAGTAAAAATCGGCACAGCGCAGTAATTTCGATAGTAAAAAATGATAAAAGAAAAATTGAAAAAGCCTTATTTATCGAATTTATAAGACGAGATCCTGACTGTGTGATCGGAGTGGATGAACGGCTCAGATTACCCCAATCGGGATTCGGGATCGGGCCGTTGGTGCTTTATTCACAAAATTTAAAAAAGCTTCCCAAAAGCCGCAACCCGAAAAAGTCGGGTTCGGGTTTTGGGATTGCACACTTGCAAAACATAACGAGAAAAGTAATTCCCGAAAGCCGCAACCCGAAAGGTTGGGTTCGGGTTTCGGGATCGCAATCCAAAAGAAAGACGCAAAACAAATTCCCAAAAGCCGCAACCTAAAATTCAGGGTTTAGGTTTCGGAAACAGAATAATAGTAAACAAAAGCGACACCTTTTCCCGAATCCTAAAACGTGACATTGTCGGGTTTCAGGAACACACAAAAATGATAAAAATAAAAATGATGTCCCAAAAGCCGAAATCCACAGTAGTAGGTTTCGGGTTTCGGGTTTCGGGATAGCATATCCCAGAATTATTAAAAGGAAGAACCCGCAACCCGCAACTGTCGAGTTTTGGGTTTCAGGTTGACATAACCATAAAACAAATAAAAATGGAATCCTGCAACCCGCAAGTGTCGGGTTTCGGGTGCGTAAACTATCGGGTCTCGGGTTGGAATAAACAAACAACAAAACACTAAAAAATTAAGGTTTTATCCAAACCGAAACACTTAGAAAAAGAAATCAAAATCTTGGAAAATAGGCAGACTAAAAGCATGGGTAAGGGGTCTTCAGGATTTGGTGTTTAGAAAGAACTTACCCAAACACTTTTGCGTTTACTTAGAAATGGGGCTCCCGTGCTTCAGTTAAGCATGGGATCTGTTGTGGCCATAACACTGACCATATGTTTGAATAGGACATAGGATCTGATCTACCCATGTCTAAATGGGAGGGAAAAGTTTCATGTGGAAAGAAGATGAAGGGATCATTCCAGTATCTCATGGAATACTATGCCTTAAAGGAAGAGATCCAATATCTCTTATCTTTTTTAGATTATTGTGAACTTGTGGTAGATAGAATGATCAAATTTAAGAGGGTGTATTCTGGCTTACTGTTGATAATATATGCCAAGAAATTAACCATATGTTGTAGCAGAGAGAAGAATCGAATAGCTCTTCCAATCTATGCCCTAATACATCAGTTCATAAAGGAGAAAATAGTAGTCATAGGTATGATCAGAAATCTTATTTTTCATAACAGCCATCATACCATGAGGAAGAGACTACAAATATAAATAAGCCTATTTTCAACAGCCATAAGGTTGATGAGTTACCAAATAGTTCATCGAAAGAAGATGAATACGGTCCATGCACAGCTGAAGATCCAGCAGTCCAACATCTGGTTGTTGGCAATGTGGAAGGTGAAATCACTCCTAGTTTCTTTGTGGGTGATCTCAAAATCATTACAAGGGATGATGATGTTGTCAGTAGTGGTAAGACATCGTTTGGATATGCTATAAAGGATGAAAATGAATCAGATTTACAGTCACCTCTTGAGATTCATCAGGAAGCAAAAAACAAGCACACATCAGTGGGGTGTGAATCAGAAAATTTGGAGAAGAAGCCTGCTGATATAAGACCATCACATGAGGAGGATAATTGGGCACAAAGGTATGGCTGCAATTCTTATTTTTGTATGCCTTTATTACAGCCCCATATGGAATCCACTTGTAGTGGGGATATTGTCTTGGTTGAGTCCTCCAGTATTGGGTTCATGAATCAAAGGATATTGAATTGCAAGAAGCAGAAGAGGAGGTTCACCAACAAAAACTTATTTCCATGATTGGGCCATTGAAAATGAGTGAGGGAAATATAAAGGAGGCCCTGGAAAAACTCCATGAAATTTAAGCTTTTATCTCTCACTGTTGTTGGAGAACTGCATCAATGGAGGAGCAACCCTCTATTGAATATTTTGTGCACCTTCAGGAAGCAATAGGAAGCCTAAGAGGAAATTTTTCTCAGCTCCTTTCTGCTAGAGATATTTTACTGGAGCTTGCAGAGTTGTATGATGGCACATACTTTAGGGATGAAGATAATATTGACTAGCTCAGCCTTGATTTGGAATCCATCCAGGATTCTTTGAAGAATACTCACAGATCCCTTTAAGAATCTGAGAAGTATGTTGAGCAACTACATGAGAAGTTGCAAGAATCACAGTTCAATCCCTACATTGGAGACAATCATTCTTATATGGATGATTGCATACATGATGCAGAAAGAGAACTTCATGTGATGGTGGCACATGAAGTATAGTCTGATTTGCATGTGCTTAAGGAGTTGGAAGACAAGCAAAATGAAGACCAAGCACGTTTTCATTTCCAGAGAGATTATGAGTTTACTCTAGAAGGGAGTTGCATGGTTTTGGAAGAGGCACATGATTTCATCGTGATTAATCCAACCACAAGTGAGATGAATGATTATTTACAAGAGTTGGGTCACTATCCTTCATTCCACACACCTATGGAATCCAACACACATACGGATGAAAATTGGGTAAAGGGATTCTTCCTTTTTGTGCTACATGAGGAGCAAGAGGCTCCTATAATTGATACAGATGATATGTTCCCTTCCCAGCAGCAATTGAGGCATCCCATGCTTATTTTTGCAGCCTCTTTTGAAAAGAAGACATCATATCTACACTTATCTCCAATGTGTGGGTCATTTGATGGAGTCTTGTAGCCTTGGATCAATCATGAAGAGGGTTGAGCCATTGGATAAAGAGGGAAGCACCTGTTGGGTTTCATAGAGATTATGCGATCTCTTTATTTGAGGGAGACATACACATGGATGATTTTAATATAAATTACTCTCTTTTGGAGAAGCATTATTGGACATGGGATCCTCACCCTTGTAATTTTAGTTTCATGGATAACACCCTTGCTTCTTGTGTGCATTGGTCACATAAGAACCCTTTAGTTGGAAAGGAAAGACTTGTTGAATTTTGGACTCCCTCTTTGAAGGGATATTTGGTGATGTATAGTCTTCCTTTGATTCAGCCCTACATTGGAGAGTTTCATATTTTGATGGGGATTTCAGAGTTACCAAGTTGCTTATTTAAATATGATCTTATTGTTTGGTGGCATGTTGTTTCGATCTTCCCTTGCATTTTACATAATGATGGAACTTTCTGGTTTTGACTAATGCTTGGAAAGATGTAGATTGTACAATGGAATCCTGGCATTCCATGGGATGCAAATTTTTCACTTTTGGCACTGCCATATAGATACTTGCAGTGGGGGAAGTGGGATCTAGGCATTCTTTTTATTAATAGTTGGACTGCAGATGTATTCATTTCCATCGGAATGAAAAACAACCAATGGGATCCTATCATTGTTGTTTCAGTTCATTGGGAATAGATCTCTGGTTGTTGGCTTATTGGTGAAAGCCAATATTTCTTCTCTTGAGTTCATCTTTGCAATAAAAAGTTTCAAAATTCTTAAGTAAAGAAATACTTCAGGGGTTCAGTTTGGATCCTACGATCATTTTGATTTTAAATGCTCAAGTTTGAAGAATTAAAAAAAAAAGCAATATGGGGACTAAAATCAGAGTAGAGCAGCAGCAAGCATGGTGGAACCTTGTATAAAATTGGTTCATAGAGTACACTACCTCAAAATTACACGACATATGATTTTGATTGGAAGTAGGTATTTTTTGAAGGTGCATAGGTTCATCCTCCATAAATTCAATTGCTTGGGGACAAGCAATTTTGGGAAGGGAGGAGTTGTCATGTCCTCAATTTCGACTCAGTCAGTTCCCATGGGTAAAAAGGAAAAATTTTCCCTAGGTATATTAATTTTATTCAATTTTGTAATAATATAATAAAATTAACCTAAGTCTAGTAGATGAGATAATTTAATTAATTTTAAATTATTTTTATAAATAAATATTCCTAAAAATTGTGCAAGTGGGTGAAGATGGTGCCCTCATGAGGATAAGCTTGCTAAATTGGAACCAAGGAGAATAAATTAGCAAGGTGTCTAAAGCAACCTATTGGATTTAGAAACAGATCAAAAGCAGGTAGGTGTAAGAAGTTTCCAAAAGCAGGAAATTAGAAATATCTAGGAAACACTAAGGAGGGCACAATTTACAAACCATGAAACTCTAACGAATAAGGAAACATATTTAGACAAAGGGGGGTGCATTTTCTAAAAGGGATCTCAGTTTACAAAGTAGGAAACTCTAACAAAGCAGGAAACATCTTGGTTGAATTTGTGTGTGAACACTTTAGCTTACCAAGGCAAGGAGATGTGCCCTAGCCAACGCGTGGGAGACGTGCCCCATTCCTTCTCTTCAACTTCTCTTATATTATATTATTCCTTCTCTTGCAGCCATGGATGTATGATGTGCAGTTCCTGAAGTCCATTCAAGATTATTCAAGATTCAGAAGAACGAATATCAAGAATCCAGTTTGAAATGTCTATTCATTCCCTTCATTTAGTGGGAATAATGTGGAAGGGATGAAATGGAGGTTCCGGGTTCACCATTTATGAGAATTTTTGGGTTATGAGACCTATTCCATTGTGTCTAGAGGGTCATTTCCAGTAATAATTTCCTTTTTCTTGTTGAAAACCGTTTTTGGATGACCAAGATACAACCATTCTCACTAGAGCCAAGGTTTCAATGTTAAGGAGCTTACATGTGAAGTTTCAGTTAATGAATGTGTCCTTGAGCAGCTCATGGAGTTGAGTGTGACCTCCATCTATAATTATCAGCTCTGAGTTCATACACATATCAGATCTAGTGCAGAACCTCATCTTCTCCTCCTCCTCTCATTCTGATTCTCTCAAGTTTTGTAATATTTTCTATCATTGGAGAAACCTTGAAGATATGATGGTTGAAAGTCCTTTGATTTTATGTTCAAGAGCCTAAAATTCGAATTTCTTATGTTAATACATTCATGTCATATACCTAACATACTTCATAACTTAATTTTGTAATCCCTAAAGTCAATTTGGATCAAGCATTTTCAAGACTAGCTCTTTATGCATATTTAATTGACTAGTTTTACCATTTTTGTAATTCAGAGCTATGTATGAGTCAATTTTATGATCTAATGGTCATTTTTTAATATTGAAACATTATTAAAGCATCCCAAACCATTTCCTTGATGATTCAAATGCATCTCAGCCAGTTTGGAAGTGTTTGGAAAACTGCTAGTTGAGAAGTCCCACATAGCGCACTTGATTATTTGGCTCCAAAACTCACCCAAAAAATCCAAAATTCCTTGAAAATATTATCCATAATTCAATTGGGACTTTACTTCCTGACATACACCACTGGTTTCATTCAAGTTTAAACATCTGAGTCTAGTTTGCATATGCTGGAGTGCCCAAGAAGCCTCAAAGTAGACAACAATTCTAGCTGATTGTTGAAATGTAAATGGCCCCAGTGATTTGTGCATAGGACTTGGAAGGTAGCCCTGTTTATGTCATGTTGGATGCTGCACACATCCCCATACATTTTCAAATACAAAATATCCCAAATTAATAATCCTGGAGTCATCTAATTGTGCCCTTGACCAATTCATTTCTAACTAGTTTTGTTAACTAGTTTTTGCTTGTTCATTGTTAACCCACAGTTCAATAATTAAAATCGAGAAGAAATCTGCGGTGAGAATTTTTCAATTCGACAAGTTTCGAACTATTAAGCAGGTTCATCCTCGAGAGAACGAGATTCTCACTCTCTTTTTGCACTCGGACGTGGCGGATAAATATTAATTTTCAGCATATTTTATCTTTTTTATGGATTAAGGTTAAGGTCGGTTCATATGGTTTAGGGTTAGGGTATTAATAATCTTTTAATGGTGTATATTTAAGGTTAAGGTATTTTATCTAATTAATAATGTAATTTAATGATTAGGTTAAGCATTGTTATTTATTATTTATCTTTAAATATCCAATTAATTGTGTAATTACTTAGTAATTAGATTAAATGTTTAATCTAATTGTTATGTTTCTACTATATGTATAATATTTGTTGAATTTAAAAAAAAATTAAACTACTTTATTAATAATATAAATATTATACTATTAATATTTAGTGATATTAGGTATAAGTTACATTATTTACATAGATATTATAATTATATCTATTTTAATCTTCTACTATCTATCTAATAGTGAATTTCTTTAGGTTAAGTGTTATTTCTCTTTTAAGTTTAGGTATAAATTACACTATTAATTTAGATAGTATATCTATTTAATAGTGATATTAAGCATTATATTTAACTTTTTATCTTTTAATATCTAATTAGTAGTGTTATTTCTTAGTGAGTAGGTTAAGTGTTATTATTTTAATGTTATTAATCTTTTTAGTTTTTGAATGATAGGTTTCCAAGCTTCTTTCAATCTTAAGCCATCATCACGGCTTAAGATTCTATATCATAGCTTTGTAGAGGTGCAAAGGAGTTATGGTTTCCTTTTCTTTCTTTTGGATAATTGTTAGATGTATTCTTCTTACAAAGATGAACCTTTCCATATGCTTTGCAATTCAGGGCTTTATGTCCAAAATTATTACATGAGTAGCAATGACCCAAAAAGATCTGTTGATACCTGCTTGTCATTGATCTTCTAGGTGCCATATTTGTCTCATGTAAGTGAGGATTAGATTTTTGACTATTCCTTGTTTTGGTTGGACTCATAAGTGCAACAACATAACTCCTTTTGTTATATCCTAACCCAGTTTTGTCACTTGATGGTCTTTGGGCACTTAGGATGTCATCTGGAGTCTTTGAGCTCTTCTCAAATTTTGTTTTAATAGATTTCTCATAAAGTTTCCTTTTAAGCTGAATAATTTATGCTTCAAGTCTTTTAGATCCTTGCATTCTTTCTTTGAGTTGTAATTCTAATTTCTCTTCAATCTTCTTAGCCTCTTGGAGCTAGATCTTCAGACTTAGCCTCTTGGAGCTGGATCTTCAGATCTACAATGATTTGACTTGACTCCTCATCTCTTGTCTTTTGTTCCTCTTCATGATCATCTAGTTGTGTTCTTAAACATTTGAACTTCCTTTTAATTTTTCTCAATTCTTTAAGAGCACTTATGAGTTTAGCCTTTAGGTCCACCTCTCCTTCCATATCTGATTCATCATCTGGAGCTTGAGTTTCTATTCCCGTGAATAGAATTTATGTTTCCTCATCTTCTTCTTCTTCATCTTCACTATCTTCTTCTGATTTATTGCTTAGGTTGCACTTGTCCTTTGGAAGCTTAGTGTCCAAGACGATCAACACCTCACCTTCTCATTACTTACATATGAGTTGTTGCTTCATATTCTGCAACATCCTACAACTTCTCCTAGCATGCATGCCACTTTCCCGCAAGGATGATACATCGATTACCTTTGCAAGTTCCATGTCCTCTAACTTCTAACCTGTGATAAAATTGGATTGTCTTGGACACCAAGCTTCCAAAGGGTAAGTGCAACCAAGATCACCTCCCATTCTCATTACTTACACATGAGTTGTTGCTTCATATTTTGCAACATCATGCAACTTGTCTTAGCATGCATGCCACTTGCCCATAGGGATGATACATCGATCACTTTTGCAAGTTCCATGTCTTCTAAATTCTAACCTTAAAACTAGATCGTCTTGGACACTAAGCTTCCAAAGTATGGGTGCAACATCAACAATAAATCCCAATCCTGATGTTTACTTGGGTCAATCAATAGAAGTCAGTATTTGAACTTAGGATGTACATTGTAATTCTTATGTTCTACAACATGGTCATTCAGTGCAAGTCAATGCCCTACTAACATATTTTCTATAGTATCGACGTTCTATATTCTTGGCCC
Source organism: Larix kaempferi (assembly GCA_027924585.1). Lineage (NCBI taxonomy): Eukaryota > Viridiplantae > Streptophyta > Pinopsida > Pinales > Pinaceae > Larix > Larix kaempferi. The sequence continues at coordinate 4,151,480 of BSBM01000241.1, read as the reverse complement.
CTCATCTCTCTTTGTTGATGTATATGTAACTTCGGAATGTATTTCATCTATGTATTTTATATATTTATTGTACCCTTATAAGAGATGCGTTATTCCTCTATAAGGAAGTGTCGTCATGTGGATTGAAAAGTGTCGCAAGTGTGTGTACTTGCCGATGGGTTATTAAACCACCATTTGTGGGGTCGGCCCTGAAATATATATTATATTGTGGATGTATCTAGATAGACAAGTCGGCCCATAGTGTAACTGGGCAAACAGGTTAAGTATAAATAGAGATCAGGAGATCTCTATTTGGATCATTCGGAAAGACACACTTCTCTCACTCAGAAAGTGGTGCACTAGTGAGGAGGAGGATCATCTGCTCTAGGAGACTATATCAAGTGTATTTTGGTTGTACTTTGGTTGAGCCATTGCTCTCTCTATCTCTGAGGAAGTTGTGGAGTTTTTCACCTTAGGGTTTTCCCCACAAAAACTCTGTGTCTCTTGTCTCTCATGCTTTTGATTCTTGTGATGCTTTTCATGCTTATTGTGATTGTTATGCATTGATATACTGTATATGTTATTCTCTCAGTAAAGATCCAAGAGTATTGTGAATTAATGCTCAAATTCTATCATGGTATCAGAGCTAACCTGAGAAAAAGACATTTTGCAGTGACAGAAACTTGAGTTTCTTGTTTATTGGGTTTCTCTCCACAGTTTTTGGAAAAGCAGTATAGTAGATTGACTCTACTCATCAAAGAGAATCTATCTGGCCAATCAGAATTCAATTCTGATCATTTTTAGATTTGGCCCTAAAAATTAGGGTTTCCACAAAAATAGGAATTTCTGAAATATGAAGACATAGCTAGAAGCTCCTTGCAAAAATCGAAGTTTAGAGCTTTGGATCGAGATTTTTGGCTGGGTAGATCTCTGGGAAACTCAAACCCTAATTCAGGGCTCTCCCAGTGAACCCGAGAGGACAAAAAGGCAAATCTGAAGGGTAAGTCTTTGCTGATCTCAAATTCGGAATACACCAGGCTGATCAACCCATCAAGGCGCATCTTTCTATCCTTTCAGATAGTTGAAATTCACATTTTGAATTCTTAGGGTTTTTCCGACAAACCCTAATCCGAGACGAGGTCCAGTTTTTAGCATTTCAAGTGGTAAGACCTAAATCTTTTCTATTTCCATTTGAAGTACTCTTTAAGATGTCTCACCACACCAAGCTTGAGGATAAGCTTGAAGGGACTGATAACTTCTGAGCTTGGAAGTATAGGATTGGGTTAATCCTGGAAGAGAATGAGTTGGACTCATATAAAAAAGAAGACATCCCTATCCCAGAGGATGAAGAGGCTAAGGTATTGCATAAGAAAAACTTGGTCAAGGCAAAGAGAATCATTGTTGATTCTATCAAAGACCATCTCATACCCCATGTGTCTTCTCTAAAGACACCCAAGGCTATGTTTGACTCTTTGACCAAGCTATTTGAAGGAAAGAACATAAATCAGAAGATGACCCTGTGGAATCAATTGAAAGGGGTCAAGATGTTGAATGGAGAAACCATTCAATCCTATTTCTCCAAGGTCTCTCAGATCAAGGAACAACTTGAAGCTGTAGATGAAATGGTGGAGAATGGTCACATTGTTATGACTACTTTGAATGGCCTACCTAGGTCATGGGACTCTTTTATCCAGGGGATCTGTGCTAGAAAGAAGTTAATCTCCTTTAGCAGATTATGGGAGCAATTTTCTCAAGAAGAAGCAAGGCTTGTGCAAAAGAAGAGAAGATGGGAAATGAATATCAAGCTCTCATAGCTCGCACTAAGAAGGGAAAGTTCAAGAGGGAGCCATCCCATCACAAGAAGAAATCTTCTCATCATTTTCACAAAGACAAGAAAGATCTAAGGTGTTTAACTTGTAATGAGAAGGGTCACTTTGCTTCAGAATGTCCCAAGAACAAAAGGGACAACCACAACAACAACAACTCTAGCAAGAAGAAGAAGGGTAACAAAAGAAGGTACCATGCTCATGCTGCCGAAGATGCTGAACCTCCAAAGAAGAAGGCTAGGGCAGAAAGTGATGATAGTAATGATGACTCATCAAGTGAAGAAGAGTATGTTCTAATCTCTGCTCTCACAGGTACTATCTCCCATGGTTGTAATGATTGGTTGATTGATAGTGGGGCTTCCAAACACATGACTGGGTTTAAGGAATATTTTGTGAATCTATTTGAACATGAATCACCCCATAAGGTGAAACTTGGGGATGATTATCATTACCCAATCAAAGGAAGTGGTGAAGCCTCCTACAACCTAGATTCTGGAAAATCTTTGAAGGTGAAAGAAGTCCTTTATGTACCTGGACTCAAGAAGAACTTACTCTCCATCTCTGCATTGGATGCAAAAGGTATGAGGGTTCCATTTGTGGATGGCCAAGTCCTAATGTGGCCAAAGGGAAAGACCATAGATGATGCAATTGTGATTCGAGAGCAAGAGGGAGGTTTGTATAAATTAAAAGGACAACCTGAACATGCCATGGTGCATGAATCCATGGAGCCAAGTGAACTTTGGCATAGAATACTTGCTCATATGCACTATAGGGCACTTCCAATTGCAAGCAAGGCTGTAGAGGGTCTTCCTGAAATCAAGACCAAACATGAAGGTGTTTGCAAAGGATATGCAAAAGGTAAGAATATTAAGAAGGCTTTCCCGAGCAGTGAAAGCAAGGCAAAAGATATCCTGGAAATCCACTCAGATGTATGTGGTCCTATGTCATCCAGTTCTCTAAGTGGGTATGTTTACTATGTCTCATTTATTGATGACTTCTCCAGGAAGACTTGGGTATACTTCTTGAAAAACAAAGATGAGGTGTTTGATAAGTTCAAGGAATTCAAAACCTTGATGGAGAATCAAACTGACAAAAGGATCAAAACATTCAGATCCAACAATGGTGGAGAATTCACCTCAGGTGACTTCAAGAAGCTTTGCAGTGATTTAGGGATTAAGAGGGAGTTGACTGCTCCTTATAATCCTCAACAGAATGGAGTTGTAGAAAGGAAGAATAGAACAATCATGGAAGCAGCAAGGGCAATGCTGCATGACCAGGATCTACATGTGCATCTATGGGCAGAAGCAGCTAGAACAGCTGTATATGTGCATAACAGAACACCCTACAAGATATTGGACAACAAGACACCAGAAGAGGTCTTTTTTGGTAAGAAACCTGAAGTCAGCCATCTCAGAATATTTGGTTGTCCAGTATACACTCATGTCCCAAAGGAAAAGAGGACCAAACTAGATCCTTCAGGAAAGAAGGGTATCTTTGTGGGTTACAGTGAAAGCTCGAAGGCTTACAGAATATACTTTCCAGGGTTCAAGAAGATTGATGTCAGCAGGGATGTAACATTTGATGAAAACTCAACATTCATCAAATCAAGGAAGACACCTATCGAAGTTTATGAAGAACCTAAGGAAACTAGATTTCAAGACACTACCATGACTAAAGCAATTCCAGAAGTTGTTCGTGAGTTTGAAGATCCGCAAGAACCTGTAGATCCACCCCATGAGGATAACTCTCACAAGAGGAAACCTGCATGGGCTAGAGATCTCATTCAAGATGTAGAAAGATTTGGCATTCCAAAAGAAGAACACAGAGCAAAGAAAAGAACCAAATCACATACCAGCTATGTTGCTTGACTCTATGACATTATGAACAAAGAACCTTATAGTCATGAAGAAGCAACGGAAAAGAAAGAATGGAAGGATGCTATGGTTGAGGAATACCAATCAATAATGAAAAATGATGTTTGGTATGTTGTCCCAAGACCTAAAGAGAAGTCTGTTGTGACTTCCAAATGGATCTACAAAATCAAGCATGTTGCAGATGGCAGTGTAGAGAAATACAAAGTAAGATTCGTAGCTCGTGGCTTCTCTCAGAAAGAGGGAATAGATTATGAAGAAACTTTTGCATCTGTAGCCAGGTATACTTCCATCAGAACAGTACTTGCCTTGGCTGCAGCAATGAAATGGAAAATACACCAGATGGATGTCAAGACTGCTTGCTTGAATGGTGTAGTTGAAGAGGAAGTATATGTGGAGCAGCCACTCGGTTTTGAAATACATGACAGGGAGTCATATGTGTGCAGATTGAAGAAAGCTTTGTACGGCTTGAAACAAGCTCCCAGAACCTAGTATGGTAGGATGGACAGTTTCCTATCTAGTTTGGGCTTTACCAAGAGTAAAGCGGATTCCAACCTCTACTACAAGGTTGAGGAAGGGAATCCTGTGATTCTACTCTTGTATGTGGATGACTTATTTGTAATAGGAGATGACAAACTGATTACAGATACTAAGACGAATCTTGCTATTGAGTTTGATATGAAAGATTTGGGAATGATGCATTATTTCCTAGGTATGGAGGTGTGGCAGAATTCAGGTGGGATCTTCCTTGGTCAAGGGAAGTACACAGTAGATATCCTGAAGAGATTTGGGATGATGGATTGCAAGGCCATGGCCACACCCATGGAATCGAATCTAAAGCTTCTATGTGATGCTTCATTTGAGCCGGTTGATGTCTCTATGTATCGTCAGATGATTGGGTCCTTGATGTACCTGACGAACACGAGACCATATATTTGCTTTGTAGTGAACACATTGAGCCAGTTCCTAACTGATCCGAGGAGTGTTCACCTGGTTGCTGTAAAGCATGCCGTGAGGTACCTGAAGGGTACAGTGGATTATGGACTCAAGTATGAAGCGAATCAAAAGTTTAACTTGCAGGGTTATGTTGATTCATATTGGGTTGGTAGTGCTGCAGATAGGAAGAGCACATCTGGGTGTTGCTTCAGTATGGGATCAGGTGTGATCTCTTGGTTTAGCAGGAAGCAGTCCTGCATAGCACTGAGTATAGCTGAGGCAGAGTATGTTGCAGCTTGCTCAGCTAGTTGTGAGGCAGTATGGCTACGGAAGCTACTGTCTGAGTTATTTGATCTCCCGTTGGATGCTACTAGTATCTTTTGTGATAGCCAGAGTTATGTGAAGCTGTCCGAGAACCCAGTGTTTCATGACAGGTCGAAAAACATAGAGATCAAATATCACTATATCAGGGATATGGTGCAGAGAGGAGCTGTGAAGCTCCTGTATGTTGCGACGGACGAGCAGATTGCAGATGTGCTGATGAAGCCACTAGCCAGGGTGAAGTTTGAGTACTTCAGGGAGAGGCTTGGTGTTCTTCAGATCGACGACACTTCGAGGAAGAAGTGATGGACACATTTGCTGAAGCCATTCCAAGCATGTTGGAAGGAGGATCCTGCACATGGCTGTGGATGTAAGCGCTGGATGATGAGCATCAGGACGATGCTCCAGTTACTGCTCTGTATATGCATCATGTTGGATGCTGGATATGATCAGTTGGATCATTTATATTTGCATGTATGTATGCATCATGTTGATGCTGGATATGATCAGTTGGATCATTTATATTTATATGTATGTATGCATCATGTTGGATGCTGGATATGATTGGTTGGATCATTTGTATGTATTTGTATATGCATCATGTTGGATGCTTGGACCATGTATCTGTATGTGTATCAGGTGGATACATTGTATGATCAGGTAGATCATATATGTTGATATGTATCATGTATTTGTATTTGTATTAGGTGGATCATGTATGATGATATGTATCAGGTAGATACTTGGTGTGCATCAGGTGGATGCATTGTATTATCAGGTTGATCATGATGATGAGCTTCAAGATGTTGCTCTAGATGATATGTAACCAGGATGGTACAAGTGATGATGATCAGTATGATCATGGGCATCAGGATGATGCCTCGTGCGATGATGATCCATTGGATTATGAGTATTAGGCTGATACTTGGAGGTCAGAGATGATATGTGGCAGGTTGTGCAAATTGCATGTAATCAGTCTTGGGAGATCTTGCCGGTTGTGCTGCGGCACATAAATGTTCCTGGGGTACTCTTTTCGGTATTGCTATGTAGTATGTAATCAGTCCTCAGATATCCGATAGGTTGAGCTGTGTGCTCATAATCAGTCCTGGGATGAGGTATTACTACGGAGACATGTAATCAGTCCTAGAGATCCGAGAGGTTGAGTTGTGTGCTTGTAATTAGTCCTGGGATGCTCTTTAGAGATCTTGCCAGTCGTGCTGCGGCACATAAATGTTCCTGGGATGCTCTTTAAAGGTTTTGTCTATACACATGTAATCAGTCTTGGAGATCCAAGAGGTTGAGCTGTATGCTCGTAATAAGTCCTCGAATGCTCTTTAGAGATCTTGTCGGTCATGCTGCGGCAGATAAATGTTCCTGGGATGCTCTTTAAAGGTATTGTGGAGGAGATGCATGTAATCAGTCCTAGGAGATCTTGCAGGTCGTGCTTAGGCACATAAATGTTCCTGGGATACTCTTTCTAATATTGCATCTGCACATAAAATTAGTCCTGAGAGGCCACCTCTATTAGACCGTTCGCATAGATGATGAAGACCTACAAGTGGTGGGCCTACATCCAGTATGAAAAAGGACTAGCTCTATAGAACTTCCTATGACAAGTAGAGTCAGAGATTGGTTGAGATAGCAGCAATAGTGACGATGATGATGACGATGATCCCGAGAAGAAGACTTGTCTAGCAGAACTGTGTCGAGAAATACCTTCCTAGTTAAGAGGGAGTGTTGATGTATATGTAACTTTGGAATGTATTTCATCTATGTATTTTATATATTTATTGTACCCTTATAAGAGATGTGTTATTCCTCTATAAGAAAGTGTCGTCATGTGGATTGACAAGTGTCGCAAGTGTGTGTACTTGCCGATGGGTTATTAGACCACCATGTGTGGGGTCAGCCCTGAAATATATATTATATTGTGGATGTATCTAGATAGACAAGTCGGCCCCATAGTGTAACTGGGCAAACAGGTTAAGTATAAATAGAGATCAGGAGATCTCTATTTGGATCATTCGGAAAGACACACTTCTCTCACTCAGAAAGTGGCGCACTAGTGAGGAGGAGGATCATTTTCTCTAGGAGACTATCTCAAGTGTATTTTGGTTGTACTTTGGTTGAGCCATTGCTCTCTCTATCTCTTAGGAAGTTTTGGGGTTTTTCACCTTAGGGTTTTCCCCACAGAAACTCTGTGTCTCTTGTCTCTCATGCTTTTGATTCTTGTGATACTTGTCATGCTTATTGTGATTGTTATGCATTGATATACTGTATATGTTATTCTCTCAGTAAAGATCCAAGAGTATTGTGAATTAATGCTCAAATTCTAACACTCTTTCAACGAACTAGCGACATTCATGCAGCGTTATCGACAATAGTATAGATGGCTGGCAAGTCATCGTAACTGTAACATACTTATGACGTCTTAGCAACATTTGTGAGGCCCATTGATGAACTATGTTGTTGCTCGATAGATTCCTTTACGAAATTCCCATGACATATTGGCTAATGTATTAATGACCTATATTGTCTATACATCATTGGCATTGCAATGTCCTCAAGTGCATCGACATCAAAAGAATGTCTCTAGCTTGTCACAGAACCGATGTCAAGGACATGATCTTGAAACATGTTCTAGTTTCAAGGAAATTTGATACAAGACCGTAATAACGACATTGTAGGAGGGCGTCTAAGTTCCAACTAGAAAATTGCGACATTTATCATTTATTGTTTTTCGACGGTGTGACGTTGGATGGAGCATCGGCTGGGTATCGTAAACTAGCGCCTATTGTGATAGTAATGGAATTCAACTTTACATTTTTTTCACTGACTCATAGAAAACATTATCAATACAATGTTGTACAAAATGTGTATCATCATCATCATTGATATAAAAGTGACATACTTTAATCACATGTAGATTATCGTTCGTGCTTTCTATGACATTGATATTGTCTTGAGCATGTCTATATAAAACATGTACAAATATAGAAACTTGGTCGGAATGATAGTATAAATTACTTTGTATTTCTTTTTGTGCAGCAAATGTGTAGTTTTCTGTAAAATCAATTTAGACAAAATTGTTTCTAGTGGAAAAACTTTTTGAATTGTAAATCTTGTCATTGTGCTCTATGTGAATGCTTGGTGTATTTATAAATTTCTCGCACATCAGTCTTTTCATTTTATAAGAACATATTTTCACACTTTTGCTACATTCACATATCAAATCTCAATAAAAAAATTAGAAAAATAATAAATAATAAGCTAACATAACTCTTCAAAAGTTTTGTTTTTATTAAAAAGTGAAATTCTAAACACAAAAATAACTTTTGTTGCCTATAGTTGAAAAACTTTCATGAAAACCAAATTTATTTTCTCCCCCCAAAATAGACATAGACATGAGATTCATGATTTTACTCATTAATTTATAATTTATTTTGCAACTCTGATCAAAGGGCATTGGTGAAGTTAATGGGCAATTCAATTTTGGTTTATAAGCTTAGTTTTTGCTAATTACATTAAAAGTAACAAAGTACTTCATAAAAATAGGGGACATGCTACTTAGCTAGGGGACATGTTACTTAGCAATATATATTAACCTAATTTTGAATTTTAAATAAAATCAATATAGATACATTTTAAACTCTGATACACCTAAAGGATCAAAAAAATATGTTTTATTCCCAAGAAAAAATTATGCATGTAATCTCATCTCATCTCACACATCAATGCCAAAGATTGCTACATAAATTTCACTCCACAAATAATGTTTTTAAAAATGGTTCATCGTTCCTGAATCCAAAATTTAAAAACACTTTCTGTGAACGATCGAGGGACCCGACTCATCATATTCAGATTTATATATCCACGCCTGCAACCACAGGTGACAAAAAGGACAAGATAACCATTGAGAACCAACTGGATTACTAATCAACAAAACCAGCCCGTACAGTATGGGCATGGTTCATGAATTAATAATATGCAGCAAAAGTAATAAGCATGGTTTATGAATTAATAATATGCAGCAAAAGTAATAAACATACCTCTTGGAATGTGCTAAGAGACGCCAAGATAGAACCACCAATCCAAACACTAAATTTCCTCTCCGCAGGTGCAGTTACTTTGATCTTCATACTGCTGGGAGCTAGTGCACTGATCTCCTTGGTCATGCGATCAGCAATACCAGGAAACATGGTAGATCCCCCACTGAGAACAATGTTTGCATACAAATCCTTTCTGATGTCAACGTCAGACTTCATGATTGAGTTGTATGTAATGTCATGGATACCCACAGATTCCATTCCAATAAGAGAAGGCTGAAATAAGGCCTCAGGGCATCTGAATCTCTCAGAACCAATTGTTACAACCCGTCCATCAGGAAGCTCATAATTCTTCTCTATACAAGAACTCATCTTTACTGCCTCGAGCTCACGCTCATAGTCTTCTGCCACATATGCAAGCTTCTCTTTGATATCACGAGCAATTTCCCGTTCTGCAGTTGTGGTGAAAGAGTATCCTCTCTCTGTGAGAAGCTGCACCAAAAATTTTGTCAAATCTCGCCCAGCATGATTCAACCTAAGGATAGCATGAGGAAGGGAATATCCTTCATAAATAGGCACAGTGTGGGTAACCCCATCCCCAGCGTCCAAAACAATACCTGCAAATAAAGATACTCAGCATTACAAACTTCCACTATTTCAAGTAAATTCAAACTCCAAGGCAAAAGAGAAGCCATTTAAAGCATAGTAGCAAAATACGGCCTTATTGCAATTTGAACCAAGTTAAAAATAGGTCGAACATTCAAAATGATACGGTTAGGTACAGTCAACCATTTATTTACCAAATACGAAACTCCAAATCATGACCGCTCAACAATGACATGCATTAGCTAGAAAATCGAAATCCTGGGCTAAGTTCAAGTTTGAACAGTGACTTGGACTTGTGTGTGCAAGAGTTAAAAGTTAAAAGTTAATTTTAAACTTCAATTCAAGAACAAGTATGTGCATTGGATATTGCATTGCTTTTATACCATCTTTACTAATACTAACTTACTTGTACATGAATGTAGTTTTTTATTTAAGTTTTATTTTATATGTAATTGTTATTTTAATTTTTACTTTTATGTTTTACTTTTTAGTATTTAGGTAGTTCCTTTGTTCTCATTTTTCTTAAGTCATTTTGTATAAAAGTAGATTTGTGTAGATTTTTACATCATTTTGTATGTATTATGTAGTTGTTATTTTAAATTTTATTTTTATGATTTTACTTTTTATTTAATAATTCTCTTAGGATTGGTGAAGGAATAGAGATGATAACATCATAAACATTATTATATTATATGGTATGCCATATATTTCAAGTTGTTTTCAACAAATAATGAATGATATGTTAAAATTTGGAATAATTTATATATTTTAGTTATACTTTATTTTTTTACTTTTTTTTATCCTTTCTGAATTGTATTAGAATCCGTAGTCAAATTTTGCTATTATGATTTAAAAGATACAAGCACCCACCCGTTGTTCGGCCACTTGCATATAAAGATAGAACAGCCTGAACAGCAACATACATAGAAGATGCATTAAAAGTCTCAAACAAAATCTGGGTCATCTTCTCTCTATTTTCCTTTGGATTCTGAGGTGCTTCTGTAACAAGTACAGGGCGCATTTCCGGATCAACTCGAAGCTCATTGAAGAATGTGTGGTGCATTATCTTCTCCATGTCATCCCAGTTGGAGACAATACCATGCTCAATTGGATACTTCAGAGTGAGGACACCTCTTTTGGACTGAGCCTCGTCACCTACATACGCATCCTTCTGCCCCAGAGCCACCATAACCCCAGCATGCCTTGGTCGACCCACAATACTAGGGAACACGGCTCTGGGAGCATCCTCTCCAGCAAATCCAGCCTATTGGGCAATAATGGATACATAGTGCATGAATTTCATAAGAGAAACATACTGTAAATAATAATGAACACTATTATATTGTAATTAAGACCAATAAAAAATCCAATAGATGCTATTAATGCAAGATTCACAATGACAATTCGAAATTTGCTGCCAAACCTGTATCATGTGACTCACCTTTACCATTCCAGAACCATTATCACATACAATAGGCCGAATATCATCAGTATCAGCCATTTTTAACTCTGCAGAACAAAAAAAACCTATTATAACATAGTTACGAGAAATGGGAAACTGAAATAGAAACGAGAACGATACTAGAAATAAAGTTTACAAGTTTCGCATGTAAGAAACGAGGAGAAAAAACAAAAAACGAGGAGAAAAAAACAAAACTGAAGGGAAAGAAGATGTGTGCCATTTTTTATTTTTTTAACAAAGATAATACAGGATTGTAATGAACAAATTCAATCATAATGAATTGATAAAGATAAAAACACATATTGTATTTACTAATTTAGTATAATAGTCATTATTTGAATTATTCATTCATCGAAGTGTTACAAGAAATGCAAGAAATACAATGCACTACATCTGAAACAACTTTTTCCTTCCCGTCATGATTTTTCCCATCTCTCACCCCATTTATTTATACCTCTTATTTATACCTACTAGTTGTAAGTATGAATTAGGGTAGTAGCTTGCAGGTGTATCATTAGAATCTTTGTTGCTTTCAGAGTTCTTATTATTACATGCTGACCAAACTCAGCATTCTTATCCCCATTTATTTATACCTCTGATTTATACCTACTAATTGTAAGTATGAATTATGGTAGTAGCTTGCAAGTGTATCATTAGAATCTTTGTTGCTTTCAGAGTTCTTATTATTACATGCTGACCAAACTCAGCATTCTTATTTTATTTGGGGTCAGCATTCTTATTTTATTTGGCTAAAATTTTTTGTTAAATGTATAAGTTTTTCATGGATACCATTTCCAACTACTGTTCCAAATAGTACTGTTCCAAATAGTAAACTAAAGTATGAATTATGGTAACAACAATAACAACAATCTTTAGTTTGTAAAGCAAACTCATGAAATCAAATCACATGCTCTGACCTTGTTGTTGTAGCAATCTGATAACAATTTAGAAAATATGTTTGTCAACAGAAATTTAAAATAGCTCAGCACGGTAGTCAAGATCCAAGTTAACAATTATTTAATGTCCTGCAAAGCCATTTCCAAAATTTATTTTGAATATAAAAAACTTCCATGTAAATATGTGAGATCCATTCTCCTAAATAGATAAACATTTAAATAAAACCTTTTTTTTAATCTTACGTACAAATTAACAATAAAAAAAATCCAATAAATTCATGATTACTCCATTTCCATTTCACATTACCAGAAAGGATAAAGCTTTTTTATATCCCTCTCACACAGGAGTTAACAATTAAGAAGTCAAGGCCATTAAATTTATCACATCACAATTACTAGAAAGGATGTATATATATATAACAACTAATGTCACAAACTTCATAAAGTAAATGCAAAATGTGAGCTAACAATTAAGAAGTCAAGGGCATTAAATTTATCCACATCACAATTACTAGAAAGGATGTATATATATATATATATATATATATATATATATATATATAACAACTAATGTCACAAACTTCATAAACTAAATGCAAATATTTTGGCATGATTGTTGTACGTGCACATTCCGATGGTTGAAAGAAGTTAAATTATTGGCAATGAGCTAGGATTCCACATGCTTTGTGTCTAAAGTGCAGAGAGAAGGCTAAAATCCCCAAAATAAAATCTTGAAAAATAGCTGGCAAACAATAATCAGGTTTCTATCTCATCTAAATCCATACTCCCAAAATCTTCTATAAACTCCTTTAAAGAAAATGCTTAAGAAAATATGGTTGGCAGACCAAATACAAACCAAATACATTTGTCCATTCACTGTTCAGAGATCGTTGGCAGAGGTGTTTAAAATGGTGCTACATGTTCCAATTTCTAGGACCAGAAATTAGTGTCCAATTGATGCTCTGAGAACCCGTAATTGTTTCTTAACAGTGTTACAAAACCTGCCAGGTTTGAGTCAGACTCATAATTCAACCCTGGCTCAGCACATAAAAGTTAAAACAAATTAAGCTGACCCACTGACAACATAAACTCGCTAGCCCGACCGATGGTTTTGACCCACAAACTCAATGGGAGCTGTATTATACTGAAGAGACAAAAGTATTATCCTAAGGGCAGGCATCATTGGTTTCAATATCCGTAGTGGGACTTCTTCTTTTCACCATTGCCAGTGGCAGGGGCAGGTAATCACAGCCTAAAACAGAGAGCATTATTTTTAAATACATATGTGAAAGGGGCACAACAACTAATTGGTCTTTAATGTCGTGAAGAGAAAACAATAATTAAGTTTATGAACCTGGGCACGAGATCTGTTAAATATATATATAAACCATGCCAATTCTGTTTGAATATCATTGAATGGTGGGTGACAATTGTGTTGTATTGATTCTTCAAAATGTGAAACTGTAATTTTATCACACTAACTCCCGACATCCATTTTGGAAGTTGGACAGGCCTCCTCACATGATGTTATTATTTATGGGTTTGACAAGATGAAAGCTGGTTCAAATTTCTTCTCCCCTCCCATCACAGAGATTACAAGTGTTTTCCGCCAATGCGTTTTTAGTTGAACTCACATCAATTCTAAATTTTGAAGGTTAAGATAGATACCTGAAAAACTAGTGCTTTGTCGATTCTCCAAACCAGTCACCGCCTTAACACTCTTCTTGGTTCTGTTATTTGAGCTTGACAGGGACCTCAGCTAAAACAAACCTCGGTGAAAACAGAGCTGCAGATACCTTTGAACCAAGAAAGGTATACGATAAAGGGAAAACAGAAAGAGAAACAAGAACTGTACGAGAAATGGAGTTTGTAGATTTTGCATAAAAGAAACGAGAGAAAAATATGAATAGCTGGGAGATTGCCCTTTGGTATGCCATTTTTAATTTCTTTGACAAATTTAATTAAAACAAAGTATTCATCATCAAGATTTATCACATAGGTGAAATTGTGGTGAACAAATTCAGTCATAACGAATTAGTAAGGAAATATATATATATATTCTTTGCTAGTACATTAATGTTTGAGTTCAGATAAACTAACAAATTCATGTATGGAACTTCTAGTACCTGAGGTAAAGTTTATCTTAACTTGATTAGCAATAGAATCAGTCCGAAAACAAACAAGGTTTCAAATGCAATAACAGAAATGCAAAGGAAATTTCTATGAATGATGAGACAAAGAATACATCAAAGTCACTCTCAAGGATGGTATAGTTGAATAGGGGTGCAAACCAATGCCAATTTGTGGAAAGGGAGAGAATTCTAATATAGTAAAAATGACAATAAAGGAAGAACACACAAAATGAAGTAGAATTTTTTTAATCCAACAAGGTTCCACGACAATTCCATTATGATTTCCAAAATTTTCTCCTAATTTATAACATCTGTCCATGAACCTAAAGTAAATTTTTATCTTTGTCAAAAAGGGTGACCTACATTAAATTCAAAAAGAACAAAGATCTATGTGGGTTAAATATGCAGTAAGGTATGATTGACTAAAAGTTCAAGGCAAAATATACAATAAGGTATGATTGACTGAAATTTCAAGGCAACAGAGAGAGTGATTTAAGAGAATAACTTACATGACTAAATTCCCCATCTAGACTAATGCCTACCATGCCAATTCCACTTGGATCAATCATGCCAATAACACATATATCTACTGGATGATGGAAAAAGGACCCCTTGACATTAGTGAAGTCAGGACCATCCAAATGCCATAGGGTTTGACATTGCGACCTCAAAGAACATAAAAAGAAATCCAGTTTGTGCTTTAGATTACAAGCCTTGTTTTTATCTAGGTCCAATAGTTATGCTTCATGCCGCCACAGCATACAATTGTTCATTTAATACATGATGTGATCCCTATTTCTAACATTACAATTTAAAAATATAAAATAATTTGTTTTCAATTAAAATCCACCTATAAATAATGTAATGTCTTGTGTCTTCCATTGAATCAATAATTGAAAATTCTGAAAATGAAATCATCATATGAAAATGAATGATTCAAAGCACCTTCCACAACATTGGATGCATGGCTCAATGTCCCTTTAGGCTAATTCTGAGTGGCCTCTCATCAGCCTTTTTTTTCAGCGAAAAAATCACCTTCCTACTATTCCGAAGGAATCAAGGAAAGCTTGAAAATACAATCATTACAATAGGGTTCAACAAGAGCATCATGTCACTTACAAGAATTGAACCTGGGTGGGGAGGGTAACAATCTTTCCTCCCAACCACCCAAGCTACAACCAATGGACAAAAACTCGCTTGGGTGAAAACTGATTTGACTTTGGATAAATATAACATAATTTTAGTTCCTTTGAGCTTTAATTTCTTCTTCGGGTTCCCAACCTAGGTCATTCAAAGTGTATATAGGTACTCTCATCACTTACCTGGCTGAGGTAGAAGGGGATAACCTTAATCTTTTTTTAAACCATGGGAACAACAACCTCCCAAGGGTATATCCCACAGCCCACAAGCCAGATATACCTTCATTAATCAAGGGGTCTGATAAAGGTCTTACCTGCTTGAGCATAGCGAAGGTCGGCCACTCCTCTAGTTGCTTAGGACTTGAGCTAATTAAATCCCAAATCATAAAAAATCATAAGGTAGGGAAGGATTTCAGTTTAGAAGTTTTTTTTATTACCAAACATTGATTTCCTTATATAAATATTATTTAGAAATTTGATTGGAGTAACAAAAATAAAATAGTACTTTCACCCAATTCATTTCTACCTTGCATAGATTACTCTCCTAGTAAATTTAGGCTTTTATCCAGGCATATTTTAGCCTGGACAATTTTATATGTCTCTTGTTTTCTATCTAAAACTTCCAAAAGGTAAGTTTCAGGCATACTGCTATACAACCAGTCATAAGGAAATATCAGATCTACATTGACAAGGCCAGTCATAATGCTATCTCAGATCTGCCTTCCCAGCCTTAAGGTTAATCCATCTTCTGTTAATGGAAGAGCATGCAATAAAAATAACATATATCGACAACTTACAGAGAAAATTGTAGATTTCAATACTTGAACTCGAACTCCAGCCTTTAACCAGCAATTATTCCCTTCGTTCAAACAGAGGGTATGCACCATGTCTAACCTGGAGCTCAAATTCCAGCTTCGATTATTCCCTTCGTTCAAACAGGATTTCTGCACTGTGTCAAGCCTGGAGCTCAAATTCTAGCTTCGGGATAGCAATTACGAGAGGAAACGAGATCAATTCCATGAGAAACGAAGGTTAATCCATCTACTGCTAATAGAAGTGCATGCAATAAAAATAACATATATCCACAACTTACATAAAAAATTGCAGATTTCAATACTTGAACACGAACTCCGGCCTTTAACCAATGATTATTCCATTCGTTCAAACACGACTTCTGCACTGGGTCAAGACCGGAGCTCAAATTCCAGCTTCCGTATAGCAATTACTAGAGGAAATGAGATCAGTTCCATGAGAAAAGAATAGCCATTTTTGGGCAAATAGTCCTGAGAAATGATCCGTTTCCTAAGAAACGGTTAAATGGTTTTTCAATTCTAGAAACTGAAACGACCGTAGAAAAACCGTCATGTTTTTGGTAACGCAACAAACGAAAGCAGGGGCTTGTTCACTTCGCTTATATAATCGACCATTTTTCTCCGCTAGATATTGGGTGTGGTTCGTTCAAATAGGACTTCTGCACCGTGTCAAGCCTGGAGCTCAAATTCCAGCTTTGGGATAGCAATTACGAGAGGAAATGAGATGAGTTCCATGAGAAACGAAGGTTAATCCATCTACTGCTAACGGAAGGGCATGCAATAAAAATAACATATATCCACAACTTACAGAGAAAATTGCAGATTTCAATACTTGAACTCGAACTCCAGCCTTTAACCAACGATTATTCCTTCGTTCAAACAAGACCTCTGCACTGGGTCAAGACTGGAGCTCAAATTCCAGCTTCCGTATAGCAATTACTAGAGGAAACGAGATCAGTTCCATGAGAAAAGAATAGCCGTTTTTGGGCAAACAATCCTGAGAAACGATCCGTTTCCTAAGAAACGGTTAAAACGGTTTTTCAATTCTAGAAACTGAAACGACCATACAAAAACCGTCATGTTTCTGGTAACGCAGCAAATGACAGTAGGGGCTTGTTCACTTCGCTTGTATAATCGACCATTTTCCTCCGGCAAATATTGTGTCTGGTTCGTTCAAACAGGACTTCTGCACCGTCTCAAGCCTGGAGCTCCAATTCCAACTTCGGTATAACAATTACGAGAGGAAACGACATCAGTTCCATGAGAAATGAAGGTTAATCCATCTACTGCTAACGGAAGTGCATGCAATAAAAATAACATATATCCAGAACTTACAGAGAAAATTACGGATTTCAATACTTGAACTCGAACTCCAGCCTTTAACCAGCGATTATTCCCTTCATTCAAATAGGACTTCTGCACTGGGTCAAGACTGGAGCTCAAATTCCAGCTTCCGTATAGCAATTACTAGAGGAAACGACATCAGTTCTATGAAAAACGAATAGCTATTTTTTGGCAAACAGTCCCGAGAAACGATTCGTTTCCTAAGAAAAGGTTAAACGGTTTATCAATTATAGAAACTGAAACGACTGTAGAAAAACCGTCATGTTTCTGGTAACGCAGCAAACAACAGCAGGGGCTTGTTCACTTCACTTGTACAATCGACCATTTTCCTCCGCTAGATATTGGGTTTGGTTCGTTCAAATAGGACTTCTGCACCGTGTCAAGCGTGGAGCTCAAATTCCAGCTTCGGGATAGCAATTACGAGAGGAAATGAGATTAGTTCCATGAGAAATGAAGGTTCATCCATGTACTGCTAACAGAAGTGCATGCAATAAAAAATAACATATATCCACAACTTACAGAGAAAATTGCAGATTTCAATACTTGAACTCGAACTCCGGCCTTTAACTAGCGATTATTCCCTTTGTTCTAATAGGACTTCTGCACTGGGTCAAAACTGGAGCTCAAATTCCAGCTTCCGTATAGCAATTACTAGAGGAAACAAGATCAGTTCCATGAGAAAAGAAGAGACGTTTTCGGGCAAAGTGTCCTGAGAAATGATCCGTTTCCTAAGAAACGGATAAAACGGTTTTTCAATTCTAGAAACTGAAACGACCGTAGAAAAACCGTCCTATTTCTGGTAACGCATCAAATGACAGCAGGGGATTGTTCACTTCGCTTGTATAATCAACCATTTTCCTCCCCTAGATATTGGGTCTGGTTTGTTCAAACAGGACTTCTGCACCCTGTCAAGCCTGGAGCTCAAATTCCAGCTTCAGGATAGCAATTACGAGAGGAAACGACATCAGTTCCATGAGAAACGAAGGTTAATCCATCTACTGCTAACGGAAGTGCATGCAATAAAAATAACATATATCCACAACTTACAGAGAAAATTGTGGATTTCAATACTTGAACTCGAACTCCAACCTTTAAACAGTGATTATTCCCTTTGTTCAAATAGGACTTCTGCATTGGGTCAAGACTGGAGCTCAAATTCCAGCTTCCATATAGCAATTACTAGAGGAAACCAGATCAGTTCCATGAGAAAAGAATAGATGTTTTTGGGAAAACAGTCCTGAGAAACGATCTGTTTCCTATGATACGGTTAAACGGTTTTTCAATTCTAGAAATTGAAATGACGGTAGAAAAACCACCATGTTTCTGGTAACAGAGCAAACGAAAGCAGAGGCTTGTTCACTTCGCTTGTATAATCGACCATTTCCTCCGCTAGATATTGGGTCTGGTTCGTTCAAACAGGACTTCTGCACTGTGTCAAGCCTGGAACTCAAATTCCATCTTCGGGATAGCAATTACGAGAGGAACCAAGATCAGTTCCATGAGAAACAAATGTTAATCCATCTACTGCTAATGGAAGTGCATGCAATAAAAATAACATATATCCATAACTTACAGAGAAAATTGCGTATTTCAATACTTGAACTCGAACTCCAGCCTTTAACCAGCAATTATTCCCTTTGTTCAAACAGGAAATCTGCACTGGGACAAGACTGGAGCTCAAATTTCAGCTTCCATATAGCAATTACTAGAGGAAAGGAGATCAGTTCCATGAGAAAAGAATAGCCGTTTTTGGGCAAATAATCCTGAGAAACGATCCGTTTCCTAAGAAACGGTTAAAACGGTTTTTCAATTCTAGAAACTAAAATGACCATGGAAAAACCATCATGTTTCTGGCAACGCAACAAATGACAGCAGGGACTTGTTCACTTCGCATGTATAATTGACCATTGTCCTCCGCTAGATATTGGGTCTCGTTCGTTCAAAAAGGACTGCTGCACCATGTCAATCTTGGATCTCAAATTCCAGCTTTGGGATAGCAATTACAAGAGGAAACGAGATCAGTTCCATGAGAAACGAAGGTTAATCCATCTACTGCTGACGGAAGTGCATGCAATAAAAATAACATATATCCACAACTTACAGAGAAAATTGTGGATTTCAATACTTGAACTTGAACTCCAACCTTTAGCCAACGGTTATTCCCTTTGTTGAAACAAGACTTCTGCACTAGGTCAAGACTGGAGCTCAAATTCCAGCTTCCGTATAGCAATTACTAGAGGAAACGAAATCAGTTCCATGAGAAAAGAATAGACATTTTTGGGCAAACAGTCCTGAGAAATGATCTGTTTCCTAAGAAACAGTTAAACGGTTTTTCAATTCTAGAAAATGAAACGACCGTGGAAAAACCGTCTTGTGTCTGGTAACGCAGCAAACGACAGCAAGGGCTTGTTCACTTCGCTTGTATAATTGACCATTTTCCTCTACCACATATTGGGTTTGGTTCGTTCAAATAGGACTTCTGCACCGTGTCAAGCCTGGAGCTCAAATTACAACTTCGGGATAACAATTACTAGAGGAAATGAGATCATTTCCATGAGAAATGACGGTTAATCCATCTACTGCTAACAGAAGTGCATGCAATAAAAATAACATATATCCACAACTTACAGAGAAAATTGCAGATTTCAATACTTGAACTCGAACTCCAGCGTTTAACCAGGGATTATTCCGTTCGTTCAAACAGGACTTCTGCACTGGGTCAAGACTGGAGCTCAAATTCCAGCTTCCGTATAGCAATTACTAGAGGAAATGAGATCAGTTCCATGAGAAAAGAATAGTCATTTTTGGGCAAACAATCCTGAGAAACTATCCATTTCCTAAGAAACGTTTAAACGGTTTTTCAATTCTAGAAACTGAAACGACCATAGAAAAACTGTCCTGTTTTTGGTAACGCAGCAAATGACAGCAGGGGCTTGTTCACTTCACTTGTATAATCGACCATTTTCCTCCGCCAGATATTGTGTCTGGTTCGTTCAAACAAGACTTCTGCACCATCTCAAGCCTGGAGCTCAAATTCAAGCTTCGGGATAGCAATTACGAGAGGAAATGAGATCAGTTCCATGAGAAACGAATGTTAATCGATCTACTGCTAACGGAAGTGCATGCAATAAAAATAACATATATCCACAACTTACACATAAAATTGTAGATTTCAATACTTGAACTCGAACTCCATCCTTTAACCAGCGATTATTCCCTTCGTTCAAACAGGACTTCTGCACTGGGTCAAGACTGGAGCTCAAATTCCAGCTTCCTTATAGCAATTACTAGAGGAAACGAGATCAGTTCCATGAGAAAAGAATAGCCGTTTTTGGGAAAATAGTCCTGAGAAATGATCCGTTTCCTAAGAAACGGTTAAATGGTTTTTAAATTCTAGAAACTGAAACGACCGTAGAAAAATCTTCCTGTTTCTGGTAATGCAGGAAATGAGAGCAGTGGCTTGTTCACTTCGCTTGTATAATCGACCATTTTCCTCTGCTAGATATTGGGTCTGGTTCGTTCAAAGAGGACTTCTGCACCGTGTCAAGGCTGGAGCTCAAATTCCAGCTTCGGGATAGCAATTACGACAGGAAACGAGATCAGTTCCATGAGAAACGAAGGTTAATCCATCTACTGCTAATGGAAGTGCATGCAATAAAAATAACATATATCCACATCTTAAAAAGAAAATTGCAGATTACAATACTTGAACTCGAACTCCAGCCTTTAACCAGCGATTATTCCCTTCGTTCAAATAGGACTTCTGCACTGCGTCAAGATTGGAGCTCAAATTCCAGCTTCCGTATAGCAATTACTAGAGAAAACGAGATCAATTCCATGAGAAAAGAATAGCTGTTTTTGGGCAAACAGTCCTGAGAAACGATCCGTTTCCTAAGAAACAGTTAAACGGTTTTTCAATCCTAGAAACTAAAACGACCGTAGAAAAACCGTCCTTTTTCTGGTAATGCAGCAAACGAGAGCAAGGGCTTGTTCACTTCACTTGTATAATCCACCATTTTCCTCCGCTAGATATTGGGTCTAGTTCGTTCAAACAGGACTTCTGCACTGTGTCAATCCTGGAGCTCAAATTCCAGCTTCGGGATAGCAATTACGAGAGGAAACGAGATCAGTTCCACGAGAAACGAAGGTTAATCCATCTACTGCTGACGGAAGTGCATGCAATAAAAATAACATATATCCACAACTTACAGAGAAAATTGCAGATTTAAATACTTGAACTCGAACTCCAGCCTTTAACCAACGATTATTCCCTTTGTTCAAATAGGACTTCTGCACTGGGTCAAGACTTGAGCTCAAATTCCAGCTTCCGTATAGCAATTACTAGAGGAAACGAGATCAGTTCCATGAGAAAAGAATAGTCGTTTTTGGGCAAACAATCCTGAGAAACGATCCGTTTCCTAAGAAACGATCCGTTTCCTAAGAAACGGTTAAACAATTTTTCAATTCTAGAAACTGAAATGACCGTAGAAAAACCCTCCTATTTCTGGTAACGCCTCAAATGACAGCAGGGGCTTGTTCACTTTGTTTGTATAATCGACCATTTTCCTCCGCTAGATATTGGGTCTGGTTCGTTCAAAGAGGACTTCTGCACCGTGTCAAGCCTGGAGCTCAAATTCCAGCTTCGAGATAGCAATTACGAGAGGAAACGAGATCAGTTCCATGAGAAATGAAGGTTAATCCATCTACTGCTAACGGAAGTGCATGCAATAAAAATAACATATATCCACAACTTACAGAGAAAATTGCAAATTTCAATACTTGAACTCGAACTCCTGCCTTTAACCAACGATTATTCCCTTCATTCAAATAGGACTTCTTCATTGCGTCAAGACTGGAGCTCAAATTCCAACTTTCGTATAGCAGTTACTAGAGAAAACAAGATCAGTTCCATGAGAAAAGAATAGTCATTTTTGGGCAAACAGTCCTGAGAAACGATCCGTTTCCTAAGAAACGGTTAAACGGTTTTTCAATTCTAGAAACTGAAACGACAGTAGAAAAACCATCCTTTTTTTGGTAACACAGTAAACGACAACAGGGGCTTGTTCACTTAAATTTTATAATCGACCATTTTCCTCCGCTAGATATTGGGTATGGTTAGTTCAAACAGGACTTCTGCACCGTGTCAAGCCTGGAGCTCAAATTTCAGCTTCGGGATGGCAATTACGAGAGGAAACGAGATCAGTTCCATGAGAAACAAAGGTTAATCCATCTACTACTGACAGAAGTGCATGCAATAAATATAATATATATCCACAACTTACAGAGAAAATTGCAGATTTCAATACTTGAACTCGAACTCCAACATTTAACCAACGATTATTCCCTTCATTCAAACAGGACTTCTGCACTTGGTCAAGACTGGAGCTCAAATTCCAGCTTCCGTATAGCAATTACTAGAGGAAACGAGATCAGTTCCATGAGAAAAGAATAGCTATTTTTGGGTAAACAGTCCTCAGAAACGATCCGTTTCCTAAGAAACGGTTAACCGGTTTTTCAATTCTAGAAACTGAAACGACCATAGAAAAACTGTCTTATTTCTGGTAACGCAGCAAATGACAGCAAGGGCTTTTTCACTTCACTTCTATAATCGACCATTTTCCTCCGCTAGATATTGGGTCTGGTTCGTTCAAACATGACTTCTGCACCATGTCAAGCCTGGAGCTCAAATTCCAGCTTTGGGATAGCAATTACGAGAGGAAACAAGATCAGTTCCATGAGAAATGAAGGTTAATCCATCTATTGCTAACGGAAGTGCATGCAATAAAAATAACATATATCCGCAACTTAAGGAGAAAATTGCAGATTTCAATACTTGAAATCGAATTCCATCCTTTAACCATCAATTATTCCCTTCGTTCAAATAAGACTTCTGCACGGGCTCAAGAGTGGAGCTCAAATTCCAGCTTCCATATAGCAATTACTAGAGGAAGCGTGATCAGTTCCATGAGAAAAGAATATGCGTTTTTGGGCAAACAGTCCTAACAAACGATCTGTTTCCTAAGAAACGGTTAAACGATTTTTCAATTCTAGAAACTGAAACGACCGTAGAAAAACCGTTGTGTTTCTGGTAACGCGACAAACGACAGCAGGGGGCTTGTTAACTTTGCTTGTATAATCGACCATTTTCCTCCGCTAGATATTGTGTCTGGTTCGTTCAAACAGGACTTCTGCACCGTGTCAAGCCTGGCGCTCAAATTCCCTCTTCACAATAGCAATTACGAGAGTAAACGAGATAAGTTCCATTAGAAACGAAGGCTAATCCATCTACTGCTAGCGAAAGTGCATGCAATAAAAATAACATATATCCACAACATAGAGAGAAAATTACAGATTTCAATACTTGAACTCGAACTCCTGCCTTTAACCAGCGATTATTCCCTTCATTCAAACAGGACTTCTGCACTGGGTCAAGACTGGAGCTCAAATTCCAGCTTCTGTATAGCAATTACTAGAGGAAACGAGATCAGTTTCATGAGAAAATAATTGTCGTTTTTGGGCAAACAGTCCTCTGAAACGACCCGTTTCCTAAGAAAAGGTTAAACGGTTTCTCAATACTAGAAACTGAAACGACCGTAGAAAAACCATCCTGTTGGCTGGTAATGCAGCAAATGACAACAAGGGCTTGTTCACTTCGCTTGTATAATCGACCATTTTCCTCCGCTAGATATTGGGTCTGGTTCTTTCAAATCGGACTTCTGCACCGTGTCAAGCCTTAAGCTCAAATTCCAGCTTCGGGATAGCAATTACGAGAGGAAACGAGATCAGTTCCATGAGAAACGAAGGTTAATCCATTACTGCTAACGGAAGTGCATGCAATAAAAATAACATATATCCACAACTTACAGAGAAAATTGCAGATTTCAATACTTGAACTCAAACTCCACCCTTTAACTAGTGATTATTCCCTTCGTTCAAACAGGACTTCTGCACTGGGTCAAGAATGGAGCTCAAATTCCAGCTTTCGTATAGCAATTACTAGAGGAAATGAGATCAGTTCCATGAGAAAAGAATAGTCGTTTTTGGGCAAACAATCCTGAGAAACGATCCGTTTCCTAAGAAACGGTTAAACAGTTTTTCAATTCTAGAAACTGAAATGATCGTAGAAAAATCGTCATGTTTCTGGTAACGCAGCAAATGACAGCATGGGCTTGTATAATCGACCATTTTCCTCCACTAGATATTGGGTCTGGTTCATTCAAACAGGACTTATGCACCGTCTCAAGCCTTAAGCTCAAATTCCAGCTTCGGGATAGCAATTACGAGAGGAAACGAGATCAGTTCCATGAGAAATGAAGGTTAATCCATCTACTGCTAATGGAAGTGCATGCAATAAAAATAACATATATCCACAACTTACAGAGAAAATTGCAGATTTCAATACTTGAACTCGAACTCCAGCCTTTAACCAGCGATTATTCCCTTCGTTCAAATAGGACTTCTGCATTGGGTCAAAACTTGAGCTCAAATTCCAGCTTCCATATAGCAATTACTAGAGGAAACGAGATCAGTTCCATGAGAAAAGAATAGTCGTTTTTGGGCAAACAGTCCTGAGAAATTATCCATTTCCTAAGAAACTGTTAAACGATTTTTCAATTATAGAAACTAAAATGAATGTAGAAAAACCATCCTGTTTCTAGTAACGCACCAAACGACAGCAGGGGCTTGTTCACTTCGCTTGTATAATCCACCATTTTCCTCCGCTAGATATTGGGTCTGGTTCGTTCAAATAGGACTTCTGCACCGTGTCAAGCCTGGAGCTCAAATTCTAGCTTCGGGATAGCAATTATAAGAAGAAACGAGATCAGTTCCATGAGAAATGAAGGTTAATCCATCTACTGCTAACGGAAGTGCATGCAATAAAAATAACATATATCCACAACTTATAGAGAAAATTATAGATTTCAATATTTGAACTCGAACTCCAGCCTTTAACCAACGATTATTCCCTTCGTTCAAACAGGACTTCTGCACTGGGTCAAGACTGGAGCTCAAATTCCAGCTTCCGTATAGCAATTACTAGAGGAAATGAGATCAGTTCCATGAGAAAAGAATAGTCGTTTTTCGGCAAACAGTCCTGAGAAACGATCCATTTCCTAAGAAACGGTTAAACGGGTTTTCAATTCTAGAGACTGAAATGACCGTAGAAAAAACGTTATGTTTTTGGTAACGCATCAAATGACAGTAGGGGCTTGTTCACTTCGCTTGTATAATCGACCATTTTCCTCTGCTAGATATTGGGTTCTGGTCGTTCAAAGAGGACTTCTGCACTGTGTCAAGCCTGGATCTCAAATTTCAGCTTCGGGATAGCAATTACGAGAGGAAACGAGATCTGTTCCATGAGAAACGAAGGTTAATCCATCTACTGCTAACGGAAGTGCATGCAATAAAAATAAGATATATCCACAACTTATAGAGAAAATTGCAGATTTCAATACTTGAACTCGAACTCCAACCTTTAACCACCGATTATTCCCTTCGTTCAAATAGGACTTCTGCACTGCGTCAAGACGGGAGCTCAAATTCCAGCTTCCATATAGAAATTACTAGAGAAAACGAGATCAGTTCCATGAGAAAAGAATAGCTATTTTTTGGCAAAGAGTCCTGAGAAATGATCCATTTCCTAAGAAACGGTTAAATGGGTTTTCAATTCTAGAAACTGAAACGACCATAGAAAAATCATCCTTTTTCTAGTAATGCAGCAAACGACAGCAGGGGCTTGTTCACTTCACTTTTATAATCGACCATTTTTCTCTGCTAGATATTGGGTCTGGTTCGTTCAAACAGGACTTCTGCATCGTGTCAAGCCTGGAGCTCAAATTCTAGCTTCAGGATGGTAATTACGAGAGGAAACGAGATCAGTTCCATGAGAAACAAAGGTTAATCCATCTACTGCTAATGAAAGTGCATGCAATAAAAATAACATATACCACAACTTACAGAGAAAATTACAGATTTCAATACTTGAACTCGAACTCCAGCCTTTAACCAGCGATTATTCCCTTCGTTCAAACAGGACTTCTGCACTCGGTCAAGACTGGAGCTCAAATTCCAGCTTCCGTATAGCAATTACTAGAGGAAATGACATCAGTTCCATGAGAAAAGAATAGCCATTTTTGTGGAAAGAGTCCTAAGAAATGATCTGTTTCATAAGAAACGGTTAAATAGTTTTTCAATTCTGGAAACTGAAACGACCGTAGAAAAACCGTCATGTTTCTGGTAACGCAGCAAATGACAGCAGGTGCTTGTTCACTTCACTTCTATAATTGACCATTTTCCTCCGCTAGATATTGGGTCTGGTTCGTTCATACATTACTTCTGCACCGTGTTAAGCCTGAAGCTCAAATTCCAACTTTGGGATAGAAATTACGAGAGGAAATGAGATCAGTTCCATGAGAAACGAAGGTTAATCCATCTACTGCTAACGGAAGTGCATGCAATAAAAATAACATATATCCACAACTTAAGGAGAAAATTGCAGATTTCAATACTTGAACTCGAATTCCAGCCTTTAACCATCGATTATTCCCTTCATTCAAACAGGACTTCTGCATGGGGTTAAGACTGGAGCTCAAATTCCAGCTTTCGTATAGCAATTACTAGAGGAAGAGAGATCAGTTCCATGAGAAAAGAATAGCCGATTTTGGGCAAACAGTCCTAACAAACGATCTGTTTCTTAGGAAATGTTTAAACGGTTTTTCAATTCTAGAAACTGAAACGACCGTAGAAAAACTGTCCTATTTCTGGTAACAAAGCAAACGACAACAGGGGGCTTGTTAACTTCACTTGTATAATTGACCATTTTCCTCCGCTAGATATTATGTCAGGTTCGTTCAAACAGGACTTCTGCACCGTGTCAAGCCTGGCACTCAAATTCCAACTTCGGGATAGCAATTACGAGAGGAAACGCGATCAGTTCCATTAGAAATGAAGGTTAATCCATCTACTGCTAACGAAAGTGCATGCAATAAAAATAACATATATCCACAACATAGAGAGAAAATTGTAGATTTCAATACTTGAACTCGAACTCCAGCCTTTAACCAACGATTATTCCCTTCATTCAAACAGGACTTCTGCACTGGGTCAAGACTGGAGCTCAAATTCTAGCTTCTGTAAAGCAATTACTAGAGGAAACGAGATCAGTTTCATGAGAAAAGAATAGTCGTTTCTGGGCGAACAGTCCTCTCAAACGACCTATTTCCTAAGAAAAGTTTAAACGGTTTCTCAATTCTAGAAACTGAAACGACCGTAGAACAACCATCATGTTTCTGCTAACGAAGCAAATGACAACAGGGGCTTGTTGACTTCGCTTGTATAATCGACCAATTTCCTCCGCTAGATATTGGATTTGGTTCATTCAAATAGGACTTCTGCACCATGTCAAGCCTGTAGCTCAGATCCAGCTTCGGGATAGCAATTACGAGAGGAAACGAGATTAGTTCCACGAGAGACGAAGGTTAATCCATCTAGTGCTTACGGAAAAGCATTCAATAAAAATAACATATATCCATAACTTACAGAGAAAATTGCAGATTTCAATACTTGAACTCGAACTCCAGCCTTTAACCAGCGATTATTCCCTTCGTTCAAACAGGACAGGACTTCTGCACTGGGTCAAGACTGGAGCTCAAATTCCAGCTTTCCTGTAGCAATTACTAGAGGAAACTAGATCAGTTCCATGAGAAACGAATAGCCATTTTTGCACAAACAGTCCTGAGAAACGATCCGTTTCCTAAGAAACAGTTAAACGGTTTTTCAATTCTAGAAACTGAAATGACCGTAGAAAAATCGTCATGTTTCTGGTAATGCAGCAAACGACAGCAGGGGCTTGTTCACTTCGCTTGTATAATTGACCATTTTCCTCTGCTAGATATTGGGACTGGTTCGTTCAAACAGGACTTATGCACCGTCTCAAGCCTTAAGCTCAAATTCCAGCTTCGGGATAGCAATTACGAGAGGAAACGAGATCAGTTCCATGAGAAACGAAGGTTAATCCATCTACTGCTAACGGAAGTGCATGCAATAAAAATAACATATATCCACAACTTACAGAGAAAATTGTAGATTTCAATACTTGAACTCGATCTCCAGCCTTTAACCAGCGATTATTCCCTTCATTCAAATAGTACTTCTGCACTGGGTCAAAACTGGAGCTCAACTTCCAGCTTCCGTATAGCAATTACTAGAGGAAACAAGATCAGTTCCATGAGAAAAGAATACTCGTTTTTGGGCAAACAGTCCTTAGAAATGATCTGTTCCCTAAGAAACGTTTAAACGATTTTTCAATTCTAGAAACTGAAATGACCGTAGAAAAATCATCTTGTTTCTGGTAACGCAGCAAAGAACAGCAAGGGCTTGTTCACTTCGCTTGTATAATCAACCATTTTTCTCCCCTAGATATTGGGTCTGGTTCGTTCAAACAGGACTTCTGCACCCTGTCAAACCTGGAGCTCAAATTTCAGCTTCGGGATAGCAATTACGAGAGGAAACGAGATCAGTTCCATGAGAAACGAAGGTTAATCCATCTACTACAAATGGAAGTGCATGCAATAAAAATAGCATATATCCAAAACTTACAGAAAAAATTGTAGATTTCAATACTTGAAATCAAACTCCAGCCTTTAACCAACGATTATTCCCTTCATTCAAACAGGACTTCTACACTAGGTCAAGACTGGAGCTCAAATTCCGGCTTCCATATAGCAATTACTAGAGGAAACGAAATTAGTTCCAAGAGAAAAGAATAGCCGTTTTTGGGCAAACAGTCCTGAGAAATGATCCGTTTCATAAGAAACGGTTTAAACGGTTTTTCAATTCTAGAAACTGAAACGACCGTAAAAAAATCATCCTATTTCTGGTAACGCAGCAAATGACAGCAGGGGCTTGTGCACTTCGCTTGTATAATAGACCATTTTCCTCCACTAGATATTGGGTCTAGTTCGTTCAAATATGACTTCTGCACCGTGTCAAGCCTGGAGCCCAAATTCCAACTTCGGGATAGCAATTACGAGAGGAAACAAGATCAGTTCTATGAGAAACGAAGGTTAATCCATCTACTGCTTATGGAAGTGCATGCAATAAAAATAACATATATCCATAACTTAAAGAGAAAATTGCAGATTTCAAAACTTGAACTCGAACTCCAGCCTTTATCCAGCGATTATTCCCTTCGTTCAAACAGGACTTCTGCACTGGGTCAAGACTAGAGCTCAAATTCTAGCTTTCGTATAGTAATTATTAGAGGAAACAAGATGAGTTCCATGAGAAAAGAATAGCTGTTTTGGGGAAAACAGTCCTCAGAAACGATTCGTTTCCTAAGAAACGGTTAGACAGTTTTTCAATTCTAGAAACTTAAACGACCGTAGAAAAAACGTCATGTTTCTGGTAACGCAACAAACTAGAGCAGGGGCTTTTTCACTTCGCTCGTATAATCGACCATTTTCGTCCGCTAGATATTAGGTCTGGTTCGTTCAAACAGGACTTCTGTACCGTATCAAGCCTGGAGCTCAAATTCCAGCTTCGGGAAAGCAATTACGACAAGACACGAGATGAGTTCCATGAGAAATGAAGGTTAATCCATCTACTGCTAACGGAAGTGCATGCAATAAAAATAACATATATCCACAAGTTACAGACAAAATTGTCGATTTCAATACTTGAACTCGAACTCCAGCCTTTAACCTGCGATTATTCCCTTCGTTCAAACAGGACTACTGCATTGGGTCAAGACTGGAGCTCAAATTCCAGCTTCCGTATAGCAATTACTAGAGGAAATGAGATCAGTTTTATGAGAAAAGAATAGCTGTTTTTGGGCAAACAGTCCTGAGAAACGATCCATTTCCTAAGAAACGGTTAAACGGTTTTTCAATTCTAGAAACTGAAACAACCATAGAAAAACCATCCTATTTCTGGCAATGCATCAAATGACAGCAGGGGCTTGTTAACTCACTTGTATTATCGACCATTTTCCTATGCCAGATATTGGGTCTGGTTCGTTCAAACAAAACTTATGCACCGTGTCAAGCCTGGAGCTCAAATTCCAGCTTAGGGATAGCAATTACGAGAGGAAACGAGATCAGTTCCATGAGAAACAAAGGTTAATCAAACTACTGCTAATGGAAGTGAATGCAATAAAAATAACATATATCCACAACTTACAGAGAAAATTGCAGATTTCAATACTTGAACTCGAACTCCAGCCTTTAACCAACGATTATTCCCTTCATTCCAACAGGACTTCTGCACCGGGTCAAGACTGGAGCTCAAATTCTAGCTTCCATATAGCAGTTACTAGAGGAAACGAGATCAGTTCCATGAGAAAAGAATAGCCATTTTTCGGCAAATAGTCCTGAGAAATGATATGTTTCCTAAGAAACGGTTAAATGGTTTTTCAGTTCTAGAAACTGAAACGACCATTGAAAAAACGTCCTATTTCTGGTAACACAGCAAACGATAGCAGGAGCTTGTTGACTTCGCTTGTATAATCGACCATTTTCCTCCGCCAGATATTGGGTCTGGTTCGATCAAACAGAACTTCTGCACTGTGTCAAGCCTAGAGCTCAAATTCCAGCTTTGAGATAACAATTACGAGAGGAAACGAGATCAGTTCCATGAGAAACGAAGGTTAATCCATCTACTGCTAATGGAAGTGCATGCAATAAAAATAACATATATCCACAACTTACAGAGAAAATTGTAGATTTCAATACTTGAACTCGAACTCCGGCCTTTAACCAACGATTATTCCATTCATTCAAACATGACTTCTGCACTAGGTCAAGACGGGAGCTCAAAATCCATCTTCCGTATAGAAATTACTAGAGGAAATGAGATGAGTTCCATGAGAAAATAATAGCCGTTTTTGGGCAAACAGTCTTGAGAAATGATCCGTTTCTTAAGAAACGGTTAAACGATTTTTCAATTCTAGAAACTGAAACGACCGTAGAAAAACCGTCTTGTTTCTAGTAATGCAGCAAACGACATCCCGGGCTTGTTGACTTCGCTTGTATAATCCACCATTTTCCTACGCTAAATATTGGGTCTGGTTCGTTCAAACAGGACTTCTGCACCATGTCAAGCCTGGAGCTCAAATTCCAGCTTCGGGATAGCAATTACGAGAGGAAACGAGATCAGTTCCATGAGAAATGAAGGTTAATCCATCTACTTCTAATGGAAGTGCATGCAATAAAAATAACATGTATCCACAACATACAGAGAAAATTGCATATTTCAATACTTGAACTCAAACAGGACTTCTGCACTGGGTCAATACTTGAGCTCAAATTCACATTTCCGTATAGCAATTACTAGAGGAAACGAGATTAGTTCCATGAGAAAAGAATAGCTATTTTTGGGCAAACAGTCCTCATAAACGATCTGTTTCCTAAGAAACGGTTAACCGGTTTTTCAATTCTAGAAACTGAAACAACCGTAGAAAAACTGTCCTCTTTCTGGTGACGCAGCAAACAACAGCATGGGCTTAATCACTTCGCTTTTATAATTGACCATTTTCCTCCGCTAGATATTGGGTTTGGTTCGTTCAAACAGGACTTCTACACCGTGTCAAGCCTGGAGCTAAAATTCCAGCTTCGGGATAGCAATTACGAGAGGAAACGAGATACGTTCCATCAGAAACGAAGGTTAATCCTTTTACTCCTAACGGAAGTGCATGCAATAAAAATAACATATATCCACAACTTACAGAGAAAATTATGGATTTCAATACTTGAACTCAAACTCCAGCCTTTAACCAACGATTATTCCCTTTGTTCAAACAGGACTTCTGCACTGGGTCAAGACAGGAGCTCAAATTCCAACTTCCATATAGAAATTATTGGAGGAAACGAGATCAGTTCCATGAGAAAAGAATAGCCATTTTTTAGCAAACATTCCTGAGAAACGATCTGTTTCCTAAGAAACGGTTTAAACGGTTTTTCAATTCTAGAAATTGAAACAACCGTAGAAAAACTGTCCTCTTTCTGGTGACGCAGCAAACAACAGCATGGGCTTAATCACTTCGCTTGTATAATTGACCATTTTCCTCCGCTAGATATTGGGTTTGGTTCGTTCAAACAGGACTTCTACACCGTGTCAAGCCTGGAGCTCAAATTCCAACCTCGGGATAGCATTTAAGAGAGGAAACGAGATCAGTTCCATGAGGAACGAAGGTTAATCCATCTACTGCAAAAGGAAGTCCATGGAATAAAAATGACATATATCCACAACTTACAATGAAAATTGTCGATTTCAATACTTGAATTCGAACTCCAGCCTTTAACCAGCGATTATTCCCTTCATTCAAGCAGGACTTATGCACTAGGTCAAGACTCGAGCTTAAATTCTAGCTTCTGTATAGCAATTACTAGAGGAAACGAGATCAGTTCCATGAGAAAAGAATAGTCGTTTTTGGGAAAACATACCTGAGAAACGATCCGTTTCCTAAGAAACGGTTAAATCGTTTTTCAATTATAGAAACTGAAACGACCGTAGAAAAACCGTCCTATTTCTGCCAATGTAGCAAACGACAGCAGGGGCTTGTTCACTTCGCTTGTATAATCGACCATTTTCCTATGCCAGATATTGGGTCTGGTTCGTTCAAACATGACTTATGCACCATGTCAAGCCTAGAGCTCAAATTCCAGCTTAGGGATAGCAATTGCGAGAGGAAACCAGATCAGTTCCATGAGAAACGAAGGTTAATCCATATACTCCTGACGAAAGTGCATGCAATAAAAATAACATATATCCACAACTTACAGAGAAAATTGCAGATTTCAATACTTGAACTCGAACTCCAGCCTTTAACCAGTGATTATTCCCTTCACTCAAACAGGACTTCTACACTGGGTAAAGACTGGAGCTCAAATTCCAGCTTCCGTATAGCAATTACTAGAGGAAAAGAGATCAGTTGCATGAGGAAAGAATAGCCATTTTTGTGCAAAGAGTCCTGAGAAACGATCTGTTTCCTAAGAAATGGTTAAATAGTTTTTCAATTCTACAAATTTAAACAACCATAGAAAAACTGTCATGTTTCTGGTAACGCAGCAAACGACAGTAGGGGCTTGTTCACTTCACTTGTATAATCGACCATTTTCCTTCGCTGGATATTGGGTTTGGTTCGTTCAAACAGGACTTCTGCACTGTGTCAAGCCTGGAGCTCAAATTCCAACTTTGGGATAACAATTACGAGAGGAAACGTCATCAGTTCCATGAGAAACGAAGGTTAATCCATCTACTGCTAACGGAAGTGCATGCAATAAAAATAACATATATCCGCAACCTAAGGAGAAAATTGCAGATTTCAATACTTGAACTCGAATTCCATCCTTTAACCATCAATTATTCCCTTCGTTCAAACAGGTCTTCTCCACTGGGTCAAGACTGGAGCTCAAATTCCAGCTTTCGTATAGCAATTACTAAAGGAAGCGAGATCAGTTCTATGAGAAAAGAATAGCCGTTTTTGGGAAAACAGTTATGAGAAACAATCCGTTTCCTAAGGAACGATTAAACGGTTTTTCAATTCTAGAAAGTGAAACGACCGTAGAAAAACTGTCCTGTTTCTGGTAACGCAACAAACGACAGTAGGGGCTTGTTAACTTCGCTTGTATAATCGACCATTTCCCTCCGCTAGATATTGGGTCTGGTTCATTCAAATAGGACTTCTGCACCGTGTCAAGCCTGGTGCTCAAATTCCAGCTTCGGGATAACAATTACGAGAGGAAACGAGATCAGTTCCATGAGAAATGAAGGTTAATCCATCTACTGCTAACAGAAGTGCGTGCAATAAAAATAACATATATCCATAACATAGAGGGAAAATTGGAGATTTCAATACTTGAACTCGGACTCCAACCTTTAAACAGCGATTATTCCCTTCGTTCAAATAGGACTTCTGCACTGGGTCAAGACTGGAGCTCAAATTCCAGCTTCCGTATAGTAATTACTAGAGAAAACGAGATCAGTTTCATGAGAAAAGAATAACCATTTTTGGGCAAACAGTCCTCAGAAACGATCCATTTCCTAAGAAAAGGTTAAATGGTTTTTCAATTCTAGAAACTGAAACGACTGTAGTAAAACCATCATGTTTATGGTAACGCAGCAAATGAGAGCAGGGGCTTGTTCACTTCGCTTGTATAATCGACCATTTTCCTCTGCTAGATATTGGGTCTGGTTCGTTCAAATAGGACTTTTGCACCGTGTCAAGCCTGTAGCTCAAATTCCAGCTTCGGGATAGCAATTACGCTAGGAAACGAGATCAGTTCCTTGAGAAATGAAGGTTAATGCATCTACTGCTAACGGAAGTGCATGCAATAAAAATAACAAATATCCACAAGTTATACACAAAATTGCAGATTTCAGTACTTGAACTCGAACTCCAGCCTTTAACCAGCGATTATTCCATCCGTTCAAATAGGACTTCTGCACTGGGTCAAGACTGGAACTCAAATTCTAGCTTCCGTATAGCAATTACCAGAGGAAACGAGATCAGTTCCATGACAAAAGAATAGCCATTTTTGGGCAAACAGTCCTGAGAAATGATCTGATTTCTAAGAAACAGCTAAACGATTTTTCGATTCTAGAAACGGAAAAGACCGTTGAAAAACCATTCCGTTTCTGGTAACGCAGCAAACGACAGCAGGGGCTTGTTCACATCACTTGTATAATCGACCATTTTACTCCACTAGATATTGGGTCTGGCTCGTTCAAACAGGACTTCTGCACCGTGTCAAGCCTGGAGCTCAAATTCCAGCTTCGGGATAGGAATTACGAGAGGAAATGAGATCAGTTCCATGAGAAACGAAGGTTAATCCATCTACTGCTGACGGAAGTGCATGCAATTAAAATAACATATATCCACAACTTATAGAGAAAATTGCAGATTTCAATACTTGAGCTCGAACTCCAACCTTTAACCAGCGATTATTCCCTTCATTCAAACAGGACTTCTGCACTGGGTCAAGACTAGAGCTCAAATTCTGGCTTCCATTTAGTAATTACCAGAGGAAATGAGATCAGTTCCATGAGAAACGAAGGTTAATCCATCTACTACTAACAGATATGCATGCAATAAAAATAACATATATCCACAACTTATAGAGAAAATTGCAGATTTCAGTACTTGAACTCGAACTCCAGCCTTTAACCAGTGATTATTCCCTTCGCTCAAACAGGACTTCTACACTGGGTAAAGACTCGAGATCAAATTCCAGCTTCCGTATAGCAATTACTAGAGGAAAAGAGATCAGTTCCATGAGAAAAGAATAGCCATTTTTGTGCAAAGAGTCCTGAGAAACGATCTGTTTCCTAAGAAACGATTAAATGGTTTTTCAATTCTAGAAATTGAAACAACCGTAGAAAAACTGTCCTATTTCTAGTAACGCAACAAATGACAGCAAGGGCTTGTTCACTTCACTTGTATAATCGATCATTTTCCTCCGCTAGATATTGGGTCTGGTTCGTTCAAACATGACTTCTACACCGTGTCAAGCCTGGAGCTCAAATTGCAGCATTGGGATAGCAATTACGAGAGAAAACGTGATTGGTTCCATGACAAATGAAGGTTAATCCATCTACTGCAAATGGAAGTGCATGTAATAAAAATAACATATATCCACAACTTAAGGAGAAAATTGCATATTTCAATACTTGAACTCGACTTCCAGCCTTTAATCATCGATTATTCCCTTCGTTCAAACAGGTCTTCTGCACTGGGTCAAGACTGCAGCTCAAATTCCAACTTCTGTATAGCAATTACTAAAGGAAGCGAGATCAGTTCCATGAGAAAAGAATAGCCGTATTTGGGCAAACAGTCCTGAGAAACGATCTGTTTCCTAAGAAACAATTAGATGGTTTTTCAATTCTGGAAACTGAAATGACCGCAGAAAAACTGTCCTGTGTTTGGTAATGCAGCAAACGACAGCAGGGGATTATTAACTTCGCTTGTATAATCGACCATTTTCCTCCGCTAGATATTGGGTCTGGTTCGTTCA
Source organism: Larix kaempferi (assembly GCA_027924585.1). Classification (NCBI taxonomy): domain Eukaryota; kingdom Viridiplantae; phylum Streptophyta; class Pinopsida; order Pinales; family Pinaceae; genus Larix; species Larix kaempferi. Next base: position 4,115,100 of record BSBM01000241.1, on the reverse strand, counting down.
AATAGGACTTCTGCACCGTGTCAAGCCTGGTGCTCAAATTCCAGCTTCGTGATAGCAATTACGAGAGGAAACGAGATCAGTTCCATGAGAAACGAAGGTTAATCCATCTATTGCTAACAGGAGTGCATGCAATAAAAATAACATATATCCAAAACTTACAGAGAAAATTGCAGATTTCAATACTTGAACTCGAACTCCAGCCTTTAACCAGCAATTATTCCCTTCGTTCAAACAGGACTTCTGCACTGGGTCAAGACTGGAGCTCAAATTCCAGCTTCCGTATAGTAATAACCAGAGGAAATGAGATCAATTCCATGACAAAAGAATAGCCATTTTTGGGAAAACAATCCTGAGAAACAATCCATTTCCTAAGAAACGGTTAAACAGTTTTTCAATTCTAGATACTGAAACGACCGTAAAAAATTGTTTTTTTCCTGGTAACGCAACAAACGACAGCAGGGGCTTGTTCACTTCGCTTGTATAATCGACCACTTTCCTCCGCTAGATATTGTGTCTGGTTCATTCAAATAGGACTTCTGCACCGTGTCAAGCCTGGAGGTCAAATTCTAGCTCTAGGATAACAATTACGAGAGGAAACGAGATCAATTCCATGAGAAACAAAGGTTAATCCATCTACTGCTAATGGAAGTGCATGCAATAAAAATAACATATATCCACAACTTACAGAGAAAATTACAGATTTTAATACTTGAACTTGAACTCCAACCTTTAACCAGCGATTATTCCCTTCGTTCAAACAAGTCTTCTGCACTAGGTCAAGACTGGAGCTCAAATTCCAACTTCCGTATAGCAATTACTAGAGGAAACGAGATCAGTTTCATGAGAAAAGAATAGCCGTTTTTGGGAAAACAGTCCTAAGAAACGATCTGTTTCCTAAGAAAAGGTTAAACGGTTTTTCAATTATAGAAACTTAAACGACCTTAGAAAAACCATCCTTTTTCTAGTAACGCAACAAATGACAGCAGGCGCTTGTTCACTTCGCTTGTATAATCGACCATTTTCCTCCTCTAGATATTGGGTCTGGTTCGTTCAAATAGGACTTCTGCACCATGTCAAGCCTGTAGCTCAAATTCCAGCTTCGGGATACCAATTAGGGGAGGAAACGAGATCAGTTCCATCAGAAATGAAGGTTAATCCATCTACTCCTAATGGATGTGCACACAATAAAAATAAAATATATCCACAACTTACAGAGAAAATTGCAGATTTCAATACTTGAAATCGAACTCCAGTCTTTAACCAGCGATTATTCCCTTCGTTCAAACAGGACTTTCGCACTGGGTCAAGACTAGAGCTCAAATTCCAGCTTCCGTATAGCAATTACTAGAGGAAACGAGATCAGTTCCATTAGAAAAGAATAACCATTTTTGGGCAAAAAGTCCTGAAAAATGATCCGTTTCTTAAGAAACGTTTAAATAGTTTATCAATTCTAGAAATTGAAACAACTGTAGAAAAATCGTCCTGTTTCTGGTAACGCTGCAAACGACAGCAGGGGCCTTTTCACTTTGCTTGAATAATCGACCATTTTCCACCGCTAGATATTGGGTCTGGTTCGTTCAAACAGGACTTATGCACTATGTTAAGCCTTCAACTCAAATTCCAGCTTCGGGATAGCAATTACGAGAGGAAACGAGATCATTTACATGAGAAAATGAAAGTTAAGAAAATGAAAGTTAATCCATCTACTGCTATGGAATTGCATGCAATAAAAATAACATATATCCATAAGTTACATAGTAAATTGCAGACTTCAATACTTGAACTCGAACTCCAGCCTTTAACCAGTGATTATTCCCTTCGTTCAAACAGGACTTCTATACTGGGTCAAGACTGGAGCTCAAGTTCCAGCTTCTGTATAGCAATTACTAGAGGAAACGAGATCAGTTCCATGAGAAAAGAATAGACATTTTTGGGCAAACAATCCTAAGAAACGATTCGTTTCCTAAGAAACGGTTAAACAGTTTTTCAATTCTAGAAACTGAAATGACCGTAGAAAAACCGTCATGTTTCTAGTAACGCAGCAAACTACAGCAGGGGCGTGTTCACTTTGCTTGTATAATCGACCATTTTCCTCCCCTGGATATTAGGTCTGGTTCGTTCAAACAGGACTTCTGCACCGTGTCAAGCCTGGAGCTCAAATTCCAGCTTCAGGATAAGAATTACGAGAGGAAACGAGATCAGTTCCATGAGAAATGAAGGTTAATCCATCTACTGCTGACGGAAGTGCATGCAATTAAAATAACATATATCCACAACTTACAGAGAAAATTGCAGGTTTCAATACTTGAACTCGAACTCCAGCCTTTAAACATCGATTATTCCCTTCATTTAAACAGGTCTTCTGCATTGGGTTAAGACTGGAGCTCAAATTCCAACTTCTGTATAGCAATTACCAAAGGAAGTGAGATCAGTTCCATGAGAAAAGAATAGCCATTTTTGGGCAAACAGTCTTGAGAAACGATCCGTTTCCTAAGAAACGATTAAATGGTTTTTCAATTCTGGAAAATGAAATGACCGTAGAAAAACTGTCCTGTTTCTGGTAACGCAGCAAATGACAGCAGGCGCTTATTAACTTCGCTTGTATAATCGACCATTTTCCTCCTTTAGATATTGGGTCTGGTTCATTCAAACAGGACTTCTACACCGTGTCAAGCCTGGTGCTCAAATTCCAGCTTCGAGATAGCAATTACGAGAGGAAACGAGATCAGTTCCATGAGAAACGAAGGTTAATCCATCTATTGCTAACAGGAGTGCATGCAATAAAAATAACATATATCCAGAACTTACAGAGAAAATTGCAGATTTCAATACTTGAACTCGAACTCCAGCCTTTAACCAGCAATTATTCCCTTCGTTCAAACAGGACTTCTGCACTTGATCAAGACTGGAGCTCAAATTCTAGCTTTCGTATAGCAATTACTAAAGGAAACGAAATCAGTTTCATGAGAAAAGCATAGCCATTTTTGGGCAAACAGTCCTCAGAAACGATCCGTTTCCTAAGAAAAGGTTAAATGGTTTTTCAATTCTAGAAACTGAAACGACCGTAGAAAAACTATCCTTTTTCTGGTAATGCAGCAAATGACAGCAGGGGCGTGTTCACTTTGCTTGTATAATCGACCATTTTCCTCTGCTAGATATTGGGTCTGGTTCGTTCAAACATGACTTCTGCACTGTGTCAAGCCTGTAGCTCAAATTCCAGCTTCGGGATAGAGGAAACGAGTTCATTTCCGTGAGAAACGAAGGTTTATCCATCCACTGCTAACTGAAGTGAATGCAATAAAAATAACATATATCCACAACTTACAGAGAAAATTGCAGATTTCAATACTTGAACTCGAACTCCAGCCTTTAACCAGCGATTATTCCCTTCGTTCAAACAGGACTTCTACACTGGGTCAAGACTGGAGCTCAAATTCTAGCTTCCTTATAGCAATTACCAAAGGAATCTAGATCAGTTCCATCTTAAAAGAATAGCTGATTTTGGGCAAACAGTCCTGAGAAATGATCCGTTTTCTAAGAAACGACTAAACGGTTTTTCAATTCTAGAAACAGAAACGACCGTTAAAAAACCATCCTGTTTCTGGTAACGTAGCAAACGACAGCAGGGGCTTGTTCACTCCGCTTGTATAATCGACCATTTTCCTCTGCAAGATATTGGGTCTGGTTCGTTCAAGTAGGACTTCTGCACCGTGTCAAGCCTGGAGCTCAAATTCCAGCTTCGAGATAGCAATTACAAGAGGAAACGAGATCAGTTCCATGAGAAACGAAGGTTAATCCATCTACTGTTGACGGAAGTGCATGCAATTAAAATAACATATATCCACAACTTAAAGAGAAAATTGCAGATTTCAATACTTGAAATCGAACTCCAACCTTTAACCAGCGATTATTCCCTTCGTTCAAACAAGACTTCTGCACTGGGTCAAGAATGGAGCTCAAATTCCAGCTTCCGTATAGTAATAACCAGAGGAAATGAGATCAGTTCCATGAGAAAAGAATAGCTATTTTTGGGAAAACAGTCCTGAGAAACGATCCATTTCCTAAGAAACGGTTAAACGGTTTTTCAATTCTAGATACCGAAACGACCATGGAAAAATTGTTTTGTTTCTGGTAATGCAGCAAACGACAGCAGGGGCTTGTTCACTTCGCTTGTATAATCAACCATTTTCCTCTGCTAGATATTGTGTCTAGTTCGTTGAAACAAGACTTCTGCACCGTGTCAAGCCTGGAGCTCAAATTCCAGCTTCAGGATAGCAATTACGAGTGGAAACGAGATCAGTTCTATGAGAAACGAAGGTTAATCCATCTACTGCTAACGGAAGTGCATGCAATAAAAATAACATATATCCACAACTTACAGAGAAAATTGCAGATTTTAATACTTGAACTCGAACTCCAGCCTTTAACTAGTGATTATTCCCTTCATTCAAACAAGTCTTTTGGAGCTCAAATTCCAGCTTCCGTATAGCAATTACTAGAGGAAACGAGACCAGTTTCATGAGAAAAGAATAGCCGTTTTTTGGCAAACAGTCCTAAGAAACGATCTGTTTCCTAAGAAAAGGTTAAACGGTTTTTCAATTCTAGAAAATGAAATGACCGTAGAAAAACCATCCTTTTTCTGGTAACGCAGCAAATGACAACAGGCGCTTGTTCAGTTCGCTTGTATAATCGACCATTTTCCTCCTCTAGATATTGGGTCTAGTTCGTTCAAATACGACTTCTACACCATGTCAAGCTTGTAGCTCAAATTCCAGCTTCAGGATAGCAATTATGAGAGGAATCGAGATCAGTTCTATGAGAAACGAAGGTTAATCCATCTACTGCTAACGGATGTGCACGCAATAAAAATAACATATATCCACAACTTATAGAGAAAATTGCAGATTTCACTACTTGAACTCGAACTCCAGCCTTTAACCAGTGATTATTCCCTTCGTTCAAACAGGACTTTTGCACTAGGTCAAGACTGGAACTCAAATTCCAGCTTCCGTATAGCAATTACTAGAGGAAACGAGATCAGTTCCATGAGAAAAGAATAACCATTTTTGGGAAAAAAGTCCTGAAAAACGATTCGTTTCTTAAGAAACGTTTAAACGGTTTATCAATTCTAGAAATTGAAACGACTGTAGAAAAATCGTCCTGTTTCTGGTAACACTGCAAACGACAGCAGGGGCCTTTTCACTTCGCTTGTATAATCGACCATTTTCCTCCGCTAGATATTGGGTTTGGTTCGCTCAAACAGGACTTCTGCACTGTGTCAAGCCTGGAGCTCAAATTCCAGCTTCGGGATAGCAATTACGAGAGGAAACGAAATCAGTTTCATGAGAAACGAAGGTTAATCCATCTACTGCTATGGAATTGCATGCAATAAAAATAACATATATCCACAAGTTACAAAGTAAATTGCAGATTTCAATACTTGAACTCGAACTCTAGCCTTTAACCAACGATTATTCCCTTCGTTCAAACAGAACTTCTATACTGGGTCAAGATTGGAGCTCAAATTCTAGCTTCCGTATAGCAATTATAAGAGGAAATGAGATCAGTTCCATGAGAAAAGAATAGCCGTTTTTGGGAAAACAATCCTAAGAAACAATCTGTTTCCTAAGAAACGATCTGTTTCCTAAGAAACGGTTAAACAGTTTTTCAATTCTAGAAACTTAAACGACCATAGAAAAACCGTCATGTTTTTGGTAACACAGCAAACGACAGCAGGGGCTTAATCACTTTGCTTGTATAATCGACCATTTTCCTCCACTAGATATTGGATCTGGTTCGTTCAAACAGGACTTCTGCACCGTGTCAAGCCTAGAGCTCAAATTCCAACTTCAGGATAGCAATTACGAGAGGAAATGAGATCAGTTCCGTGAGAAACGAAGGTTAATCCATCTACTGCTAACGGAAGTGCATGCAATAAAAATAACATATATCCACAACTTACAGAGAAAATTTTGGATTTCAAAACTTGAACTCGAACTCCAGCCTTTAACCAGCGATTATTCCCTTCGTTCAAACAGGACTTCTGCACTGGGTCAAGACTGGAGCTCAAATTCCAACTTCCGTATAGCAATTACTAGAGGAAACGAGATCAGTTCTATGAGAAAAGAATAGTTGTTTTTGGGCAAATAGTCCTGAGAAACAATTCATTAACTAAGAAACGGTTAAACAGTTTTTCAATTCTAGAAACTGAAACGACCGTAGAAAAATCGTCATGTTTTTGGTAATGCAGCAAACGATAGCAGGGGCTTAATCACTTTGCTTGTATAATCGACCATTTTCCTCCACTAGATATTGGGTCTGGTTCGTTCAAACAGGACTTCTACACTGTGTCAAGCCTAGAGCTCAAATTCCAACTTCGGGATAGCAATTACGAGAGGAAATGAGATCAGTTCTGTGAGAAACGAAGGTTAATCCATCTACTACTAACGGAAGTGCATGCAATAAAAATAACATATATCCACAACTTACAGAGAAAATTGTGGATTTCAATACTTGAAATCGAACTCCAGCCTTTAACTAGTGATTATTCCCTTCGTTCAAATAGGACTTCTGCACTGGGTCAAGACTCGAGCTCAAATTCCTACTTCCGTATAGCAATTACTAGAGGAAACGAGATCCGTTCCATGAGAAAAGAATATCCGTTTTTGGGCAATAGTCCTGAGAAACGATCTTTTTCCTAAGAAACGGTTAAATGGTTTTTCAATTCTATAAACTGAAACGACCGTAGAAAAACCGTCGTATTTCTGGTAACGCAGCAAACGACAACATGGGCTTGTTCACTTTGCTTGTATAATCGACCATTTTCCTCCACCATATATTGGGTCTGGTTCGTTCAAACATGACTTCTGCACCGTGTCAAGCCTGGAGCTCAAATTCCAGCTTAGGGATAGCAATTACGAGAGGAAACGAGATCAGTTCCATGAGAAACGAAGGTTAATCCATCTACTGCTAACGAAAGTGCATGCAATAAAAATAACATATATCCACAACTTGCAGATAAAATTGCAGATTTCAATACTTGAACTCGAACTCCAGCCTTTAACTAGCGATTATTCCCTTCGTTCAAACAGGAATTCTGCACTGGGTCAAGACTGGAGCTCAAATTCCAGCTTCCATATAACAATTACTAGAGGAAGCGAGATCAATTCCATGAGAAAAGAATAGCCATTTTTGGGCAAACAGTCCTGAGAAACGATCCGTTTCCTAAGAAACGGTTAAACGGTTTTTCAATTCTAGAAACTGAAACGACCGTAGAAAAACCATCCTGTTTCTGGTAACGCAGCAAACTATAGCGGGGGCTTGTTCTCTTCGCTTGTATAATCCACCATTTTCCTCCTCAAGATATTGGGTCTGGTTCGTTCAAACAAGACTTCTACACCATGTCAAGCCTAGAGCTCAAATTCCAGCTTTGGGATAGAAATTACGAGAGGAAACGAGATCAGTTCCATGAGAAAAGAAGGTTTATCCATCTACTGCTAATGGAAGTGCATGCAATAAAAATAACATATATCCACAAGTTACAGAGAAAATTGCAGATTTCAATACTTGAACTCGAACTCCAGCCTTTAACCAGCGATTATTCCCTTCGTTCAAATAGGACTTCTGCACTGGGTCAAGACTGGAGCTCAAATTCCAGCTTCCATATAGCAATTACTAGAGGAAACGAGATCAGTTCCATGAGAAAAGAATAGCCGTTTTTGGGCAAATAGTCCTGAGAAACGATCTGTTTCCTAAGAAACAGTTAAACGGTTTTTCAATTCTAGAAACTGAAACGACCATAGAAAAACCATCCTATTTCTGGTAACGCAGCAAATGAGAGCAGGGGCTTGTTCACTTCGCTTGTATAATCGACCATTTTCCTCCGCTAGATTTTTGGTCTAGTTCCGAAGAAATTGGGTTAGTTGTGCGAGCTTCAGTTTCTGGGCACAAGTAAGAATTATCTAAGAGGAAAGATACCTCAGGGTTTGGGTACTTTGACAAAGCTGAATACTTTGAATTTGAGCTAAAATAAACTCGTGGGTTCGATCCTCCCTGCCTTGGACAACTTCCAAGGCTCTTGAATCCTATTCTCTACTACAACAAAACATATTGGGAAGATACCTAATTTGAGCAGGTATCTCGTAGCGCATCTGGTTCTCAAGCAGAATGCCCTCTCCAATTCCATGCCTTCTTTGTCTTCGTTGCTTAGATATATTTCTCTTCATTATAACCAATTAAGCGAGGGGATTCAGACACAGTGTGGGGGACTATGATAGTTAACGTGTGTTGATCAACTTCGCTAAAGTTAGTAAAAGCATTCTTGGTCGCTTGTTTGGATTCTGCATGAATACACTACACTGAACTCCTTGTTACCATTGAGCATGCCATGCCATTTCTATTGTGATTGGCCCCTCCCATCTCTGGTTTACAGTGTCATGGAAGCCTTCGATTGCTATAAGGTCAAGAATCTTGCGTAGAGATGAAGGTAAAAAACACATGCATCCTAGGGCATGCCACAGGATGTATCTGTGTTAGAGATAATGTAGAAATGTAAGACTGCATAATAGTGATTGGATTGTGTGCATCTCATAAGCTTAGGAGATAGGTTTGAGATCCATGAATATAGGATCTGAGAGCTTAGCTTGTTGAATATTATTTCACTATATATTGTACTCATTTCTCATTAATTAATTGAATTGGTATTTACCATTCCTGTGTGTGTGCGAGCCTTTGGCTCTGCACTTCCTTCCTCTTTTATTTCTGATTTGGTATCAGAGCCCATAGTGGCATGTTGGTGTGAAGAGCCCATTGTGGCCTGTTGTGGGAGCCAGCTATTGCTGTGATTTTTTTTTGGGGGGGGCTGTGAAAGCCGTGAGGACTGTGTGAAGGACTGTATTGGAGGTCGAACTGAGAGCCATTGTGGTCTGCTGCTGTGAAAGCCCATTGTGGTTGGCTGTATGAGAGCCTAGCGGAATTGTCTCTCTTGCAGAGAATCGTTGCTCCCAAGGAGAACTGTTAGATGTTACCCACGTGATTGTTGTTGTACAAGAGAGCATCGCCGCCTAAGAAATTAAGCCTACAGTCCCAGAAGGGAGACGTGTAGCACTGGAAGTGGAGTGCCCTAAAGCTGGTGTGTGAGAATCCAGGATTCGTGAAGCTGATTGCCGTCAAATTGTGAAATCGCTCAGAGCGCAGGAGGTTGAGCTGCGACCTGGCAGAGGAGGCGCGGTACCCCTGCAGTACCGCAAGTCGACAGCTTGCTAGGGTGCGGTAGTTCAGTACAGGGCGCGGCACCTTAGGCACCTCTGCACTACCGCGAGCCGCAAGCCTACCCAGGCGCGGTACCCCTGCACTACCGTGAGCCGAGACTCTATGAGGGCATGGTAGTTCAGTAGATGCCTTACCCGCTTTTCCGTGCTGGGAACTGTCACGTGGGTGCTGGCCATCAGGGCGCGTCACTGCATGTTGCCTGCATAATTTATGCCTGAGTGAAGGAAAGTTAAGTCGCCGGTGCTGAAAGTGAAGAGGAGCTGCTCCTGTGAAGATCACCGTGAAGAGGAACTGAACGTAATGTTACTGACGCTATCGTGTGAAGGAGCCGTTGTTGAATTATTTGTTACCTGTAGTGGAGGAAGCGTCCACCTGAGGGAGAATCCTTGAATCGCCAGATCGAAGGTATCATGTGTATGCATTACGCTGAGTAATCCTGGGTCAAGAAATAAAGCTCAAACAGTTCCGGAGAGAACTGAAAAACTCAGAAGAAAGAATCAAAAACAATATGGAGTGTCTCCAGTTGCAGCTAAAGAACCTTTGCTAAAGGATCAGAATGCAGAAATAGACCAGATCAATGGAGAATTTGAAGAAATAGATGCAATATTGAAAAGATTAATGCCTATTCTGCCATCTTTCTCAGGTAAGTTTTTTGAAATTTGGGCAATTAAAATGGAAGGATTGCTTGGTTCAGTAGATCTATGGCAATATGTACAAAATGGTTTTGTTGATTCTCATGATAAGAGAAGAGGTGCACTAGCATTATATCTTATTCACTCAGCGCTAGATGAAAGTACTTTGTCCTATATTTTATATGAATTTGGTGAAGTACACAATGCAAAAATGTTTTGCGATATTCTAGAAATGGAGTTTGGTGTGAAGAGCAGATATATGGATGAGTCACAGCCTAACAAACCTGCAGAAGCAAAAGTTGGTGAACCTCACTATGTTGAATGCAACCCTTTAGTTGTTGCAGTACAATTTGAAACTGAAATCGAAGATGGACCGAGATATGATGAAGAAATTCTAATTGAACTTGAAAAGATTGCTATCAAGAATGAAATGAAATTTATTCTTGAAATGATGAATGGTAAAGAAGGTTCATTATCTGTTGAATGTAATGGGGATGTCAGTGCTATAAATATTGTTGAAACACTGAACTCTAATATTGCAGTTGAAAGCAACCATGTTGATGGTGTAAATGAAGAAGGGAACATCATTCATGTCTTGACACTGCTAACCCATGAGCCAATGTTGCAGAATTCCACTGCATGGAATACAACTGATTGTAGACGAACTTGGATGACAATTACTAATTTTGCAGAATGTGTTGAACCTGAAGGAAGATCTAGGATAGAAGAGGCCCAATCAAATAATAGAATGCACTATACATCAATGTGTGAAGACTTCAAGCTCTCAAACTGGAAGAGCAGGAAACAGGAAAACATAAACAAATATTATCTTACGGCAACTAAGGTCAAAATGAAGAAGAAGGAGGATTGTAGAGTTCAAAGTTTGGATTAAATTATTAAATTGCTTTGATCATTTGTAAGCCTGGTTCTACAGGCATATTTAGCATTGTGATCCATTTCTACATTAAGGGAGGATGTTAGAGATAATGTAGAAATGTAAGACTGCATAATAATGATTGGATTGTGTGCATCTCATAAGATCAAGAGATAGGTTTGAGATCCATGAATATAGGATCTGAGAGCTTAGTTTGTTGAATATTATTTCACTATATATTGTACTCATTTCTCATTAATTAATTGAATTGGTATTTACCATTCCTGTGTGTGCGAGCCTTTGGCTCTGCACTTCCTTCCTCTCTTATTTCTGATTATCTGAACATGCACCCTTTTGGATCCATGCTTCCCTCTTGTCGCCTCTGTCATTGTTGCTACTACATTTCACTTGAATTTTTTGGGATAATTGACAGTTTTGAAATAATCAAGGGATTCATCATGAGGAAACATGGGGATTGTCATTTTCTGAAGGTCTGTGAGGTTTGCAATTTCACACCTTTTTCAGATTGCCATAGTTGAATCGGATTTGGCATGAAATATATCTACCAGATAGTGCAACTCCTTATTTGGGATTTGCAGTCTTTTGTAGATGTCCTAGATAAATCGCATAAAAAGAGTAATTTGAGTCATCACGATTCAACACAGACATCTCTACAAATTGTGTCTTCACCACCAGTTCATAAAATCTCATCTCGTTGTAACTGCACCACTTCATCTTCCTAGATTTTCTATGCATATGTTTCTACACTATTGAATGTATCAACAATAAAATGATTCAGTTCTCTCAAACGTTTCTCCTCTTGATGGAAGGATATACTTTATATTATTGGACAATATACCTGTATACCTGCTATGGTGCCATCGGACATGGAAGAATGTAGTGCCATTAGATATATATATTCTCAGGTATTTTTGTTGGACAATATACCTTATAACTATATTCAATAGTATTGGTTTGACATTATAATAATTATAACTTCTAGGTATGGGAAGTTACCAAAAAGCAAATGTGGTTGGTTGGCCAATATGTAAAGTAAATTCTGATGTGGTTAGTTGGTGTATATGCAATATTATATGTAAAATAATGATGCAAAGTAAGTTCTCATGTGGTTAGTTGGTGTATATGTAATATTATATGTAAAATAATGATGCATTGAATTTTGGTTATATATATATATATATATATATATATATATATATATATATATATATATATATATTGAGTCCTAAGAGATTATAGGTTTAAATTGGGAGGGGTAGAGTATGTACATCTCTATAAACTTTAGTAGTTACATCTCTTCATAGAGGAGTTCCTTGTCCCACAAACAAGGGGTCTCCTATATCAAATTGGTATTTGCCTTAGCTGTAATTTTATGCTTCATAATATGTATAAAAGAGTGATGATTGATCTTTATCTATTATCAATTAAACTATTCCTTCATAGTATGTATCAAAAGAGTGATGATTGATCTTTATCTATTGACTACCCACCACCCTAGATATTCATAGCCTGCCCTTTATATGGCCATTTGGTATTTCATTTTCGATGTTGTAATTACATCTTTAAGGTTTTGAAAATTGATGTTATTTTTATGACTGAGTTTCTTTGAATTTGAGGTTTTCAAATTTCATTTGTATTGTAAAATATTTATCAAATTTTATTTTTATTATAAAAAATATATTTATTGTGACCAAATATAGACTTTAAAGAAACAATAACATACCTGCCCGAAAATAAATCATATAGTATCCTTTTGTCCTGACTGTTGTCTTCGTATTTTCTCTTCAAGCACTTGAAACATTGGTTAATGTTTCTGTTGTCTTTTTATTTTCTCTTCTAGCACTTTAAAACATTAAGTTGAAAAGATGAAACTGAAACCATTCATATCATATTTATGGGGTTATATGGGGTTTGTTTATAAAAATTTAAATTTAAGATAGACAAAGCCTTTGAGATTTACCTAAGCTACCTATCTCTATAGTTGGGGTTATATGGGGTTTGTGTATAGAAATTTATATTTAAGATAGACAAAGCCTTTGAGACTTACCTAAGCTATCTATCTCTAGAGTTGAATTTATAGTTGAATTTTTATTGAGTTAGTAGATGTTTTGAGAAGACATGTTCTGAGCCAATCAGGAATCGATTATTCAAATCGGTCAACGTTGGTTTGCAATAGAAAGGAAAACCTTATAATTCAAGGGGAATTATTGATAAGATAGGGATAGCTCAGATATGCTCTGCATGAAAGAGAACCTATGCCATGAGCATATTTTGCTGACAACATATACATGCATGAAGTCTGTTCGTTAATGCAATATTTACATTGTCCAAATTTGCCATTTTTTGTGAAAGCCAGAGCAGGATTACAAACAACAGAATCATTTTCCATAGGGTTTGGCCGATTTAGGGACGATTTTGGTAATGAATAGAGATTTGTTGTGGTTGGACAAAGACAATTTTGTTGTGGCTGAACAAAGACAATTTTGGTAATCATTATTAGACAGTTTTTGTTGAACAAGCACCCAATCAATTGCATTGTTTGAGATTGGAACTCAACCAGGGTACATGGCACTCATCTATCATTGCATGTGAACATTTACAGGAGAAAATTGCATGTGGAATGTAGTTTCAAACATGTGGTTATTTGTTAACAAGTTTTCAACCGCTGCAGGTATTGGAACCTCCACGGGTATTGCATAAATTATTATGTTTCTTTACGAAACGATGACTACTTGTAGTGAATGTCCAAGTCATGGGAAATTTGGTGTTTGTCTGTGTGCAACCATGAAAAAAATGTGTAAGTTGCGGTGAAATTTGGGGTTTCTAGGTGGGTAGCGAAGTAAAAATGTGGAAGTAGTGGGAAATTTGGGGTTTTTTTATGTGGGTAGCAATGAAACAAAAGTGCCATTTGCTAGGGCTTTTAAGTGGGCTGTGGAAAAAAATGTCCAAGTAGTGGGGAAATTTGGGTTTTTTTTTGTCAAAATGTCGAAGTAGTGGGAAATTTGGGGTTTCTCAGCGTGCAACTGTGAAAAAACCGATATGATAACTGAAATCGAAAATGATTTTTCATAAATAGAAATTGAAAATAAACTTGTACACAGTTCATATCCAGAAATTCATTCACAAATAAATGCTTTATCTTTATAAGCTATAACAAATAAAAATAAAAAATGACTCCATATGAGTATGTGGTGGTTTTAATTATATGTTTACAATTTTCCTTTAGCCGAAGCTTCTTGATTTTGACTCAAGGTTTGATCTGTTTCCTTTTGCCGAAGCTTTTAGATTTCAAAAACCATTCCCCAACGATTGTACCCTCACAGGTTCTACAACTTCAGTGCCAGGTGCTGCCATCGTTATTGGTTCTGAGTTATAACATTGGAACACAAATTTGTTGTGAATTCCAACATATCGTTGTTAGAGGCTGCATGGAAACCTTATAAACCTTCTGTGGAATCAAAGTCTTTTGCTAGGATGAACCTCTACCTATTGCTTGCATGCAACAACTCTGCTATGTTGTGTGAATTCAAAATCGAGTTGAATATTCCTTTTGGGATAGTGGCGATCCCTCTGCCAGGAGTCTCCTCTGATGATAGTTTTTGTATGATGTCGTATAATGCAGTAGTTTTCATGGATTCATTCGCACATATAGCATTGTTTACACTTAGAAAAATATATGGCATTGTTCATCAATTCTTTGGTAGGTATCACATGTGCAAGGAAAATGAGATCAGAATCATTTAGTCATTCTTTTTATTTAACTTAACTAGCATAATGCCTTCAACAAATGCTCTACTCTGAACTCTGTTATCTTTGTCTTTCTGTCTGTCCCTGTTTTCAATATTCTCATTGAGTCATAAGGACTTTCTGTTTTCATGACGTGGAACATTCTTTTATCATGGCTTAGGAAAATCCTTTGAAATAAATATTTTATGAACCTAATAGTTGCGTCTTAGACGAGGTTATACCTTTGGTCTATGTCAGCTCTGAGGACAATTCTGTTTAGTCGCTTGTTATTGCCTACAGAGTGACCTGCCAATGCCACTATTTTTCCTTATTTTGACAAAGGATATTTTTTTCAAATTTATTTCCAATAGTAGCTATCTCTTATTTTTCTTAAAATATAATTTTATCAATATGTAGAAATAAATTCTTATTATAACACTCTGTTGTTGCTTACAGGTAACATCAGGTTGGTTAGAAGGGCTTTGATGTGGTGGGTGAATGAAGAACAAAAATTACACATTGGTCCCTTACAGCCTTACAGGTATCATGGGAATTATTTGAAACAACTCTCAGAACCAGGTACCTGTCGGATGAGTAAAAGCATCAGCAGAAAGTACAGCCTTCCATGCAATAGAAGAATATGAGGCAGAATTTTACTTTTTGGTGAATTTTACTCGCAGGAATGGATACCTTTCCCGCTAGCTCCAACAAATACTTGGTCCAAATTTTTCGTAATTTTGCTGCCCTGACTGGTTTTGCCATCGCAAGCATGAACCCTCTGTCTTTACGCCCGCCTTGTGTGCCTTGTTCCAAATACACAACCAATATTATCAATTCAAATAAAAAATTAACCACCCCATTCCCAAATGGTACAGCTCTGTCACCTAAGAACATCATCAGCATTTGATTTAATGGTGTCAATATTAGATGCTGGGCTATCTCTTCCCAGGTGGACGAGAAGAAGGCAAATTCTAACTCAGACTCTTTCTTTGCCAACGACTTCTTCACACCCATTATGTTATTTGGCAGTATTGTTTTATTGCTCTGTTATTATCAGATCTCTCTGCTTTAGTTGTTTCGAATTCACAACTTGATCGACAGAATAGAGATGCCACTATATTTTTCCAGAATAAGATTGAACATCTGGAGTGGCAAATGGTTTAGAATTATTGAATAGAGCTTGGAAAACGAACTTCTTTGGCCTTGAAACATGCATTCTATAAAACAACGCAGACAGAACCCAAGACATAAATTATTCTTGTAAAATCAGTTTGTTCAGTCACCCATTTCCCACATTAGATATGCACTGTAGGTCATGGGTTCTATCACAAATGCATGGAAAATTTCTCCATGTATTTAAAACCTGTGAACAGACCTGGTAAAACTCACTTACCTAAATACTCAGGCTTTATTGTTTTTTCAGACACATGAGAAGTTTGCAATCATCATATATGCCATCATTCAGCTCAATGGTTTCAGTGGTAAATAGGATCTGCCGTATGAAGATATAGGGAGGTGGGTCACATTTTCAAATTTTTGGTCTTATTTATTTTGGAGGGGAGCGGGGGTGTCTGTGTCTGAAAACAGCACCAACTTTTACACTACCTTAACAACTTTAAGGCCCTCCTTTATTCTTATTTTATCCATGTCAATAACATGATCAATGCTGGATAGTTGCAATTCAAAGACTGTTCAAGCGATTCTCAAGTTCCTTCACATATTCTAAATTTCTAGCTTTAGTAGGCCAACTTCAATTGGCCATAACTTGTTTGGTAACAAAGAATGGACTTTCAATATATGAAATCAAATCTCTCCGTACAAAAAATTCCGATAGAACAAGTTTCACGGCTAAATTCATCACTGTTTGCTGTGAACACTGATGAATGAAAGTAAACTGATAGATTTTTTATCTCTCAACAGCTTTTTCTGATTATTATGTTCTCTCACATAAAGGAAAAGTAACACTTGGGAACAATATTTTCTTACAGCAGATACATTCTTGCCACCACAAAGATTAGGTGAAAGTGAAACCCTCCTACACAAGCAGAGAAACAAACAATACACAGGTATCAGGAAACAAATGTGTAGTGAACGTAAATATATATAAACAAACATCAATAAGTAAATAAATAATAATAAAATACAAAATGGTAGGTGAGTGATAAATTAAGATTAATGAACCTTAAGTGGTAAGGATAAAGCACAAAATAAACAATACAATTATAATGCATGTTCATGCATGTTAACTAAATTAAGCCTCATAAATTCCTCTCCGCTTAAAGGAAATTGTAAATTGTCCTTGATTTCCTCATTAGCCAGGTACAACACTTCTAACCAAGGAAGAAGTAACTTTTTGGTTTGTTGTAGTTGGGGCCTTTAAACAGTGATGTCTGACTAAAAAGAGAGTGCTTGAACCAGTGGCAAGATGCTACATTGAAGAGAAGATGTTCATGAAAGAATTTTGGTGGAGGTCTTCCTTGCTGGAAAGAAAAATTTGAAGAAGCATCTAAAAACCAAGAAGGAGAAACATTAATGTAGAAGTAACATAACATGAACAATAGACACACAAGTAGTGGAGTACCCAAATGTTGACATAAACAATAGAAACACAAGTAGTAGGGTACTCAATTGTTGACATGAACAATAGAAACACAAGTAGTGGAGTACTTAATCATTTTTCTTCATAACTGTCACATGTGGAAGCAAGTGGTGAAGTGACTCCTTGTCTGAAGCAAGATAAGTCCTCCATTCTTAAGTTGGAAGATCCCATGCACTATTTGGAACATTGTTGTGGGAGTAGAAAATTTAGAGAGCAACTTTGAATACCTAAAAAAAGGTAGGCTTGTTGATGACAACGGTATTTGAGATGATGTGGAGAAAATTTTTGGATGGGTTTTTGTTACCACTCAAATTAGCACCCTTGATCGAGGTCACAAGTCTTGTGCAATGAGGGGTAACCATGGGAGAAGCTAGCACCCAATGTCACCACAACTCAACTTCTCAACACTTTAGGTCAACTTGCTATCGGTGAATGATATTTGCAATTACTCCAACAACACAAATACTCCTAACAAGCAATCTTGTGGATAAGACCAATGCTTTATGGAGTTGAAACAATGAGCATATAATGGCACTAGGTGAGAGGGAGGAGTTACAACAATTTATTATGAGTGTCAAGATAGATAACTTTAATATATTACTGATGTTATGAAATTACAACAGTAAAAACACTTCAAAAAATGGATGAAAACCAATTAAGACAATGCCAACTTACCATACCTTGAGGGTTAGGGCAAGTAACATGCCTCAAGAGAGTGAAAGAAAGCCCTAAATTAGATTTGAAAGTGGTTGACACAAATTTGGTTTAAGCCCTAACCAACCCTCGAATAGATAATGGATTCACTTAAGACTTTACAATGGATGTCCAACCCCTAAAGGGTCAATCCTAGGCATTTTCCTTGCTTTTTCGGGCCTTCAAAGCTTGTTGATTTGACTAATGCACTTGCCTTTTTTTACTGATGTACTCACTGTATGTGCTATACAAGATCTGGAAAATGTCCTACATAACACAAAACACAGTATAATTCTCAATCCAACCATAGGAAAGGGACACCTTTGAGGATCCACTAGGAAAACTACTTGCACACTTTTCCAGGGGAGCACAATTCCAAAATTCACGATAATTTTAGAGATCCGAATATTCTGTATTTTAGGGTTTTCCAAATTTATATTTTTTGTTTTTTCTAATATATACAAAATAAATTTGCTAAAAGAGTTGAAGAAGAGAAAAGGTTAGACTTTAGTCATTAGCCCTAGTGAAATAAGAGATCAAGGTTAATGTCCCTTCTCAATTTGACTATCCAAGATTTACCAATTATGTAAAATATGTCATGTCCCCTCATTGATTACCATTGGATTGAGTTCCTAACACAATCAATCCCTTGGGTTGAGGAGAAAATATTATTTACTTGGGGTTAATTTTGAGATTAAGGCATTAATTAGTTAGGAAGTTTAATTGTATTTTTATCCTAAGTTTGAAATGCACTTGATAGAAGTATTTTTTATTAATTAGATATTTTTATTTTGGAATAAAGTGGATAATGCTCCACAAGTGTGTCTTAAAGGATAAGGTTGACTAAGAGGTAACTTGCAAGACAAGAAAAGATAAAGCAGTCAAAGCAAGGAAAGTAGGAAAAGGAGAAAAAAGCATAATAAAGCAGAAAAGCAAGACAAAAGTGTTGGAATATTTAAAAAACCCACCTATACAATTCTAGACTTAGGATAAATTAATTAATCATTTATGATTAATTTCATGAGTTTTGACTAGATAAAATAGGCCAGTTTTGTCTTTTAGTGGACCACATGCCATCCTAACTCACCAAAATGAATCTGGATGGATTATGGATAAGATTTCCTTGGATTCTATCTGATTTTATTCTATTCATAAATTAGAAAGACAACTTCCTGATTTAGATAGCTTTATCATGTTTTTTCTACTGTCTAGTGGATAAGGAAAAGCTAGTTGACTTGGAAACTCTTACCACTTGGGAAATTCAACTTCCACACATTTTCTTCTCTCTTAAAGCCATCATTACATTCGATTTACCTCACTCATGAGTTTCCATACCATACTTAGCCAATTCGTGAGCCTCTAGTACAGTTTTGGAAACTGCTTTTGCCACCTAGGGGGTTTTTTGTCTTTTCTAAGCCTTTTCTTTTTTGCTCTTTCCAAATTGCCTCAAAGGCATTCGATTTTCTCCATGGAGGATGTATTATATATTGTTATCATATTAATGATAAAATACAGAGTGATTTCCACAATTTATCTTCTGTATTCTTCTCCTCTCATTGTATGAAATATTCCATGTGAAATTGTCTTATGAATCTAGTTCCTAGCAATTGAAAATCTCACATGGTATCAGATCTAGCTTGATTCAAAACAATTTCCAAGAGTGTTTTTTGCAAGTATGTCCATCACCAAGAGTGCATCAGTATGGAGCAAAATCAATCCAAAGTTGTAACTCTCACTCCCTTCAATTTCTTCGACTGGAAGGTGCATATGATCATCCAGCTTCGAAGCAGAGGATTGTATCAAGTCATTATGGGGCTTGAAACTGAGCGAGGAGCTGTTGCATTAAAATCTAAATGGTTCAATAGGATTAATGAAGCTTATGGGTTATTTTGTCTCCCTATATATCCCGATCTTCTATTCCATATTGATTCTCTATCCACTCCAAATCAAGTGTGGACAAAGCCAGAATCTCTCTTTGGAAAACAGGACAAGCTCAGAGGTCATTTGTTGGAGATTGAGATGATCTCTCTTATTCCAAGTAATTTTGATTGTATGGAGGATTTCATCTCAAAATTCAAGAACCTAGTGCTTCAACTCAAGCAATGTGGCATAGAGAAGAAGGATGAGCAATTAATCCTTACCATTCTGTCAAAACTGAGCTCATAATACTCAGTATTTGTGTCTACTTTTCATACCACAAGACTTGCAATTCATAATTGGAAGATGCCAAGCTTGGATGCATTCATTTATTCGCTCACTAAGGAGAAGGAAAAGCTGGTCCAAATGGGGGATTTATCACCCTCCAAAGACTTTGCACTTTTTGCTCATGGAGCAAAGAGTTTCAAGAATGACAAATCCAAATAGAATATATTGTCAGATGAAGAGGATTCTGATGGAGATGCCAAATCCAAGAAGATGAAGAAGGAGAAGCCCAAGTGTTCTTATTGCTGCAAAGGAAATAATCTTGAGAAATCTTGCTTTAAGAAGAAATTGGACATCATGGCCAAGATGCTTGAAGAACATAACATAGATGTTCTATACTTTGCAAAGAAAGAACAAGGCAAGCTTGTTGTAGAACAAGAACACTGTTTCCAAGCCTCTCCCAAAGGTAATCATTCTTATACTTTGAGTACTAAAGTGAAATATAATTCTTATGTATCTAATATTGATTCACATTTGATATATCGGAATCAGAAACCTCTGCTTCTTCCTTGGAACAATCTTCAGTCAGTTCATCCAAGTCTACTCTCAAAACTAGTCATTTTTACTAGCTTCTGACTTGTCTTCTGAAAGGTCTTTCCACCTCCATTCAAATATTTTAGATTCTGATTTAGAAGATGATTTACAGTCTGATATGCAGGTCATTTCATCCCCCATACCATTTTCCCAATCATTGGATGCACAAAAGACCCTACAACCCCTAAGTTTTCCAGTTAAGAAACTACACAATTCTATGTTTTCCTACACTATGTCACTTGCCTATGTTGCACTTTTGTCTTTCATATATTTCATTGGTTGGACAGCCATGTTTTTGGCCTTCTTTGGATCGATATTCCACACATCTAGACCTGACCCCATCACTCATGGTTCAAAAGTCAAGTCCTCGCACTCTCTAGGCTCGCTCAACTGTCAGGGTGATCTAGTTTCTCACACTTTTCCTACTGAAACTTTGTTCGATCATGGAGACTCCACATCTTTATTGGCTGCTGCTCCATATGACTCACATTCTGCTATTTTAGAGCTACATGATCTCATTTTTAATATAAAAAAGGTTCTACATCAATTTCAGAAGAAAGTACAAGAATTAGTGCACCACATTGCGGCTACAGAAGAAATTGATCCTATTGAATTCATTATTTCTCCTTGGGAAGGAGTATCCTTATATCTCTTTTCCATTATTGACTATGTTTTCATATCTGATTATGCATGTTATAGCAGCAAGAAAAAATCATTTGATGCTCCTCCATCATTAGAAAATGAGCTTCATAGAGATTCTACACATGGATCTTTCCTACACCACATTGATGCATTGATGCATGATCATGACATCCACAAACTCTTCATCAAGTCTGTTACTCATAAGCATCCCATTCAGCTCCTTCAGCTCATTCAAATGAACAACATGATAGTATGAAGACATTAAGCATGTCCATTTTTGAGGGAGGGTTTTGTTCCCATGAGGTTTTCCTTGTTTCCTCAGTTTACATGGACTAGTTATTTTTTGGGGTGACCATAAGCCTTGTTGCTTGGGCCCTATATTTATGATATTTTTATAATTCCCATCACATAAATTCAGGCTTAAGGGGGGGTTTTGGAATATTTAAAAAACCCACCTATACCACTCTAGACTTAGGATAAATTAATTAATCATTTATGATTAATTTCCTGAGTTTTGACTAGGTAAAATAGGCCAGTTTTGTCTTTTAGTGGACCACGTGCCATCCTAACTCACCAAAACGAATCTGGATGGATTCTGGATCATATTTCCTTGAATTTTGTTTGATTTTATTCTATTCCTGAATTAGGAATGTAGCTTCTTGATTTAGACAGCTTTATCATGTTTTTTCTACTTTTTAGTGGATAAGGAAAAGCTAGTTGACTTGGAAACTCTTACCACTTGGGAAATTCGACCTCCACACCTTTTCCACCTAAGGGTTTTTTTGTCTTTTCTAAGCCTTTTCTTTTTTGCTCTTTCCAAATTGCCTCAAAGGCATTTGATTTTCTCCATGGAGGATGTATTCTATATTGTTATCATATTGATGAATAAAATACAAAGTGATTTCCACAATTTATCTTCTCTATTCTTCTTTTCTCATTGTCGAAAATATTCCATGTGAAATTGTCTTATGAATCTAGTTCCTAGCAATTGAAAATCTCACAAAAAGAAGGACAAAGCAGAAAAGAAGGAAAAAAGAAGAAAATCAGGATAAAGCATAAAATCAAGAAAAAGTAGTACAAAGCATAAAAGCAAGATAAAGTAGAAAAGCAAGAAAAAGCGGGACAAAACATAAAATCACAATAAGGCAGAAAAACAGAAAAAGATAGGACAAATGAAAAAAACAGGATAAGGTAGAAAAGCAGGAAAAAACAGGATGGAAAAGCAAAAGCAGGAAAAGCAAAAGAAAAAGCAAAAGAAAAAGAAAAAGCAAAAGTAGAAAGCAAAGCAAAGCAGAAAGCAAGGAAACAACTAAAGCAGAAAGCAAAGCAAAAGCTAAAGTAGAAAGAAAAGCAACCTTATCCACTGCATGAGAGTGCCCTAGACTATCTTACTTGCTCAACAAGTCACCTAAATTTATAAAAGAAGGATTACAACTCTATTTCACATCTTTTGACAGTTTGAGAATTGAATTGAGTGCAATTTTACCTCTGTGACTTGGGAGATGTGCCCCTAGTCCAAGCTGGGAGATGTGCCCCTCCTTATTTTGAGAGGATGATGACATACAGTATTCATCATTGAGTTTATTGCAGGTCATGAAGTCTGATATAGTGAATTTCGAGCTTATTTGCAGAGATTGAGAAGCCTCACATTTGAAATCATGATGATTCCTAGAATTTCTATGATGGAGAATTATTCTTATTATGTATTTCTTTCCTGAGACTTGTATGAGATGTATTTCAGATTCTGATGGATTTCATTAATGTAATGTTGAACCTTTGGAGTCGATTCTGCATATTTAATTAAGATAATTAGGAGTTTCTTACCAATTTATTGCACCTAGTCTAGATTGCCATGAAAAAGAGCTAGTTTTCACTATATTTTCCTGTCAAGGTGTGTCTTCTTCATTGATATGTTGGATTAGGTTTGTGCTGCCCAGTATTTCATGTCATCAAGAAAATTTATTTTGAGTTTGTGATATATTACTAATTTGGTTGTCTAGAATTCTGTCATCTGGCAGGTCATGAACTTATGATTCCTAAAGATGTTTTAAGTCTTTTTAAGCTCTTGTTTGACTTTTAAAAAACAAACAAGATTTTCGAGCATACTTGTTCTCTTTAGACTCGTTAAAGAAATTGAAGGAACATCCGCTTAAGTATAAGTTTAACCCTTTTTCCGAACTTTTGCGGATTATTTACGAAAAAGGAATACTCCAGTCATCCGTGGCTAGAAGAGTTCTTCTCTCATTGTTTTACACTTTTTCAGGTGAGGAGACTAACTGTGCGAAAAAGGACCTTTTGGAGTCTTCTTTAGGGTTTTCAGACTCTTGAAACATGAAAATACCAAGCGAGCATTCACCTACTCAGGCTCGATGTGAAATCCAAGAGAGGGTATATAGAGGATTGTTTAAGTTTTTCAAACTCTATAAACAAGAAAACACCGGCGAGCACATACCAACCCGGGCTCTATACTAAAATCCACAGGTAGGTGTATGAAGTTATTGTTTAAGTTTTTTAGACTCCTTAAAATTGAAAACACCGGTGAGCAAGAACAGATCTCGGCTCGATATTAAAATCCAGAGATCAGTATTATAGAGTATTCGTCTATCTTTTCTTCGAACTCTGTAAAAAATAAGAAAGACTATTGAGTTTGCTTTCTTGGACTCATTAAAACAAAAAGAAGTGTTAGGATATTTAGACACTTAGGAGTTAGTTAAGATCAACTTGTGTAATATATCCGTTAGTGATAGTGTGTTTCTTTAGTATGCATTAGTATGCATTTGTAAATACTTAATCTGATGGTCACGACATGTTCCTGACATAGAGTGATCCGACGGCTCAAATTCTCTTAGATCAAACCTAACCTTGATCCGTGGCTTAACACCCGATTGGTCCATGATCTCTATTTAAAGAGCATGGAGGGTCATTGTTTAGTTGATCGATTATGAGAAGCTCATTTGTAACTTTCTTTCTTTGCATAATAAATTGTCCCATAGAAGCTATTTGGCTGGGGTCGTGGAGTGTTTCCCTCAAGAGGGTTTAAACCACATCAAAACATCGGTGTGTTGATCCGTGATCTGTTTGTGTGAAGTGGTTTCTCTTGGTGTTCGGTCCCTTGGTAGTACCCTGTGAACCCGAACATGGTATCAGAGTTTTTATGAAGTGCCACTTCCGGTTATGATCTAGATCTTGAACTGTTGTTGCCAAAACTTGAAAGGGTTTCTAGTTATGGTATTTATGTGCATTTCTGGGCTATGGGAGGTGTTCCATTGCATCCGGAGCGTCGTTTCAATTGGGAAATAGTTTTTGTTTGATCGAAAACAATTCCTGATTTCTCCAGAAATGCGTATTTCATCAGATCTGAAGGTATAATGTTACAGTGACGCAATTTTTTATTTTCTATTTTAAAAGAAAAAAATATCATATTTTATCATTTTTTACTGTTATATTTTTTTTTGGGTTCAGATTGTTGCTTTCCCGTCCGTGTATGCTCTTTGCCGTGCACCTTGAGCGATCTCGGCAAATCAGAAACAGAAAGGGAAATGGTTTTTCTCAGCTGCGTATGCTCTTTGCCGTGCACCTTGCGCGATCTCGGCAAATTAGAAACAGAGAGAAAACGTAGACTTTCCGGGTAAGCTAACGAGATCTAACTCCACAAGTGTGGAAAAAAAAAATTGTTTCAATTTGTGGTATGTTTTGCGGGAAAAAGGGCAAGCACGCAAACCGAGCAAGAAGAGTTTAAAAATAAAATAAAAAGCTCCCTTCCTCATTCCCATATTTTACATACATTTTAATCTAGCTCAGTTGGTTGAAAGTTGCTTTATTCCTTAATAGGTCTTGAGTTCAAGTCTTAGGAAGTTACTTTTAAAAGAAAAAGTGCATGCAATTCTATTTTCAAGTTACTTTATTGTAAAAGTGCATCTCACTTAAATAAAAAAAAAAAAATACAAGTGAGTCACTTAAGTTTTTTTTATTGTTGTACTATTTAAAAGTAATATCATTATAAAAGTGAAATCACTTATTTTACAAAAGTGGTTCACTTAAAGCAACTTTCCTGTAAAGTGATTGTCAAAAGGTTCATCTTGGGAAGAGGGGGGTTCTTTTTTTTTGCTGGACATTCTCTAGCTGCCACGTCACTATTGGGGACATCTTCAACAGTTTCTTTGTTCAAGCATAACTTCATCATACAGAGTCAGTTTTCAGTGCCATTTTTTTTTTGAAACCGCCTATTTTTTCGAGCTCTTCACATCCAGACTATTGGTTTCTGTTTTTACAGCCATTCATTTACAAATAGGGCCGCCCCTTGTGATATTCTACTTAACAGTTCCAACTATTTCTCATGGAAATCTCGTATGGAGGATGTTCTGCGAAGTAGGGGACTTTTCAGAATTACAACAGCGAAAGAAAAACAGCCCACTGATGATGATAAGAAAATAAAATGGGCAAATAGATGTGATGAAGCTCGTGGATTGATTGGGATGTCAATCTCTACTGATTTGCGATTCCACATATCTGGAATTGATGAACCTAATGCTGCTTGGGACAAGTTGGAATCTGTGTTTGGTAAACACAATGAAATTCGAGGTCACCAACTCGAAAATGAGTTGATTTCTTTAAATCCAAGTGACTTTTCATGCATTCAAGATTATTTATCTAAGTACAAAACTCTTAAACTCTTATGTGCGGAATGTAAGATTGAGAGGGAAGACAAACAATGCATTTATCATATTCTTTCTAAACTTGGACCTGCATATTCTGTTTTTGTATCTACATTTTAATCCATGAAAGCATCCTTGAATGCAGCTAGCTATCAAGAGCCTAGTCTTGAATTCTTTTGTGATTCCTTGATTAGGGAACAAGATAAACTCATTCATCTTGGAATAATCAACAAATACATCTGGGAAATCCTTATTGTCCCAACAGAAAGAAAAGTTCAAGCCTCCCAAGAAACAAATTTTTCGCAATAATAAGTCAAACAAGGGTCCAAAACCCTCTCAGTCAGCTCATTCTTTAAAAAATGACAAAGGATCCAAGCCAAAAGGCAAGAAGACTGAGCGTCATTGCAACTATTGCAGGAAAGATAATCATGATGAATCTAAGTGTTTCAAGAAGATGGCAGCCTTGGAAGCAGCAATGAAGAAGCACCACATCAGCCTATATTCGTCTTCAGAATCTGCCTCTCATGGACACGCACTTTGTGCTTCTGGTTATTCTTATAATGTATCTTCTTCTTCTACTTCAAATGAATGGCTCATTGATTCTGGAGCATCTTATCATATGGCTAAGGATCAAGCCATCTTTTCTACTATGCATGAATGTAACACCAAACAAATATTTGTTGGTGATGATAGATCTCTAAGTGTTGTAGGAGCTGGAACAGTTCCAATAGATAATGGTCATTTTAGTGATGTACTATGTGTTCCAAGAATTTCCTGCCATTTGTTATCAGACTATCAGATCACTCATTCTGGTGAAGGTAAAACTGTGACCTTTACACCTCACCAAGTTGTAATCAAGGATTTTAAAGATCCTCAACAGGTCCTAGCTATTGGAATTGTTGATGATATTACCAGGTTGTACAAATTTAACAACTTTGGGTCATCACCTTTCCCTTCAGTTTTTGTTGTTCATAGTGATAACTTGAGCAAACTTTGGCATGAACGATTTGGTCACTTAAATTATTGCTCATTGCAACAACTATGTAAAGAAAATATGGTGATAGGTCTTCCGATGGTATCTTGCAGAGATGGTGTTTGTTCCGGTTGTGTATTCGGAAAACATCATCGGGACAGTTTTGACAAACGTGCCTCTTGGCACGCCTTGGTTCCCTTGGAGCTTGTGCATAGTGACTTGTGTGGTCCTCTTCCATCTGCTTCATTTTCTGGTTTCAAATATTTCTTAACTTTCATTGATGATTACACCAAACGCACTTGGGTTTATTTCCTAAAACTTAAGAGCGAAGTATTTAACATGTTCTTGGCCTACAAGGCCCTTGTTGAAAAAAAATCTAGTCATCAAATTATTAAGTTAAGATCTGACAATGGAGGAGAATATGTTAACAAAAAGTTCACTACTTTCTGCATTGAACAAGGCATCCAACAACAGCACACTGTTCCATATACACCACAACAAAATGGTGTAGCTAAGCGGAAGAACCGCACTTTAAAAGAAATGGCTAATTGTATGATCCAATCTAAGGGACTAAGTCTTCCATTTTGGGCTGAATCCATTAATTGTGCAAATTACATAGTAAATCGCACCCCCACTAAAGCATTACAAGGTATAACACCGGAAGAAGCATGGAGTAAAACTAAACCTGATGTAAGTCACTTCCGTGTGTTTGGTAGTGAAGCATGGGCTCACATTCCGGATGAAAAACGGAAAGCATTGCAGCCTAAAAGTGAAAAGTGCATATTTGTTGGATATTCTGAAGATGTAAAAGGTTATACACTTGTTCAACCACATTCTCATGATATAATCATTAGAAGAGATGTTAAATTTGATGAAAATCTCTTGGCCTGCGAGCCTAACTCGGCGATTGTGCCATCTGTGGCCTGCGAGCCTGATTCAGCATTTGTGCCTTCTTCTTCTTCTTCCAACTTCCTTGACAGGTTTCCAACTCCAGTTTCTGATGATGACAGTGAGGATGAAAATCCACCTCTGCCTGCTCATGTTCCTCTAGTTGCACCAGCACAACTGCTTCCTTGATGGATCCGTTCAACATGTGAAGCAGCTGGTGATCTTGCCGATGATCCTAGAGATCAACGTTGAACACGTTCTCAGTTTTAGCGAGCCTCTTCTCTTTTGGCTCAAGTTTCCGAGAATCATGATCCAAAAACTTTTGCAGAAGCTTCAGGGAATCCAGATTGGGATGCAGCGATGGATGAAGAATATCGTTCCTTAATGGCGAACGATACTTGGGATCTTGTACCTCTTCCAAAAGGAAGAAAACTTGTCAGTTGTAAATGGGTCTACAGAACTAAGTATGCATCAGATGGAAGTGTTGAAAGACTTAAGGCAAGGTTAGTTGCCAAAGGTTTTTCCCAAGTTGAAGGGATTGACTACAATGAAACCTTTGCTCCCGTCGCAAAAATGAACTCCATCCACCTTGTTCTTTCCCTTGCATCCTTACATAACTGGGAAGTCCATCAAGTGGATGTCAAGTCTTCCTTCTTACATGGTGATTTACAGGAGGAAATTTACATGGAACAACCTCTTGGATATGTTCAAGATAACTCTAGCCTTGTCTGCCACCTTAATAAATCCTTATATGGCCTTAAACAAGCTCCTAGAGCTTGGTATGCCAAAATGGATAACTTTCTCCTTGACATTGTTTTTTCTAGATGCGATTTTGACCCCAATGTCTATACCAAGAAAGTAGGAAACCATCTCATCATACTTGTTCTATATGTTGATGACCTTATTCTTACTGGTAGTGACCCTAAGCTTATAACCAATGTGAAATCCAGTCTTAAACAAAATTTTGAAATGTCAGACTTAGGACATTTGCCTTATTTTCTTGGTCTCCAAGTCCTGCAAACCAAAGAAAGAATCTTTCTTTCTCAGTGTAAGTATGCTTGTGACCTTCTTCGTCGCTTTCACATGGAAGATTGTACACCAGCCCCTTCTCCCTTCCAGTTTGGAGTCAAACTTTCTACCACATGTACTTCACCTAAATTCGATGCCACCTTGTATCGTCAGTTTGTTGGTAGTCTCTTATACTTGACTCATTCCCGTCCTGACCTTTCCTTTGTCGTTGGTCGTGTTTCCCGTTATATGCAGACACCTCATGAAAGTCACTGGAAAGCAGCTAAAAGAATACTCCGATATATTCGAGGTACAGTTCAGTTTGGGATTCATTACAGTACAGGGGGGAAACCTTTGTTGGTTGGTTTCATTGATTCAGATTGGGCCGGCGATCCTAATGATCGAAAGTCTACTGCAGGTTATGTTTTCAGTCTGGGATCTGGACCTATTACTTGGGCTTGTAAGAAACAACAAGCTCTTGCTCTTTCTTCAGCAGAGGCAGAATATTGAGCAGCAGTTAATACCAGTCAGGAAGCTTTATGGCTTCGACAGATCCTTTCAGAGTTTGGATTCGAGCAGCAGTAGCCTACTCCACTTTGGTGCGACAATCAAAGTGCCATTAAACTTGCCAAAGATCCAGTTCTACATCAACGCAGCAAACACATTGAGCCACATATGCACTTCATCAGAAATCTTGTTCATGATCGTGTTCTTGAAGTGCTCTTTTTCTCTACAGATGATCAAGTTGCAGACATCTTCACGAAGTCTCTTACAGAAGCGAAGTTTTCTAAACTTCGATCTATGTTAGGAGTTCAGGAACTTGCCATTAAGGGGGGATAGGCTCTAATGCCTCCTTCCTTCTCCTAATAGTGTCACTTTTGTAAATCCTTCAATCCTATCCCAAGTTGTTCTTAAGGGGGGATGTTAGGATATTTAGACACTTAGGAGTTAGTTAAGATCAACTTGTGTAATATATCCGTTAGGGATAGTGTGTTTCTTTAGTATGCATTAGTATGCATTTGTAAATACTTAATCTGACGGTTACGATATGTTCCCGACATAGAGTGATCCGACGGCTCAACTTCTCTTAGATCAAACCTAACCTTGATCCATGGCTTAACACCCGATTGGTCCATGATCTCTATTTAAAGAGCATGGAGGGTCATTGTTTAGTTGATTGATTATGAGAAGCTCATTTGTAACTTTCTTTCTTTGCATAATAAATTGTCCCGTAGAAGCTATTTGGCCGGGGCCGTGGAGTGTTTCCCTCAAGAGGGTTTAAACCACGTCAAAACATCAGTGTGTTGATCTGTGATCTGTTTGTGTGAAGTGGTTGCTCTTGGTGTTCGGTCCTTTGGTAGTACCCTGTGAACCCGAACAAGAAGGATATTCTTTTGACAAAAAGAATAAGGGAAGAGAAGTGTATCTTATATCTTTTCAGTTTCAAAGGCAGCTAAGTCAGTCATGTCCTTGAATACAACACCTATTTGAGTCCATCATTTAGTTGGGTTTTAGTTTTCGACCTTAGGGTGAACCTGATCTCAGAGTTTTTACTCCTCCAGTTGGTTATTCTTCCAATCAGATGGAGAGTATGCTAATGTCTCCTATATTGCAGGCTTATATCACATTCCCCTTCTATTAAAAGCTTCCTAAGTCACTTTGTGTCATGCTCACTATTCAAGGATACAGTCTGTGTCGACCATTCTGCAGTTACCTTGAATTCATATGTCGGCCATCCTGGTGTCAGTTTGTTTCATCTTGTGTTTGTTCTACTCCAAATCAGCTCAAACTTGTGAGTGTTCCTCATGTTGGATGATGGAGGATGCATTAAGGCCTTCCTTCCAACGGACTTCTTCCCATCGACTTCAACTCATTATGCTCTTGGAGTGAAGTTTAGAGTTTCGGTTAGTACCTTGGGGATTGCAGTCATCAGTGGTAGTTTCCCTCGCTGTTGGATAATGAGAATACATTAATGTCTCTTATTCGACAGGTTTCTCAAGTGTTCGACTTCAGATCCACTTATTCACACTTGTTGAAACATACTAGGTACCTTGGGCCCCATTATCATTATCGATTGAAGCCCTTGCATTTCTTAACGATATATATCAATGACTGGTAATCAAACGATACCCCCCATGTTTGACTCCAGCTCATTTATTCACATGGTTAGGGTTTGTACCTTGGGTTGTTTGGATGAAGATTTTGGGACTCTGATAGAATCACCATATTTATGTTATCACCCAAGCTACGCAAGACTGAGCCACACTCATTTCGGCTCTTCATGAGACATAGATCCAACTTGTTGTTATGGCTATGATCTCTCATCTTTGACATGGATCCGCGCTTGTATTTCAGTGGCCATGCTATATATACATCTCCTAGTTATGTATCGGAGATCATGTTGTATCATATCGAACATCTATATGATGTCAAGATTGTAATTGCTACTTGTCTAAGTACCTTGATCATTTTTTTAGGTACTTTTGTGACTTGGTCCTGTGGTTTCTTGCTGCTCCTCTGACTTGGAATTATAATTTTTTTCGGCCATTGTTTCCCTCTAACCTCACACATTAGGGGGCATATGTTATAGGTCAAATCTGCACTTATCCGTCCATGATCACATTGCCCTGTTGATCACACAAAAGGACACTATGGATGGAAGAGTTGGATTGACCTTGGAAGAGTTATTGCTGAGATCACACATCTTCAGCTGAAAAAACATATTTTCTGCAAATTTCACTATGTGTGTGCTACTATTGCCACTGACATATAGTGTTCTAAATGCTGGTTCTTCTGAAGAGAACCCATGCACTTACCTCAAAAGATGTGTGCACTATTTGTAAAGAACAAAAGTTGCATACTGAGCGCTGGTTTATTGTTATGATACCTGTGCACATGTTAAGATGAATGGAAAAAATATATTAAGATTACGAATTGGGATTAATTGAGGTTGGTTCTGTAACTCCCCCAACCTCTCAATTCAACTGCCTCATGAATCTAACTTCCATCCTTGTCCCATAAATACAAGGGGAAGCCATGAGGGAGAGGCCAATGAAGAAGAAGCTACTATTACGCTGGAGGATTTTCTAAGTCATTGTGAAGAGCAGGATTCCAGGACTCGGTTGTAGAAGTGTCTGGACAGATTAGGTATATCTATACTTAACTACATTTCTTTGACAATAAAAGGTGAAAATATCCTTCCCGTCCCAATGGAATGTCTATTTTATTGAATGTCTTGTTGTGATTAATGTTAAATTGTTTTCAATTTCATTATATATATTACAGTCAAGATACACTGAGGAAGGTTAAATTGTTTTGCAGGTATATTACTGTGGAAAATTGGGCGAAATCTAGGACCAACCATCGTTAAAAATGTACTATTTTCGAAATCCTAATATCGTTCCATTCATAGTAATTAGTGCAAAGCATAATGTATTTACCTGTCACCCCATGTAAGTTGGTAGTGTCATCTCCCCCACTATAGGTGTATTGGAGAAAACTCACTATGGCTTGGGAATACCACAACAGACAGATGACTACCAGAAATCTACTCAATTCTCAAAGCAATGATATTATAAATGACAATGTTAAGATAATGGAGAAATGTAACCAACCTCGATCCAAATGTTTGATGTAGATCCCTGTTGGAGCTTTCAATCCATGCACTTGTAATCTGCAAATTAGTCTTAACAACCAATATCCAACAAGTACAAATAATATATAATTGACATTAACATTATCAATAATAATGGTCCATAGTATCATAAGCAAATGTAACCCAGTGTATAATAAACAACATTCACACCATGAATGGACGAGAATATGAGCATTTCTATTAATGAACAAGAAGAAGTACAAAGTGTTACGACCTCTTGCCGGCAACCAATCTGAACCAAGATCTAGATCAATCCACTTGTGCCTCCACCACTTCAATCCTCCATGAATGGAAAACTCAAACTAGAAAGGAGTTTGGAAGGTGAACATAAATGGTCCACAACTACAAGGATCAATGAGTGCAGACTCAAGATAGGAAAAAAATACACTAGAGTTCTCTTGCTATTCTCTTCTTCCTCTCGTCCATAAGCCATATGTGCTCAATATATAGTCCTCTCAAAGGTAGATGAAAGGACACATCGAGACATTACTTGGGCAGATGGAGAGCCAAAGGTCACCCAATGACCGCTTTTTGGGAGTAAAAAGTGATAAAATAGTGGTTTTTACCATTTTACATACTACCCACGGGCTATAGGGATGCAACTCGTGGGTACGCCTGCTATAATGATGCAACAGGTGGGTAGGAATAAAGATAGGGCAAACTGGTATCACTGAAGGATAAAAATGGATCTAAGTCACTGAAATGGATCCTACAGGCCAAAGAATGCTGATGCTCACAGGGTGGAAGATTTCTATGTAACAATAGGGTATATTCCTGCACAACAAACTGCATGAGAGTGCCTTAGACTATCTTACTTGCTCAACAAGTCACCTAAATCTATAAAAGAAGGATTACAACTCCATTTCACATCTTTTGACAGTTTGAGAATTGAATTGAGTGCAATTTTACCTCTGTGACTTGGGAGATGTGCCCCTACTTATTTTGAGAGGATGATGACATACAATATTCATCATTAAGTTTATTGTAGGTCATGAATTCTGATCTAGTGAATTTCGAGCTTGTTTGCAGAGATTGAGAAGCCTCACATTTGAAATCATGATGATTCCTATACTTTCTATGATGAAGAATTCTTCTTATTATGTATTTCTTTCCTGAGACTTGTATGAGATGTATTTCAGATTCTGATGGATTTCATTAATGTAATGTTGAACCTCTGGATTCGATTATGGATATTTAATTAAGATAATTCGGAGTTTCATACCAATTTATTGCACTTAGTCTAGATTGCCATGAAAAAGAGCTAGTTTTCAGTGTTTGATAGATAGATTAATCTCTATAACTCCAAATTGATTTATTTCAGTTGTTTCTATCATTTATCATGTAAATTAACTCATTCCATCTCTGAAACGAATAATTCGAATACTGCTCCCAATGTTTGGAAATTTCTAAAGTTGAACTAGTTGTGTAGTCCCTGAAGACAATTTTTCTTGTTTGTTTTTGAAACCTCCTCAAAACTTATTCAAACTTGTTGGAGCGAACTTAAACTGATATTTTACATTCATTTAATGTATTTAAGCCTTCCTAAGTCAGAATACTTCACCATTGGTTCTCACATAGTGCTTAGTTGAAGATCTAGTTTGCATATGTTGGGTTTCCCAGGATCCTTGGAGTAAACTTCAACCTAGTTGATGTTTGAAACATTAATGGTCCCAGTGCATTGTGCATAGGATATATTATCTATCATGATCTTCATTCCTTCCATAATTGTTTCATATTCCCTTCCTACAACTAGTGAAGTCACTAGTGTTCACTGTTTTGCCTTAAGTCTTGTAGGAGAGTCAGTTAGTGTACAATCAAATATGATTGGTTCATTACATTGGTATCAGAGAAATTTCCTTGGCTCATCCTTTGGAAAGTAAATCTTGGATGAAGAAGTATCTCAGAACTATCTTCAAGTTGCATCTATGGAGCTAGATACAGTCATGGAAGATGAAGGCTTTGAGTTATACGAGGAAGAAGAAATCATTTACATTTATGGAGGCTTATTAATAGATGAGGATGGTTACATTTGTGATCATATGTACATTGAATACAAATGGTATGAACCACCAATGGCTAATCCTAAAAGGGATTTAGAAAAAATAATATCTGAATGTGAAAACTTGCCCCGCCACTACCAGGAGTATCTAGCCTTGGGAGAAGAGATTTGTAAAGCCATTTCCTTCAAAGATTATTTTTATTGCATATTTGGATTTGATTCCAAGGATGTAGATGAGGATTCTTTTGATAGAAACAAAACATCCATGGAGGAACCAAGTTTTTCTACTACCCCGGGAAAAGAAGAAGAAAGAGGAATTGAAAGTAAAGCCTCATTGGATGCCATTGTTTCTAGCATGAAGAGACTTTTTAGAGTCTCTTAAAACAAAGTCTCCAATAATATTGATTCTAAGGTTACCAAGGAGCAAGATTCATCAACTAGCTTGAAGGTGCAAAATCATAGTAACAATCATCCATCAAAGGAGAGGAGCAACAATCTTCCAAGAGAAGAGCCATGTGGTTCCTCTAATGAATGCATTGAGAAAGAAAATGAAGACTTCAAGCTAAGGAAGAAAGGTAAATATGATTTTGGTAGCATCAATTCCTTCTTGCATCAATCTGAAGAATATCCCACTGAGTGAATCACAAAAGAGATTGAGGAACACCCTAAGAGGGTAGTCCAAGCCACCATACAAGAGGTTGTTCACAGTATTGAGATTGAATCCAATCATGGACACCCAATATTCTTTGTTGGCAAGTTTGAGATCCCTACAAGGGATATGGAAGATGGTATTGATAGAGGAAAAACCACTTGTGGAGAAGATTTGGAGGAAGATAAAATATCAGTTCCCTTCAAGCATTCTCAGAACATTATTATGGAGGAAAATAAAACTACACTCTAGTTGAGAGTGAAATTGGATATGTGGTGGAGGAGCGTACCATCACCAATCCATCTCATGAAGAGATAGAGGTGTCACAAAGGTATTACAACCATCTGATTTTTGCATTCACCAAATTCCTTTGTTTCATCTTGATAGGGCAGCCACTTCCAATGAGAAGGTTGGCATAAAATATCCTTCTAGTGTTGAGATCCAAATTTTTTAGAAGGTTAATTTTTAAGAAGAGAATTTGCATGACTCTGAAGAGTTGCATGAGCACACATGTGATCATATGTGTGTGTCTAATAGTGCACATGACATTATGGAGCAGCATCATGTCCGAGGTAAACATGAGAAGTCTTCAAATTTACAAGTGCTTGAAGAAAACATTGACTTGCAAGATGATTCTCAGGCAAATGTTTCACTCCAGAGAGATTATGAGCCTCTTTCATGTAAGGAAGGATTATCCCTAATGAGGATGGTTGATTACATCCCGTTTGGACCAGCAAGCAAAGAATCCTATTCATCATCGAATTGGATGGATAGCTACATCACCAAGATGGAGACCCAAGTTTGTGCAAGACTAGTTCACATTGGTAAGAGTTATTTTTGCATTAGTGATGGATCTATTGTTGCATTTGAGTTTGTTATGTTCGGTGAGAAGCATCCAAGGAATCTATGGCTGCAATATGATGCTTTCCATACATTTCCATTCATACCTTGGAGGAAAAATTGCATAGCATATGAGGAGTTATCTCATGGCATGATATTCACAGTGAAGCATGGTGACATTGTGCGGGCTACTGAGGGACTCGTCACCATTCAAGGCACAAGTATGGAATACTTACATCAAATTGAGTTCATATGGAAGTCACTACAACAACATGAGAAGGTTCTCGAATACCTTCCACCAGGTAGACCACCTGAAAAGGTGAAGAAGTGTAAGGATGAATTGAGGATGGATGTACAATCCATCAATATCTTTCATTACAAGCATTTGAAAAGGTTCAAGGAACAAGACATGTGGAGGCTAGTCTTCAAGTACCATTGTGGACACATTGAGTTTATATTGATGCTTCTTGGATTGAATTATACACCTACTACATTTCAGCCTTGCATGTACACCATGGTAGATGAACAAATTTGTAAGTATGTTTCCCAATTTTCTAACGATATGTTTGTTTGCAGCAAGGTTTGGAAAGAATGCTTGGATATTGTGCTAACCCTCATGGCATATTTATCCTTCCATGCAAATGGATCCAAGTACAAGAGGGAATAGATTGAGATCATGAATCTTAATCATATGGATGTGCAAGTTAGTACCAACTTGCATGATGGGACAATTTGGGATACTCATGGTGGACCAAGTTTAAGAAGCAACACAAGAGGCTTATTTAGCTTCTCACAAGTAATCATTAAGGAAGAGGTTTCTTGTTTGATAGGAGAGGATGAAATGATGATTCAAATGATGATGGGAGTGAGGGTTGGCTGCCTCATACCTACACTACCAAGTTCCACTCGCCCATTCAACCTACAAAGGGGTGTCACAAAAGAAGGCATAGAAGAAAATTTGATGGAGATTGGAAACACCAATGCTTTTGAAAGAAGAAGGTTGCAGCCATATGAGAAGCATGGCATCATGACATCCATCATGCATGTTATGCACTGGTTCAAATCAGTTTTAAAGGATAACAGATGGGTGATCAAATATGATCACAAAGGTGGATGCATTACATGATACCAATGGAGCTTAAGGATTGGAAACCAAGGTTGGTAAGTGAAGTCCAAGTTTATAAATCTGATCATGAATGCAAGAATATAGTAGTAGAGGTTCTTCTTTGTTCATGGGAAGGCTTACTTGTTTTGGAAAGTCATTTAGTAGCAAAGTATCACAAAGGCATATTTGTAGATGAGTCGTTGAATGGTTGGGTTCAAAAAGAACAGTTTCACATCATAGGGGAAGGCATGTTTTGGGTGCCAAAATCATATTTTATGGAAGGGTTTATGGGGGCTTCCCATGATTTGTTCTTAATTAAGAACTTCCTTAAATGGGGAGTTGCATTGCATGCTTGGAAATAATTTACATTGTTTGAGTGTGAAGTTGGAGGAATAAAGAAAATGTATCTTAATATCATGCTTGAGAAAGGTGAAGCTGATGTCTACATGGAGATGATTCACTCCACCCTTATTTGTTCCATACCCAAATATGTGCACAAGAGATTACAGCTCCATGAGAAGCATTATCCACACCAAAACAAGGATATGCTAGCCCATATGTGTGCATTGGTTGAATGCATATTTGAGGGTGAGATTGAACTCGATGAGTGGCAGCAACAATGGTTTGCATGTTATTCAATGGATGGGTTCATTCATAAAGAACCACATATGACATTCATCCAATTTAAATACCATATCCACTTAGTTCTGGATTCAATCTTAAAGAAGGATATTTTGGGAGTTGTTCATGTCCCACTCTTAGTTAGTCACCATGATTGTTTGGAGACTCACATGAGGGTGACTAATAGGTTTCCATGGAGGAGCTCCAAATAAGATGCATTGGATCATACAGAGGAGTGTAGCATATGCCAACACAATGTGATGGAGTATACTTTCTTGGTTGGCCATATTGATTGGCAATGACATTTTGGTGGAAATGTACAAATTTCTCAACCCCATGTTTTGGGTGCTAAAATCATATTTTATGGAATGGTTTATGGGGGCTTCCCATGATTTGTTCTTAATTAAGAACTTCCTTAAATGGGGAGTTGCATTGCATGCTTGGAAATAATTTACATTGTTTGAGTGTGAAGTTGGAGGAATAAAGAACATGTATCTTATTATCATGCTTGAGAAAGGTGAAGCTGATGTCTACATGGAGATGATTCATTCCACCCTTATTTGTTCCATCCCCAAAGATGTGCACAAGAGATTGCAGCTCCATGAGAAGCATTATCCACACCATAACAAGGATATGCTAGCCCATATGTGTGCATTGGTTGAATGTAGATTTGAGGGTGACATTGAACTCAATGAGTGGAAGCAACAATGGTTTGCATGTTATTCAATGGATGGGTTGATTCATAAAGAACCAAATATGAAATTCATCCACTTTAAAGACCATATCCACTTAGTTCCAGAGTCAATCTTAAAGAAGGATATTTTGGGAGTTGTTCATGTCCCACTCTTAGTTAGTCACCATGATTGTTTGGAGACTCACATGAGGGTGAGTAATAGGTTTCCATGGAGGAGCTCCAAATAAGATGCATTGGATCATACAGAGGAGTGCAACATATGCCAACACCATGTGATGGAGTATACTTTCTTGGTTGGCCATATTGATCGGCAACGACATTTTGTTGGCAATGTACAAATTTATCAACCCCATGTTTTGGGTGCCAAAATCATATTTTATGGAATGGTTTATGGGGGCTTCCCATGATTTTTTCTTAATTAAAAACTTCCTTAAATGGGAGTTGCATTGCATGCTTGGAAATAATTTACATTGTTTGAGTGTGAAGTTGGAGGAATAAAGAGAATGTAACTTAATATCATGCTTGAGAAAGATGAAGCTGATGTCTACATGGAGATGATTCACTACACCCTTAACTATTCCATCCCCATAGATGTGCACAAGATATTGCAGCTCCATGAGAAGCATTATCCACACCATAACAAGGATATGCTAGCCCATATGTGTGCATTGGTTGAATGCATATTTGAGGGTGAGATTGAACTCAATGAGTGGCAGCAACAATGGTTTGCATGTTATTCAATGGTTGGGTTGATTCATACAGAACCACATATGACATTCATCCACTTTAAAGACCATATCCACTTAGTTCCGAAGTCAATCTTAAAGAAGGATATTTTGGGAGTTGTTCATGTCCCACTCTTAGTTAGTTACCATGATTGTTTGGAGACTCACATGAGGGTGAGTAATAGGTTTCCATAGAGGAGCTCCAAATAAGATGCATTGGATCATACAGAGGAGTGCGACATATGCCAACACCATGTGATGGAGTATACTTTCTTGGTTGGCCATATTGATCGACAACGACAGTTTGGTAGCAATGTACAAATTTCTCAACCCCGTGTTTTTTCATTGCTTGAGGACAAGTAATATTGGGATGGGAAGACTATCATGTCCCCTCATTGATGATCATTAGATTGAGTTAATAACCTAATCAATCCCTTGGGTTGAGGAGAAAATCTCATTTACTTGGGGTTAATTTTGAGATCAAGGCATTAATTAGTTAGAAAGTTTACTTTTATTTTTATCCTAAGTTTGAAATGCACTTGGTAAAAGTAATTTTTATTAATTAGATATTTTTATTTTGGAATAAAGTGGATAATGCTCCACAAGTGTGCCTTAGAGGATAAGTTTGACTAAGAGATAACTTGCAAGACAAGAAAAGATAAAGCAGTCAAAGCAAGGAAAGTAGGAAAAGGAGAAAAAAACAAAATAAAGCAGAAAAACAAGACAAAAGCAGGACAAAGCAGAAAAGCAAGAAAAAACAAGACAAAGCAGAAACTCAAGAAAAAATAGGACAAAGCAAAAAAGCAAGCTAAGATAGAGAAACAGAAAAAAGCAGGACATAGCAGAAAAGCAGGATAAGGTAGAAAAGTAGGAAAAAACAGGATAGAAAAGAAAAAGCAGGAAAAGAAAAATCAAAAGCAAAAGAAAAAGAAAAAGCCGAAATAAAAATCAAAAGCAGAAAGCAAAGCAAAGTAGAAAGCAAGGCAAAAGCTAAATCAGAAAGCAATGTAAAATCTAAAGTAGAAAGCAACGTAAAAGCTAAAGCAGAAAGCAAAGCAACCTTATCCACCCCATGAGGGTGCCTTAGCCTATATTAATTGCTCAACACATCACCTAAATATATAAAATAAGGATTACAATTCCATTTCACATATTTTGACAGTTTGAGAATTCAATTGAGTGCATTTTTTCCTATGTGACTTGGGAGATGTGCCCCTACTCCAATCTGGGAGATGTGCCCCTACTTCTTCTGAGAGGATAATGACATCTAGTAGTCATAATTGATTTGATTATAGGTCCTTAAGTCTGATCCAGTGAATTTTTATCTTGTTTGCAGAGATTGAGAAGGCTCCCATTCGAAATCATGATGATTCATAGACTTTCTATGATGGAGAAATATTCTTATTATGTATTTCTTTCCTTAGACTTGTATGAGATGTATTTAAGCTTATGATGGTTGTCATTCATATATTGTTAAACCTCTAAAGTCCATTCTGTAGATTTAATAAAGAGGAGTCTGAGTTTCATAGCAATTTATTGCACCTAGTCTAGATTTCCATGAAAAAGAGCTAGTTTTAAGTGTTTGATTGATAGATGAATCTCTATAACCACAAATTGATTTATTTCAGTTTTTTCTATAATTTTTCATGTAAATTAACTCATTCTATGTCTGAAACGAATAATTTGAATCCTTCTCCCACTATTTGGAAAATACTGAAGTTGAACTTGTTATGCAGTCCCGGGAGACAATTTTGTTTGTTTGTATTTGAAACCTCCTCAAGACTTATTCAAACTTGCTGGAGCGAACCAAAACTAATAATTGACAGTAATTTAATGTTTTTAATGCTTCCTAAGTCAAAATACTTCACCATTGGTTCTCAAATAGTGCTCAGTTGAAGATCTAGTTTGCATATGATGGGGTTCCTAGGAACCTTGGAGTAGAATTTATCCACGGGGTCTTCACTAGGGGGAAATATTATACGACATCCGTTCATATTGGGGATATTAATTAAACATGAAAACCATAACATTATATTGCCTATATATTTAGGGTGGTTAGGGTTATTTTATTTATTTATGCAGCTAGGTTCCGCCGAAATTGTTGTGTGGTGAGAGTTCGCACAGCTGGGTTTTGTAGGGAAGCCCCGAGGTTAGAGTTTGCGTCGTCGCAGCAGCTGGGTTTTGCAGAGAAGCCCCAAATCTTCACTGTGAGGGAACAGGTTTTGCTAGGACCACATGCTCCTGATACTAGTGGTGGATTGTATGAGTGTGGTATTGAGAGAAATGAAACAGGGAGGGGCATTTTACATGTTCTTTGTGTTGATTTTAATGTAAATATATGCGTATATGCCATCAACGCTTCAGGGTTTGTAGTCTCAGCCATTTTCTCTCCATTTTTCTCTTCTATATTTGGTCTTTGATCTGAAAAAAACGGTTGAATTTGCTAGGGTTTTGAGGTTTTTCCGAGGTGTTCTTTCATGATTGTGCTGTGAGTGTTTTGGAAGGGACCAACAGCCATGACAATTGGCAATTTGGTGGAGATTCTACAGCAGAACGATGGATAGGAAAATCTGTCCCAACAGCTCCATGAAGCAACGGTGCAGGAGTGTTTGAAGGGCTTGTCCAGGATTCTGGTAGAGGGCATTAAGGAGGTCGGCTAGGGGACCAAGGGGTTATTGCACTAGAGCAATTCGCAGCTTCAAGGGTTTTTTTCAGTTACATAGGCCATTGTTGCTGCTTGCTACTCTTGAGATGATGATGAGAAATCTTTGGTTGTGAGGATATTTGGACTAGCAGTTGAGTTTTGCATCTGTAAACTAGAGAAATATGCATTGAGTTGGCTGACTCTAGATGAACATGAGCTTGTATTGCAACTTCTTGAAACAATAGTCATAGATGGAAGGGCTAGAGAGTTGGCATTATCAGCTTTAAGGTTAGTCTAGAATTTGGAGGAGTGTTTTGCTGTGAATTTTTCTGAGCTTGGATCAGAGGAATTAAAAAGGAACATATAATGTACTTCACAAGACCCTATTTGGATAAAGGGAGGAAAGTCATTGGAGAAGGCTATTGCTCGATTTTAGCCAATAAAGAATTTCACCTGGATGGTGAACTGCCAATAGATCCAGAAGAGTCTACTCTCTAGAAGAATGAAAGTAATGTGATATCTCTTGCATGGCATTATGCAATGGTCCATCTTGTGTGCATCTTGCGAATGGTTGTTCTTTGTAAGGAATTGTTGTGTTCTCTTCAGCTTACCGAGGAAAGCTCAGACGAGAAAGTTCAATCAAGGATAGCTTTGATTACAAAGCTTTTAAAACATCTTGTTAGCCTTAAAAAGACATCAAATTCTGTATCAAGTAATTAGTTACTGATAAATATTAGTGAAGTGGCTGTTCTTTTTCCTGGCTTGTTCATAATGAGAACTGAAGTTGTCAATCATGATCCTGTGGATTTGGAGAACAATCTAGATCATCAATTGTCATCAACTTAATGAAGAATATGTCAGTGCTCCTTTATGAATACTACAGCCATAACTTTCAGTTGTTGATGAAAGAATGGAGGGTGCTGGTGCTTCAAATATGTCCTATGAAAAATACTTCCTTGACCAGTTTCACAAAGTATCCCTTAACCTGTTACATGAACTTGTTATGAGGGGTGCCTTATCCATTGAACTTGAAGAACACCTATTAAGTCAAGTTCTGAAGGTAGAGGATGTGAGGTTTGCTTATACTGATGATGCTCTTGTTGTAGTAGTTTGCATTCTTATTATAAGGACATCCATAGGGTCCTGTTTGTGTGATGACTCCTCAAGACTCAAAATTCACAAAGGATACCCTTGTTTTATTGTTGAGAAAGTGAAAGCTACATATTCAGGGTGCTTCAATATCCAAGAAGTTTGTGCAAGTCTTCCATCCCTATTTCATTTGGAAGTTGTTCTCATGGCTTTTCATTCTTCAAATGCATTTGAAAAAAAATCAGTATGGCAAAGAATAATTTTTCTACCCTCAGCCATGTAGGTTGTCCTCCATTGGA
Source organism: Larix kaempferi (assembly GCA_027924585.1). Taxonomy (NCBI): domain Eukaryota; kingdom Viridiplantae; phylum Streptophyta; class Pinopsida; order Pinales; family Pinaceae; genus Larix; species Larix kaempferi. The sequence goes on along the minus strand of BSBM01000241.1, from coordinate 4,072,063 downwards.
ACTCAACATCACACAATTGGCTTGCTGCTCTTTGCTAATTTTGAGACTGATTTTAAATCTCCGGCACATGATTCTCCACTCTACTACCTTTCCCTCCTGGTTGATATTCAATGTAAGAAATAAGTTAATACAAATCACACAAGGAGGATTTTTTTGTTTGCCCACAGGAACAAGCTATTTGGAATCATGGGTGTATCATGTGGCACAAAGTGTTATAAATGTCAATAAGGGAGTCACAGAAGAGCATGGAATGGCTGGCCTCTTTCTGTAACTGGGTGATGTTAGTGGGGTATTGTAGAACACAAAGTTCTTCAAGATCTGAGTTTAAATTGTTCTGATCTCTATTATGTTATTTGTTGCATTTTCAAAGCTTGGTAGAACAGGGAGAGATTCCCAAGTGCATGAGCTTATACTTCAAAGATATTTTTTTGTACTTGGCTGGATCACTCTATTGGATATTGATGTTAAGGAAGCTGTTACTCTGCCATGGAGTCTTGAATTAGGCAGAGACAAGTTGCTTGAAACTGAATACTTCATAAATTTTAGCAGAATTTTGTGCCATAATGTTCATTTTGGCCATACCCCCTAGGGGAGCTATCACAGTTGGAAAATATCGTTCTAGATATACTCTCTTAGCTTCAACATTATACAAAGAGCATAGTGTGAAGGAAAAGGGTTGGTTATTCTTAAGGCATGGTGCATGGTTGTCTTTATTTTTTCATTGCTCCAAGAAGGTCTGTGGAAAGTGTCTTTAAGAAAGATCCCAGTTTCAAGAGGATTCTTTTTGGATAGAGAAGACATCTAAAGATACTTCATTGATCACACTTTGTGAGCAGTTAGTTTTTCGTGTATTGGAGGATGGACAATCAGGTTTTTTGCTGAAAATTTTGACATCCCTTTTGAGCATGCATGTGGGGGCACTGCAAAAAGCTGTACTTTTTGTTCTTTATGGAAAAGGATGTGTAGGTGATGCAGATTTTTCACTAAATTTGTTGCTTCAGGCAGGTTTGAACCAGTCAAAGCAGGAACAGTCGTTGGGGAAGCTAGGAGCTAGCTTTAAGCTTATAGAATCTATACTGGGAACTGTGACTAAGTTAAGAGGAATTGTGAGCAAAGAAAACACATGGAAATTGAACAAAAATTTTATGAGCTACTTGTTACATGGTTTCCCATCCCATGTTCATCCTAGGAGTGCAGTTGTGGTCTCTTCTACCCTTTTTGCTGAGGGATTTTTGTATAAAATTAAGCAATTTTTTAGAGCAAGAGATGCATTAGGGTGGATTGAGGTGGATGCAGAAGTTTTAAATAGTTTGTTTGAGGTCACAATGACCATAACATTTGACAGGCTATTTGAGGGTATACATGATAAATGTAGAATCCTGTTCAATAATTTAATTCCCTGTACAGATGAGAGATGTATGTATAGTGATCTATTTTTTGCTGAGGAACATGGAAATCCTGGTAAAAGAAATAAAATCTGGCAAGGAGATAAACATATCTATTTGAAGAGTATCTACTTACAAATGCAATTGATTTGCTGGAATGCCTGAGAACAGATCCTGGTAAAGTCATTCTGCTTAAGTTTTATTTGGGGAAATCTGAGGACTCGTCGATGTTGAACAAATCCAACAAGTTCCAGGAATTTGTTGGAGGCCATGGTAACTTTCTACCTTTAATTGATGCTTTGGATGGATGCCATAATGAGTCAGTGAATACAAAGGTGCTACAGTTGTTTGTTAATCTTTTAACAGGTGATCTGAGTTCTATTAACTTGAAGCACACCTTGCAACAAAAATTCTTATTGATAGATTCATCTTCTTTGGCTTCATGGATGGAAAAAAATGATGCTAGGATGTACTGTTCAATCAGCTGTGGGTAATTTGCCAATAGGAGTCTCTAGTTCAGTAAGAGATTTGGCTATTGCCTTCATAAATGCTCTGATGTTACCTTCATCTTATTCAAAATCAAGAGAATTTTGTGATCACATTCTTGATGCATTGCTTGTGGGCCTAGAGAAGGCATTCCTGTCATTTGATGTTCCTACTATGAAAGCGTACTTCAATTTTGTAGTTCAGTTGGAAAATGGTAAGCCTGTGAGCCCACAATAAAGTCTCTGATCAAGAGGGGAAATGATATGGTGGTCAAGTTGTCTGCTGATGAAACCTACCTTGAAGGTTTGAAGTTCATCTTGGGTTTCCTGGTTTCTGCATTGGGTTTGTATGGTGCTAACAACCATTTTTATGAAAAATCAACAGAGAAACCTTGGTCAAACACTAGTTCTAACAATGATTCTGCTAGTTGTAAGTTGAATTCTAGTGTTTCGAGAAAGAACTATGAGGCTCTAGTTAATCCAGTCAATCAAGGAATCCATTCTACTCTGATAGTGTGATGCCACATCAGCATATGGCGATGAGTATGATGGCACATCTGTTGGACAAGTGGCTAGTATGGACAAAGAAGGTGATGATGAGAGTAAAAGTGAATGGTCACTCACATAAAAAATTTGTACATTCACATCTACTGGGAGCAACTTTATGGAACAGCATTGGTATTTCTGCTACAAATGTGATATGACTGTTTCTAAAGGGTGTTGTTCTATTTGTGCTAGGGTGTGCCACAAAGGTTTGTTTACTCTTGTTTAATTCGTTTCTTCTGTGATTGTTGAGTAGGAGGGGTAAGAGGGATGATTTGCCTATGCTTGAAGCCTCGAAAATATGTTTCTTCCAACACTACATCATTGAGGGGGGCTAGTAACGTTGAACCATTCTTGCCTCTTCCAGATGAGACAGGTTAGGTGATCATAACTGTTGAGTTTTGAGTATCCCAATTAGACAGTGTTGCCTCAAAAACTAACACCCCTATGTGCAAGGTCCTTGCCATGATGTAGCCAAGGGCACTATGGAAATTTCACCACTATTACTAAGTGAAATTTCCCTTCACTTCGGCACTTAAATAACCAACATAAATCCATTTTAATTATGGGTCAATTAAGCACCGAGAGGGATCAAATCCCTCAAGGTGCAAACCTTTCCTCAAGTTTAGGACTATAAAAGGGGTTTTCACCTCAAAGGATTTGATCCCTCTAGGCACTTGATAGAGCCACAGTTAAGATGGATCTATGCTAGTATTAAATAAGTAACAATCATAATATACGATCTCAACAATGATATTGTCGCTTATTCTTAACAATATTGTAAGCAAAATCAAAACCCTATTCTACAGTTTTTATGTTAATGTATTGACGTCACGTTTATATATATATATATCTATTTTAATTTTGGGTTTTTATGATAATACTTGAAGAACTAGTTACTATTCATTCTTATTCAAGTAAATTGAACATATCTACCAGTTATTCCTCTGTAATTTATACATCACAAATCTCTTACATGCCATGCAGCCAATGCATCAATTGTTTGTTGGATGTCAAGAATGAATAATCAATGATATGATATATTCGTCTACCCCTTCCCGGGACTTATGTTTGTCTTATTAATCAAGCGACCACCCAATAGATTATGGGGTTTCATGGAGTCCCCTGTAGAGAAGAATACAACCATCATATGGCATTTTGGTGTAGGAATTCAACACTGATACGACAGATCAACAATCCGAGAATCAAGGCATACATATAGCAATAGGATTATATAAAACATTACAAACATTCAATTAGAAATTAGTACACCATACACCATACCCATCTTATTAACAAATTGATATTCGATCCAGATTCCTTCTATCATTTAATGGCAAGATATCCACGTGGATCAGATGGATGTTGTGGTCTGGTTGATTAAATAAAAGGATATCACTGTTTTCTTTGTAGCAAACCACAATTAGTGCGATGATTTTCTTCCTGTTTCATCTTAATTGATTGGTATATTTTGGTAATCTTCTTCTTGTGGTAATCATGTCACTGATTGTTTGTGTTGATAAGGTAGTGCGAACCTTCATGGAGTACCATAAATTAAATATGTTACTAGCTGCAAATGTATAGACCTACCAAATCAATTTATAACTAGGAACACATAACTGTACACATAATTGCTGCATTATCATTATTCATTTTATTGTATAACAAGAGCCATGAGGTGGAAATGCCCCCGACATTGCACCTGAAGTGGCTGGCCATTTGAAATTGAAAATTAGCGGTAGTATGTTATACTTTGCATTGAAATGGAGTCTGTATTTGGAAAATAGCTACAACATGGATTTTGTTGTTTCAATTGAAAGGAAGTATGTTCAATTTGTCCATTATTAGAATTCAAAGAAAAAAAGCTAGCTTTCCAATTTCAAAAAGAAATTATATATTCATGTATAGTTTCTAGAGAAAGAGAGAACAATGAACAAGAAGAAAATAATATTTAAAAAAACTATTAAATACATCTGGTAATTTACATGTATAAATTGTTGGGTGGAGGAGAACAACAAGTTTTCTATTCTTCACTTTGGCTGTGAACATTATCAAATAACATGTAAGTAAATAGTTACAATATAGCCATTGACAATAGAAATTTATAGCCATTTGCATATATGTGGTGACTGCAGTTTGACGAAAGAGACTTTCTAAATTCAAAACAGAAATAGAAACGTAACATTTAATAAAATAACAGTTTGCTAACTGGAAGAGCATACATTGCTGAAATTTGAAAGTTCCTTCATATTAATCCAATGATGTGCCATAGGCTTAAGATTCATGTGCAACTGCAAAGAAGCAGTGTACGCAAACATCAATGACAAAATTGGGCTATTGCCATCTTAGGCATTCAAATTGGGCTATTTACATCTTAGTCATTCAGTACATGCAACAAAGAGCTATTTAAAGATGATATAGCATTAACAATAATCCAGTTTAGTCTACTTTTTTGCCAAAGCAAAATAAAATAAATAGGTGAAACACTATGGCTGCAATGACTTCAAAAATCTTGAGGCAAGTTGTTGTATGCAAAAAAAGTGCCAAACTGCAGAAGATTCTTTCAAAGTGTGATGTTGTTACGTTCAGCATGGCAATTCATCCAAGTTTCTTTGCCTCCGTATTTGTTTATTTATAGATTCAAAAAGCAAAAAGGATAGTTGCTTTGTATTTGAACATGCAAAAAAATGGCAGCCATGTTCAAAATTGCAATTGATACTAGCATAATCGGTGTTGTGACGACATTGGCGAGGCTTCTTTCCTGCATGTTGCAAATAGATTGTAAGCAATTTTCTTTTCATGATTTTTGTAACTGATCCTAAATTGAATTCACAAGGAAACTTACCTATTTTGCCTCAAAAAGTTATTCAACATTCTGCAACAAACATTGGTACATTATTTAAACAAGTATGCAATCACTAGTGATCTAATGATCAACTATGTTAACCAATATGCAGTTCATGTTACCATGCTTTGTTTTTTGAAATCATAATGTAATGATTTATGTGAAGTATGTGCATCCCTACTTAAGTTGCTATGATATTTATGCATTTTGACAATTGACTTCTCCACAGAAGCACAAAGGTTGTATCTTGCAAATGTTTTCTATCAAGCATAGACATTTTAAAAAAAAAATGGTCATATATTCTTATCTACTTTAATGTACAAGGATTATCCACATGCTGAATTCTAAGTTGAGATTTGAAACACATAAAACTGATAAGACATGGCTTTTATGCATTTACCACAGTTTTTTCATTGATACGAGCAAGGTTGGAGACCTCTTTCATGCATTTGTAGAGGAACTGATCATTGACAATAATTATGATTAGGGAAATTTTAAAACTTTAATATCAATTATTCAAAGCTCAATGGTCATTTGGAAGAATCTGAAATTGTGGAGTTTGACATTTTTGCATGTTTCAAAAATTGGATTTTTTGGCCAAATTTCATTGTTTCAAAGAAAGCAATGTTAAAAGAAACTTTTCTAGAACAAAGCAATCCAAATTGTCCAAAGGATCAAATGTTAAAAAGAAAAAAGAATGCTCATTTTTACATCTTGGGTAAATTTTGATACGTTGATGGTTAAGAGTTATAAGGCTATCAAGGATGCCTGCTAATAACTCTACACAGTCTAAGTAGATCGTGTTCTTTGGCAGGATGTTCCTAGCTACTCGTTGTTCTCTTCTTAGGCTTTGGCTTCAACATTTCTGAGTTTAAAGGCAAACCCCAGTGGTTTAATACCACAGTAAGCCCTCAGTTTCTCCACGAGTCTCCTCTGTCAACAATTTTAAAAGCACTGACAGCGTTGTTTTGTTACAATGTTGTAAGCCTTTGGCATGCGAGTAGTTTATATAGGTTAGAGTTGGGTTTCGACCTACGTTTTAAATGAAAGCTATAGCATAAGGTTCTTCTAGTTTGTATCTATGTCTCTGTTGAGACTGTTGTTACTTGTCTCTTGACTCATTAATACAAATAGGTTTTTGGCTTGAAGCATTTGGTTGGAAATTCGTCAATGCAAAGGATATAAGTAATGTTTACTGTGTAGTGACAATCATTAGCTATTCCACGCATTTCCTGGATTCTTAGTATTTGGTTTTGGAAATAATGTTTCTGTTTATGTATAAGCCTTCCAACATTATCATTATGTAGTAAGAAATGTTTCAGGTCTGTTTTGGAAGAGGTGAATTTGATAGTTAGAAAGATGAATGTGTTACTGCTTTGGCCTAAGCCCTAACTTGACTCTACGTAGTTTAAAAATGTTCAGGATTTGTAAAGGAAATGGTTTTGGTTTTCTATAGTATTTAAAAACCCTAAACCCTATCAATGTTTTATTACAACTGGGTGAGCTCACTCTTGAGACTCGAACCCTTGAACTATTCTTTTAATGAATTTATTCTTTTGATGCATGTTGTTTATGATGGAAACGATGCATCCAAAAAGGATATCATCGAGCTCTGTCCAATGATGCGTTTTGTGTTACCACTATTGCTTCATTTTCATTATGAAATTGGTTGAATTTTCATTGTTTACAGTTTTATACCTTCGAGTGCCAACTGTGTTTATTTTGTTTAACGATTCTAGGGTTGTATTAACCCTATTCATATTAGTTAGATGATCCCAGGGTGAGTCCTTTCGGTCTCGAACCCTTGTTATATGGTTACAATGGCTCTGCCATATGACACTATAATAATTCTTGATAGTTTTAATACATTGCTTCAATTGTTAACTCGTTACAGGGTTTAACTATTTGATATTTGATAAATCATGAGATCTACAGGGTTCGACCCTCGACTTAGTTGATAATGTTATAAGTTGTAAGCAGGGTTAGATCCTGGACTAGTCTTTGAACTTGTCTTACTATGTGTATAATGTGTGTCGATTCCTTAAGGGGATATCGAGTAGCATCAAATGATTTCATAATATAATTTTTTAGTTGTATGAAAGTGTTTTCTAGAACTCTGTTTCGATTTGGTATTTTTATACAATACTTGTTTATGAAAAACGATACTTTGAAAAGAAATTTGATCTATAATTATAAGGATTTTACATTTGTATACTTTGTTTAAATGACTGTAACTTCTTTATGTATCGATGATACAAGGCTCTCTATTGAATGTTATTCAGTCTATGTAAAATTTCTCATAATTCATAGTATTTGCTAAGCCAGGGTTATCTAGGGTTTCAAAGATGTTATTTCCGAACTTTATGAATGTTGTAATTTTATAATTTTGATATGAGTTTTGTTTATGGTTTAAAGTTGAAAACATATATTTCCTATATATTGTATTCTCGGGAAAACATCGTGAGTTGTTATACTATTCGAATTTGCCCATTAGGAGGTATGACATTGGGATTCCTTGATGAGCAGAGGTAACTGAGCATGGCCCTTACCAGAGTTGTAGCTTGGATGGGATCTCCTTGCCTGAATTGTAGCTTGGTTATGAAGGGTCCCCCATGCAGTAAGATTTTCCATGGTGCTTTGCTATCCAAGTGTCCTCAAGTGAGGTACTCCTCGTCTAATTGTGTGCCACATGTCTTCTTGTGCCCAACACTCCTCAACATGTGTGTCGATGTGGTCACTAAGTTCCAATGCTTTTGAACATATGTATTCGAGTCCATCACCAACCTCCATGAAGTGCTCCTACACCTAATTTTCCAAGTTAAGTGTCTAAGCTATAAGGTATTTATCACATAGTCCCAAGCTGCAAGTGCTAATTGCTCTCCTCCAAGTGCCCAATGCTCATCCTTGTACTAGGTAGGTACCTCTCTTAATCGAGCAACTGACTCCCCCATTGTGTACACCTAATGGGTTAGTTATCATGTCGATTAGGGAAACCTCCTAGGTGAGGGTGCTATGCAAATATTCCCTGGGTTTTGTATACCATGAAGGTATCCAAGCCCCTAGGGTGCCTTGGGAGGCTCTAAGCCTCCAGGGCTTGTTATAGACCCTCGATAGGCCTTGAGGGCTTGAATACCCAACCACTCGTGCCTATTACAGGCCTTGGGAGGTTTAGTCAAACTCACGGTATCGTGCCAATATACTAGGTAGATATATAAAGGGGTATTAAAAATGTAAATGAAAAAATGGATACATACAATATATAGGGAAAATAGGGGTTTTTTTTAATTGGGAAGGCATATTGGAAGGGGGTAAAAAAAAACAATTTTGGGAGGTATTTTCCAATATTTACTGAAATTAGGGGTATTGTTTCATATGCCACGAAGGAACGTGCTATGGTAGGTAGTCATTGAGTGAAGCCCCCGGGAATTTATCCTAGCTGATGTTTGAAAAATTAATGGTACCGGTACATTTTTCATAGTATATCTTAGCTATCATGATCTTCATACGTTCCTTCTATAGTTGTTTGAGATTTCCTTCCTACAACTAGTGAAGTGACTAGTGTTCATTGTTTTTCCTTAAGTCTTGTAGGAGAGTCAGTTAGTGTACAATCAAATCTGATTGGTATCATACTAGTAATATTAGATAGGTCAAATTAGTCTTATCCTAATTAGGGAAAATAATGAAATCCAAGGCTCTACTATGGAGAGCTCCTTCAAGAGAAAAGTCTCCTCAAACAAGAATGACAAGATGTAAGCAAAACCCTAAAGTTGCCATGCTTAAGGTGCACTCAACAATGCCAAACAAGAAAATTAAAAGACCTTACCAACATCCAACAAGAAAAGAGAAAGAAAGAGGTCTTAGATTTGTAAAAGTTAATGTTTTTACCATACTAGTATTTTTGTATATTGTACTTATATTGCTTTAGTGGATTCTATTGTAATAGATAATTACAATGCCATATAACATTACTCCATAAGAAAATGAAATGACACTTTCTAGGTTAAGGACAACATTAGAGGCAAAGGGAATGGAAAATGTTATTTCCTTTGCACTTGATGCAAGGGATTCAATAGAAGAATACTTTTAAAAGCAATAGCTGAAAAACATTGTAGGCAATATGGGCATGCTAAAGGGGGGTATGACTGTTGTTCCTTGGTAAGTTATTCATTATAATATGTATTTGTATTGATTGTATATATAATAAAAAAATTATCGTTTTAATTTTTCTTATATACACTAATTTTATTTTACTATTTGTACTTATAAAGAAAAATCATCCTAGGGGTGTGCCAGATAATGTGCCAAGTACTAGTAGAAATACTATTAATGTACAAGCTGAAAAATATGGAGCGAATATTGAAAAACAAGTTAATCCTATGGAAGAAGATGACGCTAATAATATAGTTGAGGATGATGAGATAAATCGATTGATCCAGGACACTCTTGATCCTATGGAGGACAACTTTGACGATATTCATGTTGTCCCTTTGCTTGAGAAGTCATAACAACCCCTTTATGATGGCTCAAGAACAAATCTTCTCTGCTATAATGTTGTTGGTGAAATTGAAGGTATTTAATGGTTTTTCAAACACTTCTCACACAAATCCTATGGTGTGTTATTTAATTCAACACATATACATAAAAATCTATTTTTGTTTTCTATTTTTAGTGTTAATTAATCTGTAAATTATGGATGCAGTATTTACGATTACTATTATTTACATTAACTAGTTGTTTTTTATGTTGTAGATTGTTATGCGAATTTCTCTTACCACCATCAAATAATTTACCTATCACATACTAAGAATTATTTGACATTATAAAATATATTGGAATGGAGTATCGACCATTGATTCATGTCCAAATGATCATATTATATATTACGGAAAATATGCATCAGAAACAAAATGTTCACAAAGTCAAACTAGTAGATATCGAATTGATCTAGTAACAAAAAATGTGCCTCATAAGGTTCTTTGTCATTTTCCAATAATTCCACATTTGTAGCGACTATTTAGGTGCCAAAGTGTAGCACATTTTATTGATTACCATGCATAGAACAAAAGTGAATGCATGTAGATGGTTATGTATTTAGGAAATATCAAAGAAATATGACCAAATTTTAAAGAAGAATATCGTAATGTTAGGCTTTCTTTGGAAGCCAATGGTGTCAATCCATTTGGTCAGTTCAAGTCTATTTACCTAGTGTATCCTATTTTTGTCATAAACAATAACCTTCCTCCTTGGATGTCAATAGAAAAGGGAGCACATAATGTTGACAATGTTTGTTCCAGGTATTTGTTTACAATATTCATTTGAACATAGCATTTCATTTGCCTTGTTTGTTGCATGATAATTTCTTATATACACACAATCTAGGTAATAATTATGTGTATTATTTTTAACCAATTAGGTAAGTACCAAGTTAAATATATTAATGTATATATTGATCCTATTGTTGATGAGATACTAAAGTTATGGGTATGGGTTGGCCTCACTATGTATCACATCTCTAGACCAATAGAGCAAAAACAATTTCAATTCCGCAAAATATTTACACGGACAATTCATGATGCCTTGGGGATAACAATTTTGTGCAGTATGTAACATACTACTGAACTTTAATAGTATATTTTGGTGAAAGTACTATGCATGTTTTTTAAATATAAATTCCTTGGTATATAACTAAAACATCTGACATTATTTTGTATCTTGTAGGTTTTCAAACAAAGGGTAAGTTTGCATGTCCAGTTTGTGGTCCAATGATGAAAACTCATCATTGAAGAAGTTTAGGAAATGAGGTGTTTGATAAGTATAGTCACTTCCTCTCTAAGAACCATAGGTATCGAACTACCAAAAAAAATATTTTCAATGGGAAATAAGAGACTGGAATAAAACCACGGAGAATGACACTTCACCAATGGAAGTGGGAATATAATAGATATTGTGAAAGTAAGCAATTTTCCTATGTATCATATGTAATGTTTTATATTTTATATTTGTATTGTATTATGCTTACTGCATCTAACCATTATTGTTGTAATTTCATTTATGTTTCATAAAGGACATCAAGGCATTATTGGGATTCTACAAGGAATGAAAAATTACCCCATACAATTCAATATGTTGCCCTACTATGAGCACCTACAAATAGCTCATTTGTTTGATAGGATGCACATTAGGAAGAATATAGCATACATGTTATGGAGTATCTTAGATGGAAGGAGTGACAAAGAAAAAATTATCAAAATTTGCACTAACATTCAGGAATCCAATCATGCAATGCAAAATGGTATTCATTTAAATAACAGAAGACACCAAAATAGTCTTCCTTGGTTATTTACAGAGCAGGAAATCAATGTTGTAAAAGATGTCATTCAAAAAATTAAATTTCCCACGGGATTTTCTTCAAACAAAAAGAATATCTTAACACAGAAGGCGATTTTGGTGGGGTAAAAACTCATGACTGACATACCTTTATAATGGTAATTATTTTGGTATATTTTTATATTGCTAATACTTATTTTAGTATATTTTGTTGTGTTTACAAAAAATAATGATTCTTGTTTTGTTATAGTATGTTCTACCTCTATGTCTCCTAGGCAACTTTGACAACAACATAAAACCAGTTATATATGATTTTGGCAAATACATGAGGTAAATAACGATCTATATGCAAAATGTTTGTTGCAGAATTGGTTGACATATATATTTTTTGCAATGTATATGTTTGTTTGTTGAAAATTATGATTTGATTGTACCATGTGTTGGTGGTTTTCATATTTTAATGAAATCCATAAAGAATATATAAAGTATTGGAGGAGAGAAATTCCTTGGCTAGTGTGTAAAATGCAAAAGTATTTACCTTTGGCATTTTTCAATGCGCAAGAATACTACATCATATACCAAGTTGAGAATATTGAAATGTGTGGACCTATACACACAAGATCAATGTGGATGGTGGAGAGGCACTTGAAATCATTGAAGGCTTTGGTTAGACAAAGAGCATGTTCTAAGGGTTCTATTGTGGAGGTGTATATGGTATATCAATCATTGGTGTATATTAGTCATTATCTTCCAAAATTAGAAACAAATATGAAAGTGCCTTGCATTTGGGATGTCAACTCCATCAACAAATTTGAAGGGAAGGTCCAAGTAGTCGGGAAAAGTATAATGAGGAAAGTGAAAGGTAATTAGATGGTTGAGATCTATAATATTTTTTATTTATATTGTACTTATTTAATTTTTATTCTTCTGTCAATTATTAATCTTTACCATGGTACCTAATTATTGATGAATTGTTCATTTTCCACACAGTTGGTTGAGAGTGGGATGCACTACATTTATACATTACAAATAATCTTGATTGGATGAAGGTATGGACAGAACAATGTATACAATGTGATGGTAGGTTATCACGGGAAGGGGTAGATACATTGATTAAAGGATCTCATCATAATCAAGATACCAATCTTATGCAGATGGAAATTGATTTAACATATGGTTTAAAAGATAAATAGACAATCATATTCACCCACATTTTTTAGTTATTTCCCATTATATTAATGTAAGTGGTGTTTTCTTAAATAATGTTTAAGTCTAAATATATTCCTTAATTAACAATGCATTTTTTATGTGCCGGGCAATTGAAACACCACAAGGCTATGTGGTGCAATGGCCGTAAATTTCAGAAAGTTGAATGACAAGAAGAAAACCTGTGATTGTGGGATAACTGCGGTCTTTTAGGTCACTAGTGTTTCCTCTATAAGTGAGAGGAATCCAATGGTATCTGAAAATAGATAATATGGGTATTTGGATGATATACTTGAGTGTGACTTTAAATCCCTCAAGTTAGTTCTATTTGGGGTCAAATGGTATAGGTTGCAAATGAATGGACGTGATCACGAAGTAATTATTATTGAGCATGCCAATGGATTCACCATGGTTAATAGGAGGATGTTTGAGTTGGCTACAGAAGCTTATGTTCTTCCAACCAATGTGAGAAAGTTTTTACTTAGAGGGTCCAGGTAAACCAGGATGATCATACATTGTTAGATATGATCCAAGAGGAAGGTCTTTAAAGTATAATGTACCTAAAGAAGATGATATTGAATAAGAATATGATGCAGAGGAGCATGAGCTTGATGTATAGAATGAATAAGTCGAATAAGTTGAGCCATATGTAGATGACATTGTTCACAATGATGATAGTTATAATGATATTATCGAAAATGACATTGATGATGATATTGATATGGTCAATCCTTTCAATTTTTTTTTTGAACCAGATGATGCAGATGAGGAGTTGGACGAAAAAGAATATCAATGATATTGAAAAAAGGTTGAAATGCAGGAGGAATGTGGTTAAATCTTTTATATGATTTATTTTCTTTAAAGTATTTAATAATTGTTTAGGTTAATTGTCCTTTTCATCATCACTATTACTAGACAATAGATTACTACTAGAAATTCGTTTATGCTAATTTTTGTGTCCCCTGCCCTACATTCCTTTTGGTTCTTGAATTCTAGCTCTTTTGGTATCTAGAATTTTTTTGGTCCCTTGTACTACAATATTATATGAAAACAACAAAATAACAATATACATAACTATAAGAAGATAACCACCTAATTCAAGATATTATGTTAATTAAATAAGTTAAATTGTGTGGTGTATATGATGCCAATGATCAAACTTATCATGTCAATCAATTGGTAGTGAACATGAGGATGTGAAGATAAATGCCAAAGTGTTGAACCAATGGTCTGAATTTTTATTAGTATTTTTTGACAGTTCCTATAACAGAATTTCTATCTTTGAATATAATTATGATATATGTAACTTGATATATTCTCATCAACAACAAATTTAGAGGCTATTGTTATTAATTGGTAAACTATTGTTTTTTATAAATGGCTTCAAGCCACTGAAGAAGGGGATTTTGTAACACAAGTTTATGTTGTTAATAAATCATAACTTTTTTCCTAGGAAATAAAAGTGAGAATGTGCTTGGCGAAAATCATGAATCAATTGTTTCATGCAATGCAATGAATCAATTGGAAGCCTTGAACCTTAGTAGGTAAACAACCCAATAGGGGTTCCAATAGAGACGATAATAATGAAAAGGGTATTCAACATTATGAACATACCACATTAACAATTAGGATAGTTATTTATAGAAAAAGGACAATAAGAGGATTATATAAACAGTCATCTATAAATAATTTATATGATTTAATATGATAAGTACTTTTTTATCCTCCTTCCTACTTCATTGTATAATAATCCACTTTACAAGGAAAAAGTTTGAAGAAAATAAACTTGTACCTACCTAGAGACATACTATAAAATTTAACATAGTAGAATATGGATTTGTTTTTTTAATATGCTTGCACCTAATTCTTATTTTGATTATCTTGAATTCTCCCATAATCTATTCCTTCCTAGAGTTTCAATCTTGGCATCATTTTGTTTATAGGCTATGACCATCAATGATGCTTCCTTAGTTTTTGAATTCTAGTTCCAAAATAAAAGAAAAACAGTCTTCGCTATGAGAAGTGAGTTATTAGATGTAAATTTTTCAGCATTTTGAATGTTCCTTCATCTTTCTATTTTTTACCTGATTAAAAACTAAAATTATTATGCACTTTGTATGCAATGATGTTGTTTTGAAGGTGTTTTCACATGAATAATATTGTGGTTGTTTATATTGTGATTATTTATAATAATTTTTGTTAGATGTGTATCACGAAAATTGAATTTTGACCATGTAACATTTTTAGAAAATAGAGATGGTTGGTTATATATATATATAATTAATTTTGAATCTTAATAATAATAATAAAATATTAATGTCTAAGTCTAAAGACATTATATACCATCTACTAGAGTAGAATATGGAGTTGAGGTTTTGCATATGTTTATACATAAAATAAAATGGAAGATCATGAATCATCCATCATATATTCCTTCCTAATGGGGTTGGAATCTGTTTCCTATTAAGTTTTCCTTAGTTTGATTTTAAGTGAGCATGTAAATATTGAACAAGGATACTTGTTTACATTCAGAGTTCAGAAGTCCGCACAGGCCATTCTGGCCCTTTTTTATGTTTTTTTAATAAATTGCATGTTCATACCCCCTTGGGGAGTTGTAATAAATGATGTATCATGATGACATTATGTAAAAGGTTTGGCCTTCTTAGGAATTAGTCATCAAACTAATCACCCTAGAATGTTTTTTCCTTATTAATTATGCAACGCTTTTTAGTGACACATAATTTTAGAGTTTTTCACTCAAAATCCTCCAAAGCTGGGGTGGTGAAAGTGATGATTAAGCCTTAAGAGGGTTATTAAATCCTATGGTATTGAATTTTCAAGACTTGAGTCTATGTATATTACCATGCTAGTCATAATCCCAAAGTTTCGTGAACATGCACTAAGTCCCCCTTGGGAATTTTTAATTTTTTAATAAAATAATCGATAAGGTGTATTTTAATTGTAAAATTTCAAAAGGTCATAAAAGTGGGTCTATGGGGCCAAATTTGTCATGGGAATTCTTGATTTTGGACCCAGATCCCCCACTTAACCCTGAAACCCACTTTTGAGAGTCAAATTGATGATTTTCAATTTCTAATTTTGATTTTCTCTTGAAAATGGCAAAAAGTGTCAAATAATTGGGAAATATGGAGAAAATCCAATTCCTAAATCAAAGGGAGCTTGTCTCTGAGGTGTCCAGGTTGGTTGGAATCTTGTTTGGGTCAATAAATGAGTTGTTTGGGCATCTAATCTCACAAGATGAAGGGGATTTGACTTGCTTTCATTGATGGGGGCACAATCTCTCCAGGAGAAGGTACATATCTCCACTTGGCTCTCTTGTTGGAGTTGGTTGGGAGAGATGGCATCCTCCCATGATGGGTTGGGATACCCCATGAGATGTGGCAGCCTCTCTTGCTTCATGAAATCCTCTTGCCACCATTTCTTTCAACCCCCAATCCACCTCCTCCATTGGGAATTGCACCCTCCAAGGGTTTGAAGGCCTTTTTCCCTATAAAAGCAAGATTTTCCTCCTCCCTTGGGATGGAAGGATTGAAGCTATGCCAAAAATTTGTATGAATTTTGTTGAATTGATTATGAATAAATAAGGCTTTGGAAGCGGATCTATGGTGTAATTTCTTCATGTGTGGATGCTATTTGTGAAGGGGTTCAACGTATAATGTTTCTTGATTTTGTCTTGCTTTTCATTGGTTATATGTGGTCTTACAAGGGGAGCTACCCCTAGTAGGATAAGAGTTCATTCTTGTTTGATTTGTATTCTTATTGATTGTTAATAGTAGATCTATTAGAGATGCATGCATATTTTTCTTAATTACATTCTTTCTAGTTTTATGCTTTTGGCATCACCTCCTTTCTTTTAATCAATTTTTGTGCATTGTTTGTCAAGTTTCAGGTTACCTCAGTTGGAGAAGGGTTGCAGATTGCTTGCATCCTCCTCATCTTCAAGATCTATCAAGGACATAGTCCCTCAATGTTCCACCAAAGGAAACTTCAAAGCCTCTTCTTTCTAGTTTCTTGGCTACTTCACCTTCTTTCTCTTAAATTCAAACTATCTTCTTTGGTTATTTTCTAGGCTTATGTTCTAGATCTCTTCTTCTCAAAGTTTAAATCATTTTCAAATCTAATTTATAAGTTTAGTTTTTCTTAGATCCCAAAGTATCAAAAAGTTTATTCT
Source organism: Larix kaempferi (assembly GCA_027924585.1). Taxonomy (NCBI): domain Eukaryota; kingdom Viridiplantae; phylum Streptophyta; class Pinopsida; order Pinales; family Pinaceae; genus Larix; species Larix kaempferi. Next base: position 4,055,080 of record BSBM01000241.1, on the reverse strand, counting down.
TTCAAGTAGATCTAGCATAAGAAACTCTTATTTTTGCAAGCAGTTTTTAGCTAAATCTTAAGACTTGTTAAGTAGTTATTTTCTTTGAGTTTAAAATTTAAATCAAGCAAATTAGTGCTTTATATTGGTTGTCCTTTAAAGTAAAACCATGATCCTAGGAAAGTTGGTCTCACAAGCCTACTTTTCTTAGTTATTGCTTTCTTAAATATAGCTTAACTTAGAATAATGTTTTGGTTTTATTTTCTAACTTTGCCCAAACCACTTCCAAAGTGATTTTGGGAATTTTTCTACTAATTTAGTTTGCTGGTATTTTGTTTTCTTACAGACATGTAGAGAGGATTTTAAGACAATTTTGGGACAAATGTGAGTAATCCAAAGCTCTATAAAGCCTCTTCTATTTTCTCTTCTTCTTTTCTTCCAAACATTGTAACCTCTTTCATATGAACTTATAAGGATAAAGAGGCCTTCTTTAATCATTGTAAAAATATAAATAAAGAGAGCAAGTGGGCTATCCAACGCCCACACCCTTTCCCCCCTGGGGATTCTTGCGTCATTTTCATGGCGTGGTTGTTTTTTTCCCTTTTTGCTTTCTCCCTTTTCATTTGGATTTACTAACCTTAGATTAATTTCAATTTCCAAGTTTAGTTAATTTTCCTTTCAAGTTACTTTATTTTGTAAATAAAACGAATTGTTTAGCTACAGGTCTTTGTATGCTCTTGCGAACACTGTAGGCCTATGGGATGGAACAGTGGGACAATTAGAAAGAGGCCCTTAGCACTTCATAATTCACTCCACATTAAAATTAACCTCCCTGAAAGGCGGAAAAATGGCACCTCGATTCTTTATCTCTTGTGGGGAAATTCTGTAATGAAGCAGGAACCACTAGATAGTGACGACCGGGATCCATCAAGATACATCCTCGTTTCGTGTAGTGTTGGACACACCCCCGCGACTCCAATCTATCCCACATTTCACGAGTAGAACCACATTGGGTAAGTCCAACCATATTCCTCAAACCTCACGATATATCAACAATCTCCCTTCCTGTAATCCACACCTCATAATAATTTAAAACTGACCAAGATACACTTGCAAATATTTCTTCTTTTCAGCAGCACTATTTTGACTCCATTGGAACTGATCTATTTGCAACAATACTATTTGCTTAAAGTCATTTCTTATTGTGAGTAATTTATCTTTACATGCTATTGAATTAATTTATACTTTGCTTTTATCTTGTTTCAATATTATAGTTCAAAACACCTAAGAAAATCACTCTGATTTTAACATCTAAGAACCAAATCCTTAGTAACTTTTCTTAGGGTCTACCCCCCTTGGTTTCGTTAGGATTTAGCCTAAATGGAGGAGTGAATATCAAGTGACAATACTTGACTCGATAATTGCCCTCAAGGACACACCAAGTGGCTTGAAGATTGCTACCACATTACCCAAGTGTGTATCAATCGACAACATTTTGGCGTCGTTGTCAAGGATAAATCTTTTTATTCCCAGAGTACTACTTTTTATTTTTGCTTTATTTGATGAATTTTTAGATTAGATCTTTAATTTTCATCTGGAGACTCCACTAACGTTTTCATTTTAATAAATTTACAAAGAAAAGAAAGAAATAATTTTTGTGAGAGTTTTAAATGCATATTTTTATTCCCACATGGTGACTCCATTGAAGGGATAAAACCCTTGTTTCTCATAAATTTGTGCAGATGAGCCCATGCAACACATTGATTTTTTTTATCTCCTCAGATTCAGTACTAGATATACTCCATGGTTACTTCTGACTGATGTTATTGACTCCTAATATAGATGATGAAAGGAAAGAGCATGGTGCCAAGATTTCTGTAGGGCCCTCCCCGGGACCTTAGCTAGAACTTTAAACAAAAATATAGTTTAACATAACTATAACGTAAATTTCATCATCATTGACCTTATTAAATATTTATGCTCTAACTATGAGTGGGAGTGGGGGAAAAGAAGCTTTCTTATTGTCATGCAATAAATGTCCAATACCATTTATAAATGTTTGTCTCACGATCTCCTTCAAAATGATGTAATCACTGACATACTTTGACATCAATAGTGAACCTTTTGAACCTCCATAAATACGTAGATAAGTACCTTCAGGAGTCAAAAAATAATCTCCTAACTGCATGACCACTGTAAGAGCCTCATCGAACATACAATTTGGTTCTTTCTCAAAAATCAACTTGTATAACAAAACCAATAAATCTTCGCAAATTTGTTTGTAATAAATTGCATGTTTTTTAATCCATATAATCTGATATGCCATGTACATCGTAGTTTCGTTGGGATTCCACCTGCACCCGAGACCTAGAAATGGATTTAAGGTCATGATACAATATATCAAGTAGGATGACATGTGAAATTCTTTTTTTTTCTTTAATTCATTTATGTGCATCATCAATGGACTACATCATGTTCTCAGAGATGATATCATCCCAATCGAACACCGTACCATGCATTGTGATGTGATATAGTAGAGGCATCTAACTAAGTTTGTAGTTGGTTGAGTTGGATCTTCCATATAATCTACATAGGAGAGTGGCACCAATTTTGAAAGTAAATTTCAAAAACTGAGTCTCATATTCTCCACTACTTCTTTGACGCAACAACTTCCTAGGAAATAACATCTTCTTCACACACTCTGCATAATCTATCTTTAATCTTTTAATCCAATCTTCTGTCAAAAATAATTTTGGTGTTGGGAGTTTGTAATCCTTTCATATATGCATTGGTTGGAATGAAGAAAAACATGTTCCTATAGCACTCGCGATGATGAGCTTTAATGTCAACATAGTGGAGAATCCACCCTATCATTTCAGTGCATGGAAACAACTCTAGTTGTGCAACAACTTTGTGGATACCTGACTTCTTAATATTTTGGTAGATCAAAACTTCTTCAATTGTTGATTCAGGTACATTTTGATCTATGATCGAATGATACAGTTCACCTCACTTGAACTCAGGATATACTCTCGTGATTCATTGAGTATCATCAAATTGAATTTATAAATCCATTTATGGGGTGGCTTCATCATTTGAATCCATTATAACCTTAAAAGAACATTTTGAACCCCTCTTTGACATATATGGATCCTTTGAAGCAAAAGAAGTATCCTTGTGTTGTTTAGAATCCATTAAAATTGTAAACTAGATGTAATTTGAGCAAACAAGGAATAACTGTAAAAATAAATTCAATGAGCAATGCTCCTAAAGGCTTGAATGCATAATATCATGTCAATGCAAAGAATACTAAATCCCTTTGTAACTGTGAATCCCATAGCCCTTTGAAAGACGTGAATGGCATATGCTCCATGCATCTAGGGTTTATGCTATTCTTGATAACTTTTCAACAAAACAAATTTGAGAGACATATCTGAATACTAGGGTTCTAAACAAAAAATTCGTATACAAATAGGGCGGTCGTAGCCCTTGTATTCTGATGGATTTTCAGCTGACCGGTTAAATGAAGACTTAAAAAAAAGGTTTTCCCTAACCACCAATCCCACATTCGTCTTTTATGACACTAATGCAAATGACATCGAGGAGAGACAACGTATGAGATTGCTAACGGGGTTTAAATCCTATAACGATTTTCTCAACAAACCCTAACTTACTTTAAAATGACTCCAAACAACTAAGTTATTCTTTTAAAAGGTTTTAAATGTTATTTCGAAGGTAAAGAAACAAATCTACTTGCCACATATTAGAGTATTTTTACTATCTTTTGAGATGGTATATCAGCGATAAACTCATATGTTTTCCAAAACATATCAGTGTCAAACCTTAACTTCCGCTGACATAGTTCGACAAAGAATCTCATATTTCAGTCGAACACAAGTCAGCATAAAATCAAATTAAGTCTCTGGAGTTTTGGTGGAGAAAGCTAAAGGAATATGACCGTGTGGGAGAAAAATCATAATTTACGCCGATGTAGTCTTGGAGGAAAAAAATAAAGTTCACCAATCAGCTTCGGAGAGAAAATCGCAAGTCCCGCGAAACTATATCATTTCTCCGATGAGTTTTTTCAAAACTTGGCGAAACCTGGCCTGAGCAAAGACATTTAGATTTCGGTGATAAACAATTTTTTTGAGGTTTCAGCAATGAATGAGAAATCTTGTATATTGTCCCCGTTAGCTAACGAGGACAATATACAAGATTTCTTGTTGTCATGCAAGAAATGTCCAATACCATTTATAAATGTATGTCTCACAATCTCCTTCAAAATGATGTAATCAGTGACATACTTTGGCACCAATAGTGAACCTTTTGAACCTCTGTAAAAATGTAGATAAGTACCTTCAGGAATCAAAAAGTAATCTCCTAACTGTGTGACCACTATAAGATCCTCATCAGACATACAGTTTGTTTATTTATAAGAAATCAGCTTGTATAACGAAACCAAGAAAACTTCGCAAATTTGTTTGTAATAACTTGCATGTTTTTTAATCCATAAAATCTGATATGCCACGTACACTGAAGTTTCATTGGTATTCCACCTACACCCGAGACCTAGAAATGGTTTTAAGGTCATGATACAATCTATCAGATAGGATCAGGATGACATGTGAAATTCAACGTCTTTTTCTTTAATTCCTTTATGTGCATCATCAATGCCCTACATCATGTTCTGAGAGATGATATCGGCCCAACTGAACATTGTACCATGCATTGTGATGTGATATAGTAGAGGTATCCAACTAATTTTGCAGTTGGTTGAGTTGGATATTCCATATAACCTACATAGGAGAGTGGTAGCAATTTTGAAAGGAGCTTTCAAAAACTTAGTCTCATATATCCACTACTTCTTTGACGCAACTGCTTCCCAAGAAATAACATTTTATTTGCACACACTGCATAATCTATCTTTAAGATTTTAATCCAATCTTCTATCAAAAATACTTTTAGTGCTAGGAGTTTGTAAGCCTTTCCTATATGCACGGGATAGAATGAATAAAAACCTGTTCCTGTACCACTCACGATGATACGAGCTTTAAAGTCAACATGTGGGAGAATCCACCCTATCATTTCGGCACATGGGAACAACTTTGTTCATGCATGGCAGCTTTGTGGATACCCGGCCTATTAATATTTTGGTAGATCAAATCCTCTTCAATCGTTGATTCAGATACATTTTGATCTCTTATCAAATGATACAGTTCACCCCACTTGAACTCAGGAGATACTCTTGTGATTGATTGAGTATCATCAAATTGAATTTCTGAAGCCATTTATGGGGAGGATTCATCATTTGAATCTAGTATAACCTTAGATGAACATTTTGAAGCCCCCTTTGACATCTATGGATCCTATGAAGAAAAAGAAGTATCATTGTGTTGCATATAATCCATTAAAATTGTAAACTAGATGTAATTTGAGCAAACAAGGAATAACTGTAAAAAAAAAATTAATGAGGAATGATCCTAAAGGATAGAATGCATAATCTCCCATCAATGCAAGGAATACTAAATCCCTTCATAATTGTAAATCCCATAGCCCTTTGAAAGACGTGAATGGTATATGCACCGTGCATCTAGGGTTTATGCAATCCTTGAGAAATTTTCAACAAAATACATCCGAGAGACATATCTGAATACTAGGGTTCCAAATGAAAAATGCGTATACAAATAGGAAGGCCATATCCCTTGTATTCTGATGGATTTTCAGCTGACCAATTAAATGAATACTTAAAAAAAACGGTTTTCCCTAACCAGCAATCCCACATTCGTATTTTATGACACTAATCCTTTAATGCCAGGTGGAAAAAATAAACCAAGATGAGGACAAAAAATTACTTACTTGGACAGATGACAAGTGTACCAGTTCATTTTATAGTAGTATTGATCGAGATTCTTCTTCCAGATAGCACAGAGGGTGAAAATGGCGTCGAGGAGAGACACAGTATAATCTTGCTAACGGGGTTTAAATCCTATAATGATTTTCTCAACAAACCCTAACTTACTTTACAAATGAGCCCAAATGGCTAAGTTGTGCTTTTAAAGGTTATTTTAGAGGTAAAGAAACAAATCTCTCTACCACATATCGGAGGATTTTTACTATATTTTACGATGGTATATCGGCGATAAGCTCATATGTTTTCCTAAACGTATTGGTGTCAAACCTTACCTTCCTCCAACATAATTCGGCAAAGAATCTCATTTTCCACTAAACACTTCAACATAAAATCGAATTAAGTCTTCAGAGTTTTGGCGGAGAAAGATAAAGGACTGCAACTGTGTCAGAGAAAAACCATAATTTACACCGATGTAGTTTCAGAGGAAAAAAAATAAAGTTCACCGATCAACTTTGGAGAGAAAACCGTAAGTCCCACGAAACTATGCCATTTCTCCAATGACTTTTTTCAAAACTCAGCGAAACCTGGCTTGAGCAAAGACATTTAGATTCCAATGATAAACAAGTTTTGCGAGTTTTCGACGATGAATGAGAAAAAGGGGCGACATGTCAGAGGGATTGGAAAATCTTTACCGACGTTTCAGCGTGTTTCATGAAAGTCTTCTGACATTTTGGCGTAGAAATGGAAATTTCCCAACATTTCGGCGTATTTTACAAAAGTATCGGCGTTTCAGGGAAACAATGAAAACTTCCCTGATGTTTCAGAGAGTTTTACAAAAGTCATTGAAACATTAAATTTTGAAAGGAAAAGGTCGAGAATGCAAATTTGTCTAAGTACCCCCTTTTACCATGAACAATTAACTTCAAGCAGTACTGTACTTATTTTCAAGAAAGACTAAAAGTGTAGAGTAAGAAAAATGTTAGGTTCAAATATGAGGGGCCCCATCCTTTCAAGAGAAAATGTCAGGGAGGGTGTTTGCAGCTACAGGACCAACTAATATCAATAAATACAACATGTTTTAGCTCAAACCTACATAATTCACTCATACCATGCAACTCTTGAATAGAGTCACCATATCAAAGACCTTACATCTTCAAATCAGTTCTCTGCAAAGACACAAAAATATCAATACTCAAAATATAAAACAAGGATTTTTCTTTCACATCTAGATCCCATCTCACATAGAAATTTATTTTTTTCTCTTATATATTGCTAAATCAACAAATTCATTCTTAGGGAATCGCTCCTCTTCCTTCAATGACTACCTAAAAGAATGCTCAATTTCTCAATAATTTGATTACTCTAATTTCGCTTATACTCAATTACCCAACAACTTGATTCTTCTCAATCACCCAACAATTATGCTATAATGCCCAACAATTTCCTCAATTAAAGCTCCTAGCAAATGATGCATTCATTCAATTATAGTCTCTAGTGAATAATGACTTCAATTAATCAATACATTGATTTGATTGATTCCCAAAATTTTCCCCTCCCTATTCCAGTGATTTTCCTTCTTCCTAGCATGCCCATTTCCTTGTTATCTCTTCTCTTTTTAATGTTTTTACCCAATGATTTCCTATTGATTTTTTTACCTCAATGATACCAATTAGCCTAACACTGCTAGAAATCCATGATAATTTTCCATAGTGGCTTGTTCATAATTGAATTTCACTATTGGCTTAATGAATGATGAAGATTGGGTCACCCTCTCTACCATATATTTCATAATTAACCAATCAAACATTGATTAGGTGTGAAGGTAGGTCATTATCCCCCGATTCCCCTTTTTCTACAAAAATGAATGCGCACAAATAATGTGACATGCCTCTAGCCATGATCACAAACAAGAATTTATATTTATAAATCAAACTATTAATTATTTTTATTTTTATTTTTATTTTGTAATTTAGTAAGTACTAATTGTATACAAGAAAATTTACAATCAATATTTATTGTGCATGGCTTCTACAAGAGACTTGGCCATAGTTATCAGAAAATGGACATTGAATCTATTCAACAATCCCAAAAAAATGGAGATGTTAAAAGGTCCAAAAAAATAAATCCTTATTGAGTGACTCAATGAAACTCCTATGATAAGCATCTATTGTTATTTTCGCCTAGGCCCAAGCCCTTGCTTTTGTGTTCTTTTCTTAAATCCATAAGGACCTTGTATTGCATTATATGTCTCCTCCTTTAATTCTAATATTTTCCTCGCTCCCTATTATCAATCCTAAAAGTCCATCTTCATTGTTCTCTAGGGAACACACCAACAAAATATTGCCAATTGTATATTGGGATTCTAGTAACTAGAATCCACTAGTAGAAGAGCAAGTTGAGAAATTCTTAACAACTAAATATGTTGAGCCAAAGGATTGAAGCAATAGGTATTGAATCCATTAGATTTACTTTAATTATCAACCCTAGGTTCGTTCAAATTTAGGAGGCCCTGCCACTATGCATGCAACTACAAGGGTCTAATCTGAAACTAATATTGTGAAAATTGTATAAAGGAAATGCTCAACTTCAATAATCCAATCTTCTTAACTATTAATCCTAATCTTGTGACCTTCACTTATATTCGTTGCCATTATGCAAGGTCATATGGATATATAGAGTCACTAATTAATTGTGACCTTCACTTATATTCGTTGACATTATGCAAGGTCATATGGATATATAGAGTCACTAATTAAATGAGTATAAGTTAAAAAAATCCAATCAACCAATTGAATATAGGATCCATCTTTGTTGCTACTAGGTCACTCTGTTGATGTATTTGTAACTTCAGAATGTATTTCACTTGTATATTTACAATTATATTCATATGACATTGTACTTTTGACAGAGAGGTTTCATTCCTCCGATCGGAAAGGTCATCACTGTATATGTTAGGGTTATTAGACTTCCCTAGTGGGGTCGGCCCAGAGTTAAGTTATAGTGGGTTATTAGACTCTCCTAGGAGAGGTCGGCCCAGTAGGGTAAAAGGCAAGTGGAAGACAAGTATAAATAGAGAGGAGCACCTCTCTATTCATTCACTCACTCATTCTCTCAAGTGAGTAGTGTGCACAAGTGGAGGAGGAGAAGCTTCTAGGAGACTATCTTTTGTTATTGGGGTTTTGTATCATTGCTCATTCTATCTCTAAGGAAGTTGCGAGGTTTTCTCCTTTATGGTTTCCCCGGTGAAATGCTTTATGTCTATTGTCTCTTGTGATTGATTGATATGTTGTACATGTTGTTCTCTTAGATAAGATCCTAGATCATATTGAATTAAATTATGAAAAACTAACATGGGATCAGAGCTATCCTGAAGGAAGGCATTGTATGGCATTTACGACACTTGTTGCACTTGCGACAAATTGGAAGCTAGGGCTTGGTATAGTAAAAACTAGTCATCATGGAACTTTCGCTATAAATCAGTTTTGGTGAAGGTTCAGGATCTGAATTTTTTATAGGCCGAATATCAGACAAGGATGTACTCTGTGTAAAAATTTCAGCCTTAGATTCGTTGTACTTTGTGAGATATGATCAGTACAAGTTAGTGTTTCTGCCTCTTCCAGAATGCAGACCTAAATAGGTGACCTAGGAACAAAGGTCATATCTCAAGATAGGAATATCCAAATGGAATTCCGTAATAAGTGGCAGTTAGGGCACGGAATGTAGTTTCACAGGTCTTATTTTCAGAGGCCGAAGTTGAAACAGTGACATGTGGAACTCCGTACAAGTTCTTTATGTTGTTTGATCCCATAAACATATCATGTTGCGATACTTAGCATATCTCTCTCATGGAGAATCCATTGGAGCTCAGATCTGTGGGGTTGGAAAGATGACAGGTCAGTCTACCACAGGCCTAAGTTTCAGATCCTAAGGATCTAAAATTTCATAGATGCACCAGAAACAATATGGCATATATTTCTGTCAAAACATAATTGGATTCTGAGCATTTTTATTTTTGGCTTGTCACTGCTGCGGGAAATTAGGGCTTTTGACAGAAGTGGAATTTTGGATTGCTCTCAGCACAGGATTTCTCTCCTCAGCAAAATCGAAATTTAGAGACCAAGATCAAAGTTTTGGGTTGGGTAGAACCTCGGGATCTATCAAACCTTAGTTCAGGTTTTGGACCAGAAAAACCAGAAAACTAGATTTTGATAGAAGTTGCAGATCTGAAATTCGCAGGTCAATTTTGGAGGGTCAATTTTTGGAGTTTTCAAAATATGAGCACACCAGATTGCTCGCCTCAGTCAATTACATCTCTCTGTCCAGATAGAAGTTTGGAATTTTAGGGTTTCTCCGTCAAACCCTAGCCAACTCCAGATCCAGTTTCAGCAAATCAAAGATGTAGGACCTAAAAATTTTCTATTTCCATTTGAAGTACTCTTTAAAGGATGTCTCACCACACCAAGCTTGAGGATAAGCTTGAAGGGGCTGATAATTTCCGAGCATGGAAGTATAGGATTGGGTTAACCCTAGAAGAGAATGAATTGGAAACCTACATATGTGAAGAGGTTCCAGTTCCAAAGGGAGATGAGGCTAAGGCCTTACATAAGAAGAACTTGGTCAAGGCCAAGAGAATCATTGCAGATTCTATCAAAGACCATATCATACCTCATGTGTCTTCTCTAAATACACCCAAGGAGATGTTTGATTCCACGGCCAAGCTGTTTGAAGGAAAGAATATAAATTAGAAGATGACATTGCCAAACCAATTGAAGAGTGTGAAGATCCAGAATGGAGATACCATCCAATTCTATGTTACTAGATTATGTCAAATCAAAGAACAACTTGAAGTTGTGGATGAAGTGATGGAGAATAGAGAAATTGTGATGACCACCTTGAATGGCCTACCTAGGTCATGGGACTCCTTCATCCAAGGAATTTGTGCAAGAAAGAAATTGATTTCTTTCAGTAGACTGTGGGAGGAATGCTCACGAGAAGAAGCTAGACTTGTAGCTCAAGAAGAAAAGATGGATAATGAAGACCAAGATCTCACATCACACACCAGGAATAATAACATCAAGAGGGAGCATCCTCATCACAAGAAAGGTAAACACCACTACCAGAGTCAGAGGGAGAACCTTGGAGGATCCAAGAAAGATCCTTCTCACATTCGATGTTATACTTGTGATTAGAAGGGACACTATTTCATAGATTGTCTTAGGAACAAAAGCAGCTCCCACAAGAAGAACAACAAGAAAAGACATCATGCTCACACTGCAGAGGATGATGAACCTCAAAGGAAGAGAACCAGAGAAGACAATGAATATTCTTCAAGTGATGAAGAATATGTATTGTAATGAAGAAGAAGCTACTGCAGAGTTGGACTCCGGAAGACAAATAATCTATTAAAGAAACTTTCATCCATTTTCAGCATTGGTTAAGGTGCACACTATCAGAGACTCCAGTAGCTCCTGCAAGGAAGCAAAGTTTGAGAGGGAGTCCACCCAACAACCAAACAAAGGTAAGTATTTGAATTGTTATGTATTTCCTGTATATATGATTACTTAAATGATGTTGTTCAGTCATGTACATACTTATGTTCCTAGATTTAGAATGTATATTATGCATTTTAGAAAAGTTGCATTAATGAACAAGATACAACTAATATGAAAGTAATGGGTAAGTGGACTATGGTACTGTACAACATTCCATTGCTACTTATCTAGAATGAAACCTCTTTGCTGACATGTTGGGAGTAGTGCACACTCTTAACAATGTTCTGGTAGAGATGGAAGGCATCTAGAAAGTTATTGTATGAATACAGGATATGGATGAATGTTGTATTGAAGCATTTTCTAAGGTAATTGCATGACTATATGACATATGTCCTTATGTGTAAGATCAAGCATGTTGCATGTGGTAGCATAGAGAAATACAAGGCAAGGTTTGTGGCTCGTGGCTTCTCCCAAAAAGAAGGGATAGATTATGAAGAAACCTTTGCACCTATAGCCAGATACACTTCCATCAGAATAGTACTTGCTCTGCCTACAGTAATGAAGTGGAAGATACACCGGTTGAGATCTTGGAACTTCTAAGAATATTATATTTGTACTTTATTATTCTGGAGATGTTTCATTCCTTCGTGGAGACCCTATTGTATATCCAGAGATGTTTTATTCCTCCGTGGAGAATGTGGTAACTTGGGTTATTAGACTTCCCTAGTGGGGTCGACTCTGTATGAGTCATGTGGGTTAAAGGGTTATTAGACCACCCTAGTAGGGTCGGCCCTGTCACATTATGTTAATTGGTTAAGTTGGGGCCGACCTAGTTAGTGTAAAAGTCAAGTCGGAGTTGTGTATAAATAGAGGAGGTGTGTTCCTCATTTAACACACATTCACTCACTTGTGATTAGTGCATAGGTGAGAGAGAGATCTGCTATGGAGGAGAAGGAGCTCATGTTTAGGGTTTACATATTTGTATTTGCTGGTCATCTATATTGAGGAAGATTTGCTGGGTTTTCTACCCCATGAGGGTTTCCCTGGATAAATATGTGCCTCTTGTGTTTATGTTGTGCTTATTGTTCTTTTAGTGATCCTGTATATGTTATTATTGTGAAATGGAATGTAATACTGATATTTTCTGTCTTAGCATATTGAATCTTAACAACACTAGATGGATGTAAAGACAACATTCTTGAATGGTGTAGTCGAAGAGGAAGTGTATGTGGAGCAGCCACTCGGATTTGAGACACATGACAGGGAGTCACATGTGTGCAAATTAAAGAAATCCTTGTATGGTTTGAAACAAGCACCCAGGACATGGTACAGAAGGATTGACAACTTCCTTACTAGTTTGGGATTTACCAAGAGTAAAGTGATTCCAACCTTTACTACAAGGTTGAGGAAGGCAATCCAGTGATACTCCTACTGTATGTAGATGACCTGTTTGTGACAGGTGAGAATGGGTTGATTGCTGATACGAAGAGGAAGCTTGCTGTCGAGTTCAAGATGAAGGACTTGGGTATGATGCATTACTTTCTAGGTATGGAGGAGTGGAAGAGTGCAGATGGAATCTTACTTGGACAAGGGAAGTATGCAGTAGAGATCCTGAAGCAGTTCAAGATGATGGACTGCAAGGCCATGGCCACACCTATGGCATCGAACCTGAAGCTATTGAGTGATGCTTCATCAGAGTCGGTTGATGCCACGATGTATCGTCATATGATTGGGTTCTTGATGTACCTGATGAACACGAGACTAGATATTTGCTTTGTTGTGAACACTTTGACCCAGTTCCTGACGGATCCCAGACATGTCCACTTGATTGTTGTAAAGCATATTCTGAGTTACCTGAAGGGTACGGTTCATTATGGGCTCAAGTATGATGCGAATCAAAATTTTAACCTGGAGGGTTATGTTGATTCAGATTGGGTAGGCAGTTCTGCAGATAGGAAGAGCACTTCGGGGTGCTGCTTGAGTATGGGATTAGGGGTGATCTCTTGGTTTAGCAGGAAGCAGTCCTGCGTAGCACTGAGTACAGCCAAAACAGAGTATGTCACAGCTTGTTCGGCTAGTTGTGAGGCAGTTTGGATAAGGAAGCTACTTTCTGATTTGTTTGATCTCCAGATGGATTCTACTTGTATCTTCTGTGACAACCAGAGTTGTGTGAAGTTGTCTGAGAACCCGGTGTTCCATGACAGGTCGAAGCACATCGAGATCAAGTATCACTATATTAGGGATATGGTGCAGAGAGGAGCAGTAAATCTCCTGTATGTTGCGACAGACGAGCATATAGCAGATGTGTTGACCAAGCCACTAGCCAGGGTGAAGTTCGAGTAATTCAGAGAGAGGCTTGGTGTTCTTCATATTGAAGATACTTCCAGGAGGAAGTGATGGGACACGAATGCAGGATCCCTTCCAAGCATGGTGGTTGGAGGGTCCTTCCCATGGTTGTGGATGTAAGTGATGTGTGATGAGCATCAGGACGATGCTCCGAATGATGTTCTATATGATGATGATCAGTATGATCATGAGCATCAACATGATGCTCCATGCGAGGATGATCAGTATGATCATGAGTATCAGGATTATACTCTGTGGCCGTGGATATCTTGCAAGTTGTGCAGTAGCATGTAATCAGTCTTGAGAGATCTTATAGGTTGAGCAAGAAGCTCGTAATCAGTCCCGGGATGCTCTTTCAAGGTTTTGCTAGTTTGCATGTAATCAGTCCTGGGAGATCCTATAGGTTGAGCAGGAAGCTCGTAATCAGTCTTGGGATGCTCTTTCGAGGTTTGGTTGTTGGCATATAATAGCTCCCTGGGAGATCCTATAGGTTGAGCAGTAAGCTCGTAATCAGTATTGGGATGATCTTTTGAGGTTTTTCCTGGTCGCATGTAATCATCCCTAGGAGATCTTATAGGTTGAGCAGTAAGCTCGTAATCAGTCCTGAGATGCTCTTTTCAGGTTTTGCAAATGCACATAATCAGCCCTAAATATTCCACTAGACGAGCCACTCGCAGAGATGATGAAGACCTACATGGAGGCTAGGCCTACATCCAGCATGAAAAAGGGTTGGCTCTATAGAACTTCCTATGACGAGTATATTGGAGATTGATGATTGAGATAGCAGCAGTGATGATGATCCAGTGACGATGAAGACTTGTGCTTAAGAACTGTGTCGAGAAATACCTTCCTAGTTAAGAGGGAGTGTTGATGTATTTGTAACTTTGGAATGTATTTCACTTGTATATTTCATATTGTATTCATATAACATTGTACTTCCGACGGAGAGGTTTCATTCCTCTGATCAAGAAGGTCATCATTGTATATGTTAGGGTTATTAGACTCCCCTAGTGGGTCGGCTCAGAGTTAAGTTATAGTGGGTTATTAGACTCTCCCAGGAGAGGTCAGCCCAATAAGGTAAAAGGAAAGTGGAAGACAAGTGTAAATAGAGAGGAGCACCTCTCTATTTATTCATTCATTCACTCACTCATTCTCTCAAGTGAGTAGTGCGCACAAGTGGAGGAGGAGAAGCTGCTAGGAGACTATCTCTTATTATTAGGGTTTTGTATCATTGCTCATTCTATCTCTGAAGAAGTTGCAGGGTTTTCTCCTTTATGGTTTCCCCAGTGAAATGATTTGTGTCTATTGTCTCTTGTGATTGATTGACATGATGTACATGTTGTTCTCTCAGATAAGATCCTAGATCATATTGAATTAATGATGAAAAACTAACACACTCAACCCTTACAACCTTGGTGATAAAATTAGATTCAAAGGATATATTGTAAAGTGGTGAACACCATAAATAAAACCATAAAAATGAAGTATATGAACTATCACACAATCTATTCTAGGATAAAAATAAATACTCATAAATATTGGAAATAACATAAACTAGTTAACTGTCTACTTACTACATGAGTCTATTATGTTACTAAAAGAGTCTATAAGCACATCTAAACAAAATTAAAATGAAAACAAAAAGTAGATACAAGGGTTCTTAGTCGTTCCCTTGCATGATCCCTACTCAAGGATGATCCTCAAACCCTTGCTAAAACACAACACTGAGTATGTAACAAAATGAATCTCTTTATTTAAGATATGTTCATAACAACCAGGCAACAAATTGCCTTTTTCTACAGCTCGAATTACTAATAGCAGTATGGGAATGACAACATAAAAAATGAAGTCAATAATTCTTCAACTATCAACCTATACTTATATTTATGCTTGAAACAAAATCTAATTGAACTCCCCATCAATCACTTGATTGATTGGGGATGTCCCTAATAATCTACATTTGTGTTTCATCAAATCCTATAATCCTTATGCAATTCAAACTGTTAAGGTAATTCAAATTTTATATAGAGCATCAATGCTTCATTGAGTGTGGATAACATTTGAAGTGGAAAACGAGACAAAATCCCTACAAGTGTTCATCATGTTCCACTCTATTTGGAGTCATAAATAAAGATATGATATTGTCTATGGTGATTTGATTCCTCACACTCTTAGCCTTTGAGCCATATTAGTTTCATAAGTGAAATGTATATATAATTACTCAAAATCAGATTTTGAAGAAAAGTAAATCATATGTATATTCAATAGTGTAGAAAAATCATTCATAAATAAATAAATAAGTAATGTCATAATATCCTTAATATACATTAAAAAGTATAATTATTTATAGAAGATGATTAAGTCTTACTCCAAAAGTGTATCAAAATATTATTAAAAAAGGGGCAAAATATAGATCATTAGACAGGCCCATCAAAAGCTAAGACATAATTGTGGTCGAATAAAGAGAGATATGATTAATATCTCTAGCCCATTCTTATCAATATCAAACCTCCTCATAATGCTATGTAATTCTTGCATTAATCTCCAGGGTGATGGCTCTTGATCTAATGTGGTGAAACATGATTGGTTTTGATGATGGACCAGTTGATTAACAAAACAATTCATGTAAAAATGGAAATTAAGAAATGTCAAACAATCCTTATTTGGATGCTCATAAGTAGTGCCATGAATAACACGTGTTTATCCGATTGAATATTAGGCGTAACTAAATGTTATGCTAGCAAAGATAAATTTGAAAAGATGTTGTGAAATAGGAATCAATCATCTACTAACAAACATAGATTTAAGTATGCATAGGAGTGATAGGTATTAGTGAAGCCAAAATGGACATGTAGAAAACTAGCATATCTCTTTTATAGTTGTTGTTATAGAGAAGAATCGGACTCTTCCTATATATTTATCTAGATAAAATTAATATTTGGTTCCATTGGAAAGATGGGAAAGGGTCAAATATAATATGACATAGAAGCATGTAAATGGAGAAGCATGTAAATAGAGAATAGACAATTTACCCTTTATATGTTTTTAAAATATATATATATA
The DNA here is from genome assembly GCA_027924585.1 of Larix kaempferi. Taxonomy (NCBI): domain Eukaryota; kingdom Viridiplantae; phylum Streptophyta; class Pinopsida; order Pinales; family Pinaceae; genus Larix; species Larix kaempferi. The sequence goes on along the minus strand of BSBM01000241.1, from coordinate 4,038,349 downwards.
TATATATATATATATATATGGATTATTAGAGTTCATTAAAGATTATATATCTACGGATTATTAGAGTTCATTAAAGATTACAAGTGGCTTGGAGAAGGCTTAACCAACGCTTCTTTTTGTTACATGTAATGAATTTATATTTAGCGATAATCAAGATCCATCAAAGAAAAACATGGTTGGAAAACTCTTTTCCATGGTCCTATCAATCACGTTAAATAAGAGAATCAACAGATAAACAATAACAATATGAATGTAGTGAATTCCTATAAAGAGATAAACAAAGTCCAATAGAATAAACTATACATGGAGAAGGTTCAACCATCCCTTCTCTTTCTCCTTTTAATCATATTTATTTTAATCATATTAAATAAAGGAATTTGTTATGTGGTTGATATGACAATGAGTGTGTAAATGGATAAGAGCCAGTCAATCATTTTTCATTTAATTTTGTTCGTATTTCGATTGGAAATCTTAAAAAAAATAGAATCACATATATTAGCTATGAAAAATGCATAATTTGGGTGTTATGGGGGTATTTAAGGGTGTTGAATCTATTTATGGATTTAAAAATACAATTTAAACATGAAGAAATTGGATTTTACCAAAAAAAAATTACCGAATTCCGTCCCAAACCCACCATAAAGTAAAAAACGTAGAATAAATAGACTACTCCTATTATATCTAGGGATCATATAAATTCATTAAGTATTACGAGTACTATGGGAAAGGGTTATTTGAACCTTCCCCTTCTACTTTCAATAAAATCATATCTACATATTTTTAATTTTAATAAAGTAAACAATAACTACAAAATGGTTAACCAACCCTTCTTATTTTTCTTTGTAATCATTTTAAATAAAGGAATTGGTTAGGTGATTGGCATGACAATAAATATATAAATGAAGAAGACTTGATTGACCCTTCTCCATACTAATTGTAATGTTGTTATATCTAGGGATTATTGTAAAGAATTAAAGTATCATGGAGAAAGGTTGATCGACCCTTATCCATGCTTCAGTGAATGATTTTACATGTAGGAATGATCATAATTAATTAAATTAAACCATAAATAGAGATGAGTATGTCGAACCTTCTCTTATCTTATTCTAATTCAGATAAATAAGACAATATATTAGGTGATTGGCAAGGTGATAACAATGCAAATGGAGAAGATTAAGTCAAACCTTTCGCGTGTCAATTGTAATGTTGTTATATTTAGATACCATCGGATTTTGGTAAATATTACAAGGAGCATGTAGAAGGATTGATTGAACAACATTTGATCGACCCTTCTCTACATAAGAGTTTTCCAACCTTATTTGAAGAATGATTGATTGAAGAAGGGAATCTTGGCCCTTCTTTGAAGAAGGTTTGATCAAAGAAGGTTTAGTTAGCCCTTCCCCTTAGAAGGGAGAATTTTTGGTTAACCCTTCTCTAGAGGAGCGTCATTGACCCTTTTCTAGAAAAGGGTATTCTAAAAATAATATGGAAAAGGTTCAATCGACCATTCTATGGAGAAGGGTGGATCAAGACTTCTCTAGAGAAGGGCTTGTTGATTAACAATGGCATAGTTATGAAATTTTGGAAATCGACATCCAACACCTCTAGGGAGAAGGGTCAATCAACCCTTCTAGTGGGGATGTTTGACCAACACTTCTTAGGAGAAGAGTAATAGGAACTAAATTTGTATAAGATGACAAATCTAGTGAGTAGAGCATGAAAAATTCCCCAAAATAAATAAATTAATAATAAAAATAGATTTAGAATGACAAAGTTATAACCTTTTGAAAAATGGCCTCCAATATTTCTACTAAGAAGGGTGTGCTAACACATCTTGGGATTCTAATTTTGTGTCATTGGAGGGTCTTCGTACCCTTCCCCATAGAAGAGTTGATCCTTCTCCAAACAAGGATATTTTGAAAATTATACGGAGAAGGGTTTACCAACCCTTGTGTACATCAAAATTTGTGGGAAAATGAAATCTTGGTATGGTCCTATTGTTACTCATGTTATGGCATACCATAATATTATTTTTAAGAATATGTTATAAATTTTCAAATGGTAGACTTATTATATATATATCATTTAATCTAGATTCCTTTTACAAATAGTAAGCAACAATTTATAGACTATCAAGCATACATATTGATTTTAAGGATAGATATTGATGTACTTATTTTTTAACAGTAACAATATTATTTCTATTGTTTTTATCATATATAGGAATAATATCAGTAAGGCATTCTTCAAAATGATTATCCTCTCCAATGCTAATTTTACTAAATTTCTATCTAGGGGTGATTGTAATTTATGAAAAGAAATCATAGTTGAAGGGTTGGCCAACCCTTTCCCATAAAAAGGAGAAGAATCAACCAACAGTTCTATAAGGATGGCTCTTCCAAAATTTCTATGGAGAAGGTGCAATTGACCCTTCTATGGAAAATGCCTCAACCAACCCTTTTCAATAAATAACATGTTTATATAATATAACCACTCCAATGCATAGATCACAATAAAATACCCAAAAGTTAAAAAAAAACATCGCAAATAGACCATGGATGAAAAGTAATGACCTAAAAATCATTGTCTTACACCTCCAATGAGAAGGGTTTGCCGATCCTTCTAGTGAGGAGGGGGATGAAGGGTTTGATTACCATGCTTGGGAGAAGGGTTGATTGACCCTTCACATTAGAGGTGTCAGAGGATTATTTTTATAAGGTCATAATTTTGTTAGAACTATGAAAAAACTGACATATCGGGGCTAAAAATAGGCATCAAGAGGGTGCATAGAGGGAGTTATGGTTAGCCAAGATTCCCAATTTGAATTGGGGAAAGAGGAGTGCAAGAATGAGGAGGAAAAGTGTCTCATGAAGGAATCAACCACTAACTTGAGTTGGGTGAATGTCTTGGAGGGAAATTTCAAGCTCATGAGTCCACATGAAGTTAATAAATGGAGAGGATGAGGAAGGAGAGCAGCTTTTGGATCATTTTTGTTTTGCACCCTTGGAGAGCTTAGCTTGTCCATGCATGGTGGGTGTTTACCTTCCCTGCTATTGAACGAATTTCGAAGGTGAAAGATCCCTATGCAAGTTGGTTGGAGGAGATTCCATTTAGACCTCTTATCAGAGCTCAAAGGAATTTTTTAATGTAGGTTCAAGTCCGTCTACAGTTTGAGTTCCTCTCATATATCTTCTTCTACTTTCTCTTCTCACATTCTCTTCTCAATGTTCATGTTCTAGTATTGATGGCACAATAATGGTTGCATAAAACTTGTGGAGGATGACTTTGTGACTCCGTTGATGTAGGATCTGATGTATGGAACTTTTTTGAGCTGCATATCTGAGCCATAGCTCGAAATCTCATGTATATCATGTAAAAATTCCAAGCAAACCTCTCATTCGAGCTAGTTTTCCTCTATACGTTCTTCTGGATTTTTGGAGTAGTTATACATTTGTTTTGTATCATAATTTATCTGGGTTTTTTCATATGTTTGAGAATCCTCTATGTACTATAGATGACCAAAGTCATCTATACAGGACCCTTGGGAATTTGAGTAAACTTTATGCAAAATTTTCGATGACCATTATTTACATTTTCCAAGCAATATCTATGTGTTACAACTTTTTGTTTGATGTGTGCAATAACCAGTTGTAGATCATGATAAATGCTGCATTTTGGTTTTCAATGAAGTCCTTTATCCAATACAAGCCTCTATTCATAAATTAGGGAGGGTTGTATAATATTTGGAAATCCCAAGATTCAGTGACTAGTGGGGGGTTTCAACATCGAATTTACTAGTATTTTTCCCTTTCATTCCTCCTTGACTAATGAAAGTCATAAATGTATTTAGAAAGTGTATGAGTGTCCAGTAGATGAATTAGGATGTCCTAAGACCCATCAAGCCCTTCTAGAGATAATTCAAAAGCATCTGGGATCATTTGGGACAGCTTGGGTTTCACTAGTCCAAGGTTCAAAATTGGCCAAAATTGAACAAATTTTCATGGTAGGGATATTATAGTGGTATCAGAGAATGATCCTTGCACCTATGCATTGGATCATCCATTGAAGAAGACAATTGCATCCATGTCTTATTCAGATTCAGAGTATGAGAAATATGAGGAGGAGTATTCTTTCTATGCCTAAGAGGAAAATGGTTTTGAGTTGTATGATGGAATCTATGTGGATGAGGATCCCTCTTGCAATACCTCTACCCGGTTCACATTCATAGATGATGATGGTTACTATTGTGATCGCTTGTAAAATGAATATGTAGACAGGGAGATCACAACACCAAGGAAATATCCTTTGAAGGAAATAGCAAGGTGGAGGGAAACTTGCAAAACCATGCCCCAACAATATCAAGCTGATAATGATATAATGAAGTCATCCCAAGCAGTTCCTTTTGAATTTTTTGTGGATGCTTTGTTTGGATATATGCCCAAGAATGAATATGTAGATTTAGTAAAGAAAGGTTTATGCCCTTCTTGCAAAATACCTTGGAGAACAAATCATATATGCTTGAGTGAAAAGGAGGAGCGAAACGAGGAGACCACCACCAGTGTTGGGAAATATAAGACCACAATCCTTACTGTTGAGAGTTGTCAGCATAATGAAGCCATCACCTATTCTAATGAGGATCATCTATAGTAATCTCTCATAGATAAAATGGATCAGAGAGTAACTATTGATGGTTTCTCAAGTTCTGTAAAATCATATACTGATGGATGATATGATGTGGTGCCTACTGATGGGTACCAAGATTGCATGGAGACATATACTAATGTATGTCCATCCCTATATATTGGTTAAATAGATATCATCCTTGATGAGGTTGTTGCAAGTCCCAACTCCATTGGGCACGAAGAAGAAGACCTTGTAGCAGCAAAATATGAACCAAGATCATCCTCCCAGTCACCACTTGAGCTTCCAAGTGAAGTTGATTCCAAGAAAAAAGAAGAAGATGAGGTTCGCTCTCATGAACCATTCTTCATTGAAAGGTATTTGAATATGAGTGAAAGGTATATCTATGAGGCCCTTATCATACTCCATTGCACTCAAGCATTAGTGTCAAATTCTTGTTGGAGAGTTTCTTCATTGGAGGAGGCATCCTTCCTTGAAGGCATGGAGAAGATTCAAATAGCATTGTGCAACATTGAAGGTAATTTCGTGTCTTTGATTTTTGATAGAAACAATTTGGTTGAGATTAATGAATGGTTACATGAGGGATACTTGAAGAATAATGAGGATATTCATAAGCTCGAAATTCAAAATGAGCAACTTATTGAGAGGTTGCAAGATACTTGTTCTTCCTCCAATGTTTGAAATTGCCATATGGTAGATTGCTTGGAGGATTCTCATGACATGATGGATCATGAGAAACATGGCGATTTTCATGTGCTTGATTTGTTTGAAGATGATCTTGATGGGATCCAAGAAATTTTTACGGTGGAAGAGGAACTTCAGTTGCCTCTTGATGATGGTTATGCACTTTTTGAAGAAGTGCATGATTCCACTACCTTAGAACCAACCTATGAGGAAATGTTCACACTTTTGAGGGAGGTGCATGATCCTACCCCTATGGAGTCTTCACATGATGAAACTTTATCACTTTCTGATCATTTAGGTGATTTGGTTCATGTTCCTTCATCCTACCCTTCCATATCTTGTAGCATACATCCAAAAGAAATTTGGGTGAATTGTTTCATTGTATTGGTGCCATAGGAGGAGTGTGAGACTCCTACACTACTTGATGATTCTATGTTGAGTACACCACATTCTCTTTTGCGGCATAAGAATCAATTTCTCTCATTTGATGACTCTCACATACATGAATGCACCTATGATGTCCACTTGAGTCATTTTAAGACTCATGATTTTCCTTGCTCCTTGCTTAGTTCATTTGATGTTGGAGGAACTTCATCCAATACTTGGGTGAAGAGATATATGATTGGAGCACATTCTTATTGGAAGAAACATCTTTTTTTATTTCTTGATGATACACATATCAATGGGTACATATATGATACTCATTTTTATTATTGATCACCATGTAATTCACTTGATGGGAGAGTTTCTTCATCCAAATTTTGGGTGAAAGCACACATGGAAAACTCTATGACACCTCCCACAATTTATTGGAGAAGAATTCTTGGACATGGGACCCTCACCTACGTCATTGGAGTATATTTGATTGGTCACTTGATGCTTATGTGCACTTGGAAAATGGTGGTCTACTTACTTTGATGTACAAGCACTTTCATGATTCTTTGATGAGGCACCTGATCCTTGATGTACATTTGTATGATGTTGTTATGTACTTTGATGATATATATTTTGTATTTATGATGTTTGGGAGTATGCTCATTACAGAGTGGGATCCTAGCATTCCACACTTGGTTAAAATAATTTGGAGGATATTGTTGTTACACCCAAAATATACACCTATGTAACCTCAATTCCTAAATCCCTAAAGTTCCATGATCAAGTTAGTCATTCTGATCAAGTTGATGACCTTTATCTACACTCCTCATTAGGCCAGTGCAGGTTGTCTTTGAGCAATATGCGTCTGCACAGGTTGCCTTCATGCAACATGCGCCGAAGTCAGTTTAAAGAGATAAAGGTAGCTTTTGAGCGAATTCTAGAAGTTGGATGAGGTGGATCCCTATCCCTAACTCCTAGGTGAGTTGGCCTTCGATTCCCTAACCTAATGGGAGGATCCCTTAATCCTCTCCCCATGATCCGCAACCTACTCTATCCACTTGGTCCAACAAATGCAAGATCCCTCTCCATCCCAAGGGTGGGAAGTCTATGGTACTCTCATGTTGGTGAAATTAGCTCAGTATTTCAGCACCCTAGTCTTGGAGGCACCTACTTCTCTCTAGGAGCTTTGGTTTGGCTTGTCAGAAGGAGATTGCGATTTTGAGGCATCGGTTGTAATCCTCTCTTCTATTTTACTTCCCAGTTTTTATGCAGTAATATAAATTATTTCCATAAATGTTATTGTGTTAATGATATTTATAGCTCACTTCCTCAATTGTTTACTTAGACTAGTTAGTGTTTAGGCATACTTTACTGCTTGTCTTGTTCCTATGAGTTTTGGTAGGTCTTACAGCCCCAGATCTAATGACTGCGAGACTCGGAACAACAATGAGGGAAAAGATCTATGAATCTGAGGTAATATTGCTTAATTACTTGATCTCTAACTAGATCTAGGAGAGTAGTTACATATTTTTTCTTATTTGTTATAGACTTGCATTAAGCTAGAGAGATCACGCCTTAAGTCCTCTTTTGGTAGATTGTCTAATAACAAATTTGGCGACCATACTGGGGAACGTACGTTGATTTAAGTTTTCAAGTTGAATGTAATATTCTTTGATTTCTTTGAAAGCCATTTCTTTTGCCTCCTGAGCCTCTTTCTCCATCAGATCTTCTTGTTGAAGGGTCTGTTTGCTTTCTCTGAGTCTGTAGGTTTAGTTATTAAAACATTTCATTGCTCATCCTCGGAGATCCTTTTCATTTTTGTTTTGGAAATTCACCCAGCGCACCTAGGAAGTGTAACCAGAGCGCCCTCCTTTCTCAAGCACCCGTTTTCTTTCTGTAATCTGCACCACCGGCGCTAAAGCCCAGTTTGACTTCTACGCCGCCAGCACTAAAACCATGTGGATCATCTGCGTCGGGCGCTCTGTGCCTATATGCATCCTATGCTGACCACTCAAACCTAGGGTTTGAGTCATCCCTCTCCTTTGCTTGAGTTTTGGATTTTCTTGCAAACCCCCTTTGTACTGTATCTTTCAATCAGAGACCCTTTTTTATGCTGCATTGCTGATGTTTGGTTTTGTTGGGTTGTTTCGGAGTGGTTTTGGGTTCCATTTTGGACAAGTTTGAGTTTCGGTAGTGGTGGACACTTTGGTCTCCCCCACCTTCATGCTTGACCTTGTTTTCCATGCTCTCCCCACCTGATCTATTCCTTCCATTGGCTTAGATCCCAGACCTTCTTTGCGCATGTTGTTTAGCTATGCTTGCATTCGGTTGTTTGATTAAGTGATTCGAGTGTTTGCAGTGTTTTCAGTCCATGTGAGTGCTTTTCATTTTCTTGAGAATTTATGAGTGTTTAGAGTGATGCAAATAATCTTTATTTTCAGTTATTCATGCTTAAAAGCATCATTGTCATCAAGTTGTAATCTTGGCATATCATTGGAAAATTAAAAGTGCATCATTTTTACCGTTTTCACGTGCATTTGAAAATTGTTGTAGAAATTGGTTCATGCATTGGAATTTATCATTCATTAGTCTTTTGAAAAGTTTGAGAGAAACATTAGTCATTTGTGCTTTTCGAGAATTATGAGTCTTTCATTTTTTTGAAAAATTCAAGTGAGATCAAGTTTTTACAAAAGTGATTCCGTGCTTGAAAGAATTGTATGCATTCTTGGTTTTTTATGCTTTTAAGCCATCATAGTGAAATTTGAAAAGTTAGAGTGCTCTAGATAGGAAATTTCTCTCTTTTCATCACTTAGACTCATTTTGATTCGAAAACACAAAATAAAATGCTTAGATTTGGTTGTGATGCTTGTTGATTTTTTGAGTTTTGCTTGGAAAAACGGAAAAAATGAAAAGAACACTTTTGTTGTCAAGTTGGTAGATTTGGGATTGTGTTGCATTTTTGTTGTTTTGGTAAAATTAGGAAAGAGATTTCTCCCTCCCATATATAGAGTTCATCAAAGGAAAAGTACATTTCTGCATATAGTTAGGGCTTGCATTATGTTTACATTTATGTACTCACCTCATGCATTCACCTAACCGTCCAGATAAAATTAACGGTAGGACTAGGGTAAAAAATTTAGTAACTTGTGTGTTAAGTTAGAGACGTGTCCCGGTGTCGTAAAATGTGGCAGCTGTCGTTACTTGCAAGCACTGTATTCCGAGGATATTGTAGTCTTCCACGTACCAACTGGTATATCGAAGCTCTTTCATCTACCAACTAGGTATATCGAAGCTCTTTCATGTACCCACCAAGTACTTCACGTACTTGGCGTATATCAAAAGGTGTTTCAAGTACTTGGCGTATATAGAAAGGTGTTTCACATACTCGGTATTATATAGGAAGGTCTCATGCTGTACGATTGTGCATTAGACAACACCACTGTGGATTTGAGCTCCCACGTACCTTGAGTATATCGAGAGACACCATTAGGATTCCTCAAACCAATTGAGCTATCCATTTGTCCATCTTGGCAGAGCAATACACCGAGAACAACACTTGGGTATTCAGGAAAGGGTACGGTCCCAATCCTCCTTGTCGCATTTTACTGTTGGACCCTGTGATATATAGCAAGTTGCGAAGCCTTGACAATCTTGTGAGGTTCCAAACTTTTGAATCCATACCTATCACATAAGTTTGCTTGTCGCCTTATTTTGTGTAGGTTTTTTTGGAATGCTTTTCTTTTTTTTAGATTACCCTAGGAGAAACTTTGTTTCAGTCACTCTGGCTGACTTTCCTTGGAGAAGGTCCTACAGAATTTTGAACTTACCACCCAAATATCCCCTTAACCAGGAGGTAATTTTGAAGGTAAGAATGGACCCACGTGCCATGGTCATGTCGCCTGAAGTAGAAAACTCTACTTTGAATATTGGAGCACATATGTTCCCTCCAGATACACCTACCTCCAACCCCCCACAGGGTGAAGAGGTGCAACCTTCCACTTCACAAGACACACCTCCCATGTTACTGGGAGAGCCTGGATCGATGGAATGGTTAAATCCACCCCAGAATGACCCTGTTGTTCCAACTGCAGCTTTTTGGACTTCATCTCTAGGCCACCCAGTGGCCCATTTTGTCATTGCCTCCCCACCCAGTGGGACTACTCCTGATGACCCTCTAGCACCTTATCATGACCAGTTGACTCAATTACGTGCTATGGATGAGGGGTTTCAAAGACAAAATCTTTTACGAAGGGCTGAAGACCCGACATTACCTCCTTATCAACCACTCCCAAGTCATTATTTATCTTTTGACTCACCAGAATCATCCACCCAACATGTGACCACTTCTGAATCTGGTCAAACCTCAACTTCTGCACACATTCCCCCTAGACAAGAGACCAGTTCTATATCTCAAACGACTCAACCTGTTGAAGGATAACAGTCCAACACACATGTTACTATCGCGGTTACGTTACCCATTCCTCCCCCACCCCAAAACTCATGGGGAGGATACTCTTTACCCCCTACCTTCTTTATAAGTAATTTTAATCCTACAGTAGATAATCAACAACCCGCATTGCGTAAACCTTTGATTAGTGGTTAGCAAGTTGTTGATGGGGGGAAACCCCCATCTCCTCACCATAATACTGGAGGAGGAGTTCCCATCGGTCCTTCTGTTGGAAATTCTTTACCTGTCGGACCTTCCACCACGGGATTATCCCATGTTGGGGGACCATCCAATGTAATTCAGCCACCATGGAGTCAATCGTATCCAGGTTATTTTAACCCTGTGTCGGTGTTAAATTTTCAGAATTTACTTCAATCTGATCTAGGATCTTAACTGAGAGAACAACATGTACAGCATATCTACAGCATATCAATCATGGAGACAATAATGCAAGCACACAAGAGACACAAATATTTACTTGGGGAAAACCATAAAGGTGAAAAACCCCAATAACTTCCTCAGAGATAGATAGAGCAATGATACAACCAACCATAAGAGATAGACACAACCTAGCAGCAAATCCTCCTCCTCCATAAGTGCGCCACTCCTCCTTGAGTGCATGAGTGAGAAGTGAGTGAGTAAATAGAGTGCCTCCCGCACTCTATTTATACTTGACTTGACTTGCTTTTTTTTTTACCTAACTCATGTAGGCTCGAACTTAACCACATAACATAATGCTGAGTGGGCCGACCCCCAATAGGATGGTCTAATAACCCTTTGACCCACATGGCCAACCCCCAATAGGGTGGTCTAATAACCCTTTGACCCACATGACTTATACAGGGCCGACCCCAAACAAGGTGGTCTAATAACCCATCAAGTATAAGTTACGACACTTACAATATAAATGACAACACTTCCTTATAGAGGAATAATACCATCTTTATAGGAATACAATATACATATATGAAATACATTCCGAAGTTACATATACATCAACACTCCCTCTTAACTAGGAAGGTATTTCTCAGCACAGTTCTTCTAGCACAAGTCATCTTCTTTGGATCATCGTCACTGGATAATCGTCATCGAGTCATCATCATCGTCACTGCTGCTGCTATCTCAATCAATCTCTGAATCTACTCATCATAGGAAGTTCTACAGAGCCAGTCCTTTTTCATACTGGATGTAGGCCCACCACCTGTAGGTCTTCGTCATCACTGGCCATACTGTGGAATCCTCAGGACTTATTACGTGCATCACAAAACCTTGAAAGAGCATCCCAGGATGTTACGGGAACACAACTCCGACCTGTAGGATCTCCCAGGGCGCTATTACATGTGACCCCACCACAAAACCTCGAAAGAGCATCGCAGGATGTTACGGGTACACAAATCCAACCTGAAGGATCTCCCAGGGCACAAATTACATGTGGTCACCACAAAACCTAGCAAGAGCATCTCAGGATGTTACGGGTACACAACTCCAACCTGAAATCTCCCAGGGCACAAATTACATGTGGTCATGGCAAAACCTCAAAAGAGCATCTCAGGATGTTACGGGTACACAACTCCGACCTGAAATCTCCCAGGGCCCAAATTACATGCCATAGGACAAAACCTCGCAAGAGCATCTGCCAGATATCCCAGGGCACCGAATTACATGCCATAGGCAAAACCTCGAAAGACTATCTGCAAATCTCCCAGGGCACCGAATTACATGTCCTCCCAGAGCAAAACCTCGAAAGAGCATTTGCCAGATGTCCCAGGGCACCGAATTACATGCCATAGGCAAAACCTCGAAAGACCATCTGCAAATCTCCCAGGGCACCGGATTACATGCTCATCTGCACAACCTAATCCACGGCCATAGAGTATCAACCTGATACTCACCATACATCATCCTGATGTATCCATGATCATCCCGATCATCATCACTGCAACGTCCTGCTGCATGTCATCTGGAGCAACATCCTGAAGCTCGTCATCTATGATCATCCTGATCATACAATGCATCCATCTGATGCACACCAAGTATCCACCTGATACATACATAGATACATGATCCACACAATGTATCCATTAGCATACATGATCTACCTGATCATACAAAGATACATGATCCACACAATGTATCCATCAACATACATGATCTACCTGATCATACAAAGATACATGATCCACACAATGTATCCATCAACATACATGATCTACCTGATCATACAAAGATACATGATCCACACAATGTATCCATCAGCATCCAACATGATGCGTATACAAAATACATACACATGATCCAACCGATCATATCCAAGCAGAAACTAGAACATCATCCTGATGCTCATCATCCAGCGCTTACATCCATAGCCATGTGAAGGATCCCCCTTCCAACATGCTTGGAATGGCTTCAGCAAATGTGTCCATCACTTCTTCCTCGAAGTATCCTCGATCTGAAGCATGCCAAGCCTCTCTATGAAGTACTCGAACTTCACCCTGGCTAGTGGCTTCGTCAGCACATCTGCAATCTACTCGTCCGTCGCAAAATACAGGAGCTTCATAGCTCCTCTCTGCACCATATCCCTGATATAGTGATATTTGATCTCTATGTGTTTCGACCTGTCATGAAACACTGGGTTCTCGGACAGCTTCACACAACTCTGGTTATCATAGAAGATACCAGTAGCATCCAACGGGAGATCAAATAACTTAGATAGTAGCTTACGTAGCCATACTGCCTCACAACTAGCTGAACAGGCTGCAACATACTCTGCCTCAGCTGTACTCAGTTCTACGCAGGACTGCTTCCTGCTAAACCAAGAGATCACACCTGATCCCATACTGAAGCAGCACCCAGATGTGCTCTTCCTATCTGCAGCACTGTCAGCCCAATCTGAATCAACATAACCCTGCAGGTTAAACTTTTGATTCGCTTCATACTTGAGCCCATAATCCACTGTACCCTTCAGGTACCTCAGAACATGCTTTACAGCAACCAGGTGAACACTCCTCGGATCCGTCAGGAACTGGCTCAATGTGTTCACAGCAAAGCAAATATCTGGTCTCGTGTTCATCAGGTACATCAAGGAGCCAATCATCTGACGATACATAGAGACATCAACCGGCTCAGATGAAGCATCACATAGAAGCTTCAGATTCGATGCCATAGGTGTGGCCATGGCCTTGCAATCCATCATCCCGAACCTCTTCAGGATCTCTACTGCATACTTCCCTTGTCCAAGGAATATTCCATCTGCACTCTACCACACCTCCATGCCAAAAAAAACAAATAGTGCATCATCCCCAAGTTCTTCATCTCGAACTCGGTAGTAAGCTTCCGCTGCGTGTCGGCAATCAATCTATCTTCACCATACCAAGTTCTGCACATATATGATTTCCTATCATGTGTCTCAGAACCAAGTGGCTGCTCCACATACACTTCTTCTTCAACTACACCATTCAAGGAAGCTGTCTTGAATCCATCTGGTGTATCTTCTATTTCATCACTTTTATATTTCTCTATGCTGCCATCTGCAACATGCTTGATCTGATAGTTCCATTTGGAAGTCACAACAGACTTCCCTTCAGCTCTTGGGACCGCATCCCAAACATTGTTCTTCATGATCGACGGATCATGGCATTCTTCCCGTATCCTGGGAACTTCAATATCTTCAATAGATAATTTTTGTTGCTGAACAAATGTTGTAGTTCTTCTTTTGTAGGTGATGGCATATGATCTTTCCTACACAACAAGTTAAATTGCATGATTAGAAAACATCTCATAGTTTTCAGAACAAATTCTTACACATAAATAAATATGTCATACAGTCATGCAATTATCTTAGCCAATGCTTCAATACAACATTTATCCATATCCCGTAACTTTCTAGATGCCTTCCAATCTCTACCAGAACATTGTTAAGAGTGTGCACAACTCCCAACATGTCAACAAAGAGGTTTCATTCTAGATAAGTAGCAATGGAATGTTGTACAGTTCCATAGCCACTTACCCATGTATATTAGTAGTATACTGTTCATCAATGAAACTATTCTAATATGCACAATACATATCCTAAGTCTAGGAACATGAGCATATACATCATTGAACAATTTTATTTAAAAAAACACATATGCAAGAAATGATAATTAAAATACTTATCTTTGTTTGTTCGTTGGGTGGACTCCCTCTGAGTCTTTGCTTCCTTACAGGAGCTGCTGGAGTCCTAATCTGAAGTAGCTTCTTCTACACATTTCTGTTGTGGAATGTAGAGAGATGGACAACTCCCTCTGAATATCTGCATCCTTGCAGAAACTACTGAAGTGTGCTCCTTTTCTTTTTTGCAGGAACAACTGGAGTGTGCTCCTTTGCTTTCTTGCAGGAGCAACTGGAGTGTGCTCCCTCTTGATCTTTGCTTCCTGAATTACCTGTTCTTGAACTCATATTCATCCTTGGTCCCTATACATGCTTATTAGTATCATGATTGAGTTATCCTTGTGATCTCATATAAAATCATACATTCATTAGTATACTATTAAAACACAATAATCTCAAGCATGTATAATCATGATCATTTCAAACAGAAAATAATAAGCATTAGCATTCAAGGTTTATGTAGTATTCTTATGGTTAGTCAAATCATAAGAAGCATAACATGTCTAAACCTATAATTACTCAAACCTATGACTCTTCAGGTTAGTTGAATCATCAAACAAGATAAGAGATATAATATGCATAAAACCTGTGATTATTCAAACCTATACCTTCATGATTCTTCTGGTTAGTCATATCATCAATTATGGTAAGAAACATAATATGCATACAACCATGATTATTCAAACCTATGACTTTTCAGGAATAATCATTATCAACAACAGTATAAGATACTAACACAAGGTAGGATTCTAGCTTGATATAGGAAAAACATACCTGGATTAGCATGCTAGCTAGTTATGTCTAATATACCCGCATAATGTCTTCTTGTTCTTCTTCAATGACTTGTGCTAGTAACCTATATATCTCATAGGTTAACCATTATAAAACCAAGTTATACATACCTCGTAAATGGATCTTCTATGAGATCCATGACAATGGATGAATCTTTGTCCTCATGTTATCATGACCATATGTTCTTGGACCAGAACATGATTTGTCTTTCTTGGTGTACCTTTCATGTTAGTAGACAACATAAACCTCATACAACACCATAATGCATTAGTACAATCATAAGTGTCAATACCCTAATCAATGAATATTTTCTATCGTGCATTCATAGTTTTATTAAGGTGATATGAAAAGACTAAAATCAAGATTGTACTAACCGTAGTAACATGAAGACAAACATACCATAAACTTAATCATGAACAAATATCAAAACATACCTCGATGAGTCATACCTGTCGAGATCGCTTGTAATCTTCTTATGTAAGGCCTTAGCCTCATCTCCCTCTGAAACAGGAACTTCTTCACTTATGCAAGTGACCAATCCATCTTCTTCTAGGATTAATCCAATCCACTTGATTTACAAGAACTGGGACTGGAGCTAGATATGGGTTTGTCAGAGAAACCCCAAAAACTCAAAATTTGAATTTCAAACTTCTGAAAGGATAGAAATATGTGCCTTGATGAGCTGATCAAGCTGCTATATTCAGAATTTGAAAACTGCAAAGTTTCACTCCTCAATTTTGCCTTTGAAACTTCTGGATTCACTAGACGTGACCCTGAACTGGGGTTTGATGAATCCCACTCTTCTACCCAATCAAAAAGTTTGATCCAAATCTCTAAGCTTCTATTTTTCTAAGGAGCTTCCAGCCGTGGTCACAAATTTCAAAAATTCCCATTTTTACAGAAGCCCTAATTTTCCACTTTCCTGATCAAAGTCCCGAACTAGGGTCTGATCAAGCCCGGCCTTCTGCCCAACCAAAAATTCTGATCTTGGTCTCTAAATTTTTATTTTGATGAGTAGCATTCAGCCGTGGTCTCTGATTACAAAAATTCCAACTTTCTCCAAAGCCCTAATTTCCGGAAGCCATGAATGAAGGTACCAAAAAATAATTCTGTTTTGACATAAATATGTACCTGATTGTTTCTGGTGTAACTCCGAAATTTTTGATCCACAGGGTCTAAAAAAGTTTCCTGAGATAGCCTGACCTGTTAGCTTTCCATCCTGACAGGTCTGACCTCAATTGGATTTTCTGAGAGAGATTTATGCCAAATGTCGCAATGTGACCTGTTTTGGGATAATACAGGAGAGCGAACTTGTACGGCGTGCCACGTGTCACTGTTTCAACTTCGGCCTCTGAAACTCTTTCCTGAGATAGTTCGTCCTATTATATTTCCATCCTGATAGGTCTGACCTCAATTGGATTCTCTGAGAGAGAGTTATGCCAAGTGTCGCAACGTGACCTGTTTATGGGATAATCCAGGAGAGCGAACTTGTACGGCGTGCCACGTGTCACTGGTTCACCTTCAGCCTCTGAAAACGTTTTTTGAGATAGTACAGTCTGTGTAATAGCTGTCAATTTTTACTAAATTTCATTTGGAGCTTCCTAGCCCAAGTTATGACCTTTTTCCCAAGGTCACCTGATTTTAACTCAGATCTGGAAGAGGCAGAAACCCTATATTGCACAGATCATAAATCACAAAGTACAACGAATTAAAGGTTTTCCTTTGGACACAAGGTACCTGGAGATTTAATCTTCGTCCTGTAACAATTTTAGATCCGAAAACGTTGCCAAAACGGATTTATAGCAAAAGTGCTACGATGACTGGTTTTTGCTATATCAAGCCCTAGCATCGTAAGTGCAACAAGTGTCATACATGCCATATCATGCCTTCTTTCAGGCTAGCTCTGATTCCATGTTAAATTTTCAGAATTTAATTCAATCTAATCTAGGATCTTAACTAAGAGAACAACATGTACAGCATATCTACAGCATATCAATCATGGAGACAATAATGCAAGCACACAAGAGACACAAAGATTTACTTGGGGAAAACCATAAAGGTGAAAAACCCCAATAACTTCCTCAGAGATAGATAGAGCAATGATACAACCAACCATAAGAGATAGACACAACCTAGCAGCAAATCCTCCTCCTCCATAAGTGCACCACTCCTCCTTGAGTGCATGAGTGAGAAGTGAGTGAGTAAATAGAGTGCCTCCTGCACTCTATTTATACTTGACTTGACTTGCTTTTTTTTTTACCTAACTCATGTAGGATTGAACTTAACCACATAACATAATGCTGAGTGGGCCGACCCCCAATAGGGTGGTCTAATAACCCTTTGACCCACATGGCCGACCCCCAATAGGGTGGTCTAATAACCCTTTGACCCACATGACTTATACAGGGCCGACCCCAAACAAGGTGGTCTAATAACCCATCAAGTATAAGTTACGACACTTACAATATAAATGACAACACTTCCTTATAAAGGAATAATACCATCTTTATAGGAATACAATATACATATATGAAATACATTCCGAAGTTACATATACATCAACAGTCGGGACAACTCAATCCATAAAATGCACTCTACGGGATAACTTATCCCGAAAATACATACACTCTATGGGGGCACCAAAATGTCTTACAACATGGACCCCCACCTATAGTCCCTCAAGTCCCACCACCCCCACCTTCCATCGGAGGCTGCGGGCCCACACAAAATTCCAGAGGAAGCATACCTCTACCTTCTGGCGGAGGACCACCTCATTCTGGAAACCATATCCCACCCCCCTGGCGGCGGAGGTGGAAGCCCTCCCCCTTCAGGCGGAGGCGGAGGGCCACCCCCCTGGTGGTGGAGGACCAGCCCATCCTGGTGGTAGTGGTGGAGGACCATCCCATCCTGGCGGTGATGGTGGAGGACCATCCCATCCTGGTGGCGGTGGTGGAGGACCATCCCATCCTAGTGGTGGTGGTGGTGGAGGACCATCCTATCCTGGTGGAGGTGGAGGAGGCGGCTCTTACCCTTCCGACGGTGACGATGGAGCACCAACTCCTCCCGATGGAGGCAGTGGTAGTCCACATTATCCTGGTGGAGGCAGTGTCAATCCATCCTATCTCGATGGCAGCGGCGGCCCTCCCCCATTTCGAGGTGGCCCACTCCCTCTCGGCGGTGGCACTGGACCCCCACCTTATGGTAACGGACCACCTTATTATGGTAACGGACCACCTTAGTATGGAATTGGACCCACATATGGTCCGGGTGGCACACCCCCTTATGGTTAATTTCCTCCTGGGACACCCTATAACCAGTCGATGCAAGGTCCCATTGGTCCATACATGCCATACCAGTACTATCAATACCCACAACTGAACCAAAAGCTGCCCTTTTTGGCTACGTTGGACTTACCCGACCTGTCTCATCTAACTAATGACCCCATCTTCCATGGACACAATTGGCCACTTATTTCGATGAAACTACCATAAGATATTCCCAAATTTGATGGCAAACCCGGTGAGGATACAAAAAACCATGTGATGACATACCATTTATGGTTTTCATCCAACTCCTTGATGGACGACTCGATCCGTCCTAGGTTATTTCAACGGTCTCTCACTGGCCGAGCTGCCAAGTGGTATATTGAACTACCACCTAATTCTTTTCCAGATTTACGCTCTCTAGCTATGTCATTTTTGACCCACTTCCAGTTACCCATCCGCTATGAGACTGGTACGGACTTATTGACCTCCCTTCGCTAGAACACTACCACTCATATTTCAGATCATATTCATGAATGGCAGTGAAGACGACGTTTTATTAAGGCTCATATTCCAGACCAACTCTTAGCCGACTGGTTCACAAAGTCACTTTTACCTGTCATAGCTCAAGACATATCTATGGGAGGTGCCATCACTGAGGAACAGGCTATTGCCTGTGCCCATTACTTAGACTAGGTCTATGCTCAATCCGACACATTGTATGAAATTGTTCCTGATGCACCTCGCCCTACGTATGACCGTACGAAACCACCCAAGGAACCACAGGACAATGGCATCATTGGTTCCCTTACCTCCCAGCCTTCTACTCAAACTGGTGGTTCATCAAACCCCCAAGGTTCTTCCCCATCACCACCATAGGCTGGCCATAGCACTACCAAGTCCACTGCTCCAGCCTCACCGAAGAGGTGAATTCTGTGCAATCAGCTTCATCTCAGAAATCTGGTGGTAAGAAGAAAAACAAAGGGAAACCTAAGAAATATTCTAACCAACAGGAGCCCAAGCCCACCCCCGAAAACACCAAACAGAAGAGGAAGTTTAAGTATCCTTGTTTGTTGTGCGGTGGAGACAATTTATCAAAGGAATGTCCCCACCGAGACAAAGTGCAGAATTTTCTCAAAGGAAACTCTATTACCACAATTCTCAACAATCCCTTCCCCACTTAGAACCAGTAGCTGATCACACAAACCTATCCTTCCCATGGAGAGGAATCCTCCACCGCGCATGTTCTCATGATGCATAGTGAGACCATCAACTTGAACACCGGTTCCTGTTCGTATTACCCTGTTCCTCCGAAGGAACCCATTGGAAGTAATACCGAAAAAGTTTCCACTTCCATTCCTGACGTCACCATACCGCAAGCTTCTCTCACCATCGAGAAGCCTTCTTTAGATTCAGTGTTGCGTCCGCCCAAGAGCATGATTCAAAGAGTCGTCTTCAATCCCAATGCTCGAGCAGCTCAAAACTATAATATTGTGGAGGACCTAGCACAAGCTCCGTGTGCTATGTCGACGCTCGAGGTCTTGAAAAACTGCCCTAACCAATGCAAGACTCTCCTCACTGCCATCGGCGCAGTTGATCTGGATTCTTCTAATACCATCATGTTTCGGCTGGATTATTTTAAGTCGAGGCTTTCCCATTAGTTGGAATTTCAAGTTGCTACAAACATTGCTAGGAATACAATCCATCCTACCATCTTGGACGAAGGTGCCTCTACCTCGGTCATGTCGATTTCGTGTTGGAGAGCCATTGGCTCTCCCGAGTTGAACCATTCTCCCACCACCTTGAAAGCATTCGACAGACGTGGCTTTCAACCTCATGGGTTGTTACAAGCCTTAGCATTCGAGTTGGGGGGTAAGACTGCAACCATTAACGTGGAAGTGATCGCTGCCCCCGTTAGCTTATAATATTCTGCTTGGTCGTAATTGGTTTTACACCATGACTGTGGTTTCATCTTCTATCTTCCACATAATACAATTCCCCCACCAAGGCCGAATTGTCATTGTCAACCAACTAGATTTTTGTACACCTGACACCGCTACTTATCCCGACGATAATGTTCTGTTTCTTGGACAATATTCGCAGCTATATGAGAGCGTGGGGGTCGGACTCATAGAGGACTCATCCCTTATGGGCGTATTTCCAACCTCGGATCCCCCTAATCATGTTTCCATAGTGAACATGATCTCCTCCAGAATTTCATCTATCCCCAACTCTACTAATCAATGGCTTGTACCTGATGAAGCCACTACACACCTGATTGGAGACACCATGCCTCTTTCACCCACTGAACTCACTTATGAGGCTATCCATTCAGCATCTGAGGAGCACTTAGCTGTGGCTTCCTCATCCTGTTCTCTACAGCGGACATCATCCCTACCTGATCCTCTGCTCCGGACTTTTCATTCTGACGAGTCCATTATGGAAATCATGAATGCGGATGACCCTCCGTGGGAAGACCTCCATCATCAACCGTCTTTCCTTCCCCCATTGGATACTGTAGATAATAACATCACCACCATCTTTACACCAGATGTCCACCCTTTCCCTCAGTCCTCGATACTTATGTGTCAAATAGATTCTGAAGGAAACTTGGCCAACATTGAACCTACCATTTCGGTCGACATATTGGTTACTCCTGGTGTAGTGGAACACATTCATTTAGGCCAGAAGTGTTCCCCTGAAGATATTACAATGTTCACGGCCTTATTCAATCAATTTCGAGATATGTTTGCTTGGACCTACGAGGAGATGCCCGGGATAGACCCCGATATTGTTTCACACACGATTCAAACCTATCCTAATGCTAAACCAGTCCGGCAAAAGTTGTGATTGGTACACCCTCAAAATACTACGGCAATCAAGGGAGAGATTGAAAATCTCTTAAAGGCTAGTTTCATTTACCCTGTCCTACTCATCGAATGGGTCTCAAACGTAATCCTTATAGCTAAAAATAAGGGTACCATTTGTGTCTGCGTCGATTAGCGGGATCCCAACAAGGCTTGTACTAAGGACAATTACCCAACTCCCTTTATCAACCAGATCATTGATAATTGTGCTGGAAGTGTCATTTTCTCTTTTATGGATGGCTTTTCCGGTTACAACCAGATTTATATCCACCCAGCTGATCAACACAAGACAACTTTCATATGTCCTTGGGGTACGTTTGCTTACCGCAAGCTCCATTTCTGTCTTAAAAATGCTAGTGCCACATTCCAGCGGGCCATGTCGTATGCCTTTCATGATGTAAAGGACTTTGTGTAACCCTACTTGGATTATCTCCTTGCCCATTCACAGCAACGACAGTACCACATTGATCATACGGCGGTATTCCTCAGATGCAAGCGGCATAACATCCACCTGAACCCTCACAAGTGTATCTTCTGCATCGAGTCTGGATGCCTCCTCGGTTTCATTGTCTCGAAAGAAGGGATCCGCATTGATCCCTTGAAGGTGGAATCCATTGTCGCTCTCCCACCTCCTACTGACATCACAGAACTCCAAAGTTTGTAAGGGAAAGCAACTTACTTAAGGTGTTTTGTCTATAATTTTGCACAAAATACGTAGGGTTACATGAGACTACTCAAGAAGGACGTCCCGTTCATTTGGGACGATCGAGCGCAACAATCCTTCGATAGTCTCAAACATGCTATTACGCACGCCCTTGTACTCCAACCGCCCAATTACTACAAGGATTATATCCTTTATCTTGTCACTTCTTCCACCACAATCACCATGGTCTTGGTGCAAGAAGACAACAACGCCCATGAACATGTGATATATTACTTAAGTAAGGGTCTCATTGACACCGAAACTCGTTACTCACATGTTGAGAAGCTCGCTCTCGCGGTAGTCATTGCCATCCAAAAGTTCTAACATTACATATTGCTTCGCACCACCACCATCATCACTGATTCGAACCCCATGCACCACGTTTTGACACGCCAGGTACTTAGGGGCAAGTGTTCACGATGGATCGTGATACTGCGGGAATTTGATCTCCTATTCAAAAAAGCTAAGTCTAAAAATTCTTTGGTGTTTGTTGAGCTTATCTTTGATCTTCCCCGTGTCGAAGTAGAATTTAAGCCCAATGATTCTCTTCCAGATGAATCATTGTTCCTCATTAGCACGTCTGATCCGTGGTATGGAGATATTAGTTTATATCTTCAAACCCAATTGTCTCGTGACGACCATCGTAGAATATGCCACCATGCAAAGTATTATATGATCATCAGTGATACCTAGTACCGCCGTGGTATCGATTCTATTCTTCGATGTTGTCTCACTCATGAGGAGGATGAACACGTCTTAAATGACTGTCATGCTGGGGCGTGTGGCAGTCATCTCTCTGGGATGGCTACAGCCCAGAAGATACTTCGCGCGGGATATTATTGGTCATCCATCTTTAAATATTGTATCGAGGCCATTAAAAAATGTCCTCCATGCCAGCATTTTCACATGAAAAAGTGCACCCACCCAACCCCGTTACACCTGGTTATTGCCATTGGCCCCTTCGCTAAATGGAGCATTGACTTCATGCACTGTAAGCCTACCTCGACTAGGGGGCACGGTTACGTCATAGTAGCCGTGGATTACTTCACAAAGCGGGCCGAGGCTATGCCTACATATATTGATGACAGAAAAACCGCCGCACTCTTCATGTTCAATCATGTTATAGCGCGGTTCGGAGTTCCTCAAGCTATAGTCACCGACCATGGTTCTCACTTTCAGAACCACATGGTTGATGAATTGAGCACTAGATTGGGTTTTTGCCATGAAAACTCAACACCCTACTACCCACAGTCCAATGTACAAGTAGAGGCCATTAACAAGGTCTTTAAAACCATGATCCAATGCATGGTGGGTATGCACAAGTCCAACTGGTACAATATGCTCTTTTCCGCACTATTGGCTTATCGAACTTTCGTCAAGACCGCCACTGGATTTACCCCCTTCCAATTAGTTTATGGATTGGAGGCGGTCCTTCCAATAGAGTGCGAGATTCCATCCCTCAAACTCACAGTTGAACTTCTCCCTAACACTACTACTGAGGAAGAACGCTTCCTCTACCTGGAAAAACTTGACGAGACTCGCCGCGATGTCGCTCTTGCCAACGAGGCACATAAGAAATGCATCAAAGAACAGTATGACAAGTCAGTAGAACCTCGCATCTATAGAGAGGGTGATTTGGTCCTCACATATGACCAAAGACACGATAAGTTGGGGGTAGCAAAGTTTGAGTCCATGTGGCATGGACCCTACATAGTAAAACGTGTCCTAGAGAAGGGATCCTACGAACTTGAAGACTATGACAGGATATCTTTAGGTGAGCCCCGCAATGGGATTTACCTGAAGAGGTATTATGCCTGAGTCTTTCATGCATAAGTACGTTGTATATACTGTACATGGCATGCGTGTTTTTGTGTGGTGTGACGCTTTTGTTTAGTGTGTCTAGATCTTGTTTTCGCTTCTTATACCATGTTCTTTATGCATGTGTAGATGGCACCTTGCTACGGATTCGCGGACGGTGCCACCCGGCATACCTGTAACCTTGCTTCGGTAGTCTGGGTACTCTATTCTCCCACTAGAAATCTTATTAGCTCAGGAGGAATGTGTCTAGGTTTCATGACCAACAATGTTGCGGAATATCAGGCAGTCATTGGAACCCTAACCGACGCTCTTTCCTTGGGTATGGACCACATTGTTATCCATTTGGATTCGTAATTGGTGGTCTCTCATCTTAACCGGATTTACGCTATCTGTTACCCTATCCTACTCCGTCTCTACAGAAGAGCCCGTCTTTTAGAAAGGTCCCTTGTATCCATTCAATACCTGCACATTCCACGAGACAGGAACGCAGTTGCCGACTCAATGGCCAATTTCATTTTAGATTGGTACATTGCACACACATAATATAATCATCAAATATTAAAAGCAAAAATAAAATGTAAATAATTCATTGTATAAGAAAACATGTAAACAAGATCACATTAATCATCCATTAAAACACATAATGTATAAATCCGCCAGAATGTCTGTATATATATAAATCCATACAAAAGTACAAAATGGTAATGATAATACAAAAATCTGAAGCATGCTAGCTTTCAGCAGGAGTCATCTCCATAAAAAGTATGAATCTCGTAATATTTCAGAGTATACATGTATAGGCCATATGCCTAAACCCTACGTTGCACGGCCCTAGGCCGCTCAACCCCAGGTTGAGCATGGTAACAAACAACGGCCCCCGCCACCTTTTGGAGTAGCGTGCCAAAACGAGTTGATACCCCCACTGTCAACTCCTAATACCAGAGGGGTAAGTCATGCACTGCAGGCTCCAGAATGTCAGAAGTCATCCCCTAGAGCTTCTCCCCAAGCACCTCTTTCTCCTCAAGAGCATCACAGGCTGCAGGCTCCATCTCTAGCACTCCTCCTCTCTACACCTGGCGAGAGACTCCCAATGGCCTCTCTAGACCCACATCTACATAGAAACATGTAAACATTATCAGCACTACTACAAAAAAATTATAAAATACATAAAATATAAAAAAAACACGAGCAGTGATTCTTACCTATGTCACCCCACTGCATCCCCTCTGGAAGCACTAGGTCGGGATCTCCCCAGAAGTCTGTACTGGCATATGGATAATCCTCCACCATGAGGATCTATGCCTGCAGCCATGAGAAGCACTTGGTATAGAAACTGATTATGGGACCACCGCCACCATGGAGAGCCATCGCATCTGTCCATCTCAGCATGTAAGGATCACGTGTCTCCCGATACTCGAAATCCAGCTGTGGGCGCAAGACAGGTACCTACTCCAATATGAAAGATACCATAATCGAGCCATACCCGAACTAGTTCAATGCCCTGCGCTGACACCTAGTCAACTGATCCTTGAGGCTAACAAGAAGCCCCTCGCACTAGTGAAGCACTGTAGGAACCCTGCAGTCCTTAGCATAATCATTTGCGACTTGCTGGCCAAGTGAGAAACTCGGTTTCTAGCAACTCACACGACAATAAAGAGTATCGCTTGTAGGTACCTGTCCACGACATGCTTGATGGGAATTTTCCCACCAACCATCGCAGTGCCTAGAGTACACCACTGAACTATTATGTCCTCAACCGAATGGTCACCACCCCGTGATCTGGTCAAAGACCAGGATTCCCTCACTAGGATAATGCTGTCAGAAAATAGATGTCCTCGACATCTATGGTAAGCATGTGCTCACCTATCCGGAAGTGTTGTTGAATAAGGTCCCAACATTGGACCAAGTATGTCAGCAGGCTAACTTGGGATCTCATCCCTGGCACTCGAAAGTACTTAAGAAGCCTACAGTTTCGCAATGCTGCAACACTTTGTGGATTATTTTCCACTTGCATATCCTTGAGCTCCTGCTCACGTTCCCGCCATTCAAGAACCATGGTATCACTCCAAACCTACCAAGAAAGTCATTTAAACATGTTTAGAACTTTTCCCCTCCACCCAAAACTTTTGATAAGTTTCATTTGGCCGTTTGCACTGACGCAGATCACCCATTCTGACAAAGCACTGCTGGTGCAGAAATCCCTTTCGGGATCTGCACCGGCGCAGAGCCCGAATGGGATTCCTGCGCTGGCCTGTGAATGCAACTCTAACAACTTAAAATACTTAAAAAATACCTAAAAATATGAAAAAGAAAATTCTAATCCACTGAAAAGTTAAATGAGGAGGTTTAGGGTTACCAGTCGCAGACAGCTCGCGAAATGACGGATCGTAGCTCCCAGAAACTGTAGATGAAATTCGGTTCCAAATGGCACTTCGCACTCTCCCAATTTGGTAAAAAACAATTGTGATTTATTTTCACTATTTCATTCCTTTTATAACAAAAAGGGAATATTCATTTTTATATTTTGATGCTTAGTGGGTTTTTTACTATAGTTTGGGTCATTTATTATATTTAATACTCGGTTAACCACTTTTGACCTAGTTTTTGAGCTACAAGTGCCTCATTAGTGCCATTTCTCGACACGGCACTCATCTAGTAAGTATGATCAGGTATGAACACTCTCCGGGCGTCGTTTTGTCATTATTTCGCTCATTAATGTAAACTATTAAATGACAACCGAGCTAACTCTTTGTTCTTTCTCGTGCTTGTTAAACAATGAGAATAAGTCACCGAGTTATAGTTTATCACTTTTTCGGGCTCGTTAAATTCCTACGAAAAAGGAAACCCCCCGGAGTTTTCTTTAAGCTCTTTTCAGGCTCTCAAAATTCGAAAAGATTGCCAAGAAAACTTGTTGCGTTCACGCTTGTTAAAGTATTTGAATGGTCGTCTTATTGGTGATAGTTTGCCCATTTTCCAGATCACGTGGCACTACTTACGAAAAAGGAATACTCCAACCAATCATGACTGGAAGAGTCCTCTCTCTCATTGTTTTACCCTTTTCCAGGCGAAGAGGCTAACCTTACGAAAAAGGACCTTTGGAGTCTTCTTTAGTTCTTTTCAAACTCTCTAAGCATGAAATGACACCGAGTTGACCTTCTATGGACTCGTTAAAACTCAACATTGAAGGGCCCGCCATGGGATGAACCCCTCCTTTCACAGGTTCGAAAAACATTTGGGATTGGACTCATCTATGAGATGAGCTATACCAAGCATCTGGTTACCCTTATCAAGCTCATTAAAAACACATGAGGCACTCATCAGTCATGATGGGGAAAAAGGAAAGTTTTTGTGTTACACCTTTACTTATGGAAGTCCTTAGTCGCTCTTGAACATGGCACTCATATTTCACTTTCATACAATACTTGTCCTCGAGTCCTATTGACTTCATGAGTCTTGTTACTCCTTTGGGTCATCCAAAGAATGCTTCCACCATCAGTTGCATTAGTAGTTGGCATCGTTCTCGTCAGGTCAATACTGCCATATCATGCCATGCCCATGTTCAAGAGATGCATTCACCGCTCATCATTTGCAGTCAGTACACCTTCCATCATGTTGGTCTACTCTGAGTCAGTCTTGCATGTTACTATACCATTCGATCTACTCCAAACATCTATTATTGAGTTTCGTGTCGATGATGGGGGATTCATCATGGCCCTCCTTCGACGGGTTCATCTTCGTCGACTTCAGATCATCATCTGAGGATTGAACTTAGAAACCAATCAAGTACCTTGGGCCTGCACGCCTCAATGGCAGGTTACCTCTCTTTCGACATGAGTTTACATCATTGAATCCTGATTGAAAGATCCCGTTGAGCGTTCGACTTCAACTCATTAATTCACGCTCAATGGTATCTATTGTGATACCTTGGGGATCATTGACATTAATGGTGATTTCTCTCGCACTTGTAAACGGTATACATCAATGACCGATAATCAAGTGGTTTCTACCATGTTTGACATCAAGACATTTGTAATCACATGGATAGATTCGTATCATTGCGGGTTCGACTTGAAGACCCTGGGGAGTCATGTTTTACCCAGGTTGCGATGGATATTGTTTGAGTCATATTACATGGATCCACTTTTGTATTGGTCGTGGCTATGTTATCATCTCATCATGGATCTACGCTTGTGTCTAGTAGCCATGATTGTGTTTATTCGGTCATTACTACCATGGATCTGCAATGTATTGGTCGGCAGCCATGTTGTGCATCATATGAGACTATGTTTTCAGAGTCAATTGTACTACAATAGCATCTTCTTTCCAACAAGTCCTTGCCATTCCTTCTATCAAATAATTTTACTTGATTAGCTTTACCAGCTTCATGCTTTGGGGGGCATTCTATTACACCCAAAATCAACACCTATGTAACCTCAGTGCCTAAATCCCTGAAGTTCCATGATCAAGTTAGTCATTCTGAGCAAGTTGATGGCCTTTATCTGCACTCCTAATTAGGCCAGCGCAGGTTATCTTTGAGAAATATGCGCTGGCGCAGGTTGCCTTCATGCAACATGCGCCGAAGTTAGTTTAAAGAGATAAAGGTAGCTTTCGAGAGAATTCTAGAAGTTGTATGAGGTGGATCCCTATCCCTAACTCTTAGGTGAGTTGGCCTTCAGTTCCCTAACCTAATGGGAGGATTCGTTAACCCTCTCCCCATGATCCTCAACCTACTCTATCCACTTGGTCCTATAGCTGCAAGAGCCCTCTCCATCCCAAGGGGAGGAAGTCTATGGTACTCTTATGTTGGTGAAATTAGCTCAGTAGTTCAGCACCCTAGTCTTGGAGGCACCTACTTCTCTCTAGGAGCTTTGGTTTGGCTTGTTAGAAGGAGATTGCGACGTTGAGGCATCGGTTGTAATCCTCTCTTTTATTGTACTTCCCACTTTTTATACAGTAATATAAATGCTTTCCATAAATGTTATTGTGTTAATGATATTTATAGTTCACTTCCTCAACTGTTTACTTAGACTAGTTAGTGTTTAGGCATACTTTACTGCTTGTCTTGTTCCTATGTGTTTTGGCAGGTCTTAGAGACCCAGATCTGACGACCGCGGGACTCGGAACAACAGCGAGGGAAAATATCTACGACTCTGAGGTAAGATTGCTTAATTACTCGATCTCTAACTAGATCTAGGAGAGTAGTTTCATATTCTGTCTTATTTGTTCTAGACTTGCATTAAGCTAGAGAGATCACGCCTTAAGTCTGGTTTTGGTAGATTGTCTGATAATAATTGTACACATCCTACTTTGATGTATTGTTTTGGGAGACCTTGTGCATGATAGAAATGCACAAGCATTGGGACATGGGAATCCCACATTCTTATTTGTATGTATTCACACTATGTATTCACATTCTTATGGGTACCCAGGATCGATAATCAATTGATGAGCTTAATGATCACCACGGGTGATGTGGATCTCAACCTTTGCGACAAGGTTGAATATGGTTTTTATACACAGATGACATGGATGTAAGAAGGAACTCACCACAAAGTTTGAATAATATTGAGGCTCATATCAGTAGACCCATCTATCGAGAGATGGCACAGATAGATATGCAGAAAATCATTCAATGCAGAGTGTGAATGATGTTCAGTCACAAAAGGAGAATTGACAGTTTCTTGATAAGCTTGGGATTTACCAAAAATTAATGTTGTTCCTAACCTTTACCTTAAGGCTATGGATCATACTATTATTATGATATCCTTCTTATAGGGAATGAGAAACAGATCATGAAAAGAAAGAAGAAGATGGCTGCAGAAATGAAAAATGAAAGATCTCAGATTGATGCATTACTTCCTAAGTCTGGAAGTATGGCAAGGCTTAGAAGGAATCTTTCTCAACCAAGGTAAGTATGCTGTGAAGTTTCTAAAAAGATTTGATATGTTGGAGTATAAAGCCATGGCCACTCCCATAGACTCCAACTTGAAGTTGTTAGTTAATGACTCATCGTATTTAGTGGACCTAACCCTATATAGACAAATCATTGGGCCAATGATGTATTTAACAAATACTAGGCCAGATATATGCTTTGCTGCAAATACCCTAAGTCAGTGTCTAGTAGAACCTAGAAAGGTTCACTTAATAACTACAAAGCATGTAGTGAGGTACCTAAAAGGTACAATAAATTTTGGTCTATATTATCTTGGAGGTCATGAACTCCGTTTACATGGTTACTCAGATTCTAATTGGGCAGGAAGTGCCTCAGACAGAAAGAGTACATCATGTGGATGTTATAGTCTTGAATCTACCATGATCTCATGGTTCAACAAGGAACAATCTAGTGTGGCTCTTAGTACTGCTGAAGCAGAATATATATATAGCTGTCTGCTCTGCCATCTGTGAAGCAGTGTGGCTTCAGAAGCTATTATATGGATTGTTTGACTTAGAAATGAATCAAGATAGAAAATCTTGTATTCCACGATAAGTCAATAACACATAGAGATCCGATACTTCTATATACGAGATATGGTGCAAAGAGGAGCTATCAAGCTCGAGTATATAAGCACTGAGGATCAGATTGCTAATATCCTGACTAAACCTCTGTCTCGAGTAAAGTTTGAATACTTCCGAGACAAGCTTGGTATAGTCCAGAAGGACCCTCCTCGAAAGGGGGAGTAGCATAGTATCTGATAACAAGTCTGTCTCATCAATGATGAGGTTACCTATTTACTGCACCTAGTTACTTAGAATTATTTAGATTTAGGACTCTTATATTCTTTCTTTTTGATGATAGATGTATACATGCTTTTGATGTTAGTTTTTGATGATGATGATACATGTTGTATGTTATACATGTTTTGATGATTTTGATACATGTTGTATGTTATACATGTTTTGATGATGATGATACATGTTGTGGTTATACATGTTTTGATGATGATGATACATACATGTTTTGATGATGATGACACATGTTGTGGTTATACATGTCTTGATGATGATGACACATGTTGTGGTTATACATGTCTTGATGATGATGACACATGTTGTGGTTATACATGTCTTGATGATGATGATACATGTTGTGGTTATACATATTTTGATGATGAGGATACATGTTTTGTTATACATGTTGTGAAGGGATTGGATCATTCCTGGACTTCAGTCCTAAAGAAGAGCCGTAGACGTATGTCTTCGAAAATGAAGTTCTTGGTGAACATGTGAAGGGATTGGATCATTCCTGGACTTCAGTCCTAAAGAAGAGCCGTAGACGTATGTCTTCGAAAATGAATTTCTTGGTGAACATGTGAAGGGATTGGATCATTCCTGGACTTTAGTCCTAAAGAAGAGCCATAGACATATGTCTTCGAAAATGAAGTTCTTGATGAACATGTGAAGGGATTGGATCATTCCTGGACTTCAGTCCTAAAGAAGAGCCGTAGACGTAAGTCTTCGAGAATGAAGTCCTTGGTGGACGATAAAGGATTAAGTCATCCTTGGACGTGGTCCTAAATGAACGGTTGAGGATTAAGTCATCCTTGGACGCTGTCCTAAATGTACGGTAAGGATTGGATCATCCTTGGACTTTGGTCCTGTAAACTGAGCCGTAGACATGTGGTCTCCGAGAACATGATAGGACTGGATCGTCCCTAGACTTCGGTTCCAAAGGTACATGATAGGACTGGATCGTCCCTGAGCTTCGGTTCAAAAGGTACATGATAGGACTGGATCGTCCCTGGACTTCGGTTCAAAAGGTACATGACTGGATTGCATCATCCATGGACGTATGTCCTAAAGAGAGCAGGATTGATCACCCTGGAAAATGTTGATCATGATGCTGATGATCGTATGATGACAATGCTGATGATCGTATGATGACGATGCTGATGATCGTGTGATGACGATGTTGATCGTGATGCTGATGATCGTATGATGACGATGCTGATGATCGTATGATGATGATGCTAATGATCGTGTGATGACGATGCTGATGATCGTGTGATGATGATGCTGATGATCATGTGATGACGATGTTGATCGTGATGCTGATGATTGTGTGATGACGATGTTGATCGTGATGCTGATGATCGTGTGTTGACGATGCTGTTGATCGTGTGTTGACTATGCTG
Organism: Larix kaempferi; assembly: GCA_027924585.1. Taxonomy (NCBI): domain Eukaryota; kingdom Viridiplantae; phylum Streptophyta; class Pinopsida; order Pinales; family Pinaceae; genus Larix; species Larix kaempferi. Next base: position 4,006,478 of record BSBM01000241.1, on the reverse strand, counting down.
ATGATTGAGTACTATCAACTCTGATGATGTTGATGTTCCAGTATTGAAGATGTTCCAGTAACTGGTTGAGTTACTGATGATGTTGAGAAAGCTTCCAATGATTTATAGATGTATCATGTATGATTTTGATGACTCCTTGCTCATGCAGATGTTGTTATAATATCCTTCTCGTTAAGGGGGAGTGTTGAGATATTGTAACTTCAAAGAATATTATAATTGTACTTTATTATTTCGGAGATGTTTCATTCCTCCGTAAAGATCTTATTGTATATCCGGAGATGTTTATTCCTCCGTCAGAATGTGGTAACTTGGGTTATTAGACTTCCCTAGTGGAGGTTGTCCCTTTATGTGTTATGTGGGTCAAAGGGTTATTAGACCACCCTAGAGGGGTCGGCCCAGTCAGTTGTAGTGGGGTATTTAACCCATTGGTTAAATACGAGCCTACGTGTACTTGTGTAAAAGATGTGTCAGAGAAGTGTATAAATAGAGGAGGTGTGTTCCTCATTTGATATACACTCACACACTTGAGGATAGCGCATTTGTGGAGGAGAGGTCTGCTATTGTGGAGGAGGAGATCATGTCTCAGGGTTTCATCTTTGTATATTGCTGGTCATCTATATTGAGGAAGCTTTGCTGGGTTTTCTACCCCATGAGGGTTTCCCAGGATAAATCTCTGTCTCTTGTGTTTATGCTATGCTTGTTGTTTCTTCAGTGATCCTGTATATGCTATTATTGTGAAATGGAATGTAATGCTGCTATTTTATGTCTTAGCATATTGAATTTTAACATGTTTTTGCTATGAAAAACCCTAACCTTCAAATTGTCATAAGTAAAGCAAGTGTCGTAAGTGCCATACCTTGCCTTCCTTCAGGTTAGCTCTGATACCATGTTAAGATTCAATATGCTAAGACAGAAAATAGCAGCATTACATTCCATTTCTCAATAATAGCATATACAGGATCACTGAAGAAACAACAAGCATAGCATAAACACAAGAGACAGAGATTTATCCTGGGAAACCCTCATGGGGTAGAAAACCCAGCAAAGCTTCCTCAATATAGATGACCAGCAATATACAAAGATGAAACCCTGAGACATGATCTCCTCCTCCACAATAGCAGACCTCTCCTCCACAGGTGTGCTATCCTCAAGTGAGTGTGTGTATCAAATGAGGAACACACCTCCTCTATTTATACACTACACTGACATATATTTTACACAAGTACACGTAGGCTCGTATTTAACCAATGGGTTAAATACCCCACTACAACTGACTGGGCCGACCCCTCTAGGGTGGCCTAATAACCCTTTGACCCACATAACAAATACAGGGCCGACCCCCACTAGGGAAGTCTAATAACCCAAGTTACCACATTCTGACGGAGGAATAAACATCTCCGGATATACAATAAGATCTTTACGGAGGAATGAAACATCTCTGGAATAATAAAGTACAATTATAATATTCCTTGAAGTTACAATATCTCAACATCATTGGAAGCTTTCTCAACATCATTAGTAACTCAAGCAGTTACTGGAACATCTTCAATACTGGAACATCGACATCTTCAGTATTGAGTCTTTATCTTCTGTAGCACTTGAACAGCTACAACAATATCATCATCTGGATCCTCACGATACATGATCATCAGCATCATCATCTCACGATCATCAGCATCATCATCACACGATCATCAGCATTGTTGAAATATTGTAACTTCAAAGAATATTATATTTGTATATTATTTATTCCGGAGATGTTCCATACCTTCGATGTGATTATACTATAAATCCGGAGATGTTTATTCCTCCGAGTTGGGTGTGGTAACTAGGGTTATTAGACCCACCATGTGGGGGTCGGCCCAGTTAGTTATAATGGGGTATTTAACCTAATGGTTAAATACGAGCCTACATGTACTTGTGTAAAATACATATCAGAGTAGTGTATAAATAGAGGAGGTGTGTTCCTCATTTGATACACTCACTCACTTGAGGATAGCGCACTTGTGGAGGAGAGGTCTGCTATTGTGGAGGAGGAGATCATGTCTCAGGGTTTCATCTTTGTATATTGCTGGTCATCTATATTGAGTAAGCTTTGCTGGGTTTTCTACCCCATGAGGGTTTCCCAGGATAAATCTCTGTCTCTTGTGTTTATGCTGTGCTTGTTGTTTCTTCAGTGATCCTATATATGCTATTATTGTGAAATGGAATGTAATGATGCTATTTTCTGTCTTAGAATATTAAATCTTAACATGGTATCAGAGCTAACCTGAAGGAAGACAAGGTATGGCACTTACGACACTTGCTTTACTTACGATAATTTGAAGGTTAGGGTTTTACATAGCAAAAACCAGTCTTCGTGGAACTTTCGCTATACATCCATTTCTGCGAAGGTTCAGGGTCTGAAAATTTTACAGGTCGAATATAACATCCCCAGGTACCTTGTGTCCAAAGCGCACCCTCATATTCATTGTACTTTATGAGTTATGATCAGTACAAGTTAGGGTTTCTGCCTCTTCCAGATCTCAGTCAAAATCAGGTAACCTTGGAAAAAAGGTCATAACTTGGGCTAGGAAGCTCCAAATGAAATTTCGTAAAAAGTGACAGGTAGTACACAGAATGTACTATCTCAGGAAACTTTTTCAGAGGCTGAAGATAAACCAGTGACACGTGGAACGCCGTACAAGTTCGCTCTCCTGTTTTATCCCATAAACAGGTCACATTGCAACACTTGGCATAAATCTCTCTCAGAGAGTCCAATTGAGGTCAGACCTGTCAAGATAAAGATAACAGGGCGAGCTATCTTAGGAAAAGTTTTTAGAGGCCGAAGTTCAAACAGTGACACGTGGCACGCCGTACAAGTTCGCTCTACTGTTTTATCCCATAAACAGGTCACGTTGCAACACTTGGCATAACTCTCTCTCAGAAAATCCAGTTGAGGTCAGACCTGTCAGGATGGAAAGATGACAGGTCAGGATACTGCAGAAAAAGGGTTTCAGACCCTGTGGAGCAAAAATTTCAGAGTTATAGCAGAAACAATCAGGTGCATATTTCTGTCAAAACAGAATTATTTTTCGAGCACCTTTATTCATGGCTTCCGGAATTTAGGGTTTCGGAGAAAGTTAGAATTTTTGGAATCGGAGTCCACGGCTGAATGCTACTCAGGAAAATCAAAATTTAGAGACCAAGATCGAATTTTTTGGTTGGGTGGAAGACCGGGCTTGATCAAACCCCAGTTCGGGATTTTGATCGGAAAGATGGAAAATTAGGGCTTCAACAAAAGTTGGAATTTTTGAAGCCTGTAACCACGGCTAGAAACTCCTAAGAAAAATAAGAGTTTAGAGCCTTGGATCGAACCTTTTGTTTGGGCAGAAGAGTGGGCTTCATCAAACCCTAGTTCGGGATCCTGTCTAGAAGATCCAGAAGTTTCAAAGGCAATTTTGAGGGGTCAAATTTTGGAAATTCCAAAATTGAAGTATGCTAGTTTGATCAGCTCAGCAAGACATATTCTTTCATCCATTCAGAAGTGTGAAAGTCAAAGATTGAATTTTTAGGGTTTCTCTAGAAAACCCTAATCAAGCTCCAGATCAAGTTTCGGGGGGAGTTGAGGCTAAGGCCTTACATAAGAAGACTACAAGAAGTCTTGACAGGTATGACTTAAGGAGGTTCAGGTATGTCTTGAAATCTGATTCTTGATTAAGTTCATAATGTGTTTTGTCTTCATGTTATTTATTAGTACAATCTTGATTAATGTTAGAATTGTCTTATCACCCTAGTAACAGTATGAATGCATGTGAATGATCGAAGACATTCATTGATTAGGGCTATATGATTGTACTAATGCATTATGGTGTTGTGTGAGGTTGATTTTGTCTGCTAACAAGATACAGGTACATCACAAAAGACAAATCAAGTTCCATGACCATGACCACATGAATACAAAGACTCATCCATAATCTTTGTTCTACTTACGAGGTATGTATGAACTTGTTATATTATGCTTAACCTATGAGACATGCAGGTTCTAGCTCAGGATCTCTAAATCAATGAAGAGATTGTTTAGGTATGTTGCACATAACTAAGCAGGTATACTAATCCAGGTATGTTTTCCTATGTCATGTTAGAATCTTACCTTGTGATTAGGATCCCTTATATAAGTATACTTGGTATGATTGGTTATGCTTATTCATAAAGTTAGTAATCAAGGGTTTATGCATATCATTTCTCTTATCTTGGTTGATTATTTAACTAACTAGATCAAACAAGAATATGCATAAGTAAAGGAAGACTTCCCTGAAACCTTGAATATTATCTATAATCATGATTATACATTTTCAAGATTATTTAGAACTATAATGTTTTGATAACATTGAGATTATACTAATGAATGTATGTTTGTGTATGAGATCATGATGATGACACTAGTGCACATTTGAGCATGCACAGTGGTACAGAATGAATAGAAGTTCAAAAGACATACAGAAGATCAAGCGGGAGGCAACCACACAAACATAAAAGATAAGTATTTGAGTTGTTATTTGAAATAGTAAATGATATTGCCTGTAATAGATTGTATGCATATTTGTATTCCTATAATATATCATGCTGAGTGTAAATATTCATAGAACATTGAACAGTATACTACTAATATGCATATGATTGGTAAGTTCGACAAACATTCCATTGTTGCTTGTCTAGAATGAAACCTCTTTGCTGACATGCTGAGAGTTGTGCACACTCTCGATAGTATGTTCTGGTAGAGATGGAAGGCATCTAGATAGCCACTGTATGCATACAGGATATGGGAAAGTGTTGTGCCAAAGTATTGGTCAAAATAGTTGCATCACTATGTAAATGATATCTGTATGCATAATAGGTTATCATGTCAATATGATTTGATTATGAAGTATTACTAATCATGTACTTAATTTTGATTTGTAGGAAAGGTCATGAAGAATGGTGGACACCGTACAAGTGGTGGATGTTCAAACAAGAAGATTTACAAATCAAACAAAATATAGAAGGCTCATGGCTAGAAGATTATCTTAGAAAGGGGAAGAGAATCATGACAAGATGTTTGCTCCAAGTATGGTGTAATTAAAGAAGAAGTGTGAATCAGGTTCTGTATAGGTACCTAGGATCGATAATAAATTGATAAGCTTAATGATCACCATGGGTGATGTGGATCTCAACCTTTGCTACAAGGTTGAATATGATTTCTATACACATATGACATGGATGCAAGAAGGAACTCACCATAGAGTTCGAATGATATTGAGGTTCATATCAGTAGACCCATCTAACGAGAGATGGCACAGATAGATATGCAGAAGATCATTCAATGCAGAAATGAAAATGAAAGATCTCAAATTGATGCTTTACTTCCTAGGTCTGGAAGTATGGCAAGGCTCAGAAGAAATATTTCTCAACCAGGGAAAGTATGATGAGAAATATGACTTGAGGTGTTGGAATGGCCACTCTTATGGATTCCAACTTGAAGCTGTTAGGGGATAACTCATCAGAGTTAGTGGATATAACTCTGTACAGTCAAATTATTGGGTCATTGATGTATCTAACATATACTAGATTAGATATATGCTTTGTTGTGAACACCTTGAGTCAGTATCTAGTGGAAACTAGATGTGTTCACCTGATAGTTGCAAAGCATGTGATGAGGCACATAAAGGACACGATAGAATTTGATCTATGCTATCTTGAAGATCATGACTTCAGATGGTTATTCAGATTTTGATTAGGCAGGAAGTGTATCAGACAGGAAGAACACATCGAGAGGATGTTATTGTCTGGGATTAGCCATGATCTCGTGGTTTAACTGGAAGCAGTCTAGTGTTTCTCTCAGCACAAGCAGAATATATGGCTGCTTGCTCTGCTAGTTGTGAAGAAGTTTGGCTTCAGGATTGATTGACTTAGAGATAGAACCAACTGTGATCCTATGTGAAAAATAGAGTTGTATCAAGATGACATAGAATCCAGTGTTCCATGATAAGTCAAAGATCATAGGGATCTAACAAGATATGACACAGAAAGGAACTATAAAGTTTGAATTTGTAACAGGTTACTGATGTACTAACCAAACCTCTACCTCAAGTGAAGAAGTTACCAACATACTAACCAAGCCTCTGTCTCGAGTGAAATTTGAATACTTTCGAGACAAGCTTGGTGTAGCTCAAAAGGACCCTCCTCAAAAGGGGGAGTAGTATAGTCACTGATGATGAAGATTGTCTCATCGAACAACAAGGTCGATGATGAGGTAACCTGTTCTCTACACCTAGATACTTAGAAATATTTAGATTTAGGACTCGTATACTTAGAATACTTAGTTTTACTTATACATGCTTTTGATGTTATATGTATTAGTAAGAATACATGCTTTTGATGATAGATGTATTGGTGAGAATACATGCTTTTGATGATAAGATGTATTGGTAAGAATACATACTTTTGATGATACATGTATTGATTAATGTACTTGTATGGTTGAGGATACTTGTACTTGTATTGATGAGAATACATGTGAGGATTGTATCATCCTTGAACACTTGTTCTAAAGTGAGCCGTAGACAGGTGTCTCCGAGAAAGAAGAGGGATTGTATCATCCTTGGACTTCAGTTCCTGAATTGATCTGTAGACGTATGGTCTCCGAAAATGAAGTCCTTAGTGGACAGATATGGATTGTATCATCCCTGGACCTTGGTCCCTGAATTGAGCCGTAGACGTGAGGTCTCCGAGAATGAAGTCCTTAGTGGACTGTTGAGGGGATTGGATCATCCCTGGACTTTCAGTACTAAAGAGAGCCGTAGACGTGAGGTCTCCGAGAATGAAGTCCTTAGTGGACAGTTGAGGGGATTGGATCATCCCTGGACTTTCAGTCCTAAAGAGAGCCGTAGACGTAAGGTCTCTGAGAATGAAGTCCTTAGCGGATAGTTGAGGGGATTGGATCATCCCTGGACTTTCAGTCCTAAAGAGAGCCGTAGACGTGAGGTCTCCGAGAATGAAGTCCTTAGTGGACAGTTGAGGGGATTGGATCATCCCTGGACTTTCAGTCCTAAAGAGAGCCGTAGACGTGAGGTCTCCGAGAATGAATTCCTTAGTGGACAGTTGAGGGGATTGGATCATCCCTGGACTTTCAGTCCTAAAGAGAGCCGTAGACGTATGGTCTCCGAGAAGTGGGGATTGTATCATCCCCGGACTTCGGTCCCTGAATTGAGCCGTAGACGTATGGTCTCCGAGAAGTGGGGATTGTATCATCCCCGGACTTCGGTCCCTGAATTGATCCGTAGACGTGTGGTCTCCGAGAAGTGGGGATTGTATCATCCCCGGACTTCAGTTCCTAAATTGATCCGTAGACGTGTGGTCTCCGAGAAGTGGGGATTGTATCATCCCCGGACTTCGGTCCCTGAATTGATCCGTAGACGTGTGGTCTCCGAGAAGTGGGGATTGTATCATCCCCGGACTTTGGTCCCTGAATTGATCCGTAGACATGTGGTCTCCGAGAAGTGGGGATTGTATCATCCCCGGACTTTGGTCCTTGAATTGATCTGTAGACGAATGGTCTCCGAGAAAGTGATTTTTTTTTGTGGTTACTTGTATCGGTAGGATACTTGTATTAATGATGTGGTTACTTGTATTGGTAGGATACTTTCATTGATGATGTGGTTACTTGTATCGGTAGGATACTAGTATTGATGACGTGGTTACTTGTATCGGTATGGATACTTGTATTGATGATGTGGTTACTTGTATCGGTAGGATACATGTATTGATGACATGATTACTTGTATCAGTATGGATACTTGTATTGATGATATGTATACTTGTATTGGCATGAATACTTGTACTAATGATGTGGATACTTGTATTGTTATGGATACCTGTGTTGATGACGATGCTGACGATCGTGTGATGATGATACTGATGATCGTGTGATGACGATGCTAATGATCGTGTGATGACGATGCTGATGATCGTGAGATGACGATGCTGATGATCGTGTGATGACGATGCTGATGATCGTGAGATGACGATGCTGATGATCGTGTGATGATGATGCTGATGATCGTGTGATGACGATGCTGATGATCGTGTGATGACGATGCTAATGATCGTGAGATGACGATACTGATGATCATGAGGATCCAGATGTTGATGTTGTTGTAGCTGTTCGAGTGCTGCAGAAGATAAAGACTCAGTACTAAAGATGTTGATGTTCCAGTATTGAAGATGTTCCAGTAACTGCTTGAGTTACTGATGATGTTGAGAAAGCTTCCAATGATTTATAGATGTATCATGTATGATGTTGATGACTCCTTGCTCGTGCAGATACTGTTATAATATCCTTCTCGTTAAGGGGGAGTGTTGAAATATTGTAACTTCAAAGAATATTATATTTGTATATTATTTATTCCGGAGATGTTCCATACCTCCGATGTGATTATACTATAAATTCGGAGATGTTTATTCCTCCGAGTTGGGTGTGGTAACTAGGGTTATTAGACCCACCATGTGGGGGTCGGCCCAGTTAGTTATAATGGGGTATTTAACCTAATGGTTAAATACGAGCCTACATGTACTTGTGTAAAATACATATCAGAGTAGTGTATAAATAGAGGAGGTGTGTTCCTCATTTGATACACTCACTCACTTGAGGATAGCGCACTTGTGGAGGAGAGGTCTGCTATTGTGAAGGAGGAGATCATGTCTCAGGTTTTCATCTTTGTATATTGCTGGTCATCTATATTGAGGAAGCTTTGCTGGGTTTTCTACCCCATGAGGGTTTCCCAGGATAAATCTCTGTCTCTTGTGTTTATGCTGTGCTTGTTGTTTCTTCAGTGATCCTATATATGCTATTATTGTGAAATGGAATGTAATGCTGCTATTTTCTGTCTTAGCATATTAAATCTTAACAGGGACCCTGGCATCCCATACTTTATAGATTGTCCCTTGATGACATTGTGCACTAGGAGAGTGCAGAAGCAGTGGGACCCATGAGTTGTTGATCATTGGAAGCTCATTGGGAGCACATTTTGGTTGGTTGGCTTGAGGAAGCAAGTCTCTTCTCTTCCCCATGGGTTCATCTTTGCAGCAGATGGTGATGGTTTCCTCCATGGGAAACATATTTTTGGATGGACTTATGTTTTTCTTGCAGGGTTTTATGATGAATTCCATCTGACTCTTATGAATTGCATACAATAATATATGTTGCACCTTGTATTCTTGAGGATCATTTGGGATCCATGGATCATCTTTGGATTCAACTATTTATGTTTTGGAGTTTATGAAGCAACTTGCAGAATTTGGTGGAAAAGCACACAAATTTTTCATTATACATATCTTCACTTGCATGAGGTGAGAAGCCATTGGTTGGGTTCAAAATTTGATGGAGTTTGTCCATATTGCTTGAAGAAAATAAATATTTGGAGGGGAGGACTTGTCATGTCCTTAAATTTTGCATTGGATCACAATGGCCTAAGCCACTTGGCCATGTTCATGATAGTTTGTCAAATTGGTGCTAAGGGTCAAATAATTGCCAAGCATGATGTCCAAGTTAGTAATAATGAAAAATTAGATCCAAATGGAAAAGGTGGGTCACATGAAGAGTAAATTATCAATTCAAAGTTTGTAATGTCCCCATCCAAATAAATTATCATGGAGGAAAAATTCCACTAACCTACTTGCTCCCTAGGTTGGGGTGGAAGCATTAAAATTTGGGATAAGGGAGCTACAATACCCTAAATGACCTTAGACTTACAAATTAACATTAAATGGTCCAAATAAAAAATAATAAAAAGGAAAATAAGGTGGCATTGGATCATGAGGGAACATAAGAGGTCGTGGGACCCACACGTGGCAAGATTCCCCACTACACTTGGCATCACTCTCACACAAATTTGAGTTCAAGGTGGAGGGTAACGTACTTGGGGTAGATTAAGAGGAAATATTCATGTCAAGAATCATGGAGACTCGAATTGGAGTGGAAGAGTAACTCCCAATGAAGACAAAGAGGCATAATGGACAAATTGTGACACTTGTAACAATATTACATGGCATCTATGACAACAATAATGAAGGAATCTATGAAAAATATGACAAATTTAGACCTGATGGGATACATATGACAAATATGAAATATATGGGCTAAAAATAGGCATCAAGAGGACGCATAGAGGGATTTATGGTCAGCCAAGATTCCCAATTCGAATTGGGGAAAGAGGAGTGCAAGAATGAGGAGGACAAGTGTCTCATGAAGGAATCAACCACTAACTCGAGTTGAGAGGGTGTCTTGGAGGGAAATTCAATATCATGAGTCCACGTGAAGTTAATAAAATGGGAGGATTAAGGAGAGCATATTTGGATCATTTTTGTTTTGCACTCTTAGAGAGCTTAGCTTGTCCATGCATGGTGGGTGTTTACCTTCCCCGCTATTGAACCAATTTCGAAGGTGAAAGATCCATTTCCAATTTGGATGAAGGAGAGGAAATTCAGAACTCTTATAATATATTAAAGGAATGGTTTAATGCAGGTTTAAGTCCCTCTACAGTTCGATTTCCTCTCATAGATATTCTTCTACTTTCTCTTCTCACATTCTATTCTCAATGTTCATGGTCTAGTGTTGATGGTACACTAATGGTTGCATAAAACTTATGGAGGGTGAATTTGTGACTCCATTGATGTAGGATATGATGTATGGAACTATTTTTATCTTCATATCTGATCCATAGCTCTAAATATCATGTATATCATGTAAAATTTCCAAGCAAGCCTCTCATTCGAGCTAGTTTTCCTCTATACTTTCTTATGGCTTTTTGGAATAGTTATACATATGCTTTGTAACAGACTTTCTCTGAGTTTTTGCAGTTGTTTGAGAATCCTATGATGTATTGTATATGACCAAATTAATCTATGCAGGCACCTTGGGGATTTGATTAAAGTTTATACAATATTTTCCATGTCCATTGTTTACATTTTCCAAGCAATATCTATGTGTTACAAATTTATGTTCGATGGGTGCAATAACCAGTTGTAGATCATGATAAATGGTGCACTTTGGTTTTCAATGAAGTCATTCATCCAATCCAAGCCTCTTGTAATAAATTAGAGAGGGTCGTACAACATTTGCAAATCCCAAGGTTCAGTGACTAGTGGGGGGTTTCAACATCGAATTTACTAGTATTTTTCCCTTTCATTCTGTTAAGCCCTAAATATGGGCACATTTCCCCCTATATTGTGGTTCATTACATTAGTTTTGATGTTGGATTTGGTCCATTAGTGGTAATTTTCATTAGTATTGTTATATTAGTTATGTCGGCTTGGGTCAGTTAGTAGGAATTGTACCCCTTAGTCTCCTATATATAGGAAGGAGACCTTTCAATTAGAGTATCTTGTCTTGTATTATGTACTTAGTACATTGTGTAAGGAGGTTTCTTCCTCGAATAGGCTTTTTATTCATATATTTTCTTCAATCAAGTCGTGGATTACTCTTTCTGATCTATTTCTGCTCTTTTTATACTCTTTTTGGAAAGTTGTTGCTTAACATTTGGTATTAGAGCTCTTTCCTCGGCACTGGGTTCTTCAAAATGAGTCATCTTGGAATTTTCTCTATAAAATATTTTCTACACTGATTCAAGGAGAGATATTAAAAACCCACTTCGGAAACAGACCGAGCTATTTGTGGTCTGAAATTCAGGCCCTGAGACTTCACAAGTTTGGATATATGGGCCTTGGCACCTAGGGTTTTTGACTAGTCCGGAAACTAGTCTAAAATAGGTGTTCTAGGGAAAAAGGTCATATCTGGGGAATGCGAGGTCCAAATTGAGTCAGACCAATTGCATCAGAACATGGACAGACTAAAGTATCTATGGTATAAGTTTCAGACTCAGATCCAAAATATTGGACATGTGGAAGTCTATACAAGTTAGATATTCTGAAAGGACCCAAATAAGAAGTGTTGGGAGATTCGCAATATATTTCTATTGGAATATCAAAATTAGGTAAGACCTACGGAATCAGAAAAAAGACACAAAATAATACAACATGGAGAAGTTTCAGACCCAGAGGAGCCGAAAGTTGAATTTTATCACAGTTGCAAGTCGACTCTAAAAAAATATTCCAATTAGGTTTTGAAAAGGTACGCCATTTTTAATTTTTATTAGAAGGATCTATTTGTGGGGACACATAAGGTTTGATATCCATTTATATTGTTCAAAATGACACCAAAAGGAAGTATACGGTATCACACTCCAACCAAACCACCTAAGGATCCATCCTCAACGTATGATGAAAGGGAAGATCTATCTTTTCGAGTGTCCCAGTTGGGCGATATGATTAAAGGGTTTGTGAAAAAAGTGGATTTGGATAATTTAGAGGAGAAGTTGAATAAAATGGAGGAAAATATGAAGGGTTCAGTGAGGACAAATGATTTACTCAATTTAGAGGATAAGTTGAACATTATTTCTAATCTCATTCAAAATTCAAGGGATACTCTTCCTACAGGTGATGTGGTGTTCCAGGATACTACAGAGGATAAAGATAATTCTCATGTTGAGAAACCTTCCATGAATAATAATATTCCAAGAGTAAATCATTTTGGTAATGGAAGTCATCAGGGGTGGTCACCAAGGGGTACCTAACTTCCCAATATTGATATGAGAAAGTTTGATGGAAATGATCCAATAACATGGATATTCCAAATGGAGCAATTCTTTGATCTACACCAGGTTCCACCTTGCAAAAGGTAACTATTGCATCATTATATTTAGAGCCTGATTAATTTGTATGGTATCAGTGGATTTGTGACCATAAAAAGGACTCTATTATTTCTTGGTCTATATTCACCAAAGAATTGATTGCACATTATGGCGATATTAGTAGAAATACCTTCTTTATCCAGTTAATAAGTCTCAAGCAAAAAGGTCCAGTTGTAGAGCACATCAAACAGTTTCATAAGCTAAGTCTTAGAGTGAAGAATATTTCATAAGATAATCTGTTGGATCTCTTCATTGGCACCTTGAAGGATAACATTCAACATGAGGTGCGTTTCTTTGAACCACCATCCTTGGAGAAGGCCTTCATGATGGCAAGGAAGGTTGAAAGTAAAAATATGATGATGGCTACTAGAAAGAGCACGTTCAACACATACCGAGAGAATACTGTTACTTCTTCTAATCCACCTCAAAGGTTGACACCTCAAAAAATAGAGGAAAGAAGAGCAAAAGGCCTATGTTTTAATTGTAATAGCAAGTATAGTAAGGGACATAAGTGTGGTGAGAAGAAATTATTTTACATAGAATGTGAAGAGGAAGAACCAAAAGAACAAGAACCATCTCCAGATGCAGAAATAGAAGATACTAATTCAGAAAAGATTACTCCCACCATATCATGTCATGCATTGGTTGGAATTAGAACTCCTCAAACTCTCAAGATAGAAGGATTTATGAAAAAGAAAAAGGTAACAGTGTTGATTGATTTTGGTAGTACTCATAATTTCATTCACTATAAATTAGCAAAATCCCTCAATTGCTTTGTATATCCAACACCAGAGTTTCAAGTAATGATTGTAGATGGAGGAACTATCAACTACTCAGGGAAATGCCATAATATAAATCTTACTATGGGAGAATATGTATTGAATAGTCCAATGATTGCTATTCCAATGGGTGGTGCTGATGTTTTCCTAGGAGTTCAATGGTTACAATCTTTGGGAACTGTGGCTTTTAATTTTCAGAAGCTTTTCATGAAATTTTTATGGGAAGGAAAGGAATATGAATTATATGGTATCACAGGGAAACCAAGCAAGGTGATAACATCTAATGGTATGACAAAATTGATAAAAAAAGGGGCATCAAGGTGTAATTACACAATTGTGCTCATTAGATGTTCAAACATCTAAGCCTCTTATTTCCCCAAATCTACAAAGGGTCATTAATAAGCATTCCAAGGTATTTGAAGATATTCCAAAGGGTATTCCACCTATCCAAGATTTCGATCATGCTATTCACTTAATCCCAGGAAGTGTTCCTCCTAACATCTGACCTTACAGATACCCCTATGGAAAGAAGAGTGAAATTGAGCATATGCTTAAAGAAATGCTAGCGGATGGCATACTTAGGCCTAGCCAAAGTTTCTACTCTACACCAGTGGTAATGGTACACAAGCCGGATGGATCATGGTGTATGTGTCCAGATTATAGAGAGCTCAACAAGATCACCATTAAAGATAAGTTTCCAATTCCTGTAATTGATGAATTGCTAGATGAATTACATGGAGCAATTGTATTCACAAAGTTGGATCTTCATTCTTGGTATCATCAAATTAGAATGAAAGATGAAGACATCCCAAAACAGCATTTGGAACTCATGAAGGTCATTATGAATTTCTAGTCATGCCATTTGGTCTCACGAATGCACCATCCACATTTTAGGGTTTGATGAATTCCATTTTCAATCCTTTTATTAGAAAATTTGTGCTAATTTTCTTTGATGATATACTAATCTATAGCAAGTCTTGGGAAGAACATGTTCAACATGTTGACAGGGTACTAAAACTACTACAGGAGCAAAAACTATATGCAAAACCTTCCAAATGTTTCTTTGGGGTGAAGGAGGTAGAGTATTTGGGATATGACTTTGAAATCATCTATAGAAAAGGAAAACATAATGTGGTGGAAGGTGCACTCTCCAGAAAATATGAATATGTTGGGGCATTAGTTCCATTTCCATTCTACAACCAGATTGGATAGTAGCAGCAAGGGAAGAATGAAAAAAGACCAATCTGTGTGGACACTCATTCAAAAGCTACAGAATGATCCCAGTGTATCAGATACTTTTGTGTGGAAAAATGATTCACTGTGGTATAAGAATCGCTTATATTTATGCAAAAACTCCCAACTCAAGCAGAAGATCCTTTCTGAATTACATGCCTCTCCTATAAGTGGGCACTCAGGGTTCCTGAAAACTTACCACAGGGTCAAGAAGGGATTTTTATGGGAAGGTCTTAAATCGTATGTTCAAAGGTTAGTGGTTGAATGCTTGGTTTTCCAATAGAATAAGGGTGAAACAGTTAAGACCCTAGGACTTCTACAACCGTTAAACATACCTTGTCAGCGCTGGGAAGAAGTCTCCATGGATTTTATCACAGGTCTACCCAAGTTAGAAGGAAATAATGTCATTATGGTGGTTGTTGATAGACTCACGAAGTATGCACACTTTTGTGCACTCGCTCACCCTTTTAATGCAAGAACAGTAGCTGCAGCCTTTATGAAAATTGTTCAGAAGTTACATGGAAATCCGAAGCTTATTGTAAGTGATAGAGATCCAATTTTCACGAGAAAATTTTGGACTAAATTATTTTCCTGTTTGGGTACTCAATTGGCTCACAGTTCATCTTATCACCCTTAATATGATGGGCAAACCGAGATCATGAACAAGTGTTTGGAATCCTATCTTCATTGCTTTGCATCTGATAAACAAACACAGTGGGTGAAATGGTTGTCTTTGGCAGAATGGTGGTACAATACTTCCTTCCATACATCATCAAAAATGTTTCCATTTATGGCACTTTATGGGTACCAACCTCCATCTATCACATCTCCCTTAAAATGAAAATCTAAAGTTCAAGCTGTGGAAGATCACATAGAGCACCAGCAAGGAGTTCTCCAGATACTTAAACAACCTGACTATGTCAAAAAACAGGATGAAACAACAAGCTGATCAACAACGCAGTGAAAGGAGTTTTGAAGAAGGGGATTGGGTAATTCTCAGGCTACAACCTTACAAGCAGATGTATCTGAATCTATTAAAGAAGGACAATAAATTAGCACCCAAGTATTATGTTCCTTATAAAGTGTTGCAAAAGATTGGTAGTATGGCCTACAAATTGGAGCTCCATTCATCTTCAAGAGTACATCTAGTTTTCTATGTTTCTTGCTTAAGGAAGGTAATAGGAGACAAGATCCCAATTCAAACAATCTTGCCGGAGCTTGATGAAGAAGGGAAAGTCATATTGTAACCTGGACAAATCACTGAAACAAGGACTAAACAACTATGAAACTGGGTTGTTACTAAGTACCTCATAAAGTGGAAGAACTTACGAGTTGAAGATTCGACATGGGAAGATGTCCTTCATACAGAAGCATCTGTAACTAATCAAGCATTGAGGACAACACTTGTATGAAGCGGAGGGGCATGTTAATCCATAAATATGGGCACATTTCCCCCTATATTGTGGTTCATTACATTAGTTTTGATGTCGGCTTTGGTCCATTAGTGGTAATTGTCATTAGTATGGTTATATTAGTTATGTCGGCTTGGGTCAGTTAGTTGGGATTGTACCCCTTAGTCTCCTATATATAGGAAGGATACCTTTCAATTAGAGTATCTTGTCTTGTCTTGTGTACTTAGTACATTGTGTAAGGAGCTTTCCCCCTTGAAGAGGCTTGTTATTCAACTATTTTCTTCAATCAAGTCGTGGAGTACTCTTTCTGATCTATTTCTGCTCTTTTTATACACTTTTTGGAAATTTGTTGCTTAGCACATTCCTCGTTGACTAATGCAATTCATAAATGTATTTTGTAACATCCCCATCCCTCAATACGGACAGCGGGAGGGGAAATTACTAAACCAAGGGCCTCAAAATTTCGCCCCATAGCAATAGTTACGAATTCATACAACTAAATGCATGTGCATACATAAAATAAAAACACACAGCGGAAATAAAATGATCCACACACACATAACATCCAATTCCAAGCATAATTGTCACATGCATATAAATAAATATCATGGCACATTAAATACATCAGAATACTTATCTTTAAACAAAGAAGATCCAAGAAATTGTAAGAGCGATTTTCCACCCAGCCATAGGCACTATGTCCATCATATATTATTTCTACTGAGAGGCCACCCCCAAGTTGGGCTATAAGGCCACTAGCGCGGAGGAAACACCTACAAGATTCTATATCTTAGCACACAACCCATTCTGCTCACTGTGCTTAGCCAAAAAGATCAGCTAGAGTTCTATAGGGGTCTCACTAAGCCATCATAGCCATGGCACTCCTTGCAACTTCCCACACAACACAAGGAAGTCATTTCCCTTCACTGGTCCATAGTTCTCTCAGGAAATCCAACCCTTACAATGCTTACTAGTGTGTGCAGTAAGATTCCAACCTACTGTATGCTAATGGAGAACCTCCTGCAACATTAATCCATGGCTTCTCAAGCATCCAACAGTAGAAGTTCTTAATGGGTAAGGGTTCCTAGATTTCCCAACCTCGATGCTCACCTAGATCCATCTATTTTCTCTTCCAAAAATGCATCTCCATCTTCAAATTTGAATTTATGGGCTTAAACACGGTCTGGTAATGGCCATGAACAACATTGGAAACTCTACATAGGGTAACAACATGCATGAGAGAATGGTAATGATAAAAAAAGTGTTTACTTCAAGGATATGAGGTATGGATGAAAAGACATTTGACATGGCTTCTGACCATAGAAGAAATAGGACTGCTGGCAGCTGACATAAATATGACAACCCCCATGCTTCAATAACTACATGAAGTGACTTTTCCCACCAACCTCACATATGCATTCAATGATCGGGTTTAATAGTCAAGATAAGGTAATTGGATCAATTAAATCACATGGAATATTTTGGATGAGATATAAGGTTGACACATGGTAACATCGGGATTCAGTTTCCCCGTAGGCCCCCTTCCTCTTCCCCTCTAGTGGAATCATAACCCCTCGAGTGCTCTTTACACAACCATCTTGGACCATTTTATTAATTTCCAACATAATATTTACATACATTTTGAATTGGCATAGTAAGCCAATCATATGGTCCAAATAAAATATATACATCATATGTGCCTAGCCATTCACTAGTTGGGCCTTTCCCTTGATCTCCACACTAGGAATCCATACTAGTATAATTACATCATTTGCATAATATAATTGAATACATTTCAAGTCAAAACTGGGGGTATTACATCTTTATCAAGTGTCTGAATGGCTAGTAGATGCATTAGGATGTCCTAAGACGCCTCAAGCCCTTCCAGACATAATTCGAAATCATTTGGTATCATTTGGGATAGCTTGGGTTTCACTAGTACAAGGTTTGAAATTGTCCAAAATTGAACAAGTTTTCATGGTAGGGATATTACACGGAGCACGGGGTCACTATTTCCTCTACCTATTTATTCCAACTCAGTCTGCATTTTGCTGAGTATTTCCTTCAATCGAATAAATCTGGTTTCATTCCTCTCACTAGCATCCATGCTCTGCTCCTGATGTCTATGATTCATATCCATGATAGCCCTGCCAATTTCCTTGTTCTTGGAGGCTTGAACCTATTCCATTTCCTATATTATGTGTCAAATATATTCCACCTCACCAACTTGCAATCGAGTATTCACCTCTGTATCATCCACGCAAGAGTACAGGCATGAAATATCCACAGCAATTCTATTGTTTTCATCCAAAGTCGCTTTTGATGCCTCATAAACACATCTCAACGTCTTGAAATTGACTATGATATTCTTCAGAGCTAAATATCTCCTATCATATCCTCCAAAGCATTATCTTCTGCAACCATTGGAAAGGGCACAAAATTGCTATCATTATGGCCTTCAGAGACCTTGATATGTCGCTAGGAAATGTGCAAATGATTAAGAAGGGACTCAAAACTTCCTGCTTTATCGGCCTTGACATCACATGAAGGATTTTCCATATCCCAAATCTTTCTCTTCATGTGGGAACCAGTTCTTAACATGCAACAAAGTAGGGTGAAATTGAATGGCCCAGGATGAGGGCATTGAAGAGGCATTAAGTTCTGTCTAATCTTGATATCCTTCGCCCACTGCACTGCTAGTCTCGAACCGCAATGACAACAACCACCGAGATGGAAAGAGGGACATAATGACCTTATACCTCCCAAAGCAACCCCAATGCCAAATTTCCAAGAACACTTCCATTAAGAAGCAATGGGACCAACAATTTAAACATGAAAACAAGATATCGATTTAGTATGGGGGATAGAATTGTTGAAACTAATATCGCCTTCCTTTAGCCTTGAACCTTTGTTGGCCAAATAGTAATATACCTTTTTATTCTAACGTTTGACATGGAATAATTGCACTCTTGATAAATCCTGAATGAAAGACATAATTCTTTTATGAACTCTCCCAATCGCTTTTTCCCTACCTTCCTGGATGTTCTACATTTTTTAATAACTATCCAAGAGTCACCAAAAAATTGGAAGTCACCAATACTTAGCTATGTTATTACCTTTATTCCCCGCATTAGAGATGCCCATTCAGCTTGATTATTTTTCCTCTTTCCCAAACCCCAATCATAGGAAATGATCATTTTTCCTCCTGGGTCAAAGATAACCCCCACCCCCGTGCCTGCCTCCCCTAACAATATTATGATTTATTTGTTATAAATATTATCTTTATTTAATTAATAATTGATAATTATAGAAAAAATAATATTAACATTATATTTATTTGGAATGTTTTTAAATAATTATAAATAATATCATATTATATATAAATAATTAATCTATTATGTTTTTAATTATCATATTAGTCTATCATAATATCAATTTTAAAGATAATAATAATGATTGTAATAAAGATTCAAATAGAATTATTGTATATATTATTTAATTTGAATATGTGTGTGTGTATATATATTTATATATATATATATATATTCAATGTGGTTCACAACCCTAGAGAGGAATTGCTACATCCGTGAGAAGAATTCACAGGGGGGGCACTCGAAGGGGCCTCACCCCATCGGCTCTGATTACGGAGCCTAAACTGATGGGGACATCAAGTGTTGCCCTTATATATCTATGCATAGCCACACAGGGATTTGACCCCAAGACCTTCTGCTTACAACTCACAGCTCTCAACCACTTGAGCTAACCCATCGGGATGATATATATATATATATATATAATGCAACTCTATTTTGTAATCCATACTACCAATCTTCTACAACACCGTATAGGGAGCATAATACTTATTAGGGAATCCGTCTAAACTTATAAGCTCTGGAAAAAAATGGTATGTACCAAATACCCCAAATAGCATAAAAATAGAAATAAATGTAGTAACTGTGTGCCTCAGGAATGAATTAAAATGAATGAATAAAGTCCTTTTACAATATAACAAATGTGCAAGATGCAGGAGATGATCTCTAAAACTAGGTCTCCTTGTTATGTGTAGGAAACAGAGGGTACAATTACAATTAAGGGACCTACTCGACCAATAATTACAACATTAATATGACAATATAAATGTAATGTATCAATAAATAGGGCTTCACATAAAGACATCTATATTTCTTCCTGTTTGTGCCAGAAATTGTTTCTAAGGCTAAAGCAACAAGCTAACACAATCTCAAGAATAAACTCAATTAATAAAGCAAAGTTTAGGGTTTTTTGTATAATTTTAATGGTCATAAACTTTGAGGATAGTCGGGGAATACATTCAAAAGAAAAGTAAAAACTGATTCATAAACAAAAACTGATAAAGATGTATAACATATCACATGAGATCCCACAAAAAGAATGTGCTGAGGTTCATACATAAAGGATAAGCATCACTAGAAAATGCACATTAACTAGTAATGAATTTACCATTTAAGAAGCTAACAAGCTCAATAACAAAGCCAATCACAAACAAAATGGAGGGGAAAAAGTCATATTTCATTGTTTCATCAGCAAATGCTTATAAGAGTCACAGTACTTATCTCTGAACAAGTCTGAAGATACAATACAGTCTGCAGACCTCCTGATGCTCCCCAAAAATCAGAACCCCTTCAATCACTTGTTAACATCTCTAAATAATATACTTTACAAAATCAATTATGTCTCTAACCCTAATTGTTTTCCAGCTCTCGATGAGCTAAAGTAAAGACAGAATATTTACAAGTTACAAAATATGCTAAAAATAGCATCTCATTAATATATCAGTTTGCTAATTAATGACAACTAACTGAAGCACAACTGCTTTATAGATCTTTTGCTACCTCAGCTAGGAGAGCGATACCATCTGAAGTCTGGTCTTTCTTCTTAGCCTTCTTTTGCTCCTGCTCCATGTCATTAATCTTTTTTATGAGTTCTTTGTTTTTCTACTGCAATTCCTCGACTGTCTTCTCGAATTGGGTGTAATGACTGTCAGCAGCTCTTTTCCTTTTAAGTGCTTCTTTTGCATCAGCCACTAGTTCCTGAAAATTGTCATTTATATCCTAGAGATCTTCCCTTAATCTTCTGTTGGCCATCATCAAACCATCGTTGACCTCCTGCATATAATTCATCTGGTGTTTGTATTGCTTGACAGTCTTCTGTAAATTTTCCCTGTCAGAATTAGCTAATTTATCCATTGCAGAATCTTGATCTTCATTAGGTTTCCAAGGAATGTCAAACTTCTTGAAGATTTCTGTCTCTTCCATCAACGGCTTCGTAGAAGTGTCCTCAATGCTGGGCTTTGGATTTTCTTCACCTACTGCTTCCACTGAATGAATTTCTTCTTTTAAACATGGCTGCAATTTATCTATTTCTAATTTATCATCATCCATGGACACTTCATCTAAGACAGTCACCTCATCTGTATTTAATTTAGGATTTAGCAACTTCTTCATGTTTAATCTCAACTTGTTCTTTGACCTAGTTTTAGGTCTCCAAAATGTTGTTGCCTCTCCCATCATCTTCAATTCTTTCCCTTGGTACTGAATTGCAGCCAATTCTACTACTTCCAGCTTGTTCCTTTTCTTATTAATCCTTGTGGTTTTGCTCTCTAAAGTTTGCATTCCTTCTATTTCAGCTTGGACTTCTATTTTGGGGATAGGTTGTTCATATTCCAATAGATATCCTTCATCATCTGAAAGAATTGTGATAGGGATTCTTGGCTGAGTTTGAATCTCTTCTTTAGGTACAGGAACAACCTTAATGTCAACCTTTTTCTCCTCCTGAGGATCTGCTACAGGCGTTGGATTCTTTTCAGGCAGTTCCTTCTTGTCTTCAAACAATGTGAACTTGCTTTTAGGGCTGGCTAAGGATGTCTTTTGTTCACTGTCTTCCTCTACAGGCTCTGCTGATTCTTCAATTTTGATCTTTCCTTTATCTTCCATTTTGGGCTTATGACCTAATTTTCTGAGTAAGACTTTGCCCTTATCTGCTTGTCTTTTAGATTTTGGATCTTCAAAACCAGACCAAAAAACAAAAAAGTCCCAGGTCTTTCCCTCCTGTTGCAAGGCAGTACTAACAATCAATTTGATTAATCCATGATGAAAAATGGACTGAGAGGAAGAATCTACTAGCCCTTTCACTTTGTTTGCCATTTTCTACAAACTCTTCAGGAAGAAAAATGGCAAGTTCATCTTGGATATTCCCACCATGTGTTGAAGAAATCTAAAATGATACTTGTATACGAAGGCATACCTGCCCTCACAGGTAACATAACTCTGTAAAATTCTAATTGGTTCAACCCATTCTTTCTTAACATTTTGGATTAGGACACCTTTATTCCAATCAGGTATGATATTGGGTAAGAGGTATCTCTGTGGATCAAAATCAAAGGGCAGCTTCTTAAACCAATGTTCACCTTCATCTTTAATTCCTGTGGCTTCTGAAATCAATTTAACTGTCAGCTTGAATTTCAGGGTATCGAAAACCACCATATCATTCTTGAAACCCTGGGCAAACCTGCAGGATACCTGTGCATTATATCCATCAATTTTTCTGAAAAAATCCATCCAGCTAGCTCGTTTGAATAGCTCCACACACTCAGGCAGTTTTTTAACCCATTCTACATCTGTTGGTTCAGCTCTATTTATTTTTCCACTCCTGCCCATTATGCTTTAATCACTACAAACTGGATATCTACTCTTTCATTGTTTGTGAACAAGAGCTGAATTTTGGAAATTAACAGCACTATTGAATGTACAGGTTATTCGTAGCACTGACAGGGTTGAAATTCATAAAAACAAGACTGTTATCCTTAACCCTCCTTCAATCTGGCGTCATATCTTATCAACAAATAGCTATTTCTCTGGTTAAAATTGCGTTTAAAAGCACAATTTTACCTACCCTTTGATTAATTTGAACAGAGTAAGCTGACGCGAAAAAGCCCCAAATTTGTTGTTATATGGGTTTTTTTAAGAATACCTGTAAATTGCTCCACTGTGGTTGTTTGAAAACATGACCCCCACTGTCAGATGAGTCAGCTTTGTTGTCCAGATGTCGCACAATCTTCAATTTAGCAGTTCACCTCGGAATTATGAAGCCCTAATTTCCGTGAAGCCCTCAATGCCTCTTACTTGTCCAATTGGCAACGATACTCGGCTTTTTTAAGTGGCTATGGTTATCTCATTAAATCTTTTGTCTTTGAATGAGCTTGTAGATAACAACTTCATGCCACATTACCTGAAATCGTGTGGATAGATGTCAAACTGAACTCCACCTGTGTTGATGATGAGCACGACCTCCTCACGACGTGCAAGCATTTGAAATCATGATGTCTTCTGCATCAACACGTCATGAATCTTCTAAAACACATAATCAATCATTCATTAGCCCGAGCGTGCCAAAATTTGTTGGAAAATAGGAAGAATCTGTGATCACGATATTCTTGTAGCGCTTCCTTGTTGAATTTCGGCTCCAGCGCTACAAGAAAAACTTCAACACTATTTTGTTGCTTTTAAACAACTTTATATCATTTTGCATGGGATCTTGAGGTTATCAGGATTAGACTTGTACATGTCCTCACTTAGAATAAGATTATGAGCTTCTTATTTGATATAATGAACTTTTAAAACCCCTCATCAAAAACCAATATAAAGCTTTAAAATCTAAAAACTCAAAAGCAAGCCCAAAACCTTATATAAATCCTAAGGAAAACCTACTAAGGAGGAAAAAATCAAGTTAAAGAAAATGAATAACTTAAAATAAAGTGCAAATCAAACCAAAAATTGGAAAAACAAGGTACTGACTTAACACTTCCCATGTCCAATTTCCTCTTAAAAGTGTTGATTTGGTCAATTTCTAGGTTATTTAATGGTTAGAAATGGAGAACACAACATGAGAAATTCTAAAGTATGCATGTGAGAATGTTGGAATGAATGCTAGAGTCAATGGAAAGGGAGGGATTAGCGTAAATTATGGGTAACATTATTTCTGACATGATGAAACTAGGAACCTTACACTTCCCTTGATGGTTGTACTCATCACATGCTTCCAGAATTACACGAAAAAAATTCCCCACCAACATGAGTCACATGCATTCATTGACTAGTTTGATAAGTCAAAGGAGTTGGGTGGATTTATATTAGGAACATGGTGTAAAATGGATGAGTTATAAGGATGACACTTGGAATTAGAGGATTTAATTTCCCTCCATTCTATCTTCCCCTCTATTGGAATCACAAATCCTCTTATTCTCTATGCAACCATCTTGGACCAGTATATATTATACACTGGCATTAATATTTACAAAGCTTGAGTTTACTATGTTGGCCTAGCACATGGTCCATAAAAGTATATTCATATCATTTACAAGTGGGGTAATTTATTTAATCCTATGAGGCTTGAATCCATCATTATAACCTCACATTTTTAATGTATACATAATTTAATCCAATACATTCTAGGGGTCAAAACCAGGTATCACGAGTTTATTCATTCATATTTTTCCCTTGTGTATCTAGAGTGTAAATTCTTTAGTGAGATTAGTTTTTTTCAAAATGAAAGTGTTTAAAATAAATCAAATTAACATTTAAAACAAGATTGGAAGCATAAATTTTTTCGGTTGTGCAAGATGGCAAGTGAGCCAAGGATGTTCCTACATCATTCTACGATTTAAATAACATTAACTAGTGAAATGATTTCAATATAGTAATTTGATTTATGGATTGAACCCATTATTTTGCATTGTTTTAGTATGTTTCTATGTTATTGGAGAACATGAAGCCCTTTGTGTATACATTTGGTGTGACTAGTGCTTTACCTTATCCCTTGTGACAAATGTGTTTCTAGGATTCAATGCAATCGAAAAACCTAGGTCATGGTTATGCTCCCCCCTCAATTGCCTTATTTTCTTCTCCAACATTACTTATTGCTACCTCGGAACCTAGCTCACAAGTTCCTCTAAGTAGACTCTCTCTAGCAATCCCTCTAGTTGGTCACTTTATTATCAAGACGATTGATATATCTCCAAAGAAACTCTTAGGAAAAGAATATATATATATATATATATATATATATATATATATATATATATATATATATACATACATATATACATATATATATATATATACATACATATATATATATATAGATAGATAGATAGATAGATAGAGCATGAACTTAAAAAATGTATATATTAGTACTAGACATTGCTTTTGATTGAGAAGCCTCTATCCATGCTTGCACTTAATGATTTTTTACAATTGTTTTTTATGTTATTGAACATAGAGATCACATTTTACAATGTGGTCTTTGGTTCTTAGGGAAATTATATGGATTATGCATGAAGCTATGGTCCCCTTTTTATGATCCTTCCTCTAATACCTTAACTTGAGCTTCAATGTGGAGAAGGATCTCGAATATGCATCTTCATATTTAAATCTTGGACTCTTTAATTGTTATTGAAAATGCTCTAGGTGATTTTCATTTATGTGCACCATAAACTAGCAATATAACTATCATAACATATGCCAAATTGTCTGTCAAAATAGTTCTTGTGGAAAGAATTTTAGAAAAAAGAAGAAATAGATCCCCACTCGGTGGAAATGATCCCATAAGCATCAGTACTTAATTGAAGTGGAAGAATCCAAGAAGGAAAAACCAAATAAAGAAGTAGTTGTAAAAAAATGTGCACCCCTTTAAGAAGATAATTATAAAAACGATGAGCAAACCAAAAATTATCAAGCCCCTCCTCTCTTAGCTCCTAAAGATTAGGTCCATCGTCCTCCTTCCAACAAGGATTGACAATGAGGTTGGATCGATGTGAGAAAGCATAAGGGAAGAAAAGGAAACGCTACCAAGGATACCCTAGGTAAAGATGATACCGTGACCATATGGAAGAGGGGATGATTAGTCATAGAAAGGATCATTGACAAATAGTTTTGGTAAGGAATATCATGTGTTGAATGATCAAGGACCCAAATAATTGAGATTGGATAATAAATTATATGTTTTTTCTTTTTTGTTTTGGAAATGGATTAACAAGTATATTTGGGGATAAATACATGTAACCCTTTTATTTTAACTTTAATGGAAAACTAACTTTGCTCAATTAAAAAATTGTTTGTGTTATTGAATTCTCATAATACAATCTTCCTTTTATTTGGAAACTATCTACAACTAAATATAGAACTTTAGACCATATTTTGTTTCCTCAATAAGCATACCTAGTCTCTACTTCCTATTGAGTTTTTATCTTTTTAATTTTATAATTCTATGCATAGATCGTATTGTTTATATCGTCATCAACGACTTGAAGGAGGTTCCATATTTCAAACATTGAGTTTCACTAATAATTTAATTGGTCATTACGATATATGTGCATAATTAAATAGACATTAATTTTAATCGACACTTTTCTCTCACCACTTTGTGTATTTTATCTTCCACTCCATCTGTTTCAGTACATCTCTTACTTCTTATGTTTCATCTTCCACTTTTTACACTTTTTTTATTGTGGATTTTTTCTCAATTTTAATATCATGGTTTTGACTTACAAGAATCTTGGACTAAATATGTATAAATTGTAAATGTGTGGTTATAATGATGGGAGTTGAGTCATCTAAATTTAATTAAAAATCCCCATGTGTAAATGATATAAATACATGTGTATGTATTTTACGGAAAATCTCAAAGCCAAGGCTCACTAGTGAATGATTAGGCAAGTAGATGTGGTAAATATACTTTCTATGGAACATGTGAGAGACTTATAATGAGGTACTAAAACATATGTAAATATTGTTTAAATATAATATGATGTCCCAAAATGGCTACAGAGAGAATTAAAGGGACTATGAATCCACAAGAGGAGAGGAGGAAAAGGGACCCATAAGAAAGTAATCCTCTATTCCCAAGTTTCATCCTAGGAACTCCTATTTTTCCACCATGTGCCTCATCTAAATCTCATTCACCACCTTTGAATTAGAATCCAATAATTTATGCATGTGGTTATGGGTGAGGAAGTCTAATTCACATAGCTATGGAGGCATGGGATTGAGTACAATCATCATGAAAAAACATAAGAGACTTCCATCCTCATGGAAAACCATTTCTCCATCCTCATGGGAATTCAATCCTTCTTCGTCCTCATTGGGGCACCTTTTGCATTTGTATGTTCATCACCATTCTCATGTGCAACCACTATGTGAGCAATAATACCCTAAACTTGAAAGTGACCAAATTAGCAATGTGAAGAGTAGTTTGTAGACTTGGGTTGAGAGATCGATGGTTGTAGAGGAGCATAGAGGCTAGGTTATTTAGGAAACCTTACCTTTACCTATTAATTTATTCTCATTAAATGTATTATAAACAAAGAATTAATATGCTAAGTTATCCCCATACGGCAATAAGCATAATGGGTATTTTTTCCTACATTGAAGAGCATAGGAAGGAAAGAAGATTCTTGAGGGACTATTGAGTAGATAATAAAATATATTCCTAATGTTGTGAAAGGAAGTGGAAAGGAATTCCATGACTTATTGATGGCTAAATGAGTTACATGGAGTGCTATGTTGTGAGCATATTGGTTGAGATTGAGAGCAATTGGGTTAGGTTAACAGATTTGGAAATATATAGCTTGATTTATTCACCCTAGTGGCCTCGTACTCCCATTTGAGGGAGGAATCTACATTGGATGCCAACAATTGGGTGGAACATTGCTCATAGATAGTTATTTTATTGGATTATATTTGGATAAAAGAAAAGTATTCTATCTCTACTTATAAATCTATAGTTGAATTCTATTTTTGTGTGTATGTATATGGATGCATATGTTGAGTGAGAATATAAGTTAATATGGAATAGGGATGTGTTTGCCACGATTTCTATTACTCTAAAATAAATTTCTACCACATTTTAGTATTGCACTCATAATTGCCTCTCCATAATTTTTATGGGCTATTCTTAGAAGTTTTATTGACTTTAAATCATGATAAATTCGTTTGGCAATGGCCCAAAATTGTTATTAGCTTATGTTATATGTTTAAAGACTCATGAATGGGGATGTTACACTGTGGTATTAGAACCATGCTGAAAAACTAGGATATTATAGGCCAACAATGTGAATTATTTGAACAAATCCATATCAATATGCCAATTGATGGGAAACATTGATATCATTTAGGGAAGCTACATAATAAAATCTAGGAAATTTAAGCTTGCTCATGTTCGATTATGGGTAAGAAATTTTGTTTTTAATGTGATCTAAGGCCAAACATCAACTTGGAGTAGAGTTTAGACTTCCTCATGTATTTCTATAGAGGCTTGAAGGAATTATCCCCTCCAATGCTCTAAGATCTAAGGGAGAAGGCCTATGAGACTTCCTTGTGGATTATCATAGAGACCTCAATGGCACTTCCCCTTTCAAAGTTTTGAGGTCCAAGGGATAAGGGTTGTTGGAAATACTAAGAGGGGTGGTGAATTGGCATTGATCACTTTTTACCATTTCAAACATTAATTATATCATGTAAACATTAATCATTAACAATGTCATTCATTATCACATAAACCATACACAGTGCATAAGATATTTAACGTGGAAACCCAAATGGGATAAAATCCACGGAATGTTTTTCTTATATATTCATTATTACATTCAATTTATTTACCAGCACCAACTGGAAGGAAGCACCAACTCCCTAATTTTCTAGCACCAACTAGAAGGAGGTCTTTGACCCCCTGATATTTAGGCACCAACCTGAAGGAACCTCCAATTCCCTGATTTAGTAGCACTGACTAGAAGGAGGATCCATGTAACACACCCAATATCATGGTTACCATTTGGAGGAAATGAAGTGTAAATTATTTTCCTATCGGTCATCCAACAACCGAACATGTTAGTTTCATAATGTTAAAACATTCTCGTTAAATACATGTAGACTTATTTAACTCAAGACTCCTTATATAATGGTTATTATTCCAATTAGTCTTTAAATATTCCCTTGGTAAAACATACTCTTTATTATAGGATTATATGATTATCCATTCATACTTAAAAAAGCATAATATTCTTATAAGCAAATATCATGATGTAAAAAGGGTAATTACTTTACAAGTCAACCCTCATAAAAAAAATGTAGAAGCAACACCTACATAAGTTCATTTTCACATAAAGGATTATAATAAATTCATCGTGGATTTCTCAATAAAATACTAAGTCTCGATTTTCTCTTCTTACTTCCCATACAAGGGTTATCTAGAAAGTCAAGAGAACAACATAACACTTTTTAGCATACTCTAATTTCATTGATCATTGATTGGTCTATGTGATCATGTCCTAAAATGTGCATACACACTATTATTTGAAATTACATAGTAATATTTATATAAACTAACAATGAGCCAATCTTTATATGATGGATTATATCATTTGCTCCCACTTATAATGTTGATCATTTCAAGGTATTATTCCCTTTTATCCATAGACAATTTCCTCGGTATGGAATACAATGAAAGTACATCACACACACTTATCACTATGTTAGTGGAATAAATCAACTAAATATAAATATAATCTTTTATAAACTAATTCACGCATTATGCTAATCTCATAATCCATTTGAATACACATATGCTCCCAATGTCACGCTTTATTATTACAATCGAAACAACACTTACACATGTAAGGAACCACTTAACAAGGAAACACAAGATGAACTTGACATCTTCTAAAACAATACAATATTAAAAATACTTATCTGGATCAATATAGACTAAACGACTAATGGCGTGACTGCAACCTTCCTCCCAGCCATTTGGCTCTCTTTCCGATGTATATTTCTGCCACTAAGAGGCCACACCCGAGCTGGGGAACGAATCCACTAAGACAAAGACTTATTTTATCAAGAACTCTCTTACTCTCTTATGTCTTAAGAAACTAATACTAATCTTAAATATACTACTTTACATTTACAACTCATCAATTTTGATCAAAGGTATGTCCCTACATGCCCGTCCTTCACACAATAAGTAATATATCTTATTTAGGATTTGAACAAAGGGTAGCCTCCCTTTTGACTTTATGTATTTTGATTTCTTTTCAAAAGATAAAGGGAGAAGTATTAACATCTTTTCCCTTCTCCCAACATAATATATAGTTATACTCTATATTACATAAACAAAATATAATGTAGAGTTTTAAGAGATCGCTCAGTCACAAATACATTTAATACGTAAAAACTATAATGAAAATAGCCTTTCATAAAATACAATTAAAAGAGACTTCCTTCCGCGGGAGAGTTCGCCCTTCTCTTTTGGCTGCGACCATATAAATACCCAAGGTCTTCTTACTCACCTTTGGGAAATCCGCCTTACTTAGAAAAGATCCCCGGCCCACTTCGAAATTGAAACCCATTTTAGTTAGGTATGACTAGCTGTCAATAAGATTTTAATAACCCCTTCCTTCTGGTTCGACCTTTTACCGGGGATAATGGAATATATTTGCTTCCCAAATTTCACATAAATACATATAAATGTACAATCAAATTTCCCCCTTTCCTAAATATAGGATTTTAGATTTTTTCCAAAATCTAATATGTGTATGTAGAATAATATATTTATAAATATTATACAAAAATATATTTGTATAATTCACTTAGTGTAATAATGATCTTTTTTTCAAATAAGGTGATTATATAATATAGCCCTTTAAAAGAAAAAGGAAAGCTTAAATAGCTTAATTTTATTTAAAGGCCTATAGATAGCACTTTGGAACTTGATGCCTTAGTTAAGATAATTAGGATAATGGCTTAATCCTAGTAGGTTTCCAATTATAATCAATCTTTGCATTCAACCAAAGAAGCCCTCTATTTGCTATTGTGTAAAATTAGTAACTTTGTCTATTTAGGAATTACTTCAACTTAGTGTGACACTTAAAAGTTTTAGACCATCAAGTGAATATCAACTGTTCACTTCTCTTCAAGTTCCCAAGGCACCATGATGGCATCGGCCATCAGTAACTTGTTCTTCATGGCTTCCTAGCCGTCAACTTCTTCCCTCCCCTAATGGATTCATTCCCTCATCGTTAAGTTGCATATGTCCTCAGTCTACTAATCCTAGAATTTAACACTTACAACTTTAGGAAATAGACAACAATACTCACATAGTTTACTAGTTGGGCCTTGGCCTTGAGATCCTCACTAGAAACAAGTACATAGTTACATTTTTCAATTACAAAGAGTAGGGAAAAAGAGGGATGTTACACTCCAACCCCCTAATTTATAGGCTCCAACCTGAAAGAAGTTCCAACTCCCTGATTTACCAGCACCAACTAGAAGAAAGATACAACTCCCTATCTTTTCCCCATCCTACCACCCTGATATGAATAAGAGAATCGATCCATCACTAACACTGTCTCTGTCACAACTTGTACCTGTATCACTATCTCTGTCAATCCGTACATGTATCACTTCCTCAGTCAACCTGTACCAATCACTATATCTATAGCAATTCCCCAATGACTATCTATGTAACCTCTATATATGTCTCTATCAAGATGTACCTGTATCACTTCCTCTATCAACATGTACCTGTATCACTATCTCTTTCAACATATATCATTGTATCACTACCTCTGTCAACTTGTCACAATCACTATATCTATCACAATACCATTGTTAATGTCACAATGCCACAATCAGTCTCTGACACAATTCCATTGTTAATGTCACAATGCCACAATCAGTCTCTGATACAATTCCACTGTTAATGTCACAATGCCACCATCAATCTCTGACACAATGCCACTGTTAATGTCACAATGGCACAATCACTGTTACACTGTCTCTGTCATTCTAACATTGTCACTGTCATGTTGTCTCTATATATGTCACATTATATCAACCTGCACATGCCCAAATATATACCCAGAAACAATCATCCATTGATTTCATTTTCATCCTCGAATTTTACCTCATAGATCCATTTTCAAAACGTTGAACATTCCAAGAGATGAGCCATATGCCAAAACATAACAATGGATTATGCCAAGATGACCACTATGATTTATGCCGAGACCATCATACAATATTCCCAAATAATCTTCAATATCTATGTCAAGGTCATCATACAACATGCCCATATAATCATCAACATATATGTCAACATCATCGTACAATATGCCAATATAACATCAATGTATATCCCCATATAACATCACGATCTATACCAAAAAATCACCAAGACATATGCCAACAAATCACCTATATCTATGCCAATAATATGCCAATATAATCATCAAGATCTATGCCAATATCATCATAAAACATGCCAAGATATAAGCACTAGATCATGTACAAAATTTATACATTTTTCAATACAACAAGATGGAACCTAGTCCATGAGAGGCATGACCATCACAAGAGAGACCTATGTACAAGAACCATACATTTTACAAGATAATGAAACAAGAAAGAGACCCTTCTCCCCAAAAATATCTAGATCATGGCATCACATAGCCCTTCTATAAAGCTTTCCAATGAGTCAAGGATTTTGTAATTCCGATATCGTATGAGAAAGTTATGCCAATTTTATCAATCTCCACCAGAAAACAAAATATGATCCCCAAAACTTTCACACTAGTTCCTCCACAAAATTTCACACTTTCCTTCAAGAGTTGCGCATTAGCCAAGAGAGACTTGATATATGGTCAAATGAAATGTTTTGATATTCTATTTTTATCTTCCAAGATGCTTGTATCTTATTTTAGGGTATCCTTAAACTTATCCTTAATTTGTGGATCTCCATATCTTAATGGATACTTCAATGGGTCAATACCCCACATCAAATATCCATCATGAAACTTCACCAAAACATCAATATCACTGCATATATTCTCAAGGGGTTCTTAGGGCTTGTCCACATCATCATACTTGGTGGATACATCATTATTTCTTGCGGGGATCCTTGCCACTTCATGTGGTCCAATGGGCCAACGTACCACAACTTTTGGGGTCATGTGGACCAAACATCATTATTTTGGGGCTACTTCATGCTTCACACCAACTTGCTTCCGACCAACTTTGGGGAATCTTTAGAGCCTTCTCTAACATGGGTCATGTAGCCCCAAATTCATGGGCAAGTGGACCAAGCACCATTGTTTCAGGGTTTCTTCACCTTTTATTTCAGCATTGTCTTATGGACCAATCCTTATTACTTCGGGGGATACTTCTCATGGTCATATGGACCAATCCTTCTGGTCATGTGGACATAATCACCACTAATTTTAGGGTTATGTGGACCCATCATCATTATTTTAGGAAATATTTCATACTTCATCCCAATATTCTTTGCACCAACCTTGGAGGATCTCTTGGGCCTTCTCCAACATGGGTTATGTGACCCCAACCACAAGGTCATGTGGAACCAACACCACTATTTTAGGAATTTCTTCACATTTCTTACTGATATTTCTTAGGGACACCTTTAGTGAATTCCTTACACTTCTTATCATCATGGTCATGTGACCTGCCATAATGGTCATGTGACCCATCATCATGGTCATGTGACCCAATATCATTTCTTTAGGAAATTCTTCACACTTATTTGGGACAATTTAGGGACTCCTTTGCACTCCACATAATCATTATCATTAGGGGCTTCTCAAGTGGATCCAAGGATTCATCAAACATTCCCAAAAAATAAATCTCTACTACAACCACATCATCATTATCACCCTGACACCAATGGCAACACCACATATCTCTTCACCTTTTTTACATCAATGACACCCTGTTTGACATCAATGAAAACTTCTTCCAACAAAGGCCTCAATGAATTCTTGAATCCTTGTGAGTTTCCCCAAAGACTCGGAGGCTCTTCAACATCCGTTGCTCCAAGGTTCAAGAGCTCAAGATCATGGACTTTCTCATGAAATATCACAAAGGATCAAACACAATATACCTCTGATCTCCAATGAACAATGATGTGATATGGTTAGTGGGGTATACCAGATTCATGTCGAGAAAAATGGCTTCAATACTTCCATCATTTCCCTCTTTGAAATCTAATTCTTTTTGGTCAAAGGTCGGTCTTTTTCTTCCAAGTTTTTTGATGTATTAGACCTTTAGAAAATGATTACTACCAAAATAAAGAAATACTTTTTACTTATAAAGAAGAAATATGTCATTGAGTACACTTCCAATTCTCTGAAATGTCAACAAATCAACAATGAACATCAACATCCGATGGATTTGTTGCATCCATTGACACTTTTGGAATGGAAATGGGAGGGAGTGACGATGGATATCATTACCAAGTTGCAAGCACAGTGAGGCATCATGAATTCATCATGTTTGTAGTTGAAAAATTAACTAATGCATATCACTTCATTCATGCTCGATTTATTCATAAGGCTACATACATTGTAAAAATATTCATGAGAGGAATTTTCATATTGCATGATACCCAAAGAACTTGTTTCTAATTAGGGAACAAAGTTTACTTTCAATTCTCAAAAGAGACATTTTAAAGACTCAAGCAACAAGCTAAATTTCAATATGCTTACCATCCACAAACTGATGGACTATAACATCCCCTTCAAAAGATTACATAACCCACAAAACAAGGACACCACCCGTATTCAAAATACTTAATACAAATTTAAATCCATTACTCTAAAATCATTCAAATTCACACATGCATATAATTAAATAATGTAGTGTAAATAAGCATGCAATTGATTTAAACAAGGATACTATTTTAGTTTTAATCAAAATAAAATATTAAATGTAAATGTAGAATTATAAACAAATATTTAAGAGCAAAGATTGAACAATTATCTTTTCACCAATATGGTCCAAGAAACTGGTTGTGTATGAGAAATTTTCCACAAAATTGTAGGCATCCACTGCAAATGCCACCCCCAATCCAAGGTATGAGGCCACCTAGCTAAATCTGAATTCATTACTCTAAAGACATTCAAATTCACACATGCATATAATTAAATAATGCAGTGGAAATAAGCATGCATAAACTCGTTTAAGCCAAGGATTCCATTGAATACACTTCCAAATGTCTCGGATGTCAACAAACCAACATCCAATAGTGTTATTGCATCCTTTTCCACTTTTGAAATGGAAATGGGAGGTAGTAATGATGGATATCATTACCAAGATACTAAGCACAATGAGGCACCATGAATCCATCATGGTTGCAGTTGAAAAATTAACCAATGCATCTCACTACATTCATGTTTGATCTATTCATAAGGCTACAAACATTGTAAAAATATTCATGAGAGAAATTTTTTAATTGCACGAGTACCCAAAGCAATTGTTTCTAATTAGGATACAAAGTTTACTTCCAATTTTTAAAAGAGTATTTTTGAAGTCTCAAGCACAAAGTTAAATCCAATATGCTTTCCATCCACAAACTAATGTATTGTAACGCTCCCTTCCAAAGATTACACAACCCACAAAACAAGGATGTTACCCATATTTGAAATACTTAATACAAATTCAAATCCGCTACTCTAAATCCATTCAATCTTACACATGCATATAATTAAATAATGCAATGGAAGTAAGTATGCATAAACTCATTTAAACCAACAAGACCATTTTGAATTTCAATCAAAGGAAAATATTAAATGTAATTGTAGAGTTATAGACAGATTTAAGAGCGGAGATTGAACACTTATCTTTTCACCAATATGGTCCAAGAAACTGGTTGTGTATGAGCAATTTTCCACCCAATCGTAGGCATCCAATGTAGATGCCACCCCCAATCCAGGGTATGAGGCCACCAAGGTGAAACAAACTATATATAGGCTCACAATTCACTAATGTAGCCAATTCTAAATTCAATACTCTAAAGCCATTCAAATTCACACATGCATATAATTAAATAATGTAGTGGAAATAAGTATGCATTAACTCAATTAAAACAAGTATTCCATTTTGAATTTCAATAAGAAGAAAATATTAAAATTAATTGGAAAGTTATATATAGATATTTAAGAGTAGATATTGAACACTTATCTTTCCACCAAGATGGTCCAAAAAATTGGCTATGTAACAGAAATTTTCCACTCAACTGTAGTCATCCACTATAGATTCCACCCCCAATATTGAGTATGAGACCACCAAGGTGAAGGAAACTAGCACAAAATCACAAGTCACTAACCTAGCCCAATTGCTCTAAGGCTTGACCAAATTGTTCACAACTAAACACTCAAGTAACCATCCAACCATCAAACAATCACAACATTCTCATCCACTGCCCACAAAACACAAGGAAGACATATTCCTTCTTTGTTTAATAGCCTCTTGAAAGTATCCTCCCTCCTAATACTCTTAGTGTAAGTAGGAAGAACCCATCTTATTGTTTACCTTTTGGAGTACCCTATTAGAATTATATGTTGGCTCTAAAAGGCACTCAATGAGCAAACATTAATGAGGGAACATGAGGTTTTCTAAACAACCCAATCTCCATGCTGCTCTAACCATCCATCTCTCTTCTTTAGGTCCACAAATTACTCTCCCATAACTAGATTTGGTCATTTACATGTTTGTATATACTACATGAGAACATGCAATTTTTAAAACTTCAAATGGTGTTTAAGCATGTGAATGGTGTGTGAAAGAGTCGTTTTGATTATAATGGAAGAGTGTATGGGAATAGAGAAGGTTTGAATCTCCATGAGGACGGGGTCTCTTATACTTTCACATGACCTAACGCCCATGCCTTCATAACTATTTGAGGTAGATTTTATCACCAACCAGTACATGCATTCAATTATTGAGTTGTAAGTCAAAGATGGTGGGCCATATTTTTATAAGCACATGATAAAAAATGTAGGAGTTAGGAAACATGGGATTATTTCTTACCTCCTTGGGCACCCTTTCTTCTAATGGACTAATATCCCCTCACATTCTCTTTGCAACCATATTGGAACTTTATATTAATTTTCCAAATAATGTTTACATATATTGAGCATACCATAGAATGTCTATTGCACAATACATGCCTCGCCATTTACTAGTTGGCCCTTAGCCTTGAGCTCCACACTAGGAATCCATACAAGACATTTACACACATGGTCATTTAATTTAAGCTCATATGAATTGACTCACAAAATTGAGTACAACTCACAAAATCTTATTAGTAGAACACATAGTCATCACACTTGACCAAGTTTTGGTAGATTTAACCTAACCTTTGAAAATAAGTTGGTTTAGATGGTTCATAGCCTAGATTCGATGACACTCAATTTAACTTCTAGTTTAACAAGAAATAATAATACTCGTTGTGTAGGTAGGATCACATTTAATATATATATGTATATATATATATATATAATAAAAAACAATTTCCACTCAACTTGTCACTTTTGGCAATAAGGTTTTTGGGATTTTGTACTCTGGGACCTAGACACAACATAATCAACCTAACTTTATAAAAGTACACCATTATCTTTGGTTCATAATCTCAAACCATGGTCCATGGCATTATTTTATGTATGGTATACTTGGTTGTACAATTTTATGATTTTAATGTGTTGTTTCATTATATTAATGTCATGTTATATGTATATATCATGGGATAATATGCACTCAAATTGCCCCTCTTTCAAATAGTTTTTTAGGCATGATTTTTCTCTAAATCTATAATGATCCTAACCATAAACATCAACTTGAGGTTTTTGTGGTCTCTAAATCATGACCCAAAATGTTAAAATTGCAATCTAAGCACCATATCAATTACGGTAAAAAAATGATTTACCGAATTTCAACAAAAATCACCAAAAAGTGGAAAATATAAATACCCCTTATCAAGCTCTTATAATTATGTGCATTTCTAATTAATTTTCTATTTGTAGAACCTTTATTGGGATTCTCTTGAGCATGTATACATATAAGATGAAACTTCAATCTAAACAAATCTTAGTTTATGACCAATGTGAAAAAAATAGAATAGATTTTGTAAATAATTCCAATAACTTTAGGTGTCCTAAAATGGTCTTATCAACACCACAAGAAGTATGATCAAAGGATCCGAGCTCAACCAACCCAACATTATGTACATGTATAAAAACTTTTTTTTCCACAATCACGTCACATCTTA
Source organism: Larix kaempferi (assembly GCA_027924585.1). Classification (NCBI taxonomy): domain Eukaryota; kingdom Viridiplantae; phylum Streptophyta; class Pinopsida; order Pinales; family Pinaceae; genus Larix; species Larix kaempferi. The sequence goes on along the minus strand of BSBM01000241.1, from coordinate 3,968,144 downwards.
AAACTAGCCAACCCACCTTCAAACTTAAAAATCAACCTAGAGAGTATGGTATTTTAACCCAAAAAAATGATGAAGCCTACCTTGAAACTTGGACGTCAACTTTATGAGGAATATGGAGTATAATATTTTGGCATAGCAATGAAGAGCCCTATTATCTTGACACTTGAAATTCAATGAAACTTGAAAGTCAAGTTAAAAGGAAAAAGGAGTATGGTATTTTGACAAAGCACTAATGCAACCTACCTTAAGAGTTGAAAGTGCGTTAGAAGTCAACCTTTGGAGAAAAATAGTATACCTTCTCTAAACTCAAATTATCACTTCATCCCAATCTTTAAAATGCTTAATAATGTAATTGAAATAATTATGTTTCAATAACAATCATTCAAAAATGTCTCAAGAGTGCAATATTTTAGAATCATAGAATTGAATAGATAAATGGATTTTTTATTAAATTGTCTATGAGATTGGATAATATGAGGCAACCTACCCTATGTATGGTGTACATCATGAGCATGAATGCATGCATTAGCATGGGGATTGTGGAGGAGGACAAACGCATTCGACGAGGTGGTGGTGGATAGTTGTGAGACTGACAACAATGAGGAAACTAAATGCTTGGCTTCAGTCGAACGAAATGTGGCCACCACCGTGTACCAGGCCATTTAACCTCCCACTTAGTGCCATTATGGTTATTCAAATCATCAAGTTAAAGCAACATGGTAGTTGGGGTCTATCCCTTCGAGTCGTGAGGAGAAAATACAATGGAGAAATCCCATCACATGAGGAAATAATGGAGATGGATGATGCAATTCTAAGGTGGTGTCGGCAGGGAACACGATGGGAACTCGATGATTCTTTTATCCACCAATGTTTCATTTGGTTTGTTACCTCCTTCTATGCTTCCCCCACTTTAGTGTATTTCTCTATGCATTGGTAAGGAAAGAATGAAGATAGATTCCCCCACAAGGATGGGAGGTTTGAGGATGAGGCATGTCCATAAAGCGTCGGGGGAGACTACCAACCATGATACATCAAGGGAGATCAAGCGAGCCAAGTACACAACTCAATATTATTAAAAAATCACCTTGGAGGCAGCAAAGGAAGAAATAGAAACAACTGAGAAGGAGATTAAGGGAGAAAAAGAATTGACCCCAGAGACTCAAAGAATAGTGGAGTTTGAAAATTGGATCCTAGATCTAGGGAACACCAAAGGTAGGCTTTCCCTCTACAATCCGATCTCTAGATCTTTGTTGGTCATTCAAGCCTCTCCTTAGGAAAACATTAACAGAGAGAGGAGAGGCCTACATGGACATCCTTGGGCAACTCAAACAACGTTCACTCTATGTGAAATCCTCTCAGCGCCATCCCCTACCACCTCAAGGTCATTGAGGCCAAGCAATCCCTCCTAGACATATTCGTTGGGACGAGATTTAAAATTAACAAATAAGGAAATCATGGAGCCCTCAAGGAAGCCCCTCTTCATCAACTTGGATGTGGACTCAAATGCAACTTTTGGAAATCAGGCTCTTGGGCCTTCCTCCTCTTCGCCATTCACAAAATGATATGGTCACCTATTAACTTTCATTTTCCAGTCAGTCGTGGCGACAATAAGGTCTAGATAATATAGCTATATGTATGTCTTTCCTTTTTGGTTTAAAATTCTATACTGTCACCAACCTGCGCAATGTTGGTTTCCCTATGGGAAGATTCCTAGGTTAGTTTTTAAATGGATGATTGTTATATGGTTGGATCATGGATAATTTTAGACACTATGCTCTCAACTTGCTCTGGTAAGTTTCCTTCGACCAGACGTAGAATAGCAGGTCCTATCTTACGAGAGCATAGTTCACAAGAAAAAAATGAGACAACCTAGTTTAGTCTATGCACCAAATCATGGACTTGGCCTACTTATGTATATGTTTCCCTTCCCTCTACATCCCACCATGCAAATTCAACATCTCCATGTTTCATGTCTTAACCTATGTGAATTGGTTCTTAGTTGTGCTATTACATGTTTCTCAAGCCAACTTTTTAGGCAATTTTGAACTTTGATCTCGTCTTTGTTGACATTGTCTATATAGTATTGTTGTTTTCAAGTTTGGCATGTTTTCTCCATTATCCCCCATTTTTCTACATCAACAACATTTTTATTTGACAAACACATTTCTTTCAAACCATTTTATATTTTCTTTTCAATACCTCTTTTTTTAACAACAAAATTTATAACCAATAAATAACTTAAAAAAAACATTAACACCTAAAACTCTCATAACAATGATAAATCATAAAAAAAAATGATGCATATACAAACTCAAAATTTGATTATAAAAAAATTCCTCACTAAACCCAATGAAACACCAAAGAGATTTATGTTAAAAAACAAGAGCTACATGTGTCCCGCCTTTCTAACAAAAAATATTAATATTTTTTATGAAAGATTAGCAATTTTAATGTTTTTTACAAAGAAATTGACAACATTAAAAAAAAACATAATTGACCCTAACTTTATAAAAATGTAATAAAAATTAAAATGTAAAATATGTTCACATGAACCCATATATATATATATATATATATATATATATATATATAATTCATTGAAATCAAGGATAAGTAACACCTGTGAAGTAGAGGACAAATAAGAGACACTTTTTAAATTGAGAAACTATGAATTCAAGCAATAAAAAACAAATACTAGCAATAGCAACTTTTCCATAGCAACAAAAGAATGTACCTCTAATCTATTGAATGAAATGCATGATCACACAACATAACTACAGGCCAAAGCAAAAACATTCTTAAAATGCAACACTAACAATGAACTAAAGGGAAAATAAGATACACCTTTTAAATTGAGAAACTATGAATTTAGAGGCCAAAGCAAAAACATTCTTAAAATGCAACACTAACAATGAACTAAAGGGAAAATAAGATACACCTTTTAAATTGGGAAACTATGAATTTAGAGAATCATAAAAAAATTGTTATGAAAATGTTTAATTTGTATTATAAAATATTTTATGTACAAAATTCATGCACATACACCAAAACTATAGAAACAAGTTTTAACTTAGAAATGACCAATTTAGACACCTTCAACAAATAAACATACAACATGTTGCTTTATTTTTATTTCAGTTTTTTTATTATATATAGAGAAAAAAAATGATTTTTAGAAAAATTTAAAAACATTAAATTAAATAGAAAAAAATAAAAACACTTTACAACTATGCAATGGATACTCGCCACCTCAATAGGAAACCTAGAAAGACCTCAATAAGCAGCCCATGAACTGCGATAACAAGCCACCTGAAGCTATGGGCTCTTATAGTCTTATCAAATCAAAACAACACATACTTGTCATCCTCCCTCACAGTCAATAAAAAATTGATTAGCTCAATCTGCCAGTTAGTGCTTATTGGCAACATCATCCTAACTTTTGTTGATGGTAGTTTCCAACCAATTAGGTTTTGTGTTGTTTCAGTCAATGATGTTTCATAACACAGATGTAAAGGACCTCTGAGATTAGAATTATTGCCCTTTTTTATCCATTGATATGAAACTTTTTACAAAGCTTGTGAAAATTTTAAAATTTAACAACTATTTGCTAGTTAAGAATTTATGTATTAAAAAAAAAATATTTATACTAAACAAAATTTTAACAAATTCATATCAATTGAAGTTCACTTAAACAGAATTTTAACAAATTCATATCAATAGAATTTCAAATTGAATAGAGGAAAATATTAAGACATATATGTCAGAAATGAAATCTGAATTCAGAAATATATAAGTTTTCACAAAAAGTTTCTAACTGAATTTAATTCAAATAACTCATTGGACTGTTTTTTTCATTTCTACATGGTGCTTAAAAAATGACTTTTTTTATCAAATTTTATCATAATTTATTTTACTCTTCCATCACCATGTGTTTCTATATTATAATAAAACAATTAAAAAAAATCTGATATAAAATCATTTAAACAAAGTTGATTTTCAGCACAGGTCCTTGCTGAGCAGAATGATTGCCAGAGGTGCCAATTTCTTTGCATCCCTATACAATCAATGTGAAATGAGATAAAAGAGATTAAAAACATTGATGATATAAAAAGATCAAACAACACCCGATCCATCATATTGTAAGTGTCATTACTTTGTAAATATTAACATAAAAATTAAAAGTTGAGATTTGTATATTAAGGTGTATTAGATCTCATAATCCATGAATCTTTATGAAACTTTATTTTAGAAATAAAATAAAATAAAATTACAGAAGCTATTTTAAAACTCACACACCTAATATCTAGTAGCACACTAGAAAAAAGACAAATTGTAGGATAAATCTGAGACATGGGTCACAAAAAGTCACTAAAAAAAATTACATATTTGTCCAGCAACCATTAATCATTTCATTATTTTACATCCAACAATCAAATTGAGGAATAAAAACTATGGATTTCTGGCATTGATGAAGACATGCAAATAAGCAAATGGATTCTCGACACTGTTTGTTGGTTTACATTAATTAATTTTAAATTTTTGCATATGTTACCGATGAAAAAACATTTTATGAGCAAAAAACAGCTTCACTCAGCCTTGTCAATTTGCTTCTATATGTTCCCTCTACACATAAGTACACAAAAAATTACTTGAGCAATTTCTAAAATGCATAGAAGATTATGTAAATGAACCCTCCCTAAGATTATGCAAATGAATCCTCCCTTCAAAGGTTTATAAGTATATGGTTCAAAGGTTTATAAATATATGGTTTGTAAATATTTATATGCTATATTATATATTTATATTATATCTTTATACATACATTCCAACATTGCACAACATTGCACATCTGATTTTCCAATTTTTAAGTGCAAAGAATATTTGATGCATATGGCATACACACCGAAGAAGAACTTATATATGTTTTATCTTAATAACTTTCAATTTTTTTCATTTTTTCTTTTTCCAACCTCACATAAGCCTGCTCTTGTTGCCAATGATTGATTGAATTAAAACTTAATTGTATTCCTTGTTGTTTTAAATTCTAATCTAGAACCATGCTAAGCTTGAGCAATTCCATGAATTATCTCTGAAAGATGTAGCCTGTAATAGAATACTCTTTGGACTGCATGTATTTCAAGTGCAGAAGTTTTGAATATAGTATTATTATATTATGTTTTTAAATTGTTACAATCGATTGGCCTCTTAGTGGATCTACAAGGGTTTTATTACAAATATGCAAAGAACACATCCACTTAATTCCAGCTCTATTGTCAATTTGCTAGGGTTTACCTATCATTACAAAGGAATAAATTATAGAATAGAAATGCTTGATGTCTCCTCCCAAGTACGATTTATTGGTGTGTTTGTTTTTAGTCCAGTACTCCACTTGGTTTGGTTCGACTTAGCTGATGCATCAGGCCTTGAATAGTTTGAAATTGTTTGGTTTATGTTAAAAAAAAATTCAAACTTCACACTGATTTTGCATCTAGGTTGTCTCAATTTATCCAACTAATATAATAATAAAAAACCATATCCAACACAAAGTTGATTAAGTATTCAACACAAATCCGATTGATCTCAATGATTAAACAGTTACTTCCAAAAGGCACTTAATTTAAATGCAAAACAACTGTTAACATCACATATCCACCCTGGGATTATGAATAGGGTGAGGATACTACAATTAATGCTGGCCCTTGTGATCGCTGACATTGTGTCGGTATGCAACTATGTTGATTTTTGTTGAGATATTGTAACTTCTAAGAATATTATATTTGTACTTTATTATTCCGGAAATGTTTCATTCCTCCGTGAAGATCTTATTGTATATCCGGAGATGTTTATTCCTCTGTCGGAATGTGGTAACTTGGGTTATTAGACTTCCCTAGTGGGGGTCGGCCATGTATGTTTTATGTGGGTCAAAGGGTTGTTAGACAACCCTAGTGGGGTCGGCCCAGTTAGTTGTAGTGGGGTGTTTAACCTAGTGGTAAAGTTGGGGTCGACCTAGTTAATATAAAGTACAAGTCGGAGATGTGTATAAATAGAGGAGGTGTGTTCCTCATTATACACACACTTCCCTCACTCAGAATGTAGCGCACTTGTGGAGGAGAGGTCTGCTATGGTGGAGGAGGAGATCATGTCTTTGGTTTGCATATGTGTATATTGTTGGTCATCTATATTGAGGAAGCTTTGTTGGGTTTTCTACCCCATGAGGGTTTCCCAAGATAAATCTGTGTGTCTTGTGTTTATGCTATGCTTGTTGTTTCTTCAGTGATCCTGTATATGCTATTATTGTGAAATGGAATGTAATGCTGCTAGTTTCTGTCTTAGCATATTAAATCTTAACATGGTATCAGAGCTAACCTAAAGGAAAGCAATGTATGGCACTTACGACACTTGCTTCACTTGCGACAATTTCAAGGTTTGGGTTTTGTATAGAAAAAACCAGTCATCGTGGAAATTTCGCTATAAATCCATTTTGGTGAAGTTTTAGGATCTGAAACCTTTACCGGTCGTAGACAACATCCCCAGGTACCATGTGTCCAAATGAAATCCTCAGATTCGTTGTACTTTGTGAGTTATGATCAGTACAAGTTAGGGTTTCCGCCTCTTCCAAATCTCAGTCAAAATCAGGTGACCTAGGAAAAAAGGTCATAACTTGGGCTAGGAAGATCCAAATGAAATTTCATAAAAAGTGACAGGTAGTACACAGACTGTACTATCTCAAGAAACTTTTTCAGAGGCCGAAGTTGAACAAGTGACATGTGGCACTCCGTACAAGTTCACTCTCATGTTGTATCCCATAAATAGGTCACGTTGTGACACTTGGCATAACTCTCTCTCAGAAAATCCAATTGAGGTCAGACCTGTCGGGATGGAAAGATGACAGGTCAGGATGCCACAGAAAAAGTTTTCAGACCCTGTGGATCGAAAAGTTCAGAGTTACAGCAGAAACAATTAGGTACATATTTATGTCAAAACAAAATTATTTTTGGAGCACCTTCATTCATGGCTTCCGGAATTTAGGGTTTCGAAGAAAGTTAGAATTTTTGGAATCAGAGTCCACGGCTGAATGATACTCAGGAAAATCGAAATTTAGAGACCAAGATCGAATTTTTTGGTTGGGTAGAAGACCAGGCTTGATCAAACCCCAGTTCGGGATTTTGATCGGAAAGATGGAAAATTAGGGCTTCAACAAAAGTTGGAATTTTTTAAGTCTGTGACCACGACTGGAAGCTCCTTAGAAAAATAAGAGTTTAGAGCCTTGGATCGAACCTTTTGATTGGGAAGAAGGGTGGGCTTCATCAAACCCTAGTTCAGGATCCTGTCCAGAAGATCCAGAAGTTTCGAAGGCAATTTTGAGGGGTCAAATTTTGGAGATTTCAAAATTGAAGTATGCTAGTTTGATCAGCTCAACAAGACACATCCTTCCATCCATTCAGAAGTGTCAAAGTCAAAGATTGAATTTTTAGGGTTTCTCTAGCAAACCCTAATCAAGCTCCAGATCAAGTTTCAGGGGGATTTGAGGCTAAGGCCTTACATAAGAAGACTACAAGAAGTCTCGACAGGTATGACTTAAGGAGGTTCAGGTATGTCTTGAAATCTGATTCCTGATTAAGTTCATAATGTGTTTGTCTTCATATTATTTATTAGTACAATCTTGATTAATGTTAAAATTGTCTTATCACCCTAGTAACAGTATGAATGTATGTGAATGATCGAATACATTCATTGATTAGGGCTATATGATTGTACTAATGCATTATGGTGTTGTATGAGGTTGATGTTGTCTGCTAACAAGATACAGGTACATCACGAAAGACAAATCAAGTTCCATGACCATGACAACATGAAGACAAAGACTCATCCATAATCTTTGTTCTACTTACGAGGTATGTATGACTTTGTTATAATATGCTTAACCTATGAGATATGCAGGTTCTAGCACAGGATCTCTAAATCATTGAAGAGAACAAAGAAGATATTGTTTAGGTATGTTAGACATAATTAAGCAGGTATACTAATCCAGGTATGTTTCCCTATGTCAAGTTAGAATCTTACCTTGTGCTAGGATCCCTTATATAAGTATACTTGGTATGATTGGTTATGCTTATTCATAAAGTTAGTAATCAAGGGTTTATGCATATTATGTCTCTTATCTTGATGATTTAACTAACCAGAAGAGTACTATGATCAAACAAGAATATGCATGAGTAAAAGAAGACTTCCTTGAAACCCTTAATACTAATGATCATGACTATACATATTCAAGATTATTTAGAATTATAATGTTTTGATAATATTGAGAATATACTAATGAATGTATGTTTGTGAATGAGATCATGAGGATGACACTAGTGCACACTTGAGCATGCGCAGTGGTACAGAATGAATAGAAGTTCAAAAGACATATAGAAGATCAAGCAGGAGGCAACCACACAAACATAAAAGATAAGTATTTGAGTTGTTATTTGAAATAGTAAATGATATTGCTTGTATGCATATTTGTATTCCTAGAATATATCATGCTGAGTGTAAACATTCATAGAGCATTGAACAATATACTACTAATATGCATATGATTGGTAAGTTGGACAAACATTCCATTGTTGCTTGTCTAGAATGAAACCTCTTTGCTGACATGCTGAGAGCTGTGCACACTCTCGATAGTATGTTCTGGTAGAGATGGAAGGCATCTAGATAGCCACTATATGCATACAGGATATGGAAAAGTGTTGTGCCAAAGTATTGGTCAAGATAGTTGCATAACTATGTAAATGATATCTGTATGCATAATAGGTTATCATGTCAACATGATTTCATGATTATGAAGTATTACTAATCATGTACTTAATTTTTTTTTCTAGGAAAGATCATGAAGAATGATGAACACTGAACAAGTGATGGATGTTCAACAAGAAGATTTACAAATCAAACAAAATATAGAAGGCTCATGGCTAGAAGATTCTCTTAGAAAGAGGAAGAGAATCATGACAAGATGTTTGCTCCAAGTGGATAGATAAGACCATTCTCTTAATGGTGTAATTAAAGAAGAAGTGTGAATCAGGTTCTGTATGGGTACCCAGGATTGGTAGTCAATTGATGAGCTTAATGATCATCATGGGTGATGTGGATCTCAACCTTTGCTACAAGGTTGAATATGGCTTCTATACACAGGTGACATGGATGCAAGAAGGAACTCACCATAGAGTTTGAATGATATTGAGGCTCATATCAGTAGACCCATCTGACGAGAGAAGGAAAAGATAGATATGCAGAAGATCACTCAATGCAGAGTGTGAATGATGGAGAATTGACAGCTTCTTGACAAAGCTTGGGCTTTACCAGAAGTAAATCTGATCCTAACATTTACCTTAAGGTTGTGGATGATGAACCTATCATACCATTATTGTATGAGGATGATCTCTTTCTGACAAGGAATGAGAAACAGATCATGTAAAGAAAGAAGAAGATGGCTACAGAAATGAAAATGAAAGATCTCAGATTGATGCATTACTTCCTAGGTCTGGAAGTATGGCAAGGCTCAGAAGGAATCTTTCTCAACTAGGGAAAATATGCCGATAAATATTAAAAGGACTTGATGTGTTGGAATGGCCACTCTCATGGATTCCAACTTGAAGCTGTTAGCGGATGACTCATCAGAGTTAGTGGATATAACTCTGTACAGACAAATTATTGAGTCATTGATGTATCTAACGAATACTAGGTCAGATATATGCTTTGCTGTGAACACCTTGAGTCAGTATCTAGTGGAAACTAGATGTGTTCACCTGATAAGTTGCAAATCATGTGATGCGGTACCTAAAGGATACGATAGACTTTGATCTATTTTATCTTGGAGATCATGACTTCAGATGGCTACACAGATGTTGATTGGGAAGGAAGTGTATCAGACGGGAAGAGCACATCGAGAGGATGTTATTGTCTGGGATCAGCCATGATCTCGTGGTTTAGCAGGAAACAATCTAGTGTGGCTCTTAGCACAAGCAGAATATATGGCTGCTTGCTCTGCTAAGTTATGAAGTAGTATGGCTTCAGAATTGTTTGACTTAGAGATGGACTCAACTGTGATCCTATGTGACAAACAGAGTTGTACCAAAATGGTAGAGAATCCAGTGTTCCATGATAAGTCAAAGCACATAGAGATCTGACATTTCTATATACGAGATATGGTGCAGAAAGGAATTAAAGTTCGAATTTGTAACAAGTTACCGATGCACTAACCAAACCTCTACCTCAAGTGAACAAGTTACCGATGTACTAACCAAACCTCTACCTCAAGTGAACAAGTTACCGATATACTAACCAAACCTCTACCTCAAGTAAAGTTTGAGTATTTTCGAGACAAGCTTGATAGGACCCTCCTCGAAAGGGGGAGTGATGTGGTCACTTATGATGAGATTGCCTGCATCGACAGAGAGGTCGATGATGTGGATACATATATTGGTGATGCCGACAGAGAGGTTGGTGGATGGTCCTTAGACAGGGTCTAAGTTGACAAGGGGATTGCATTATCCTTGAACACATGTTCTAAAAGGATCCGCAGATGTATGTCTTCGAGAATGAAGTCCTTGGGGGACATGTGGGGATTGGATCATCCCTGGACTTCAGTCCTAAAGAGATCCGTAGACGTATGTCTTCGAGAATGAAGTCCTTGGTGGACATGTGGGGATTGGATCATCCCTGGACTTCAGTCCTAACGAGAGTCGTAGACGTATGTCTTCGAGAATGAAGTCCTTGGTGGACATGTGGGGATTGGATCATCCCTGGACTTCAGTCCTAAAGAGAGTCGTAGACGTATGTCTTCAAGAATGAAGTCCTTGGTGGACATGTGAGTATTGGATCATCCTTGGACTTCAGTCCTAAAGAGATCCGTAGACGTATGTCTTCGAGAATGAAGTCCTTGGTGGACATGTGGGGATTGGATCATCCCTGGACTTCAGTCCTAAAGAGATCCGTAGACGTATGTCTTCGAGAATGAAGTCCTTGGTGGACATGTGAGGATTGGATCATCCCTGGACTTCAGTCCTAAAGAGAGCCGTAGACGTATGTCTTCGAGAATGAAGTCCTTGGTGTACATGTGGGGATTGTATCTTCCTCGGACTTCGGTCCCAGAATTGATCCGTAGACAAGATGTCTCTGAGAATGAAGTCCTGAATGAACAGGTAGGGTATTGTATCTTCCCTAGACTTCAGTCCCAGAATTGAGCCGTAGACTGGGTCTCCGATAATGAAGTCCTGAATGAACAAGTAGGGGATTGTATCTTCCCTGGACTTCGGTCCCAGAATTGATCCGTAGACTGATGTCTCCGAGAATTGAAGATAGGACTGCATCGTCCCTGGACCTCAGTTCAAAATGTACGTGAGAGGACTGCATCGTCCATGAACTGGGTTCAAAATGTACGTGAGGACTGCATCGTCCATGAACTGGGTTCAAAATGTATGTGAGGACTGCATCGACCATGAACTGGGTTCAAAATGTACGTGAGGACTGCATCGTCCATGAACTGGGTTCAAAATGTACGTGAGGACTGCATCGTCCATGAACTGGGTTCAAAATGTACGTGAGGAATGCATCGTCCATGAATTGGGTTCAAAATGTGCGTGAGAGGACTGCATCGTCCGTGAACTGGGTTCAAAATGTACGTGAGGACTGCATCGTCCATGAACTGGGTTCAAAATGTACGTGAGAGGACTGCATCGTCCGTGAACTGGGTTCAAAATGTACGTGATGGGATTGCATCGTCCCTAGACATGAGACTTGTCTTAAAGTGATAAGGATTGATCATCCTGGAACTTGATCTGGATTGTATCATCCATGGACCTATGTCCTAAAGAGAGCGAGATTGATCATCCTGTAATATGATCGTGTGTGTTGCAAGGTATGCTGCTATGCATAATTGACTGATGAGGATACTTGCATTGATGTATTGATACTTGTATTGATGATATGTATTGATGAGGGTACTTGTATGTATACTTGTATTGATGATGATACTTGTATTGATGATATGTATTGATGAGGATACTTGTATGTATACTTGTATTGATGAGGATACTTGTATTGATGATATGTATACTTGTATTGGTGTGGATACTAATATTGATGATCTAGATGACGATGTTGCTGATTGTGTTGATCTAGATGATGATGCTAATGATCGTGTGATGACGATGTTGATGATCGTGTGATGATGATGCTAACGATCGTAAGGATTCAGATGTTGATGTTGTTGTAGCTGTTTGAGTACTGCATAAGATAAAAACTCAGTACTGAAGATGTTGATGTTCTAGTATTGAAGATGTTCCAGTAACTGGTTGAGTTACTGATGATGTTGAGAAAGCTTCCAATGATTTATAGATGTATCATGTTGATGGCTCCTTGCTCCTGCAGATGTTGTTATAATATCCTTCTCGTTAAGGGGGAGTGTTGAGATATTGTAACTTCTAAGAATATTATATTTGTACTTTATTATTCCGGAGATGTTTCATTCCTCCGTGAAGATCTTATTGTATATCTAGAGATGTTTATTCCTCCGACGGAATGTGGTAACTTGGGTTATTAGACTTCCCTAGTGGGGGTCGGCCCTGTATGTGTTATGTGGGTCAAAGGGTTGTTAGACCACCCTAGTGGGGTCGGACCAGTCAGTTGTAGTGGGGTGTTTAACCCAGTGGTAAAGTTGGGGCCGACCTAGTTAATATAAAGTACAAGTCGGAGATGTGTATAAATAGAGGTGTGTTCCTCATTATACACACACTTCCCTCACTCAGAATGTAGCGCACTTGTGGAGGAGAGGTCTGCTATGGTGGAGGAGGAGATCATGTCTTTGGTTTGCATATTTGTATATTGCTGGTCATCTATATTGAGGAAGCTTTGCTGGGTTTTCTACCCCATGAGGGTTTCCCAGGATAAATTTGTGTCTCTTTTGTTTATGCTGTGCTTGTTGTTTCTTCAGTGATCCTGTATATGCTATTATTGTGAAATGGAATGTAATGCTGCTATTTTCTGTCTTAGCATATTAAATCTTAACAATTTTTAGTTGAAGAGACTGTACAACTTATAATGTCACAAGCAAAGCCTCACCTTCAATAACTCAGGATGGGAAGGAGTCCAATGAGCTCACATCAATTAGTTGATTTCACTTCATTAATTTAGAATAACAATTATCTACACGAAGCAAAGCAGGGATGCTGCCACACTACTTACCATCAATTAATGTAATTGGACTGCTTGTAGTGGGCAATGGATCCTTGAATGGCACTTTGTACCTCCCTCAATCTCATGCTCCTCTCGCTACCCATGTCGCTATAGTTGTTAGGAAGCTTATGTTGCATAGAAGTAGCACATTCAACACAAGGATACTACATTACTAGCATTCGTCCTGCAACCATTACTAGCATACTTTAGTAGAGACATATAATCCAATGCAAATTTTGATATAAAAAAACATTAAGCACACTATAGATACTAGGACATCCCAGACGTATGTTAAGGGTCAATAGAGTTGTCCTTTAGATACTGTTCATGGTTGACAGCCCAGGAAACATATGGAAAGGGTCGATAAACGTATGTAAGGGTCAACAGAGATGTGAGTAAACGAAGTATGGGGCAGATCAGTAAACCTAGACAACACATGGAGAGAGTTAGTGGACGCATGGAGAGAGTCAGTGGACATATGGAAGGGGTCAACAGAGCTGTCAGTAAAAGAAGTATTGGGGGATATTTTACAGAGTGGAAACTGTTCCAAGATAACAGACATAAAACATGTACATATAAAACATGTATACTTATAGGGACATGGGAGTCCTGAGCGTTGCACTTGGGATGTGTAGTTGAGAAAACCATGTACCAGGCCATTTAACCTCCCACTTAGTGCCATTATGGTTATTCAAATCATCAGGTTAAGGCAGCACGGTAGTTGGGGTCTATCCCGTCGAGTCGTGAGGAGAAGATACAATGGAGAAATCCCATCACATGAGGAAATAATGGAGATGGATGGTTCAATTATAAGGTGGTGTTGGCAAGGAATACGATGGGAACTCGATGACTCTTTTCTCCACCAATGTTTCATTTGGTTTGTTACCTCCTTCTATGCTTCCCCCACTTTAGTGTATTTCTCTATGCATTGGTAAGGAAAGATTGAAGATAGATTCCCCCACAAGGATGGGAGGTTTGAGGACGAGGCATCTCCATAAAGTGTCAAGGGAGACTTCCAACCATGATACATCAAGGGAGATCAAGTGAGCCAAGTACACAACTCAATATTATTAAAAAATCACCTCGGAGGCAGCAAAGGAAGAAATAGAAACAACGGAGAAGGAGATTCAGGGAGAAAAAGAATTGACCCTAGAGACTCAAAGAATAGTGGAGTTTGAAAATTGGATCCTAGATCTAGGGAACACCAAAGGTAGGATTTCCCTCTACAATCTGATCTCTAGATCTTTGTTGGTCATTCAAGCGTCTCCTTAGGAAGACATTAACAGAGAGAGGAGAGGCCTACATGGACATCCTTGGGAAACTCAAACAAGGTTCACTCTATGTGAAATCCTCTCAGTGCCATCCCCTACCACCTCAAGGTCATTGAGGCCAAGCAATCCCTCCTCGACATATTTGTTGGGACCGGATTTAAAATTAACAAATAAGGAAATCTTGGAGCCCTCAAGGAAGACCCTCTTCATCAACTTGGATTTGGACTCACATGCAACTTTTGGAAATCAGGCTCTTGGGCCTTCCTCCTCTTCGCCATTCACAAAATGATATGGTCACCTGTTAGCTTCCATTTTCCAGTCAGTCGTGGCGACAATAAGGTCTAGATAATATAGCTATATGTATGTCTTTCCTTTTTGGCTTAAAATTATATACTGTCACCAACCTGCGCAATGTTGGTTTCCCTATGGGAAGATTGCCAGGTCAGTTTTTAAATGGATGATTGTTATATGGTTGGATCATGGATAATTTTAGACACTATGCTCTCAACTTGCTTTGTTAAGTTTCCTTCGACCAGACGTAGAATAGTAGGTCATATCTTACTCACAAGAAAAAAATGAGACAACCTAGTTTAGTCTATGCACCAAATCATGGACTTGGCCTACTCATGTATATGTTCCCCTTCCCTCTACATCCCACCATGCAAATTCAACATCTTCATGTTTCATGTCTTAACCTATGACTATACTCTCAACCATCTTGTCTTGCCCACCATGCAAATTCAACATCTTCATGTTTCATGTCTTAACCTATGTGAATTGGTTCTTAGTTGTGCTATTACATGTTTCTCAAGCCAACTTTTTAGGCAATTTTGAACTTTGATCTCATCTTTGTTGGCATTGTCTATATAGTATTGTTGTTTTCAAGTTTGGCATGTTTTCTCCATTATCCCCCATTTTTCTACATCAACAACATTTTTATTTGAGAAACACATTTCTTTCAAACCATTTTATATTCTCTTTTCGATACCTCTTTTTTTAACAACAAAATTTATAACCAATAAATAACTTTAAAAAAAACATTAACACCTAAAACTTTCATAACAATGATAAATCATAAAAAAATGATGCATATACAAACTCAAAATATGATTATAAAAAAATTCCTCACTAAACCCAATGAGACACCAAAGAGATTTATGTTAAAAAACAAGAGCTACATGTGTCCCTGCCTTTCTAACAAAAAATATTAATACTTTTTACTAAAGATTAGCAATTTTAATGTTTTTTACAAAGAAATTGACAACATTAAAAAAAAAAACATAATCGACCCTAACTTTATAAAAAATATAATACAAATTAAAATGTAAAATATGTTCACAAGTGTTACTTATCCTTGATTTCAATGAATCATATATATATATATATATATATATATATATAGGTTCATGCACTACCAATGAAGTAGAGGACAAATAAGAGACGCCTTTTAAATTGGGAAACTATGAATTCAAGCAATAAAAAACAAATACTAGCAATAGCAACTTTTCCATAGCAACGAAGGAATGTACCTATAATCTATTGAATGAAATGTGTGATCACACAACATAACTACAGGCCAAAGCAAAAACACTCTTAAAATGCAACACTAAAAATGAATTAAAGGGAAAATAAGATACACCTTTTAAATTGGGAAAACTATGAATTTAGAGAATCATAAAAATGCTGGTATGAAAATGTTTAATTTGTATTATAAAATATTTTATGTACAAAATTCATGCACATACACCAAAACTATAAAAACAAGTTTTAACTTAGAAACTACCAATTTAGAGACCTTCAACAAATGAACATACATGTTGCTTTATTTTTATTTCAATTTTTTTTATTATATATAAAGACAGAATGAGAGAGATTTTCTGAAAATTTTAAAAACATTAAATTAAATAGAAAAAATAAAAAACACCTTACAACTATGCAATGGACAGTCGCCACCTCAATAAAAAAACCTAGAAAGACCTCAATAAGCAGCCCATGAACTGCGATAACAAGCCACCTGAAACTATGAGCTCTTATAGTCTTATCAAATCAAAACAACACATACTTGTCATCCTCCCTCACAGTTAATAAAAAATTAATTAGCTCAATCTGCCAGTTAGTGCTTATTGGCCACATCATCCTAATTTTTGTTGATGGCAGTTTCCAACCAATTAGCATTGAATCCCAAGTATAAATTTGTAAACTCACAACCACTATGAGCTAAATTGTAAAGGTAACCAACTTACCATTATAACATCCAATACTCATACTCCATCTTGGATTTGGAAAGTTGCATTCTCTCTTTCAGTTTCTGATACGTTGCTTCTGCATATAGGTTTTGTGTTGTTTTAGTCAATGATGTTTCATAACACAGATGTAAAGGACCTCACGTTAGAATTATTGTCCTTTTTTATCCATTGACAAAGCTTGTGAAAATTTTAAAATTTAACAACTATTTGCTAGTTAAGAATTTATGTATTAAAAAAAATATATTTACACTAAACAAAATTTTAACAAATTCATATCAATAGAAATTCATTTAAATAGAATTTTAACAAATTCATATCAATAAAAGTTCACTTAAACAGAATTTTAACAAATTCATACCAATAAAAGTTCAAATTGAATAGAAGAAAATATTAAGACAGAAATGAAATCTGAATTCAGAAATATATAAGTTTTCACAAAAAGTTTCCAACTGAATTTAATTCAAATAACTCATTGGACTGTTTTTTTTCATCATCTCTGTATGGTGCTTAAAAGATGACTTTTTCATCAAATTTTATCATAAACTCTTCCATCAACATGTGTTTCTATATTATAATAAAATAATTTTAAAAAATCTGATATAAAATCATTTAAACAAGGTTGATTTTCAGAACAGGTCCTTGGGTGAGCAGAATGATTGCCAGAGGTGCCAATTTCTTCTGCATCCTGTACAATCAATGTAAAATGAAATAATAAAAGATTAAAAACATTGATGATATAAAAAGACCAAACAACACCCAATCCATTATATTGTAAGTGTCATTACTTTGTAAATATTAACATAAAAATTAAAAGTTGAGATTTGTATATTAAAGTGTCTTAAATCTCATAATCCATGAATCTTTATGAAACTTTATTTTAAAAATAAAATAAAATTACAAAAGCTATTTTAAAACTCACACCTAATATCTAGTAGCACACTAGAAAAAAGACAAATTGTAGGATAAATCTGAGACATAGGTCACGAAAAGTCACTAAAAAAATTACATATTTGTCCAGCAACCATTAATCATTTCATTATTTTACATCCAACAATCAAATTGAGGAATAAAAACTATGGATTTATGGCATTGATGAAGACATGCAAATAAGGAAATGAATTCTCGACACTGTTTGTTGGTTTACATCAATTAATTTTAAATTTTTGCATATGTTAGGGATGAAAAAACATTTTACCAGCAGAAAACGCTCTACTTTTGCTGGACTTTAGCTTCACTCGGCCTTGTCAATTTGCTTCTATATGTTCCCTCTACACATAAGTACACAAAAAATTACTTAAGCAATTTCTAAAATGCATACAAGATTATGGAAATGAACCCTCCTTAAGATTATGCAAATGAATCTTCCCTTCAAAGGTTTATAAATATATGGTTTGTAAATATTTATATGCTATATTATATCTTAATACATACCTTCGAACATTGCACATCTGATTTTCCAATTTCTAAGTGCAAAGAATATTTGATACACACATTGAAGAACTTATATATGTTTTATCTCAATAACTCTCAATTTTTTCATTTTTTCTTTTTCCAACCTCACATAAGCATGCTCTTGTTGCCAATGATTGATTGAATTAAAACTTAATTGTATTCCTTGTTGTTTTTCTTTCTAATCTAGAACCATGCAAAGCTTGAGCAATTCCATGAATTATCTCTAAAAGATGTAGCCTGTAATAGAATACTCTTTGGACTGCATGTATTTCAAGTGCAGAAGCTTTGAATACAGTATTATTATATTATGTTTTTAAATTGTTACAATCGATTGGCCTCCTAGTGGATCTATGAGGGTTTTATTACAAATATGCAAGAACATATCCACTTAATTCCATCTCTAATGTCAATTTGCTAGGGTTTACCTATCATTACAAAGGAATAAATTATAGAATAGAAATGCTTGATGTCTCCTCCCAAGTACGATTTATTGGTGTGTTTGATTTTAGGCCAGTATTCCACTTGGTTTGGTTCGACTTAGCTGATGCATCAGGCCTCATAGTTTGAAATTGTTTGGTTTATGTTAAAAAAAAATTTAAACTTCACACTGATTTTGCATCTAGGTTGTCTCAATTTATCCAACTAATATAATAATAAAAAACCATATCCAACACAAAGTTGATTAAGTATTCAACACAAATCTGATTGATCTTAATGATTAAACAGTTACTTCCAAAAGGCACTTAATTTAAATGCAAAACAACTGTTAACATCACATATCCACCCTGGGATTATGAATAGGGCGAGGCTACTACAATTAATGCTAGCCCTTGTGATCGCTGGCATTGTGTAGGTATGCAACTATGTTGATTTTGAGTTGAAGAGACTCTACAACTTATAATGTCACAAGCAAAGCCTCACCTTCAATAACTCAGGATGGGAAGGAGTCCAATGAGCTCACATCAATTAGTTGCTTTCACTTCATTAATTTAAAATAACAGTTATCTGCATGAAGCAAAGCAGGGCTGCTACCACACTACTTACCATCAATTAATGTAATTGGACTGCTTGTAGTGGGCAATGGCTCCTTGAATGGCACTCTGTACTGCCCTCAATCTCATGCTCCTCTCGCTACCCATGTCACTATAGTTGTTAGGAAGCTTCTGCTGCATAGAAGTAGCACATTCAACACAAGGAGACTACATTACTAGCATTTGTCCTGCAACCATTACTAGCATACGTTGGTAGAGACATATAATCCGATGCAAATTTTGATATAAAAAAACATTAAGCACACTATAGATACTAGGACATCCTAGACGTATGTAAAGGGTCAGTAGAGTTGTCCTTTAGATACTGTTCATGGTTGACAACCTAGGAAACATATGGAAAGAGTCGATATACGTATGGAAGGGTCAACAGAGATGTGAGTAAACGAAGTATGGGACGGATCAGTAAACCTAGACAACGCATGGAGAGAGTCAATGGACGCATGGAGAGAGTCAGTGGACATATGGAAGGGGTCAGCATAGCTGTGAGTAAACGAAGTATGGGGGGGATATTTTACAGAGTGGAAACTGTTCCAAGATAACAGACATAAAACATGTACATATAAAACATGTATACTTACAGGGACATGGGAGTCCCGAGCGTTGCGCTTGAGATGTGTAGCTGAGAAAACCATGTAAACCAAGATGAAAGTGTCGATGAACTTATAGGATAGCCCTACACCCTGGGTGTATCCATGAGCGACAGAGTTGGCTCTACCTCCATATTTGTCATAGGAGGATTTTCGGAACACCTTCACTTGTCCACATCCACATATGGCTCCCAAACACAAGGCTGCCATGCAAAGAATTGCCTTCACCATTCCACATCCATATATGGCTCCATATTTGTCGTATATGGATTTATGGAACACCTTCACCAGTCCACATCTGCATATGGCTCCCAAACACAAGGCCACTATGTAAAGAACTGCCTTAGGCAAGGGCATCTTACTGGCTAGAAACAACCCAAAGGTCACAATCGGGTTCTGTTTCCATTTGCGTGAACAACCAGAAACAGTGTTATAAGGTGAGCCAAACAAGAGACATTGATTTCTGACCTGAAATACACATGCAGTAGACCAACACAAAAATCATTCCCCCAAATGACCAAGCAATCCCTAGTCCCAACGCTGCCACATGCAAAAACCAAATGCTTTTAGCAGCAAGGTAGTCAAATTAATGTGTTGATATTGCAAGGCCAACTCTTCAACTTTGCCTAACAAAGAAGGCAAACTAGATGTGCTACATGGCCTTCTCTAAACAACCTATACTACATGGCCTGAAGCATATTAAACGTGCTTCACTATCAAAAGCTTTGGGAAACTAAAAGCTTTGGGAAGAGAGCTTATGTCATGTCAAATAAATATTTTCGTAAACTTTAAAGTTTTCATAATATTATTTTCTATTTTATATTTTTTAGTAATCGTTTTAATGATAAAAAAACGTCACATCTAGAGTTATTGTCCAATAAACTTTGAAACAAATAGTAATAAAAAATATAAAAAAAATAATAATTATTTTTGTAACTTTGTAAAATATGATGTTTAGTATAACTATTGAAACTAATAAATGAATTGTACTAAAATACAAAACATTTCAATACATTTTTTTAACAAGACAATATCAATGAGGAGACCATATAAATCGCTAGAATAACTTGACCCTATGACCAATTTCTTTGACTTTGACTATATGATACTTAGGTATCCCAGTTTACATCTTGTAGTGAGAAAAAATATATCCAATTGAGTTCACCATATTTATACGGGTTCGTCCATGAAACACTACATAGTGATGCTAGTGATGCTAATAGTGATGCTCATTAAAAAATAAACATATTTAATGAGAAGTGAAACAATTGATAAAGTGAATTTTTAAAATTAATAAGAAAATTGTAATTGTTCTAAATAAGTAGGAGCATGTATTAGGAAAAAAATGTGTTGGTGTAAATGTAGTAGGAGCATTTATGTGTATCTTTTATATTCATCAAATTCTATCTCATTTTCTATAGATCTAAACAAACAACTCAATGAAATCAGTTTTCCAATTGAGTTCACCATATTTATATGGGTTCATCCATGAAACTACATAGAGAAACACTTTCACACTGAGATAATAGTGATGCTCATTAAAAAATAAACATATTTAATGGGAAGTGAAACAATTGATAAAGTGAATTTTCAAAATTAATAAGAAAATTGCAATTGTTCTAAATAAGTATTAAAGCATGTATTAGGAAAAAAATGTTTTGGTGTAAATGTAGTAGGAGCATTTATGTGTATCTCTTTTTATTCATCAAATTCTATCTTATTTTCTATACATCTAAACAACTCAATGAAATCAGTCCCGATCATAATCAGTTTTACAAGGTGAAATTCTTACATCCATCTATTCCTGTTTTTTTTTAAACCTAAGTTGCCTCTTGACATTACACTTGTTTCCAACTCCATAATGTTACATCATCCATCTTCCCCAACCTTCTTTCAACCTATATTGCCGCTTACTTTATGAAAAAAAAAAAAACCTAAATTACCTCTTAACATTATTCGTTTCCAACCTACTATTCTATCTTATTTTCTATACATCTAAACAACTCAATGAAATCAGTCCCGATCATAATCAGTTTTACAAGGTGAAATTTTTACATCCATCTATTCCTGTTTTTTTTAAAACCTAAATTGCCTCTTGACATTACACTTGTTTCCAACTCCATAATGTTACATCACTTAACATTATTCGTTTCCAACCTACTATTCTATCTTATTTTCTATACATCTAAACAACTCAATGAAATCAGTCCTGATCATAATCAGTTTTACAAGGTGAAATTTTAACATCCATCTATTCTTGTTTTTTTTAAAACCTAAATTGCCTCTTGACATTACACTTGTTTCCAACTCCATAATGTTACATCATCCATCTTCCCCAACCTTCTTTCAACCTATATTGCCTCTTGCTTTATGAAAAAAAAAAAAAACCTAAATTACCTCTTAACATTATTCATTTCCAACCTATAAAATTCTCACTAGTATTTATTAGTTTGAAGAACAACACTCCATAATGTGCATGTTGACCATATAATGAGAATGCTTCCAAGAATTCTTTGTCAACACTCCATAATATGCATGTTAACCCTATAATGAGAATGCTTCCAAGAATTCTCCTAACATAAAGCAATATGTTGGTGCAATTTGTAAAAGCATTTATATGTATCTTTTGCATCCAAAGTCTATCATATGTTTCTTTTTATTTTTATTTAATAACTAAATTTCATCAAGTCTATCATATAAACATAAACTTTATTTTTATTTAATAAATGTAGATCAGGTAAATTAGATTGAATTTTCTGTATAATATTTCTATCTTACCAGAAAAGTTAGAAAGTTAGAAATTGGCAAATAATTAAAATATCAATTATGCATGTAACCAAATATTTTATTTATATTCTTCTTTTAAAGAGAGAATTGGAATTGAGCTTCCTAGAATGGAAAGATACAATAAGATATTTTACAAAAAGTACACCCACCGAAGCGACTATAAATATCTTATTTTTATTATTGTCTTGCAATATTTCTGTTGTAAGTTTCATGGAATAAAATAAGATAAACTAATGGGACTAAAATAGTATGGCCATCCAAAATAACTATCAACACTTTTTCTTACAATTAATAAAAGCTTCAATTCACCACAAATCCTCCCAAGTACACAACATTGCATGTTTGCTTGTGCAAACCCAGCAAAGACTTATTTACTATCCAACAAGTTTGTAGAGATTGACTAATCAATATAATAATAACAGTGATACATACTATAATATCCTGAATTGCTTAAATTCCTAAAAGAACTCAGAATTGAGATTTATCCAGCTCATCAAAATAAGGATGTTGTAGTGCCTTCTTAGCTGAGATTCTCTTGGATGGCTCATAAACCAGCATTTCCTGCAAAACATTAATTCAAATTGTGCTTAGATTTACTATTCACGAAAAAGCAAAGAAACAAAGAAAATACAAAGTATAACGTAAATAACACAGATTAAGAACTCTTACAGACAACAAAGGAAAGAAACAAAGAAAATACAAAGTATAACGCAAATAACACAGATTAAGAACTCTTACAGACAACAAGTCTAAACCGCTTGGTTCCAAATCTGGAACAGCACTGCTTAAAGCTTGAGATTTCCATTCAGGATAGATATGCCAGTCCTTCAATTTAGTCACTCCTGGCCACACTTGTTCGTTAGGAGTTCCTAGGAACCTGTGGTATACAAAGACTGAATTATAATGGGAAAAAGCTATTGTACATCGGAGAAGAAAGTCCTATGAACAAAAGTATGATCTCTTTTTTGGTGAAATTTTAACCTGAAAATGTTCATTAGTTGTTGTACTTCAGAATCCCCAGTGAACAGAGCTTGCATTCGGGACATTTCAGCTGCAACATTGAAAACCTTTTGCAAATCAGATTGCCTAATAGACATGGTTCGACAACTGTTCTCATAAAAACAAATTGGAACATCCAAGTAAATTATCTACAAAATCTTACCAAATATACAGCCAACAGACCAGATGTCAACAGGTAATGAGTAGTGAGTAGCCCCCAAGAGAACTTCAGGAGCCCTGTACCAAAGGGTCACAATCTGCAGCAAAAACCAACAGAGTCTTGTCAACGAAGAGAGAACCCTGGCAAGATAATGCTAAGAATCTCTAGGACCCCATTGCTATATACAAATGCATACAAGCTAAATTTTCAAGTCATTCCATTTGAATCCAAAAGCGTGTATAAACCCAGTGCATCAACTCCAAAAATGAGAATCCAGAACTTATGGCATTACAATGTTTTATGTCATTTGCTCAATGTGGCTAGTCCTGAAAGGCCACCCCTCTTCAACCAAAGGGTTCGTCCTAAAAGGACATCCCCCCAAAGGGTTTGTCAGAAAGTAAGGGTTACAACTATAATGTGAACCCTAAACCTATGACAATAGGCCCATGTTATCATCAGTCCACTAAACCAAAGGGTTCGTCCTAAAAGGACAACCCCTCAAAGGGTTCGTCCTAAAAGGACAACCCCTCAAAGGGTTTGTCCTCGTAGTGAGCTTTCCTGCCTGGGCCAGAAAGTAAGGGTTAAAACTATAATGTGAACCCTAAACCTATGACAATAGGCCCATGTTATCATCAGTCCACTAATAAACCAAAACTAGTCCCAGTCCCAAATTTGTATCAGCAATAGAGTCAATAAGAAAGAGAATGGAGAAAAACTAATATTCTGCAAAACCCAGAAGCAAATGTGGAGAAACACAGTGAAAAAACTGACCTCATGAGTGTACTTTTTGACAGGAACTGTAAAAGCCCTACCCAGTCCGAGATCTGCTATTTTTAGCACGCCCCTTTCCTTGTCAACCAGCAGGTTATGAGGCTTCAAATCCCTGCACAACCAAATAACCGTCGGTAGAAGAAATGAAAGGAAACAAAGCACCAACAGGGTATACAAAACTATGTCAGAAAAATAGAATACAGAGGAGATGCAGATATGCGCACCTGTGCATCACACCACGGCTGTGACAATAAGCAACCCCCCGGCATAACTGGTACATGAAGCTCTTCATTTCATCCAAAATGTCGATTAGTCAAACGACAATCACAGCCCCAAAAAAGCCAGAAATCACAACAAAAAAAGAGCAAACACCAAGTAATTTGCGGGACCGAAAATCAATCTAAAGTCACAGCAGGACTGAAACGCAAACACCCAAGGAATTAGGGTCCTTCCAGAACCCTACATTCAACTAAACTTAAACAGGCGAATTTGACATAAACATACAACTACATTCCTCCCAACAGAATTTATCCAATCCAGGGCTATATGGCCTGAATCAGACAATACCCTAAATTCAAATATCAGTGTTCGTTGCAGATCCAAAACTTGCCGAGGAATTTACCTTGATCGTATTGGGAGGCATTTTTGTGTGGCTGCGGCGATAACTATCGATGTACTTCTTGAGATCGGAGTCCATGTATTCAAAAACTAAGTACAAAAGGGGCTTCCCATTCTTGTTCTCAGTGTGCTTCACGTCTAACAGCCTGCACAAGAGGCTTTCATCAGACATGCATATACATACCAAGATTTAAATACAAATGCCCTATAAAAGCATACAGAGAGAATATAAACATCCATTACCTTACAATGTAGATATCCTGCGAGAGCATCTGTAGAAGAGAAATCTCACGGAGGGCAGTGGGAGGAATTCCCTCACCATCGTTCTCTAGCCTGGTCTTTTTAAGGGCTACCAGTTTCCCTGTTTTCTTGTCCTTGGCCTTGTACACCTTCCCATAGGTTCCTTCTCCCACTTTCTCCAGTTTCTCATAACCATCCATTTCTATTCTGTTCTTTGAGCGCACAGAGCTTTGAATGGGGCGAACAAAAAAAATTACAAGATCTGCAGAGCAGAAGATTTTACAAGTTTCTGGGAGCAGAGGACCGCATATAAGTGGAGATGGGCGCGGCCTCCAACGGTCGTTTCGAGTTTTCTGACCGTTGGACTTATGTTTTTTGAATTTATGCCTCGTTTACTTTTAATACATGAATTTGAACTCCATCACCCAAATATTATAAAATGTTTGTTCAAGAAATATGGTAAAAAATTATTATTTCTTATAAAATAAAAATAGTTTAGATGGTGTTAAAATGAATTTTTATAGTTAAAATTAGTTTAGATTTTTTTTTCAGCAAAAAAAGCGTATTATTGTTAATTTATATATATAAATCAAATAGTACAACGATAAGCCATTACAACACGATTTCAGCATATAACCAAAATCAAAACAGTAAAGTCGTGAAGACTATTATCACAAAAGACATATTTGTGAATGGTTATAAGTATGTTGATATTAATTTTTTTATTATTTATAAATTATTGATGTTGATAGTTAATGTCTTGACATCAATTTTGATGCATTACTTTAAGAAAAAGAAAAGTAAGTAATTACTTGGTTTTTGTCTTAGAAATTTTACTTATATTCCAAAAAAGAGTGTTCCTAAATTATTATAATTTTGATAAGTTAGAAGGTTAGGCATGTCTATATTGTAACAAATTTTTTGAAATTGAGATCTTATGTGGGTGTCAAGGATAATAAAGGGTTGTTCATCCTCAACATTCCTAGTCTCACAAAGATAACAAATCCTTTCAGCCCACAAAGTTTTAGGAAATGTTCAATGCATTGTTTCACTATATAACTCCTTACATATGTTGACATCGGCCTTAGGAAACCCACTAATGGGATGGACATTACAATCTCCTCAGTGTTTAGTTGTAGATTGCACATTGCTTCTCCTGTTGCATTGAAGAGAAAATGTATAGCTTTTAGTGTTAGTAGCCATTACAAGCATTAAAAAAAAGCCAAGCTAGAGATTTTGAAAATAGGTTTCATGATTGGGACATGAAACAAGACATTCACATTAGTGATGTCTAGAATATCAAATCTTACGCCTATGTTATTTAAGGATAAAATTTGGAAAGATAATGAAATTTTTAATGAGAGGAAGTTGAAATAGTAAAAGATTTTATAAATCTTAATTTCGCATCAAAACTAATTTTCTTGACATTACTAGTTAAAAGAACAAAGCCAATATTGTTCAAATGGAGACCAATGCACGTGATCTCTATTATAGTGAATTGGCAACCCAAAATACCTTAGGTTGACCAAATTTGTAAAATTTGTGATACAAAGAAGGTTGAGGATGAACACCATTTCCTTTTAACTTTCCCTACACTTAATAATATAAGGCATAATGTTTAGTAACCTAACACATTGTGTAGGTACCTAATTTGATTCACATGAGGTAGGCACACTAAGTTTACGTCGCTTGCCTTACAATGAGTACATCCTTGAAATAAAGAGAAGTGCCCAGGAGTTTCATGGGGTGTTATTTTCAAGAAAAAATATATAAGAAATAACTTTGCTTACTTTCATAAGGGAGTCACTCTTCAAGTTCTCCTTACTACAAAACAAAATTTATCTTTGTTTTTTAAAAGGTGGTTCACCGTTTGTTAGAGGGCTAGTCCACCGAGAGAATGTCAACACCTACTATTCTAGGTAGAGAATCAAGGTATGGCCAGAAATATAATCATTGCAATAGGGGCTCAACAAGAGAATCATGTCACTTACAAGAATTGAACCTAGGTGGGGAGAGCAACAATCATTCCTCCCAACCACCCAAGCTACAACCAATGGACGAAAACAAACAAAATTGATCTTAGTACTTACATTTCCACCATGTTCAAATATAAAACTGACATTTTAAATAACACCTAGTCTCAAGTCTCTTTATTTGTTTGATAGACTTTATTGGTTTTAGGGGATGATAGCCATCTCTCTTATACACACACCCCTATGTAAATTCATCTTAACCCCAGATCTATTAAACGCTAAAACATATAAAAAAGAAATCAATGAACAAATGTATACATACTTAAATAATAAAAATTAAAATAGATATACATTAATTTTATTATTATTGTTATTATTATTTCATGTGGTTCACGACCCTGGAAGGTGGAAAGCTCACTACATCCACAGTAATAATTCTCAGGGAACCCACCCAAAGGGGCCTCACCTTGTCAGCTCTAGGTTCAGGAGCCTAACGTTGAAGGACCCAGAGATTTGAACCTCTGACCTTGACTACTTCGGTCTTGTACTCATAAACTTCAACTAACTGAGCTACCCCTCGAGTCTTATTATTGTTGTTGTTGTTGTTGTTATATGTTTTATTATTTGTAGGGTTAATGTTTTTTTCTTTCTTTCTTTTTTACGCATTTCAACTTTTCTCATTTATAAATAAAATATATATATATATATATATATATATTCCCACTAAAAAAAAAAAAAAAAAAATTTGATTTAAACAAAATACAAATAATATTGTTCAATTTAAGGACTAAGTTTCTAAATCAAGTCAAGCTACTGAAACTATCTTCACCCTACCTTTCATGTCTACTTAAATATAGTTAAAATATAATAAAATTATATATATATATATATATATAAGGTGTCCTTCAGGTGTTCAATGACTCACGGGTCATCATGGACCGGGAAGGTTTACAAGCTCTTCATTTAGAACATTGGCATGCTAGAATTAGATGGGTACAAAACAAGTTACTATTTGTATCTTTCCATCGTATATATAGACAATACAATGGCCTAGTGGATAGCCTGTCCAAAAAAGATTTGGGTACTGGGGAAGGTATTCTCATCTATGAGGAGTTTAAGGTCCACCTTTTGGTAGTTGTTGGATCTTATCAAGCATGTTAACCTAGGGAGATTTGACTTTACTTGTCCTCTTATAAGGCTTTTGTTTTGGAACAAGTATTCTATGACTGTATGATTGTATTTTGAAGGGTTGATGTTTCTCTATTTATGTCTAGTTAGTAGTATAGACTTAGGTTAGGGTAGTAAGCTATATATTGATCATGGATCTTGTTTTTGGTTGATACTAGAAAGAGCTTTGTTATCTTTATGATATAGAGATTTGATGACTATGGAGAACCTAAAGTGATGAACTTTGATGTTCAAGTTATGCATTGTTATCTTTGATCCTCTTCTTATGAATATCAAGTATTTGGGTGAAAAAAAAGTGTTTATAGCTTTCTTCACCCATATTTTGGTCTACAATTTTAAATGTTTAAACTTTTTCTGCCAAATATATAAAGTTCGGCCCTTATAGGACTTGGAACAATCTCTTTCAAATAAATTCTTAATTAAGCCTCCCTAAGAAAACCATGTCGGATTAGTGAAAAGGAATGTGGCCTAAATCTTAATGGGTGTGTGCAAGAAGATGAGGGTCACTTTAGATGCAATGCGACTTTTTCAAAACTCATTCCTGATACATAAAAACATAACGCGTTTCTGATATTTAGCACCTGCCATGGTAAGACCCGAGCCTGACATGTCACTAGACATGTAGGATAGGTAACCATAATGCGTACGCGTTATAGAACTACAAAACGCGTACGCGTTATGTAGTTACAAAACGCGTATGCGTTATTGAAATCTAAAATCAATTTAAAAACACAGTCCCGACCACCCGTGTTGCTCTTCACGCATCAGAAACGCGAAATAGACCCTGGACGAGGACGGTTTGTGTGCCCTGAAGTATCGGTGGAGCTCGATTTCGCTGGAGGGGAGGCAAATTCACCAGTGGATTGTCATCTAATCAGGTAATTCATTCACCCATACCATTTTTTTTGTCATTTCTTAACCTAAATTACTATTTTTTTGTTGTTTAAAACAACCTAGTTTTGTAATATTGATAAAATTGGGAATAACCCAATCTCTGATTAAATTCACATCTCCCTCAACCAAGATGAGTGAATAATTAAAATGAATCCCTTTTCAAAAACTCAAAAATTCATAATCCAACCAAAAATTGAAAAAAATAGAACTCCCCCCTTTCTACAATGTATCCATCTAAGTCACCTGTCACGAGGACACAGGACACGAGTGTCCCCACGAGACATGGTGACCCCCGGAATTAGGACACGCAGGACACGTTTTATATATATATATATATATTTAAAATATATTAAAATTTAAAAATATAGACATATAGATCCAATAAAATTTAACATTTACAATTACAAATATGAAATATTCAATAGAAATTAGATCATTCACAAATCACAACACATTTGTCATTCACAATCACAAATCACAAATCACAATGAGACATTGAGACACATAGATGCATGTCAGAGACTCGGAACCATATTTCTCATTAAGTCATCAAAATCAAAATGTATTACATAGATGTCGGAATGCCACTGGGCACTGGAAAATGCCAAATAGACTAATAGTCTAATAGTCTAATATTAAATACAAAAAAGGAGTGGATCAAGATGGAAGAATCCCATCTGTCAATGACTCAATAGTCCTCCTCCATGCCTGAATCAACAAACTCATCACTGCCCTGATCCTCCTCCTCCTCCTCCTCTCTGCCAATCTGACTAACTGCATCTGCTGGTGTGGAGGATGACCCCTCCATATGATCCCCCTCATCAAAAGTGACTGGCTCTAGCACTGGATCATTAAGATCCATGTTGGCTAATGCCAAATCAGTACTGTTGTCCAAACCCATCTCATCAGGAAGGACATCCCACATCCGTGTCTTTCCCTTCTCCCACTCCTCCCTCTTCCTGTAAATAAGACAAAGGTTGGAGTGCACATACACCGTCGTCCCTGCCCTGCACTGCTCAAGCCTGCTCTTCTTCACACTATACAAGTTCCCATATGTGCTCCAATTACTCTCACAACAAGAGGATGAAGTAACTTGAGAGAAGACCCTCAAAGCTATCTTTTGTAGAAGAGGGCATGTTGCCCCATGAGTTGTCCACCAAACAAGGGGTTTCTTAACCCCCATGTCTCTAACCACCTCATATCCTCCAAATCTCCCAGGGCCACTAGAAAACTCATAAAATTCCTCCTCCACCACCTCAAGGTTGTCTCTATCCTGAAGTAGTCGTCTAAATGCTATCTTCCTCCCCTCTGAGATCTCTCCATCCATGTGAGGAGGGACTCTGGATGAGGGCCCCGACCCACCACTGAGCCAATCTTAAGCGTAGAACCCGGGGTTCAATGAGTGGACCAAGCAATGCAAAGGTGTGCAATTCTTATTCCACTTGGAGATAAGAATGCCCTGTATGATGGACCATAAGTTCTCTGCTGATGTCTCATACTCAGCACACTCATTCTGCATAACAATGGTCCTCATGGACTCAATCATGGAATCCCACCCCTCATAAACATCTCCTAGGATGGGCTGGTCCGTGTCTGCAAACCACAACAAAGAAATGATTGGCTCCATGATCTTGATGCTAAGGACTACCCTATCCCACCAACCATCATCTAAAACCGTGTCCCACACGACACGGGGACCCTGTTGGACGTGTCCGGTTACTTAGGTATCCATCCACATGAAACCCAAATTTCCAACCCTCAAAGGCCATTTCCCATGATACTAATTAAATAATTTTCCTTGGTAATGGCCATAACAAGATGAAATGCATGCACAAGCATGAATAAAAAATGCAAAAAAAATTAGTAACTTGGTTTCTCAAAATTTCATCACAATCATTTGTCCATGAACATAATCAAAATTTCATCAGAAGTGTATGTAGCTATACATTGCCTCTTAGTCAAGCACCCTTGACTAAATGCCAAAACACATTAACAAACCGTCTCTCAGGCCTGCCCTATCCACACCCTCAATCAATCTACTCAACGCTCAGGGACCGTCGATTCAACTGAAAGACTTCATATAGAAAATCACTATGTTTTTTATTTAATTTTTTGAACTTGCCATACAATGTAGAGATCGATTTTGTAGAGAGAAATTGTCTCTGTTTTGAGAAGTTGACATTGTTGTTATTGTCATTCTAGTCACAATCTCTAGTTGATTATTCAACATCTTAATCATTGATAGTCATCTCAAGTACATATGTAATCATATTGTCAAGACAAACTCATACATATCCATTTCATTCCATGCCACTTTGTCCTCCCCTCCAACCACAAGGCGTAATATATTGAAATCAATAAATTTAATGGTAGCTTATGAAGTTGATGGTAATATTGTTTTCTGCAATGGACGTAAAGGCCAAAACATGTCAAAATAACACTCCTAAATTCTATGAAGTTTAAACCCAAGTTTGCATGGAAAAGTCACTAATGAGGGTTAAGAAGTGCCTTAACTTCTAGAAAGAAGTTGAACGAAACTTACTTTTTAATTGTTAAATGTTTAATTTTAAGTTTTAAATGTATGTAAGTGAATGCCATTAAATTGCTTACTTGAGTTTGATTTAATACATTTTCAATTTTGAAGAGACGTCATTATATACCATGTATATGTTTCTAATGATTTTTGTATTGATGTCTTTATTGCAGTTGCGGCTATGCACACCAATGCCGAGATACTGATTGAGCTTGCCCACTTGAGGGGCATTAGTGCAGCTTTTAGTGGTGGTGATAGGATTTGCCGCTCGCTTGCATCAACCTTGGATGCAATTGTTGACACCATTGCACAGTCTAGTAATGTACTATATGATATTACATCATATAGAGAAAGAAAAAGACAACAATATGCTGATGGGCTATACTACAATGCAATAAAAAAGTTGAAAATATCCAAAGAGCTCATATTTGCATTGTTTAGGGACCCTCGGACGGGGGAAATCCAAAATGCAAATAGGATGCATATCTCCATTGAGTGGTGCACATTTCAACCATTTGTTGATAACTGGATGGACAGATGGTACATGGTTTTTGATATGCCACCACACAACAACAGGGAAATTCCCTTGTATTTCCTTCGAAAGATGTACGCAGAGTTCGTGTTACATAAACACGTAAACTATTTTGACATCTTGTAGTTTTAGGCGATCGGTGGGGTGATGCCCCAAAACCGACCCAATGCGAGGCTTCGAGACCAGGATCGC
Organism: Larix kaempferi; assembly: GCA_027924585.1. Lineage (NCBI taxonomy): Eukaryota > Viridiplantae > Streptophyta > Pinopsida > Pinales > Pinaceae > Larix > Larix kaempferi. Next base: position 3,935,428 of record BSBM01000241.1, on the reverse strand, counting down.
CCTATCCCTGCACCTCGCAGGCAGTTGCCTGGGCCAGATGTCCCATCTGCACATCGTATTATTCCACAGACACGGGATGCATTTTTGAGTTTGGCAAGGGCGGTTGTTCTCCATGGCACTATGGTTCAACATATGGGTGAGGAAGGGACATCTATCCCTGGTGTGGTACATACACCAGCTCGTCACCATGCAGGACCATCAACTAGTGCAGGACCATCCACTAGTGCAGGACCATCCACTAGTGCAGGACCATCAACACATCCCCATCCTAGTACTGATCCTCATGAGTGCACATCATGTGGTCGTCCCTGCTATGGTCTTGCCTCAGATGTTGCCTTCAGTGGGTTTTTGAGAGAGGTATGTTGATGGTTAATTGTAATAAATTCTTCATTTATTTTCGTCTTTGTACACATATATATAGTTTGAGCTAATATATTAATTTTGTGAACTTGCAGTTGATGCTTTATGCCGGCAGCAACACTCCAGAGCCGGATGTTCCAGAATCTACAAGGGGGCATGATGCTACCCATTTGGTAGGCCCATCTGATATAGCACCTATTGCCGTATCTCACACCGAGGTAAACATTTTAAAATTTCAGTTTTTTAATACTTGTTAATTTCCACATACTTTACATTTTAGTTCACTAATGCTATCTACGGTCTAATATTTACAATTATTAAACTTGAAGATGGCAGATCCTTCACTGGGGCAAGGTAATGTGGAGGTAGCACCCATGGTCATACCATCCCATGAAACATATGGGCTCCAGGTAAACAATTAAAAATGACATTTTTTAAATACATGTTTGTTTGTTGAATCATGCATGTCTAACTACATGAACACTTGCTGACTGTAGGCACCATCCGAGACATTTGGACCATTGCCTGGATTTGTATCTCCCTCCAGGCCATTCGTGAACAAGGGTCGTGTGTATGTGAGGCGTTCTACTCCTAGAAAGACTCCAGCTTCCCATGACCATGGGCTTACTCACACCATGGTAATGTATATCCTTCGATGATATTTGTTGTTTAACTTGAAATCCAGTGCATAAATCATTTTTGTTAATGTTTGAATTGCATGTTTACTGCATCAGGAACTCGAGTTGTCTACTGAAAACCTCGCATCGATGGTTGATGCAGCAGTCAGTGCTGCATCTGTAATGGCAATTGATCACACACAGGTATGTAACTATTTCAACATTATCTTTACATAGTTTATTATTGTTGTCTATTGTTTATTCATGCATTTCTAACTATTTCAACATTTTTTCATTGTATCCACCACCAGCAGGAGCAGTTCCTGGCCCCCCTAGTTCGACCATCCTGGATGTTCAACCAACGGCTCCATCTGCTACACAAACAACACAATCTCCTTTGTCAGTTGAGGTGAGATGTCCTTCAGTGACCAAGTGTTTCATGCACTTTCCATGCACTAGTTGATAATTGTTGAGTTAATTATTGAGCTAATGTATTAGTGTACATAGTTAGTTGAATTTAACAATTGATATTTAATTTGCAGGATCCAGAGATGCACACTGATCCTAGAGATGTGCCTAGAGGATCAACGTCGAGAAAGAACAAGAGGAAGCTTGAGTTTTGATGTGTCTTATGGGATATATGTACATTTGGATACATGTACATGCGGCTTTGATAGTTTTGGATAGTTTTGGACACATGTGCTTTTGGATACTTTTGTATATATATGTACTTTTCGATACATTCACTTTTGGAGACATGTACATTGACTTTATTGTGCATGTACTTTTGGAGACATGCACTTTTGGATACTTTTGGATATATATGTACTTTTGGATACATGTACTTTTGGAGACATGCACATTGACATTTCACTTATAAATGAATGATACATTTCACTTCGTATTTGTTCTTCGGTTTCCACGTGTTCTTGTGTCAATATAATGTGTTGATTTGTGTGGATTATCTATTACTCATGAATGCGCTATGTCAAAAGAACAAACTATTATATTTAAAGGTTTCAACGAACTCACAACATGCGTGCACTAATTGGTATCTAATTAAAATTTGTGATTTTGGATGATCATTACAAGTTATGTCAAAGTTCTTGCTCATGTAATTTAATCAAACTAAATGCAATACAATGTTTTTCAAGGTTTCAACGAACTCACTCATGCACACTAATTGGATAGGTGTGATTAAAATTTGTGAGTTTGGATGATTAAATTACAAGTTAAGTCAATGTTCAAGTGTAATTTAATAAAAGTAAGTGCAATACATGCTACACATTTCATCAACGCCCAATATTTGATTGTACAATTAGATTCAACACTACATATGAGTAACTACATACAAGTGCTCAAAGCAACATTGGTGAAAGGAACAAATGTTACCTCAGGATTCGAGAAATAAAGTGCCTTCTAATGTTGGTTGGGAAGGATATGCTTGGTTATCCTTATGGCTTGGAGTTCATCTTCATGTAGATAAGTACTCTTGTTGTCATGTGTCATTAAGGTTTTTTCATGTGGTAAAACCCTTCAGGGTCAGGGTTTGTTCATGGTTTAATTGTACTTGATTTCTAAACATATAATTATTCTAAGAAAGGTTGCTAGGTTTTCTTCCCCATGAGGGTTTCCCGGGATAAAATGTTGTGTCTCTTGTCCCTGAACAACATTTTCATGAAACTTGCAACTCAACATAGCCTAGAAACCGGACGTCAAGCTGACGAACTGTCGACTCCATTGGTCCCCTAGCGTGCAATTACCTCTAGGGGGCCCTCTCCCTCGTCTCCCCATGGCCTCGTGGCTTGATTGTGCATTCATTTCGTAAACTAGGGTTTTGCTCAATTTCATTGCATGCAATCTCACATTGGTGGGTCAACTCTGTAAAAACCTCCCCTGAGCCAGTGTTGGCAGTGTTCCCATGTCGGCATTGCCCACACACACTTGCAGGAGCCAACGGCACGCAATCTTCCTGCTCCGTTTGCTTTTTGGCTCCCGAGCAGAAATTCACCAAGTGTCCTTGAACGACATTTTCATGCGACTTGCAGCTCGACATAACTCGGAAACCGGACATCAGACCGATGAACCGTCGACTCCGTTGGTCTCCTGGTGTGTTATTACCTCTAGGGGGCCCTCTCCCTCGTCTCCCCATGGCCCCGTGGCTTCATTGTGCATTCATTTCGTAAACTAGGGTTTTGCTTAGTTTAATTGCATGCAATCTCGCATTGGTGGGTCAACTCTGCAAAAACCTTGTAGTGTCCCCTTCCCTTTAGAACAAACGCAGGAAATGAAACATTAACAATGCATCAGGATTTTGGCAAACTTAGCCCCAAACATTTAATTACTCCAAATAATATGTGAGAATTAAAACTTCTATGTGCATATTCAACTCAATATAAACGCAGCAGAATTTAAACATTACATAGGCACACAGATTCATCATGCATTCAATCACATAAACAACAGTCTTTAATTAAAATAATTGCGGGGCATAGAATTAACATAACTCAGCCACCAGAATACTTATCTTGAATTGTAATGGTCCAAACGACTGGCTACGTTAGAGCAACGTTCCACCCAACCATAGACCTCTGTCCAGCCTGTATTCTTTCAGTTGAGAGATCACCCCCGAGCTGGGCTGTGTATTCACTAAGGAGGAACTAGATGGCTCACTCACAGTCAGGGTTTCACTCAAACAGCCATGCTAAGCCAACACACGGTTGGGTTTCTCAAGCATGCAATAGGAGATGGAGGAGGATGCTAGTCCACAGAGCTCAATCCCAGAGCCACATACCCTTCAAGCTAGACTCAGCAATCCCATCCTCTATTCATACATCTACAATCGGATTTCTCACAAATCTGTCACAAACAACCCCAAATCCGTCACTGATTTTCTGGGCCATTAAAACTGGGTTTTCCCATGGCTTTTGGGGTAGCTATTGCTCCCAAATTCGCCCCAAGGTTCCTACCAATGGATCCCCCATTGGATTTCACTGTCCAATACCAAATCGGGACGTTTTTGGCTTCCCAAAACGTGGGTTCTCTCACAGTCGCGATTTCTGGTTTTCTCCCTGCTGGGAGCTCGTTTTTGGATGGAGAAAGATGTCCCATGCTTCCACAGTGGAATGGGGATAAGGATGGAGCAACCCCCAAGATGTAGAGTGATTTGTGGGACAAGTCAAAAGAGCCCATACCTACCCATACGAATTTCAGGGCTGCCCATACTCCATCAAAGTCATTGACTTAATTCTTCAACCATTCTCTTACAACCGGGAATAAATGTCATCTAGAAAGGTCAAATGGGTTCTCATAAAGACATATGGCAACCTATGGTTTACTCCCATAGCCCCCTCACCACTCCCTAGTGGATACACGTGGCCCCTTCTCATTCGTTGCCTCCATAGCCAGTCTTGGAATTTTATATTGCATGATGTTTATTTACATCCTATTACAATTTCCATTGCTTAAGAGCACATGGTGTCAAAACATCAAATACTTGCCCCTTTAAATAAAATTCGGACTTTCACTAGCGGGGCCTTGGCCTTGAGCTCCACGCTAGGAAAACATACCTCACATGTACACATTATTTACATTTAAGGCTAATATATCCTAAGGGTCGAATTGGGGGTATTACAAACCTCCCTCGAGCTAGTGTTGGCAGTGTTCCCATGTCGGCATTGCCCACACACACTTGCAGGAGCCAACAACATGCAATCTTCCTGCTCCGTTTGCTTTTTGGCTCCCGGACGGAAATTCACCAAGTGTCCCTAAATGACATTTTTATGCGACTTGCAACTCGACGTAACTCGGAAACCGGACGTCGGACCGTCGACTCCGTTGGTCTCCTGGAGTGTGATTACCTCTAGGGGGGGCTCTCCCTCGTCTCCCCATGGCCCAGTGGCTTCATTTTACATTCATTTCATAAACTAGGGTTTTGCTCAGTTTAATTGCATGCAATATCGCATTGGTGGGTCAACTCTACAAAAAACTCCCCCGAGCCAGTGTTGGTAGTGTTCCCACGTCGGCATTTCCCACACAAACTTGTAGGAGCCAACGACACGCAATCTTCCTGCTTCGTTTGCTTTTTGGCTCCCAGACGAAAATTCACCAAGTGTCCTTGAACGACATTTTCATGCGACATGCAACTCGACATAACTCGGAAACCAAACGTCGGACCGATGAACCGTCAACTCTATTGGTCTACTGGCGTGCGATTAACTCTAGGGGGCCCTCTCCCTCATCTCCCCATGGCCCAATGGCTTCATTGTGCATTCATTTCGTAAACTAGGTTTTTGCTCAGTTTAATTGCATGCAATCTCGCATTGGTGGGTCAACTCTACAAAACCCTCCCCCGAGCTTTGGCAGTGTTCCCACGTCGGCATTTCCCACACACACTTGCAGGAGCCAACGACATGCAATCTTCCTGCTCTGTTTGTTTTTTGGCTCCTGGGCGGAAATTCACCAAGTGTCCCTGAACAACATTTTCATGCGACTTGCAACTCGACATAACTCGGAAACCAGACGTCGGACCGATGAACCATCGACTCCATTGGTCTCCTAGCATGCGATTACGTCTAGGGGGACCTCTCCCTCGTCTCCCCATGGCCCAGTGGTTTCATTGTGCATTCATTTCGTAAACTAGGGTTTTGCTCAGTGTGGGAGTGTGCAATTTTTGCACATGGGGGTCAACTTTGGAAAATCATCCACTGGGCAAGTATGGCTAGTGTTCCTAGCCCGAACCTACCTAGACACACCTGCAGGACTCCCCAGAACCCAGTTTTGTTGCACGGTTGGAGTTCTATGCCCCCGGCAGGTATCCAGCAGGTGTCCCTGAAGGCCTTTTGGATGCGAGACAGAACGAGCCATAGAATGATGACCGTGGCTCGGATCGATGAACCGTCGACTCCGTTGGATTCAGCACACCGGGATAGTGCCAGGGGTGCCCCTCCCCTCCGGCCCGGTGGCCCATGTGTCACCTTGCAGGTCTATCTTGGAAACTAGGGTTTTGCTCAATGTGGGAGTGTGCAATTTTTGCACACAGGGGTCAACTTTGGAAAATCATCCACCGGGCGGGTATGGCTAGTGTTCCCAGCCCGAACCTGCCTAGACACTTTGGAAACTAGGGTTTTGCAGGTCCATGATGAAGATTTTCATGATGATGATGATGGTGATGATGATGAAGATGTTGATGATGATGGCTTGGTCTAAGGTGGTGCTCTCAAATAGCTAATTCATTATGAAATATTTAACAAGACATGAATTAAATTTAATATAAGTGTATTGTTTAATATAGTGAGCATGAATTGAATTAATTTTGTTGGGTGAAGCCAATAACCAACATGATGAACATAATATAATTTTAGGGTTTACTGATCATATGTAAAAAATGGCATATTCATAAACTTGACATACAAGAGAACTTTTGGCATATTTATAAACAACGTAAACGTAAATTTGGCATATCAAGAACACAAAATTGACATATTCATATGAAACACACATGTGAAAATTGAGCATATATCAATATTCAATTACAAATAGTATAAATAGTATAGTATTAAAAGTATGTAACGTACCTCATCATGCTAGATCCCACCTATTATCATACAACCAAGCCCTCCGGATCATCTCTTATACTGATGGTCTCCATTAGTCTCTCATGCTCTATATCCGGTAAGAAGTAGCGTACCTTCGATGTATTTCGACTAGGCATTGTTCGTACCTGAAGGTTTGTGCCAATGATTAAGTTGGTAAAGTGATACACACTTGCACCTGGTTTGTAATCCCTGTAAACATATCCACCGTTCTTTCTTCCATTGTTGTCCCGTGTCAAGTATTCACCTTTAACAACCATAGACCCAGTTGGAAAGTGGTTGTTTTCGTCGTCAGTCATGGACATAATGAGGGTTTGATTTCCATCTATACAGCGTGCCAACCAGTATTCATCACCCCATTCAGTATCTTTTGAGGCAACCATTGTGTATATGTGCCATGCATTATATCATTGTAGGTATATGATCAAAATATTTTTCGTGCGATACAAGGCCATTAATGTGCATTTGAAGACTACGTAAACAAACAAAAAATGTTAAGGAAATGCATCATACCGGGTTGTACAAGGTCTGAGATACAGAAATAGATGATTGGTCTTCTTCCAATGGAGTTAACTCAACAATTGAACGCTGATCAAGTGGAAGTGATATGCGATCCCATGCATCAACCCAATCCAATGATTCACACCCATCCCAGTCACCATCACAACAAGGTGAACAAAAACAAGCGAGTTTTTTGGTCCAAATTTCAAATACTGGGTTATCAGAGCTTCGAACCGAATGAAAGCCACGAGTCCCAGGCACAGTCTTGCATTCCCATGCATGTGAACGATCTATGTCTACCACCTCCCAAAAAAATCTCTCCACATGTCTCTTTCTTGTGGATTCTACTCGCATAGTTGATTCCTCTCCCATTACTGACGTGCACCACCTGACTGTAGATTGAGCATTTAGAATAATAGATTCTGTAGATACTTTCAATTCCTCTCTTCATAGGGCTATTTTGACACATGCTCCAGTTCCATCATGCTCTCCTTTACCATGCCCAGTCTCAAAATAGTTCCACATATGTGGCACTTTGTAGTTTTTATGCAATGAACACAACCACTGAAATATGCATGCATTTTTGAACTGATCAGCACACCCATCAGACCAAATCCAGTGTCAATCCATCTGTATGTTCCTTCCCTTCAAGTGATCATAGAACATGATGAAGCAATGACGTACATAGTGGAAGTCGTGGCACCTATCATCACTTATGTAGAAGTGATATTCCTTCAGAATTTCTCTTTGCTCTTCAGTGCTATTTGGGCCATGCCTATATGTGATATGGACCATCAAGGAAACCTGCTCAGAGTGATAATACTGACTTTGGATCTCATTTTGAGGTTGCAGAGTGTAGTTCTTGGCAAAATCAACAACTGAAAGTATAGTACTAAGGGGAAATGTATCTCTGCATATTCTAAACTTCTCATCCTGCCATCGTGCCACGTGGACATGCTGAACATATTGATGTGTCTTTTCAATAAATTCCTTGATGAAGTCACTAACTTGTACCTGGTGAAACAAAATGATCTCAATGTCAGTTTTTTGTTGTAAGTAAGGATTGAAATGTAATCGTTACAACATAATTTTATAGATATAAATGCATACCTGAGATGTCACCAATTGTATTTTTTTGCTTTCTTTCCCTGGGACTATTTCATAGTTGATATATTTGAAACTTTTCATGTCTGTAACCATTTTCCCAAATTCACTGTCTCCATTCTCGTGCATACATTGGCTCAATAATGCCATTCTAGCACAGTTGGAGCATGTTCCATCCAAACAAGATTTTGCATAGTATGTTTTCCCCTCGGGCCTATTGCACATGATGCTATGAATGAATTCTCTTGATGAAGTTGGTGGTATTGTCATGGAGTAATCCTGCACAATGTTAGTATGCAACACACGACGAATGTACAAAAATGTTTCATAGTAATATTTATATTCTACATGGTATCTACAACAACAAGTGTTACTAAGAGTATTTATTCTAACATAACATGGCTTACATTTCTCAAAAGATCTTTGCCCCAAGTTCAATTGTCTATGCTCAATCCTAAATTTCTCGTAAAGTTCTGTTTGTGTTATATCAAGAAGATGCTTAGTATGTGGTTCACGATCCTTTGAACCCCTTCTTAGTTTTAGTACATCCTTTCGGTTTGAAGAAGGCCTTGTGTGATCATGCCAAAAACTGTGCACTAGTCCCTTTACTGCATCAACTAGCTTCATGTCACGACGTGGCAACAGACCAACAAAGGCCCAAAAATCTGTCTGATCGGTTGTGTCAAGATGTTCTCTTCTAATAGAATACCTACGGAGGGTTTTTACATTCAAATTAACTAGTTTGGATGTAGGCCTGAGAATACGAAGGGCCCTGGTGTTCTTATTTGCAATTGCTTGTGACAACACACGACGAGCAGCATTACGGTCCTTTGAACGTGTGTTCTTACCAATTTTACCAAATGCATCTACTAGGCTTTTAACTATATGAGAACTTGGTTTAGAATTCTTTATCATCTTTATCCCTAACTTTTTCCTAACAACATTCATGCTCCTAGATTTTAACAATGATAAAAATAATCTACATTTATCTCCATCACATTTAGAAACAAAATATTTATCAAGTATCTGTTGAGTTTGATAAGCAATACTACGTTTAGATAGCGTACCTCTAATGGAATTGATAAGACTTTCATCAACTTGTATACGCTTCGGAGTTCTTCGACGTGTGCTTGCTAATGGAGGTAAGGGGGTTGGAATTGTACCATGTAGCGCATCACCAAGACGCTCTGGCGTTTCAATAGTAGCTTGGTGTCCTTCATTCTCTTCCTGGTAGTTGGATGGTGGAAGTCCAATATCCTCATCGATGGTCTGTGGAAGTCCAACATCCTCATCGATGGTGTGGATAACATTCTCTTCTTCAACAGTAGCAAAAATGTCCAACACCTCTCTAACTTCATCGCTTGTATAACCACATCCGGATAGCAAATTGGGTGTTTCTTCGTGAGCTTCATCTTGAGATGGTAACTTATCACTTTGACTTGAAGTGGGAATTGAAACATCCCTTAATGAGCACCTACGTTTTGCTTCTTGATTACTTCCATGGGGTGCTTGTTCAACAACTATTGTGGAAATTGAAGGTCCCTCTTGTCGTGGATTAATAGGATGAACCGTGGTATCCTCTACAATTGGATTTGGATTAGTTTCCAAAGAAAGCCTCTGATTCATCATGTATATTCTTTTCTTTTCTTTCTCTTATTCAATGACTTCTTGATGTCTCTTCTTCCATGTTGATTTGTTTACTCGGTTACGTGCATTCCCCATCACCACAATGATCAATTCAATATAGTTTGCTTTTGTTGCTCCTCAATTACAAGTTGTTCAATAATAAGCAAATGGAAGTTAAATCATAAATTGTTTGGGCTCTTTGATTCTCTTGTACACTTGTGTATATCCACCATCACCATGAAATGGTCTTCAAGCTTGATATCTTATCTTGTGTGCTCCTCAAATATAGGCAAAATGAATCTTTCAAAGGCCTTATCTTTGGTGTTATTCAATTGGAGATTCTTCAAGCTTGTTGATTATCTTCTTCAAATATGGCCATATAACCCAACACCACACTGAGCAACCATGAAAGATGTCCTCAATGCTGCACCTACATAAAAAAAATAATGATGGAGTTGGTGTAGAGTGTGAGAAATTCCAATGGAGGGCTCGTGCTGTTCAAAAAATCGCGGGAGTGTTGTTTTGGCTCGGATAGAGTGAAGTTGCTCTCGGACAGGGACAGTCCACTATTTATGGAGTTACAAAACACGCACGCGTTATATAAAGAAAAAACGCTGTGCGCGATATGTAGTGCAAAAACACGTACGCGATATTGTCAAGCAAAATAAATAGGTTAGGTGCATGCCTAGGGCAACGAACAAAATCAAAAGAAAACTAATAATTTATATGGTTACATACAAAACAAATGTTTTTAGTGTGGGGACAAATATTTTGTATGGTTTAATACCCCCTAGCTCTCTCCCAATAATCCCTAGATACCCCTTATCTCTTTCTAAATATTTGTCCCTCATTCTCCCTACATCCCTCCCTACATGTTTCTTTCATGGTTCTTTCTCTCCCTTACTCCAGCCATGTCTCTACCACCCCACTCTCCATCTCTCCACCTTCTCTTTATCTTCGTCATTATCCCTCCCTATAGCACTCTCTCCCTTCTTCTCCCTTAATCACTAACCCTCTACGCCTTTATCCCTCCCCCCTACCCTCTCTGTCTTACCTTGTTCCTAGAGCCCCTCCCCCATAAAGGCCTTTAGACCCTCTTCTAAACATTAATCCCTAAGTGCATAAGTGCACAAGATGATGAGGAGGAGGAGGGTGTTGACAATGAAGATGATCGTGATGTAGTAAGATGATAAAGATGATGATGAGGAGGAGGGTGATGAGAATGAAGATGATCATGATGCAGATGAAGATGATAAAGATGATGATGTTGATGAAGATGATGGTGATGATGATGAAGATGTTGATGATGATGGTGATAGTGATGTTCGAATGATGATGATGATGAAGATGATGGTGACATGATGGAGATGTTGATCTGATGAGGAAGATGATGATGATGATGGTGATGATGATGAAGATGTTGATGATGATGATGATGGTGATGAAGATGATGATGATGAAGAAGATGATGGTGATGGAGATGTTGTGTTGATGGGGAACCTAGAGATGACAATGATGATGAAGATGGTGATGGTGATGGTGATGACGATGAAGATTTTGATGATGATGTTGATGGTGATGATGATGAAGATGTTGACGATGATGGCAATGGTGATGTTTAGATGATGATCATGATGATTTTCAGAAGATCATGATGGTGATGATGGTGATGATGATGGAGAAGATGACAATGATGGATATGTTGATGAGAAACCTGCAGATGCCAATGATGATGATGATGATGGTGATGAAGATGATGATGATGGAGATGTTGATGAGGAACCTACAGATGCCAATGATGATGGTGATGACGATGAAGATGTTGATGATGATGGTGCTGGTAATGATGATGAAGATGTTGATGATGATGGTGGTGGTGATGTTCAGATGATGATGATGATGATGAAGATGATGGCGACATGATGGAGATGTTGATCTGATGAGGAAGATGATGATGATGATGGTGATGATGATGAAGATGTTGATGATGATGATGATGGTGATGAAGATGATGATGATGATGAAGAAGATGATAATGGAGATGTTGTGTTGATGGGGAACCTAGAGATGACAATGATGATGAAGATGGTGATGGTGATGGTGATGGTGATGACGTTGAAGATTTTGATGATGATGCTAGTGGTGATGATGATGAAGATGTTGACGATGATGGTGATGGTGATGTTTAGATGATGTTCAGAAGATCATGATGGTGATGATGGTGATGATGATGGAGAAGATGACGATGATGGATATGTTGATGAGGAACCTACAGATGCCAATGATGATGATGATGATGGTGATGAAGATGATGATGATGGAGATGTTGATGAGGAACCTACAGATTCCAATGATGATGGTGATGACGATGAAGATGTTGATGATGATGGTGCTGGTAATGATGATGATGATGATGATGATGATGAAGATGATAGTGACATGATGGAGATGTTGATCTGATGAGGAAGATGATGATGATGATGGTGATGATGATGAAGATGTTGATGATGATGATGATGGTGATGAAGATGATGATGATGAAGAAGATGATGATGATGGAGATGTGTTGATGGGGAACCTAGAGATGACAATGATGATGAAGATGGTGATGGTGATGACGATGAAGATTTTGATGATGATGCTAATGGTGATGATGATGATGATGATGTTGATGGTGACGATGATGAAGATGTTGACGATGATGGTGATGGTGATGTTCAGATGGTAATGATGATGATGATGATGGAGATGTTGATGAGGAAGGGGGAGATGACAATGATGATGAAGATGTTTATGGTCATAAAGAGGATGATGATGGTGATGGTGATGATGATGGAGATGTTGAAGATGATGGAGATGGCGATGAAGATGATGATGATGATGATGATGGTGAAGATGATGAAGAAGATGATGATGATGGAGATGTTGATCTGATGATGATGAAGATGATGATAATGGTGATGATGATGAAGATGTTGATGCTGATGCTGATGGTGATGAAGATGATGATGATGGAGAAGATGATGATGATGGAGATGTTGATGAGGAACCTACAAATGCTAATGATGATGATGATGATGGTGATGACGATGAAGATGTTGATGATGATGGTGATGGTAATGATGATGAAGATGTTGATGATGATGGTGATGGTGATGGTGATGTTCAGATGATGATGATGATGATGATGAAGATGATGGTGACATGATGGATATGTTGATCTGATTCAAGGAAGATGATGATGATGATGGTGATGATGATGAAGATGTTGTTGATGATGATGATGGTGATGAAGATGATGATGATGAAGAAGATGATGATGATGGAGATGTTGATGTTGATGGGGAACCTAGAGATGACAATGATGATGAAGATGGTGATGGCGATGACGATGAAGATTTTGATGATGATGGTGATGGTGATGGTGATGATGATGAAGATGTTGATGATGATGGTGATGGTGATGTTTAGATGATGATCATGATGATGTTCAGAAGATGATGATGATGGAGATGTTGATTTGATGAGGAATATGAGGAATATGATGATGATGATGATGATGGTGATGATGATGGAGATGTTGATTTGATGAGGAATATGATGATGATGATGATGATGGTGATGATGATGAAGATGTTGATGATGACGATGATGGTCATGAAGATGATGATGATGAAGAATATGATGCTAATGGAGAATATGATGTTCACAACTCCCTCTAGTCTCTCTCTCCCCAACCATCAATATCTCTCTTTCTCTCTCTCTCAAACACACACACATACACACACATTATGTCACTTTCCATTCTCAAACCCATCCCCCCTCCATCCATATCTATCTCCACCTTTCTCCCTCCATCCCTCACCCTACCTTCTCTCCCTCCCTCTCTCACCTTCTATCCCTCCCTCATGTTATCTTTCCCTAAAACTATCCCAATCTCTCCATCACTCCCTCTCTCTCACACACTTTATGTCCCTTCCCCCTCCTCTCATATTCTCTCTCTCTCTCTCTCTCTCTCTCTCTCTCTCTCTCTCCATCGCCACCACTCCTTGCATGTCTCCCACCAACACTTTCTGTCCCTCCCTTCCTATCTCTTTATTTCGTTCTATCCCCATCTATCTCTCACTCCCTCCAAATCCATTCCTCCCCATTGTCCCTCTCCCTCCCTCGCTCTATGTCTCCCCCCCCTTGTATTCTTTATTTCTCTCTCACATCCCCCTTGCCTCCATCCATTCCCCCTTGTCACTCAAGTCTCACTTTCAACTTCTAACCCTATACCTCTTCAGAACCTATTATACTCCTAATAGTGCTCTCAAGGTCCACTTCCCTTCACCCCCTGTAGCCCATCATGTTCTCATTCCCTTCATCTCTCCCCACTCAAGCTTCCAACATCCTTCTAAGCCCTTGACCCTTTCCCACCCCTATTAAATATTAATCATAGATTCCCTTGACCCTTCCCCACCCCTTCTCAAATATTAAACAAAAATTCCCTTAAGTCTTCCACACCCCCTCTTTCTCAAGTATTAAACATGTATTTTATGATTTGCATAACGCGAGCGCCTTTTTTAACTATATAACGCGTACGTGTTATGTAGTTATATAACGCGTACGCGTTATATAGTTATATAATGCGTACGCGTTATGTACATCTAAAAGCGCGGCAATATTTTTGAATTTAAACAGAACGCGCTCGTGTTTTGTAGAGCCTAAACCAGGCCGAGTCACATGCTCACATGTCAACAATAATCCTATGTGCATGCTTTGGAGTTTGCTTCGGTAATTCCAAACCTGTACTATGTTAATGAAAAACCAAAGCTAATTGGGTATTTCTTCCAATTTCTGGAGAAGCCTGTGCTTAGCCACTCGTTACAATATGCTACACAGAGTCATTTTTGGTGAAATCTTAGACACAAATAGCATTTTTTCTGCAGATTCCAAATATGTAACTTTTATTTTGAAATATTAATTTTTCCTATTTTCTTTCAATTTCTTTTCTGTCCTACCTCCTTAACTCGTGAAACAAACTATTAGTGTTTCTTCCATAACTTTTTCAATTCTCAATCATTTCAAAAAAAATTGTATGGTGCACAAGAGGACACTAACCTCCACGTTCTATGAAAAACCCATTTCAATATTTTTGCATTAAGACCTTCAAAGGATCTACCCACAAAAGAGGTACTATTTTCGAGGTTTGATCACTTAGACAATTATAAAAAAATTATAAAATTACTAATTTAATTTTCAAAAAATAATGGCGCACAAGTACTATGTGTTCTCTACATGCATGCCGATTTTTGTAGCTTGATTCCATCATTTAGGCCCTCAAAGGCTCTACCCACAAAAACATATACCTTATCATTTGCCTGAAAAATAAAAAGTGTTTGTTAGGAAAAATGAAACTTGACATAGCTATGCAAATTTTCAATACATAAAAGTTATATATTCGGAAACATGATTCAATTTCTTACATTTCATCTTTTTTACTCAATGCGAGATATTTTGCGTAAGTAGCTCAAAAAATCCAAGTAAGTTGAGGGATGCTTGCTTTTTCAGTTTTCTATTGCATCTAACACGCCAAAAGTGACCCTCATTAGCTTGCACTGACCCTAATCTCTTAATATTGTACGGTCACCAACTCATGTTCTAAGATGAGTTGCCGATAAAATTTTAAGGATCTATAATTTTCTTAAAGTGTAGAAACCTTGGTGAATCTTTCTAATTCTTAAATTTCAAACTATAAAATGTTGGGCGATATTTTTCTTAAAAAAATCAAATTTATAAGGGTTTTATATAGTTTCTCGACAATTATGGTGATTTTTAGAGTACAAAAAAATTATCTCATTGAAGTTGGGCTAATCAATTTGGAAAAAATGGAAATTGGCGAATCTCTCTTTTTGGAATTTAAAAGGTAAAAAATTAGCCCATGGGATAAATTCCACCCATAAAATTTTCCTTGATGAGTTGGTGATTATTGCATAAAAGAGAATAATTCCATTCTCGAAAAAAGGAACTTGAACCAAGAACATATCCAATTCCTTATGAATCTTGCAGTGTTTTTTATTTATTTATTTGAGTAGGTGCACTTATCTTTGTTAGGCTTGATATGAATACACTTCAAACACAAGATTATTTCACCGCCTTTTCATAAGGGAATCTAATGTTTTAGGGGCTTCGCTACATGAATCTATGGCATAGCATCTGTGTTCATAGGATATTAAATAATATCCCTAATTTCATTAGATATTAAGGAATTCCTCCAAAAATATTTATTTTGAACCCCCTACCAATACACCTTTCCAATTAAAAAACCCTATTTTCATTAGATATCGTAAATATTGATTTTTTCCATGACTCATTTTTAATAAGTCATTTTTACTTTTATCCTTAGTATGGTGACATGATACAACTCTTACAAACCCTATAAATTTCATAGATTGAAATACCAAATCTAAGTGAGAGAAGATATTTCAGGATGGGGAACAACCCCTTGAACATAAGTTGGCTTCACACACAATTGTTTTAATCGACTTAATACCACCTTCACTCATAGCTCATGCCTATTCAAACAACACTCTGACTACAAACATGATAGAATTCACACCATCTTCACACATATACCATTTATACTTGTTCTAACACTAATTTTGTTGGAATCGATTTAATACTGAGAGGGGGGTGAATCAATATTAGCGCAGTTATTAACAGATTTTACCTTCTTTAACAGATTACCCTTTACTTAATATTTATCTTCCATTATGCATCCATAAATAAACATTCATATATATATGCACCACATCATCAACACATAACACGCATAATTTTTATGTGGAAACCCAAACGGGAGAAAACCACTGAATGCTTCTTTATAGTGAGAAATAATGCATTCGAGGAAGCACCAACTTCCTATGTTTACTAGCACCAACTGGAAGGAGGCACCAACCCCCTATGTTTTCTCCAGCACCTAATGGAAGGAGGCACCCACCCCTTGTCGCTTTGTTTTACAGGAACCAACATGAAGGAAGTTGTGATTCCCTGTCTCATTGTTGTTTTATAGGCACCAAACTGAAGGAAGATCCAACTCCCTATCTCTTTTCCCCGTTTGACCGCATCCAATATATTTTACTGCCTTGCCAAACTTCAACTCTGCGCACTTCTTCATGTCTGTTGATGATGATTCTGTTGTGCGCTACCTTTGTATGCATACTGTACTCTGTCACTGCGCTACATACATCACTTGACTTATCATTCCTCTCAAATCACACTTCTGTTGATGACTTACTTCTTGTATTGTGTGCTCTGCTGAATCTGCAGGACCCGCGCTTCTGATTTTGCGTTCTCTTCTACGTGACTGCAAAATCAACTAATATTTTGCTTTCAATTGATAGTTTGTTGGTCAAAGTGAAGCACTAGTAACAGATGGAATTGTGCACATTCTAATGTGTTCGTTCTGATAAAGTTTTGCAGTTACTCAGATAATATGCGATGTCCTGTGCATTAAATAGTTGGTCCATTCAATTTAACGCACTTGTCTCAGATCATTTGCATCGTGATGCACCTGTCGAGTTCTGCTATTGTTATGTTGTTGCGCATTAGATGGAATCTTCAACTTCGTACACTTTCACTTCTGATATTATACATCATCTAGACATCTGCGCAATATTTGTTAAACATCAGTTTTGTCTCTGTGCTTATGTATTTATAATATCTGTGACTATCGATGTGCTGATTGCAATACTATCCTTTGAGATATCCAACACTTGTGCATTCTTCAGTATCTCTTCCTTTCGGTGTTTTTGCAATTGTCACATATTTATAGCATCATGTTCCGCAACATCAAAAATTCGTTCTGCATCATGTACGCATTTGGCTCTTCGCTAGATCATTTGTTCTGTCCACAATCCCCTTGATGCCCCGAAAAAAAAAAATGAAACTTTCACACAAAAAACACTCGTGTTCTTGCTATCAAGCTTACTTCAAATCTTCAACTTGCATCTCTATTTATACATGTTTTGCACAGATTGTATGTTCGCAAGTTGGTCGTGGAATCCATTCTTCCATACTTCATGGATTGTGCATATTCCACGCATCATCATCTATGCTATTGATGTGTTATCTCAGATGTATCAAGCTCCCTCAAGGTCCACAACTCAGTGGCACTTTAAATCTTCATTGTGCTCTTGATGTACCATTTACTTATGGTGTGTGCGCAATCTTCTACTTCATCTTGGTGTGTCCATGACTTGTGTTGTACCAACTCTTGTGGGTAATGCGCCCTTTTTATATCAATACTTTGCGTAATGTGCGCATTCTGTTGTATTATGACTGATGCTTCATCATTGCATTTGGGTGATACGCCCTTTGTGTATTGATACTTTATGGATTCTGCACATACTCCAACTTTTACTTGGTGGGATTTTGACTTCTTCCTTTTCATTACTTGTGGGACTTGTGCACTTGTTGTTCGTCAGCTATGGAATTTGCTCATATATGATCTTCAACCGTTGTACCATTCTAGGGGTTTGTGCGCATTCCACTTACTAAAATCATATTCTAATTGGCTATGCTTGTGCACTTTTAGGTTTGTCCGACCATCTGTTGTTCCTTTATTCATGCACACTCCCAACCATCAACTAAGCAATGCTTATGCTTTCTTGCTTGCTTGTCCCATTTGTTCAACCAACTCCTTAGAAATTTGAGCACTTGCACCATTGTCCAACCAATTCCTTCAATTTTCTATCATGAGAGAGTATGACTTGGTGGACTTGATTTCTGCGCAAGGACCACATGATGTAGGATTCATTACTTGTGTTTCTTCTTGGGATGGATCTTCTTGAAGTATCTTCTTGATCTGGACGATGTATCATCGATGGAATGTTAGATATAATCCAAAGTTGTTTGAGTGTTGCATTCTTGATATACATCCCCAGATATAATGCACTCTTAGATATACTCCAAAGTTACATACATATCTGTCACCTTCACCATTTGTTGATATGCTTCTAGTGTTTATTCTTTCTTCATCATGCGCATAGACTACCTCAAAGTGGCTTCATCATGCTTCTTCTCGAACGATGCATCCACTTTGACTTAGGATGATATCAATGATTCATACTGAATCAATTGACATCCTCTTTGACATTTGATGATAGTTAAACACTTGACATCCTCTTCAGTTGACATCATTGACAACCAATGCTTAACAATCTCCCAGTCAAACACTTTATATCTTCTTCAGTCAAAAAATTGACATCAATGACAACCAATGATCAACAATATCCCCCGTTGGCATTGATGTCAACACCTTATGAAGTTGTACCTAATCTTCTTGAGTTGTATGCTTCATCATTGTTTGGTCGCAGTGCTCCCCCTGAGTTCTTTGGGCTACTGTGCTCTCTTTCAGTAATTTTTTCATCTCTACTTGAATTGTGTTGCTTCATGTCGTATCTGCGCAGAATTTTTCTTCAAGTGTTCTTATTCACACTCTTTCGTGTCTATTGTTGTTTCATGTAATCCTTTGATGTCTACAATCTTCCCTTTTCATGTTGTCATGCTAACTTCACTCATATTTCATGCCTTAGCTTCATGGGTTTCTCGGCTTCGGATACCTTTGATATCTTCAGCTTCATGCATCTCTCCTCAGCTTCATACATCTCTCCCCCTTTGACATCAATGGAAAAGAGGTCCATTGCGTGATGTGGATTCTTTCCTTTATGTTTTTCACCTCAACTCGTCCTGACTATTTCCTGGGATAACTCCCCCTATCTTTATACTTCATTATCTTTGATTTATTTTCTGATATGGTGTTATAATGCTCTTTCGTCTTGGCATCATGTTCTTGTCACCATACCTTGCACAATTATCCATGTTGTTATCCTTACTGCACAGTGCATAGGTCATTCTTCTACTGATTTTGCATTACTCTTTATAAGTCTGACTACTTCACCTGTTGCATTTACTGCATTGTAATAGAGCCTTGTTGAATTTAATATAGTCACATCCTTTGCTAAGACAATAAAATATATGGCACATTTTCATTCATTGGACAACTTGGAAAAAAAGCAGACATGACACTCAGTTTGTGTGGTAGGAGTGACGTGTCGCTTCTGTACAGGAACCTTTTGAATCAACAATCTTCATCGTAAGGTGCAATGCAATGAGCGTCTCCCTTTTTCTACTATTTCAAAAACCCGTTTAAGCTCATTATTTTTTTTTGGCGACTCCACCATCCTTTCCAACTTGTGCGACATTAAATTCCTTTCTCATTAATTAACTGCATGCACATGAACTTCCTCTAATGGATTCTATTAGATCTATGTGAGCAATTGTAACATACCCCTTTTTGCTGAAAAACACTTTATGTTGGAAACCTTAAGTTAACTTTTATTGTAAAGTTTTATATTGGACAAGTGTCCAAGGATGACTGTAATTTGCACAATATTTTATTATTAAATAAATTAAATAGGAGACAAACACCTAAGGAGACTGTTGAAAGAGTGTTTACTAGCCCACTAGGTGGAATGGAATCTGGGGTAGAAGGCAATGGACAAGTGGCAGCATCATGATGCAACTAACTAGCTGTTGGTATGGGACAACTCCCTTGAAATGTGGTCATAGTTCCCTAAAAGATGGGACTGGAGCTTGAGGCTCATTTATTGAAAATTGACCACTAAAGACCTAGGCAGTCTATATAAGAGCCATCGAATTATGAACTAAGGTTCATCACTTTCCTGACGAGGAAATTTATCTTGGGGTTTTGTTGTGCTTGCACCCAATAGATTCGATGAGGGGATATGTTGAGTTTTTGATCATGGTGTAAGTCTGCCTGGTATACTGCTGAGTGCAGAAGTTACATTGCTGAGTGCAAAAGTTATACTATTGAGTGCAAAAGTTACACTATTGAGTGCAAAAGTTACATTACTGAGTGCCTTGCTTCTACACAGAGTCCATCTACTTGGTGGTTCAGTAAACAGGCTCAGGGGTCCAAAGGAAGCAAGTAGTTTGGCTGCTTCTTCTGGAGAAGGTTGGGAGGAACAAGCCTCCTTGGGTGTTTGTCAGTCCCATCTATAGTTACAGGTTCTACTTGTCTTTTCTGATTTTAGGTAGTTAAATTATTATCTGCAAATATAGCTTAGTGTTTATAAGTTATCATCAAACAGATGTATTTGTTTTAAGTTTTCTGACCTGGTTAGGATTCTGCATAATGATGATTAAGTAAGTAAGATGATTGAATAAATATCTTCTCTACATTTTTCTCATACTATTTTCTGTATCATACTCTAGTACAGAGAAGGAAATTAAATTAGATGAATGATAGGCAGAATGCCAAATTGATTGAATAGACTAACACTGTTAAGTTTTCCTAATATCCCTTATCAGTTTTTACTGTAACATAAATTATGTATGTATAGGTTCAAAAATTTTAACAGCATATCGTATTACTGGCACTATAGTATTTCTTATATAAAAACATAAGTAAAATATCTCTTCCCTGTACAAAACCTAGGG
Source organism: Larix kaempferi (assembly GCA_027924585.1). NCBI lineage: Eukaryota > Viridiplantae > Streptophyta > Pinopsida > Pinales > Pinaceae > Larix > Larix kaempferi. Next base: position 3,914,121 of record BSBM01000241.1, on the reverse strand, counting down.
TTTCCTTTGTCATTTAATTCTTCATAAAAGATAAATTCTATGTTTTTCTCTTATCATTCTTTTCATCAATTAGGTGTTTAAAGTTCACTCTATTTTTATTTCACAAGTTCTCATTGAAATATAACAGCTGCAAAAATAAATATTTCCTAAGTATACAGTACTGCTATCTAGTACTGCTATCAAGTATTTATATTTACAAAAAACAAAACTCTTTTCAATTACAAACAAATGTATGATTTTTTAGCACTAATTTTCATCCACATTATTCATATCTTTTATGTTATTTTTATTATTTAAACTACAGTTAATTTCAATTACATCTATCGTAGGATTAAAAACCCTAGCTTTTTGTCTCATCATTTAATATTCATCGCAACTATTAACAAGAACTGATATGTTATCTAAACAAAGTTTTTGCTTAACCTTAAACATCGTGATAGGCTCGCAACCCTTCAGTGAGCAAACCCTAGTAGTTTTAAACACCTACCTTTTGGGTTAAAAGTTTAGTTAATATTCAACACCATCATTTAAAACAGAACAAGAATTTAGTTATGATTCCATTACATAGCTGCAAAGAAAAATAATGAATTGTGGCTCTCGGCCATCACCATAAATCGACAGACATAGTCAACAAGTGAAGCTTTCTACATCGTTTCAACCAGTACATAATTAATAACACAAAAACAAGGTGTATAGCTTGTGGCTCATGGCCATAATTGAAGTATAACTTTGATAAACGAGTAACATTTACAACATTTTTACTTTAACCATTTAAAAACACAGATTAAGCCCGTAGTGGACAAGTACACTATTGTTGTCAGAACCCTAGTTTTTCTGTGTAAAATTTTTTTATTTTCTCATTCAAAAAATTTCGAACCCATTAGTTCATCCAAGACTGAGTTCGACTTTTTAGAAGATATTTATTTACCTAATCAGTTATGGGTTTGAAAACCTTTATCATTCCTTTTAGAACATAATATATCCATGCTTTAAACACAGAACCTGGAGTAATACTCGCAGCCGAACACAAATACATTAAGACAAAAATATCAGAACTGTCTTTCCATTAAAAACGACGGAGGCTTAAACCTTTCAAAAGATGTTTCATCCAACAAGAAAGTATACAGCGAAATGTTGTTCGTGCCAATATCAAAATAGGCTGAAGACCTCTTCACCCTTCATTATATCTTTTAAAACACGATATAGTATCATTTTTTTGGTCAAAATCTTCATTTCCCAGTCTAACAACTAGACATCAAAACAATGGCCAACTTTTTGCCAAGAGTAACCTATAGGGATTAAACCATCGAGGCTTACAAGTTGGTTGAGCATTTCCGCCTGTAGCTTCAAGCCTCATAACCTGCAAAATGTGGTACCTGCCACCAAAAACAATCAAGGATTAAAAGATGCCTTGTGAAGCTTTAGAAAACAATTTACATCATAACGATGATAGGCCAAGATTCAAACTATTACGTTTAGAAATGCTGCTTCTGGGGTAGAAATCACCCTAGCCAACAAGAGACCGAAACCATCACTTCACTATCAAATGCAACGAAGTTTGGAAACCATTCGGAGGGCCACCACTGTACACACAAGGAAAATCAATTCTCTGGTCCAAGTTACTCTTGAGATGGTCTTAAAAACCTAGAGCCATTCTTCTTCCGGCTATAAACAATTACAGTATGTCAATACTCTTAAACACACTCGGCTCTAAGAAGAACGCTAGTTGCAAGCTTTGGTCACTACATCGAAACCCGGGGAGACACCCAAAATTCCTCTAACCGAACCCTAAAAAACCTCAAGGGTGTCGGCCTCTCCCTCATTGTAAAAATGAATGTTGAAGGAACATCATCAAGGAATAACTTAGTGGGTAAGTAGGGTTCTATGCAGAGTCCAAGAAATTACAAGATCAATAATGGGGATGTTTCCAACCGAACACATCATGATTAGGGAAACTACCACCTTAATTATCACATTTATTACCACATCCATTTCATATTACAGCTCAGAAACCTCAAAAAGAAACGTTGCATAGCTAGACGTGGTTAAAAAATATTTCTTTTCAAAGTCTCCATGTGGCATGTGCCACGTTAGCAGCCATCTAGACAATCCACTAAGGTTGTAGCTAGAAGTGTTTTAATGCACAAGCTGGACACGATCGACCTGCCAACAAATAACCACTATGCATTTAATACCTGATCTTTATCAAATCTTTAGTACATAGGTAAAGGTTACAACGTATCACTACTTATAACATCGAAAGTCTAGGTCTACCACTTTGGTAGTGCAGCCACATTATGTTGGCTTAGGGTTAAAAAGTCAGCATATAAGTTATATAGTTTTTCAATTAATTACATATGATGTACGTTGCATATAGACCTTATACCTTAGGATCTTTAGTTTGTAAATTTTACTATTACATGTATGTAACGTTAGTTATGTTGTCACTTTTAATTAGACCACATACTATAGAAGGTACTCGACACATGGTATATAGTTTGAATACCTTTATTACACAATGATACATTTGTTATCATTCCATCATACAATTATTTAATTAGGGAATATATAAGTCCTATGGGTTTACAAATATTAATACTAGTCAATGCACATTAATAATACTTTTATAGATCATGTAATTGAAACATGGAATAGCATTATTAGTTGGAAACTTTGCAAAATATCACTTGATATTACAATTCATCACAAATAAAGAAATGACGAAAGTATCATGTTAAACATTTAGACGTCATATTCTAGTATGTAAATGAGTACTCTTATCATATATCTCTTCCTTTCGACGATTCACAAAGAATCTAGTTTAACTAATGAAAACTACGACGCATGTGACTTTTAAGTATGGTTAAAGTAACACTTATAGAAATAAGACGGAGATCCATACCATTATTAACTTCCAATCATGAAGTACTTAGAGTTATCATAAAGCATTGACGGTTAACTGATAGCATAATTTAGAAACACTTGTAGTACTTGTTTTGTTGTGTCACTCTTACCTGCGTATCTGCGAAAAGAAACAAGTTCATATGCTTTAGCTAACATAGCTAAGTAAACCTCAGGGTACCCCATAGGACCCCTTCATAATCATCCAAAGCAAACTGTCAGTATTGGTCAAGAAAAATGTATCGCGAGAGAATTTAAATACAACATATAGATATACATTTTAGCACAAGCAAAACTAATGTCGTATTTCATGTCAAGAAGTATGAAGTGTCGTTATCATTAATTGTTATTAGTTAAAAGGATTAGCATTTATTTTAATTCTGCATTAGCAAGTACAACATTTAATGCTACTTTAAAAATTTTAAATTTTTGGTAAATTTTGGGATGTTACATGTGGTATCAGAGTGCGAGTTCAAACTCTAGGCCTGAAACAGGCTCACACGCGCAAACAAAAAATAAAAACCAGAAAGTTTATGTTACTAACTTTTATTTTAATTTTGTTTATGTACAGAATAGATTGACGTTTAAATTTGCAGGTATGGATATACTAGAGGAATTAGCAAAGGATAGGTCTCCTTGTAATGAGCATAATAATAATCATCATGAAGGAATATATGTCGAATTAAATAATCAATCTTCTGAACTGCTACGTACTGTAAAAGATTTAAAATATGAAATAAGGACTGTCAAAGAAGAGAATGAATGAATTATGAAGGCTCAGGATGAGTTAAATCATATTTTAATGGAGAAATACCATAACGAGGAAAGAGGAAGGAAATCAAAAGCAAATTCCAATTCTGGTACAATGTCTCATAAACATAAGAGTACGAAAGCAAAGAATGGTAAAAATAATAATTTCTCTTCGTCTGAATCTGATCAAAGTAATTATAATTCTGTTCATGACAGCAGTGACAGTGATTGTTTTTCTAAGAAAAGGAAGCATAAGCATCATGAACAGATTTCAAGAGAGTTTAAAAAGATTAAGCCACCAACCTTTAATGGCGAAACTGAAAAGGGTGAGACAGCTGAAGCATGGTTGTCTGGCATGAAGAAATACTTTCATATTTATGATTACTCTTCTCAGTTAAAAGCCAAGATGGCTATTTACAATCTAACCGGAAAGGCAAATATTTGGTGGCAGGATCTTAAAAGAGTTAAGAACATAAAAGAAAGAAACATAACCTGGAGTATGTTTAAAACTTTATTTAAGAAAAAGTTCTGGTCAGAATAGTACTATGAAGATAAGTCAAAATAGTTTTATGATTTAAAATTGGGTACTATGAACATGAAAGAGTTGTGCAGTAAGTTCCTTAGCTTGCTGAGGTATGTACCTTACATGGTTGAAGAGAAGCCTAAGGTACAAAGGTTTCTGAGTTGTTTACCTTTCAACATAAAAGACAGGATCGAGTATGATAACCCATCCACTTTGGAAGAGGCTATGAGGAAAGCTAATTTCTGTTTTGATCAAAACAGATAAAAAGAAGGAACAATTGGCTGGAAGAGTAATAAGTCTAATCATTTTGATCATAAAAAGAAGAATTTTACTCATAATTCTGGAAGTTTTAAGAAAAATTTTAATAACAAAATTTTTCCAAGTAATAATAATTACGGGGGTAATGCACCACATAATTTTACTGCTGCAAGGAATGTACCTAATAATAATAACAACACTAGATATGCTGAACAGAGGGGACCCTTGAAGTGTTTTGATTGCGGTGGACCACATAAGAAAGCTGATTGCCCACGCAACAAAAGGGCGATCAACAACATTCACACTATGTAAGCAGAACCTACAGTTGGAGATGTAGCAAGAGAAATGCCCAGAATAAATGCAGTGTTGGAAAATCGTCAAGAAGACCATCAAACATCTATGGTCGAAATTGAAGGTATGATACAAAACAAATCTATTTCCATTTTGATAGATCCAGGTGCAAATTTGAGTTACATATCACCTACTTTAGTGAAAAGTTGCAAGTTAAAGGTAGAAAAATTTGATAATTCATGGTTAGTTCAGCTTGCAACAGGCACTAAAAGAAAGGTTACAGATTTTGTAAAAAATTGTGAAGTATTTATGAGTCAGCTAAAAACGCAAGTTAATCTGAATGTTTTACCATTAGGGTCATATGACTTGTTGATTGGCATGGACAGGCTTGAACATCATACAGTAGTACTTAATTGTTATGAGAAATATTTTACTTGTTTGAATAATGAAGGTATTACTGAAACAGTAAAAGGAATTCATAGGAAGATTTCAGTAAGACAAATTTCTGCTTTACAAGTAAAAAGAGCTGCAAGAAAAGGTTGTAAAATGTTTGTTGTTAATGTTATTAATGATGAATGTTCATCTAAAGAAGATAAGGAAAAACTGGAGGATATACCCGTTCTTAAGGACTTTTCTGATGTATTCTCGGAAGAAATTCCAGGATTACCTCTGAAAAAGGAACTTGATTTCACCATTGAGTTAGTACCGGATGCAGTACCAAACTCAAAGGCTCCTTACAGAATGAATATTATGAAATTGAATGAACTAAAATCTCAACTGAAGGAATTAATAGATAAAAACTATATAAGGTTGAGTGTGTCTACTTGGGGGGCACTAGTTATTTTTGTTAAGAAAAAAGACGGTACCATGTGACTGTGCATAGACTATCGTCAACTTAATAAAATGACCATTAAAAACCAATATCCCTTGCCCCGCATCGACGATCTATTCGATCAGGTACGTAGAGCAGAGATATTTACTAAAATTGATTTAAGGTTTGGATATCATCAAGCTAGAATACAAGACGAAGACAATTCAAAACTGCTTTCAGAACTCGTTATGGACACTACGAGTTCGTAGTTATGCCTTCTGGGCTAACTAATGCACCGACAGTTTTCATGTGTTTAATGAACAACGTTCTGCATAAGTATTTGGATAAGTTTGTAGTTGTGTTCATTGATGATATTTTAATCTACTAAAAAACTAAATAAGAGCATGACGGACACCTAAGAATAATTCTACAAGTTTTAAGAGAACATCAGCTTTATGCTAAGTTCAGTAAATGTGACTTTTATAAAGATTAAATACAGTACTTAGGTCACATAATATCTAAAAACAGAATTTATGTTGACCCTGATAAGATAAAAGCAATTAACGAGTGGCCTATCCCTAAAGATGTAACTGACATACGGTCATGCATGGGGATAACAGGTTACTACAGAAATTTTATCAAGGGATTCTCTAGAATTGCTAACCCCATCACTTATTTGCAGAAGAAAGGGAAGAAATTCGTATGGGATAAAAAGTGTCAATAAAGCTTTAATAAGTTAAAAGAATTATTAACCACCACACCAATTTTAAAAATTGTTGATCCCAATAAGGATTTCGTTGTATGCACAGATGCATGCAACGATGGACTTGGAGGGGTCTTAACTCAAGAAGGTCATGCCACTGCTTTTGAGTCAAGGAAATTAAAAATTCATGAAAAGAATTATGCAACTTACGATCTTGAGTTGGCAGCCATGATACATACACTAAAAATGTGGCGCCATCACTTGATTGGAAGAAAGTTTATACTAATGACAGATAATAAGGGCTTAAAGTACGTGTTGGATTAAACAAATCTTAACGCAAGGCAAGCTAGATGGCTAGCTTTCCTTAGCGAGTATAATTTCAAGATTCAACACATTAAGGGAAAAGAAAACAAAGTTGTTGATGCCTTGAGCAGAAATGCCAAATTAGGTTTTGTGGCAGCAATCAGCATGTTTAAGACAGATCTGGAAAACGAGATCGAAGAAGGAATTAAGCTGTTGATTTTGGATGAAGTTCATAAAAGTCCTTATTCGGGACACCCTGGTTATCAGAAAGTGATAACTATGTTAAGGGAGGATTACTTTTGGCCCAACATGAAGAATGAAGTGGCTGAGTATATAGCTAGGTGTTTTGAATGTCAGACTATGAAGGATGAGCATCAACATCCAGTTGGACTATTACAGCCATTGCCAATTCCAGAATGGAAATGGGAAATTATAAGTATTAATTTTATTACAGGTTTGCCTAAGAATCAAAGACAAAATGATTCCATAATGGTAGTTGTGGATAAATTAAGTAAGGCTGCTCATTTTATTCCTATCAAAACTACTTTTAAAGCTCCTAACATTGCAGAGGTGTTTATGAAGTAAATTTTTCGCTTGCTCGGAATCCCAAAGGTAATTATTTTTTATCGAGATTCCAAGTTCACTGGAAAATTTTGGACAACATTGTTTAAGGGTTTAAACACTAAACTGAATTTCAACACTTCTTTCCACCCACAAACTGATGGTCAAACAGAAAGGGTAAATCTGATTTTAGAAGACATGTTAAGAATGTATGTCAAAGATCAGCAATCTAAGTGGGAAGATTATTTACATTTAGCAGAATTTGCATACAATAATCATTATCAAGCATCTGCTAGGTTTAGTCCATTTGAAATTTTATATGGAATAAAGTGTAGCACTCCTATATCTTGGGATGATCCCGTTGATAAATTGATGTTAGGACCAAATTTGTTAAAAGAAATGGAGCTAACCGTAAAACAGGTCCAAGGCAACTTAAAAGTTGCACAAGATAGGCAAAAAACTTATGCAAATCTGAAACACACTGAAAGAGAATTTCAGGTTGGAGATCATGTCTTTGTAAAGGTAAAACCCAAGAAAAGTTCTTTAAAGCTTGGGATTTGTTCTTAACTAGAACCAAGGTACTGCGGTCCATTCGAAGTCCTATCAAGGATTGGACCGGTTGCATGTCAGTTAGCATTACCATCTCACTTAAGAATCCATAATGTTTTTCACGTATTTGTTTTAAAGAAGTATGTGCACAATGCTACTCATGTGCTGAATTGGAATGACATACAGGTGGAACCCGAAAGAGATTTTCAGGTGGAACCGAACTTTATCCTTGATAGAAGGTAAATTATGCTTCGGAATCGTAGCATAGGGCAGGTAAAGGTGCAATGGAGGTACCTTAGCCCTGATGAAGTTACCTGGGAACTGGAAAGTAATATGCGGGCAGCATATCCAATTCTGTTCCAAGAAGGATCTGATGAGGAATAAGCAACATCGAGGATGATGTTGAGCTTAAGTGGGGGTGTTTGTAACATACCCCTTTTTGTTGAAAAACACTTTATGTTGGAAACCTTAAGTTAACTTTTATTCTAAAGTTTTATATTGGACAAGTGTCCAAGGATGACTATAATTTGCACAATATTTTATTATTAAATAAATTAAATAGGAGACAAACACCTAAGGAGATTGTTGAAAGAGTGTTTACTGACCCACTAGGTGGAATGGAATCTGGGGTAGAAGGAAATGGACAAGTGGCAGCATCATGATGCAACTAACTAACTGTTGGTATGGGACAACTCCCTTGAAATGTGGTCATAGTGCCCTGAAAGATGGGACTGGAGCTTGAGGCTCATTTATTGAAAACTGACCACTAAAGACCTAGGAAGTCTATATAAGAGCCATTGAATTATGAACTGAGGTTCATCACTTTTCCTGATGAGGAAATTTACCTTGGAGTTTTTCTATGCTTGCACCCAAGAGATTCGATGAGGGGATATGCTGAGTTTTTTAATCATGGTGTAAGTCTTCCTGTTATACTGCTGAGTGCAGAAGTTACATTGCTGAGTGCAGAAGTTATACTATTGAGTGTAGAAGTTACATTACTGAGTGCCTTGCTTCTACATAGAGTCCATCTACCTGGTGGTTCAATAAACAGGCTCGGGGGTCCAAATGAAGCAAGTAGTTTGGCTTCTTCTTCTGGAGAAGGTTGGGAGGAACAAGCCTCCTTGGGTGTTTGTCGGTCCTATCTACAATTACAGGTTCTACTTGTATTTTCTGATTTTAGGTAGTTAAATTATTATCTGCAAATATAGCTTAGTGTTTATAAGCTATCATCAAACAGATGTATTTGTTTTAAGTTTTCTGACCTGGTTAGGATTTTGCATAATGATGATTAAGTAAGTAAGATGATTGAATAAATATCTTCTCTGCATTTTTCCCATACTGTTTTCTGTATCGTACTCTAATACAGAGAAGGAAATTAAATTAGATGAATGATAGGCAGAATGCCAAATTGATTGAATAAACTAACACTGTTAAGTTTTCCTAATATCCCTTATCAGTTTTTACTGTAACATAAATTATGTATGTATAGGTTCAGAAATTTTAACAACATATCATATTACTGGCACTATAATCTTTCTTATATAAAAACAAAAGTAAAATATCTCTTCCCTGTACAAAACCTAGGGTTTCCTTTGTCATTTAATTCTTCATAAAAGATAAATTCTATGTTTTTCTCTTATCATTCTTTTCATCAGTTAAGTGTTTAAAGTTCATTGTATTTTTATTTCACCAGTTCTCATTGAAATATAACAACTACAAAAATAAATATTTCCTAAGTATGCAGTATTGCTATCCAGTATTGCTATCAAGTATTTATATTTACAAAAAACAGAACTCTTTTCAATTACAAACAAATGTATGATTTTTTTAGCACTAATTTTCATCCACAATATTCATATCTTTTATGTTATTTTTATTATTTAAACTACAGTTAATTTCAATTACATCTATTGTAGGATTAGAAACCCTAGATTTTTGTCTCATCATTTAATATTCATCACAACTGTTAACAACAACTGATATGTTATCTAGATAGAGTTTTTGCTTAACCTTAAACATCATGATAGGCTCGTAACCCTTCAGTGAGCAAACCCTAGTAGTTTTAAACACCTACCTTTTGGGTTAAAAGTTTAGTTAAGATTCAACACCATCATTTAAAACAGAACAAGAATTTAGTTACGATTCCATTACATAGCTGCAAACAAAAATAATGAGTTGTGGCGCTTGGCCATCACCATAAATCGATAGATAGAGTCAATAAGTGAAGCTTTCTACATCGTTTCAACCAGTACATAATTAATAACACAAAAACAAGGTGTATAGCCTGTGGCTCATGGCCATAACTGAAGTATAACTTTGATAAACGAGTAACATTTACAACATCTTTACTTTAATCATTTAAAAACACAGATTAAGCCCACAGTGGACGAGTACACTATTGTTGTCAGAACCCTAGTTTTTCTGTGTAAAAACATTTTATTTTCTCATTCAAAAACTTTCGAACCCATTAGTTTATCTAAGATTGAGTTCGACTTTTTAGAAGATATTTATTTACCTAACAAGTTATGGGTTTGAAAAAATTTATCATTTCTTTTAGAACATAATATATCCATGCTTTAAACACAGAACCTAGAGTAATACTCGCAGCCGAACACAAATACATTAAGACAAAAATATCAGAACTGTCTTTCCATTAAAAATGATGGAGGCTTAAACATTTCAAAAGATGTTTCATCCAACAGGAAAGTATACAACGAAATGTTGTTCGTGCCAATATCAAAATAGGTTGAAGACCTCTTCACCCTTCCTTATATCTTTTAAAACATGATACAGTATCATTTTTTTGGTCGAAATCTTCATTTCCCAGTCTAACAGCTAGACATCAAAACAATGGCCAACTTTTTGCCAAGAGTAACCTACAGGGATTAAACCACCAAGGCTTACCGGTTGGTTGAGCATTGCCGCCTGTAGCTTCAAGCCTCAAAACCTGCAAAATGTGGTACCTGCCACCAAAAAAAATTAAGGATTAAAAGATTCCTTGTGAAGCTTTAGAAAACAATTTACAACATAACGATGATAGGCCAGGATTCGAACTATTACCTTTAGAAATGATGCTTCTGGGGTAGAAATCTCCCTAGCCAACAAGAGACCGAAACCATCACTTCACTATCAAACACAACGAAGTTTGGAAACCATTTGGAGGGCCACCACTGTACACAAAAGGAAAATCAATTCTCTGGTCTAAGTTACTCTTCAGATGGTCTTAAAAACCTAGAGCCATTCTTCTTCTGGCTACAAACAATTATAGTATGTCAATACTCTTAAACACACTCGAATCTGAGAAGAACGCTAGTTGTAGGATTTGGTCACTACATCGAAACCCGAGGAGACACCCAAAATTCCTCTAATCGAACCCTAACACACCTCAAGGTTGTCGACCTCTCCCTCATTGAAAAAATGAATGTTGAAGGAACATCATCGAGGAATAACTTAGTGGGTAACTAGGGTTCTGTGCAGAGTCCAATAACTTACAAGATCAATGATGGGGATGTTTCCAACTAGACACATTGTGATTAGGGAAACTACCACCTTAATTATCACATTTATTACCACATCCATTTCATATTACAGCTCGGAAAACTCAAAAAGAAACGTTGCATAGCTAGACGTGGTTAAATAGTATTTCTTTTCAAAGTCTCCATATGACATGTGCCACGTTAGCAACCATCTAGACAATCCACTAAGGTTGTAGCTAGAAGTGTTTTAATGCACAAGCTGGACACGATCGACCTGCCAACAAATAACCACTATGCATTTAATACCTGATCTTTATCAAATCTTTAGTACATAGGTAAAGGTTACAATGTATCACTACTTATAACATTGAAAGTCTAGGTCTGCCACTTTGGTAGTGCAGCCACATTATGTTGGCTTAGGGTTAAAAGGTTAGCATATAAGTTATATAGTTTTTCAATTAATTCCATATGATGTACGTTGCATATAGACCTTATACCTTAGGATCTTTAGTTTGGAAATTTTACTAATACATGTATGTAACGTTAGTTATGTTGTCACTTTTAATTAGACCACATACTATAGAAGGTACTCGACACATGGTATATAGTTTGAATACCTTTATTACACAATGATACATTGTTATCATTCCATCATACAATTATTTAAATAGGGAATATCTAAGTCCTATGGGTTTACAAATATTAATACTAGTCAATGCACATTAATAATATTTTTATAGATCATGTAATTGAAACATGGAATAGCATTATTAGTTGGAACCTTTGCAAAATAACACTTGATATTACAATTCATCACAAATAAAGAAATGACGAAAGTATCATGTTAAACATTTAGACATCATATTCTAGTATGTAAATGAGTACTCTTATCATATATCTCTTCCTTTCGACAATTCACAAAGAATCTAGTTTAACTAATGAAAATTTTGACGCATGTGACTTTTAAGTATGGTTAAAGTAACACTTATAGAAATAAGATGGATATCCATACCATTATTAACTTCTAGTCACGAAGTACTTAGAGTTATCATAAAGCATTGACGGTTAACTGATAGCATAATTTAGAAATACTTGTAATACTTGTTTTGTTGTGTCACTCTTACCTATGGATCTGTGAAAAGAAAGAGGTTCATATGCTTTAGCTAACATAGCTAAGTAAACCTCAAGGTACCCCATAGGACCCCTTCATAATCATCCAAAGCAAACTGTCAGTATTGGTCAAGAAAAATGTATCGCAAGAGAATTTAAATACAACATATAGATATACATTTTAGCACAAGAAAAACTAATGTCGCATTTCATGTCAAGAAGTATGAGGTGGCATTATCATTAATTATTATTTGTTAAAAGGATTAGCATTTATTTTAATTCCACATTAGCAAGTACAACATTTAATGCTACTTTAAAAAAATTTAATTTTTGGTAAATTTTGGGATGTTACAGCAATGTCTGGTTCATCGCTTCTTTTATCCTTGCTCTCCTGTGTCGCATTATTGTCTAGTCCTTTACTGCTTAATCTTCCTTTTCCTTCCAATGGCCTCCTATCATCGCAGAGTAACCAATTCCCTTGAGAATGTGCAACATGTTTTTTAGTCTCAATGAGCAAAATTTTCACGCTTGATAACGGATATGGATTCCTGGAAGCAACAAATGAAAAATAACCAAATTCTCTACCTGTATCATCATTCTAAGCAGCTGGATCTTCTAATTCGCAAGGTTGACAATCTGGAGCGTCAGCAACAACACTTTTTGCAATAATTGTCTCGTCTATGGCCTCACCAGGCTTACTCGTCGTCATCTGCAAATTTGCAACTCCTTCCTCTGCACTCTGCATCCGAATGTACTTCCATGGTTCTAGTGGATTTTGAACTACGTCTTGTGAACCTGCCAGAATTTGATCTCGACCTTGAACTTCGGCTGTAGGATGCTTCGGCTCTTTCTCAATTTTTACTATTCTTCTTATGTATTCTAGTCGTGGCTTCGGCATGGAGTCTTGACTCATGCAATTTTGTAGTCATACCCCAATTTTGAATATAATCAAAAGATACATTTTATGCAATTTCATTTCTTTAGCAGTGTTTAAATTCTTCATACAAATTCTTATGCTTGTAGTTGTTCAACTGAAACCAATGTGATGCTTCTCTGTTCTATGATATGCAATATAAATGTATAACTATGTATGTATGCAATCTTCCTTATCTGCGACATAATCACTGAATGTGTGCTAACATAAGGAATCATCATTTCTAACTTTAAATACCTCTCACCTAACTGCACACCTAACTAATATTCCCTTGAATTCCTTAAGATGCATCATTTTGAATTCAGGGGTCTCTTATTGTCTTTATTGGATTAGCCAGAGATGCAGTAATTGCTTGCTGCACTTGGATTGTCTACATCTCCAGTGCACTTCTAGGGAGTTTCCTTGATCCAAGTTTTGTTGTGTGCACTTTTGTTTTGAGTCTACTCTGGAGATTTTCTAGTGAATTCTCTTTTGGTGTAATAGTCTTTGCGCAACAGTTATTCATCCTGATAGTTTACTGCTCTTCGACAATACATAACTTTGTGTCCAAAGCAATCACAAACATAACATCTTATAGTTTGACGATATTTTTCAATATGGCCAAAACGATTTCATCTTGCGCACTTCACTCTATTGATCCTTCTTTAGTTAGTATATCGAAAAAAATTTTAACTGAAGGAGTCATCATACCTGGAGGTTTTGTTATGGCTTGAGAATTGTTCTTTATCGTAGATCTTCTTTGGTGTCTTTACTTAACCCAGACCATTTTTGTCTTATGGTGATCTCCGATCCTTTAGAATCCCATTAAACATTGATGTACTATATTTTAACTTGTTCTACACTTCATCTTCAGCTTCTGATTGTGCGCAGATTGGATCAATGCGAACTTGACTCTTTCCCTTTATCTCAATCAGCTTGTCTTTTAGACAGAGTATCTCTTGATCCTTTTCTTCAAGTTGATTAATCATCTTTCTGATTTCCTATGCGAATTCTTCAAGCAAGGTTCTTAGAATAGATTTTTATTTTTCAAGTATTTGAACCTTTTCTTCTTCGCAATTCAGTTGACATCATAACTGGTTATCCTTTCACAAATATATGCATCAGTAGATTCCTGACATGACATGTCCTATTCTTCATACTTTGACAGTTCTTCCTACAATATCTTATTCTTCTTCTGAAACTTCTTTAATTCGTCCAAGGCACTTCTCATTTCACCTTCCTAGTCAATGTCTGCAACTTCTTCATCTTCGGATTGATTATCAACCTTAACCTCTTCAACAGGTTTTGGAGGTGTGACTTGCTTCAGATGTATTTCGAATAATCCACTGAAAAAATATTTTTCTAGTGACCCTGGCTTGCTCTATGCAACTGGAGTGTTCTTTGAACTATTCTTCTTGCTTTCTTCCTCTACATGAGCCATAAAAATAACTTCTTTAGGTTCTTCGTCATAGTCACTTTATTCAAACGCATTTCATCCTTCCTCAGTGTAATACTCTTTCTCTACTTTGGAATCCCCCTCCTATTCTCAGGTTTATGTTGAGAATGCGCAATATTCCGATCATGTGTGCCAGATTCCTCATCACTGTCGCTTTCTTCTTTCTTGTAAGGACATTTTGAGGCATAATGACCTATTCCTCCACATGTAAAACATTTAAAGGGTAGCTTATTCTTATGCTTACCTTGTCCTCTTTTCAACTTCTTGACAAAGTTTGATTCTTCATCGTCTGACTCATCACAACAGTCTTTGTCATGATCATGCTTGTCCTTTCTTGTATATTTTTAGGCATCCTCCTTTCTTATGGGAGTCTCTTTAACAGTTCTCATTTCATATGCAGTGAGAATCCCTTGAAATTCATTCTTGGTTAGTTCTTCAATATTTGCTCGATCTTCTAGAAAAGATACTTTTGAATTAAATATTTTAGGCGGCATTCTTAATATCTTTTGAACAATTTATTCTTCATCCAAAGTGACCCCAAGACTCTTGATGGCATTGACTATCTCATCAACTCTCAGGAAGTAAAATGTAATATTATCTTCATCTTTCATTCTCAGAGATTCAAACTGTCCAGAGTAGTTTTGCAGTTTTGCCTTCTTAACCTTGACGTCGCCTTCATATATACCTTTGAGTTTGTCCCAAATTTATTTGGCTAATGTATAGTGCATAACTTTGACAAATCCTTCACCTATCAAACCACAGAGCAGAGCATTCTTGGCTCTAGTGTTACTTTCATAGAGTCTTTTTTGTGTTGGGTTAACCGGTACTACTGATGGGACATCATAACCATCGACAATAGCTTGCCAGACTTCTCCTAATGATTCCAAATATACTTCCATATGTACCTTCCATAAAATGTAATTGGTGTCATCAAACCTTGGTGCTCTATTTGTAGAAAGGCCTTCCTGTTTGTCCATTTATGTGCAATGATCTATCTTCCAGATGTTAATCTATTACTGAAGGAACCCTCTCTGATACCAATTGTTGGAATTGATTTAATACTGAGAGGGGGGGTTGAATCAGTGTTAGCGCAGTTATTAGCATATATTACCTTCTTTAATATATTAGCCTTTACTTAATATTTATATCATGTTATGCATTAGTAAATAAATGTTCACACATATATGCACCGCATAATCAACACATAACACACATAATTTTTACGTGGAAACCCAAACGAGAGAAAACCATGGAATGCTTCTTGTCACGTCCCCATTTTGACCCCCTTTTTCATTAAATCGTAAATGATGTAAATATTGCTATTTAATCATGGTGAGGAGCTCAAGGCCAAGGCCCCACCATTGATTTAGCATTTTATGTATCGACAATTAAAAATAGATGCCTATGGTTCTTGTGCTAGATAGGCACAATGTAAATTAAGACATCATGTAAATACGAATTTTAATGAAAAACCCACAACTAGCTATGCAATGCAACAAAGAGATGGGGGCATGATTCTACAAGGAATAGGGAGGGAAATTAATCAAACCCTTGAGCCAATGGTGTTAATCCATGTGTCAATGAGAAAACCCATAAACCCTCAACTACCCATTTTGGGTTATTCAGCCAATCATTTAATTCTTCCAGAAATTGTTTGAGGCAGTTAATGCCTTGGGAATGAAGAGGCATGGCAGCCAATTTCGTGCATGGGCAAGCCATCAACCTGGAAAAACATACTTTTGCTGTTGGGGCAAGAAAACACCCACAAAATGGTGCCCAAAGCCATTCTGAACCGAGGGTCTTTCATCTCTCACGCAGTCTGAGCTAGCTGGGATTTCTCTCATCACGTTTTTTTACCAATTTCCTACATTATCCATAGCTGGGAGCTCATTTTTGTGTTGCACAGTGGCTGGGAGAAAGGGAGTCACATTTTGGGGGTTTATAGAGGTCGTTTTTCCCCTGAAATGCAGAAAAATGTTTTCTGAAAACAAATTTGCTCTCCTAGGGTTTATTCCCTATCTACCAATTCGTTTTAGCTGCCCATGTTTTTCAACACTTGTGTTTTGTTGTAGGGTGCATCCCTGTGTTGGTTGGAAATTGTGAGCAAGAATTAGGAGTGGAAGTGGACCAGAATTGGCTTGATAAACCTAGTGAGGAGGTAACCTCTCAAGAGTATCAAAAGGGCTGGTTGCTCTTCTATGCACACCTTGAAGAACACTAGAATGGAAGGTATGGCCTGAGGAACTGTGTATTAGTGAAGGGAATACTTCCTTGTGCCAGGTGTGTAGGTATTGTGGGGGACCAAGCTAGATAGATCTTGCAGAGGGTGCCCATATCTATATGGATGATTCCACTAGCTTAGCAATTCTTCCTTCCATTGCCTAACAGCCTGATAAACCCAACTGTAGCTTGGCTTGGCTGATTTGGTGTATCTTTGGGCTATGTGTGAGTCTGTTGTTCCCTGATTCCTTGTAGAGATCATTCCCAGCTCGTGGGTGGTAGTGTGTTGAGATATTGATGATCACAACTGGCCTATGGTTGGGTGGAACGTTGCAGTTGCATAGCCAGTTGCTTGGGACTACTTTGTTATAAGATAACTATTCTCTTGTGCTAACTTTGCAATTATTTATTTGATGAATATCTTAATGTATGATGGATGTGTAATCAAAATTACTTCTGTTTTTTTCTTCTTATAATTATACATTTCCATATGTCTTTTATATTATGTGAATGCTTATTTAATAAGTTCATGGGGCTAGCTGCCCGGTTTTAGCATCACGATCCTCTCCATCGCACTGGTATGATGGGAAGGGACGTGACACTTCTTTATAGTGAGAAAGAATACATTCGATGAAGCACCAACTTCTGGTGTTTACCAGCAACAACTGGAAGGAGGAACCAACCCCCTATGTTTTCTCCAGCAGCGACTGGAAGGAGGCACCGACCCCCTGTCGCTTTGTTTTATAAGCACCAACCTGAAGGAAGTTGTGACTCCATATCTCCTTGTTGTTTTACAGGAACCAACCTGAAGGAAGCTCCAACTCCCTATCTCCTTGCCCCGTCCGTCCGCCCCAATAAACTTCAACTATGTGCACTTCTTCAGGCCTTCTGATGATGATTTTGCTCTGCGCTACCTTTTTATGTAGACGATACTTTGTCATTGCGATGCATACATCACTTGACTTCTCATCCCTCTCAATTCACATTTCTATTGATGACTTGCTTCTTGTATTATATGCTCTGCTAAATATGCATTACGCGCTTCTGATTTTTCGTTCTCTTCTACATGACTACAAAGATCAACTGATATTGTGCTTTCAATTGATAGTTTGCTGGCCAAAGTGAAGCACCAGTAACAGATGGAACTCTTCACATTTTGATGTATTTGTTCTGATAAAGTGTTGCAGTTGCTCAGATCATCTCTGACGTCCTATGCATCAAATAGTTGGTTCGTTCAGTTTAACGCACTTGTCTCAGATCATCTACATCGTGATGCGCCTGTCGAGTTCTGTTGTTGTTATGTTGTTGCGCATCAGATGGAATCTTCAACTTCGCACACTTTCACTTATGATCTTATACATTAGCTAGACATCTATGCAATATCTGATAAACATCGGTTCTGTCTCTGTGATTGTGTCTTTATAATATCTATGACTATTGACATGTTGATTGCAATACTGTCCTTTGAGATATCCAGCACTTGCGCATTCTTCAGTATCTCTTCCTTTCAGTGTTTGTGCAATTGTCACAGATTTACAACATCATTTTGTGCAGCATCAAAAATTCGTTCTGCTACATGTGCACATTCATCTCTTCGCTAGATCATTTGTTCTCTCCACGAGCCCCTTGATGCCCTGAAAAACAAACTAAAACTTAAAAAAAAACACTTGTGTTCTTGCTATAAAGCTTACTTCAAATCTTCAACTTGCATCTCTATTTATACATGTCCTGCATAGATTGTATGTTTGCAAGTTGGTTGTGGAATCCCTTCTTCCATACTTCACGGATTGTGCATATTCCATCCGTCATCATCTACGCGATTGATGTGCCATATCATATGTATCAAGCACCCTCAAGGTCCACAACTCAGTGGGACTTTACATATTCATTGCGCTCTTGATGTACCATTGCCTTATGGTATGTGCACAATACTCTACTTCGTCTTGGTGTGTCCATGACTTGTGTTGTACCAACCCTTGTGGTTAATGTGCCCTTGTGATATCAATACTTTGTGTAATCTGAGCATTCTCTATTATTATGACCTGTGATTCATCATTGCATTTGGGTGATGTGCCCTTGGTGTATTGATACTTTACGGATTCTGTGCATACTACAACTTTTACTTGGTAGGACTTTGACTTCTGCCTTGGCATTACTTGTGGGACTTGTGCACTTGTTGTTCGTCGGTTGTGGAATTTGTTCATATATGATCTTCAACCATTGTAACATTCTAGGGGTTTGTGTGTGTTCCACTTACTGAAAGAATCTTCCAATTGGCTATGCTTGTGCATTTTCAGTTTTGTCCGACTATATGTTGTTCCTTTCTTCCTACACACTCCCAACCATCAACTAAGCAATGCTTAGGCTTGCTTGCTTGCTTGTCCCATTTGTTCAACCAACTCCTTGTCAGTTTGAGCACTTGTACCATTGTCCAACCAATTCCTTCAATTTTTTGTCATGAGAGAGTTTGACTTGGTGGACTTGATTTCTGCACAAGGACCACATGATGTACGATTCATTACTTGTGTTTCTTCTTGGACTAGATCTTCCTGAGGTATCTTCTTGATCTACATGATGTATCATCGATGCACTGTTAGGTATACTCCAAAGTTGCTTGAGTGTTGTATCCTTGATATACATCCTCAGATAGAATGCACTCTTAGATATAATCCAAATCTTCATACATATCTGCCACCTTCACCATTTTCACATATACTTTTGGTGTTCATGCTTTCTTCATCATGCACATAGGCTACCTCAAATTGGCTTCATCATGATTCTACTGGAATGTTGTATCCACTTTTACTTAGGCCGATATCAATGATTCATATTGAATCAATTGACATCCTCTTTGACATTGGATGATATTTAAACACTTGGCATCCTCTTCAGTTGACATCATTGACAACCAATGCTCAACAATATCCTAGTCAAACACTTGATATATTCTTCAATCAAACACTTGACATCAATGACAACCAATGCTCAACAAATTTGACTTCACACAAAATCACATTCAGACGAAATTTAGAGATATATTACCTATTCAAATACACCAATACCCTATTCAACCCCTTATATACATCATTGTAAACCCCCCTAATATTTGTATGTTTCTAATGTATTAAAAATACACCTTAATCTGTATATACTAGCAATATATTGCTTCCATTTTTTAGAGTATTAAATCCCCCACATGAACTCACGTAATATAATATTGCTTACTTAATGAACCCCTTGTGTCTAGAATATAGGGCCCACCTCACTTCTCCTTGGCATATATCTAATGTATACCTCAGCTCAATTTTCCTTGGCATATAGGACTGGGTTAAAATATTCCACCAATATTATATTTTCTAAAGGCATTAGAGAGGACTTCAACTATTCCTAATAGGGCTTCTTCTCTAACTAATTATTCAAGGGAAGATGTTTGTCACCTAAGAATTTTTCCCAAGTTCTAATAACCAAAATATCTTAGAAGCAATACCGTGGTTTGTGCAATATCTAATGGTTTATTGCACATACACATTTGAAAAAGAAATAATTTTTGGCTCTGGCATTGTTTCCAAACCTTCAAAGAAACCTCTAGGGTTTGCATATACTGCTAAACTATTTTTTCAATTTTTTTTTTTTTTTTGCAACATAATTTTTATATTTTAATTTAGTATTTTTCAATAAGAGTAGACACAACTTTTCATTTCAAAATAAATTCTTAAGACTAATATAATTGTGTTTTTCTCCTAGGCCTTTATAATGCAAGGAGAATGCTTTCATACTTATTCAAATTTGGTATTTTGTTCCCGCCATACAAGTTAGCTAGGATTTTATGGATCTCTAGTGCCTTGTTCTTGGTAATTTCTTCCTTATGAGCTTCATTTTTTAACCCCCCCCTATAATGAGAATCTGTAATGGAAATTTAATTTCCTTCATTCCCTATTTTAGTTGCATTAATGATTTAAGGCTTGAGGTTTTCCACTAACAAAATAACTAGATATTCCTTCAATGGGTCTTAGGTTATCCAAGTTCTCCATTATCTCATTGATCATATCTTGGTGGGAGGGAGTTTAGGTCAAACTCATACCCTTCCTAAGAGATTTATTTCTCCAAATCAAACTCTTTTGAGGCATTAATTCACCCTTCTCCCTTTCCATTACCTTACATGGGAGGAGGCTAGTCAAGCCCTTGCCTAGGACCTTCCATTATATCAATATCTCCAAGGATATTGAATTTATTGATATCTTACACATATGGGTCTTTTTTCTTCTTAGATTGAGGAACTACTTGGGTTTGCTTCTCCTTTAAGGAAATGACCTTTTGGAAAAAAATATCTTCCTCAAGCTCCTTCTCTTATTGGTATAGACTGACTTTTTAGGCAATCTTTAGCAAAGTGCCTATAAGTGTTCCACAAGTTACACTTAAATATTACTTCTTATATTCTTAATTTTGAAGGTTTTTCCACTCACTATATTGGAGTTTGATAGCCTTAGGGAGGCCTTTTTTGTTATGACACAAAGGTGGAATTATGGGATTAAATGCATATGATATGACCCCAAGGGGGGTTGTATATTGAGTTAAATAAGAATGTAATGAGGTAAATGTATATGTATTAGTGGTTTTCCTAATGGAGTGCCCACATATGCAATGAGTGATATATATATATATATATATATATCATGTATTCATATTATCAGTGAACAAAAAATAAAACAAATTGGAGAAGTCGCAATAACAACACATGGGATCAAAGGAAATAAAATTATGCAATAACCATTGAATTAAGTCTGAAAAGAATCAAATTCGGATGGTCGAATCATCATCTATGGAAACAATAAAGTAGGAATATAAGGAAATAATATGACTTGGTTTCATCATGTGTAAATCCCTTAACTACAAAGCTTTTTGAAGGAGGGTACTATGTTATGACCCAAGGGGGGAAATATGTGGTTAAATGTATATGAATTGAGTTAAATATATAGAGGTAAATATTCATGTAATAGTGGTTGTCCTAATGAAGGGCTCACATGTGCAATAAGTGAATAGGTCACTACAAGAAAAAAGGTCATTGGTGAGGGTCCTACATGTGACGAACCTTTAAGGGTTGTCACGAATGTCACAGATGATGACGGTCCTTAAAACATCATCGTTATAGGTGCTTTTTGAGATTCTCCTTTAAGGTTCGTCACCAAATCCCTTTCTAGTGACATTTTTAGTGAGGGTTGTTAAAGGCCCATTATTGATTCTCTCTTTGGTGACACTTCTGGTGACAATATTTTAATATCCCTCACTAATACATGTTTATTTTACTTTTGGTGAGTGTAGTAAATGTTTGTCACCAATTATCATTATAATTGGTTTTTGGCGACACTATGTGAGCATTGCTATATTTTTCGACAAAAGAATATAATGGTTTAAGACAGCTAGTATTGTTATGGATTCTTTGTAATTAATATGTTTCCAAGGTCATAATAGTCACAATACCCACTCATAAGGTCTATAAGCAATCTCTAGTGGTTTTCCATAAGAAACCACTAGCAATTTATAAGTACCATTCCAAAATGGATCCATAAGCAATCTGATCTTTTGGGTATTCGACATCAACAAAATTGATTCATATATCCTGTTAGATTGTACTTCCAAGCTTTGAAATCCATTGGCATTAATGGAGGGATGTCTTCTGATCCATGTTCTACTCCAACACCTTAATTCACATGGTTTGGATTGCATCAAGAATGGTTTGGTTGAAGAATTTGCGTTTCAGCATGTTTTAGCAGACAATTACAAGCTTGACTCAAGCCTGTAGAATCTCTAGTTTCTGTGTTTTTTAAATATTTCAGTAAAATACTGAAGATGAACATATTGTTGGTAAAATGGAATGTCTCGTGTATGGGGAAGGGAATCCTGAAAATGAACTGAACCTTGATACTCTCTTAGATTCATCCCTCCCAGTACAAGAAAACTTTCAGTTCTATTTGGAATTATTCTTTTCAAGTTGCAGATATAATGATTTCTTCCAATAGAGTTATATCTTTAAAATCCATGGAGGATTTGTATTTGCATGATTAGAAGGATTGGATCTCAGTTTTATCCCCTGCCTATGTGGTATGCTATTCAAAGTCTTCTCTTAATTCCGGACAAGTATTGTTCTTGTAGGGTTAAATTCAATATATTTTTCCTAATAATGTGTATAAATTCTAGCATATAAGAATATTTTTTTATACATTTCAATTAGCTTTTCAAGGTCATTTCATGGCTTATTATATATCGTGACATGTCAGACCAAGTATTTTTGTTCAAATAATTTCCATAAATGGAGTGACCGTTAACTCATTGCTTTTTGGACAAATGGGTATATGCTGATTTGACCCCATCAATTGTCGTAATTAGCTCTATCCTTTTGTCCCTGCATGCCTGAACAATTATATGTATACCCGATTTGAAAGTTGGATTTATTTTTTATGCATAAGTCAAGCCTGTAAATACCAATTTGGGTTAAAGGATACCGGTTTGATCACCTAACTTCCTTTCAGTAGAGAAAGTTTCAGTTGGCATGGCTAGTGCTGCACGTAGGGAGGAGCCATATTCCATTGAACTGTTGGATGAAGATCCCTCTAGTAAGAGGATTTTTCAACAAATTGGATTGTATGCGTTTTTTAGTAAATTCAGAGGGCACAACGAAGATGTGACCAAGGAATTTGCTCTCAATTTCGATGGAGCTTGTTCTAACATTCGGGGGTTTCTGCTTCCAGTTTCAGAAATGTCCACTGCTATCACTGCAAGATTACCACAAATAGGGGAAAGATGGTTTAAAGCTGGCCATTTGAAAAACCCTGACTCTTGGAAATAGTTTGTGAAGGTGGCTAATTCTAGTATTCGTTGGAAGAAGGGAGCTGAACGCAACTGTTTCACTGCTCAATGGGGTAATGTCATTTTCTTTTTGCAGAAATATTTGAATTGTGAAGGACGATATAGCCTTGTCTTTCTTTATCATATTCTACTTCTCATTCACATTAAAGGAGAAGAATTGATGAACATTCCATACTTTTTGTGGAAGAGCCTATCTAAAATGGCTTCAGCTGCCCAAAAGCGGCCTGATCAGCGACTTGGTAATAGCTTGTATCATCACGGATTAATTAAGTTGTTGATCATGGAGGAATTACAAAAGAGAAACCTAACGTGGGAACAATTTTTAGTGGAGAAAGGTTTTCAGGAGCAGGTTAATGATGATCCACAAGATTCTGTATCGCCCCCTCCAACAGTTCAGACAGAATTTGATCGAGCACCAACATTTTCTGAACCAATTCAATCCCAACCATCTCCAAAGAGGCATAGAGATGATGAAGAGGTTAATAAAATTTCAGTTACGGTGAGAAGAAGATCAGTAAGGCTAGAAGGCATTTCTGAAGAAGTTATTGAAAAAGTTATAACATCTAAAGATATGTTTTCGACAATACCCAAACGTCCAAGAACCCGTTATACACAGAGATAGAATTTAGAGTCAACACCCCTTCCAGAATTGGAAGCTACTTAGTTTCAAGACCAAGCTCAAAGGGAAGAAGACCAATCTAATCAAGTGGTAAGGCCTAATTCTCCTGGTTTAATTTCAAGTAAGTTACAGAAGAGGATTAAGAAACTTTAGAAGCAAGTTCGTGAATTTCAAGTTTTGGATAGATATGTTAAAAATGAAAATGAAAAGTTAAAACAGAGGAGTAGACAATTACAGAGAAAGAATGGTGTTCTTAAGAAAAGACTAAAAGTTTTGAGAAATCAATCTCACCAATGGAGTTTGCAAAACAAAAGGTTGAAGAAACAAAATAAATTTCTTAGAGATAAATCAGTACTAAAGGAATTAGTACCATTGGCTGAGGATAATACAAGTTTGGAATTATTGGCTACAACAGTTGTAGAAAACATTCTTCCTAGTACCTCTAAAAGTTCTGAAGATAAAGAAAAAGTCACAGATGTTCTCTATGAATTTTTTAATCAAATTCTTGATGATGTCTGGACTAATACCCTGGCTTTAGCATCAGCTGAAGTAAATACTATTAAATGGACTGGAAGAAATGTTGAATTATATGACTTGGGCCTTATTTATCAACAATGATATAAATTTGAAGTACAATGTATGCAGGAAACTTGGTTTTTTGCTTACTTGGTTCAAGAACAAAAGTGGAAGTCCAAGATACAGCCTTTACAGCAGCAATTAATGATTAAAGAAGAAGAAAAGAGGCAAATGTTTCAATTTGCTGAGCAAGCCATTTCTTGTAGAAGTCCTGCTAGAGTTTATTCAATGTACCTGCATGAACAATGGGTAGGCCTTCAGATGATTAGATTGAATAATAACAAAAAGTTCATGATAGGAAATGTTGATGACTTTGTGGATATCTATAATGACTCATCTACAAGGGAAAAGGATTTGTTGTGTGAACGTTATCAGTTTAAATTCTTTCTAGAACATGAATTGGAATGGAATCCCAATCGTGTAGTAGGAGATATTCAGTTACGAGCCTTTTCATCTTTTGTTCAGAATCAAATTAACTAGGAAATAGGGATGAAATTCTTTTATAAGTTGGAATTCCAGTTTTAACTTCACGTCAGAGGAGAGCATCCAGATGCTGAAGTGGCCTTTTCTAGTCACAGTGAATTCCTCAGGGATCCTATGAGGGTGAAACAATTTAGAATGAATTAGAGATCAACGTTATAGCGTTTTGAAGAACTTAGATCTTGTGGGACTTTGGCCTCTTTGCAGGCCTCAGAGACCCGTTGGAATTTTCTTCCTCCAGTACTCCAACAATGGGGCCCCATGGGATACCCCTTTTTCCAGGTTTCCTTTTCAAGAACAAGTTTGTATGTGAATTCTCTATGAAGAAATGGTACTTAATGGATTGGGTTAAGGTTCCATTTCCTTTTGCTCTGGTGCAACAAAACTGAGTACAGTGTTGTTGGGCAGTGGTATGATTTTGCAGAGAACTCTTCATGGATGGAATTGGATCGTCATTTAGGATTTCAGGAAAGAAATGGAGTAAGTCACCAATCTTACAGTTGGACTGAGCTACATCAGAATTTACTACGGGGGGAATACGTTGCATAGGGACATGCAACAAACTTCCTTCTAGGGAAGATGCTTGGTGCTTGAATTGTTACCCAAAGGGTAGGTTTTCACTTGAATCTCCATTGTGTTGTTACTTGATAATATACCAGAGGATGTTAAAAAATTGTAATTGTTTTGTCAGGATTTCAGGTTTATTCAATGCACAATAGTGGAAATACCCAATTTTTTTATCTAGACTCTAAAGTATGATATTTCAAATCTAATGAGTTTCCCAAATTCCTCTTTTTATGTTTATGTGAATTTGAACTTGTTCAAAAGAAGTGTATAAATTTTTCCTTGGAAACTTACTAAATCCCATAATCTGATATTTTATAGTGATTTTAGGAAAAACTTCGACCTTTTATTTCATGTAAATGAACCAACTGAAATATACTTGTTTTGTTACAAGTAGTTATAGAAGGGCCATGTTCACATGAAACTATTAGCATTGATTGCGAGGTAATCAGTCCTGCAACCTCTTATAGATCCATTTTTTTCCATAAACCTGAAATAATGTTGAAAATGTTATAGTTGCATTCACTGCCCTTTTTAATTTTGATATGATTGGCAGACAATTAGTATGATTATCCTTTTGATCAATGTGTTGCATATTCCTCTTTTCTCTTGGGTGATTGTACAATGTATTTAAGGCATAGCCATATTCATTATCATGTGGACTATCCTGTAGCCATCTCTGGAGGTGTTTTCACATCTAGGAATTTTGTTTGTGTATTTTGACTACGTTTCATGTTAGTCTAGTTCTCTTTGGTGTTTAGGGATGTATCCACACCATGGTTCCATACCCTATTGTATTCCATGGCTTTATGTCTAATATTCTTATGTCCCTATGGGAAATATAGCGATTGCAGGGACACAATTATATGTCTGTTCAAGATTTCTCTTAAGGCACACCCAATGTTCGACATTAGAAATAAAATTTTGGTTTTTTTCCATTATTTAAATAATTTTTTTTCGTGTTTTCATTGGCTTTGCACTGATGATTTATTCAATAAATATAAGCTCAGGGGACTCTTCTGATAGGTGTCCAAGTAGACATTAGTGGCCATTGAATTCTAATGCACTGATAACCACCGCCATCCAGAGATCCGTAACTTTAATTGATCTTAGATTTTATGGGTTTTGGGAACCCTCATTTGGTTTCATTTCACATTTTTTCTAAGGCATGATAGGGTTCATCACTGCATCTGTATTGCCATGAATATGGATTGGTTTAAACACAGGTAACAAGAGAAAAAATCAGTAAGTTATATTGTGTTTCGTTGATTTAGTTCATCGAATCATGTTTTAAGCAGAATCTATACATGTTTGTGGATATCATGATTGTTTTTAGTTGCTTTCCCATGGAATCTGATGACTATCTTGTTTAGTGTTTTTAGACAGTTTAATAACGTATATCTATAGGCTTGGCCTAAGCCTGTAAGTTGAGTTGTTGTTTATAATTACATATGCACAAATGGAAATCGAACACATGGGTCTTATTTGGAATCGTGTCACCTAGCCCATCCTCCTGTTGGTTGCTCCGAGTTCATTCTGATGTAGATTTTCCTTAAGAAAGCTTGAACTCAAGCAACCTATTGTCAATACTTTTGTATATCCACATGCATCTAATTCTTCACTATTTATGGAATTACTAGAACATTCCCAATTAGCTTCAAAGCCTTCAAACCTGCCTTTGAACAGTTCTCAAATGCATTCACAAATTATTGTGCCAAAAAAATGCTTCAGACAATTCTTCAATTCTGCTCTTAGGTTTGTAGAGTTCCTATAGAGATCATCCTCCTGTTCTCATAACTCTCTAGACTGCTTACTTTCATCAGTTGTAGGTTATTCTTTCCTTTTCCTTCGTTCAGAGATAGATGTTCTTCTCAGGACATTTAAAAGGTCGATTATCGATGATTGATACAAAAAACTAAGTCATACAATAAGATACCAAAGACAGGTGAAGATATTTATGGCAATCATATCCAAGGCTGGAGGAAGTCATTTACAACTTCATCCCTGCCTATTTTCCTTCTGTTAATGTTAGCAATCCGATCCTAGGACCTGTTTCTTAGCGACCACCATATACCTTTGAGTCCATCCTCCAACAATGAACTCAAGGTGTACCTAAGGTATTTTAGAGACCTTAAATGCAAGAGGATTCAAATGCCCGCATTGGATGGTGTAATGTATCCTATTAGTATCAACTAGGCAAGAGCTAGGTACAAGAGACATCCATAGTGCCATTCTCTTAGACCACAATATCATAGTGTTTGGGGGAACAAACGGGTCTAATAAGATAAATGATTTGCACATTTTAGACTTGTAGACCAAGGAATGGAGGCATGCTTGCATTCGAGGAACTCCACCATCCCCACGAGAGAGGGGGAGGAAATTACTTGATTGATGTTCATATTCTGGACCTAAAGCTAATGAAATGGATTTCCCTTGATGTGATTGGGATCTTATTGCTCCCAGAGATAGCCACACTACAATTGCTATTGAAAACATGCTTGTGGTATAAGGTGGATATTCTGGATACCATTACTTTGGAGAAGTTGATGTTTTGGATCTTGAAACCTTAACTTGGTCTAGAGTACAAATCTTGAAACCTTAACATCTTGCAAATTTTCGCCCAATATCTTGAAATTAAATTCACCCACCCTAGTACAAATCTAGGTTGAATAACACCCTGCTATGGAATATCATCTTGTGGTGGTTTTTTTCTGTTCCCCAAAGGGTAGGTTTTCTCTTGGATCTCCATTGTGTTGTTACTTGAAAATATACCAGAGGATGTTAAAAAAATGTAATTGGTTTGTCAGGATTTCAGGTTTATTCAATGCACAATAGTGGAAATATGTATTTTGTTAATCTATCTTTGTGAAGCTAGTTATTTTTATTAGACACGGCTTTTGCGAGAGGGAGCTATTGTTGGCACAATGGCAGTGTAGGTTGTCATTGATGGAAACTGGATGAAGACGGAGCCACAAGCAGGAATGATGAAAAGCAATGTGAAAAGAGCAGATGACAGTGGCAGCAAACAGAGTAGATGGTTATGGCAGAGACAATGAAAGAGGAGCATAATAAAGAGAGAGGGAAATAGAATATCTACCTCTCTACTTGTCCAATGCATTATGAAGAGAGGGAAATGCATAAGAAGAAATAACAGAGCACTATGATGATGGAAATCTAACTGGAATCGATGGTCTTCCATTCGAAGAGAAGGATTTTGATACTGATGTAAACTACTTCTATAGATGTGGCTGATCGGATAAACAAACTTGCCATGGTTACGGGAGATGCAGAAACCTGTAGAAAGAATTTGGCAGAAGCATGTAAAAAGGATTTGCCAGAAACATGTGACAAGGATTCTAGTCCTGCATTTACATTGCTTGTTGATGCTAATGATTCTCTGAATATTACAAACCAAGAGGATGAAAGTTGTTCTCTATCAATCATGGACAAACAAGTGCAAATACACACTTCTCGCAATATAGATATAGAAGGGAAAAATAATTCTATCGAAGAAGGTGCACTGCAATCTCGTATCAATCCTGTTAATGAAACCCAAAAATCCAGTGAAGAGCAAACATGTAAAGATAGTCTCTGCATTCGATGGACCAGTGAATGGATGCCAAACCTCCAACCAACTTGCTTGTTTTAGAAGAAGAAGTTGTAGACATTGGAGGAGATCGAGGAGAAAGGAGCTATAAGAAGCCCAAGCCGTGTTTACAGAAGCTCGAGAAGCATACATGGTACTACGCAGCAAATAGGTTATTTATGCAAATTGCCAAGGTTTAAAGTAACTGTTGGAAGCTCTTGAAGGAAGGAGGCTAGTTAAATGTATGATCAAATCCAAAGGAACATACCCTGCAGCAAGAAACAACAAGGAAATATTCCTGGGAAGATTTCCGAGGGTAAAGGATCGTGGACCATCCAATCATGATGATCGACAGTGGAGATCACATTTGGCATTGAGGTTTAAACCACATTGGTTGTGTGGATGAGTATTTTATGTGTTTATAATGGCAGGCTTCACTAATGTTCATTGACGCGTAGTGCAAAGATAGTGTGGGAGCTCTGGGTGTTTGGTTCTCCATGAGAAGAACACCAGCCTGGAGCTTGGGACGCCTATGTGGCCCCCTATCTTTTGCTACACGTGGCATCTCTATTCGACATGGATGATGATATGACAATGTTGAGATGTTGCAGACGTGGCAGTGATGTGTTGTAGATGTGGCAGTAAGTATCGCTGATAGAAGGGGTTACTTCGTAACCAGATTCGTGAGCGAAGTTTTGGTGGACTGCCAAAAAGATAGCGGAGCTCCAAAAGCGTTCGATGTGTTTAAACAATAGCCTATCAGAAGTTTTAGCAGTACACGAATATATTTGGTAAACATCCAAAGGCTATCATAAGTTTTAGTATAAAGCTATAGTGTAAAAATTTGTTAGCAAAGTTTAAACAAATAGAGAAAAGACTAAGTATGGTTATAACTAAAACTAGTTTAATTGATCTACTTGTTAGTTAATAATATTTTTGCACATTAAGAGTTTTAATGAAAGAGGTGTGAAGTCTATGAGGAGACACATTGTTTCATGAAGAGGTGTGAGGAAAGTGTATAAGTATGGAGATATCATATGAAGAAGAAGTGTGCCTGCAGTTGATACATTGAAGATCGAGAACAAACCAAAGAGAGCAGTAGTCCAAGAAGTAAATGCAGAATTAATAAGGGTGGCAAGGTGGTGCTAGGGCAAGTTGGTGCCTGCAAAGGGGAGTAGGTGCTCCCTATCAGTTGTATCTGACTAAATAGGGGGTTGTAGCCTCCTACCAGTTAGTTAATTTATACTTGAAGGCTTGGCCTAAGCTTGTAAGTTGAGTTGTTGTTTATAATTACATATGCACAAATGGAAATCGAACACATGGGTCTTATTTGGAATCGTGTCACCTAGCCCATCCTCCTGTTGGTTGCTCCGCGTTCATTATGATCTATATTTTCCTTGAGAAAGCTTGAACTCAAGTAGCCTATTGTCAATACTTTTGTATATCCACATGCTTAATATGCCTGTAAGAGGGCTAAGGAGAATGCCCATAGATCTATTTGGGTGTTGTTGCAGGTGTGTTATGTGTCTTGGGGATGACCCAATAGATGAAAAGCTATAGCAACTAATTGTCTACGGGCCTACCACTTGGAGTACATTGACAAGTTCCTTGCAAACAATACCACATGTCCACTTTGTCTCATTATTTCTATTCCCTTGAACACAGAAAATTATCTCATTGCAAGTAACATGGAACTAACTCCTACATTTATGGAACTAACTCCTAACTCCTAAAGTTCTTAAGTAACATGGATGCACAACAGAGTGGAATTCCTTCTATTTAGGTTCCTGGTCTAGGTCTTGTACTTATCCTTACGCCTTTGAAAGTAATGGCATACAAGTAGGGAATACCAACATGAGAAGGGAACCCATGATTTAACCTTGCATCCACCTCACTAGTGAACCAACAAACTATTACAGTGAACCAAACTGGATAAGAAAACTATGTATTAAAGAAATATAGTGAACCATGGCTTTATCTCTGATATTTTTATGTCCCTATGGGAAATATAGCGATTGCAGGGACACAATTATATGTATGTTCAAGATTTCTCGTAAGGCACACCCAATGTTCGACATTACAAATAAAATTTTGGATTTTTTCCATTGGCTTTGCATTGATGATGTATTCAATAAATATAAGCTCAAGGGACTCTTATGATAGGTTTCCAAGTAGACATCAGTGGCCATTGAATTCTAATGCACTGATATCCACCGCCACCCAGATATCCACCACTTTCATTGATCTTAGATTTTATGGGTTTGGGGAAACCTCATTTGGTTTCATTTCACATTTTTTCTAAGGCGTGATAGGGTTCATCACTACATCTGTATTTCCATGAATATGGCTTGGTTTAAACACAGGTAACAATAGAAAAAATCAGTAAGTTACATTGTGTTTCGTTGATTTAGTTCATCGAATCATGTTTTAAGCAGAATCTATACATGTTTGTGGATATCATGATTGTTTTTAGTTGCTTTCCCATGGGATCCGATGACTTTCTTGTTTAGTGTTTTTAGACCAACATTTATATGTAAATGGATAAGCCCAAGAGATATTTTGATGCATATAGGATTTCATATGTGGGATGTGGGTATCTTCATGATAAGTTTTCAATTTTTTTTGCTTGGTTTTGAAGGTGTATTCGTTGGGATAAAAGTTACAAATTTGTGAATGCAATTTTGATGTTTTCATATTTGGGTTTTAAATTTATTTATAATTTTTAGATATTATTATGGGTTTAACAAGATGACCATCTAGTTGTGGGGATTATAGGGGTGTTGTGGAGGATTTTTATGGTGATTTTAGGAAAAACTTCGACCTTTTATTTCATGTAAATGCACCAACTGAACTATACTTGTTTTGTTACAACTAGCTATAGAAGGGCCATGTTCACTAGGACTATGTGCTGGACATGAAACTATTAGCATTGATTGCAAGGTAATCAGTCCTGCAACCTCTTACAGATCCATTTTTTCCATAAACCTGAAATAATGTTGAAAAGGTTATAGTTGCAGTCACTGCCCTTTTTAATCTATCTTTGGGAAGATAGTTATTTGTATCAGACACGACTTTTACGAGACAGAGATATACCAGTACTTATGGAATTATCAGAATCAGACACTACTTAGGCTTCTCCAAAAGTGAATTCTCTGTCATCAATCCTCCATGTCACCTTTGCCATGTCTTTGTCCTCCAGCTTGCTTGCCATGCTTGTCCATGCTTGTCTATAGGCTTGGCCTAAGCCTGTAAGTTGAGTTTTTGTTTATAATTACATATCCACAAATGGAAATCGGACACATGGGTCTTATTTGGAATCCTGTCACCTAGCCCATCCTCGTGTTGTTTACTCCGAGTTCACATTCTTCTCAATTTTTGATCAATTCAATGTCATTGCTTTTCCAAGGTATAAAACTATTAATTGCATCCGCTAAATACTTGCATTGATTACTTCTATGCTTAAGCTTGATTTCATAATCAGGATCAACCAGAATTGATTATGGGCACACAAGATAATATCCATCACCTGATTTTTCCCCATTAGGCGTGACAAAGTTTGGTTCAATTCTTTTGATGTAACCCTTTGCAACCTTCAATTGACCATTAAAATATGTCAGTAAACATTTCTTTCCATTCAATCCCACATCCAAAGATGGTAATTGCAGTTGAACCTGCCAATAAACAAATTCCCGTGAGATTCCTCGGAATAAGAATGGAATATTAAATATAGAAATAAAGAGGCTTAGAACTTACTTGTTGTATTGATTTTCCAATTGGGTCACGATTATGTTCTCCCGAAGTCAAAGGAGTTTGTTTTGGCAAAGCATGATGAGGACTCAGAGAAGCCTGTTAGCAAATAAATACTTGTAAGATATAGTGAAATAATGATTATAACATTGCAGTAAATATTAAATAGTTTCAAAACTCACCGTCAACTTTGGAGTATGAAATGTATTAGACTTTGGAGTATTAAATGTATTAGATGGTCTAGGAGCCATTGTATTTTTTTCCAATGAACCTTGACTAGAAAAATACAAGTCAAGGTCCATTAGATGGTCTCCTAAAAAATACATACTTGTGAGCGATTTTCAAAGAATGGAAAATAAAAATGGAAAAAATAAGAGTTGGTTTAAAAAACTACATGGATTGGGGTGACTGGATTAAGAGGTGACAGTTGCGAAGGTCCTCAATTTGATTCAACATCTGACATGGCAATATTACTCTGCCAATATAATAGTTTGCATTAGATATCATGAAATCAGAAGATAAAGGGTTAGGATGCAAAAACAATAATTCATATATTACACACCCTACAACAATACGATCATGTTCATGTTAGCATTATGATTTTGAAATCCCCAACTTCAAAGATGGCCTACATAAAAAATTAAAGTCTACACATGCAATCCTTACATTGTTGGATGTTGGAACAACTCTGCCACTTTCTTTCCCCGCCTCCATGGAAGCTTTCCATTCCATTAATTCTTCAATAACTTTTTCAATCTTCCGAGTTCCTTGTCTTTTTCTCTTAATTTCTCTTTAGTATTATGAAATTCCTTCTTGTAGGAACGCTCTTTTCCAAATAGTACAGTTGGAGTGACTCTGAATCCAACCCCACGTACATGACCCCTCCTCTCAGGCCCCAAAACTATAGCAAGGGCATCTTGCTTTGTAGCATATGCAGGAGACATTAACTCATTTTGTGCCGATTCAATTTGAGTCTAGCAATGTCAACATTTCAACAAACCCATAAAAGAAACATCATTAACTCTAAAAAAAGCATAAATGATACAAGAATAGGTTCGGAACTTACTAGTTTCTCCGCAATGAATGATGACATTGGAGTGCCATCCTTCTTTTTATGGCATTTCATCCACACATCAGCCCTAGTTATAGGCTTATCACTTGGACCACGAGATTGATTCTAGTATCAACAAATACAACAATCTAGTTAACTATATTTAAAGTTGTTAATTGTGAACAAATAATATAATTTGTTGCAACTTACGAGGTCATATTCAACCCTAAAGTAACCTCTGTGGCCAGAAGTGTGGGTCTCTTGTTCTAATGCCCTATTTTCCTTATTTGTTTTTGACCTCTCCTGCAACTCAATAAAAATATAGATGCTAAGATTATAGTTGATTGTATGAGAGGATTCAAAATCAAAGATGATAACATTCAAATCTATCTTTCATTTTTACCTTGAATTTAGGGTGATCGTAATCTAACAAATTCAACCCAATCAGTTTCATATACTCCAATAGGAAGGTTTGCAATCCTCTCCTCATACGTTTCGTATTTCAAATAGTATTTCTTATACAAATTATATCTATAGGGTCTCAAGCATTGAGATATTGCTTTATGACACCATTGCTCTGCTAACAGATCTATTTGGTAGGTACGCTACAATAGATAAACAATCCATTATTAGATACAAGCGTTATTTGAAACTAAACCTATCACACACAAGCTCAATATGCATCAATATATAAAGTTTAGAATAAGTTGATGCTCACATTGATTGCACTCCACATGTCTTTCTTTTGCACTTCAGACACTTTTTTCCATTCCATGTGCTTGATGCCTAGAATTTCCCTTGCAAGAACACCTAAAAATGAGGAGAATTTCTCTGAATGTGGACCAATAGGCTGGCCCCTCTCATTAAATTGAATTTCAGGCAATGCAATGCCCTCTATAGTGGTTCCAAAGAGACATTTTGTTGGTCCTCTACTCCTTTTCACATTTATTGCAGTACTAGCTTGGGTAGATGCATTTGCATCTTCTAAACCATGCTCTTGTTGTGGTGGATCCTGATCCAAAACATGCTCTTGTTGTGGTGGATCCTCCTCCAAAACATGATCTTGTTGTGGTGGTTCCTGTTGAAAATTTTCTGGAAAAACAAACCAGTACCCCTCTTGAGACAATGACAATATGAAATTGTTATAATGAAATCTTGAAATACTTGTATAGGAAAAAAAATGTTTAGAAATGATCATACCTTCTAGTGGTTCTTTCACATATTTCTCAAGAGTATGTGCATTAGAATTGTTTTCGACACTATAGCAAGTAGATTCACTTAGTAATGGGACAGTGGATCCCGATGCTATATTTTGTTGGAATTTGTTTCCCATCTTAGAGCCTATGGTCAAGTATATTATGAATTTTTTTAATATAATTGTTTATTTATTAAAAAATAAATAATAAGTTACCATCATGTTTAAAATATTTACCTGAAGTGCCACATATAACATTGTCATTTCTTTTGGTAATGCGTCCTGACTTTGTTAAAAGTGATGTATTGCAACGTATTAATTTAATCCTGTTAGCTCCCTACAAATATGGATTGCAGCTCGTGCTCAAGGAAAGTTAGACAATTTTTAAGGTATAAAAGAAAGGACAATAATTGTTAAAAAAATATTGAAGTTATTGAAATCCCAAACAAAAGAAAATAATGTCTTACTTTGATATGGACATCCGCAAATAAACTGCATAACAAAAAAATTCATTTTTCTTAACACGTCGTTGAAACAAGCCAACTAACACAATCCTGAAAATTAAGTAGTATTTATGAACATTATACAAATATCTTTGACTCATTCATAACAAAATGTCTAACAATGTATACTAAAATATAGAGGGTGATTTTTGGGAATACTCTGTGGTCAAAAGTTTTACAGGCAAAATATATGAAATCTAATGTTATTAACTGGTTCAGGATGCTACTGCATCTTGGACTGCTCAGGATGCTACTGCAACTTATGACTCCAAGACACACTCTCTTCTTCTATTTAGATTTTTTGGGTATTCTTTGATGTGTAATCTTCACATGCTTCATCGAATCTTCTATTATTAAACCTTTTAATTCATATTTCTGTCTTTTGCAGATTTTGATTATTTAACCAATTAAAATCTCAATGGACATCTTCCAGGTTTGATGGCTTCACACCCTTTCAAATCTCTGTTTTAATGAACTAATTAATTAATTAACTAGTCAATTAATTCATAAATTAACTTCAAGCCTGTAGGCTTCATTTCCTTCAAAACTGCATGCTTGGGCTTTCTACAGGCTTCCTTTCTCCCAAAACTTGAGCATGATCTTCTTTAATCTTATGGCTTCTTCTTGTTAAGATCTCCATCTTTATAAGATCTGCAGTGACGATGGAGAAAAACTTGTCACAAAAAAATAGAGCAACCGTCTTGCCCACAAGATCAGATACCGGGACCTGGTCACCTCTATTGTTTGATCACAAAGTTACACTCATCAGAAACCAAGAGTGACTCCAGGGTTTGCGATTCTGAGGACATAACTACCATATTTCCAATAGGGGCGTCTCAAGACATGGGAAAATATTAAAAAAAAGGCCGGATTGGTCCCAGCAGATGTTGTATGTGTATGCAGAATGCTGAAACCACAAAACATCTTCTTGT
The DNA here is from genome assembly GCA_027924585.1 of Larix kaempferi. Lineage (NCBI taxonomy): Eukaryota > Viridiplantae > Streptophyta > Pinopsida > Pinales > Pinaceae > Larix > Larix kaempferi. Next base: position 3,877,179 of record BSBM01000241.1, on the reverse strand, counting down.
GGACTACTAATTCATGAAGAGTGTTTGGAAATTATGCTGCGCAACTCTAAATACTGAGCAGATGTGAGGTGGGGTTCTGAGAATTTTGATATAAATTTGCTTAACTGGTTTAGAATCTGTAAATCTCACCATTTACTCCCGGTTTAGATTCCAATATTTTTCCTTGAAGAAATTCTACAATTTTTGCTAACTGGATGTTGGAGAGACTGACTCGAGCATTTATAAGACCTCTGTAACTTTTGGAAAGAGCGAATCTGCATTTTTTGTTTGGATTTGTGAGTAAGTGGATTTCTAGTAATGATGCATCTGGAAAATTCTGGTAACCCTATTCTAATACTACGAGATTAGGGAACGGAGCAAGTCTTCCCATCTCCTGCATCAACAAGGGTGGAAACGGCCGGTAGCACCACATGTTGGCATACTTATTTCAAATCCACAATTTGATGATGTAATTTATTTTAATATCTAGTTCATGAATGGATAAAAAAAACTGACAAGATAACAAAAATGTCTTTGCAAAAGGCCAATTATCCACGGTAAATGTCATTAGCAAATATGGATTTTAAAATACTATTAAATTTTGAAATACTCATCATAATTCATCTGGACAGAAAGGGACAATAAGGACAAAACAATAGTAAGAGCAATATAGTACAAAGGGACAATAAAGACAAAACAATAGTATGAGCAATATAGTACAAACAATAGTACAAGGCAATGGTACCTCTTTTTGTTTCCATGGGTTAAGATTGCCTGTTGTAAGAGAGTTTGCTTCTCATTTCCTCTAGTCTTCATAGCTTTCTAACTTCAACACCAAGCAAAAAATGTTTTCAATTAAAATATTGTTGAATACATATGAGCTTTGTTCCTATTTATATTACAAAATGAATAAAAATTTGGAGGGAAATCTAAATACTAAAAACAATGGAGGGAAATACAAATCCAAACATTCTTTTCTTGACAATAGATGTTCCTATTTCCATTTATAGATGTTGCTATTTTCTCCAAATTATTATATAAAGTACATAAAATACTTATAAATTAGAAACAAAACTTAAATAGTATCACCAAATATTTTATAGTTAGAATTTAAGAATTGGTTGGATTTGACAAAGACTTATACATTTTTAAGTATGGATCCTTAAAATTTTAAGAGGTAGTCATGATTATAGAAGATACACAATCCACTAAAAAATGCACAACTAGAAGGAAAGCATATGGATTTGAAAAAACATAAAGTTAACATTTTCACATGTACAAGAGTAAAATAATTATAAGTCAAACAATATAATTTCTCAATCAAACTAATGGTGTGAAAAAAAAGTTTGTAATGGTGAGTGTAATGCATTGGTTTTCTATTAATGCTAACCCTTCTCCTACAAAACCTAATGCAACAATTAAATAAAGTTGAGATGGACCTACTTAAACTTCATTGCCTACAACACATTCTCACACCATAAAAACATCTAAGCAAAGAAATTTAAAAACATATATATGAACCTCAATGGTGAGACATGCCTTCAAATATGCAAAAGTTCCTCTAAATATGTGGAAATTTTCGGTTAGTAATGCGAAAGGTCTATTGAGTAAATTCTCACCCTCATCCATGCTAGTGATTTGCTTCCTTGATCAAACATCATGAGTGATGCCTAAGATAAGATCAAACCAAAATGTGTGATCCAAGGTTCTTCTCATGGATTGAAATTATCACTATTCTAAAAATACCCTATCCATTAATACGACTTCACGTTGAGGAATTAACACCTTTACAAATACCAAAAAAAATCATGCATTTTAACCTTGGTGTTTTCACCTACTATTAGACTATTGTAACCACATAGATGGATTGAATCAAATGAACCATAAGATGGATGCATTCCTCAAACTCATTATTTTTTATGTTTGTAGGATCGGTGATACAATATTCTCCACGGACTAGTAGAATGGTGTGTCTCTTCCTGCACTAGAAGAGTGGGTGGACATTATAACAATTGTGTTGTTATGCGATGATCAGTCCCACTCCTTGTCGATGTTGATATAGTGGTTAGAGCCCCTAACTATTCCCACTCCTTGTTGATGAGGACACATTAATGGGTAGTAGCCATGTTGTGTAGTTGTGCATTTTCAAACACTAGTGAGAGGACTAGTCGGAGAGACGGTAGCATTTTCCAATGCCACTGATCCAGGGGATGGATCCCTCAGCAAATAGTTGGCCCTCACCTATTTGATCCCTTGATGGTGTTAGCAGTACTTAATGATGGTGGATTGAGTTGGTTTCCTTGATGGGTGTTTCATGTACCCCTAGACCTCTATAATATATATGAGAGAGTCATGTTCTCATCATGTTCTATCAACTTGGTCTTCCTCTTGTGTGTATGATTGGGGTTTGTTATTCTCTAGCTCACTATCCTTCTGTAGTAGAGTAGTTATACTCGGGTATTCTTTGATGTGTAACGCATGGTCTCCCACCAGGTATGCCTTCGCCTAGGGTTGTCTCCAGTGGGGGGTAATTGGGTTTTCTCCCCCATGAGGGCTTCCCATGATACATGTTGTGTAGTTGTGCATTTTCTATAAACATGTGATCCTATAATTTGCTTACTTTTTCTATAGCTACCATCATATCTAGGGATGAAGTTGGAACATAAGCATGTTGTTTTGCATTAATATAGATTTGAAAGAACCACCTATATTATAATGTTGTTTGTCATTATAGCCGAATACACATTCAAGGAGGGTGTGGCCCACCCATCGCAGGGTTGTCATGAAACAGAGAGTGCATCTGTGTTTTAATACTAGAAACAAAAGTGAGAGGACTAGTCAGAGAGACGGTAGCATTTTCCAACGCCACTGAGCCAGGGGATGGATCCCTCAACAAATAGTTGGCCCTCACCATTTTTATCCCTTGATGGTGGTAGTAGTATTTAATGATGATGGATTGAGTTGGTTTCCTTGATGGGTGTTCCATGTGTCATAGGTATAGAGAAGTCCTTATGCAGTTGCAAGCCCCTGATCACCTAACGTTGGAGTATTGGTCATGATGTGTGACCCCTAACTTAACTCGTTGATTAAGTCAGTCTTGTGTGGGATCATATATATACTTATTGGAGACTTTATACCCCTAGACCTCTATAATATATATGAGAGAGTCATGTTCTCATCATGTTCTATCAACTTGGTCTTCCTCTTGTGTGTATGATTGGGGTTCGTTATTATATAGCTCACTATCCTTCTATAGTAGAGCAATTATACTCTATTCTTTGATGTGTGACGCATGGTATCCCACCAGGTATGCCTTCGCCTAGGGTTTATGGCAAGCTGAGACATTGTGAAGTCATGCATGACTCTTGATTTTGCGGATTCTATCACAGTGAAAGGTTGTAATTGGGTTTTCTCCCCCATGAGGGCCTGCCATGATACATGTTGTGTAGTTGTGCATTTTCTATAAACATGTGATCCTATAATTTGCTTATTGTTTCTATAGCTACCATCATATCTAGGGGTGAATTTGGAATGTAAGCATGTTGTTTTGCATTAATATAGCTTTGAAAGAACCACCTATATTATAATGTTGTTTGTCATTATAGATGAATACACATTCACAGGAGGGTGTGGCCCACCCATCGCAGGGTTTTCATGAAACAGAGAGTGCATCTGTGTTTTAATACTAGAAACAAAAGTGAGAGGACTAGTCAGAGAGACGGTATCATTTTCCAATGCCACTGAGGCAGGTGATGGATCCCTCAACAAATAGTTGGCCCTCACTGTTTTTATCCCTTGATGGTGGTAGCAGTACTTAATGATGGTGGACTGAATTGGTTTCCTTGATGGGTGTTCCATGTGTCATAGGTATAGAGAATTCCTTATGCGGTTGCAAGCCCCTGATCACCTAACGTTGGAGTATTGATCATGATGTGTGACCCCTAACTTAACTCGTTGGTTAAGTAGGTCTTGTGTGGGATCATATACTTATTGGAGGCTTTATACCCCTAGACCTCTATAAAATATATGAGAGATTCATGTTCTCATCATGTTCTATCAACTTGGTCTTCCTCTTGTGTGTATGATTGGGGTTCGTTATTCTATAGCTCACTATCCTTCTGTAGTAGAGCAATTATACTCGGGTATTCTTTGATGTGTAACGCATGGTCTCCCACCAGGTATGCCTTTGCCTAGGGTTTATGGCAAGCTGAGACATTGTGAAGTCATGCATGACTCTTGATTTCGCAGATAATAATATTTAAATAATAAACTGCAATAATGGTAACACTTGTCCCTTTGTATATCGTAAATTAAATTACATCAAGAAACGATGCCTGCATTTTCTAAGATTCGAAAGGTTCAATTTTATACCATTTGTAAAGATTAAAAAGATTCAATTTTATACCATTTTCAAAGATTCAAAAGATACCATTTTCAAAGACCAAAAAATTCAAATTTTGAATTTTGGTGCGGATGAAATTAGGGCGGGAATGATTTGCTCTAGCTTAAACCATGCGCATGGAGAGATAGAAAAAAAATCACAATGAAATGCTGTTGGGTTGAACCGCGAATGGAGATATATACATAGGTTCCGATCGGAAGGAAAGGGAGTGAGACGAACTGCGGAAATCAGGTTCCAACACTATCCATGCAGCTCTTCTTTTTATTTTTTATGTAGGAACCACCTGCAATTTCAACAAAAAACACTTCCCCAAATTCTTGAACTCTTACCTTGAGTATAAATTCAATTTCTTTGTTCAGAAATGGCGTTTTCCCTTTAATAATATGATTACAATTGGGCCATGATCTGCTGCTGCTCGTACACAAATGGAATCTAAAATGGAGTTCGATTCCCAAATAGAGTATACTTGGGTATTCAAATTTGTGCACAATGACAATTTGCCACGATTTTTCCTCCAGGCCAATGTTCATTTCTTCAGTGTTTGTTTCAACATTTGAGAAACTTAGTTTTTCATGAACAAGTGGAAAAAATAACTACTACCCTTCAACACACTTCCAAATAATCAAACCCTAACCCTGAAATATGGAACCTGGCTATCAATTCCGTAACTCGATCTATGTATAAAAATGTTAAACAAATGCTAAAATCTCCAATATTTTACCTTCAGCGACAGTAGATTCTCACCCAACACATTTATTTATTATGTTAAATTTTGGTTAGGGTTAGGGTTTTATGCAGAATGTACTTTAAACAATCTAATTGAAGTAACTTGATGTTCCAATTTCAATCGCTTCACTTCCTTCTGATTTGCATAACCTGAGATCTCATAACATAAGGACACTCGAGTGATAAACAATCACACCAAGTCAGTTTTCAGGAGGGTCTTCCAATTCCAAATACTTTGCAGAAATCGCATATTCCTGTAGTTGCTTACTGTTAAGAAGTTAGCCAATTAACAAATCCTATGTACTCATTTTTCGTTGCAAGAATTACATACAAATTCCAGAGTAAATGACTTTATGTTTTCAGCAAGATTCCATTCACATTCAATAGAGACTATGAACTTCATAAAAAATACATAGAAAGAGATATTCACAAGTCCATATGCATATAAAATGCTTTCATTAATCAAATTCAATTACTCAGAATTTCGTGACCTGATTACACAATATGGGTGTATTCTACCCTGGTCCTCTCCTCTCTATTTTCCTATCCTATCTGCCTCTACCTTACCTCTGCTCTACCTCTGCTGTGGCCCGTAGGATTACAATCGTATATATGAAGAATCGATTTAACGGTTTAACCCTAATGACCTTTCTATATTTCTGTAACTTCCTCCCTAAATAGGAGTTCAGCTCTATCCTAAAGGATGATGCATCATTGACACCTCATCACACTTGGAAAATTCTAGTTTAACCTTGCTAACTATTGAACATTTACAAGATTTTTACATTGAACCCCTCCTTGTTTTAAGGACAAGAGTCAAGACCTCATGGTTTGTCAAAAACTTTTAATGTGAGTTTGTTTGAGGCCTGATCTGCTGAGTCGTGGCCTGAGGAGGGACTGTTGAGGTTTGGTCTACCTTACCGTCATCTACTGGGGTTACCCCGTGTCCTGATTGATGAGGCTGCAACTGTTGGTGGCTTGGTTTGATTGTGCCGTGGACTTTTGTTGTATGCAGCAACGTATATAAGGGTTTGTTATATCGGCCACAAGAATTGTGAAATGATATTTTTCCATTTCTCTTGCAAGTTAAAAAAGTAAAAAAGAGTAACAAGAATGGAGCACTAATATATCGAAATGGAGGAGAGAACTAATATGATAAGTAGACCTCTTTCCTTTAGGCTCAGGGAGGATCTGTCAAGATTCAAAGAATCGACAGATCCTCTAATCTAGGCAAAAAAAGTGATTCATTTGTTCTGCAACCAGTATGCAATAAATCCGCTCCTCGGGTAACATCAGAATGAACTCAGAGGAACCAACAAGAGGATCGGCTATGTGACATGATTCCAAATAAGACCCATGTGTCCGATTTCCATTTCTGCATATGTAAGTATAAACAACAACTCAACTTACAGGCTTAGGCCAAGCCTGTAGATATACGTTATTAAACAATATTAAGGATGAAAATCAATTTATTTTAACATAATAGTGACAATTACAATTACAAGAACTTTACAAAAACTTTAGGAGTTAGTTCCATAAATGTATGAGGTTTGTTATTTAGCTACAAGTTATGTTTCCAAGTATATCTTGTATGCCTGCGAGCATTAGAGGTTAGAGAGAGAGGCTTGAAAAATGATGGTTAGGAGGGTTAGCTATACAATGTAAGAATCAAGGAAAGAAAAACAAAGGATAGGTCATAGTTTGTTTATTAGCCTGCAAATTTCCAAGTAATAAATGGAAAAGGATTATTTTCCATGATGCTATGTGCTAATTTCATATATGTCTGTGTGATTGATGAACTCTGGTGAATACACAAGCTAGCCAGGAAATGAATTAGTTAATTGTGTTACTCTCTGTTGGGATACATTTTAATTTTAAGGTTGAATTAAGATCTAAGGTTGAGTGTTGACTACATTGGAATAACGCTCAGTATGAAGAGGAGTGATGTTGAACACTCTGCATTGAAGGGCTGCCTAGAATGAATTAGTTTTGAGTCTGGGTAGAATCTTTATGGGTTCTACTTTCTTAGAAGTTAGATGCCATATTGGTTCGAATTTCAATGGTTCTACAAATTGACATCTAAAGAGACCATTACAATAATGCATTAAGCCACAGAGATTATTTCCAGAAGATCTAAGTCAAATATTTGAACAGTTTAGGGAGTTTTTTTATATCCAAATACCTCTTAATAAGAAATGTGGGTTTCTGCAGTTGTTTGACCGCAAGTTGTTAGTGCAAAGTTGTGTGTTTTCAATATATATGAGGTTTAGTACCAACTAACGTTTTTAGTTCATTGTAGACATAATTTCAAAGGAGCTTGGAGCATATTATCAAATGGATAAAAGAAACTGGATGAAATTGAAAAATAGGTATAGTTTCTATATTTGGTTATTCATCGTGATATACCAAAAAAATGTATCAGTGCTAACTTGTTCTCAATTAAATTTATGTGACTTAATGGAAATTGGTTATGTGTAGGACACTACAAGAATATAGAGATGGGGTTGAGGAATTCTTAAAGTTTGCCGAGGCACATTCAAGGAATAATATGTCCATAAAATGTCCATGTAATAAATGTGGCATAGTCAAAGTACAAACATTTGATAAAATACGCGAGCACTTGATTTGTGATGGAATAATAGAACAATATAAAATTTGGTATTTTCATGGAGAGAGCATTCACAGTCAGGTATCTTGAAATAAATGAATTGATCTAGTTTCAAACTTACTTGTATTACAATAAATATATAAATTATATTTATATGTACTGTATTACAATAAAGATATAAATTATATTTATATGTGCTTAATTATGTTTTCCTCTCACCTTTAGATTCCATCCGTTATTGATGAGGCTAGGCAATGCTCTGAAAATGAGCCACGTGAAGTTATAGAGCATATATCATCTCAACTGGTAAGCTAATTTGCATTGGTAAAGGCCCCTATTTGACCAATATCTATTCATTCTAATTTTCATAAAAACCATAAAATTACTGACATGAATTTTAATTTTCTTATTAATAGGGTCATGGACATGTAGAATGCCATTACGATAATCAGATTGATGAGCCTGGAACATTGTTTCAGAATGGTAATGATCCACTCGAAAAGGATGATGATACAACCATTGTTGGTGATCAAGTGCTTCATATGGTGAATGATGCTTATCCATGTCTTGATCAAAACCTAAACGAAGGTTGTGATAATGTGGGGTTGGCATCAACAAATGTACTAAATGAATTTAATGAATATAGGAAGTTAATCGAAGATGCAAAGATGTCATTGTACCCTGGTTGTGTTGATTTCACAAAACTATCAACAACCGTGGAATATTACAATCTCAAAGTGAATAGTGGATGGTCTGCTAGAAGTTTTGGCCAAATGTTAAAATTGCATAAAAATACACTTCCTAGAGATAACACACTTCTAGATTCTGCATATGCTGCAAAAAGTTGATAAAATCATTGGGATTAAACTATGATATGATACATGCATGTCCCAATGATTTCATTTTATATCGAGGAAGTAACGAAAGTAAAGATGAATGCCCAACATGTGGAAAATCTCGATGGAAGGTGGATGCTCAATCTCAAAAGGTGCGTTAAGGTGTTCCTGCAAAGGTGTTAAGATATTTCCCCATAGCACCGAGGCTAAGGAGAATGTATAGTTATGATTTTCAACACCATAATTGTATTCAAGTTTTCACCTTCTTGTATTATCTTTACCATTTTTCATAGTGTTATTATATGATAATATTATATATAAATGAAAGATTTTCTTTGTTTTTCTAGCTCTGCAGACATGTCACAAAAAATGAGGTGGCATCATGAGAATGCAAGCAATGATCACTAGTAGATTTGAACCCAAAATCCGACGAGCAAATCCAACGACCTCCAATGAAAAGGACCGTGTCGTTGGATTTTTCTTTCAAAATTATTATTGTTATTATTATTATTTAAATTTCGTGAGGTGTCCATCGGATATCCGACGTCATTTTGAATATCCGACGAGGCCCGTAGGATATCCGACGAGGCCCGTAGGATATCTGACGGCGCTGCAAATATCCAACGCCTATGAGGGTATCCGACGCCTGGGATGTCGGATAACTGACACCATTTCAAACCCAAAGAAGTCGGATATTCGACGGATATTTCCCAACGGTAATTAGGTTAGAGTCGTCGGATATCCGATGTCGGTTTGACTTTTTAACTTTTAAAATTTATAAATATCCAACCATTCCGACATGTTTTCCATACTAGCGACAGTTTGCGGATGTTTTTTTTGTTCGGCGGACTGTTTTTCATTGTTTTTGTGATTCAAGTGAGCGAAGTACTGTGGAGCTTCATTTTCTAATATCGATAATCTTCATTTAAACTCTTTACAAGAAAATGTCAACTAGCAATATTCCTGATCCAGATGAACAAAATCGGCAATCGCTTGCTAGATTGTGGGAACGAGTTGAAAGAAGGGGTGATGGGAAATTCTATTGTCCATGTAGTCAATGCAGGGGCTTTAAAAGGAGAAGAATTTTGATCACAATAGCCACAAAACATTGTAGGGAGCATGGGCACACTGAGGGGGGACATGAATACCATCCATTTGTAAGTTTTGCATTATATATGTTTTTATTTTGATTGCTTTTGTAAATTGATGTATTATTATAATATTTCTTATTTTTTACCAACAATACAATTGGTCGTTGTTCTTTTCATCCCAACAGTACAAAATTTGTTAAATTTTTAATGTATCACATAAATTTTTACATTTTGCGTTTGAATTTCTTATATTAACTTTTATCTATTGATTGTTTCATGTAATTATAAAGGAAAGACATCCTACATCATATCGTCTGGATCAGCAAGTGCTTCCAGAACAAGTACCGGAGGAACATGGAGCTATGAATATTAATGGAGAACAAGTTAATGATCACATTGAAGAAGATGATCATTCTGATAACATAGTTGAAGATGATGTTACAAATAATTTGATCCATGATTCATTTAATGTTGGAATGGATGATGATCATGATCATGAAAATGATGAACATTTTGATGATATTCATGATATACCTCTTCTTGACAAGGCATACGAACCCCTTTATGACGGCTCCAAGACAAATCTTCTCTCTGCTATATTGTTGGTAATGAACTTGAAGGTTATGAATGGTCTTTCAAACATATCAGTCACATGGATGTTAAGGTATGTAATATATTCCATCACAAAATATATATGATTGTCATGTATTTTTTTGTTAATTCATATATAAGTAAAATTATAACTACAGATGAAATTTGTTTCATTAATATTATTTCTATATTATATTAACTAGATTTTTATTTTAATTTGTTGTAGCATGATAGGTGAATATTTGTTACCACTGTCAAATATTTTACCTCGCACATCGAGATTTATCTTCCATCATGAAAGAAATTTGAATGCAGTATGAAGCAATTAATGCATGCCCTGATGATCATGTTCTTTATTACAACCAGCATGAATTTGCAACAGAATGTCCTGAATGTCTTATCAGTAGATATCGCACAGATCAAGTAACTAAAAAGGTGCCTCGCAAGGTTCTACGTTATATTCCCATTATTCCCCGTTTGCAATGACTGTTCAGGTGCAAAAAAATAGCGCAGTTTATGGATTACCATGGACGGAACAGAAGTCAAGAAGACATTATTCGGATGCCTGCAGATGGGTCTGCATTTAGAGATATGGAGGAAAAATGGCCTCACTTTAAAGATGAACCTCGTAATATTAGGATTTCTTTGGCAGCAGATGGTGTCAATCCTTTTGCAGAGATGAGATCTGTTTATTCAGTGTGGCCTATTTTTGTTATCAACAACAACATTCCTCCATGGTTGACAATAAAGAGGGAGCACATAATGTTGTCGATGATTATTCCAGGTACGAACACTGCAGTTTTTTTTTAATGCAGTGGTATATTCTCATTTGTCGTTTTTTGTCTCATAATGTTATATATATATTTAAATTTTTTCTATTGTGAAATATGGTTTATATATGTAAATGGTACGTCTCATAATTAGAATATTTATTTTATATGTTCAAATCAATCAGGTAAGTACCAAGTCAAAGATATGAATGTATATATCGAACCTCTTATTGACGAGTTACTGAAGTTATGGAATGGCATCACTATGTATGACGTATCTAGACCAATACGACAAAGGCAATTCCAATTCCATGCAATGCTTGTATGGACAATACATGATGCCCCAGGGTTAACCCATTTATGTGGTATGTAATTATAAGTTCCACTTTAGTTGCATTTAATTTTACGAAGTACTAGTTAATATAATATGCATGCATGTTTTTCTAAATAATCTAGTCATTTTTTATATAATTATAATAGACAATATTGATATTCCATCTTTTTATTTAGGTCTTCAGAAAAAGGGGAAATTTGTATGTCCAATTTGTGGTCCTAAGATCAAATCTCGTCATTCAAAAAGCTTAGGAAAGGAGGTGTTTGATGAGTATAGGCACTTCCTCTCCAAGAATCACAGGTATCGAACTACCGAAAAACATCTTTTCAATGGCAAGCAAGAGATTGCATTAAAACCAAAGAGAATGAGACCTTAGCTATGGAAGTTGCAATATAATAGAAATCGTCAAGGTACGTATAATCAATCATCGTATATGATCATATTGTATTTTATTATATTGTGTGTTGTTTAGTGTAACTGACATTGATTCAATATTTAATTTCATCATTGTCGTTCATGTGATCATCATGAAGGCATTAATGGGATTCCACGAGGAATGAAAAGTTATCCTAGACAATTTAGTAGGTTTCCCTACTATGAGAACCTACAAATTTCTCATCTATTTGATACAATGCATATCGAAAAGAATGTGACAGAAACATTATGGCGAATATTGGATGGAAAGAGTGACAAAGAAAAAATTGTCAAAATTTGCAAAGACATTCAAGATAACAACCATGCAATGAAAGACATCATTCAATTTCATAGCAACGGAGAGAAAATTAATATAAACTCACTTCCATGGATGTTAACGGACCAGCAAAGTAGTGTTGTAAAAGAAGTCATTCGAAAAATTAAATTTCCCACCGGATTTTGTGCGAACATGAAGAATATCATAACAAAGAAAGGTGATTTCGGGGGGGTGAAAACACATGATTGGCATGTCTTCATGAAGGTAATAATTACTATGGTTTGCATTTAATAATTATTTTTTTTCTTTTTCCAATGAATATGGTTGGTATTGTTGTTTGTCTAGTACTCTTTTTTGATATACTGAAACGATTTGTATATTATTGTTACAGTATGTTCTACCTCTCTCTATCCCGGACAACTTCAACAACAATGTCAAGCAAATAATATATAGTCTCGGGAAATACATGAGGTAAGTGGTGATTTTTCCATGTGCTTATTGTTTGTTTAATTCAACATAAAACTTATTCTTTGATTTTCATTCTCTACTTCATGTTACGTAATATAATGACTTTTTTCTTTAATCTCTTGATTGGGTTGTCATGTCACTTGTAGATGGTTGTCATATAAAGAATTCCATAAAGAAGACATAAAGTATTGGAGGAGAGAAATTCCTTGTCTCATGTGTTAAATGCAGAAGCATCTACCTTCAGCATTTTTCAATGCACATGAACACTACCTCATACACCAAGTTGAGGAGATTGAACTGTGTGGACCTGCGCACTCCAGGTCCATGTGGATGGTTGAGAGGCACTTGAAATTTATGAAGGATTTGGTCAGACAACGAGCATATGCCGAGGGTTCTATGATGGAGATATATATGGTATACCAAAACATGTTCTACATTAGTGAATATCTTCCTATATTGGCGTCAAAGCTCAATTTATGTTGCATTTGTGATCCAGACTCCAAAAAAGATTTCGAAAGGGGAGTACCCGAAGGGGAAAGGTAGATCGAGGAAGGTGAAAGTTAATATAACACATTTCACTGGTGATTTTTATGTTTATATATGATACATATTCTATTTTTATATTTAGTATTTTGCATCATTTTATACTGTAATTATATACTTTTTTAAGTGAATAATATACATTTTCATTGAATTTTAATTTTATTGTCATCAAACAGTTGGTCGAGAGTGGGATGCAATTCATTTATACATCGCAAACAACCTTGACTGGATGAAGGTATGGATTGAAAAATGTGAACAATCTGGTCATGGAATATCATGGGAAGGTGTGGCTTCATTGTTTAAAGCTGCACATCGCAATGGAGACACCAATCTAACACAAAGGGAAATCGATTTAGCAAGAGGTTTAAAAGATAAGCAGGTAAGCATATTAATCAACGACACTAATTTTTTTTTTTTAAATATTGTCGTTGTACGTCACGCTGATTATTTTCCTTTTATGGCATTATAGTAAACATGCACTACTTTATCATAAATATGGGGTCATTATGTAATCTTTTCCTGTATGGCTTGTTGTACTAGGTAAAACACCATAAGGCTATGTGGTGCAATGGATGTATATATCGCATCAAAAAGTTGGATGAAACAAAGAAAACATCTGATTGTAGGATATTTGCAGTCTTTGAGGTGACCAATGTTTCTTCTAGAAATGACAGACATCCAAAACTATCTAAAAATCGATACTATGGGTATCTGGAAGACATTCTTCAGTGTGACTTTAACTCCTTCAAGGTATTTCTGTTCGTTGTAAAATGGTACAGGTGTCGATTGAATCAACGTGATCCCGATAAAACAATTATTGATCATGATAATGGTTTTACCATGGTAAATATAAGGTTGTTTGAGCCAAGAACGGAGCCCTATGTTCTTCCAACCCAATGTGAACAGGTATTTTACTCTGAGGTTCCAGGTAGAGCAGGTTGGTCATTTGCTGTGAGACACGATCCAAGGGGCAGGTCGGTAAAGTATAATGTAGATGAAGGTAATGAAGACGTTCTCGAAGAAGAAGATGTCATTGAAGATGATCATGATCAACATGAGTTAGATGATATTCCTGTTCCAGAAGAAGATGTCGAAGAACTTCTTGAATCAAATCATGATGTATATTCAAACAATTTCCATGAATATGATATCAACGATGACATGATGATCGTAATTGACATCGACGACGATGATGATATGGCTAATCCTTACAATGTTGAATCTGGATCATCGGATGATAGTAGAGATGATCACTCAGATGAAGAAGATGATGAAGACCATTGAAGTTTATGATCAGGTATGCATTACTAATAATAAATTATTAACTATTTCTTAGCTAATTTCCATTTTCCTGTATGTTAAAATTAGAAACCTTTCTTGTTATTTAGTATGAATGAGAAAAGACATTTAATTTTTTTGTACATAGATATTTTTGTCGGGTTATATTGGGAAATTGAGAGTGATGAGAGGGGGGGGGAGGGGCCATAAGAGCTTCCACCTTCACGTGGTTGGCCCTGTTTAGTAGAGAATATTAAACGATTCTCAAAATATTAAGAGCTTCCACCTTCACGTGGTTGGCCCTGTTTAGTAGAGAATATTAAACGATTCTCGAAATAGAGAGAAGCTTATAATTAAGGAAA